>OX422210.1:334398945-335769361 GCA_949130495.1 Sambucus nigra | reverse complement strand
GTTCGTGGCACAAGAGTATAAAAAGTATCGATTGAACGGTTACATATTCAGCGCAAAAGTGTACGAGAAAAGTATAAATGTACAGAACTCGGTCATTTCATACGAGGCTCTTACTTTCTTTCAAGCAAGCGGAAAAGATAAAAACCTCATTAAAGCTGAAATGACTGACTATGGTGTAATTTGAAATATATTTGAATTGGATTACATAAGCTTCAAAGAGGTTGTATTTTACTATGAATGGGTAAGAGTTGAGGATAAAAATGCTTGTAAATTTGATCCTATCACCAATTTGATCATGGTTGACTTGTCCAGGTTGAAGAGCAATGACCACATGAGCGATGAGCCGTTTGTTTGTGAATTTCAAAAGGTTAACCAAGTGTTTTACTCGGAGTATATCAACAACGAGTCGTGTTCAATTTTCCTAAATGCGCCAAAGTGTCTAAATAGTAGTGTGGATGACTTGGCTAATCCTACCTAATATCAATCAATTTTTTATGATAACCCGAATTTGAAACAATTTTTCAATTTGTAATAAATATTCCAATTTGTACTTTATCAATCATTTTTAATGCTTTTAATTAATTTGCACTTTATCATTTTCACTCTTGTGTAGTGTGCGTGTGTGTGGGCAGTAGGGGTGGGGGTGGGGATGTTTCGGATTTTTAGTAATTGTACATATTATGAGCTAGATGTTGTTGTTTTGGAATTCATAATTTAGGTGTTAAATAGTAACAATTCATTTGGATTTATAGTAATTGTACATATTTGCATGTATTCTTCTAATTCATTTTGATTTGTACTAATAACAACATTTTTTATAGCAAATGTCTCCTATAAGTATTAAGGCGAGGATGATGATGCTAATTATGATGATCTCGTCTGGGATCGATAGTAGCGGAGGCGACGATGGCTCCTTAGCCCCTAGGCTCCCTAAATATGGAAAATTGGGGATGGCCATCGAGAACAAGACGGGGCTATTAGTGACATCCCTCGAGCTGGTAAAGACGATCATCAACCCAGGGTACACTAGTTGGAGGGAGGTTCCAAATGAGCTCAAGTTAGCTATTTGGGTGGCACTACATGTAATGTATTTATATTTATATTTATATTTATATGAATATTTCAATTTCAATTTCAATTTCAATTTCATTTTATAATTATATTTATATTTATATTTATATTTATATTTATATTTATTCGCAACTAACATTGTATTTATTGGACAGGAAAAATTCAGCCTGGATCCAAAGCTATGCGAGTCCGTCTTGGAGCAGTTGAGGGAGCAACACAAGACGTGGAAGAAAAATATGTGGACTCGGTACTTTGGGAAGATCCGAGAGTCCGTTATCCGAATGCGTGAATCTGTCCTGCCGAAGGAGCCAATCTCATTAGCACAATGGCAAAAGTTCATTGACAATGAGATCGGGGAGCGATAATTGGCATCTCGCCAATCGAGGAGGAAAAATCGAGCAAAAAGGACGGACGTTTACTACTCTGACGCAAAGGTGGAGCATAGGATGATGGTAAGATTTAATTTTTCTATAACTACAGAAATATATTATTCTACATTATTTTACTTTGTGGGGCCGATACTAATTTTACTTTATTTTATTTTAGGGGACATGGAGTGGCCCTAGGGGTAGGCCATGTAGGATCGATACTTATGTGACTATTCAGACGAAGAAGGGAAGGATAAGGAGGTATCCCCAAGCATCGAGGTGATAATTTTAAGTAATCTGACAGTTTACTTTTTGTTAATTACCTTATAATTTTTTTATTTACTTATTTTACTAATCATTTGCCTTTTGATATTTCAGGCAAAGCTTAAGGAAGTGCATGAGTCGCAGTCTATGCCGATAAAGCATCTTTGTCCACAGACGCACTCAGCTAAGTGCTTGGCGCTGATCGCAAGGGGAGGACAAGGGGGTGAGCTCGCAGGTGGATAAATCTAGGATCATCGAATTGGAGACGAGCGACACTGGGTTAGCTCGAACGGTGGACTCGCATGACGCAAATCCGTCCCTTTTGGATGCGACGGTCCAAGATATGTTGTCATTCATAAATAGTTCTTTGGTCAAAAACCATAAGGGGAAAGGGAAGGAGAAGGTGGTGTCGGAGTAGGTGAAGGAGGGCGAGGTGCAGGGTGATGAGGATGTGGACCTCACTGCTTCATCGCTGACACGTGCAAACTTTGATGATCTAGTCCCCCATCTGGCTCCCTTCGACCGACAGATGTTGACACTTGTTTGGCCGAGCATGTTTATACTGAACATATTTAATGGATAGCAGATAGGGCGGGGGTTGAGGGACTCTAATACAATCTAGGGTATGCCAGTTCATGGACGTTCGCTTCAAGACATCGAGTCCAAGGTGATCGTCATTCATGTGATACCCGGGAAGGAGAACTCCCCATTGTGATTGCGCGAACAATGCAGAACGATGTATATTGGTGGGTGTGTCAATTCGTATATCGTATGGCTTACTCACCTCCTCAGAGTTAACCTTACCCCAGATATTTAGTGACATTATTTGAATTTAATTATTTTAAGTTGTTATATTTGAATTATATTTGGATTATATCGTGATGCATATTGTCTCTATCTTGAATGTATATTTGTATTATCTCTATTTTATGTGGATATATGATGTATGAATAGGTACAACGTTGCTATAATAGGTACAAATATACTGATGAGCAATGGAAGTGGCCATACTGCCCAGCAGATTTTTTTCTAATTCTGCCCAGAATTATCACGGTCATTGACCGTGACAAGTCCGTGACAAAGGAAACTTGTCACGGGCTTTTCACGGTCAATGACGGTGATATTTTTGTAAACATTGCCACGGACTTGTCACGGTCCTTAACCGTGACAAAACTTGTCAAGGTCAGGGACCGTGACAAAACTTATAAAGGTCAGGGACCGTGACATGACCGTGACAATGTCTAACGAACTTATCACGGTCAATAACCGTGACAAGTCCGTGACAACAGAAGTTATCACCCATATAATTGTCACGGTCATTAACCTTGACAAGTTGAACTTCTTAAGGCCAATGACCGTGACAATTCGGCTGATTTGGTGTAGTGGGATGATTTTTAATTTATAGAATATTATCATATATCAATAAGTCATTTGATTGTTCTAGATAAATTATTTAGATTATTGAGACATACACTTATGATGTTTGGTGAATAGAAATTTACACATATTTTGAGGTGGTGTCATTGTTTGTGTCATGAGATCAGTGACACCATTTGGAGATTTGTATATTCACAGTATCATTTGGAGATATATGTCCACGTCTGACCTTTTGTGTGTTGTTGATCGGGGCATTTAAATGTTATTTAAAAAGTGTCTTGATATTCATACCCAAAAAATATCTCCAAAACACCACAAAAAATTTAAACACAAACTTTACTAACCACACCCAAAAGTGGTGTACCTTTTATTTTCTTTAAAATGTCTAATATACCCCAAACTAAACAAAAAAATTACACACAAACTAGAACCACATAATCTAAAACACCCCACTAAACAAAAATCTAACTGATTGATTTTCCCACTGAAAGGTTTTTCGATTAAACCTAGCCAAAATCATCTTGTTCATTTCTTCTCGAATCTCTATTTTCGTGTGTTTTTTGTGTTGTTGTAGTCTTTGTTGTGGTATTTGTTGTATTGTTTCTATACAAAAATCAAGGATAAAGAGGCTACATTGCAATGGTTGATGAAAAAAAAGTTGATGATCAAGCTTCATTAACTCAAAACATCCAACTAACACTTGATATTTTGAGGTATTAAAATGCCTCTACACAGTATATAATCTGTAATACAACATTTAAAATGATGAAAAGATTAAAAAAATGTGGTAACTGCACTTACGGTTGCCCGTCACCGTAAGTGACAATCACTCTCGATCATAAGTGATCGTATCCTGTTCCACAGTTATATTTGAACGTGGGATCATCAACGGCGGTTTCATGTAACCGTGGTAAGGACTACACGGTTTGATGTGGCTATGGTTTTACATCCACAGTTACATGATTCCGTATGTATTCCTGTAGCGGTTGTATTTGTCCATGGGATCCATATTGAAATTTAAGTTCAATTATTAAACAGTGTATGTGTTTTTATTGACTTTTGTTATTATATTGTCAATTATTTTTGTACTAATTACTGTATTATCATTTCAGTTAGATGACTCGTTAGTAGATGATACATTTTGGAAAGTTATAGACAATCTCATTGTACCGAGTGTATCTACTCAATGTGCTTCCACCGAAAAAGTGAATATGTGTGAACCGAATATGAACGAACAAGCAACAACATTAAACTTGCCCAAATATTTTCATGATTTGTTTCCAGATTTCACATCGTCTAGTGTAAAAAACCATATCACGTAGTTAAATTTCAACACTTTGCGAATCTTGATGTATGACATGATTGTATGATATAATTTGATTGTATGCATTGTTAGGATGTGGAAATAGAAGAAGGATTGAATATTAATATGATTAATCAAGATCATACACTCGAATTCACCACTAAGGAGGCATATTCAGTTTATTTATATCGTACTCAACATGATTTTTATTTATATTTGAAATTTCCATTTAAAATTTCCTTTCATTTAACAATGTTCGTCTTGTGCATATTTTTTATAACCGCTAAAAGTGATTAATTGGTGTCAACAAGTTGGTCGCAAACTTCATGTGGTCGTGATCATTCTGAAATCTGACAAAGCCAGTTTAGATCGAAAGGGGAGGGTCGTACTTGGTTATGAGAGAAGCGAGCTTCATAGACCTAAAAAAGACGAGGGGGTGGACAAGAAGAGGAAGTGTTCTTCAGGAACGCGAAAGTGTGATTATCCGTATTGATTGAAAGGCGTTCCCCACGATAATGGCCATTGGGGAGCTGAAGTTGTTTGTGGGCTACAGAACCACGAGGTGTCAAAATCACTTGTTGGACACCCATATGGCGTCCAACTCTCCCAAGAAGAGTGTAACATTGCTTCTAAGATGATAAACAATGGGGTGGGCCCGAAGTAAGTACTCCAAACATTGAAAAATAGACCGAAATACAATTGTTCATCTATACGAATAATATATAATGTTAAAAGTGAAATAAAGAACGTTGAGATGCAAGGTCGCACTGCCATGAAATAGTTGATGCATTTTCTCGCGAAAAAGAGTTTTATCCACTAGCATAGAAGGAATGAGCAAACTGATGTGGTGGAGGATTGATTTTTTGCACATCCCACCTCTTGCTTGTTGGTGAAATGATTCTGAGTGCACTTGTGATCGATTTCACCTACAAGACCAATCGGTACAATATGATATTATTTGAGATGATTGGGGTCACTTCCACCGAGCCATCTTTTTGCATTGAATTTTATTTTTTGAAGAGTGAGAAAGAGGAGAATTTTAGCTGGGCTCTATAACATTTATGATCATTATACGAGACCGAAGATTTGTCGCAAGTTGTTGTCTCTGACAAATAACAATCTTGTCTAAATGCTTTGCCAAACGTGTTTCCACTTTCCACCATTCTATTATTCTTATTCCATGTTCAAAAAAATATTAAAGGTGCATATGTGAAACACAACATCAAAGACAAGGATAAGCAGGTATTTATGCAAGGTTGGATTGGGGTGTTGGAGTTGGAGAATACAATTAACTTTGAGAATGCATGACTGACTTTTCGCCAAAACTAGCAAAACTACCCGAACATGGTTGGGTACATACAGAAGAACTGGATGCCTTTGTGTTTTCATTTCGCGTATGCATGGACTAATCGCGTACCCTACCATGGAAACCGAACAACTAACAGAGCGGAGGGTGCCCACGCGCAAATGAAAAAACACTTAACAATAGCACTGGTTTGTTTGCGACGGTGTGGAAGGGTACGGACGCATTGCTTGACCACCAAATCAGTCAAATATAAATGGAGTTTCATAAATCACTACAATGCATCAATCATGGACATAATGACACGTTGTTACGTGAGATCCGTGGTAGGGCATCACACTATACATTGGACCTAATTTTTGTTGAGATCGATTACATGCGATCGGTATTGAGTGTATCAGTCGCTAACACCCAATATACAGATATATGATGTTCCCACGTGCACTATACCATTTACAAATTACCATGTGTCCACGAGCTGGACCAATAGGAGAAGCTAGTCCAAGCAATTCCATTGTGGGCACTAGACGATCATTAGAATAAACTTTCCATTGTCCCAAATATCCCTCAGTACCGTGACCTTTAATATACAACCAAGACGATATTGTTTAAAAAAAGTTGGACGGTGGTAGGTGAAGCCGTTAGAAATATGATGCTAAGTAAGTTAGTGGAGATTGTTGAACCTTCTAGTACACCCTTGATGGAGCCCGTACAAATTCATTAAAACGGTAGGCCACCTAAGGGAAAAAAGTTTGTTGATATATCTACGAAAAGAACCCCTTATGCTTGGGAGAAAGATGTACAGTCCACGATGAAACGTTAAAAAGTCTTCATAAACAAGACCCCATTGACGGGCGTGAAACTAGATACATGGCCTCGGGAGAAGAAGATTTATGTAAAGGACGTTCCCCAATTCTTCCAATCATTTGTGGATGATATATATGATGTAAAATCATATGGGAACTGTGGATATATGGTTATTTCCAAAGGTGTGGGTGTTGGGGATGGACTATAACATTCTCATGCTATTCGTAGTGCTTTATAGTTTAAACTATTTAGGGATAAGCTGTTTTGGTCTACCATTATGACCTCCTATGATAATGATGATTATGAGAGGAGATTGGACTATTTTATACAGTCATACACAAGTGAGCATTGGGTTATAATTCCAGAGTTTGGCTACCTTATGGGGAATGCACTTAAGCTAATGGTTGTGTTGATATCCAAATTTCAATATTTAACTTTTGTTCCATTCAAAGTTGGGCCAAAATCTACGATGGAAGAGAATCGCATCATCTATACTAAATGTATCAAATATTCATTGGGTGAGTTTGAAATGCACAAGATTTTATCCCCTACCACCAATTGCCTCTCACTGGAGATCAAGAGACAATCATGATGCCCTTGAGTGGCCTACTTTGTTTAAGTCCCGCTTACAAACATTTAAAAATATATGTCCCAAAGACACTGTGACGAAAGATAAACCGTGTCTGATATCGTCAGATGAAGACGAGGAATTGACGACGACTTAAATGGGTGAAAGTATTACGAATGATTGTAACTTTTTGTAATTACTATGATTGAAAACTTTGGTTGTATGTAAATTGGTTATTGGAGAAATTCTTAGAAATGATTATAACATTTTGTAACTTTTTTCAATCATTGATTATATGTAAATGGATTGTAAGTTTTTATATATTTTGCAATCATTGATGATATGTAAAGTCTTGGGTTTCTTACCAATTATTGATTATAACTTTTTATATCTTTTTGCAATCATTAGTATCATATAAATTGGTTATATGTGATAAGTAAGATTATTGGTTATATTTTAAAAGCAAGACATTTGAAATCTTGGGGTATGGTAAGCAACATACGGTTCCTTGAGACCGCATATATATACTGTGGCCATCCCCAATCCCCGTCGCGGAGGGAGGAAGGATCCTTTGGGTCCCGCGCGTCCCCTCTCGGGAGAGCGCTTCGGCTGGCGTCAATTTTGTGAGGTGTGAAAAATGTAGAGAGATTCAGAGTTGTCAGTCTATTTTACTCAAAACAGACAAAAGAAAAAGAGGAAGCCACCCCGAAGGATGGCTTCCAAAGACATACTGGTGCGTGCGAAACCAAAATGATTCGGAAAGGGTTCGGAGGCTTAGTTACGAAATGGGAAGGTGTTAGGCACCCATTCCGCCCTTTCGGTCTCTCATGGATATTTGCTATTTTCCTTTAGGTTTCCCCCCGTGAGATGTGTGCATATGTATATGTATAAAATGGAGGTAGGAATCTTCGACTTGTATCATGAAAAAGATAAAGCGAGTCATCCGTAGGAAGATATAAAAGTAATATTAGAAAAATAAGATTTTCGCGGCTACCCCTACGTTGATCGTTATAAGGGAACGATAACGTACATGGAGTAATACGTCACTAAGACTAATAATGTAAGAAAAATGGATTTAGAGAAAATAGAAAATGAGAGAAAAAGTGAGAGAAAGGACTCGAGTCTCGGGTTTTACCCCGAGACGCCTATGTAGCCTATAAAGGCATCAAAGTCCACGTAGTTCGCATGTAAAGTGAGGGGTGGGATTTAACCCATAAATTCGAAATGGAGAAATCTCTTATTTGTAAGTGTGTGTGTGTGTGTGTAGAAAAAGTGTTTTAGTTGTGAGAAAAGTGTGGAAAAAGTGTGAGAATCCCTATTTGGAATTTATGAGCAAACCCTTTTTTCCTTATTTTTTGGGTTTTTATTTATATGAAAATAAGATATGTGCAATAATACTATATTAAAAAGTGTATTTATGGTATGTGAAATGAGGTTACAAAAGTGCTAAGTAAGAAAACAAGTTATTGGGAATTCAAGAGAATTTAAGAGAGAGTTTGAGAAAGTTGGACTTTCTTGAAGATCTTGAGCTTGATCTTGGATGATGATGGAGAGTGGTTAATTCATCAAGTTTGATGAAAGGGATGATGAAAAGTGGAAGTGAAAAAGGGATTCGGAAGTTGAAATCACGCTGCCTTCGAGAGAGGTTTCTGGGATTCGTTCAGAGAGATTTCTATCAGATCTGGGCTCCCCTTGAAAATGAGGCCAAGGCCTCCTTTTATAGGCCCAGGGGTCTGCCTATCGGGATTGACATGGCACTACCTATCGGCAGGTGCCGATAGGCAGGGTCTGGGACCTGCCATTTGACAGTGCACCTCAGGCTTTTTCGGAAAATTGGCCGTCAAAGGAAAACCGTTGGTCAGAATCGCACACGAGGCATACCGTTGGAAAGGTAATTCAGGGACCTTCGAAAGTCCTTTGGACCACTCCCGAGTTCGGGAGTTGACTTTGGGTCAAATATGGCTCGAAAGCATTTTTCGATCCATTGGACGGGGAATCGTGCGGATGCAAATGGATCGTTCGTCCGCATGGTAAGTCGAAATTGCGCATGGGGAATACTGTTGGAAAGGTTAGGAAATATACTTTGACATTCCAAAGATTTTGACCCGGTTTGGAGAGTTGACTTTGGTCACCCGGGCCCAGGAAGTGCTCAATGGCTTCCTAGAGTCAAACGGATCGTTCGTCCGCATGGAAAGTCAGAATTGCGCATGGGATGGGTCGTTGGAAAGGGTATACAGTTCCCTTCAAAGATTCATTCAGCCTCGGTCGAGTTGAAGGGTTGACTTGGGTCAACGGATCCCAGGAGCACCCGGTGGCCTTTAGGTCAGGTTTCGGACGCAAACGAATCGTTCGTTCGCATGGTAAGTCGGAATCGCGCACGGGGCGGATGATAAAGTGACTTTTGTGCATGTGTATGTCGTTGTTGTTGAAAGCCGAGTTAGTCAAAACCTCAAATACCTACAAATAATAATAAACTCAAGTGTAGAGGTAAGTAAGGGTATCAATCCACTTTCTAGGGAGTAAGCTAGAGACAAATTCAATTGTAATTCACTTTTTATTTTCTTTTTGTGCTTTTTCACTTTTTCTAATTTTTTTTAGCTTTTTCAATATTAAAACAAAAGGGTGAGGTGAGATTTCAAACAAAACTAAACTAAGATGAAAATAACTAACTAGAAAATGACTAAAATGAAAAATAAGGTCTAACACTAAAATAAAAGATAAAGTGAGGTAAATAATTGTGAGAACAATCAAGGAGTGGGATTACAGCATAAATTTTAGTTATTCTAATTAATTAATTTAATTATTTGAATTCTCCCAAATTAATATCAAAATTACAAATCAACTCTCGTTGAAAGTGTAATTAGAATAGTAATCTTTTAAAAAGTTAAGTTTAACACCCCACAACTCTATAAAATTAGATCTACACTCCTTTTAATTAATCATCCGCTAGGATCGATCAATTAAAATTTATGTCAATCTTAGAAAATAAATTTAGAGTTGAAATTCAAGTCATAATACCCCACTTAAGAAACCCCAATCTCTAGTTTGAATCTACAATGGGTATTATAATTAGAATTTCAATTTTCTCTCGAAAATCATTTACCCCCTCTCGATGCGTAAATCTAAGGGTGAGGGATCAAAATTAACATTCAAAGGGACTTTTCAAGTAATTAAACTAATAAAAATAAAATAACATCAAATAAGGGTTTTACCCCTTTAGCCTAACATGGTATAAAATTTGACAAATTAATAATCAAAGGCATAAACAAATAAAATAGAAGGGTAAGAGGACAAATCTTCAAACAAGTCTCCTTGATTTGCAAAATTGGACTCTAATCCTCCATTGAAATTGAGTAACATCCATTCAAAATGAGCTTTTCACCATATTCAATTACATACAAACACTCATTTGAATCATTCAACAATTAATTTCTCACAAATATCTAAAAAAATAAAAACAAAATTATTTACAAAAATATTCTACCTAATTTATTTTCTAGTCTAACCTATCTCTCTCTCTCTAGAATTTTCTTCCTATCTAGCTCTTGATTATCTTCAAATGGCCTTGAGGTCTTCTTTTATATGCAATTGGAGCTAAGGGGTTAAATTGGTAAAATAAGGATGTGCACATGAGGGGTGTGAGGTCATGTGGGTGAGGGTGGTGAGGATAAAATCTTATTTGTTTTATGGGGTATTTTAGGAAAGTGGCTTAAAGTGGTTAGTTGGGGGTAAAATGGGGGTAAAGGAATTAAATGGGCACATGGGCAATTGTTGGTCTTTGAAAAATGGGTCAAAGCTTGAAGAGGAAATGGGTTTTTGAATTGGGTTATGAAAGAAATGGGTTTTGGTTGTCTTTATTTGGTCTTGGCTTGTTTTGGTTTTTATTTGGCAGCTTTCTTGGCAGATCGTGGAGAAGGTGAAAATTGGAAATGGGCTTGGGTTTTTTTGGAAGTGGGTATGAAAATGGGAATAGGGTTTGGAGCTAGAGATGGAGAATGGGTCGGTTGAGTTTCTGGCCGGAGGTTTCGCCGGAGCTGGGACGGTAATGGATCGTGGCTGGTAGGGGATTGGTTTCCGGTCAGGAAAAGGAAGGGACGCCGGTGGATCCGACCGGAGTTGGGTCAGTCCGGTTGGTTGATGTCGAGAGGAGAGAGAGGGGGGTAAGGGCAAGTTGGGTCATCGTCGTCCTGTGGCTATGGATGGGAGGTCCGGTAATGGCCTGGGGTTGAAGCGCTCAGGTGCGCCGGAGCAGGTGGGGTTTAGATCGGGCTCCGGGTAATGGGTCGTCAGCGGGAATCGCAGGGATGGGGTCGACACCGGCGGCAGGGGTAAGGAAAGGTTGCGCTGGCAGTTGGAAGAGAGTTTTGTTGTGGTGAGAGAAAGAGATGTAGTGAATAATGGTGGTAATGGAGGTTTAGGAGAGAGGAGAGAGAGTGGTGAGAGGTTGAAGAAGATGATGGGGGTGTAGGGTGTGGTGAGGGTGTATAGGATTAAGGGTGAGGGTGAGTGTGAGTGAGAGAGTGAGTTGGGTGTGTATGGGGGGGGTGTAGGATAAGTTTGTATATGGGATAATGTGTGTGTGTTTAATTAGGACACCTAAAAATGACACTAACTAACTAAAAACAATTAAAATTAAAACAAACTAAAAATCTAAAAATTAAATTCCTATAAAATAAAGACTCAAAATAAAAAATCATAACTAAAGAGAAATGAAAAGAGAAATGTAACTCCATTAAATTTAAAACTAAAGCCCTAAAAACATGTAAAATAAACTAAAAATAAATAAATCCTAAAAAATCTAATCCTAATAAAATAAGATAAAATAAAATAAAATAAAACTAAAACTAAAAACTAATAAAAAAATAAAAAAAAATTATACAAATAAAGATGAAAATAGAAAATAAAACCTAGAAAATAAATCTAAAATAAATCCTAAAAATAAAAATGACTCAAACTAAAAATTTAAGAATAATAAGAGGGAAAATTAGACACACACGGTGTTCGGGGTAGGTTTAGGGTAGGCTCAGGCTCAGGTTAGCATACGGGAGAGGTAATTAGCTGCATAAAATGCACAATTGCCTTGAAATACGCATTTAAACACCGCAACTTGCATTCGACCTGCATAATAAATATTTAAGCACATAAGACCCATATTGTCTAGAATTAGCAACAAAAGTACGTCTATTCGGGGTATAAATTGTACAGTTTTGGGTGCTTATCACACCACCCCCAAAAAGAGCGTTGCTAGTCCCCGAGCAATAAGATAGAGAGAAAGAGACAGATAAGAAACCAAAAGTGTACCACTTTCGCGGGCACTTGCGATTGCACTTAGCATGTGCAACAAGCCTTTAAACCTATAGGTTTCCCTACAGGACGAGTTGTGTCTCGTGAGGGTTTGCAGGGAATATATCCACAAAATTCTTATTTGCAAAAATTTATTGAAGGGCTGTCAATATCTTATTAGACATAGAATAATCGCACAATCCATCACATAGGAAAATATTTTCAAAAATACAAGCTAGAATGTGTAAAATGATTAAGCTAGATAAATACTCAAGGCACATCCTTCCTATAACTCAACGTGTGTAGTGTGAATCAGTCAAAACGGATCGAGTATCATAAGAGTAACTCCTAGATTGCCTTGTCGGAATCAACGCTTCAACTTCAAATCTCACGGATATATCTCTCTCAAATGAACTCACGAGATATGGGTTAGTGTATCACTCTTGTGTGTGAGGAGGTGAGTAAATGTAAGCAAGTTCAAACGTCTCACACACGTATATGAAAGAACGAACAATAGAAAGATAAATGATCTCATGAAAAAATTCTAATCACTATGGTGAGAACGTCGAGTTATTCACCACGTCGACTTTCATTCGCCCGAACACCAAGGGGAATATGTATGTATATGGGTGAGGGGGTAAATGAAATGGGATATGTGGGATGCGATGAGGTAGGATAGGATTATGATGGATGGATGGTGGATATGCGATGTGAAATGGATGAAAAATGGATGCGATAGAAGAGTATATACACTTTAGGAACAAATGTCTTTATTTCAAAACTAACTACAACTCTCTTTCTTTTTTTTTCTCTCTTTTTTTTCTTGCTATTTTTCTTTTCTTTCCTTCTCTTTTTTTTTCTATTTTTGCTATTTTTCTCTTTTTCTCTTTTTTATTTTTTTTTCTTTTTTCTCTCACTTTTCAAACTAACAATGAAGACATTTACATTTGAAATCACACTCTTTTTCTCAAAACAATGGATGATATATGAGTGGAATGATAAATGGATGGTGTGGGAAATATATGGGAATATGGAAGAACATGGGTGAAGTGAATGGATGGGAAGGTAATGGGTGATGGGTAAATGAAATGTGATGGAAAAGTGGTAGGTGTATGGATGAAAATCTAGTAATCGGGACAAATTTCAATACACGCGTTTCTTACAACTCGAAAAAGATGTCATTCTCAGTGATCAAGCCAAATTTTAATGAAGGATAATGAGATCATACACCAATTTAATGCGGACCCAAACGAAATTGAATCAACTTGTGACTCGGAGATTGCGTAAAACACTCAAAAAGGGTGAAAGGCACAAATTTCACAAGCTAAAGTCTCTACTAGTGATCCTTAAGGTTCTCTTTAGAATTATAGTACTCTTCAACTCTAAACGTAATGACGTGATAAGTGCGCAAATTTTTGTTGAGTCTAGCAATTCATGGTGCAAAATGCCTTGTTATGTATTACATAAGCTATTTAGAAAAAATATTCTCTAGCTTGATTCCTAGACTTTAAAAGATGGATGATTGAAAATTCACATCAATGAGTGAGATGAAAGAAACTGCACGAAATTTTAAAAATCAGGTTCAACGATCAAAATTTTTCAAAAGAGGTACGATTTTGATAAAATTCCCCACCCCCAAACAAAAAGGAACATCGTCCTCGATGTTAAGTAAAATGATTTTTAAAATTGAGAGCATAAGGTAGGAAAGAGATTACCAGAATGAACCGCTAATGAAGTGGACATGTGAAGCCAAGAATAAACCTGAATAAAAGATGTACAAGTCTATAAGCATGATAAAGCATAGGGTGATGTGAAACACCACCCCCAAACAGGATGAGACTAGTACAAGAAACGTGGGCTGCCTCCCGGTAGCGCTAAGTTTAACGTCTTCAGCCAGACCGAACCATTATCACTCTAAAGATAGGATCTATGAAAGCGCAGGGCGGCAGAAGAATGGGTGATGAAAATAACCCTCAAACAAGACTGAAGCGTCAGTCTTACTGGAAACAGGCTAAAGTGGTCAATGCACCTATATGGCGAAGTGCATTACGCGATGAAAAGCATCAGTGGACCAAGGGCGGGTGGGTATTATGGTAAAAGTGAGGGTGAATAGGTATCGATAACGGGCCTTGTTTAGCGTAAATGTGAGGAAAACTAGGGCCCTATAAGAATGGTGCTCCAATTGGTGAGGGAGGCAAAATGGTTTGAAAAGCGTAATGGGATGGGCATCGTAGAAATTACACGACCATTCTATAAAAAGGCGATGATAATGGCCGCGCCATGACACGCCAGGGAGATGTTGAGAAAAATCAACACCACAAGAGAGTGGCGGGCATGGAGGAACAAGCTCGGTGTCACGGGAGTGGAGAGTAGCAGCACAAATACTCTCATGGGTGGTGAATGGTTTCAAGTGAGGATCTAAAAATGTAGATGGAAATATTAAATGTGTAAAATCAAGATCCAAACCAGGTGGAGGGGTGGAAGGAACAATGGGTGGGTCGGGTGGGACAAATGGTGGATCGGGTGGGATAAATGGTGGAGGAAGATGATCCAACTCAAGCGTGGGAGACACACACTCATTGGGAGGAGTAAAGGAATACTCACAAGGGAGTGTGGTTTCTAAAGATGGAGTGATCAACTTCTCCATAATAGTAGCATAGGTAAATGGGGTGGGTGGGTAAGACGAGGCACCAATCTCAGAGATAGAGGAATCACTAGAAATCTGAGGCTCAGAATGAGCCATGCATGGTGGGACATCATCCATATCCGGATAGTTAGGACCTATCACGGAATCTATCTCGGGAAAATGGTGAGCACTCATAGCCGTAGCTATCCTAGAATGAAGTGGTTCCCCGGGAACACAAGTGTGAAGCTCAATGGGTGTAGACTCGGGCATTATTTTGGATATGACGGGAGTGGGAACAGGAACCGCAAGGTAGGGTTCATTGGGATATGGTGGAATTGGATCAGTCTCACTATCTAAAGGTAACTCAGCACAATTGTCGACTTGGGACCCGGACCATGGGATGGTCTCAACTTCGAGATTCTCGGGGTGATTGGGTTGGTCATACTCAAAATCCGTGTTATAAGGGGACACATCATCGTCACACTTGGTTGCAACGATGGGTGGGGCCATGGGAATATCAGAATCTCGCGCACACTCCAATTCATTTAACCTTTGTTCAAGCCTTTGGAGAGCTTGAGTTTGAATTTGAGTGGCTCTCTCTTGCTCAAGGATGAACTTTTGCAAGAGGGTTTCGAGAGCGGATGTGGATGAAGGTGTTGGTGGAATGATGGGTGGTGGTGGTGGTTGAGGTGGACACAACTTGCTATAATCGTGAGTGTGTGGAGAATACTCATATGAAGTGTGTGGGCTGGGGCCAAGTTCATCATACACGAAAGGATCGCTTTCGTGATGGACAAATGGTTTATACTCATGGAGTGCGTAGTGAGGGGACTGATCGGAAATGGGTGCACAAGGTTGCCATGACAACTTTTGGAACGTGTGAGGATCCACAACATCGGGTTTGGATTCGTATTGCGTGGAAGGGTGATCAAGCCTCCACGAATAACTCGAGGATTCACACAACTCGGGATTAGGTATATCGGGATAATGGGCCGAGGTGTGTTCCGGAATAGTGTCATATGGATACACATGGTCCGTGGTGGGTTCTGATGGATATGACATGTAAGGGCACTCATGGGACATGTGATCGGCATAAGAATAGTGGGTACACAACAAAGGAGGAGGCACGGTGACACTTGACACCGAGGTTGATGGAATAGGTGGTGCATGCATGGATGGGTCAAGAGTACCAACGGTACTCGTGAGAGAGGTGAAATCATGAAGAATATCATAAAGAGATCGCTCGGGATAACTCTCACACGTGTCACGTGTCAATGGAAAATGACCAAAGTAGTCCCGTAAAGGACGTTCTTTAGCCATGAGGGGAGAAATATTTTTTTGATTTTTTGGATTTTTTCTAAAAAGGAAAGAAATAAAATATTTTTGGATTTTTTTCTAAAAAGGAAAGAAAGAAAATATTTTTGAATTTTTTTTGAAAAATAAAGGAAGAAAAATATTTTTGGATTTTTTTGAAAAATAAAGGAAGAAAAATATTTTTGGATTTTTTTTTGTTTTTTTTTTTTGGGAAGAAAAGGTGGGGAAAAAATATGGACTCTTTGAATTGGACGGACTAACTAAAATCGACTACCGAAATTGGACACACACACAAGTCAAGAAAAATTCCTAACTAGCACATAGCCAATTTTTATCATTAGATTTAGCGAAAGGGTAGTCAAATTTTAATTAAGTCCGTGGGCGATAAAAATCACGGAATTATCTGAGTGATCGCCTTTGCAAAATGTTCTCCTAGTGGGCTACCTAGTTGATTGATTTTAAATTTAATGATGGCTAGGGTAGCACACAATGATAAGCGAGTGAGTCGGGTGATGAAATCCCTTCTCGTGAGTGACCGGGTGTAGGTCTTAGTAATTTAATTCATCACACCATTCAAAAAAAATAAATGCGAGAATAAAATCACACAAGAGCACACAAGAGCACACAAAATAATTGACTCGCTAATAGGAGAGGCGCGAGGGTTTAAGAAATATACCTCCCACAGTTTTTAGGCCGTGGGGTGCCGAAAAATTTGAGTCGACCGGGGGGAGATCACGCCTATCTCAGTCATCCCCGGGAGTCCTACCGACCCAAGGTAGAGAGGCTTCTAAATCCTCGCCTTTGGACGCCCTCTCTCTACCTTGTCCGGTTTCCCTATCACACTTGACTTGAATTATTACAAATTTAAATGGAAAATAAATGGTGTCTCTAAGCACCGCAATACAAGCCAAGATAATAAAAAAGTCCTAATACAATCCTTCTAATAAAATGCAAAAAAAGTACAATACAAGTGAATCACAAAATGGAATCCGCTCCGAGCTTCACAATCCCAAGAATGGTAACGGAGCCATTTGATAACTAGGAAAAAAAAATTCATGTCCCCGGCAACGGCGCCATTTGATAGAAAAGAAAAATTGCCTCTAATGTAGATTTATGTCGTTGTTGCAACTTCTCTATCCATAAAAAATTCCCTTGAACCTACAAAATTATAACAAAACTAGTGTAGAGGGTAAGTAAGGGAGTCAATCCATATCTAAGGGTGAAACACAAAATTGGAGAGGACATATATATAGATTCATTTGCATTTTATTATATTTTTTTCTATTTTTACTTTTTCTATTTTTTTATGAATTTTTCAAGGGAATATTTTAACTAACTAACTATACTAATTTTTATAACTACTAATTAAGATGTAAAAGCTAATAAAAATTAGGTAAATAAAATTGAGCTAAAAAGTAAACTAACTAAATTGGACTCATGAGGGCTTCAAAATTTCATCCCATAAATGGGAGATTAGCCCTCAATAATCATCATCCAAAAATATGAGATACATAATTGAAAGCATGTGAGGATTAAACTAAAAGTAAAAGAGAGGAATATATCAAACCAATTTGAGCCTTGAATTGAAATGGAATCTTCATTTGCATCAACAATCTCTCAATTACACATTAAAAATCACTCAATCATAATCCCTCACTCATGTATTTATTGAATCTAAACTAAAAATTACAAACTAAAAATTAAAAAGGAAAGTGGATGAATTCATAATGGCCAATTAAATAATAAAAGAGATTTGCTAAAAATGCAAATCCTAAAATTATAAAATTGTACATTAGAATTCACCCAAAGAAATAAATTCTAGATCATTAATTTATATTGATATAATTGCTAAAAATGTAAAATCTCAACATAAAGTAACGGGTTAGAATTTACCTCCCATAAGGGATAAATTTCACTACATCAATCTATTATGAATAATTGCTAAAAATGCAAAAATTCATAATAGAGGGGTGGGGTGAAATTTATCTTAGAGATAATTTTCACTACACACTTCTATATTGAGGTATTTGCTAAAAATGCAAATACTCAACATAGAGGGGTGGGGAGAATTTTATCACACTAAAATAAAAGATAAAGTGACTATGGATGGGAGAGAGAGGAGAGAGAGGGGGGTAAGGGCAGGTTGGGTCATCGTCAGCCTGTGGCTATGGATGGGAGGTCCGGCAGTGGCCTGGGGTTGAAGCGCTCAGGTGCGCCGGAGCAGGTGGGGTTTAGATCGGTCTCCAGGTAATGGGTTATCGACGGGAATCGCAGGGATGGGGTCGACACTGGCGGCCAGGGTAAGGAAAGGTTGCGCTGGCAGTTGGGAGAGAGTTTTGTTGTGGTGAGAGAAAGAGATGTAGGGAAGAATGGTGGTAATGGAGGTTTAGGAGAGAGGAGAGAGAGTGGTGAGAGGTTGAAGAAGATGATGGGGGGTGTAGGGTGTGGTGAGGGTGTATAGGATTAAGGGTGAGTGTGAGTGTGAGTGTGAGTGAGAGAGTGAGTTGGGTGTTGGGGGGGGGGGGGGGGGTAGGATAAGTTTGTATAAGGGATAATGTGTGTGTGTTTAATTAGGACACCTAAAAATGACACTAACTAACTAAAAACTTTTAAAATTAAAATAAACTAAAAATCTAAAAATTAAATTCCTATAAAATAAAGACTCAAAATAAAAAATTATAACTAAAAAGAAATGAAAAGAGAAATGTAACTCCATTAAATTTAAAACTAAAGCCTTAAAAAAATGTAAAATAAACTAAAAATAAATAAATCCTAATAAAATCTAATCCTAATAAAATAAGATAAAATAAAATAAAACTAAAACTAAAAACTAATAAAAATGAAAATAAAATAAAATTATACAAATAAAGATAAAAATAGAAAATAAAACCTAGAAAATAAATCTAAAATAAATCCTAAAAATAAAAATGACTCAAACTAAAAATTTAAGAATAATAAGAGGGAAAATTAGACACACACGGGGTTCGGGGTAGGTTTAGGGTAGGCTCAGGCTCAGGTTAGGGTACGGGAGAGGTAATTAGCTCCATAAAATGCACAATTGCCTTGAAATACGCATTTAAACACCGCAACTTGCATTCGACCTGCATAATCAATATTTAAGCACATAAGACCCATATTGTCGAGAATTAGCAACAAAAGTACGTCTATTCGGGGTATAAATTGTACAATTTTGGGTGCTTATCAGCAGACTGTTGGAAAGAGTATTCAGTGTCCTTCGAAGATTCATTGAGTCTCGGTCAAGACAAGGAGTTTGACTTTTGGATCAAACTGAGCCGGAGGGTGCCCGATGGCTTCCAGGTCAGTACCCGGGACGTGACTTAGGTTTGCGATGATGAGTGGAGGTACTAGGGACCTAAGGAGAGTTAGGGGTAACAGAGTGAGGTGTCTACAAAGCCACTCGACGGGTGAGTTTGGAACAAATGATAGCCGTCAATTAGACACCACATGATGCCTTTAAGGGAGTATAACCGATTCAGAGGGTCAAGGTCGATTCCGAGGACCTAAGAAGTATGCTGGGGATGATCAATTATGTTGATCAAAGCCGAATCTGCGGGCCTAAGGAAGCAAGGGTGACCAATTCAGCGAATCAAGGTCGGTTTTGAGGACCTAAGGAAATGAGGATGACCAATTCAGAGGGTCGAGGTCAGTTCTGACCTAAGAGTGGTGATGACTGAGGACCGAGGTCGATTCCAACCTGATTTAGGTGACGATCCAAGACCGGGGTCAATTCTGACCCAAGAGTGGTGACGACCGAGGATCGAGGTCAATTTTGACCTAACAAAGGTGACAATCCAAGACCGAGGCCAATTCTGTCCCAAGAGTGGTGACGACCGAGGATCAAGGTCAATTATGACCTAATTTAGGTGACGATCCAAGACCGGGGTCAATTCTGACCCAAGAGTGGTGACGACCGAGGACCGAGGTCAATTCTGACCTAATTAAGGTGACGATCCAAGACCGGGGCCAATTCTGACCCAAGAATGGTGACGACCGAGGACCGAGGTCAATTCTGACCTAACTAAGGTGACGATCCAGGACCGGGGTCAATTCTGACCCAAGAGTGGTGAAGACCGAGGATCGAGGTCAATTCTGACCTAATTTAGGTGACGATCCAAGATCGGGGTCAATTCTGACCCGAAAGTGGTGACGACCGAGGACCGAGGTCAATTTTGACCTAATAAAGGTGACGATCCTAGACCGAGGCCAATTCTGACCCAAGAGTGGTGACGACCGAGGATCGAGGTCAATTCTGACCTATCTAAGGTGATGATCCAAGACCGGAGTCAATTCTGACCCAAGAGTGGTGACGACCGAGGATCGAGGTCAATTCTGACCTAACTAAGGTGATGATCCAAGATCGGGGCCAATTCTGACCCAAGAGTGGTGACGACCGAGGACTGAGCTCAATTCTGACCTAATTAAGGTGACGATCCAACACCGGGGCCAATTCTAACCCAAGAGTGGTGACGACCGAGGACCGAGGTCGATTTTAACCTAACTAAGGTGACGATCTAAGATCGGGGCCAATTCTGACCCAAGAGTGATGACGATCGAGGACCGAGGTCAATTTCGACCTAACTAAGGTGACGATCAAAGATCAGGGCCAATTTTGACCCAAGAGTGGTGACTACCGAGGACCGAGGTCAATTCTGACCTAACTAAGGTGACGATCCAAGACCGGGGCCAATTCGGAACCAAGAGTGGTGACGACCAAGGACCGAGGTCAATTCCAACCTAGTTAAGGTGACGATCCAAGACCGGGGTCAATTCTGACCCAAGAGTAAATAAGGATTGTATTTTGATTCTGCTGGAGAAAGATCTTTGTGATTCCGATTTGAGCTGGGGAGCTGATAGCTGGAGGAAGCTTTATAGGAGACCTCGCAGGGGGGGACAACCTATTTTGGGTGCTGTGAGAGAATTCTGCTGGAGAAGTGATCATGTGATCCTTTAGGGATTTTCCGGAGCCTTGCCGGGAGGAGTTTTCACTTAGCTTTTGAGGATTCCGCTGGGGAAGAGTGGTTCCATTTGGGGGATAATAATTGGATTTGAGGTTCCGCTAGGGAATGATGAATGAGCTGGGGAAAATTTGTATTGCCCCTCGGGAGAGATCGCTCGGGGAGAGTGGTTCTTCTGATTTCTGCTGGGAAAAATACCATGTGATAATGTATCGTATCGGGTAGCCGATGGTCGGGGAGGCCTTTTGTAAAGTCTGATGAGGAGGTGATTAGGTGGTCCGGGTGCCTTGCCCGAGAGGTCATTTACTCAGATTTTGAGGGCTTCGTTGGGGAAAACGGTGTGTCACCTGAAGGAGTGAGAAATTTTCTTATTGAAAAACATTATAAATCCCTCCTGGGATTTTTAGGAATTTTTTGAGGATTTTTTTAGGCTTCCTGGTATTTTATGGGAATTTTTGTACGAAATTTTAAGGGGGGTACCGGTCGGCATAGACTGAGAGGTGCCATTCGGCAGTGGCACGGACTTTTGGGCTGCCTCAGGAAGGTGAGGAGACAGTGCTGATCGGTATGGCAGGGGTAAGTGCCGATCGGCATGGCGTTTGACCTCCTATATAAAGGGGGAAAATCCCCTTCATTTTTTACAGCTTCTTGCCTTCTCTCTTTCTGCGATTTCTCTCTGCGAATTGTTCTAACGTTCCGATCTTCAAGAAATGGCCGCTTATGTGAGTACCGCTGTCCATCGGGAGTGGTTAGTCATTGATGACTGGGCGAATGTGGATTGGAGGGACAGGGTGCCTCTTTATTTGGGAAATGAGAATGCCTTTGATGCATTCGAGCCGGTTGCAGATGAGCGGACCTTGCTGCGGGAGCCGTCACGTCAGCGCTCTTCGAGAGTGATTCCCGGTGGTTATGTAAGTAACCTGACCTTTGGCATTCTTTCCTTTTTGGGTGATTCCCTTTTTCTTTGACCTTTGATTGAATTTTTCCTTTTGCCAGTCGGGTATTTCCTTGAAGAATATGCGTGCCCGCGGGACGACGGGGCTTAGGGATGTTTGGGAGCATCTTCCACCCGTGGTGTGCTGGATGGTATCTTTAGCAGGTTTTGGGAGGTTCGCGACTGCGTTGGATGAGACGCCTCGTTCGACAGCAGTTTTGTGTGCCTTGGGGGAGAGGTGGCGGGACACTACCCACACTTTTCATTTTGGCTTCGGGGAGATGACGGTGACTCCCATAGATGTGCAGAAACTGCTGGGGATGGATTGTGACGGGGAGAAGATAGAGGTGGATCGCTCTTTGCGGGTGAGGCCGGAGGCGGTGTATGTGGCACTCAGTGATGTGAGGAGGATATTCTCTGGGGATTCTATCCGGCTGTCCTTGTTGAAGGATGTTTTCCTGAGTACGGTGGTTGATCTGGAGGATGGGCTGCAAGTGAGACAGATGGATCAGTTATTCATCTTGTTGGTGCTGGGAGGTTTTATGGTGGCGTCGAGCGGCGACGTCATCCATTTGTGGTTTCTGCCGTACTTGAGGATGTTTTCAAACATCCTTTTCTATGATTGGGGGAGTTTGACCTTGGCAACCCTTTACTCTTCTTTGGATGCATTCAGTCAGTGCTATCGACAGACTTTTACTGGAGCCACGTATCTCCTGGAGGTATCCTTTGCTTTGTGCATTTTCCTTTCATGCATTCGCATTTTCCTTTCATGCATTCTCATTTTCTTTTCATGCATTCGCATTTTTTTATGCGTCTCTTTTTGCTCATGAATTCAGACGTGGTTTTATGAGGTGATTGGGTGCAACACCCCACTGATTGCTTTGAAGGATGACACTATTGGGGACTTTTGCCGACTGTACCGATGGCGTAAGGCCAACCGGCAGTCGAAGGGATCTCTTTCCCTGGAGGCGGTGCGTCAGGTCTTGAATGACCTGACCAGTGGTCGGGTAAGGTATTTTCCTTTCCAGTCTTGGTTTTTTCACCTTCTGATTTTGTATCGACTCATGCTTGTCTTGTGTATTTTCAGGTGACCTTTTATCCTTGGGGGACCGCCATTCAGGATATTGGGGTGACTGGGGTGAATGCGCAGATAAGGCATTTGTTTGCGCATGAGTTCGATCATTCCTGGTACCTCGGGGAGAGGGTGATCCGTCAGATTGCTGAGGAGGAGGTGGTGGTTCCTCCCGCGCAGCCTCTTACTTCTATGAGGCGGGAGCGACATTTGTTGGAGGATGAAAGGATTGCGGAGATGATTGGCGAGTCCTATGAGTTGTATACTGATACGACCGTGTCGTATGATTATATGGACTTTGTGACGAGCTTGTTGATGGCGCCCAGTATACATGATGCTTTGCCTTTCCCTCCTGCTGGTTCGAGTCGGGCGGTGGGGTCTTCCCACGGTGATGGTGGTCCGTCGGCACCTATGACTGAGGAGACCTCGGAGGTCCCTTTTGTTGGACTGCACACTCCTTCGTACAACATCCGGCGGGTTGATGGAGGGATAGTGCCAATGATGCACCATCCTCTTGCGATGGATCCAGAGGAGATGGTCTTGACAGAGGACGCCCTTCGTCCTGCGGTAAACCTTTCGGTCCTTTTCCTTTCTTTTTTGATTTCTTTTGCTTAATACTGATTCTTCCTTTTCCTTGCAGCAAATTCGGGTGTCGACCACTTGGCCCAGGGACATCAGAGACTGGATATCATCGGTGACTACCCACATTCGGGATGTTGTCCCTGTTCCTTCTTGTTTGGTGCCATCAGCCTCATCCGAGGAAGACTCTGGCTCGGGTAGTGGGGGTGCGTCGTCTCTCCGTAGGGGGAAGAGAGCGTGTCACAGGGGTGGAAGCTAGAGAGAGAGAGAGAGAATGTGGGTTCGGGCTGAGTCCCATTTGTTTTTGGCTTTTTCTTTATTTCCTGCAAAACGATGTAACACAGAAAATAAATATATGCAATGCAATGTAGTTTTTTGGCTATCTTTTATTTTAATGATGAATGAATGCATGCACATGCACCTTTTAATTTGCTACTGAGACCGTAAAATAGGAGTATTCTTGGAATTTTTCAAAAGAAAGTTTTTTTATTTAAAACGGGGAATCGCATAAGGAGGGAACAGGATTCTCAAAATTCTTTTGAGAATATCAATTTATTTTTATGGAGTTTTTCTGATTTGACAAAAAAGGAAAGGAGGAAATTTCCAAAAATGGGGGGTTGTCGATCGGCAAGCACCCTTGCCAGCCTATCGGCAGTTCAGTCCAGTCCCATCAATTAAAAGATTTGAATGGTACCCTCTTCAGCCTTTAGTACCTTGTGAGGTAGGATTCCTTTAGATTTCTGCAGGGATTATGTCCCTTGTGAGGATTTTTAAATATAAAAAGGGAGAAGGGTGGAGTGTTTTCCTCACACCTTTTGCATTCTTACATACCCACCCATCATCTTTTAGTCTTGCGAGATGGCTCTCCCTGGTAGCATTGAGTTTGCCAATTACCTTGAAGCCTTGGAAGCTATGTGCTCTTATAATATCGACTATGACGCTTTCAACGTGCGTCGAGAGTCCTTGTGGCGTAATTGACCTTTTGAGTGGAATATGCTGGTGACGGCAGTACAATTTTGGTATCCCGAAGACCATGTATTCCGCTTTGGATTGGAAGAAGTTTGTCTTACCTACGAGGAATTTTCTACCATACTGGGCGTGAATCCCAGTGTTGTTCGTGGCTTTACCCGGATTTTCCCATTCTCCTAGGGATTTGTTGGTCGGGCTTCTCCATATTTCTCCTTCGGCGACCAGGTCATTGGTTTTCGGAGGAATGATCTCCCTCCCGGTGGTGTTGCAGTTCGTGCGTTCGCGGGAAGTAAGTGATGTTGGCTATACTGGAGCCGTTGTTCGGGGCCTGGTTTCAAAATTATTATTGGTGACTGGGGAGGTGCGCGTGGACTCACAGCTTGCAGCCATTACCTCATAGATGGCTTACCATTGCAATCCTGCGGCGGTGATATTGGCGGAGACTTTGAATGGCCTGGATGCCTGAAGAGAAGGTCATTCTGACTTTTTAAGGGGTAGCCCTATGATGTTGTTCATGTGGTAATCTGAAAGATTCCGCTTGTCGACTCCTCCAGAATATCCTTTGTCGGTTGTACCCAACTTCTTTTCGCGCTACTTCATCCGCATGGGCCTGTATGTTGAGAACTAGGAGAATTGGCTTATGGAGCACGGGGCTCGTGGGCTGTATTGGTCACTGCCTTAGTGGGGACAGTTGTAGCCTGTTCTGGAGCTAGGAGAATATTCATATGTGCGGCTGGTTGGTCTCAGTCAGACCTCTTTTTATTTTCCTTAGCGACTTTTGTGCCAATTTGGCTGGGCGCAGGTCGTGCCCCCTCGGACCTCAAATTTTTTTCCGGTAGAAGATTTGACTGAGTGCCTGCGTCTGTTGCTTTGATCTCTGTGGGAAAATCGGAGTCCGTCGACCCGTCCCTCTCAGTCTGTTGGAAAGGTTTGCCATGTCCCCAAAGATTATATGAAGTTGTTATGAAGGAAAGTAGTCAGCAAGATGTTGGCAGTAGAAACTGGTCAGAGGTTGTTTTATCTGACTCCATGAAAGGGGGTGTTGTGGTCTTTTCGAAGATGGTTAAGGCTCATCGGTCCATGGAGTGTTTGAGGCACTCCATTCTGGCAGGAGAAACTTAGGGTCCTCAGGATGTAGATGATGAGGGTGCAGGCTCTTCGGTTAGCTGTGGGTAGGACTCCTGGGGAGTTTATTTATGTAACAGATGTGGGGGATTTTATCTGGTTTTTAGTGTAGTAGGGGGAAAGGAGTTATCCGTTCCTTTTTCTTATGTAATCCGTACTTTAGTTTCTTATTAATGAAATAAACAAGTTTCTGATCATCCAGCTGTGCCTTTCGATGAATTTTGTATTTTGAATTATCTATACCAATCTCTAAGGCATACATAATCCTTTCGTTCAAGTAGATGTTTAGAATGAACTCCCGTTCTCGGAGGTAAGAAAGGAATATATTTTTGTGAAAAATAAGGGGCCTTGCTCATGTGGGGAGTATGAGCTACCTACGTACCTCTAGGGTTTTTGAAAAAGTTCTTATCTATTTAAAAATAGTTTTTGCAGAGGATCAGGCTCACGTAGTTCTGGGTAGAGGGAAATGGAGAGAGTTTTTTTTTTAGAATAGAAAGGGGGGGGAGAAGAGTCGTAGCGCACCGAGATTTTGGACTAGGGGTAGAATTTCTTGAGACGGTCCAGATTGACTGAACGAGACATCTCTTCCCCATCTAGGTCGGTGAGCATGGCGGCACCGCCAGATAATATATTCTTCATAATGTAAGGGCCACTCCAATTGAGTTTGAACTTTCCTCTGGGGTCCCAGATGGGTTCGATTATCTCCTTGAGGGATAAATCCCCCTCACGGACATCGCGGTCCTTAACTTTCTTGTTGAACGATGGTGCTATTCGGCGATGATACCCTTGTATGTGGTAAAGATCTTTTAATCTCCGTTCATCTAGGAGGGTCAGCTCATCAAGACGGCCTTGGCACTAGTCTTCTTCACTAACCTTGCTTTCGATCATGATGCGTAGCGAGGGTATTTCCAGCTCCGCAGGTAGGACTGCTTCCATGTTGTAGACCAGGGAGTAAGGGGTAGCCCCAATAGAGGTTCGGATTGAGGTTCGATAGCCCCAGAGGGCGTACGGGATCCGATCGGCCCAATCCCTACAACTTTTGGTCATCTTGTTGATGATGGTTTTGAGGTTTTCATTGGCGGCTTCAACTGCACCATGGGTCTGAGGTCGGTAGGGAGAAGATTTGTGTCTCTGAATCCCGTACTCGTTGACTATTTCTGTGACTTCCGCCTCGAAGTGCAAACCATTATCCGACACTAGCTCATGCGGGACCCCATATCGGCAGATGATATTTTTCTTGATGAATTTGGCCACCTTCTTGGCATTTAATACTGTGTATGACTCAGCTTCGACCCATTTGGTGAAGTAATCGATGGCAACCAGGATGAACTCATGCCCGTTTGACGCTTTTGGTGTAACCTTCCCTATGATGTCGATACCCCAGGTGGAGAACGGCCAGGGAGAAGTCATGTTGTATAATTCCCGCGGAGGCAAGTGTTGAAGATTAGAGAGCTGTTGGCATTTAGGGCATCTCCGAACATAGACGGTGCAATCCTGGGCCATGGTGATCCAGTAGTAGCCTTGTCGGATGATCTTCTTAGCAAGCATGTGACCGTTCATGTGGGTCCCATATTCCCCGCTGTGGATTTTCTGCATTATCTTTTCAATGTCATCCCCTGCGATACAGTGCAAATGAGTTCCATCGAAATTCATCTTAAGTAGTGCTTTATGACAGATGATGTACTGAGCGGCTAGCCTTTGGAGGGTAGCTCGGTCGTTCTTGTTAGAACCCTCTGGATACCTACCGTACTAGAGGAGGCACCAAATATCATAGCACCAGTAGTTGACTAGCTCAGGAACTTCTAAGGTGGCAAGCTCAATATGGTAGAAATGGGTAGGTTTGTCTTGCTTTTGAACCAGGAAGGGGGTCATTATTATTCCCTCGGGCATGCCGACCATGGAAGGCAAAGTAGCGAGAGCATCGGCTAGGTTATTCTTTGCTCGGGGTAGGTAATGGAAGGTGATATCTCAGAATTGGAAGGCCAACTCTTCTAATTGGGCATGAAAGGGTTGGAGATTTTCGTGCTTGACCTTCCACTTTCTGAGCACTTGACCGATGATAAGGACAAAATACATCAAGGTATTGAATACCTTTCTCGAGAGCGACCTTGAGGCCCACTGTGCATGCCTCGTATTCTTTCATGTTGTTAGTGCAAGGGAAATCCAATTTAATGGCGATAGGAGTGTGGGAGTCATCTGGGGCGATCAGAAGTATCCCAACGCCATATCCCCTTTTGTTGGCAGCGCCGTCAAAGAATATTTTCCATCGGAGGCAGTCTTGAGCGGTGCAGAGAACATTTTCATCTGGGAATTCAGAGATCCAGACATTTGTTTCTTCTACAGGATAGTCAGCCAGGTAGTCAGAGATAGCTCTTCCCTTAATGGCTTTTTGTGTGACATACACGATATCGAACTCGATTAGGAGCATCAACCATCGAGCCATTAGGTTGGATAAGGCAGGTTTTTCGAGCAGGTATTTGATGGGATCCATTCGGGATATAAGTTTTATGGGGAAGGCGAGCATGTAGTGCCGCAACTTTTGAGTGACCCGGAAAAGCGCGACGCATGATTTTTTCTAAAGCAGTGGAGTTTACCTCGTACCTGGCCAATTTGCGACTAGAATAATAGACGGCTCTTTCTTTACGGGAGTCTTCAAGGTACTGGGCTAGAAAAGCCCCGGCTGCAGTGTCGGTTATGGTTAGGTATAAGAGCAAAGGGAGACCAGGATGTGGTGGCATGAGAACTGGAAGTTCGGTTAGGTATTGTTTGATTCATTCAAAAGCTTCTTGTCAGGACTCGTTCCAAATCTTGGTTGAATCCTTTCGGAGGAGCTTAAAGATTGGTTCACAGATGGAGGTTAGCTGGCTGATGAACCGGCTGATATATTGTAATTTCCCAAGGAAACCTCGAACTTCCTTCTCTGTTCGGGGAGGTGGCATCTCAAGTATGGCCTTCAGCTTGGCGGGATCTGCTTCTATCCCCTTCTCACTGACCATGAATCCTAAGAGTTTTCCCTTTGTAACACCAAAGACGCACCTCTGTGGATTAAGTCGCATCTGATACTTTTGCAGTCGTTCGAAGAACTTTCGGAGAGCGAGAACATGACCTTCTCTAGTTTTGAACTTGATAATCATATCATCCACGTAAACCTCGACCTCTTTGTGAATCAAATCGTGCAGGATGGTTGTGGCGGCCCTTTGGTAGGTAGCCCCAGCATTCTTGAGACCGAATGGCATAACGGTGTAGCAAAAGGTTCCCCATGGGGTGATGAATGCGGTTTTCTCTTGATGGTAGAGGGGTATCTTAATTGGTTTGTATCCGGTAAATCAGTCAACAAATGACTTGAGAGCATGACTGGTCGTGTTGTCCACAATCATGTCGATGTTGGGTAGCGGATAATCATCATTCAGAGAGGCTTTGTTTAAATCTCCATAATCCACACACATCCGAACATTTCCTCCTGATTTTGGTACAGGTACAATATTGGCTAGCCACGTGGGATATTCGATTACTCGAATGAAACCCACGTCCAACTATTTGATCACCTCTTCTTTGACCTTAAGCGACCATTCGGTGCGAAGTTTTCTTAATTTTTGTTTAACTGGCTTGGCATCTGGGAGAGTGGGGATCTCGTTCTGAGTTATTTTGGGGTCAATACCGGGCATGTCGTCGTAGGACTTGAGAAGACATCCATGAACTCCTTTAGCAATTCTTCGAGTTGTGCGCGCTCATGCTCGTCAAGGGTGGCCTCTATCCTAATCTCGCACAGTTGGCTACTAGAACCGAGATTAATAACAACAGTCTCTTCTTCATTAACTTGAACGCGATTATGTTTTTTATTATTAACCTTATTTAGATCAGTTAAGAATTGTTCATTTGCAAAATCATCGTCATCAAAAGCTTGATTAGAATCTAAATAATTAATGTAAGGCACAACAAGATACTCAAAATCTTCGTTTATTTCATTGATAGGAAAAACAGCATTCAGAACCTCATCAAAAGAGGTCTCGATTACATTTGAGCAAGGGTGGACAACAATAGAAGAAATAGGTTAAACATTGGGGTTGGGGGAGATTTCAAGAGGTAGAACTGGCACAGCATGCCAGTTGAGGAGAGGTTTATCAGCAGCTTTAATCAGACGGGATGGGTCCATTGATGTAGTGCCTGAATGAACCATGCAGAGTGCCAGCCCCAGTGTCTACAGGTTGAAGGAATCTTCGGAGTCACTTTCTTCAGTCTCTTCAATATCTTTTATAAGCTATTGTACGCGGTGCTGGAAACTTTTGTCCCATGGGTAGCTATCTTAGAAAAATATCTCCATTCCAGGCTTCATTTTCTTATCTGTGTGGTCGTACCATGGTTCTAGAAAACCACAAAAGGGGAAATCCTCGCCCTCTTTGATGAATCATCCATTTAAGGAATCACCAGAGATAGCTCGAACGTAGTCTAACCCTCCCTTTGATCGAGTCTGGTGGATCATTCTGAGCTCTGGTTTTGATGTTTGATATCCCAAGCCGCAAGGAGGGAAAGCTTTCTTCAGTTCGATGGGCTCAAGTATCCCCTGCTGCGTTTGTCCTAGCCCCAGTCCGGGCATGAAGTGCATGTTTCTGAACATCTGAATCACATTGACATTGCCATGATGGTCATATTCTGGACAAACCCTTTATTTGAAACCGTCCCCTACCGGGAGTAGGGATGGCTCAACTCGAAAACCTGATAGGAGCATATCATTTGACCCATGCTGTATCTCAAGAATTGGACTACTGGTGCCTGCGGCCTCGGCGTTTCCGTCGTTAACCAAGATGGTGATGACTTACCTAATGGCGAAGAACTTCAATTTCTGATGAAATGAGGAAGAGACACCCTTTATATCGTGGAGCCAGGGTCGTCCGAGCAACAGGTTAAAACAGGCTGGGATATCGATGACATGGAATTCGATGATAGGGTTTATAGGACCAGCCCCTATTACAGGTTTTATGGATCCCATCACCTCACGGCGGGTATTATCGTAGGCGCGCACAACAGCGGAGGTTGGAGAGAGGTCACTTTCTTTCATACCTAAACATTTGAAGGTTCTCAGTGGGCAGACATTCAAAGCGGATCCGTTGTCAATGAGAGAAAGTGGTACCACCTTACCCATAATTTCGACAGAGATGTTGAGTTCATGATTGTTATTTGGCCCAATTTTGGGGATTTCCTCTTCGCTCAAATCTTCGAATTCTTCCCCCCATCCGGTGGAAACAATTCTATTTTCCCCTGTGAAGTCAATGCATTCCACGACTTCAACGGCTTCCTCATATTGGTCTTCCCATTCTGTGGGTATGTGTAAGGGTGAAGGGACCAGGTGCCCTTGCAGCTTCAAAGTGTCAAGTAACTCGGTGATACTGCAAATGTTATTGGTTTGCCTGAATGCTTCCGTCATGATCCGGACAACATCATCTAAGCAGACTTCGTCGGTTGGTACCATCCACCTATCTGATTCTCGGGCCCATTTCCGAGCTTCCAAAAATAACGTACTGAACCTCTAGCAGTCGATAATCATCTGTGAGGGAAATTTTAGCCCGAACTCTAGGAGTTGGTTCAACACATCTGATAATTCCATACTTCTACTTTCAAAACAGGTCCGGACAGTGATGCACGCTCTGGTAAGGAGTGACAGTACCTGATCAGCGGGGCTATTAGGGTGTAAGAGGAAATATGGGCAAAGTTGAAGGGGTTTAGGAGGGTATAAGGGTGTGATCTGGGTTGATGGATCAAAATTCGAGTTTTTTTCCAAGAAGATGGCATTGATGTGATTTGGGAGTGGGTTATGAGTAGTATTTGGTTTAGGATTGGCTGGTGGGGCGATGGTACCCCGGTCAATGAGATCTTGGATTATGTTTCGAAGGTGGAAGCATTGGTCGGTGGTATGGCCAGCTATTTGGTGAAAGTCGCAATGAGCATCGGTCTTGAAATTTCTGGGAAGTGGATTGGGTAATGGACGTGGATCCAGGGGCTTTATAAGGTTTCAGCTTAACAGGGCTTGGTAAACTTTGGAGAGGGGAGCATGAAGCTCAGTATATTCCCTTCGGATGGGAGCAGGGCGGCTTTCTGGTGCCCATAATGTGGTTGGTTGAGAGATGTTGTTGATGGTTGAGATTGTAACATTAGTAGGCTTGTCATATTTTCTAGGGGTGAACTGTCCGGACACCTTCTTCGGTTCAATTTCTATTTTGGCAAGACTTTCCTCAATTTCTACCCATGCTTCCCTGAGAGCTCGAAAATGGGGGTAGTACTGTCCTCCCATGGTTGCTCGGACATAGGGCAAGAAATTCTTCTTTACTATGTTTACTTGTTCTTCCTCAGATGGCCGATTGGTCATGGTAGCTGCTTTTTCCCTCCATCGGGCTATGAAGTTACTGACTGATTCTCCAGAGTTTTGTTTGAGTAGCTCTAAATCATGGCGGGTAACCTTGAGCTCTTCGTTATATTTGTACTGCGACATGAATTCTCGGGCTACATCCTCCCAGCTACGGATTCTGGATTCCTCAAGAGATAAAAACCATCAGAGGGCACTATCCTTTAAAGTTTGTTGAAACAGTTGGGCCATCACTTCTTTCGAAGCCCCTAGTAGAGTCATGGAACGATGATAACTGCGAAGATGAACAATCGGGGGACCACTCCCTCCAAATTTCTCGATATTTGGCATCTTGAACTTCTCTGGTAACCTTGCTTTAGGATAAGGAGACATAGGGTGTAGTCCATGTAATTTCCAGAGATCCTGACTTGGTTAAACTTCTTGGTGAGCATCTTAAGATCTTCTTTGACGTTCAACTCCTCCTCCCTTGGATCAGCAACCACAGGCAAATTAGCCATAGGTTGGGCAATGTTTGGCATTGGAAGCTGGGCAGGCGGCGACCCATTAGTAGGATGGGCAAGCAGAGCGTGATGATATTCTTTCGGGACCCAGATGGGCTCAGGTGGACCCATAGCACGAGGGAACAGGGCCTCGGGCTCTTGAGGAATAGGAACTTGGTTTCGTTGCATTTCTCGAACCTCATCTTGGAGGTTATCAATCTTGGCCATGAGCTGAGGTAGGACTGTCGACAGATCCGGTTGTATGACTGGTGCTTGATCTGCATTCTCCATGGAAGATGGATGGAGTTCAAATTCGAAAGAAGTATCAGAGGAACGAATGAAACTCGGGGGTGATTTGACTAAAGACCTAAGCCAATAAGGAGCCAGTCCAAGGGCGTGTGATCAACCTGAGAAGGCGCAGGATGAGATTTATTTTTTGAGAAAAGGGGAAGAGATTATTTTTGGATTTTTGATAAAAAGGGAGAAATGTTTTTGGATTTTTGATAAAAATGGGAGAAATATTTTTGGATTTTTGATAAAAAGGGAGAAACATTTTTGGATTTTTGATAAAAAGGAAGAAATGTTTTTGGATTTTTGATAAAAAAAAAAGGGAGAAATATTTTTGGAGACGGAACTCAGCATGATTATTATGATTATTATGTTCTCACTTGTATTTAATTCTCCTAAATGCAATGCTGGACGGGACCCGAGCCTGGAAAAGTGGGGTTTTAATACATGCAAATCTATGCTTGGACTTGTAACCAGGCTCGCGGACAGAGTCCCGTTAAAAGTGTGCAGAAATTGGGCGAAAGATCGACCCGGAATTTCGGTTGAGTTTCGGGTTGAAATCGGCAATCTAAAGTGCATGTCCTAGGTTTGACACCTATATGCGGGTATGCAGTTTGGTTGGGTGAATCACCATGGGTTCCCCCCTTTGGCGTGGCTCCCGCGATATACGTCTTACTCTTGCGGGCAATTGGTACGTGTGGACAAGCCATTTGATATACCTGAGTGTACGTGAATTGCCTCACCATATACCTCGTGGGGATGGTACGTGTGAGAGAGAATTCGATATACTCGGCGTACATGAACGAATTCCCTGTGATATACCTCTCGTCATGACTTCGGTCAAGCGGTACGATGCAGGGGAACCGTTCGATATATGTCGAAGGTACTTGGCCAATGGAAGGTGAGAGTCATATCGTTTAGGCTAACTGCGACCTACCGGACCAGCGCCCATCACGAAGTGACCCTCCAGTTACTGGGTAAAATTTGGTCAATATCAATTCTCTTTGGTGGTGTCGTGTGAATCATGCATGATTCTTTTATTAGTATCTTATGATGAGAATGCCTTTATTTGATTATGACAAATAGGGATCAAAGTACAAGTAACTCAAAAGGTACACCAAGTATGGATGGGTGATGCGTGCAACATGGGGATATACATGCGATCCTAGGTGCACGTGGTGTGAAGTGTACATGGAGAATTTTCTACAAGTGTGTGAACATAAGCATAATCATGGGATACATATGAAAAAGGGGAACATGCAGATATGGGGGAAACATAAACAAATATAGCATCCATGTAAATAGAGTCAAGCCTTCAAAATAAATAAAGTCCCCAGCAGAGCCGCCACTGTGGCCATCCCCGATCCCCGCCACGGAGGGAGGAAAGATCCTTCGGGTCCCGCGCGTCCCCTCTCTCGAGAGCACTTCGGTCGGCGTCGATTTTGTGAGGTGTGAAAAATGTAGAGAGATTTAGAGTCGCCAGTCTATGTTACTCAAAACATACAAAAGAAAAAGAGGAAGCCACCCCGAAGGATGGCTTCCAAAGACATACTGGTGCGTGCGAAACCAAAATGATTTAGAAGGGGTTCGGAGGCTTAGTTACGAAATGGGAAGGTTTTAGGCACCCATTCCGCCCTTTCTGTCTCTCATGGATATTTGCTATTTTCCTTTTATGTTTTCCCCGTGAGATGTGTGCATGTGTATATATATAGAATGGATGTAGGAATCTGCGACTTGTATCATGGAAAAGATAAAGCAAGTCATCCGTTGGAAGATATAAAAGTAATATTAGAAAAATAAGATTTACGCGGCTACCCCTACGTTGATCGTTATAAGGGAAGGATAACGCACATGGAGTAATATGTCACTAAGACTAATAATGTAAGAAAAATGGATTTAGAGAAAATATAAAATGAGAGAAAAAGTGAGAGAAAGGACTCGAGTCTCGGGTTTTACCCCGAGACACCTAAGTAGCCTATAAAGGCATCAAAGTCCACGTAGTTCGCATGTAAAGTGAGGGGTGGAGTTTAACCCATAAATCCGAAATGGAGAAATCTCTTATTTGTAAGTGTGTGTGTGTGTAGAAAAAGTGTTTTAGTTGTGAGAAAAGTGTGGAAAAAGTGTGAGAATGCCTATTTGGAATTTATGAGCAAACCCTCTTTTTCTTGTTTTTTGGGTTTTTATTTATATGAAAATAAGAGATGTGCAATAATACTAGATAAAAAAGTGTATTTATGGTATGTGAGATGAGGTTATAAAAGTGCTAAGTAAGAAAACAAGTTATTGGGAATTCAAGAGAATTTAAGAGAGAGTTTGAGAAAGTTGGACCTTCTTGAAGATCTTGAGGTTGATCTTAAACGTTGGAGAGCAGCCCTTGAGCTTGGATGATGATGGAGAGTGGTTAATTCGTCAAGTTTGATGAAAGGGATGATGAAAAGTGGAAGTGAAAAAGGGATTTGGAAGTTTAAATCACGCTGCCTTCGAGAGAGGTTTCTGGGATTCGTTCAGAGAGATTTCTATCAGATCTGGGCTCCACTTACAAATGAGGCCAAGGCCTCCTTTTATAGGCCCAGGGGTCTGCCGATTGGCATTGCCATGGAACTACCTATCGGCAGGTGCCGATAGGCAGGGTCTGGGACCTGCCATTTGACAATGCGCCTCAGGCTTTTTTGGAAAATTGGCCGTCGAGGGCAAACCGTTGGTTAGAATTGTACACGGTTCATACCGCTGGAAAGGTAATTCAGAGACATTCAATAGTCCTTTGTACTGCTCCTGAGTTTGGGAGTTGACTTTGGGTCAAATATGGCTCGTAAGCGTTTGTCGGTCCATTGGACGGGGAATCCTGCAGACGCAAACGGATCGTTGGTCTGCATGGTAAGTTGGGATCGTGCACGGGGCATACCATTGGAAAGGTTAGGAGATGTACTTTGACATTCCAAAGAATTTGACCCAGTTTGGAGAGTTGACTTTGGTCAACCGGGCTCGGGAAGCGCTCTGTGGCTTCCCAGAGTCAAACAGATCGATCGTCTGCATAGAAAGTCAGAATTGCACACTGGACGGACCGTTTGAAAGGGTATTCAGTGCCCTTCAAAGATTCATTCAACCTCGGTCGAGCTGAAGGGTTGACTTGGGTCGACAGAGCCCGGGAGCGCCCGGTGGCCTTTTGGTCAGGTTTCGGATGCAAACGGATCGTTCGTCCGCATGGTAAGTCGGAATTGTGCACGGGGTGAACCATTGGAAAGGGTATTCAGTTCCCTTCTAAGATTCATTAAGTCTCGGTCGAGACAAGGAGTTTGAATTTGGGCCAAACTGAGTCGGGGGGTGCCCGATGGCTTCCAAGTCAGTACTCGGGACGTGACCTGGGTTTGCGATGATGAGTGGAGGTACTAGGGACCTAAGGAGAGTTAGGGGTAACAGAGTGAGGTGTATACAAATACAAATGGTGACACCGTACCATTAAATCACCTTATAGGTGACACCACACCGTGAAAAGATAAACATGGTTTAACATCACCGTAATATCACACACCACTGTTTAACCTCTCCACTACAATGAGGCAGAGACTTCGGATATTTTTTAACCTAACCAACACGGTCCAATCCAACCGTGGTAAACATAACCACAGTGGGGAGTAGCCATAATATCATATCCCAAGGTGTAGTCTCACCATCCTATTGAGGTAGAAAGTTGGATTATTTTTTTAACCCAACCAACACGGTCCAATGCAACCATTGTAAACATAACCATGGTGGGGACTAGCCATAATATCATACCTCATGGTGTAGTCTCACCTTCCCATTGAGGCAGAGATTTGGGCTATTTTTCAACCCAACCAACACGGTCTAATGCAATTGTGGTGAACATAACCATGGTGGGGACTAGACGTAATATTATACCACCTGTAGTCTCACCATCCCATTGAGGTAGATAGTTGGGCTATTTTTCAACCCAACCAACACGGTTCAATGCAACTGTGAAAAACAACCCACGGTGGGGACTAGTCATAATATCAGATGCCACGGTGTAGTCTCACCGTGTGTCTTATGCAGAGCGTTTAAGGATTATTTAACCCAGATATCACAGCCACTAGATACCATGGTTATTCATATCGCTATGACACCACACCGTATACCAATTATCCATGCTTGGATCCTACTGCACCTTTTATGCATAACCAAGTATTTATTTATAATGTATTATAATGTAATTTACATTACAATTAATCAGGGTACTTGTTTACATTCAATCAAGTATTTATTTATAATTAATCATGGTACTTGTTTACATTCAACCAAGAATAATTAAAGGATTAGAATCCAGAATTATATTTAAACACAATATTATTTACATTCAAACACATAACATAATTCTGTTTACACTCAAGCACATAACACAATTGTTTCAAAATTGTTCCAACATGTGATAATTCAAAATTGTGATACTTTACAATCAATTTTTTTCAAATACAGTTACATTGAAATTGTTCCAACAAATTATGTCTATTTTCTCTATAAATGCTTCTTCGGGGGGGGGGTTGCTTGGGGAGCCTTTTTCTTGGGGGATTTTTGCATAGGGGATGGATCATGTCGTGCCTTGGTCCGATTTTATTCAAGGACCGGTGCCTTTCTCTTTTATGTATGTGCGTGCGTTCCCTTAGCGTCAAACAGGGTATCAAGCGTTACACGTGATAGTTTAAGGACATCCATAACCTCTTTGTCCGAGCCTACTTTGATAGCCTCCTGGAGCAAGCTAATGGCTACGTTTATCCTTTGGCCCAATGTTTAAATTAACATCAAATGTGTTAGACGATACTTGAACAAAAGAAATCAATTTATGGATAAATTTCAAAACATTTACCATTTTATCCGAGTGCTTTAACTCCGACTTACGTAATCTGTGCTTGGGATTTTGAATTTATGGATAGGATATTTCTAGGTACTAAGACATATACCCATCCAAACATTCCCAAGGCACGATCTCACCACGATCGAATGTCTGGCATCGAAAAGAACATGGTCGACCCAGTTAAGTTGATACCATTTCTCGATATCAAACTTTAATTTGTATCGGGCCTCGATCTTCCCCCTCTCCTCTAATAAAGTACACATTGATGGTCTAGGGATTGTTTGAACTCGACCAGCCTAGCATAGGACCCTCTCCGGGTAATAGGGTTCCTCTACATCATAGCAAATGAGGAGGCCATTGTACCATAAGACCTCCTGAAATGGTCGGGCCTCACTTTTTTCAGAGTAAGGATCCCATGCAACCTAAACATATTTCCAAATGTTAGTACATAAATAAAGAAAATAAATACTAACTTTAAAAAAAATAATACTTACGGTCTTAAGCTTGTAAATCGTCTATAAGGTTTTCCTTAGATCCAGTATCTCTGCAAAGGCTTCCCCTGACACTATTTGTGCCCTCCATTTGCATAGACGCGACTCGTTATGCTGAAACTAGAGATTTCTAACACCGCTCACCAAATTGAATTGGTCGTATATCCACGCCTGCACTGAAATATACCTATTAATTAGAAAATTAATATATTACACAACAAAATTAAAAGCACGTGTTAAATTTAAAATATGTACCACGAGAAGGGGAAGATATCTGACCACCTACCGAACATCTACCCGCGAGGCAATCCCCAATTTTTGATATAAATGGGTCAATACACCCATCCCCTAAGCATAGTATTTGCATTTGCCTACTTTTCACAAAGACTGGAGGTAGTACAGTGAGACTCAATTTCTCGATTTATCTAGGAATAACAAGCAACTGACCATGAAAAGCAAGTACCCCTAGCATCCTGCTTAATCTATTTCTTCGTGACACCTTCACCCAGCTTCTTAACACTCCATTTGCATAAATTCATTATCCAGTAAAAACGAACGGCATAAACATACTTGCACTCCTCCTTAGCCTCATCCTCAGTACAACCCAGATATTTAGTAAGCCATTCGATTTGGGCCGCCTTCTCCTCAGCTTTCCTAAAAACAGTATCGTACACCGATTTACCAACTATCAGAATTTGAAGGATACGGTACACATCATTAAGATTGATGGGCATCTCACCGAATGACATATGAAACGAATTCATCTCCGGATTCCACTGTTCGATGAGTGCCAACACCGATACATACACTTCACCAAATCTGCTGAATTGTCACGGTCATTGACCTTGACAAGTTGGACTTGTCAAGGTCAATGATCATGACAATTCGAGGCGAGATAACTTTTTTTGTCACGGACGTGTTATGGTCAATAGCCGTGACAAGTTCGTTAGAATTGTCACGGTCGTGTCACGATCCCTGACCGTGACATATTTTGTCACGGTTAATAACTGTGACAAAGCCTTGACCATTTTTAAAAAATTGTCACAATCATTACCGTGACAAGTCCGTGACAATTTTTATCACGGGTTTGTCACGATCAATGATCGTGACAATTCTGGGCAGAATTTAAAAAAAAATTGCTGGGTAGTATGGCCACTGCCACTGCCCAGCAGTATATTTGTACGTGGTATAGCAATGTTGTACCTGTTCAAACATCATATATCCAAATAAACTAGAGATAATGCAAATATACATTCAAAATAGGAACTATTTAAGAAGAAACAACATCACCATCAATTATCTCAAATCTACAAACTATTTAGCTGAAAAAGAGATTTTGTACCGCGATGCTCGGGGACACCTCCTTATCCTTCCCTTCTCGTCCAAAGAGCCACATAAGTATCGAGCCTATGTGGCCTACCCCCAGCGCCACTCCCTGTCCCCTGAAATAAAATAAAGTAAAATTAGTATCCGCCCCGCAAATATAGATAAATATAAATATAAATCGAAATTGACATATAAATATAAATACATTACCTATAGTGTCACCCAAACAACTAACTTGAGTTCATATGGCACCTCCTTCCAACTAATGTACCCCGGACAATCGTGTCAAATATAATTCCCTTCATATCTGAACACTAAGAAATGACATAATCCTATGGAGTTATGCTCTGCAAATTCCTTCCAACTGTTGTATAGCCAAAAATCAGTAGTTGAAGTTGTCAATTCCACCTTCCAATGGTCTCCCATGTTTTGCTAGAGGGTCCAAGTGGTGGGGTATGGAAAGTGGAATTGACAACTTCAACTGGTGATGCTTGGCTACATAGCGATTGGAAGGAATTTGCAGAACATCACTCCATAGGATTATGGCATTTCTTAGTGTTCGGATAGACAAAGAGATTCAGTCTCCTCTCCACAAATAGGACACCCCAAATAACTATGTACTAATCACCTATTAAAGGTAAGAAGCGTATATTCATGGATTGGTATAAACAAAACTTAGATGTAGTTGGAATATTTATGTATTAATCTCCTCTCCACACACGCACACTACACAAGAGTGAAAATTATAAAGTGCAAATCAATTAAAAGCATTAAAAATGGATGTTTCGGTACAAATTATAATATTTATTACAAATTGAAAAATTATTTCAAATTCGGGTTATCATAAAAAATGGATTGATATTCGGTAGGAGCAGCCAAGTCATCCGCACTACTATTTAGACGCCTTGGCACGTATTGGACAATTGACCACGCCTCGTTGTTGATATAATCCGAATAAAACAGTTGCTTAACCTTTTGAAATGCGTAAACAAAATCTTTCACGTGGTCGTTGCTCTTGAACTTGGACAAGTCAACCATGATCAAATTGGTGACGTGATCAACTTTACAAGCATTTTTATCCTCAACTCTTACCCAGTCACAGTAAAATACAACCTCTTTGAAGCTTATATAATCCAATTCAAATATATTTTGGATTACACCATAGTAAGTCATTTCAGCTTCAACGAGGTTTTTATCTTTTGCGCTCGTTCGAAAGAAAGTAAGAGCCTTGTATGAAATTCCCGAATTCTGTACATTTGTACTTTCCTCGTAAACTTTAGTGCCAAAAATGTAATCGTTCAATCGATACTTTTTGTACTCTTGTGCCACGAACAAGGGTCCAGTGGCTAGACGAGCAAGCCTTGATGTCGCATCAACCGTCTTTAGGAGCTGAGAATATAGATAAATTAATTATATTAGTGGTAAAATTTGAGTGTAATGTAACGTTATATAACGACTATTTTCATTATAATTACCTCTTGTGTTAACCACAACCTAAATTCATTGTTTGATTGTACCATTATTTTTCGTCTTTTATTGTTCTCACAGGCTTCATATTTTTTGCATATTACAAAATTAATCATGTATAAAATAATCTAAAATAATGTTAAACATTATAATAATCGAAACTTACTTTTTCCATTCTTCGACATCTTCATGTGTGTCAAATAGATAACGAGTTACTTGTTCATGTTGCAAACTCGTTAATTTCACTCGTTTTTCAATCAGATCTGAAACTATGAGTTGGGGCTAAAAACCTCCTGTAGCGATGGTATACATTTTTTAAGATAGGGGATAGACGAATAGATTCAGTCTCCTCTCCACAATTAGGACACTCTAAATAACCATATACTACACAACCGGATAATGTCTCATAAGCTGGAAAATCATGAATTGCTCACATAAACATAGCTTTCAGCGTAAACTCTTCTTTTCTAAAAGAGTCAAATGATTTCACACCCTATTTCCACAACTCATTTTATTCTTCTACCAAAGGAGCCAAGTAGACGTCAATGTCATCACTTGGTGCCTTTGGCCCAGGTATCAACAAAGCCATCATCGAAAATTCAGGTCCCATACACTGTGAATGAGGGAGGTTGAGTGGGGCTAGGATCACTGGACATACACTCTGATTGGTGCTTATATTTCCAAATGGATTGAAACCATCTGTTGATATAGCCAAACGAATGTTGCGTTGTTCTCGAGCAAAATTGGGATACTCAAAATTCATCCTCCTCCAGGCAGTAGAATCAATAGGATGACGCATGATATTACCCCTACTTCTGCCCTAGCATGCCAAGTCATTGCCTCTGCAATCCATGGTACTGTGAAAAATCGCTTTAATCTAGGCCCAACGGGAAAATATTTCAATACTTTTTGAGGGTCTTTTGAGCTTATGCCTTCCTTACTAGTAGATTGGACATATCTAGGTTCATCGCATACCGGACAACGATCGAGATTTTCATACTCCTTTTGGTATAGTATGCAGTCATACACACAAGCATGAATCGATTTATACTTCATTCCCAAACCTTTCAAACTGTTCTTCATAAAAAAATAGTTATTTGGATGTGTATTCACCTTGGGTAATAAGCCCTTCACCCATTTCATAATTCTCATCACGCTATTGCCAGACAAACCGTACTGCGTCTTCAAACTGTGCAAACCAACCATGGCATGTAAAGTTGTTTGATCTTTCTCACAGCCAGAGTATAACGGTTGGGTCGCCTTAAATTTTAAACTTTGGTAGTCATCGTCAAGTTTTATCGTGTTATCTTCACGAGCACTTGAATCTTCTACATCATCAGTAACCTCATTCTCCTCTGCTTCATAAACTCTGTACGCATCATCAACTAAATCCTCTAACATATTATGATCTACGTTGTCCCCTTCTACATCTATTCTACTTGTTGAAGGTTGTTGTGAAGGTTGGTCGGGGACAAAAGGAACTTTCAATTCACCGTGAAAACTCCAAAATCGATAACTATCTGGCATACCCGATCTTAACAAATGTAGTTCAACTGTTTTCCACTCAAACACATTTCCATTCTTACACCTAGCACACGGACACGGAAACTCTTCATCATTATGACATCTCTTTGCATATTTTACAAATTCGTTAGCACTTCTGCGAAACACATCCCCCATTCTATTAGTCTCACCCATCCACTCTTTTTCGGATATCCCATCACAGCTACCACAACTAAACACTTATTAAAGGTAAACAAAACTTAGATTTATAGTATGTTTCATTTAATTATCCCATCATTTAATTTCTATTTCCTCCATCTCCTCTGAAGGGTGAGTGGTCCTATCCCATTCAAGACCGCATTTTTCTGTAATATACTTAACAGCTCATGCACATTGTTACGATTTGAAATAAATTCGACAGCATATCCCCGTAGTTCTCTAAGTACACGACGTAGATTGGCAGGTGTGAGTGTTATTTTAATTGATCAATTGAAATAACAGTAACATTTGTCAATCTAGTATGTACCCAGAGAACATTAAGATACGACTGCAGAACTTCCTCCAAAAGTAACAACTATAAGCCACTAAGAATATTATTCAGAAATTATACAGTCTCAAACTGTCCAAACGGGACAATTCGAGAGATCTCATTACAGGGTTAATGATTCTCGAACGGGTCTAAGGATTATTGAATGCGTACGCATAAGAACTAGAAGGCTAGTATCTATGTGCACTATATTTAATTTCAAGTATGTTTCATTTAATTATCATACTATATATAAATTGTTCGATATACAAAGTAATTTTCAAAAAAAGTTGAAAAATCTCACCCTCATATGGACAATAATCCAGTGGTCATGCCACTTTTAAAACTAACCAACCAAACATTTACTAAACAAAATAATCCAACAACAATGTCAACAACAAATGTGTATCCCGTACTCCTTCTAATTCATCTACTCAATTAATTAATTTCATCAATTAAACTAACAATTAACGTATACAATTATTAATTTACTAATTTACAATGAGGGGCAATCCTACTTTCATATGAAATGGGCACTAATTATTAATTTACTTTCATCTAAAACTATACAATTAAAATTATAGTGAAAATGATAAAGTGCAAATCAATTAAAAGTATTAATTTCATTTATGCAAATCAAGTATGTTTCATTTATTAATTATATTTTAGTGGATGTAATTATAGAATCTATGGATGGGTTCAATTTAATCTTACTATGTGAATGTTTTTATCTACAATGAGTTAACCTTGAAACAATATATATCATCTCATAGAATCATCAAAACACGATATTAAGGGAATTACAATGGGACCTTTCCTCACCCCCCCCCCACCCCCACACACCACACACACACACACAACAGCCCCCCACCCTACCCCACCCCCTCCCTACCACACATATACACACACACACAACAGCCCCCCTTCCCCACCCCTACCCCCACCCTGCCCCCCTCCCCACCCCCACCCACCACATACACACACACACACAACAGTCCCCCACCCTACCCCACCCCCTCCCCACCCCCCACCCACCACACACACACACACACTACCCCCCTGCCCCACCCCTACCCCCACCCTGCCCCACCCCCACACACGCACACATACACGTACATGCACATACACACACACACACACATATATATATATACACACACACACACACACACAAACATATATATAAATGGAAGAGAGAGAGAGAGAGAGAAGGAGTTGGAAAAAGGAGGGAAACGGCGGGGGGGGGGGGGGGGAAGAAGGGCAAAGGGTTTTTGGTGCAGAAATTATCACGGTCGTGTCAAGGTCCTTGACCGTGAAAATTCTTTGTCACGGTCGTGTCACAATAAATGATCGTGACACAAAAAGCGTGTTTGTTGCCATGGTCAATGACCGTGACAACGGTGGCAGGCTGAAAGGTGACAATTTGGTCATTTTGGTGTAGTGATAGTCTATGTACCAATATGAGTTTATCAAACCGTACAGACTCGAGTTCCTCACCAACTCTATAACCCGCTCATCCTCTGTCTCTATGTCCCACTTAGAAAATTTCTTGAAGTGGTACACGCACTTCATTATGCCCCTCTCCTCATCTCAGTTCCATATAGAATAAATGATATGGTTATGAAAAATTTCAGCAGTTCAGGGTTATCTGGCATGCACCCCTCACGAGGTTGGAAATCAAAGAGGATTATTTTTTACGGTCTTTCTTCTCCGGCGCTTTAGATGTGGAGGGTTTGATTTAATCTTTCGATGAATAAGACTTATCCCTACAACCCTCTACCTCTTCTTCCTCTCATACTTTCTCTCCTTCACCCTCTTCTTCTTCCTCTCTCTATTCCTCTCTTTCCTCCTCTCTTTCTTCCTCTCTCTCTTCCTCTCTTTCCTCCTCTTTCTCTTCCTCTCATGATTTTTCTTCTTCTTTCTCTTCCTCTTTGTCTCCCGCTCTTACCTCACCCCCTTCACTAAACCCAGATAAATCACCTACCACCGCCTTAACCACTTGCTCAATTGACTGCGACATAGTACCCTCATCAACATTAAGTAAAGCTACTACCACTTGTTCGACTACTTTATCCAACAAACTCGTAGGAGAATATCCTTTTTCTCGAACTAGTGGCCTCACTGGCATTACTACAACTAGAGGAATATAAGGGTAATCGTACTCCCTTTGCTGCCTCCAACCTTCTCTTTCGCTCGGATGCTGTAGGCGAATATTTTCTTCTTACCATTTATATGACCTACATAAGAAATTAACAAATTATATTAGCAAATGAACACCAAATAAGTTCATACCAACGAAGAAACAATAATTAGTAAAAGGAATACATGAATACATTAAAAATATAAAATGGATGGCTATTAAAAAATATGTAAACCCCCTACAAATGGGTTGCATTACTAAAAATACATGAATCTATGAAATATGAAATACATTGGTACTTACGGTAAGAATTGTCCGTGAAAACCTAAAACAGGGTTGTTTATGGCCGTGAAAATAAAAACCACGGTGAGATATGGCCTTAACTAGGTGAATCGCGGTTGGATATGACCATATACTCTTGGCACCTTTGACGACGGGCAACCGTGAGTGCAGAGAGTTGTTTTTTGTTTTCTTTTTTTAAATCGGTCAACCCCAGGTTTTTTCAAATGGGTTAAACCCTAACTTTTTTTTCACGCAAATGCAATATATTTCCAGTTAGATTAATTAAAGTTATATTTTAATGAGTTTATAATGGATTTTTTATATATACTTTGCATGATAAGGTTTAATACACAAAATGAGAGCGTGACAGTAATGGGAGTAAGTTTTAATGTTGTAACCAGAAATGAAGCTCGAGGATAAGTAATAGGGTTTGAGAGAAATTTGAAATAAGTTAGAAGGTTGAAAGATTTGAGAGAGAAGTTAGAGAGCGAGAGGAAAGAGAAAAAGTGACGTTTAAAATTTTTTGAGTTTTTATATGGGTCAAGGTTAATGTGGTGTTGTGTCTTTTTTGTGTTTTGGACAAATATTTGGTACTTATGTGGTATTTTGAACAAAATGGTGTTTTAAAGATATTTTTTGGGTGTAAATATCAGGACCCATTAAAAAATAAACACGTATATACCAGCCACGGTATATAGCTATATGCAAGTTGTGATGTATATATATATATATATATATATATATATATATATATACGGACCAGGAACCCCCATCTTTTTTCAATGTGCTGTCTCCTTCCATCTCCCTTTTGAAAGTATTTCCTTGAATTTTGGATTTTGGGACATAATTTTGTTTAATTTCTAATATAAATGGAACATTAAAATATGTGATAGCTGTAGTTGTGTAAAGGGTTTCAGAAATGAGATATTTATTAACGGGTTGGTCTAATTGGGTAAAGCCATTGTTTAACATTTACATTATGTGAAACCTTAAAATGTTAGAGACGGGGTGAATAGAAAAATTAAATGGATTAAAATCATATCACCCTTTATGAAAGGTAAATATAAATTATCAAAGTCCAACTTTCTTTTCTATCTATTCTAAAAAAGAAAGGGTGCCGCTAAGTACAACCTAATATTTACTTCAAAATACCACAGAATAATTTAAATATATTTTTGTTAAGGACTACAACACAATATAAATATTTTTTACATAATATTTTGTCCCCACTAACCTCGCAACCATTCTCTCTCTACCCATTAAACTCCCAAATCATTATTTTTCTACCCACTAAGCTCTCAATTATTTTGGTCCCCACTTCCCTAACAATCTTCACCAATCAGAGTTCATTGAATAATTTTTTCTATCCACTTCACCAACAATCATCATTTTTGTCCCTACATAATATCTAGGGTTTGAAGTCATCAAAGTTGCAATAGCCAATGCAAGGTGATAGCAATGGATGTTGCACCTCTAAAACAAATGAAAGCACCCCAAATAATATGTGTAATGTAATTTTTGGTGCCCATTAAAGATTTTTTTTGTTTGTTCTTAACAATTGAAAAAATTAAAAATGAGAAGTAACACAGAAAGTGGTTCAATATCGGGGCCCCGAGTAAGAACATAAATATCGGGGTGACCTACCGAACCACTGTCTTTAAAATTTACATGAATAACTAAATTGATATAACTAAACATATACAAAAAACTTAGATGAGTCGGGGCAAACAAGCCGAAAATTCTCCAAGAACTAGTCATCAACATGACGAGTCTACCATAGAAACTTGTCACAAGTATGTCGAATAAGTACTTTACCAATGCCTTGTTTCATTCGTCACATACCTAATTACAATAAGATCAAAATTCGGGGTGATCACCCCGAATGATTTCAAGTTGTAAACCATTTTTTATTCGTGCAAAATATGACGAATAAAACCAAAAACATCGTTAATTTCATCGCGAAAAATCCCTAGAAACCTCATTCGTGAGTGCATAAACATAGTTAGTTTCATCCCGAATGCAAAAACCCTAGAAACCCGATTCGTTGTAAACATACCGATTCAAACTCAATTACGAGTTCTTCAATGCAAAAACGCAATTCGTGAATGGTTCATTTCTTCAATCAGCAGTTAGTATTATGATCTGAATTGGTAGTTTTCTTCAATCAGCGGTTCGTGTTATTGTTTTCTTCATTGGTTTTGTATTATGTTATTAAATGATTTAATAACAATGATTTAAAGGCTTTGAGTTGGGAGTAAGTTAATAAACAATTATAGACATCAAATATGTCAAAACCATTGTTTTTTGGGTGTGAATGATGTTAATGATGTTGAGTACGAGTATGATTGAATGGATCTTGATGATGATTTGATGTTGGCATTTGAAACCATAAGTTAAAAGGTTTATAGGGTATGATGTTTAGAGAGAATAAAGGAAAGTGAGTAAATGAATTTTTTTAACTTTAAGTAGTGAATAGTCCATATGGGGATATAATGAAGTAAAAACGTGATTTGTGTAAAAAAAATCTTGTGGTACTATGGAATTAATATTGAGGTGCTCTTAGTGTGAAAGAAAAAAAAGAGAGAAAAAATAAGAAAAATAAAAAAGGTTTCCCTTCTGACCTTATCCTATTCCACTTTCTAATTCCAGAAGTTCAACTCTTGTGCCATAATCAAACAACTCGGGAGGATCAAGTTCAAAGTAAACAAAATAAGGAAAGTCTCCGCTGACCTACACGGTGCTACAGTCACTACCCCTCAACCTCAACTATATAATTCCCCTTCCTGTAAACAAACCAGCAAAACATAAAGATAAAAAGAAGCAACCAAAATGGCCTCTAAATCCCCAAGGATCGACAACTCCAGGTCGCCCAAGTGGCTAACCGCTGGTTTATTTGAGTCCTTTTGGGCTATGTGCACCCAACGTCGATCCAAAAAGCCGCATAATAATTCGGTTTTGAGTCGGCCCAGACAGCTTTTAGCAACGATAAGCCACAAGGCGATTATGTTACGCCAAAAGAGGAAAGCCAAACAAGAGTTTGAAAATATAGAAGGGGTGTGGCAGAGGAGTATACTAATGGGTGATAAGTGTGAGCCCTTGGATTTCTCCGGCGTTATTTATTACGATAACGATGGCAAACGTCTGACCCAGCTGCCCATGAGGTCTCCACGTGCGAGTCCCTTGCCCAGCTACGCTTACAAATCGCCTAGGTCCACTGCTGACTCGTACGATCACCTCACGGTGTCTTAATTGGGTCACCAAAATGAATAGTACTGGTCTCTTGTCTTCTTTATTTATTTTCATGTTTCTTTGTGTTGGTATTTGCACTCGCCAATTGCAGTGTTGTTAGGAAAGGAATGAGAATGGATGCTAAAGTTGATGGTGTGTATAAAGTTTCTTATGATCAAAGTTTTTTCATTTTTTATTCGTCTATTGCGTTTGCCTTTATTCTTGTACCGTGATGCTACTATTATTTATCTGCCCAAACTATTTTCATCGATTTTAATGAAGTGAACTTAGTGAAGTCGGTAGTTTCGGTTTTTTCTAACTTCTAATTTTTAAGAAGTTTGAGTTGTAATGTTTCTAAATATTTTACTTTTTAGAAGCAAAGAAAAAACTTAAACTCATTAAATTATTAATCACAAAAATTCGTAAATCGCCTAAAACAAATTGTATAGACAGAGTAGCTGAGCGGTTTTGATGGGGTAGACGCAGGGGCCAAGCAAGAAAATTATTTTGGGGGGACCATAATATACTGGGGGTTCGGGAGAGGGAGGCCTCGAGGCGATTTTTTTTAGGATTATTTACATTTTATGTAATATTTTAGCACTAAAAATATATTAACCATACAAATTTTTTTTCCAACAATATCATATACATTCACCATCAAAATATAATAATTAGATCAAAACATACAATTATTACCAAAATAGAGGTACGACATTATCAAGTTCAGTGTTCAAGTGTTTCACGTACCGAATTTTGAACATTAGTTTCAGGGAAAACGTTTTCACTTTCGGCATGTTTTCTCTTGAAAAATAAAACAAGGGTCTGTAAGCACAAATTTCTTATAGATTTAATTTGTTTATATTTGGCTTAATTCCGGACAAAATAAATTGAGTTTAGACTAGTAATTAATTCGAGATTGAAGAAGTTGCATATTAAAGACATGAAGAATAAATCAAGTCAAGTTGCAATTTCACATTTTGTTTGTTCTAATATCACATATGTATGAATAATCAAAGGAATATGTGATTTAGAATGTTGTTTGAATAAAGGATTATTTTATAGTTTTTAATATTTGGGAATTAAAAATTAAAGTTTTGAAAGCGCATTTTAATCATATCTGAGCTAATTTGTTTTTATACAAGGATAATCATGAAAAAAATCGAATAAGTTTAGTGTCGTTCGAACGATATGTAAACTCGTTCGAACGACAACGTTAGTCGTTCAAACGACAGCGTTTGTCGCTCGAACGAGATGCCTTGATTTATGTGTTTCATCAATTTTGGAATCAGGTTTGCTCAGGTATAAATATAACATTGCATAGATGTTTTCAACAGAGAGATGAACAGTTTTAAGAATTCCCATTCTGTTTAGTTTCATCTTTTGTTTATTCAAGATCCTATTATCATAATTTCAAAGGTTTGTGATCTTGAAACACACACAGAAGAAGATCTTGTTCGACTCTTTGTAGAGAGAATAAACCTATACCAGATTCAGGTCAAATTGGAAGTGTTGCGATATTTCTTGCTGAAGTTAGGACTGCGGTTCTTGTGGAGCTGAAGTGATTGTTCCATTGCTGCGACATCGACCGACACATGCGAATTTTCGTACGTCATCTTATTTCGCTGTAATCCGAGTGTAAACCGTTAATTTACAAATTATAGTGGAAATAAAAAGTTTTTCCCTTCGGGAATTTTTTCCTGAATTTGTTTCTTTTATCGCATAATTTATTCATTCAATGGGTTAAATTGATTACAGCATGTTTAGGGATTAAGAAGATAAAATTGAAAATAATTGATTGAGTTGGTTTTTACCTAAAGCACTTAGTAAAGAGCCTCTTTATAAATTGGTATCAGAGCTTATTCCACTATTTTACTGTGTTTGATCCTTTATCTTTAGGTATAGCTTTTGGTAATTTTGATGATTTTAGAACTCACGTGTTTGAAACTTCTAACTTGAAATTTCGCATGAAGTCTGCTCTTAAAAAAAATTGAAAAGGAGAAGTATGTTTCTACCCTTAGTGAGAGTGACCCTGAAGAAGAATTTTTTTATCCTACTAAGCGATAACTTCCCTCTCTTGTGGCTAATCATGTAGGTGATGACGAAAAACTTTTGCATGATTTTTTCGCAGTCACAGGTTGTGATACCCTAGAAAGTGAGGGTGAGGTGAGTATTGATGAGAGTGAGGATAAGAGAGACTTGAAAACTGCCTTTAATGAATTGTACGAAGAAACATTAAAATCAAAGAATGCAAATTTGAAGTTAGAAGCGAAATTTAAGGAACGTGGCATTGAAAATAATAACTCCAATACTTTAATTGAGGAACTTAGGGCGCATGAGAAGAAAATTCGTGAGAAGCTAGAATATGTCGAGGGTGAGAGAGACAGTCTTCGAGGGTTAATGGAGGCTATGAAAAAGGAATTACTTGAGTTTTAGGATTATAGGCGTTTACTTCAGTCAAGGATAGGTGAACTTGAGAAGAAATTGAGAAATTCGAGTAAGGTTAAATTTGATTTGGAATCTAGGTGTGAGAAGTTAGATAAAATTTTAGGAACTGTCTAAATCAAGGATAATAAGTATGGTATTGGCTTCAATAAACATGTTCCACCCGTTACCAAAGCTAATACCAGGCTAGCTAGAGAGCCACCCAGGGTTGTTAGGAATGAGCCACCGAGGAACGTTAGATTTAATCGTCCCGTAGCAAACATTCCCCACCATATTTACACTTGAACGCATTCCGGTAGGAGAGGTCATCTTACACGTTTTTACTATGATCTTAAGCACGTTCCTACAAATCCAAAGAATCCAGTGATTCCTATTTTGAGAACCCCCACTCGTCGTTTCACCCCCACTTGGATGAGAAAATCAGATTTAGAGGCGTTAAGAATTAGTCCTGGAGATACGCATATCATATCACGTGGACCTCCACATGTCACTTCCTTCGGTTGAGTATGTTTGTTGGTTTGTCATACTCTATAGTGTTTTATGATATATTCTCCTCCTGGAGTTATGACGTTTTTTGGCAGTTATTTGAAAAATACATAAAGATTTTATGTTTTTGAGTCAATTTTTTTTTAAATCATAAAAATATTTTTTATTTTTTGAGTCATGAATATTCATTTTTAATATGTCTAGATTGGTGTGCTTGGACCCCCATCACTTCATTATCCATGTGGCTAGGGCACTTGGTCATATTTATTGATGCGTTAAATGATCTTAACCATTGTCATAATGGAGTTGTCTTAAAATTGATATGCATATGAATTCATCTCTGTATATATGCCATTCTTGCACACTTGCACGAGTATTTATGAATATTTGACATCACATGCATATTTGAGTTTGATGAGATGTTCTTACCTCAATTTTGTCATAAATATGTAAATAGTCTTAGGAGGAGGTGTGCATGTAAGAACCGTTTATCGTAAGGAATTAAAATTGAAAAATATGATGAGTGATTATGGGAAAGGACTGCGAGAGTGTAAAACTGATTCGTCGTGATAGCCACCGTATAAAAAGAGCCCGAAAAAAATTAAAAATGGCAATAAAAAGATAATTATGCCAAATATTGGGCCATTTAGTTCAAATCACCTCAAAAGAAATAAACATTCATATGTATTATTTATGAGGGTGTTCGGATGGAAAATAAAAACGGGTTTGCACCACGAATCCTAGGGATGAAACATTGCAGCATGACGATATTATTTGTAAAATCGTCAAAATTCTAGATTTGTGTGTATGATGATTGTTTTGTTAGTGAATCTTATTTATTAATTATCACACATGGCTATATCATTTCTCGTTGACATATGGCTATCATCTAGAGCATCTTGAACGTTTTGGTGCATTGAAATTTTGATTCATCTGTCGCTTTCGAGCACATTTAATTACATGTTGGCATGAATTTCACAAAATTACTTCTCTGCCAGTTTCATAAGGTGTTTTTGCTCAAGTGTGCCTATCTGATTTGTGGGTTGTGCATTGGTTTCTCGTTCGAACGAAAATTTATCTCATTCGAACCATCTGTCAGGTCGCGAGAAGCGTCGTTCAAACGACATCGCTTCTCATTCGAACGAATCCCCTTTCCGTTCGAACGACGCTGCACAGATATAAAAAGGTCGGGTTTTGCAGATTCACGTCGTTCATACCCTAAGTTTGAACCCATCGACTGTTTCTCTTCTCCTTCCCTCTACTAAAGCCCACCAAAGCCTTGTCTAGCCAAAAATCGCACCTTGATCTTGTTTTTCACTCCAAAATCAAGTCTTTACACTGGTTTCTAATCAAATCAACTCCTTTCAAGATTTTGTGAAACAAAAGTCATAATTTTTCAAGTATGTGTTGAAATACATTATGCTCATTTGTGAGTTTGTGTTTTTGGGACTTTTCTGTTGATATCAAGTGTAAAAATGAACATGCATTACGTGATTTTGGCGGTGTGTCGAATTTTTACTGTGTATCCACCTTAATATGCTTCTCTATTCATTTTTGTGCTTGAAATCAACACTATTGGGCTGAGAAATATTTTTTTGGATAAATTTTCTTCGACACCCATCAAAATTATTTTTTTAAATTATTTTTGGGGTGTTCTTGATTTATGTCAAAAAATATTTGTTTTACCTACAGCTAGTCCCTTTGGCATTATTGGCTAATTTCTTTATTCTGATTGGTTTCTTGCTATGATTTGGTTGATGTTTTTTGCTTTACCCTGGTGGTTCATATGGATTTATACGGATATAGGTTCTAGGAGTCAGTTGTGTCTGTCTACCCTACCTATTGTCACCCGTGGTATTTAGTGTCTAGTCATGCCACCTAGACGCAGGAGCTCTTCTTCTCGTAGGCAAGATGAACCTTCTCCCACATAGCTGGCTCATAGGGCTAGGAGATATAAACCACCTTAATCTCTTGTATGTTGGTATACCAGTTTGGACTACGATGATTACTTTCATTTGGGGTTACATATTCGCACTATAGTTCAGGAGAAAGTATTTTGTGTTGATCATTTTTTTGAGCTTTCTCTTCCTACATGGATGTCTGGTAGGGGATGGGATAGACTATTTGATGCCCATGGCATGGTTTACCCTGACATAGTTAGGGAATTTTATTGTAGGTCTCTTCTCACTCCTGGTGGTTTATAGACATCTGTTAGGGGCGTCCCGATAATTGCCATTGTCAATCTTATTGAAGAGACCCTTAAGTTACCCCATGTCCGAGATGTTATTTTTCCCAGGAGTCTGGAGGGTGGTCCTACTGGAGATCAAATTATTCATTTTTGTTGTTGGGAGGTTCCCTACATTGTTTTACCGACAGTTACACAGAGCCTTCCGCATCCTTAATTATTTTGTATCCTCCTCTATTTATCCTCGAGTCAATCATACTCAGATTGGCTTTGATATAGTATATTTTATGTATGTTGTATGTTAGGGGTGGGACATTGATCTACCATCTCTTTTGTTTCAGGTTATGTCATTAGTTACCATTCTTAGTAGCTCTCCTGTATGCCCCACTCTTCCCTATGGTATCCTCGTATCCCGCATTTGCTTCTTGGCTGGAGTTCACGTTTTAGACGATGATGTGTGCCTTTCTGCTCTACCCTTAATTGACAGCAATACTTTGACTCGATCTGAGAGTCATTTACCTTATGAGGCGAGAGCGAGACCACCTCCTTCTGCCCCATTATTTTTTGGAGAGTCATCTACTCCTGCTGAGCCGAGTTCTATACCTTCTAGGTCTCATTCTTCTAGATCTAGTCAACCCACAGTAGAGGAGTTTGATACTTTACAGGCACAGGTGGCGTCACAATCACAGATGTACGATGCCGTGATGGCTTGTTTTGATGCAGAGGTTAAGGCTAGGGCTCAGAGTGACTCACGGATGACTGCATTTTTTTATGAGATGAGACGACAAGAGATAGGCAGAGGAGCAGGTTCATCAGGATGTAATACCCCGTAATTTCAATGATTTTTATTTATTGGGTTAATTAAATTAAATGAGAATTAATTTGGAAATTAACCCGGAAATAAATACTAGCGAGATGTGAGTTGGTATTTGATTATGATGTTAAAATAAAATACTACTGAGAATATATGGTAATATATGAGTATTGAAAATGTTAAAATTGTAACGAGGCAGAAATATGACAATTTGGGAAATTTAGTTGGGACGCGTGTGTCAGTCGCGTCAGGAATGAATTTAATTTGATGACAAAGTAAATTATATTTTATCAACCGAATGGTCATTTTGAGTGCGCCAACGTGTCCGGAAGGGTCGAAATAGTCAGAAAACACTAACCGGGAGTTTAGTTTGGGTCCCGGGGCACTTTTGGGCCAAATCGGCAACCCAAAAGGATATTTTGGTAATTTTAAAAATTGAGAAATTAAAACCCACGAATTTTAGAGTTAAATCAAATATTATTATAGAGGCCACTAAGGCCATTACCAGCGGAAAAAAAAAAGAGTGGACTACGGTTTTTTTTAGAGAAGTTAGAGATAAGTTGAAAGAGGTTTCAAACCAAACCATCTCCCATCACCATCATTTTGGAAGGGATTGTGACCGGAAAGAGGAGAGAATCAGCATAATATCCGACAACAAATCTGAAGAACGAAACCTAAGGCAAGTGATTTGATGTTATTAGTTTCAATGAATATTTCCTCCATGTTTAGTGTAGAGATTTGATATGCTTTGAAGATTTTGATGAAAACTCAATGTATTTATCTTGGAACTCATAAATTTGGATAGGGATTGCATGTAGAGTGTTTATGAACAAAATTAGTACCCAAAAGAATAAACTTTGACGATTTAAAAACGTATTAATGATGAGTATTTAGGTGCAATAAAAATTTGGGTTCATGTTCATAAGGTTTGGGTCAAGATTTGCAAATTTATGGCGATTACATATTAATTAATAAGATTTGACCTCAAAAATATGTTAATAAATGACTTAGGGTCACCTAGAATAGTTTACCAACACAAAAACGTAGTTAGTATGAACTTGGGATGGAATTAGAAAAAGGAATTTGGTGAAAAATGTAATGGGGAAAAATTCTGGGCGTTTCCTGCCATCTCGTTAGAAGACCAATCAAGGTCGTTCGAACGAGCTTCTAACGAGATGCCAGTGTCACTTCTAACGAGTTCAGAGTTCGTTCGAACGATAATCGTTCGAACGACACTCGTTCGAACGACCTCGTTTGAACGAGATTTCAATGACTTCTAATGAGTTCACATAATGGTCTTTTTAGGCTCAATTTTAGGTTTAAACTTTCCGTATGCCTATCTAAATGAGTGTTATTCTTCCCTTGTGATTAGTGGGTATAGTTGTGAGTTTGGAGTACGTTGAGGATTAAAACTTAGAAGTATATAATGGACCGGGTGATTTCTAGGGGTTAAGGGATAAGTACCGGAATTTGCGACGTGAGAGGAGTTGATAATCTATAATGTATATTTTTTGAACTGGTAAGCTGTAATACCCCGTAATTTTAATGATTTTTATTTATTGGGTTAATTGAATTAAATGAGAATTAATTTGGAAATTAACCCGAAAATAAATACTAGAGAGATGTGAGATGGTATTTGATTATGATGTTAAAATAAAATACTATTGAGAATATATGGTAATATATGAGTATTGAAAATGTTAAAATTGTCACGAGACAGAGATATGGCAATTTGGGAAATTTAGTTGGGACGCGTGTGTCAATCGTGTCAGGAATGAATTTAATTTGATTAAAAAGTAAATTATATTTTTATTAACCTAATGGTCATTTTGAGTGCATCAACGTGTCCGGAAGGGTCGAAATAGTCAGAAAACACTAGCCGGGAGTTTTGTTTGGGTCCCGGTGCACTTTTAGGCCAAACTGGCAACCCAAAAGGGTATTTTGGTAATTTTAAAAATAGAGCAATTAAAACCCACGAATTTTAGAGTTAAATTAGATATCATTAGGAGGCCACTAAGGCCATTACCAGCCAAAAACAAAAGAGTGGGCTACGGGGATTTTTGAGAGAAGTTAGAGAGAGGTTAAGAGAGGTTCCAAACCAAACCATCTCCCATCACCATCATTTTGGAAGGAATTACAACTAGAGAGAGGAGAGAATCACCCGATAATCACCAACAACAAATCTGAAGAACAAACCTAAGGCAAGTGATTTGATGTTATTAATTTCAATGAATATTTTCTCCATGTTTAGTGTAGAAAACCTTATATGCTTTGAAAGTTTTAATGAAAACCTAATGGGATTGTTGTAGAAACTCTAAATTTTGGTTAGGGATTGCATGTAGAATGATTATGGACGAAATTGGTACCTAAAACTTAACTTTGATGATTTTAAAAAGGTATTAATGATGAGTATTTAGGCACAATAAAATTCTGGGTTCATGTTCATAGGGTTTGGGGTAAGATTTGGGAATTTATTACATGTTAATAAATAAGATTTGACCCCAAAAATATATTAAGGAGTGACTTAAGGTGACCTATATTAGTTTATCAAAACAAAAACGTAGTTAATATGAACTTAGGATGGATTTGGAGAAAGGAATTTGGTGAAAAAACGAAGTTGGGAAAATTTTGTGCGTTTTCTGCCATCTCGTTAGAAGACCAACCGAGGTCGTTCGAACAAGCTTCTAACGAGATGACAGTACCCCTTCTAACGAGTTGGTAGTTCATTCGAATCCATCCGTTGGAATGACACTTGTTCGAATGACCTCGTTCGAACGAGATTTCAGTGACTCCTAACGAGTTCATAGAATGGTCTTTTTAGGCCCGATTTTAGTTTCGAACTTCCCTTAAACTTATTTATTTGAGTGTCATTCTCCCCTTGTTGATTAGTGGGTATAGTTGTGAGATTGGAGTATGTTGAGGATTAAAATCTAGAATTATATAATAAATCGGCTGACTTCTAGGGATTAGGATATAAGTAATTGAAACTGCGATGTGAGAAGAGATGATAATCTATAATGTACATTTTTCGGAAACTTGTAAGTGTACTACATTAATGACGGTATAGGAATGCAAAATTATACCTCTAATAATATTATAACATATCTAAGATGTGTGAATGCTTAGTATATGTGGCTATCTGTGTATAACATACCTACCATACTTGCTATCACGGGAGGTCGGCGTTCGATCAGGGCCATCTAATCTTTGTGTTCCTACGGGGGAATTTATATTGGTACCTCGAGAACATAGGTCAGAGAATGACTTATTGGGGAGTTAATAAGTCTGCTGATCATGGGAGCGTAGGTATGTGCGCGACCCATGTGATGTGAACTATGTTCGCCTCCAGTATGTATGACTGTTACTTATCAAAATGATTCCTGAGAGATTCAAAATACGTGGTCCTTATGTACGTGATGTACCGGGGATTTGATAGCAGAGTATGTGTGCATCGCAGCTTAGTCTAGGGTGCCATTATTGTATATTTGTGATGAGATTTATATACTGATAATTGAGATGAATATTTTATTAAAGTGTAAGTGTGAATAATTATAACATTTTTAGTAGAGTTAAAGATGGAGAAATTTTTATAAATTATTATAACTAATTCTGAGTAACAATGGTAAGACTTCCTGTTTATATTAAGATGTCGAGAATCGAACTTTAAATTGTAAAGTAATGTCAGATTACGGATTGGACTAGTTAGACAGTAGAATAACTAGAACGGGTACGGGTACGATAGGTGTGCACATTTAGTTGAAGGGTGAGGAACTCATATGAGTGCACGTACGATCATCTATTTTATATTCACTGTTTAATGACATTAAACACTTGCTATATTTTAAACTATTTTCACAATCAGGCTCTGACCCGTTTGCTTTCAAATCTATTTTTTTTGTAAAAACCTTTTAGGTGCTCAGCCACAAGGTCACCAAGCGTAAGAGTTCCATTCCAGTGACGTGCTGTAGCTGCTGTGGAAGTTACAGGACCTCGATAATAAACGCCTCCACTTTCTACCTTGACTCTATTTCAGATTTATTCAGGCATGTCACCCCTTTTTTCTTAGAGACAGCTTATTTTTTCAGTTTTATTTCAGTTTTGAATTTAATTAATTAGCAATTCAGACTTTGTATTTGGTTGTATTCAGTATTCGGATTATTTAGGGGAGTATTCCTCCATATTCATTATTATTCCATTATTATTCTACTGTGACTGTGTTGTGGTTGTGATATTAGTATTTCATAATTTAAAGGGACTGTATGTTAATTGGACTTAATTAAAATTGACAACCCACTTTTTAAATATTAGGTGGCTATAAATTGTTAAAACATTTTTAATTCACAAATCTCTTGAACATCGTCCCCGGTGAGATTTTGAAAGAGGAGAAAATGATACAGAAGTTCATGGATGGGTTGACTTGGAGGATCCGTCAGCACTTACTGGGAAATCTCTCGTTGGCCACTTATTATGATGTGGTTAACGTGGCACTGCTTCATTTCCAGGACCACCGCTTTCACTTGACTGAGAGTAAGCGATCCGGAGAGTCCATCCATCAGGACAAGACAGGGGGAATGGTGCCAGCGGGGCACAATCAGTTCAGGGTCAGCACAGGCAGGGTGATCAGAGTTCCCAGTAGGGGGATTCTAAGAGATTTCGATCTGGGGGTTTCAGAAATGGTCAGGGAGATTTTCGTCATGGCCAGCAGGGTCAACACAACCATCAGGTCAGCAGGCCAGTATGGCCTACAACAGCAGTTTCATCAGGGCCAGCACGGCCAGGGGAGGAATGGCAATGGCCACCAGGGCCATGGGTAGCAGGGTCAGAGAGGGGGAAATTTTTTGGGGAACTATTTTACTTGTGGCAAGATTGGCCACAAACGCCAGGAGTGTCCTAATAGGGGCAGGGCCCCACAGCAGCAGCAGCAGGGTGCTCGACATGAGCCCCAGAGGCCTATGTTTTCCGCCTCCCTCCCAGCACCACCGCAGATTCCAGCCTTGCCACCCATCCCAGCAGTCCCAATTCAGCAGGGACAACTTCAATACAGACGAGTTTATCAACTCTAGCAGGCCGCAGTCCCACAAAATCCACCTGTTATTGAGGGTATGTTCTCTGTTCAGGGGACTATGGGGCGTATTTTATTCGATACGGGAGATACACACTGTTTCATTGCCACGAGATTTGCATACATTTTAGGGTTATTAGACACTGCAGAGAGTACGATTACTTGCGTAGATTCACCGTTGAGTAGGGGTTCTGTGATTTCTCTTATTTGTAGAGGTGTGGGTATAAAGATCGGGAGATTTACTTTACCCGCTGATATGTTAGTATTAGATATGGCTGAGTACAATGCGATTGTTGGTATGGATTGGCTAGTTGTATACCGAGCCATGATTGATTGTTTCGGCTGGAGTCTTATTTTTTCCATACCCGGGCAGGAGAGGTTCCTAGTGGCGATGCCTCATCCTGAGGGAGGATCGTCCACTCACTTGTATTATAAGAGGAGGAGACCTCTAAGGAAGTGGTAATACCACTCGATTCGATTCCGGTTGTTAGTGAGTTCGCTGATGTATTCCAAGATATTCTGGGGTTACCGCCTATTAGAGAGATAGACTTCGTTATCGATTTGATGTCGGGCACTCGGCCAATTTCCCGCGAACCTTACCGTATAGCTCCAGTAGAAATGAGGGAGTTACGAGATCAGATAGAGCAGCTGTTGGGTTCGGGATTTATCCGTAGGATTAGTTCACCGTGGGGTGCCCCTGTGCTATTCGTAAAGAAGAGGGATGGATCATTGAGGTTGTGTGTAGAATTATATAATAAACCGGGTGACTTCTAGGGATTAGGATATAAGTAATTGAAACTGCGACGTGAGAAGAGATGATAATATATAATGTACATTTTTTGGAAACTTGTAAGTGTACTACATTAATGACGGTACAAGAATGTAAAATTATACCTCTAATAATATTATAAGATATCTAAGATGTGTGAATGCTTAGTATATGTGGTTATCTGTGTATAAAATACCTACCATACTTGCTATCACGGGAGGTCGACGTTCGATCAGGGCCATCTAATCTTTGTGTGCCTACGGGGGGATTTAGATTGGTACCTCGAGGACATAGATCAAAGAATGACTTATTGGGGAGTTAATAAGTCTGCTGATCATGGGAGCATATGTATGTACGTGGCCCATGTGATGTGAACTATGTTCGCCTCCAGTATGCGTGACTGTTACTTATCAAAACGATTCCTGAGATATTCGGAATACATGGTCCGTATGTATATGATGTACCTGGATTTGATAGCAGAGTATGTGTGCATCGTAGCTTAGTCTAGGGGTGCCATTATTGTATATTTGTGATGATATTTATATATTGATAATTGAGATGAATTGTTTATTAAAGTGTAAGTGTGAATAATTGTAACATTTTTAGTAAAATTAAAGATGGAGAAATTCTTATATATTATTATAAATAATTCTGAGTAATAATGGTAAGACTTACTGTTTATATTAAGATGTTGGGAATCGAACTTTGAATTGTTAAGTAATGACAGATTACGGATTGGACTAGTTAGATAGTAGAATAACTAGAACGGGTACGTGTACGATAGGTGTGCACATTTTGTTGAGAGGTGATGAACTCATGTGAGTGCACGCACTATGACGAGGCGTTGTATGGGAGACCTTGTCGTTACCCAACATATTGGTTAGAGGTAGGGGACAATAAAATCCTTGGGCCGGAGTTGATTCAGGATACTTCGGCAAGGATAGAGATGATACGGAGCCGTATTCGGGTAGCTCAGGACCGACAGAAGAGCTATGAAGATGCCAAGAGGTTCTTCAGAGAGTTCAAGGTGGGGGACCAGGTGTTACTCAGAGTATCTCCGATGAAGGGGATTATGCGTTTTGGGAAGAAGGGGAAACTGGCACCAAGATATGTGGGACCATTTCCTATCATCGAGCGGATTGGACCAGTAATGTATAGACTTGAGTTATCAGAGCACTTTCATAGGATTCATGACGTGTTCCATATTTCCTCGCTAAGGAGATATCTTAGGGACAATTTGGCCCATACTCACATTACTTTAGAGCACATTGACCTTCAGCCTGATAGTTCCTACGAGGAAAGGCCGGTCGCCATTCTGGACCACAGCGAGAGGAAATTGAGATCGAAGATAGTACCATTAGTACGTGCTTAGTGGCGGCATCATAATGCCGAGGAGTCCACATGGGAGCGCGAGGATGAGATGCGGGAGCGCTATCCAGAGTTATTTGTACCAGGTATGCTTTAGTTATGAATTTCGGGGCGAAATTCTGTTATAAGGGGGGAAGTATGGAATACCCCATAATTTTAATGATTTTTATTTATTGGATTAATTGAATTAAATGAGAATTAATTTGGAAATTAACCCGAAAATAAATACCAGCGAGATGTGAGTTGGTATTTGATTATGATGTTAAAATAAAATACTATTGAGAATATATGGTAATATATGAGTATTGAAAATGTTAAAATTGTCATGAGGCAGAAATATGACAATTTGGGAAATTTAGTTGGGACGCGTGTGTCAGTCGCGTCAGGAATGAATTTAATTTGATTAAAAATTAAATTATATTTTTATCAATCGAATGGTCATTTTGAGTGCACCAACGTGTTCGGAACGGTTGAAATAGTCAGAAAACACTAGCTGGGAGTTTAGTTTGGGTCCCGGGGCACTTTTAGGCCAAATCGGCAACCCATAAGGGTATTTTGGTAATTTTAAAAATAGAGGAATTAAAACCCACGAATTTTAGAGTTATATTAGATATTATTACGAGGACACTAAGGCCATTACCAGCCAAAAACAAAAGAGTGGGCTACAGGAGTTTTTAAGAGAAGTTAGAGAGAGGTTAAGAGAGGTTCCAAACCAAACCATCTCCTATCACCATCATTTTGGAAAGAATTACGACCAGAAAGAGGAGAGAGTCACCCGATAATCACGGACAACGAATCTGGAGAACAAACCTAAGGCAAGTGATTTGATGTTATTAATTGCGATGAATATTTCCTCCATGTTTAGTGTAGAAAACCTTATATGCTTTGAAAGTTTTGATGAAAACCTAATGGGATTATTGTGGAAATTCTAAATTTTGTTTAGGGATTTCATGTAGAATGATTATGGACAAAATTGATACCCAAAACTTAACTTTGATGATTTTAAAAACGGATTAATGATGATTATTTAGGTGCAATAAAATTATGGGTTCATGTTCATAGGGTTTGGGGAAAGATTTGGGAATTTATGGCGATTACATGTTAATAAATAAGATTGAACCCCAAAAATATTTTAAGGAATGACTTAGGGTGACCTAGAGTAGTTTATCAACACAAAAACATAGTTAATATGAACTTAGTATGGATTTGGAGAGAGGAATTTGGTGAAAAAACGAAGTTGGAAAAATTCTGGTCGTTTTCGGCCATCTCGTTAGAAGGCCAACCCAGGTCGTTCGAACAAGCTTATAACGAGATGATAGTACCCCTTCTAATGAGTTGGTAGTTCATTAGAATCCATTCGTTCGAATGACACTCATTCGAATGACCTCGTTCGAACGAGATTTCAGTGACTTCTAACGAGTTCACAGAATGGTCTTTTTAGGCCCGATTTTAGTTTCGAATTTCCCTTAAACTTATTTATTTGAGTGTCATTCTCCCCTTGTTGATTAATTGGTATAGTTGTGATATTGGAGTATGTTGAGGATTAAAATCTAGAATTATATAACAAACCGGGTGACTTCTAGGGATTAGGATATAAGTAATTGAAACTGCGACGTGAGAAGAGATGATAATCTATAATTTACATTTTTCGGAAACTTGTAAGTGTACTACATTAATGACGGTATAGGAATGTAAAATTATACCTCTAATAATATTATAAGATATCTAAGATGTGTTAATTCTTAGTATATTTGGTTATTTGTGTATAACATACCTACCATACTTGCTATCACGGGAGGTCGGCGTTCGATCAGGGCCATCTAATCTTTGTGTTCCTACGGGGGAATTTATATTGGTACCTCGAGAACATAGGTCAGAGAATGACTTATTGGGGAGTTAATAAGTCTGCTGATCATGGGAGCGTAGGTATGTGCGCGACCCATGTGATGTGAACTATGTTCGCCTCCAGTATGTGTGACTGTTACTTATCAAAATGATTCCTGAGAGATTCAAAATACGTGGTCCTTATGTACGTGATGTACCGGGATTTGATAGCAGAGTATGTGTGCATCGCAACTTAGTCTAGGGTGCCATTATTGTATATTTGTGATGAGATTTATATACTGATAAGTGAGATGAATATTTTATTAAAGTGTAAGTGTGAATAATTGTAACATTTTTAGTAGAGTTAAAGATGGAGAACTTCTTATAAATTATTATAACTAATTCTGAGTAGTAATGGTAAGACTTCCTATTTATATTAAGATGTCGGGAATCAAACTTTGAATTGTAAGGTAATATCAGATTACGGATTGGACTAGTTAGATAGTAGAATAACTAGAACGGGTATGGGTACGGGTAGGTGTGCACATTTAGTTGAAAGGTGAGGAACTCATGTGAGTGCACGCACTATCATGTATTTTCTATTCACTGTTTAATGACATTAAACACTTGCTATATTTTAAACTTTTTTCACAATCGGGCTCTGACCCTTTTGCTTTCAAATCTATTTTTTTGTAAAAACCTTTTAAGTGCCCAGCCACAAGGTCACCAAGCGTAGGAGTTCCATTCCAGTAATGTGCTGTAGTTGTTGTGAAAGTTACAGGACCTCGATAATAGACGCCTCCACTTTCTACCTTGACTCTATTTCAGATTTATTCATCCGTAGGGCATGTCGCCCCTTTTTTCTTAGAGACAACTTATTTATTCAATTTTATTTCAGTTTTGAATTTAATTAATTAGAAATTCAGACTTTGTATTTGGTTGTATTCAGTATTCGGATTATTTAGGGGACTATTCCTCCAGATTCATTATTATTCCATTGTTATTCTATTGTGATGTGTTGTGGTTGTGATATTAGTATTACATAATTTAAATGGACTGTATGTTAATTGAACTTAATTAAAATTGACAACTCACTTTTTAAATATTAGGTGGCTAGAAATTGTTGAAACGTTTTTCGACAGTGGTGCTACGAGCTGAACCAACTTGACATTTTGTATAAATTTGAATAAAGGAGTTGCTACCCGATATTTAATTAGTCGGGGTGTCACATAAGCGTACTACATTAATGACGGTATCGAAATGTAAAATATAACTCTATTAATATTATAAAAAATCTAAGATGTGTGAATGCTTAGTATATATGGTTATCTGTGTATAACATACCTACCGTACTTGATATCACGGGAGGTCGACATTCGATCAGGGACATCTAATCATTGTGTACCTACGGGGGGATTTAGATTGGTACCTTGAGGACATAGGTCAGAGAATGTCTTATTGGTGACTTAATAAGTCTGCTGATCATGGGAGCGTAGGTATGTGCGTGACCCATGTGATGTGAACTATGTTCACCTCCATTATGTGTGATTGTTACTTATCGAAACGATTCCTTAGAGACTCGGAATACGTGATCCTTATGTGCGTGATGTACCGAGATTTGATAGCAGAGTATGTGTGCACCGCAACTTAGTCTAGGGCTGCCATAATTGTATATTTATGATGAGATTGATATACTGAATATTGAAATGGACTATTTATATAAGTACAAGTGTGTATTAATGTAACATCCTTATAGTGCTAGAAATGGGAAAACTCTCATTTTATATTAATATGTCGGAAATTAAACCATGAATAGTATAGTAAAGTAAGGTTATGGATTGGTCTGGTTAGATAGTGGAATAACTAGAATGGGTACGTGTATGATAGGCGTGCACAATTAGTTGAGAGGTGAGGAACTTATGTGAGAGCACGCACTATCATGTATTTTATATTCACTGTTTAATGACATTAAACACTTGCTATATTTTAAACTGTTTTCACAATCGGGCTCTGACCCGTTTGCTTTCAAATTTATTTATTTTTTTGTAAAAACCTTTTAGGTGCCCAGCCACAAGGTCACCAAGCTTAGAAGTTCCATTCCAGTGACATGTTGTAGCTACTGTGGAAGTTACAGGACCTCGATTATAGACGCCCCCACTTTCTACCTTGATTCCATTTCAGATTTATTTATCTGTAGGGCATGTTGCCCCTTTTCTCTTTGAGACAGTTTATTTATTCAGTTTATTTCAGTTTTGGATTTAATTAATTTATGATTCAGACTTTGTATTTGGTTGTATTCAGTATTCGGATTATTTAGAGGAGTATTCCTCCAGATTCACTATTATTCCATTATTATTCTATTGTGACTGTGTTGTGATTATGGTATTAGAATTTCAAAATTTAAATGGATTGTATGTTAATCTTATTTAATTTAAAATTGACAACTCACTATTTAAATATTAGGTGGCTAGTAATTATTAAAATGTTTTTCGACAGTGATGCTATGAACTGAACCAACTTGACATTTTGTATTAATTTGAATAAAGGAGTAGCTACCCAGTATTTAATTAGTCGGAGTGTCACAAGTGGTATCAGAGCATCAGGTTCTAGTGTCCTTAGGATCTGTATGGCTTATTATGTTTCTGTTAAGCGTTCTTTGATGTAGAGCCCTATATTATAGGATTGTTGTACTCTATTATGTATGTTTCGCTCTTCAGCTATTTTGAGATAATAACTGCGAACTTATAAGACTTTACTCTCATTTCAGATGCCTCAACGACGTGCTCAGCGAGTTCCCAGGGATGCTCAGCTCGAGCCACAGCCTGCACCAGTTCAGGGATCCATGAATGCCGGAGAGGTTGCCGCTATTGTAGCCCAAGCGGTAAATGTCGCCCTAACAGTTGCGCAGCAGGCACCACCCCAGGCGCTGGTAGTAGATCCAGTACATGCTTATGCATTCACGTCTTCTTAGGAACGTGTTTGTGATGCTTTTCGAAAATCACATCCTCCCAAGTTTGCAGGTATCTCCGACGTCGTTGTGTCCAGTCAGTGGAAGAAGGACATCCAAAGGCACTTGAGGATGTACGAGTGTACGGATGCACAGAGACAAATAGTGGATACTTGTAAGCTAGTAGGGTCAGCATTACAGTCGTGGGAGTCCATTACCACCGCAGAGGAGAGAGATGTTCTTTCAATTCAGGAGTTCTGGGTGCGGTTCGACCACAAGTATTTTCCCTCAGCCGTTCACACCGAGATGAGGAGGAAGTTGATGAACCTCGGGCAAGAGTGGAAGACAGTGGATGAATATGAGGCCGAGTTCACAAATCTCTTGAACATCGTCCCCGATGAGATTTCAACAGAGGAGAAGAAGATACAGAAGTTCATGGATGGGTTGCATGGAGGATCCGTCAGCATTTACTGGGAAATCTCTCGTTGGCCACTTATTTCGATGTGGTTAACGCAGCACTGCTTCACTGCCAGGACCACCGCTTTCATTTGTTAGAGGGTAAGCGATCAGGAGAGTTTAGCCATCAGGGCAGGATAGGGGAAATGGTGCCAACGGGGCACAATCATTTCAGGGTCAGCACAGGCAGGGTGATTAGAGTTCCCAGTAGGGGGATTCAAAGAGATTTAGATATGGGGGTTTCAAAAATGGACAGGGAGATTTTCTTCATGGCCAGCAGGGTCAGCAAGGCCATCAGGGCCAGCATGGACAACAACATCAATTTCATCAGGGCCATCACAGTCAGGGGAGGAATGGCAACGACCACCAGGGCTGTGGGCAGCAGGGTCATAGGGGGGAAATTTTCCGAGGAAATGTTTTACTTGTGGCAAGATTGGACACAAACTCCAGGAGTGTCCTGATAGGGGCAGAGCCCCACAATAGCAGCAGGGTGCTCGACATGATCCCCATAGGCCTATGTCTCCCGCTTCCCTCCCAGCACCACCGTAGATGCCAGCTTTTCCACCTATCCCAACAATCCCAGTCCAGTAGGGACAACTTCAGTACGGGAGAGTTTATCTGCTCTAACAGGCCACAATCCTACAGGTTCCACCTGCTATTGAGGGTATGTTCTCTATTCAGGGGGACTATGGGGCGTATTTTATTTGATACGGGGGCCACACACTGTTTCATAGCCACGATATTTGCACGCACTATGGGATTATTAGATACTGCAGAGAGCACGATTACTTGCGTAGATTCACCGTTGAGTAAAGGTTCTATGATTTCTCTTATTTGTAGAGGTGTGGGTATAGAGATTGGGAGGTTTACTTTACCTGCCGATATGTTAGTATTAGAGATGACTGAGTACGATGCGATTGTTGGTATGGATTGTCTAGTTGCATACCGAGCCATGATTGATTGTTTCAGTAGGAGTATTATTTTTTCCATTCCCGGTCAAGAGATGTTCTTAGTGGCAATGCCTCGTTCTGAGGGAGGATCGTCCACACACTTGTATTATACAGAGGAGGAGACCTCTAAGGAAGTGGTAATACAACTCGATTCGATTCCTGTTGTTAGTGAGTTCGCTGATGTATTTCAGGATATACCTGGATTACCTCATAGTAGAGAGATAGATTTTGTTATCAATTTGACGCCGGGCACTCGTCCAATTGCCCGAACACCTTACCGTATGGCTCCAGCGGAGATAAGAGAGATAAGGGATCAGATAGAGAAGTTGTTAGGTCAGGGGTTTATCCGTAGGAGCACTTCGTCGTGGGGTGACACTGTGTTGTTTGTAAAGAAGAGGGATGGATCGTTGAGGTTGTGTGTAGATTATCGGGAGTTGAATAAAGTCACGATACGAAATAAGTATCCGTTTCCCCGAATCGATGACTTATTCGACCAGTTGAGAGGAGCTTCTTTCTTCTCAAAGATTGACTTGCGATCAGGATACCATCAGTTGCATATTAGGGAATTAGACATATCAAAGAGTGCTTTCTTGACGAGATATGGTTCCTATGAGTTTCGAGTTATGCCTTTTGGCCTAACCAATGCTCTAGCCATTTTTATGGACTTGATGAATAGTGTGTTCAGAGAGTTCCTAGACCAGTTCGTCATCGTCTTTATCGATGACATTCTGCTTTACTCCCAGACAGAGGAGGAGCATGTCGAGCATTTGAGACAGGTTTTGCAGACGCTGCGTCAGAACGAGCTATATGCGAAGTACGAGAAGTGTGGGTTTTGACTGAAGGAGGTACAGTTTTTAGGGAATATCATTTCAGACAAAGGGATATCAGTTGATCCAGGAAAGGTATCAGCGGTGAGGTAGTGGGGACAGCCCACGACACCGACTGAGATTCGTAGTTTCTTGGTCTTGGTAGGATACTACAGGAGATTTATTCGGGGTTTCTCTAAGATAGCAGGTCCTTTGACACATATGACTCGCAAAGGTGTGCCATTCATCTGGAGCGATGCCTGTCAGTTGGCATTCGATGAGTTGAAAGACAAGTTAACCTCAGCGCTTGTGTTAGCATTTCCCAGACCGGGAGTTGAATATCTAGTCTACACCGATGCGTCCCTACAAGGACTTGTAGGTGTACTTCAATAGGAGAGTCAAGCTATAGTGTATGCTTCCCGTAAGCTTAAGCCTCACGAGAAGAATTACCCCACCCACAACTTGGAGTTAGCGACAGTCATATTTGCTCTTTCAATTTGGAGACACTATCTCCTAGGGGAGAAATTTTGGTTGTTCATAGACCACAAGTCTCTACAGTACCTCTTCAAACAGAAGGAACTTAATATGCATCAACGTCAGTGGCTTGTGTTCGTGAAGGATTATCAGTTTGATATCCAGTACCACCCATGAAAGGCTAAAGTGGTAGCAGACGCGTTGAGCCGTAGGCCAGTAGGTGAGGTGGCCGAAGTGTGGAAAGCAAAGTGGAAGGAGTTGGGAAACTAGGATGCAATGGCCCGATCATTCATGTCTGTGATGACTGTTACGCCTCAGATTGTTGTGAGAGTGATACAGGCCCAGGCAAAAGACTCCTTCTGTCAAGAGCAGATAGTTCGATTACTAGCAGAGGGAGACGATTCCTATACCATTAGTTCAGACGGGGGATTACGCTTCAATGGGAGACTGGTTGTTCTAGAAGGGGAAGACCTGCGGCACGACGTAATGGCAGAGTCGTACGGTTCACGATTCGCAGTTCATCCTGGCGGGGATAAGATGTACCAAGATATGAGACGACAGTACTGGTGGAGCAGGATGAAGAGAGATATTGTCGAGTTCGTTTTAAAATGTGCCACTTGTCAACTGGTAAAAGTGGATCATCAGAGACCATCAGGACTCCTACAACCGTTAGAGGATCCTATGTGGAAATGGGAAAAAATTTCCATGGATTTCATCATGGGGTTTCCCACGTCACAGAGGGGTCACGATTCCATATGGGTAATCGTGGATCGATTGACCAAAGTTGATCATTTTCTGCCAGCACGGACAGATTACACTACGGGACAATATGCCCAAATTTTCATAGTGGAGATAGTGAGACTTCATGGGGTGCCTCTCAATATCGTGTCTGACCAAGACAAGATATTTGTTTCATGATTTTAAGAGAGTTTCCAGGAGGCCATGGGTACGGAGTTGCGACTGATTACGGCATATCAGCCGCAGACAGATGGGCAAACCGAGAGGATGAATCAGATGTTGGAGGACATGTCGCGTATGTGAATCCTAGAATTTGGAGGTGGTTGGGAGCAGTACCTTCCACTGGTGGAGTTTGCTTATAATAACCCCTACTAGTTTACCATTGGCATGGCTACATTTGAGGCGTTGTATGGGAGACCTTATCGTTCCCCATCATGTTGGTTAGAAGTGGGGGACAACAAACTCCTTGGGCCAGAGTTGATTCAGGATACTTCGGCAAGGATAGAGATGATATGGAGCCGTATTCGGATAGCTTAGGACCGATAAAAGAGCTATGTTGATGCCAAGAGGTTGTTCAGAGAGTTAAAGGTGGAAGACCAGGTGCTACTCAGATTATCTCCGATGAAGGGGATTATGCGTTTTGGGAAGAAGGGTAAATTGTCACCAAGATATGTGGGGACATTTTCTATCATCGAGCAGATTGGGCCAGTAGCGTATAGGCTTGGGTTAACGGAGCACTTGCATAGGATTCATGACGTGTCCATATCTCCTCACTAAGGAGATATCTTAGGGACGATTTGGCCCATACCCATATTGCTTTGGAGGACATCGATCTACAACCCGATAGTTCCTACGAGGAGGGGACAATCGCCATTCCGGACCACAGCGAGAGGAAACTGAGGTCGAAGATAGTACCATTAGTACGTGTTCAGTGGCGGCATCATAACACCCAGGAGTCCACATGGGAGCACGAGGATGAGATGCGAGAGCGCTATCCAGAGTTATTTGTACCAGGTATACTTTAGTTCCAAATTTTGGTACAAAATTCTATTAGTAGGGGGGAAGTATGTAATACCCCATAATTTTAATGATTTTTATTTATTGGGTTAATTGAATTAAATGAGAATTAATTTGGAAATTAACCCGGAAATAAATACTAGCGATATGTGAGTTGGTATTTGATTATGATGTTAAAATAAAATACTACTGAGAATATATGGTAATATATGAGTATTGAAAATGTTAAAATTGTCACGAGGTAGAAATATGACAATTTGGGAAATTTAGTTGGGACGCGTGTGTTAGTCGCGTCAGGAATGAATTTAATTTGATTAAAAAGTAAACTATATTTTTATCAATCGAATGGTAATTTTGAGTGCGCCAACGTGTCCGGAAGGGTCGAAATAGTCAAAAAACACTAGCCGGGAGTTTAGTTTGGGTCCCGGGGCACTTTTAGGCCAAATCAGCAACCCAGAAGGGTATTTTGGTAATTTTAAAAATTGAGAAATTAAAAGCCACGAATTTTAGAGTTAAATTAAATATTATTAGAGAGGCCACTTAGGCCATTACTAGCCAAAAACAAAAGAGTGGACTACGGTTTTTTTTTTTAGAGAAGTTAGAGAGAAGTTGGAAGAGGTTTCAAACTAAACCATCTCCCATCACCATCATTTTGGAAGGAATTATGATCGGAAAGAGGAGAGAATCAGCATAATATCCGACAACAAATCTGAAGAACGAAACCTAAGGCAAGTGATTTGATGTTATTAGTTTCAATGAATATTTCCTCCATGTTTAGTGTAGAGATTTGATATGCTTTGAAGATTTTGATGAAAACTCAATGTATTTGTCTTGGAACTCATAAATTTGGATAGGGATTGCATGTAGAGTGTTTATGAACGAAATTATTACCCAAACTAAACTTTGATGATTTAAAAATGGATTAATGATGAGTATTTAGGTGCAATAAAAATTTGGGTTCATGTTCATAAGGTTTGGGCCAAGATTTGCGAATTTATGGCGATTACATATTAATTAATAAGATTTGACCCCAAAAATATGTTAAGAAATGACTTAGGGTGACCTAGAATAGTTTACCAACACAAAAACGTAGTTAGTATGAACTTGGGATGGAATTGGAAAAAGTAATTTGGTGAAAAACGTAATGGGGAAAAATTCTAGGCGTTTCCAGCCATCTCGTTAGAAGACCAATCCAGGTCGTTCGAACGAGCTTCTAACGAGATGCTAGTGTCACTTCTAACGAGTTCAGAGTTCATTCAAAACCATTAGTTCGAACGACACTCGTTTGAACGACCTCGTTTGAACGAGATTTCAGTGACTTCTAACGAGTTCACATAATGGTCTTTTAGGCCCGATCTTAGTTTATTTATTAAATTTATTTCAATTTTGGATTTAATTAATTTGTGATTCAGACTTTGTATTTGGTTGTATTCAGTATTCAGATTATTTAGAGCAGTATTCCTCCAGATTCACTATTATTCCATTGTTATTCTATTGTGACTGTGTTGTGATTATGGTATTAGAATTTCCAAATTTAAATGGATTGTATGTTAATCTTATTTAATTTAAAATTGACAACTCACTTTTTAAATATTAGGTGGCTAGTAATTGTTAAAATATTTTTCGGCAGTGATGCTATGAACTAAACCAACTTGACATTTTGTATTAATTTGAATAAAGGAGTAGCTACCCGGTATTTAATTAGTCGGGGTGTCACACAGGATTGAGTAACATAACTTCCACATATACTGATTCTTATGCTGATGATGATGTTGATGCTGATGTTGAGGACTAGGATACCAGTTGATATTTATATTTTGAGACATTGTATTTGTGTCACTTGATGTATTTTTATATTTATACTGATATTATGTACTCATGGTCTTCTGATGCTAGTTTTTTTTTTGAATGGATGTATATATTTCATACTGCAGTTATTGTATTATTTACTGCCATATTTCTCATATCCATTGTCACAGTTGATCACTTATTCCCATTTTCATATGCTAGTTTTATATGTCCCGTGCTTTGTCTATTCCAGACAAAAAGGGGGGAGAGATATGTGATGTAGGGGGAGTTTTATTGAAACTTGTGTTCATAATTTATTGATATATCTTTTATATTTTCTATTCCTCCATACTTCACTTGTGTATATTTGTTTGTGTTTCATGTATCTATTTTTGAGATTCACAGATTCAATGCTGCATCACATTTAAAGAAAGTTCTAGACTCAATGTTGTTGATTCATAGTTTATTTATGTCATGAATTTGTTTGAGATTCATATATCCGGAATAGGACATTTAATATTGTCAGCATTTTTAATTAAGTTTTGTACCGGAATAGCCAAAGGGGGAAATTTGTAAGCACAAATTTCTTATAGATTTAATTTATTTATATTTGGCTAAATTCCGGACAAAATAAATTGAGTTTAAAATAGTAATTAATTCGAGATTGAAGAAGTTGCATATTAAAGCCATGAAGAAGAAATCAAGTCAAGTTGCAATTTCATATTTTATTTGTTCTAAGATCACATAGGTATGAATAATCAAAGGAATATGTGATTTAGAATGTTGTTTAAATAAAGGATGATTTTAATAGTTTTTATTATTTGGGAATTAAAAATTAAATTTCTGAAAACTCATTTTAATTATATATGAGCTAATTTGTGTTTATACAAGGATAATCATGAAAAAAATCAAATAAGTTTACTGTCATTCAAACGACATGTAAACTCGTTTGAACGACAGCGCTAGTCGTTCAAATAACATCGTTTGTCGCTCGAACGAGATGCCTCGATTTTCGTTTTTCATCAATTTTGGACTCTGGTTTGCTCAGGTATAAATATAACACTACATAGATGTTTTCAACATAGATGAACAATTTTAAGAATTCCCATTCTATTTTGTTTCATCTTTTGTTTATTCAAGATCCTATTATAATAATTCCAAAGGTTTGTGATCTTGAAACACGCACAGAAGAAGTCCTTGTTCGACTCTTTGTAGAGAGAATAAACCTACACCGGACTAAGGTGAAATTGGAAATGTTGCGGTATTTCTTGCTGAAGTTAGGACTGCGGTTCTTGTGGAGCTGAAGTGATTATTCAATTGCTGAGGACATTGGCTGACAGTTGCGGGTATTCGTATGTCATCTTATTTCGCTGTCATCAGAGTGTAAACCTTTTTTTTACAAATTATAGTGGATATAAAAGGTTTTACCCTCCAGGGATATTTTCGTGATTTTTTTTTCTTTTACCGTATGCTTTATTCATTCAATGGGTTAAATTGATTAGGTGCATGTTAGGGATTAAGAAGATAAAATTGGAAATAATTGATTGTTTTTTACCTAAAGCACTTAGTAAAGGGCCTCTTTACAGAGTCTTTGATTTTCCCATATTTCTACAACACAAAAATAAAACAATTAGAATTTGTCTTTTTTCCTAAAAAAAAGTTAATTATCATATATTAAGCATAAGCATTGACCACTCCAATGACATATAAAAAATTACAATATGGGTAAAATTAGTGTTAACTTATTAGTGATAAAAATAAGTCCCTAATATGAGTAGATAAAATTAATTCTAACTAATTTTTTTAATATTAACTAACTAATATTGATATTATACTAATAAAATCAGTCCCTAATAACTGTAGATAAAATCCGAGATAAAACGTTAATGGAGAGAAAGATATCGTAAAACCTTGAATTGAATTAATGGATCAAGGATTGAATGATGATTTTGAGAAGGAGGGAAATATTTTGGCTGATGAAGAGATGAAGTAGAGTAGAGATGTAAGTTAAAAGGTTAGTTAGGTTAAAGGTAATATAAAATGGGTAAGAGAGATGTGTAGGTATAATCTTTTGGGCATGTGGTTGTGTGCTTTATAAATAGAAAATGGGCATTTTTTATTGGGTTTTAGAAGTTTGGAGGGGACCGTGGCCCCCCTCTTCCCACCTATGACTTTGCCCCTGGGAAGACATAAGAAAAAAGAAGAGTTGTGTGCCATTAAAGTAGCGCGAAAGATATGATAAGAGAGGGAGGGGAAAACTAACTCGTGGGTTTTTCAAAGGAATGTATGTATTTCAATTTACAAAAGTGTAGTTTCTCCATAACTTATTAACCTCAAAAATCAATATTTTTTGTATAAAGTATATATATATTAATTATAACTATCTCTTTTTTGTTGTCATAAGTCTTTATAATTTTGAAAAAAAAAATATTTACAATTTCGTCAAAATATATAGAATTAGTTTACCTTTAACGGTAGGGACGAGCTCAATTAACGACAAGGATTTGTTCCACCAGGCGTACAAGGGAAGGGAAGTTGGTGAGCAAGAGAGAGGAGATTGGTGTAAGAGAGATAGATGAACAACAAATTTTCAAAGTGTTTTTTGTTAGATTAGGGTAGGAACCCTGATTTCATCGCAGATTGTCACACAATGTTTTCGTTGAAGCAAAGTATCTACCAAGCTGCCAATATATTAATTAATATAAGAAAAATATATGTTTGCAGAAAATAGTCAAGGGGACTAAGTAAAAAGATAATATTGTTGAAAATTAGAGTACAAAATCTCTAATATCAACAAGAAGAAGAAACTTAATCAAAAGAGAAACACACACCAATAATAAAAACACTCAAAATAATACTCAACTAAATCCTTAAGTGTTTATTACTTACCTTGGTTTTGTATGATTACAAGCATTGGTGTAGGGAGGCATTTATAGTAAAGAAAATACAATCAACACCGCCCATCATGGTTAAATAAATAAACACACTTTTAATAAAATTCATACAAATATTAAAACGCAATTAAATTTTATCCATCCAAGTTGCTCATTATGCAACCCAACTTCCACTAATTTATCCACTTACTTCACATAATTTAGGAAGATTTTATGGGAATCCATCCGGTTTAATTATTGATGTTGCTTCTTTACACTCCCCCTTGACACCGGCTCTTATATTTACAAAACATTTAGTTGATGATGAAATTTTTACAAATTATCAGTACTTAAACATTTTGTGAACAAGTCTACATCGTGATCATTAGTCTTGATCTATCTCATCTCAATCTCCTCTTTCAGAACCGTCTTTCTAATAAAATGATAATGCACCTATGCATTCTTATTTCTTGCATAAAAGACTAGATTATCTGTCAAATAAACTTTTTCCTAGTTGTCACGGTGAAATGGAACTGCATAATCTATTAGTTGATGTAAATTATTCATAAGTTATATCATTCATGCACTCTCTTGAGTTGTCATTGCTGTTGCTCCATACTCTTCTTCCATTGTTGACAAAGACACAGTTATTTTTCTCTTTCTGCACCAATAAATCATTCCTGAACCAAGCTTAAACACATTCCCGATAGTTGATCTCCTGGTGTCATGATCTCCTGCATAGTTAACCTCATAATAACCAAATAGATTGTAGTTGTAACCTTTTTTTATAAAAAATACCATAGTTGATTATACTCTTCACATATCTCAGTATTCACCTAACTAGTTCTAGATAAGGCTTATTTAGATTTTTCATGTACTAACTCATCACACCAACTACACAAGAACTATCAAACTTAGTCAAGGTTATATAGATTTGACTACCTAACAATTATCCATACATCGTTGTATATTCCAAGTCTCTACCTTCATGTGTACACATCTTGACATTCAGTTCCATCGGCATTGAGATTGGCTTTCACTCAAGCATCCCAAACTTTAGTAACAAAACTTGATCATATTTCTGTTGACACATAAATATTCATTCTTGTGTACGATCAACCTCCAGCATAAGAAAGTGCTTAAGTTTTCCAAGATCTTTTTAATCTGGAAGTGAACTAAAAAATTATCTTTTATTGTGAATTTTTATCTCATCATCGTCAGTGATGATTAGATCATCCACATATACTAGTGCAATAACTATCTTTCCTCCATTGACTTCGACGAATAAAATGGAATCTATATGTGTTACCGAATAGCCTCTTTGAGTAAGAAATTCAAAAATGTTACCATACCATGCCCTTGGTGCTTGCTTTAATCTATAGATTGCTTATTTCAGCTTATATACAAATTTGGGATGAACTTTGTACTCAAAACCCATTAGTTGAATCATGTAGATCTCTTGATCCAACTCCCCATGAAGAAAATGATTATTCACATCCATCTTCCACAAGTTCCAATCTTTGATATTCGCAAATGCAAGCAAGACTCATACAGTTGTAAGCTTTGCCATCGAACTAAACGTTTCATCATAATCTAGTTCATACTGCTAAGAGAATACTCGAACCACTAATCTATCCTTGTAGCTCTAGATTGATTCATCTGGACGACACTTTATCTTATGAACCCATTTATAAGATATTAATTTCACATCTCTTATCTTTGACACCAAAGCCTAAGTCTAATTTTCCTCTAGTGCAATAATTTCTTCTTCTATAGTTTTAATCCACTCAAAACATTGCGATGCTTCTTCATATGTCTCAAGTTCTTTGGTTACTTCCTCTGTTATAGCGGAGTTGGCGTATTTACAATTTGCCTTTTGAATTCTTGTTGATCTTCTGAGTTGTAATTATGGAGTTGGTTCTTCCGTTTGACTATGCCTATCTTCTTCGGCTAGTTACTGATACATACTAGTTTTTTAAGGATCATTAACATTGTGCGAATCTTTAGTTTCATCCAAACTCGTTTGGTGCTCCCCCATATTCTATTTCAACTTATCTTCAATTTCTTTTGAATCTGGTAGCTCCTCATTCTGTAGGGACTACCATGAAGATGCTTCGTCAAACACCATATTTCGTGATGTATAACACTTTCCACTAATAAAATCACAACATTTTCATCCTTTTCTACGGTTGTCGTATGATCGAGGTGGGAAACCGAGCGTCCATGTAAATACGCTAATTATTGTTATTAGCTTCCAACCGTAATATAAAAACCTAAACTTTAACTACACTCTTATGAAGTATAGTGACAAGTCTGGGTATCAAATCCACAGGGAATCTTTGATAGATTTTAATTGATTTATTACTTCAAAAATAAAGTGTAAAAGATAAAGTGTAAAAGATGATGATGGAGTAAAAGGAAAAATGGGGAAAATAAATAATTTAGATAAAACTAATTGGAAAATTAAGGTAGGGACACAATCCCCCAACTCCGAGTATGTTTACCAGTACAAAACTAGTCATAAATTAATTAATTGATCAAACTCGGTCTTTAGTACTCCTAAGCATTACATATATGAGGAATCGCAGCCCGCACAGTATGTAATCAAATGATGAGTAAAGCAATGTCGTATTAGCTACACGCGCAGTGCACTCTTAAGCATCCCGGTTAGCTAGGGCAAACGAGATCAAAAGTCCTACAATGGTTGTGATCACCATACTACATGATATAATCAATTATTAAATTTAGAGAACTAATTTTATACCTATGCAAACCCCATCGGGTTGGGTTTATACATCCTAACTTTTAAAAACCTAGCCTAACATGGTTAAATTAATGAAAACTACGTTATCTACGTTTCATTAACTCATAATTGCTTGAAAAGAGAGATTAAACATGAGAAATAATAATAAAAGTGCTGGAAATAAAAGTTACCAAGATTGAAGAACAAGAACAAGTAAGAAGAAATCAAAGGTTGAAGAAAAACCAGAAAAACTCTTAAATTAAAGGTGCAAAATATGTAAATTCTTCACCTAGATGTTCCTCCTTGATTAGGAGCTTTTACACAAATGAAATATCAATAAAAAGAGTCATAATGACTAAACATATAGGATAGAGGTCGTTTAGAATAGTCCCTAAAATATAAAACTCTTTTGGCTAAAAGATAAGTGAAGGCCCCCAAACTTCTCTTAATTTCTTTAAAGCAATATTTCCTTTTTAAGCCCAGATGTGAAAGCGTAAAGGTAATGGTTCAACTTAAAACAAATTTTAATTTCTTAACAAATTATTATTAAACCAAGTGACATTAAATTAATCCATTAAAACATTTTCACTTAAACATAATTAATCCAAGTTCTAGAATTTGCCTGAGTCATATTTTGCAATCATATCAAGTTAGGCCAAACCAATTTTAACAAATGATTTGAATTAAATTAGTGTTATCCAATTTAATTTAGCACTAAATTAAATTAAGTGTGACAATTGAACCAATTTTATCTTGTATTATCCTAAGCATGCATTCTAAGTTATTATGCAAGATAAAAGTAAATCAATCACACTACGTCGCGATGTACGAGGAAAAACCCACAACAGGAAACAACCTCGGATGGCCCTAGTCTCAAATCCACTAAGTACGAAATTTGCATTTACAAGACAGATGACTTACTTCCTCAACTCGAACACTCTCAAGCCTTGACGCGTCTTCTTGTAACCACCTCTTCCTAGAGGATAACCACGGAGCTTCACCGCGATCTCGGACTCAATGATCGGACAATAGTTACACCTTCAACCACACATAGTGCCTTTCACCATGTGAGAAAGACGCAGCTAAACAATTCTTATTCTTTGAGGGATTTAGAAGAAAACCCAAACGATCTCTTCAAATCGGTGTAGAGATAAACCCGGTGCCAAACTCCAAGCAAGATGTATATATGAACTAGGATAAACAAAACAATGGGTGAAAACTAGAGTGGTAAATGAATTTTACTTTGAAAATTATCACTCAAAACTTGATCTTTTTCTCTTTATAATTTTGCTCTCAAAACACTCTCTAAGAGTTAGTATGGTATAAAAAATATTATCTCTCAAATATGATTCCCGCACATAGTTATGCTGTGAAAAGATAGTGGGGAAAGAAGTGGAAAACATGGGTAAAAACTTCTAAAAACTGTTCCCTCCTGACATCTCGTTCGAACGACATTTTCGTTCTAACGAAATCTCATTCGAACGAGTCTTCTAACAAAGTTTCAGTGTGAACTCGTTAGAAGCTCGTTGAAAATCTCGTTCGAACATCCATCTCGTTCAAACGACATTTCGAACGAAGTTCCAGTGACCAAGATGGGAAGTCGTTGGAAAACTCGTTCGAACGAAATCCGGTTCGAACGAAAATCTCGTTCGAACGACATATCGAACGAACTTCTAGAAAGTTTAGAAATTATCATTTTTAGCCGAGAAAACTTTATAAACATTATTTAAAGTTTTAATTCATTCTTTCTGAAAACAAAACACAATTTTAACAAAACTTAAACACCCATTATAAACATGTTCCAAGATCCTATATATATTACTGCATTCATACCTTGGGAGCATGGAACCATTATTGATGACGTAGAAACGAGGCACTTAAACTCGGCATTTTGATGAAGCTTTATATACATGGCTGCTACGTCTTCAACAAACATGTTATAGGGTTGAAGGATGATCAATATACTCTGTCCTATGACTCAAACTTTTTTTTCCAGAATTGAGCCAAAAATACAAAGGACTCAATTGGAAATTTGTGTCCTTACAAATCTCGCCCTTTGGCTATTCCGGGACAAAAACCAAAGAAAAATCCTAAAGGGCCGTCAAGCTCTACTAGACTGACAAAAATATCCCACTCAAAATAAAATTCAGTGCTTGACTCAAACAACCCAAGGATTAAAATCTTTGCCGGTGAAAATTGCCGCTTAGAATAATTCCTGCACACTTAAGCAAACACATTAAACGCATAGGGAATATCAAAATATTTGATGATGCTGAGATTTAGCACCACCGGATAAGTGATAGAGAGCTCAAACAGTAGTAGCCATGACATCCATAGAGATGCATAAGTGTATAAGTATGTAGAAGGGGATGAGTATAAGAGGAAATAAGATAATGATGTATAGTGGTTCAGCCAGTTTGTCCTACATCCACTGTGAGTGTGTGATCCACTAAGTATGAGCACTAATGGCCTTGGATACAATGCACATAAGCTCCTCTCTCTCTCTACTGTGTGAACAAGTAGGGTTTTAGCTAGGGTTACAACAAAAATGATCGATCCCCTGTAGGGTTGTAGGTGACAAGTATATATAGGTCTTGGGGGGTGTAGTGTACCCCCCAAGTATGCATGGTTCATGTGAATCATGATCTAGCCAATCCCCTGTTGACACCTGTAGATGCCAAATGATGACATAATATTCCCTCACGTGAGGGTGTGATTTTCTTATAACGGTCTCCCCTGTGCCATGTGAGCCTCACGCGCACTGTTCCACGTGTCTCCCAAACCACGCGCTGTGATGATGTCACCCTCGGCCTATGGGCCGAGGCCGAGGGCAAAGTTCCTTTTAGTAGTGAGTCTGGCCTAATTCTAGCCTCGTACTGTCATACCCTCGGAGGGTCGTCCGGAGCCTGATGAAGGGTCGGCCCCTCGAAGGGTCATCCGGAGCCTGATGAGGGGTCGGCCCCGCTGAGAGGTCGTCCGGAGCCTGATGAAGGGTCGGCCCCTTGGAGGGTCGTCTGGAGCCTAATGAAGGGACATCCCCCCTGAGGGGTTGTTCGGAGCCTGATGAAGGGTCGGCCCCTCGGAGGGTCGTCCGGAGCCTGATGAAGGGTCGTCCCCCTGAGGGGTCGTCTGGAGCCTGATGAAGGGTCGGCCCCCCTGAGGGGTCGTCTTGAGCCTGATGAAGGGTCGGCCCCTGGGGGGTCATCGGTTTGGAGGTAACCTTCAGTCAGGCCGAGGATATAAACGGGTATATCAATCACCCCCCATCTCTTAGCCATTGATGTTGTTGATATGGCTGAGGGATAGTGTTGTAATTGAGATGCGTGTATGATCAGTTAGGTGAGTGACACCTGGGCAGATACTCATTGTTGTTCCAGTTTCCAAGGCATGGCGGCTGCACACTTTTCTTGGGACTTTGTGCCCAAATGATGCCTTCCTCGTGGGCTGTGTCCTTCCTTGGTCAATGGGCCCACTGATTACTAAGGTATTTAATAGATTTTTGAACTCTCTCTCTCTTCTTCTTCTTCTTCGCGCCCAAGCTTTCTCTTTCTAGCTTCCAGCCTTCTCTTCATTTCTGCAATTTCTACGTTTCGAGTTCGGCAGCTTTGCTATTTCTTTATCAGGTAATCCTTCTGCCCCAGTGTCCTCTTTTCTTTCATTATTTTTTTTTTCTTTTTGGTTTTAGGCCTATAGGGCCGGATTTGGGTGGCTTCTTAACTTTTTCGGCGACTGGTTTTTGAGTGTTCTTGAGTGAAAACCATCATTTCCCTTTTTAATTTAAAAGTCTAATTTGGTCAACTGCAAACTTGTTTGTAGTTAAGTTCCCCAAATTCCTCCAAGTGTAGGGTCTTCCCTTTTAATGCTTAGGAGGCTTTATAGTTTAGCATCTGAATTCCCATCCTTGAGAGAGAAGCTCTTTATAGAGATCAGACGAATAGAGGAAGAGGAAGAGAGGAGACGAGGGGCCGACCCTAACTGGGTACGACCCATCTTTCCCATTCCTCTTGCCATAATAAAACCATTTGAACCGTCTGAGTCTTGTGGGTCGTCCTCTCGTCCAGCCGATACTCCCAAACCAAGTGAGATGGACGAGAGAGAATCCTCGCCAACTGGCGCTGGAACTTCCGGTAGGAGGGAGACATCTGACCTAAGCCCATGCCGAGAGGCCGAGGGTATGGTCCCCTCCGAGGCTATCCCTGTGACAATCCTATCTCCCCATGCCTTCCAGATGGCCTTTCCCCATGGTCGTCTAGCAGATGATGAGGCCGAGGGAGAGGGGACTGAGGACGAGGGCGATGATACAGATGACCAGATTGATACCTCCCATTCCTCGTCCTATATCTCCTCTGTTAGGGATCACGACCTCTTGATATGGAGGCATGCCTATGGAGTTCCCCCTAGCGTAACTATGAGTGTTCCCTCTGAGTCTGAGAGGGTTTTTGATTGTGAAGAGGGAGAGGTTGCAGTTTATGAACAAATGTTCAAGGTTGGAGTCAGATTCCCTCTGCATCCTGCCATCGTAGATATCTTGTCTGCCCTTGGTGTTGCCCCCTCTCAACTTCCTCCCAACTCTTGGAGGACGATCCTGGGCTACATCTCCTTATGGAAGAATGCTTTCACCGATGAGACCTCAGCCGACCTATTCTTGGGCTGCTACAATATCACCTCCTCGTCCAAACAGCCTGGATACTATCATCTGGGGGCGAGGAGGTCTGAGAAGAAACTCCTCCACGTAGCGCAAACTTCCAACCACGATTGGAAAAAGAGATTCTTCTTTATCTCTAGGGAGTGGGAGTTCACCGCCGATGGTCCGAGGTTCCCCAGGAGATGGTCTAACCCTTCCATGAAGGCCAGGTCAGACCCTAGACTTAGTCTGGAGTAGAAGGGCATCATTGAATATCTGAGAGGACGAGGGAGAGAGGGTGAACTTCCAAAATTTGAAGACCTGATGCCCCCCGGTTCCTCAAAGAAGCTGGTCTGAGGGTCGGCCCTCTAACAGAACTATGTGAGTTATACTGAACATTTTCCATTATTTACTTATTTTTGAAGTGTTTCCTCTTTATCTCTGCATTTTTCTGACGTGTCATCCTCTTATCAGGTTGTCCTGCAAGTATATCAGACTATCTTTGGGAAATGACTACTCCCAGCTAATTATCAGGCTTGCCCAAGAAGAAAGGAAAGGAGCCTCAGTAGGCTCCGAGGAAGACGAGGGTCGCTGGGCCGATGGTGGTGGAGCCGACCGCCGATAGCCATAAAAGAAAGGAGCCTGAGGCCCGTGTTGACCCTCGGCCGGATTCTCGGACGAGGGCCAGGGTCGAAGCATCTGAGGGGACGGCCTCTTCATCCAGGATGTGGGCCTTCTGGTGTCAAAACCTGTCACATCTGAGGGCCGAGCCATCATCAGTCATTGCAAACTTGAGGGCAGCTAAGGCCTCAATGTTTTCTGCACCCTCGGCCTCTGACTACGAGTTCCTGTGAAAGATGCCTCCTGCCAAAGTGTACGACTATGGTCTGCACGCCCTTGCATAGGTATTGGTCTTGACCCACTTCTTTTAATTTCATTCTTTCACCAACTGTTTCCTCGGCCTCTTGGCGTGTGTTTATTTTTCTTGTGCAGTCTGTGTGTGCCTTTACCTCGGCAACAAAATGGATGGCTGAGAACCAAGCAAAGTTCCATGAAGCCGAGAGGGCTATCCAACATGAGGCAGATCTTCAATCGGAGCTTGATACTGCAAGGGACGAGTTGGAAAGTACCAGGACTGAGCATGCAAGGATCCTGGACCAGCTGACGAGGCAGCACGACGAAGACATTAAGGCCAAGGACTTGCTTATCAAGGAAAAGGACGAGGCCTTGACCAACATGGAGGCCAAGTACAAGACTGATCTTAAAGCAGCCATCAAGAAAGCCGAGGATGATGCTGTTGAGGCATATAACATTTCTAACGAGTTTCAAGGCTTCGGCCTTGAATATTTGGAGAGAGGAATCAGGACTGCCTACCGGTGGGTCGTTCTCAGGTTTGGTGATGTCGTCTCCTCGGTCCGCCCTTCGATTGAAGCAGTCACACTGGATGACCCTATGATTGCCGAGGCTCTGACTTATGTATAATCACAAGTGAAGGTTGAGGGGGTCGGCACATCTGAGGACCAGCCGGTTATGGTCATTGAGGAAACCCCTCTGGTGGATGTTGAGGCTCTGCCCTCTGATATTGTCCCATAGGGTGGCTGTCTGTAGCCCATACCCTCTTAATGTAATCAACATTTTTGTACTTTACTTTGCAGAACACTTGATATTTTGTATAACTGGCATTTCATTAATACCATCGTCTTCTTTACTGTCTTCCATATTTGCTTCTTGTATGGTTTGCTTTGTCTTTGTTAATGCCACTAACCTCTCCCTCGTCTTTCTTGAGGACAGTGGTGGGGTTGTCCCCTCCACTGACCCTTATTATAGCTGAGGAATCAAACTACCAAACTAATGGTTTTAATAAAGTTTTCCCTCGTCTTTCTTGAGGACAGTGGTGGGGTCGTCCCCTCCACTGGCCCTTATTATAGCCGAGGGATCAAATTACCAAACTAATGACTTTAATAAAGTTTACCCTCGTCTTTCTTGAGGACAGTGGTGGGGTCGTCCCCTCCACTGGTCCTCATTATAGCCGAGGGATCAAATTACCAAACTAATGGTTTTTAATGAAGTTTTCCCTCGTCTTTCTTGAGGACAGTGGTGGGGTCGTCCCCTCCACTGGCCCTCATTATAGCCGAGGGATCAACTTACCAAATTAATGGTTTTTAATAAAGTTTTCCCTCGTCTTTCTTGAGGACAGTGGTGGGGTCGTCCCCTCCACTGGCCCTCATTATAGCCGAGGGATCAAATTACCAAACTGATGGCTTTAATAAATTTTCCCTCGTTTTTCTTGAGGACAGTGGTGGGGTCGTCCCCTCCACTGGTCCTCATTATAGCCGAGGGATCAAATTACCAAACTAATGGTTTTTAATGAAGTTGTCCCTCGTCTTTCTTGAGGACAGTGGTGGGGTCGTCCCCTCCACTGGCCCTCATTATAGCCGAGTGATCAACTTACCAAATTAATGCTTTTTAATAAAGTTTTCCCTCAACTTTCTTGAGGACAGTGGTGGGGTCGTCCCCTCTATTGGCCCTCATTATAGCAGAGGGATCAACTTACCAAATTAATGGTTTTTAATAAAGTTTTCCCTCGTCTTTCTTGAGGACAGTGGTGGGGTCGTCCCCTCCACTCACCCTCATTATAGCCGAGGGGTCAACTTACCAAATTAATGGTTCTTAATAAATTTTTCCCTCATCTTTCTTGAGGACAGTGGTGGGGTCGTCCCCTCCACTGCCCCACATTATAGCCGAGGGATCAAATTACCAAACTGATGGCTTTAATAAATTTTCCCTCGTCTTTCTTGAGGACAGTGGTGGGGTCGTCCCCTCCACTGGCCCTCATTATAGCCGAGGGATCAAATTACCAAACTAATGGTTTTTAATGAAGTTTTCCCTCGTCTTTCTTGAGGACAGTGGTGGGGTCGTCCCCTCCACTGGCCCTCATTATAGCCGAGGGATCAACTTACCAAATTAATGGTTTTTGATAAAGTTTTCCCTCGTCTTTCTTGAGGACAGTGGTGGGATCGTCCCCTCCACTGGCCCTCATTATAGCCGAGGGATCAACTTACCAAATTAATGGTTTTTAATAAAGTTTTCCCTCGTCTTTCTTGAGGACAGTGGTGGGGTCGTCCCCTCCACTGGCCCTCATTATAGTCGAGGGATCAAATTACCAAACTAATGGTTTTAATAAAGTTTTCCCTCGTCTTTCTTGAGGACAGTGGTGGGGTCGTCCCCTCCACTGGTCCTTATTATAGCCGAGGGATCAAATTACCAAACTAATGGTTTTTAATGAAGTTGTCCCTCGTCTTTCTTGAGGACAGTGGTGGGGTCGTCCCCTCCACTGGCCCTCATTATAGCCGAGTGATCAACTTACCAAATTAATGGTTTTTAATAAAGTTTTCCCTCAACTTTCTTGAGGACAGTGGTGGGGTCGTCCCCTCCACTGGCCCTGATTATAGCCGATGGATCAACTTACCAAATTAATGGTTTTTAATAAAATTTTCCCTCGTCTTTCTTGAGGACAGTGGTGGGGTCGTCCCCTCCACTGACCCTCATTATAGCCGAGGGATCAACTTACCAAATTAATGGTTTTTAATAAAGTTTTCCCTCGTCATTCTTGAGGACAGTGGTGGGGTCTTCCCCTCCACTGCCCCTCATTATAGCCGAGGGATAAAATTACCAAACTGATGGCTTTAATAAATTTTCCCTCGTCTTTCTTGAGGACAGTGGTGGGGTCGTCCCCTCCACTGGCCCTCATTATAACCGAGGGATCAAATTACCAAACTAATGGTTTTTAATGAAGTTTTCCCTCGTCTTTCTTGAGGACAGTGGTGGCGTCGTCCCCTCCACTGGCCCTCATTATAGCCGAGGGATCAACTTAACAATTTAATGGTTTTTAATTAAGTTTTCCCTCGTCTTTCTTGAGGACAGTGGTGGGGTCGTCCCCTCCACTGGCCCTCATTATAGCCGAGGGATCAACTTACCAAATTAATGGTTTTTAATAAAGTTTTCCCTCGTCTTTCTTGAGGACAGTGGTGGGGTCATCCCCTCCACTGGCCCTCATTATAGCCGAGGGTGGTTCTCTGTAGATTTTTCCATGTGTACTAGAACTGATAACCACAGGATGAGGGGAAACACTGATATTTCTCATTAATTTTCCAAAGTGTTCTGTTGGAGCAACTCTTATTACAATTATGGTCTATCAAGACCTTACAACACTACTGATAGTATTTCTTCAAATGATCTACATTCCAGCGGTTGGAAAAAGGTTTCCCTTCTAGGTTTTCTAGTCTATAGGTCCCAGGGACGAATTCATCGATGACCCTATATGGGCCATGCCAATTAGGATGGAGCTTGTTGGGCTTTTGCCAAGTCTTCTTGAGGACCAAGTCCCCCACTGCGACAGGCCTCTGTTTCACCCTCTGATTGTAAAACCTTGCGGTCCTCTGCTGGTAGGAAGCCTACCTTATCTCAGCGTCCTCCCTCCTTCCCTCAATCAGGTCTAAGTCGAGTCTCCTCTCTTCCGCATTTTTTTGGGGGTCATACATTTGGACTCTATGCGTAGGAAACTCAATTTCGGTGTGGATGACGACTTCTGAGCCATAAGATAGCATGAATGGGTTCTCTCCGGTAGAGGTCCTCACTGTCGTCCTGTACGCCCACAGCACGGCATATAACTCCTCGACCCATCTTCCTTTTGCCTCCTCAAGCCTCTTCTTGATTCCATCTAGGATTGTCTTGTTTGTAACATCTGTTTGCCCATTGGCCTGAGGTCGGCCTAGGGTGGAGAAAAATTGTTTGATACTCACCCTTTCACAGTATTTTTGTAGAGAGTTATTCTTGAACTGAGTCCCGTTATCCGAGATGAGGGTGTTGGGGAGACCATATCTGCATATAATATTTTTCCAGGTGAACTGGAAGGTCTTCTGCTCTGTAATCGTCACCATCGGCTCCGCTTCCACCCATTTTGAAAAATAGTCAATGGCTATGATGAGGAACCGATAGTTATTGATGGCCCTAGGCAAGGGTCCTACTAGGTCAATTCCCCACACTGCGAATGGCCATGGGGATGTAATGGAAGTAAGAGGCTGATGGGGCTGGTGAGGGATGGTGGAAAATCTTTGACATTTGTCACACTTTTTTACATATGTCGCTGCGTCTTTCCCCAAGGTCGGCCACCAGTATCCCTGGGTGATCACCCTCTTCGCTAAGGATCTACCCCCGATGTGGCTTGAGCACGATCCTTCGTGCAAATCTTACAAAATGGAAGGGACTTCTGAGGGATGCACACACCTAAGCAAGGGGAGCAAAAATCCCTTTTTGTACAAGGTGTCTCCGATGATAGTGAATTTTGCAGCCCTGTACCTCAGCTTCTTTTTTTCTTGCCTTGCCTCTGGCATCTCACCCTCTTTAATGTATCTGATCATAGGTTCCATCCATGAGGCTTCTTGAGAAACATTTAGGCAATTTCCAAGTGTTCCCTCGGCGTCTTCAATAGTCGGCTGAAGCAAAATTTCTACTGGGACCGTCCTCCTGATGTCTGTCCTAGTTGTCGAGGCCAACCTCGTAAGGTTATCAGCACGGCCATTGCCGAGCCTAGGTATCCTCTTTAATTTTACTTCTTTGAATCCTTTCAGTAATGACCTCACTTTCTCAAGGTACCTAGCCATCCTCTCGTCCTTAGCCTCGTAGGCTCCTAGTATCTGATTCACTACTAGCCTTGAATCACTATGGACCAAAATCTGGCCGACACTAAGAGACTTGGCCAAGGAGAGGCCTGCTACCAAGGCCTCATATTTAGCCTCGTTGTTGGAGGCTTTGAAATTGAACCTCAGGGCATACTCAATGTCTGTGCCGTCGGGTGTTGATACTATTAATCCAGCTCCGCTCCCGCTTTCGCAAGAGGACCCATTGACGAAGAGACTCCACACGGTGCGTTCTTTTGAGAAACTTCCCTCGGAGAGGGATCACTGTGTAAAGATGTATCTTCCCTCTTCGTTTTCAACCGCTTTCCTTCTAGCGGTGCTTGTCTCAGTCCTATCTGCGGGTGTGTCGGTGGGCCTGTCTTGTTGTGTATCTGTCTTCCCGAGGGTCTCACCCTCGGCTTCATCATCCTCCCAAGTAAACTCAGCCACAAAATCCGCCAGCGCTTGACCCTTAATGGCCGTCCTAGGCTGATACACTATGTCAAACTCCCCCAGCTCTATAGCCCATGCCATTAGCCTGCCTGATTTTTCTGGATTGTATAGGACCTGCCTAAGGGGAGAGTCGGTGAGGATGACCATTGTATGGGACTGGAAGTACGGCTTCATCTTCCTTGAGGCATGGATAAAGGCGTAGGCTAACTTCTCCATCCTCGGGTATCTTTGCTCTGCCCCCTGGAGTGCCTTGCTGTTAAAATACACAGGCTTCTGTATCCCGTCTTTGTCTCTCACGATGGCTGCACTGATAGCCGACTCTGAGACGGCGAGGTACACATAAAGTCGTTCACCCTGCACGGGTCGTGACAGCAGCAAGGGAGACCCTAAGTATGACTTTAGGTCTCTAAAAGCCTCATCACACTCTTCACTCCATTCGAAGGCCTTCCTAAGGATCTTAAAGAATGGCAAACACTTTTATGTGGCCCTAGACACGAACCTGTTCAAGGCAGCAACTCTCCCTGTGATCCTCTGAACATCTTTAATGGACTTGGGGGTCTTCATTTTAACAAGGGCCTTTATCTTTTCAGGATTGGCCTCGATGCCTCTTTGATTGACAATGAACCCCAAGAACTTCCCTGCTCCGACCCCGAAGACACACTTGGCCGGATTAAGCTTCATCTTGTACTTGTCCATCGAATTAAAGGTCCTCTCCAGGTCTGCCACATGATCCTCTGCCTTCAGACTCTTAGTCAGCATGTCATCTACATAGACCTCCATATACTTTCCAATTTGGTCTTCGAACATTTTATTTACGAGGCGCTGGTATGTAGCCCCCACATTTTTAGGCCAAAGGGCATGACCTTATAACAATATATCCCCTTGTCAGTGATGAAGGTTTTCCTCTCCGAGTCTTCAGGGTTCATGAAGATCTGGTTATACCCTGAATAGGCATCCATGAAGCTCATGAGCTCATGGCCTGCGGTAGCGTCTACCATCTGGTCAATACGGGGGAGAGGGAAGCTTTCTTTGGGACAGTGCTTGTTGAGGTCTGTAAAGTCCACACACATTCTCCACTTCCCGTTGGACTTTGGGACGATGACTGCATTGGACAGCCATTCAGGGTAGATGACCTCTCTGATAAATTCAGCGTCTTCTAATTTTTTGACCTCGTCCCTGATGACCTCATACTTCTCTCTAGAGTAGATTCTCCTCTTCTGCTTTACCGGCTTCACTCCCTCTACCACATTGAGCTTGTGGCACATGATTTCAGGGTCAATCCCCGGCATATCTACATGACTCCATGCGAAGACGCTTCGTCTTCTCCTCAACAGTTTAATGAGGTCTTCCTTAATGATGGGCTTCAGAGACTTGCCAACTTGGATGGATTTTTTCGTGTCATCATCATCGAGGATGATGGATTCTACCTCTTCCGCGGCCTCTCCTTTCTTTAGCTTCATCTCATCCCTGGGGTCTAGGGTATCAATATTGTAAGTGGTCGTAGCCCTCTTGTGTGTCTCCCTTTCTTCAGCGGAGTTGTAGTAACATTCTCGCGCTGTCGTCTGGTCTCCCTGAACTTCCCCCACCCCGTAAGGGGTAGGAAATTTGATCATCTGATGGACCGTAGACGACACAGCTTCAAACCCCTTGAGGGCCACACGCCCCAGTATGATGTTATAGCCCGAAAATACATGCTCATCCATCACAAAGAAACTGACCTTCTTGGTGATCCATCTCGGCCATTCATCCCCTATCCTGACATCAGCCTCATATACTCCAAGGGGATGAACCTTTTCCCCACTGAACCCAATCAATGGATGATGGTATGGGACAAGTCTGGCACGACTGAGGCCTAAGGCTTTGAAGCATGGCCAAAACATGACATCTGCAGATGAGCCCCCATCTACCAAGATCCTCGGCACCTCGCACCCATGCACCCTGGTAGTGATGACGAGAGGGTCATCATGTGGGGCTAAGAGGCTTTTGAAGTCCATTCTTGAAAATCCCACTATCAGAGTGTCCATATCAACCTTCTTTCTCTTTTCTGACTTGACCTCCAGAGAGGTTGAGTGTACCGTCTTCGTCACTGCCTTGGCCTCAGCCACATGGGCCTTCCTGTCGGCGACCTCAGACCCTCCTCCTGTTAGACCCTCGGAGATCATTCCCACACCAAGCGAGATCATATTAAGCCTCTTGACAGGGCCGTGGTCGTCTCTCGGCGGGAGGCCAAGGTCGTCCTCATCATCAGAAGGGTCGTCCCCTCTTTTTTGAGGACCTTCTCTACATGCATCGCCTCGCTTCTTTCTGGGGTCGTCCCCTCGGCCCCTCTTGATGGCACCTTTGTCCACGTACTTTCTGAGCTTCCCTTCTTTCAGCATCTTCTCAATCTCGTCTTTCAGGGAAAAGCATTTGTCTGTTATGTGGTCGTGGTCTTGGTGGAATTCACACCACAGGTTCTTATTCCTCTTGATGGGGGCTGCCCTCAGCTTCTCAGGCCACTTCAGGGACCGGTCACTCTTTATCTCATTGAGAATCTGTTCACAGCTGACCGTTAGAGGGGTGTAACCAGCGAACTTGTCATCCGTGGACCTCTTCTTCCCCTCTTTGCTCTTCTTAGGGTATTTACCCCCACTAGCACCTCCTTTTTTGTCTTAATATTTTGCAGCCATCGCCTCTTCGGCATTCATCACCTTTCCTTCTGTCGACAGCAGTTCAGCCATCGTCCTCGGAGGGTCTTCAGCAAGCTTCCATAACAACTTCCCCTTTTGGAGTCCTCCAATCAGGGCTGTCATAGCTATGCTCTCCTCATAGTCTTCCACCTCCAGCTTCTCCTTATTGAATCTGGCTATGTAGTCCCTCATACTCTCACTCTTCCCCTGCTTAACATAGAGCAGGTGGGTGGTCTTCTTCTGTGGCCTCACCCCAAAGCAAAAGTTGTGGATGAACAGGTCTGCCAACTGCTTAAAGTTTTCAATGGAATTTTTTGGAAGAGACGTGTACCAGACATGTGCAGCCCCTGTCAGGGTACCAGAAAAGGCACGACACCTCATCTCATCTGAGATAGAGTATATGTCTGCTGCTGATTGATACATCTCCACATGGTGGACGGGGTTGGTTCTCCCGTCGTATCTTGGGGTGACCACAGGTGGCTTGAACTTTGATGGCGTGGGGAAGTTGACTATCTTTGCCACAAAGGGTGAGCCTATGGTGTATCCCCTCTGATAAGGGTCCCGGCTCTTCAGTATATCACCGATCTTATCCTCTAACCGCTGGATTGAGTCATTCCAGGGCCTCACAGGGTCGGCTTGGCCGATGTTATCCCCTGCCGCCTCTTTAAGGTGGACGGGGGGTTCTTCCGCGGCGGGCCTATGTAGGCTGTTTACTTCCCTTTGGCCTTCATCTCGTCCTTGGGGTTGGCCATCTGCTGCCTCCCTCCTGGACCTCGCAGCACTTCTTGACTTGGACAATTGTTCCCGCAAGTCAGTTACTGGGCCCAGCCTCTCAAAGGCTGACCCCCTGCTCAAGCGATCAAAAGCAGAACCTCTCAGGCGATCATCAGGATTTGGTCTCCCGCACTTTCCTCTTTTATCCTGGAGAGGTCGTAGAGTATTATTGTAGACCTCATATGGTTCCCAGCATTCTATAGGGTCCTCCTCTCCCTCCAGATCGTCATACCTATCCTCAGGGCATGGGTTTTCTTCCCTCCCCAGGCGTAGACGCCGGGGGTCAGCAACATCCCTACGCCGCTGAGGAGGTGGCAGGTCTTTGCGCGGTGCCTGGGGTGGTCCCCTGGCCTCATGCTGTCCTGGAATCGGTGCCGGAGTAATCATCTCAAGTGAAACCCCTGGTGCTTTTAGTATGTTCTGGCTTAGAGCTGTGAACTGCTCTTGCATCATCCGCTGGCTTGCTGCCAGAGACTTTAAGGCTGCCACCACATCAGCCATCTCAGACTGAGGCGGCGGCTGACTGGAACTGGGTCTTCCCCCATCATTTGGCGGGGGAAGCAGTGGCGGTGGCATTTCAGGTGCCATGTGTTTGAGCTATGAAAAGCTGAACTGAAGAAAAGACTGGTGAGCTTGAGAAACTTAGTGGGTCTCTTTCAATGGTGAAACATCTCCTCTCAGGGGGAGTACTGGCTCACCACCAGAGTGCCCAGTGAGGTCAAGTTGTACAAAGGAAGAGATGTCTTCTCGTTTCCCACAGACGGCGCCAAACTGATGATGCTGAGATTTAGCACCACCGGATAAGTGATAGAGAGCTCAAACAGTAGTACCCATGGCAGCCATAGAGATGCATAAGTGTATAAGTATGTAGAAGGGGATGAGTATAAGAGGAAATAAGATAATGATGTATAGTGGTTCAGCCAATTTGGCCTACATCCACTGTGAGTGTGTGATCCACTAAGTATGGTCACTAATGGCCTTGGATACAATGCACATAAGCTCCTCTCTCTCTCTACTGTGTGAACAAGCAGAGTTTTAGCTAGGGTTACAACAAAAATAATCGATCCCTTGTAGGGTTGTAGGTGACAAGTATATAGAGGTCTTGGGGGGTATAGTGTACCCTCCAAGTATGCATGGTTCATGTGAATCATGATCTAGCCAATCCCCTGTTGACACCTGTAGATGCCAAATGATGACATAATATTCCCTCACGTGAGGGTGTGATTTTGTTATAACGGTCTCCCCTGTGCCATGTGAGCCTCACGCACACTGTTCCATGCGCCTCCCAAACCACGCGCTGTGATGATGTCACCCTCGGCCTATGGGCCGAGGCCGAGGGCAAAGTTCCTTTCAGTAGTGAGTCTGGACCAATTTTGGCCTCGTACTGTCGTACCCTCGGAGGGTCGTTCGGAACCTGATGAAGGGTCGGCCCCTTGGAGGGTCGTCCGGAGCCTGATGAGGGGTCGGCCCCCCTGAAGGGTCGTCCGGACCCTGATGAAGGGTCGGTCCCTCCGAGGGTCGTCCGGAGCTTGATGAAGGGTCGGCCCCCCTGAGGGGTCGTCCGGAGCCTGATGAAGGGTCGGCCCCTCGGAGGGTCGTCCGGAGCCTGATGAAGGGTCGGCCCCCTGAGGGGTCGTCTGGAGCCTGATGAAGGGTCGGCCCCCCTGAGGGGTCATCTTGAGCCTGATGAAGGGTCGGCCCCTGGGGGGTCGTCCGTTTGGAGGTAACCTTCAGTCAGGTCGAGGATATAAACGGGTATATCAATATTAAATGCAAGTAAAGTAAGGTCTCCCCCTAAATTAATTCTCTCCCTTTATCAACAGTGATCAACTTAGAAAGACGTCTCCCCCTAAGATAAATCTCCCCCAAAACGAAGATACGATGATAATAGGTTTAGATACCATTTCTCCCCCTATCATTCTCCCACTTTTTGTTCAGGAATAAACAAAGGTTAAAGAATAAAACATGTAATTGTGCATAAAGTGATGAGAACATTAAAGCATATGGGCAACAAATGTACCAATAATCCAACAAATAATAATGGATACCAAGTAGGATGCAAGAAAATGATACCAATAAGATACATAAAGGATTAGGCATGTGATATCAACAAAGAATACAACAAGATAGATACCAATTATGAATTAAAGTATATATGGACTAGAAATCAAGGCAAAGACAAAACAATATCATATATATATATATACTAAAAGTATCAATGATGCACACGCGTATATATATATATATATATATATATATATATATATATATATATATATATATATATATATATATAAACATACAAATGACACAAAAAAAAAAGTTTAGCACACTCGTATGGCAAAAAATGTGTCATATGGAAACGGTAGTGCAGGGGTGTGAACTAGTAATAATTAAATTTAGACCCAAACACTGAAAATACATTTACGGAGTTTTCATTTGATTGCAAACTTTAGCACATTTAAATATAACCTCATGTGATAATAAATATTGAAGTCAATGAACAAACATACACAATGCATACAATCCTAGAGTTTTGATGATTCTACAAACCAAATAGAGTCATGACAATAAATACCACTAGGATAAACGGACATTGTGCAAACCGTTGATATACCATCAAAACTCCCTCAATAAGCATATATATTTTTGAATGAATATATCAATCAAATATAGGCCTTGGCAATTATTTTTCTTTTAGTGACATTTTTCTATTTTTAGGCCTTTGGACCACGTATTTCTTTTATGTCCATTTCAAACGGTGGCTTACAATCGCAAAGGATTATTATTCCTTTCGGAGCCTTTCCCCGTGCACATTTATATAACATTTTTTATATCTCACAAACTGACGTGCAACGAATTTTGACATGCACTAGTCCTCCTAGGTCATAAATATGTAGATGACTAGACTGGTAGGAGAACACCTCACAAAACTCAAATATAACATGTGACATTAAAATTTCAAATGAGCTCGTGCATGTGTGAATAGAGGCATATAAAAATAGAATCCATTTAAGCAATGCAAAATCCAACTACTCCATGCAAGCACGGTAAAGAACATAATAAGGATTGACAATCTAAACCAAAAGTTATAGCCACATGGGAGCATAAAAGATGAGATTCTAACACAAGTATATGCCACTTAAAGTATGTCAAACCAAAATACACACAAAATAAAATCTTTTTGAGTTTTTGACATTTTTAAACAAAAATAAAAATATATACTCAAAAGACAAACAAAATCATTTGAATTTTTCATTAAGCTTAAATTATCAAGAGATAAAATCCAAATGATAAACAAAAATCTTTTTGTATTTTTTATTTAATGCAAATAAAAATGAAAGAAATACAATACAAAAGATAAAAAAATTATTATTCTATCATGAGATATGTGACGAAGCAATGACTAGAAAATTATTAAATAAGCATACTTTTAGCATGATAATATATAATGAAGAACAAAAGCTAAAGTATGCAAACACTAACACATTCATCCTTTATATTTAGCAAGGGAGGAAGTATGTGAAAGTAAATGAGAATCAAACGTCTTATTTTGCAAGGAATCCAAGTCGGATTTCCTAACCCAAATTAATGAAGAATGACTATCTTAGGGTGTAGGAATTTTAACTACCTTGGTTGCTTTACGTTGGGATTTTCTAGGAATTCGTTTAAGATCAAAACAAAATTTCCTAAGATGACCTTTTCGACCACAATGTGTACAAGTAAAATTACGTCGAAATTTGGTACCTAAGGAAGTATCTCTAAAGGCTTTCCTAGTAGATTCTCCAAATATATTGGTTTTGGCTTTATGAGTATTGGCTTTATGAGTAGATTCATTACAAGTATTGAAGCCTAAACCACAAGTGTCATTTTTAATTTGGACCGTTCCTAATATTTTATCTAATTTTTTCAAACGACACTCCAAATCAAATTTGACATTACTAGAGTCTTTTAATTTATTTTCTAATTCTAGGATGTTAAACTCTAATAAAGTATTTCTCTCTTCAAACTTGAGAAGCTCCTTTTTCAAGAATTCCATTAAACCTCTAAAGCTATCTCTCTCGCCTTCTACATATTCAAGCTTCTCTCGAAGAGTCCTCTCACGTGTCCTAAGGTCTTCTATTAACGCACATTCATCAATGACATTGGCACGCTCTCTTAAACTGGCTTTTAAATTCAAATTAGCTCTTTTTAGTTTAATAGATTCATCAAATAATTCTTGAAAAGCAACTTGAAGCTCACTCACATCAACCTCATCATTTTCACTCTCTCTCTTGTTCACTCTCACTAGCATCAAAAATAGGGGATTCATAAACTTTGACCAAGGAAGTGTCATGAGTTTGAATATCTTCATGGGAAGATTCATTATCGGAGCTCACATGACAAGCCATAAAAGCCACAAAGTTGGGCTTAGTGGGGGAATCGGATCCCTCTTCCTTATCACTATCACTAAGGGTCTCATTATATGAAATGGGTCGCTTATCCTCTCTCCTTAGTTTAGTGGGGCACTCAGAAGCCCTATGGCCATAACCCTCACAACCAAAACACCTATTTGACTCGTCCCTATTTAAATTTTCGTTAGAAGATTTAGGGATCCTTTCGGCTTTGTCATACTTAGAAGTTTCAAATTTCTTAAAATCATTTTTAAATTTATCTTTGTTAAATTTAAGAAATTTTCTAAATTTATGAGCAAACAAGGCCATGTCTTCCGAGTCATTATCAGTATCGCTCTCTACTACTTGTTTGACCTCTTTTCGGGCTCTTAAAGCAACACACCCTTTTCAATTTTCTTTTCAGTTTTAGAGGGAAACATGTCTAGTTCATATGTTTGTAAATCACCTACGAGCTTCTAATTTCATAGAGGCTAAAGTTGGTAAAGAATTTAAAACGGTCACTTTTGGAATAAATCTATCGGGAAGAGACCTTAAAATTTTCTTTTCAACTCGGTTGTCGGGTATTTTCTCTCCCAAGTTAAAAGATGAATTAACAAATCGGAAAGTCTATCATAAAATTCATCAAACGTTTCTTTTTCATTCATTTTGATAGTTTCAAATTTAGTGGTGAGGTTTTGGAGTTTCGAAGCTTTAACGACACTAGTACCTTCATGAGTGAGTTGTAAAATATCTCAAGCTTCTTTTGCAGTTTCACACGTCATAATGCGTCGGAATTCATCCGGTGTGACTGCGCTAAACAAGGCATTTAAATCACGGGAATTAAAATTTGAAAGTTTAAATTCATTCTCACTCCATCTATCGGTGAGTTTGGGAACACGATCATTGTCTACTAAATGTGCAGGTGGGGACCACGCGTTAATGACAAACAACCAAACTCTCTCGTCGATAGATTTTAGTGACGATTTCATTCGCGCTTTCCAATACGCATAGTTAGAACCATCGAAAATAGGAATTTTAAAAAATGGGAAAAATTCCCTTTTAGCCAAAAATATTTAAAGGATCTTAACGAAGTAATTTATCGTTTTGGCTCTGATACCACTCTGTAGGCCCCCACACTTCTCTTGATTTCTTTAAAATAATATTTCCTTTTTAAGCCCAGATGCGGAAGCGTAAAGGTGATGGTTCAACTTAAAACAAATTTTAATTTTTTAACAAATTAAAATTAAACCAAGTGACATTAAATTAATCCATTAAAATATTTTCACTTAAACATAATTAATCCAAGTCCTAGAATTTGCCTAAGTCATATTTTGCAATTATATCAAGTTAGTCCAAACCAATTTAAAAAATGACTTGAATTAAATTAGCGTTACCCAATTTAATTTATCACCAAATTAAATTAAGTGTGACAATTAAACCAATTTTATCTTGTATTATCCTAAGCATGCGTTCTAAGTTACTATGCAAGATAAAAGTAAATCAATCACACTATGCAGCGATGTACGAGGAAAAACCCACAATGGGAAACAACTTCGGACGATCCCAACCTCAAATCCACTAAGTACGGAATTTGCATTTACAAGACAGGTGACTTACTTCCTCAACTCGAACCCTCTCAAGCCTTGACGCGTCTTCTTGTAACCATATCTTCCTAGCGGATAACCACGGAGCTCCATCGCGATCTCAGACTCACCGATCGGACAATAGGTACACCGTCAACCACACATGGTGCCTTTCACCATGTGAGAAAGTTGCATCTAAACAATTCTTCTTCTTTGAGGGATTTAGAAGAAAACCCAAACGATCTCTTTAATTCGGTGTAGAGACAAACCCGGTGCCAAACTCCAAGCAAGATGTATATATATGAACTTGGATAAACAAAACAATAGGTAAAAACTAGAGTGGTAGATGAATTTTACTTTGAAAATTATCACTCAAAACTTGATTCTTTTCTCTTTATAATTTTGCTCTCAAAACACTCTCTAAGAGTAAGTATGGTATAAAAAAGATTATCTCTCAAACATGATTCCCGCACATAGTTATGCTGTGAAAAGATAGTGGGGAAAGAAGTGGAGAACGTGGCTAAAAATTGTTCCCGCCTGACATCTCGTTCAAACGACATTTTCGTTCGAACGAAATCTCATTCGAACGAGTCTTCTAACCAAATTCCAGTGTGAACTCGTTAAAAGCTCATTGGAAATCTCGTTCGAACATCCATCTAGTTCAAACGACATTTCGAACGAAGTTCCAGTGGACAATATGGGAAGTCATTGGCAAACTCGTTCGAACGACATCTCGTTCGAACGACATATCGAACGAGCTTCCAGAAAGTTTAGAAATTCTCATTTTTAGCCCAGAAAACTTTATAAACTTTATTTAAAGTTTTAATTCATTCTTTCTGGAAACAAAACACAGTTTTAATAAAACTTAAACACCCATTATAAACATGTTCCAAGCTCCTACATATATTACTGCATTCATACCTTGGGAGCATGGAACCATTATTGATGACGCAAAAACGAGGCACTTAAACTCGACATTTTGATGAAGCTTTATATACTTGGTCGCTACGTCTTCAACAAACACGTCATAGGCTTGAAGGATGATCAATATACTCTGTCATATGACTCAAACGTTTTTGTCCGGAATTGAGCCAAAACTATAAAGGACTCAATTGGAAATTTGTGTCCTTATAATAAGGACAAAATAAAAATTTTGTATCAGGAAATTTGTCACACTTAGAAAGCGTGACTAATTTTTTAATGGATATAGAGCGTGACTAATGGCCAGATCGGTCCGCTATGCAAATTTAGGTAGAATCTCTGCTCGATTTCTTCTCAACTTCAAATGAGCATAACTTTTTCATTTTAGTTCGGATTGAGGTGACATTTTTCTAGTGTTCTTATAATTAAAAGATCTACAACTTTCTAATTGGTCCTACCTCCGAAATATGGATGTAAAATTACGAAAATATCCTTCAAGTCCCCGTTTCTTGGTTTCTTTCATTATTTTGAGTTCTCTTTTCCATCTTTCTTGCATGAAATACCTGTAAAACATATAAGAGATACAAAAAATAAGAAATACTTTCCAAAAAGGGTTAGTAGCATAAATATGAGATAAATCCAAGCTATTTACAATACACGGGATCATAAAAATACTAAAATTAAGGGAATAAATGTGAAGAATTTATGCATAATCATTGTAACCCACAAAGATATATCAAAACATTTTCTTGTCAAACTCGCTATGTAAATTACGTGGAACAATTACACAGCACACATACACACACAGTTTAACTCCCGAGAGTAACTAACTATAGGTTTCATATCCCACAATTCTTCAAAAGGTGAAATAGATCCTAACTTTGGTTGAGAAAGTCTATTAATCACATGGGTTGCAGTATTCATGGCTTCAACCCAAAATCTTCCTGGTATATTCTTTACATGTAGCCAACACTGACAAATTTTTGCTAGATGTCGGTTCGTTCTCTCTATTACACCATGTTGTTGCGGCATGTTGGCGCAGGTGAACTGATGACATATTTGACAGACTCATAGGTACTGAAAAAACTCATTTGAGGTATATTCTCCTTTATTATCTCTGTGTATATAAATAATCTTCTTTCATATTTCTCCTTTAACTATTTCTCTGAAATCTTTAAACTTGGAGCATGTGTGACATTTTTCTTTCATTAAAAAAAAACTCGCTCATATTTAGGGAAATCATCAAAGAATAACACCATGTACAACATTCCATTAATTGAAGGATTTATGACAGGTTCATGTGACACCTTGTCTATTTTAACCATGGGTGATCAGTACTTTATCAAAACAACTAAGAGTCTCATTTGATTTATTCTTAGCATCATTATCGAAATCTTTTTAAATTACTAATCCCCTATGTCAAAGTAAGTTTGTGAAATTTTTTATCTTTCATTAATGTAACAACATGCGGAATATAAATATAACAATCAAACCATCCACACAGTTATAATATTTTGAATCAATCATACGATAAATAGATAAATAAATAGTATTGAATAAATCATTGGTTCCCAAAACAAAATCCAACAATAAATCTAAAGGAAATAAAATTCAATCCAAAACATAGGCTGATAAATAAACTAAAAAGACTGTATCAGTTGAAAGGGAAACATGCCCAAATGAAATACTAAAATATAGATCCTAATTTAGGAATGAATAACTGAAGTGTCTAAGCAAACTCCTGCATGTCTCCACAAATTCTGCAACTACACATCCCTGGAATGAGTTATCAAGCTTGGCGTCCCTATGGATGGAATGTTTTGAAAAATATTTTGGCCCAAGTCAAAGCCCAAAACCATTTGAAAAATATTTAGCAAGTGTTAAAAATGCATTAAGAGCGGTTATAAGATATATATATGTTAGTTTCACACACTCTCCCTTGAGTTACTCACCTCTTAACTAAAGTGAACACCTAATATATCCTAATAACCCTACTAGTTATGGTACTCAACCTAAGTAGACATAAGTGTATATCTAATCGCAATATATTTGGCTCCTCCATATCACCCATTTAGTACGCTACTGTAATAAAATTTCTAGTATGTTATTATTAAACCATTTCATTAAGTTTATCATGCTTATCTTTAGATATACACTATCTTTCTTTTTTACCGTCGCTCAAAAGTAGATAATACATAAGTATATATATACATCACACTATTTATACATATATACTACTAAGGAATCCTCACAATGTCCATTGCGATGCATACATACTCTGCTATGAAGTCCATTCTCCTCTTGTACCATATCAAGTACTATCAAATTAGAATGTCTCCTCGAACCATAAATCAAATAACACACAATGGAGGCGAACATAGTTCTAAGCCTTTGGGATACACACATGCCTAATGTACCCAAATATCCTTCCAGTCCCGCTAATACATATCATATAGTGAGCCTCCCTAAGTTCAATGTTCTGGGCATAAATCCAAACCTCATTGGAATCACCAAGGTGAGATCGCCCTCTACGCGGAACCTCCCGTGATAGTAGGCGGTGTAGGTATATTCACATACATAATATATCACGTAATAGGTATTCACACAACCTATATATACATATGTTCAGTAGGTATACACACAACCCATCATATAAACCCGTGTGTAGTATTTATCTCTCTCGAATGCCCAACGTACTAATAATTCTCACATAATGTTTTATCCGTGTTTTCTGATCAGTCACTACCCAAAGGTTCCCAACTATCCTTTAAGGTGTTTCAGTAGTTCATACATCCCTATACTACTGGTCTAAGTCTTGGGTTCACTCATGCTCTTCGTGACCTATTCTAAATTCTCGTAATTAATTAAGTTTCATATTATGCCCAATCAGACTTAGCCTTAATCCCCTCATTTTGGCCCAAGATCTAGTCCCTACCATAGGTCTAATGGAACTCACTAAGTCCTTAACTATAGTTTAAGAATAATACAAAAGTCTTCCATTTATTTATTTGTGAAAATAGGGCATAAATAAAGAAAATGGCAAAAATCTGGGCAGCTGAATCGATTCGGTCTTGAATCGAATTGATTCACCAACCAAATCGATTCTGCCAAGTAGCCGAATCTATTCTCTATGATATGGTCGTCTTCCTCATTGAACTGTTATGAGTTTCTTTCAATTTTATCCAATACAAACTCCATGAATCGTACCCAAACTTCCATATAATTTAACTCATCCTCAAATAAGAGTATATCAACTGTTTCCCACGAATTTCCATTTCTAAAACATAATTAAATCCATAATTAACAAGAATATACCAATGATTTGTATACACAACCCTAGTTCTACCTTTTCATGCAGGTTCTTCGTGAAACCCATAACTAAATTTCTTATAACGTCCCAAAAGTCAGATTTCGTATTATTAAACCTAGAAATCCAATCTCTAATATAAATTCCTACTATTAATATGAATTAAATCCATTATATAATCTTAAACTCATTGTTCATGCTAGATTACATTGAATTCTACCATGGATATTATAACTTTTCAAGAACATGCAAGATTAACACTTGCTTCTTGTGAAGGTGGTTTGATTTTGTTTTCAAATGATGAAAGTGTATTCCTCTCCTTTCGAACCACACTTCGATGGTAATGGCAGTCAAAGAATGGTGTTGAATGGTCTAAGAGTCCTCTCTTATTCCTCTCTTGTGGCCTCTATATGTTTTTTATGTTCTAACCATAGCCTCCTCAAACTATAAGCTGATATAACACTTAGATATTCATAACTCCTCCAACCTTAGTCTCCCAAATGATCGAAATACCCTTACGGGGTGCCAAGTTTGTCTAAAATCGCCTCAAGACCTAATCAGCACACCCGATTATACTATTCTGACTATTTCGATCCATTAGAAAGCAACCGTGATCTCGAAATCACCATCTGAGGCACTCTACACAAATTTCCTATCTCGACCTCATATAGTCTACACTCGAATCCCGGTTGATATATAACATTGTCACGTCACTATCACTTATTATGACATTAAATAATTATTTACCATTCACTTAATAATTATATTCCATAAATAATAATCTTTACCCCCAGTTAATATTTTAACAACACATAATATTTAATTTAATTACATTACGCCACGCGTGTAATTTAAAATAACAAAATTAATTTAATTTTAAATCCTCAGAAATAGGGGGTATTACAACACAAACACATCAGAGTGATCTGACTCTAATGGCTCTTTTGCTTTGAACTTAGACTCTTTGTATGGTAATTAATGCTCCTTACCATACTGATATCCCGCAAAAATCGTGTATGTTCTCACATCAGGCTGAGGAAGACGCTTAAGCATTGACTTTTTCACCGTTATACTTAGATTTTGAAATCTAACATGATCTAATATCATGTGCTATAAATATACTGTCTCATTCCTCTTTGTCCCGTCCACATATGAAAATGCTACTGACATTATATACATTGATTCCAATCGTCGTCCCTCCATTGTCGGCATCCCTGAGATCTTGAGATTTTAATACATCTTTACATCTCGTGGACCAAACAAGACATAGTGTCCTAATGATGTTAACAGCACCACTAAATGCAAATTTTTCTTTATTATCGGACCATGGTAGACATATTTAAGTAGCATCTGGTTAGGACTGTATCGAGACACAATTACTATTTTATCGATGTGGGATATTAGTAACTTTGAGTTCTTAGATGTCATCACCATACGACCTCCTGTGACACCCCGACTAATTAAATACCGAGTAGCTACTCCTTTATTAAATTAATTCAAAATGCCAAGTTGGTTCAGTTAATAGCATCACTGTCGAAAACATTTTAATAATTACTAACCACCTAGTATTTAAAAGTAAGTGCCAAATTTTAAGTTAAGTTTGATTAACATGCAGTAAAATAATAATGAAAGAATAACAACCATTCACTATAATGAAGTAATGAATAGCCAACAACATAAATATAAATCCGAAGGAAAACTCCTCACAACAATCCCACAACTAAAAAATAATACGACAAGTCTGAATCCTGAATAATTACATGCCAGAAGTCTGAATAACTGAAATAAAAGAAATGTCTCTAAAAGAAATGGGCGACATGCCCTACAACTGATAACTGAAGAATATCGAGTCAAGATAGATGAAGCGTCTACAAGCAAAGTCCTGTAACTTCCACAAACAGCTACAGCTCGTCACCTGAATGAGGATCCTAAGCATGGTGTCCTTGTGGCTGGGCACCTAAAATGGTTTTTATAAAAATAGATTTGAAAGCAAATGGGTCAGAGCCCGAAAGTGGAAATCATTTTAAAAACAACAAGTGTTTTAATAACATTAAAACATTAAATGCAAAATACATGTTGGACGTGCACTCACATGAAATTCTCACCTCTCGACTACATGTGCACTCCTAACGTACATTACCCATCTAAAAGACACATATATCTAACCAGAACGTAATAAGTTCTACCCCTTACTACTCGATTCCCATATTACATTCTAACGTTATCAATTAAATAGAGGGCTTTACATACACTCGTATTCTCAATTAGTAATATAATTCACTATCAGTTAACCCGTTTTGTTTTCTCAAATCATTACCGTAATATTATTCACAATACCAATCATGAAAGTTCCCATTAATTAAGTGTATATTATTCACATCATAAATATACAATACAAGCACCCCGAGACTAAGCTGCGGTGCACACATACTCTGCTATCCATCCCGGTACATCACGTACATAAGGATCACGCATTTCGAATCTCTCAGGAATCGTTCTCAGATAACAACATCATAAATAAGGGAGGCGAACACAGTCACATCACATGGGTCACGCACATACCTACGCTCCCACGATCAGCAGAATTATTAACATCCCAATAAGCCCTTCTCTGACCTATGTTCATCGAGGTAACCAATCTAAATCCAGGCAACACAAGGATTAGAAGGCCCTAAGCAAACGTAAACCTCCCGTGATAGCAAGTATGGTAGGTATGTCATACACATAAAATCAATACATATACTAAGTATGCACACCTCTTAGTAATTACCATAATATATTGGAGGTACACTTCTCATTCTCGTACCGACATATAATACTACACAATTTATATGTTCCCGGTTAATATAATAAATTAGACCGTCAATAGTTCTCGCAACGTAATAGACACTCACGTCCTACTTCATATTTTTCCCTTAGGTTCAAACTACACTTCTAGGTTTGGCTCCTCATTATATCCCAAACATCCCAAATGTAACAATTAATCATCAAGGGAAGGTTATCTCTATGTATACAGAAGGTTAAGGGACACTCGGGATCAAAACAGGCTAAAAAGCCTAAACTGTCAACTCGTTCGAAGGCTCGTTCGAACGAGAGTTCGTTCGAACGAACTGGGCCTTCTAACGAGATCTCGTTCGAACGAAAGTCTTCGAACGAACATCCCTCTCGTTAGAACCCAAACTGTCAACTCGTTAGAAGCTCGTTCGAACGAGCTCGTTCGAACGACCTGGGCAGGTCTTCTAACAAGTGGCCAGATTAGAGCCCAAAAATTCCTATCTCGTTTTTCCAATTTTCTTCACTCCTAATCCCACATAAAAATCATTCCAACATCATTTTAAGGTTCCTAATTCGTACTAAACATTCATAGGTCATAATCAAACGTTTTTGTAGGGCCAACTCATATTAAACATCATCAAATCTTCAAATCCCTTTATTTATCCCCAAATTATATGAACATGAACCCTAACATTTATAAATTATCAATGAGCCTAATAAAATCCGTTTTTGTTTCATCCAAGATATAATATCATCAAAATAAACATCTAAATACCAATCTACATGCGATTCCTCATCAAAATGAAATTTCTACTTCCAATTTAAATAGGCTTTTCATTAACTCCCAAGAATAATACAATTTAATTGAATTTCCTACGCATGGAAGAAACATTCTCTATAAAAACGAAATTAAATCACTTGCCTTATTTGAATCTCTGCTTTGATGACGAATTTCTGAAGTGTTCTCTCTCTCTCTCTGCAGAATTCCTTCTCTCTCTCTCAACAAGCTCTTCTCAAGGTGTTAATGGAGGTGGGTTTGGTTTTTGCCAAGTTATAAAGTTTCTAACTTCTCCCGTAGCCCACTACCTAAATTGGGGTTGGAAATGGCTTAGTGGGTTAATACTAAGTCAGATTTTTAACTCTAATTTTCGTGGGTTTTAATTACCCAATTTCCAAAATTACCAAAATGCCCTTATAAGTTACCGGTATGGCTCAATAATGCCCCGGAACCCAAACTTAACCCCCGGCTAGTGTTTTCTGACTATTTCGACCCTTCCGGACTCGTTGGCGCACCCAAAATGACCATACGGGTGATAAAAATAAAATTCACTTTTTAATTAAAATAAATCTATACCTGACGCGACTGTCACACGCATCTCAACAAAATTCCCAAATTGCCGTATTTCAATCTCACGACAAGTTTCATAGTTCAATATTCATATATAGCCATATATACTCATTAATATCAAATACCAACTCGCATCTCGCTAGTATTTTAATCCGGATTAATTTCCAATTAATACGCATTTAATTCGATTAATCCCATAAATAAATATCACCAAAAGTACGGGGTATTACATACTTCCCCCCTAATAACAGAATTTCGTCTCGAAATTAGGAAATAGAAAGTACCTGGTAAGAACAACTCTGGATAACGTTCTTGCATCTCATCCTCGCACTCCCATGTGGACTCCTCGACATTATGATGTCGCCACTGAACTCGCACTAACGGAACTATCTTTGACCGCAGTTTCCACTCACTTCGGTCCAAAATAGCAATCGGCCCCTCGTCATAGGAGCTATCAGGCTGGAGATCGATGTCCTCCAAAGCAATATGAGAATGAGCCAAATCGTCTCTTAGATATTTCCTTAGCGAGGAAATATGAAATACATCGTGAATCCAATGTAAATGCTCCGGTAACCCAAGCCTATACGCAACCGGTCCAATCCGCTCAATAATAGGAAATGGTCCCACATATCTCGGTCCCAACTTCCCTTTCTTTCCGAAACGCATAATCCCCTTCATAGGAGATACTCTGAGCAAAACCTGGTCCCCCACTTGGAACTCTCTGAAGAACCTTTTCGCATCAGCATAGCTCTTCTGCCGATCCTGAGCTACCCGAATGCGACTCCGTATCAATTCTATTCTCGCCGAAGTATCCTGAATCACTTCCGGCCCAAGTAGTTTGTTGTCCCCAACCTCCAACCAACATGCTGGGGAACGACAAGGTCTACCGTATAACGCCTCAAATGGAGCCATGACAATGGTGAACTGGTAGGAGTTATTGTAAGCAAACTCCACCAGTGGAAGATACTGCTCCCATCCACCCCCGAAATCAATGATACTCATACATAGCATGTCCTCCAACATCTAGTTCGTACGCTCGGTTTGCCTATCGGTCTGCAGGTGATACGCCGTACTCAACCGCAACTCCGTGCCCATGACCTCCTGAAAACATTCCCAAAACCGTGAAACAAATATCTTGTCTCGATCAGATACTATGTTTAGGGGCACACCGTGAAGTCTCACTATCTCTGCAATAAAGAGCTGGGCATACTGTCCCGCGGTGTAGTCTGTCATTACGGGTAGAAAATGAGCGACTTTGGTCAACCTGTCCACAATTACCCAAATGGAGTCGTGACCTCTCTGTGACGTAGGCAACCCCGTGATAAAGTCCATGGATATGCTCTCCCACATCCACATCGGGACCTCCAATGGCTGTAGCAGTCCTGCCGGTTTCTGATGATCCACTTTTACTAGCTGACAAGTGGTGCATTTTGAAACAAACACGGCAATATCTCTCTTCATCCCGCTCCACCAATACTGTCGTCTCATGTCTTGGTACATTTTGTCCCCACCGGGATGTACCACGAACCGTGAGCTGTGCGACTCTGCCATCTCCTCGTCCCTCAATTTCTCCCCTTCTGGGACTACTAATCTCCCATTGAAGCGCAATCCCACGTCTGAGCTAACGGTATAGGACTCGGCTCCCTCTGGTAGTAATCGAAGTATCTCTTCCTGACAGAACGAATCATTTGCATGTGCCCTTACTACCTTCGTGACAATCTGAGGTGTAACGGTCATCACAGACATGAACGATCGGGACACTGCATCCTAGTGTCCTAATTCCTTCCATTTGGCCTTCCACACCCCTGCCACTTCATCTGCTGGCCTACAGCTCAATGCGTCTGCTACCACGTTAGCCTTCCCGGGTGATACTGGATATCGAACTGATAGTCCTTCACAAACTCAAGCCACCTTCACTGCCGCATATTCAACTCCTTTTGTGTGAATAGGTACTGTAGGGACTTGTGGTCCGTGAACAATCGAAACTTTTCCCCCAAAAGGTAATATCTCCAAATCCGTAGGGCAAATACCACTGCCGCCAACTCCAGGTCATGAGTGGGGTAATTCTTCTCGTGAGGCTTTAGCTTACGGGATGCATAAGCAATGGCCTGACTCTCCTGCTGCAATACACCTCCAATTCCTTTTAAGAACGCATCGGTGTAGACTAGATACTCAACTCCCAGTCTCGGCAATGCTAACACAGGTGCTAAGGTCAACTTATCCTTCAACTCATCGAATGCCAACTGACAGGCATCACTCCAGATGAATGGCACGCCCTTACGAGTCAGATGTGTCAAAGGACCTGCTATCGTCGAAAATCCCCGAATGAACCTCCTGTAATATCCTGTTAATCCCAAGAAACTACGAATCTCCGTTGGTGTCGTGGGCTGTCCCCACTCCCTCACCGCGGATACTTTCCCCGGATCAACAGATATTCCATGGTCGGAGATAATATGTCCCAAAAACTGGACCTCCTTCAGCCAGAACCCGCATTTCTCATACTTTGCATACAGCTCATTCTGACGTAGCGTCTGCAAAACTTGCCTCAAATGCTCGGCGTGCTCCACCTCTGTCTGAGAGTAAACCAGAATATCATCAATGAAGACAATGACAAACTGATCTAGGAAATCTCTGAACACCCTATTCATCAAGTCCATAAACACTGCTGGAGCGTTGGTCAAACCAAAAGGCATAACCCGAAACTCGTAAGATCCATATCTCGATAAGAACGCAGTCTTTGAGACATCCTCTTCCCTGATACGCAACTGATGGTATCCCGATCTCAAATCAATCTTTGAGAAGAAAGAAGCTCCTCTCAACTGGTCGAATAAGTCATCGATTCGAGGCAACGGATACTTATTCCGTATCGTGACCTTATTTAACTCTCGGTAGTCCACACACAACCTTAGTGAACCATCTCTCTTCTTCACAAACAACACAGGGGCACCCCACGGTGAAGTACTCCTCCGTATAAACCCCTGTCCCAACAACTGCTCAATCTGATCCCGTAACTCCCTCATCTCAACTGGAGCCATACGGTACGGTGCGCGTGCTATAGGTCTCGTATCTGGTAATAAGTCTATGACAAAGTCTATCTCTCGACTGGGGGGTAATCCAGGTATATCTTAAAATACATCGGCAAACTCTCTAACAACCGGAATCGAATCAAGTGGTATCACCACCTCCTTAGAGGTTTCCTCCTCTAAATAATACAAATGAGCGGTCGAACCTCCCTCTGGGCGAGGCATCGCCACTACAAACATCTCTTGCCCCGGAATAGCAAAAATAATGCTCCCACCGAAGCAATCAATCATGGCTCTATAATCAGCGAGCCAGTCCATACCGATAATCACATCGTGGACATGCATATCTAATACCAACATATCTGCAAGTAATACCAGACTACCAATATCTACCCCTACTCCCCGGCATATAAAGAAAATAAGTGACCCACTCCCCAATGGTGAGTCAACACACGTCACTGTGCTCTCTGCTGTGGCTAACAACCCTAAGGCTTTCTCAAAATGTGTAGCTATAAAGCAATGTGTTGCCCCCGTACAAACAAAACCCGACCCATAGTACCATGGATAGGAAACATACCCTCAATAGCGGGTGGTGCCTACGAAGCTGCTGCCTGGTGGATGTTATAGACACGTCCATACTGTAATTGTCCATGCTGCACAGGAACTGCTGGAATGGCTGGAAGAGCTGGCACCTGATCTGGAGCTGGAAGGGCTGGTGGAAAAAGTGGCCTCTATGTCTCATGTCGAGCACCCTGCTGCTGCTGCGGGGCCCTGCCCCTATCAGGACAGTCCTGGCGTTTATGGACAGTCTTGCCACAAACGAAACACTTCCCCGGGAAGTTTCTCCCTCTCTGTCCATGTTCCTCCCGGCCCTGGTGGCCGTTACTGTTCCTCCACTGGCCCTGCTGAAATTACTGTTGACCATTATGACCCTGCTGGTTCTGATGGCCGTTCGGACCCTGATGGCCCTTCCGGAAACCTCCCTGTCCGTGCCTGAAATTTCCTGACCTGAACCTCTTGTGATCCCCCTGCTGGGTACCCTAATCACCCTGTCTCTGCCCCTGAACAGATTGTGCCCCATTGGTACCATTTCCTCCAGTCCTGCCCTGATGACTTGACTCTCCTGATCGCTTGCCCTCAGTCATGTGAAAGCGGTGATCCTGGCAATGGAGCAATGCGGTGTTAACCACATCAGAATAAGTGGCTAACGAGAGGTTCCCTAACAAGTGCTGACGAATCCTCCATGTCAATCCGTCTGTAAATTTCTGAATCTTCTTCTCCTCCGTCGGTATCTCATCCGGAACAATGTTCATAAGATTAGTGAATTCGGCCTCATACTCGGCCACAGTCTTACCCTCCTGTCGAAGGCTCATCAACTTCCTCCTCATTTCTGTGTGAACAGCCGACGAAAAGTACTTGTGGTCAAACCGCACCCAAAACTCCTGAATAGTGAGAGTATCTCTCTCCTCCACTGTGGTAATAGACTCCCACCACTGCAGTGCAGACCCTACTAGATTAAAGGTAGCTAGTATTTGCTTCTGGACATCTGTGCACTCATACATCCTCAGGTGTCGCTGGATGTCCTTCCTCCACTGACTCGAAACTACCACATCGGAACTACCTGCGAACTCCGGAGGGTGTGCTTTCTGGAAATCATCACGAACACGTTCCCAAGAAGACGGGAATGCATGAGCCTGAACTGGCGCGGCTATCGGCGCCTGAGGTGGTTCCTGCTGAACTACAGCTAGTGCGGCATTTACCACCTGGGCCACAATTGCTGCAACCTCGGTGGCATTCATCGTGCCCTGAACTGGTGCGGGCTGTGGTTCTAGCGTTGCATCCCTGGGAACCCGTTGTGCACGTCGTGGAGGCATCTGAAAATAAGAATGAATTTTATAAGTTCGCAATTATAAACTTAAATTATCTGAAGAACGTAGCATATACAAGAAGGAATACAACAGTCCTAAAATATAGGGCTCTATATAAAAGAAAGCTCAGCGGAAAACATAATAAGTCGTTCAGATCCTAAAGGACACTAGAACCTGATGCTCTGATACCACCTGTGACACCCCAACTAATTAAATACCGGTTAACTACTCCTTTATTAAATTAATTCAAAATGCCAAGTTGGTTCAGTTAATAGCATCACTGTCGAAAACATTTTAGTAATTACTAACCATCTAGTATTTAAAAGTAAGTGCCAAATTTTAAGTTAAGTTTGATTAACATGCAGTAAAAGAATAATGAAAGAATAACAACCATTCACTATAATGAAGTAATGAATAACCAATAACATAAATATAAATCCGGAGGAAAACTCCTCACAACAATCCCACAACTAAAAAATAATACGACAAGTCTGAATCCTGAATAATTACATGCCAGAAGTCTGAATAACTGAAATAAAAGAAATGTCTCTAAAAGAAATGGGCGACATTCCCTACAACTGATAACTGAAGAATATCGAGCCAAGATAGATGAAGCGTCTCCAAGCAAAGTCCTGTAACTTCCACAAACAGCTACAACTCGTCACCTGAATGAGGATCCTAAGCATGGTGTCCTTGTGGCTGGGCACCTAAAATGGTTTTTACAAAAATAGATTTGAAAGCAAATGGGTCAGATTCCGAAAGTGGAAATCATTTTAAAAACAGCAAGTGTTTTAATAACATTAAAACATTAAATGCAAAATACGTGTTAGGACGTGCACTCATATGAAATTCTCACCTCTCGACTACATGTGCACTCCTAACGTACATTACCCATCTAAAAGACACATATATCTAACCAGAACGTAATAAGTTCTACCCCTTACTACTCGATTCCCATATTACATTCTAACGTTATCAATTAAATAGAGGGCTTTACATACACTCGGATTCTCAATTAGTAATATAATTCACTATCAGTTAACCCGTTTTGTTTTCTCAAATCATTACCGTAATATTATTCACAATACCAATCATGAAAGTTACCATTAATTAAGTGTATATTATTCACATCATAAATATACAATACAAGCACCCCGAGACTAAGCTGCGGTGCACACATACTCTGCTATCCATCCCGGTACATCACGTACATAAGGATCACGCATTCCGAATCTCTCAGGAATCGTTCTCAGATAACAACATCAAAAATAATGGAGGCGAACACAGTCACATCACATGGGTCACGCACATACCTACGCTCCCACGATCAGCAGACTTATTAACATCCCAATAATCCCTTCTCTGACCTATGTTCATCGAGGTAACCAATCTAAATCCGGGCAACACAAGGATTAGAAGGCCCTAAGCGAACGTAAACCTCCCGTGATCGCAAGTATGGTAGGTATGTCATACACATAAAATCAATACATATACTAAGTATGCACACCTCTTAGTAATTACCATAATATATTGGAGGTACACTTCTCATTCTCATACCGACATATAATACTACACAATTTATATGTTCCCGGTTAATATAATAAATTAGACCGTCAATAGTTCTCGCAACGTAATAGACACTCACGTCCTACTTCATATTTTTCCCTTAGGTTCAAACTACACTTCTAGGTTTGGCTCCTCATTATATCCCAAACATCCCAAATGTAACAATTAATCATCAAGGAAGGTTATCTCTACGTATACACAAGGTTACGGGACACTGGGATCAAAACAGGCTAAAAAGCCTAAACTGTCAACTCGTTCGAAGTCTCGTTCGAACGAGGCTGTTCGAACGAGAGTTCGTTCGAACGAACTGGGACTTCTAACGAGATCTCGTTCGAACGAAAGTCTTAGAACGAACATCCCTCTCGTTAGAACCCAAACTGTCAACTCGTTAGAAGCTCGTTCGAACGACCTGGGCAGGTCTTCTAACGAGTGGCCAGATTCGAGCCCAGAAATTCCTATCTCGTTTTTCCAATTTTCTTCACTCCTAATCCCACATAAAAATCATTCCAACATCATTTTAAGGTTCTTAATTCGTACTAAACATTCGTAGGTCATAATCAAACGTTTTTATAGGGCCAACTCATATTAAACATCATCAAATCTTCAATTCCCTTTATTTATCCCCAAATTATATGAACATGAACCCTAACATTTATAAATTATCAATGAGCCTAATAAAATCCGTTTTTGTTTCATCCAAGATATAATATCATCAAAATAAACATCTAAATACCAATCTACATGCGATTCCTCATCAAAATAAAATTTCTACTTCCAATTTAAATGGGCTTTTCATTAACTCCCAAGAACAATACAATTTAATTTAATTTCCAACGCATGGAAGAAGCATTCTCTATAAAAAAAAATTAAATCACTTGCCTTATTTGAATCTCTACTTTGATGACGAATTTATGAAGTGTTCTCTCTCTCTCTCTGCAGAATTCCTTCTCTCTCTCTCAACAAGCTCTTCTCAAGGTGTTAATGGAGGTGGGTTTGGTTTTTGCCAAGTTATAAAGTTTTTAACTTCTCCCGTAGCCCACTACCTAAATTGGGGTTGGAAATGGCTTAGTGGGTTAATACTAAGTCAGATTTTTAACTCTAATTTTCGTGGTTTTTAATTACCCAATTTCCAAAATTACCAAAATGCCCTTATAAGTTACCGGTATGGCTCAATAATGCCCCGGAACCCAAACTTAACCCCCGGCTAGTGTTTTCTGACTATTTCGACCCTTCTGGACTCGTTGGCGCACTCAAAATGACCATACGGGTGATAAAAATAAAATTCACTTTTTAATTAAAATAAATTTATACCTGACGCGACTGTCACACGCGTCTCAACAAAATTCCCAAATTGCCGTATTTCAATCTCACGACAAGTTTCATAGTTCAATATTCATATATAGACATATATACTCATTAATATCAAATACCAACTCGCATCTCGCTAGTATTTTTATCCGGATTAATTTCCAATTAATACGCATTTAATTCAATTAATCCCATAAATAAATATCACCAAAAGTACGGGGTATTACACCTCCCTTGTAATCAATCAATTTTTGTAGCTTCTTTTTATCACTCGTCATGTGATTTAAGCATCTAGAGTTAAGGATCCAATCATTCTCGTAGTCAATTTGTCCATACATTATTACTGTGAGCGTTAACTCCTCTTCCTCCAAAGTGAGGGAGGGATGCTTTGGCGTCCCAATTGTCTTCAATTTTCTCCTTTAAGTTATAAGTGGTGTCATTACTCTCGGCAGGCCTTTGGTTGGACTAATAATCTTTCGTTATATGGCTTTTCTTCCCGTAGTTGTAACATTTGCCCAAAAAACTCTATTTTTCTTGGATTGGCAATTGTTACCAAGATTTGTTGAAACTCTTCTAGGACGTGAGCCTCCCTCCTCTTCATGACCTTTTTCCTTATCATTGTCCTTTTTAGATCCACTTCCGGCGTGCTTCTTGAAATTGCCTTTGTTTTTGTTAGTGTAGAGCACTTCCTCCTCACCCTTCAACAAGACCCCTCCCTTTTGCTTAGCCATTGCTTCTTGGCCGACAAGAGAATTTTCAAACTCAAAAAGTGATGGTTGAGTCAATCATCCTTGTACAACAGTAATAAAGCCTCAGTATTTGAGCCTCGAATCATAGATAATTATTCCTTTTACCTTGATTTCCCCAATAGAATCTAATTTAGAAATTTCACGGCATATTGATTTTAACTTGTGAAAATACCGAGCAATTGTCTTATAGTGTTATACAACGGATAACAACTCATCCTTGAGAAGTTAAAGTCTCATATAATTCTTCTTTGAAAAAGTGCAACGAATGTGTCCCACGCTTTTTTCGGTGTTTTCGACTTTCCGAATGCTCTTCAATATTTCTTCTTCAATTGTGGTTTTAAGGGCGAACATAACTTTGCCTACTTTGATCTTCCACTTACGCAAAGTGTTATTGACATATTTTTTCGACTACGTAATTTCATTAACACCGATGACCTCCCAAAGATCTTGGCCTTGTAGGTTAAATATCATACATTTCGCCCACGTATTGTGATTTTGGTTGTTGAGCTTCTTAATTCCTCCAATTACTTGAAGGTCACCCATCGTGTAAGTAAGATTTCAACAATATTGAATAAGCTTGATTTAAAGATACAAACTTCTCATGAATTAAGAAAACTCACTAAAATCGATCCTTGACCGTAACGCTCTAATACCAATTGTTGAAAATTAGGGTATACAAACTCTAATATTCAGAAGAAGACGAAACTTACTCAAAAGAGAAGCACACACTAATAAGAAAAATACTCAAATAAAGCCTTAAGTGTTTATTACTTGACTTATTTTTAGATGATTACAAACATTGGTGAAGGGAGGTATTTACAGTAAAGGATATACAATCATCACCACACATTGTAGTTAAATAAACAAACACAATTTAATAAAAAAATCATGTAAATATTAAAACACAAATTAATTTGATCCATCCAAGTTGCTCATTATTCAACATAACTTCCACTAATTTCTTCACTTACTTCAGTTAATTTAGGAAGCTTTTATAGGACTTCATTGGGTTTAATGGTTGATGCTGATTCTTAACAAATATAAGGTGAGGATTCTTATTCGAATAGTAACATAAAAGTAATCCATGAAAAATAAAAAATATATAAAATAAAAAACTGAGCATGTGGTCTTAATATGTCCCAAATGCTTATTTTTTAAAGGCCCTAAAAAATATCAACCTAGAAGTGATTCATCTCTAAATGATATGTTAACCTAGTTAAGCTCAGTTAGTATCTTTCGAATTAACCGAACATACTAAAATAGTGCAAGAACTTACAGCATGTTTAAGAGTTTGAAAATGGAGAGAAATAAAGAGAAATGGAGAGAAAGCAATGGAAATTTTCATTCCTAGTTGTTTAGGAGTCGTTTTTAGGGGAGAAATGGGGGGGGGGGGGGGGGGAGGGGGAATTTCATACTTTTTTCCTTTCAAAGCTTTCCTTCTAAAATAAACGGAAAGGGGGAGAAGAGAAAATGACTACAACACACAAATTAGTGGAGTGATAAATTTGCCCTTCAATTAAGACATGTTCTCATGTACTACCTATAAGATAAATACAAATATCCCAAAATCCTATGTTTCTTCACCTTATTAATATTTACATACAATTCGAGTTCATTTATTTTTACTTTTTCATCACACCTTCTCTCCATTAGGTAAGTTAAAGCTCAACAATTTTTTTATTAACTTCATTATTTTGTTATATTGTATGCTTCCATAGCTTTACTTTCCTAAGCCAAAAATATAGTACCAAACTCTTTTACCCCAATATACATCAAGACACACTATTATACTTGTACAATGTATATTGAAAAAAAATTGTATATAAAAACTTTTTAAAAAAAAATTCTAAATTTTTTTTATATAAAATATTTTTTTGAAAAAAAAAACAGTTTTTAATTTTTTTTATATATAATGTTTTTTAACTATAAATTGTTTTTAAAAGCGTTAAAAACTTTATATATGTAAACTGTTTTTCAAAAATATATTTAAAATATTTCTAAAAAACATATAAAAAGTGTTTTTCATATATAAAACGTTTTTTTGACAATAAATTGATACTTAACATTTCTTTAGTATGCGTGCATAGTTATTTAATATATCTTTAAATTGATTTTATAATGTAAATAAAGTAGACACTTAGTTGTAAAGTTATAATAATAATTTTTAATTATTTGTTTTCTTTTTTCGTCTTTCCAACTCACAAATATGGGGAAGGAAAGTAATTTTTCCTTCTCTTAAAAACTCACAAACGGTGTTTATCTTCCTTCCTCTCGTACCCGAAACTCCCAAAGAGGTTGTTAGAGGTAAGAAGACTTGTACAATAAGATATCTAACTCGATTTTTAACTTACAATTGTTTAAGACAAATGTAAGTTTCAACAAAATTATGAAATAATAGAAGCACATATTATCTTCGTTTAGGTAAGCTTAATTATGTAAAGAAGAATACGTATTAGGAAAGCATTAAACTATTTAATGGTAAAAAGAAACACGTCATTGTTGTAACTTGTATGGTTTGCTTTACTTATAACACTCTAACCCCTAGAAACAGAACATCAACCAACCACTTGACCCTAAACGATTGTCCTATCTATTGAAAATTCATTCAAGTTTTCTAAAGTTAAATACGAGTGACTGTTATGTGACCGTGCCTGAACTTTCTCATCTCCAACCTCCGTTTGAAAATTTAATTAATTTCATGATTCGTCATATCATTGAAAAATTTTTGAAGAAATTTGGTAACGAAAACGATCATTACTCCAAATTATCAAATATCCTCATCAATCTTTTTTATTTTTATTTTTAGTGAATTGAGTGGATCAAGTGATGGAGAGGGTCCCCATTCTTTCACTTCTACCAAGAACTAGATTTTGAGGTCATATTGTGCTTTTATTTACTCAAATTGGATAGTGACCCTCTTGGTAAGAATTAAAACATGAAGAAGAAGAGCGCCTTTCCAATCCGCCAAGGAGGAGATTAGATAATGATTTTCTCAATGTCATGGAAGGCTAGGGTCCTTTCAAAACTCTCACTTATCATATTATTTTTAAAATTCATTATATTTATTTCAATAGATATAGTAGTATATCAACTTTGTGGTTCACCCACATTAGCCGTGTATTGTTGCCAGTGTATTGATAAATAATGATCTTAAGTATCTGTTGAAGTACGTAGCATAGTTTTATTATATCAAATGAATAATAGATATTCTGTCATTATCAATCTTCGTGAAGAATTTCTTAGTGTGGTTTTCAATTGCATGCCTCTACGTTTTGTTTAATCACTGTCAGGCAAGGAAGAGGCTAGTTTTTTGAACGGTAAGAGATAAGACTTTCGATGCATACATCATTTAATTAAAAAAGCTGGGTCAACCCAAATATCTAAAAAGGTTGAATGGCTCCTCATACGTTTAAAGGACCTGGTCAATTCAACCCTTAAAAAGCCGAGGGTACTTTTCAAATGATCATCATTTTAAAGGGGACTTATAACACGCTATGACCTAAAGGTCTCACGAATTTGAGTTTGAAACTAGAATGAATCTCTTAACCTATATTTTGTGACCAAAAGTTTTGAGTTCAATTTAATAATCTTCCTCAGCCCAAGTTCACGACCGCTCATTAGACTAACCTTGGTGAGAAAACTTTTAAAAGGAGCCTTTATATATTTTATAAAAAGAAAATTGTAAAATGTACCTTAAGTTTGGGTTGATTTATAATTCTGAGTTTGATATTTTCAGAGTTACAATGTTAGCCATAAGGGTTAATTATACTTTTTCCTGTGAACTTTATTTCAATTTCACTTTATCACTCCAATTTTCATTTTTTAAACTTAACGCCTCAACTTTTGAAACGGTCTCAAGTTATCACTTACCGTTAACATCGTTAACCCGTTGCTGAGGTCTGCCATTAACACCGTTATGCTTAAAATCTTTAATTTAAAAGTCAAATTCGTCATTTCAATTATGTGTATGTGGATTATTCGAATACTATCGAATCATATAGTAGTGAGGTTAACCATTAATTTTCTAGCTAGAGATTTATCAATTGTGTGAAAATGCTGTTTTATATTGTTCATATATTCTTTATCTTTAGTTGTCGCAGATAGGGAAGTTTTGATATTACAGCAATGCACATCCTCATAAGCGTGAGGGTTAATATGTTGGATTTGGACCATCTCTCATGAATGGTCTCATCATTCTCACTGCTTTGATCAGTGACAGCAGGAGGTTCTTCCACGAGGATTGTCATATTAGGTCCAGAATGCCTAGACTAAACTCAATTTTTTCGTCAGTTCGAAAAGTTAGTGTCATCAAATATAAAAAAGGACAAGGCATGCAAATACAGATTATATGGGGCTTCAAAATTAATTCTCATAATTATTAATTACCACACATCATACTAATTTGAAAGGGAATAGATATTAAACTGTCTATGTTTATCATAATTTGACATAATGTATCAAAAATTTATGGCATCTGCATTTGACGTCTCATAATTTCATCATTGAAATCGTACGACCCATTAATTTTTATTTAATCATAGTTCCGGACTTGCGGCATCTGCGTTCAATGTCCAACAATTTCATATTTATTACTAAATGAATGTAATATATCAACAATTTAATATTCATATGCATTAGCCTAAAGTTGTTAATTTTCAATTTAAAATATTTGTTTAGCATCTAAACTGACTTAATAACGAACGTCAAAATTAAATAAATCAATTGTCTAATATCCACACATATGAATTGTAACCAGCTTTTCACATTTATTCCAACTTATCATGAACATTAGTATTAACTACAAACCATATATTTAATATCCACACATATAAACTATATAATGTCTTTGGCATCTAATACAACTAAAACATGAACATTAGAATTAGTATAAACAAACAAAACAACCCCTATGATGAAAAATTACATAAATTTGGGGAAAACTTATTTTTTGAAAATAAAGAAAATGTTGAGTTAGCACCACATGGATATTGATAATCACTCCATGGATAAGAGAAGACATCGACGAACTCCAGGGGGAAACTGATATTATTTGAGGATTTGAAGACTCCTTATCTTCTTGAATACACTGACATGGGGGTGGACCCCCTAACCGAACTTCGTAAGTGATTTTCTTTAACTTTTTGAACTTTATTACCATCTAATTTGGCTTAAACTTTAAGCAGGCCGATACTAAGTCATGTATTATTTTTTACAGACCGTCCAGAAGGAGTATCGAATTCTGTTTGGGAAATATCAGCCCCCATGTCCAACAATCTATTGGCCCGTCTCCAAGGAAAAACTGGAGTGCTGACCCCGACTCAGCCAAAATCTACAACTGCTGGACCCCTTGCTATCGATAGGTCAAAAAAAGAAAGGACGCCCCTAGGGGCAATGCTAATAATCCCCTCCCCAAAAGAAAAACAAAGATTCTCCTCCGAGGCAGACAAACAACTCCTTTTTGCTGATAAGGGATGGCACTTCAGTTGTTGCACGTCTAGCCCAGCTGGGCATGAATGTCGACTCCCTTTTAGGGATCTAGTTGAGGGCTCGAGAGGTCATAACTGCGGTTGTCCCCGAGTGTGATAACGGCTACTTTGACGTGAAGGACCCCTCTCGAGTCTTCAATTTTGCACTCCGTAGGTCCACTCAGGTAAAGAGTTTTTCTTCATATTTTATTTGAAGTTTTAAAGTCTTGTATCGTCTTATGTTAACTTGTATTACTTAATTGCAGTCTATCATAGCCCTTTTGAATATCCAACTTTGGGTCACCGAGGCTGATAAGAAGGTGAAGGCGACCGAAAATGCTCAGACCAAGGTAAAAAATTTGAAATAAAAACTCAAAGATTTGAAGGCCAAGTAAGGCACCATAGCCCAGGAGATGAGATCCTACCATAGAGAGAGGATGCAAAACTTGAAGGTGGAGCTCCTTGTGAAGACCGAGGAGTTGGAGAAAAAGCTTAAAGATCAGGAAAAGGGCGAGGTTGATAGGTTGAGGGTGGAGACTGAGAAGTCTATGGACACCTTTAAAAAGTTAAAAGAAATTTATAGTTACTCCATCCAATACAAAAAGAAAGGTGCCAAAACTGTCTATCACCGAGTGTACAATTAGTGCTCTGAACTAGTGGCCAATGACTACCAGTTGGTCAAGATAATCAACTCTTTCGGCTTTGTGGACCCAGGGAGCATCGAAACCCTTCAAAAAAATCAGGTCGAGGCTGATACTGTAAAATTTGGTGCCAGAGAGGCCGAGATGATAGCGGTAGAGTAGGAAGCCACTAACCGAGCTGGGGAGGAAGAGGGAAACATGATCACTTAGACTAAAAATCCATCTAGGTCAACTATTACTAGCCCGTGGTCGTCGATTCTTAAGTCGAGATTTCCTTATGGGCGATCGTTTGTGTTCCTTCAAACCCTTCTTTTATAACTCATTCAATTTTTGATTCCGAATAATTTAAAATAATTATTTGTAATAACTTATTTTTGTTAACTTATGCATCAATTTTTTCCAATGCTATGATATGTCGTGGTTGACCATTTATTTGTTGGCAGTGTAGTGTCTAAACTAGGCATGCATGTTCTATATCTGTTTGCATTAAAAATCACCATATTTGATGTTAACAAGTGATGTTTAATGGACTTCCTCCTCTCAAGGTTTCTAGAGTGAATTCTCAGGACCGAAACTCTTCAGTCTTGTACCGCTAAGAGAGAGTTTTAATTATTCACCATAATAAATAATGATTTAGGTTTACCATACTCAAATGATTTTATTTGGTCTCACTATTAAAATGATTTTTAAAAGACTTACCTTCTCTCAGGGTTTCTAGAGTAACTTCTCGAAACCTAGACTCCTCAATCACTCTCGTACCGTCGAGAGAGAGTTATAATTATTTACCATAATTAAATGATGTCTTAAGTTTACCATAATCAAATGAATTTATTTTGCCTCACCTTTAAAATTATATTTAAAGGACTTCCCTCCTCTAAAGGTTATTAGAGTGACTTCTCAGAGCCGAAACTCTTCAAACACTCGCGTACTATTAAGAGAGAGTTTTAATTATTAGGAACATAGATTGAACTATTGAAATGATGAAAGTAAAAAAGACGAAACAACACTTTTGTATTTCACATTACACTTCATTTCCTTTACATACAACTTGAAAGATTGCCTCTCGACTAATGGAAATTAAATGATCACATAACGGATAATATTATTGATAATATCTCTTTAAGTGATCCGTATTCCAAGGGTTGGAAAACGGTTCTCCCTCAAGATTCTCAAGATGATAAGTACCTAGGATGCCCTAAGGTCTGTGCTAATTAGGGTGAAGTTTGTTGGCCTTTTGGATGACCTTCTTAAGTACAAGGTCTCCTATTCCAACCGGTCGAGGCTTGACTCTCTTATTACAAAACTTGGCAGCCCTTTTCTAGTAGACCGATTATCTAATGGCCGCATCTTCTCGTCTTTCCTCTATTAAATCCAGATTGAGTATTTTTTCTTCAATTTTATCCTCTATGTCATAAGTCTTAACCTTATGGCTCGATAACCCGATCTCCGTTGGGATTACATCCTCGGACCCATAAGCTAACATGAATGGCATTTCTCTGGTCGGAATCCTCTATGTTGTTTTGTATGCCCATAAGACACCATATAGCTCATCAACATATCTCTTGATGGCATCTTTAAGCTTCTTCTTTATTCCATTTAGTATCGTCTTATTTATTACCTCACTTTGCTAATTAGCTTATGATCGTCCGCGTGAAGAATAAAACTTCTTGATGTCGACCCTTTTTAGTAGGCCTCCAGATATTTATTCTTGTACTGCTTTCCATTATCTGATATTAATGTATTGGGGAGGCCGTATCAATAGACAATGTTTCTCCAGATGAATCTGAAACATTTTTCTTCAATGATTATTATCATGGATTCAGTCTCTACCCATTTGGAAAAGTAATCAATTACGATAATTAGAAATCTAAAATTTCCCTTTGCTCTAGGTAGAGGCCCGACCAGGTCTATACCCCTCATTATAAAGGGCCAAAACGCTGATATTGGGGAGAGTGGCTGATGGGGTTAATGAGGTATGCTTGCAAACCTCTGACATTTATTTCACTTTAGAACGTATTCTGCCAAATCTTTAGAGATACTTTGCCAATAATATCCCCAAGTAACGATCCTTTTAGCCAAGGATCATCTACCTATATGACTCGTGTATGATCCTCCATGTACATCTCGAACAACATAGATTAACTCGAAAAGGTTCACACATCGAAGAAGTGGAAGCAAGAAGCCCCCTTTTATAGAGTACAATGCCAATAATGGTATACTCAATAATTGGTTCCATCCAAGATTCTCCCAAATTCAAGTTTAAGAAAATTTCCATTCCAATGTCCTCCACTTATATACTCGGCTTGAATAAAATCTCAACTGGGATAAATCGTTTAATTTATCTTCTAGTAACTGATGCTAGTCTCTCCAATGCATCTGCTCTTTCATTTCCTAGTCTTAAAATTCTCTTCGTATTGACCTTTTTCATATTCAACAACAACTTCTTCACTTTAGCTAAATACTTAGCCATTTTTTCATCTTTGGCCTCATAAATTCCCAGTACTTAATTAACAATTAGCTGAGAATATTTATGAGAAACCATTTGATCGACATTTAGTTCCTTGGCCAGAGAGAGACCTGTAAGAAGAGATTCATCTTTTAACTTACTATTCGATGCTTTAAAGTTAAACCGTAAGGCATACTCAATGTCGATCCCATCTGCACCCAATAGTATTAGGCTTGCACTGCTGCCACTTTCGCAGGACCAACCATTTATAAATGGGATCCAAGAAGGCCTCCCTTAATGAAAAGTCCTTCGTCCAAAACTCCATTCTTTATTAGGAAGTATTTTTCACTACACATTCCGTTTTATCGATCGGTGACTCCTCGACCACAACATGCTTTTGGACAACTGGTGGAGTCTCGACCGTTTCTGCAGTATCTAAATCATTTTTAGTATTCCACGTAAACTTGGTTATAAAGTTCACCAATGCTTTCCCTTTTATTTCACTTCTTGGTTGATAGATGATATCAAACTCACCTAACTCCATCGATCAAGCCATTAAACTACCTGATTTTTAGGTTTATAAATGGCCTGTTGGAGTGGAATGTTGGTTAGAATTACCATCGGGTGCTCATAAAAGTGGGGATCCATCTTCCTTGAATAACGGAATCATATGCAATATTTTCCATTTTTTAATACTCCAACTCTGGCCCTGAAGAGCTTTATTGTAAAAATAGACAAGTTGTTTAACCTCATTATCGTCTCGAATAATGACTTCACTAATGGCTGAATCCGAGACGACTAGCTACAAGTACAACTTTTCTCTTTGAATCAACCGGGAGAGGAGCACAGGAGAACCAAGATAGCTCTTAATTCTTTAAAATCCTTTTCTCACTCCCCATCCCAAACAAAGGATGCAAGAATATATTTGTTTCTTTGGAAATAAATTTGTTCAAGGATACTACTCGACCTATCAACCTTTGGATGTCTTTTATCATTTTTTGCATCTTTATGTCAATCAGTGCTTTAATTTTGGCAGGATTTTCTTCTATACCCATTTGGTTGACAATGAAGCCTAAGAATTTCTCAACTCAGACCCTGAATACACACTTTGCGGGATTTAGATTCATTTTTTATAGGTCCATTATGTCAAAAGTTTCTTCTAAGTCAGTCACATGAAATTCGGCCTTCAAAATTTGTATTAGCATGTCATCTACATTTTTTTTGGCAAGAGGGACGGAACCCCCACATATTTATTGCAATTAGGGGAAAGATCCTCTCCTAAGTGGCAAAAACAAGCTTAAAAAAATGACAACTTTGGGTAGCTAAAAACATGTCGTCTACGTACACCTCCATTATCTGTCTAAATTAATCTTCAAACATTTTGTTGACCAGCCTCTGATAGATTGGCCATGAATTCTTCCGGCCAAACGGCATCACCTTGTAGTAGTAGGTTCCCGTATCTGTAATAAAGGAAGTCTTCTCAAAGTCATCATTGTTCATTAAAATTTGATTATACCCAGAATAAGCATCCATAAAACTCATAAGCTCATGACCTACTGTCGAATCTACCATCTAATCAATTTGATACAAGGGGAAATTTTCTTTCGGATAGGCCTATCAAGGTCTTTTAAGTCAATACACATTCTACACTTCTCATTTTGTTTAGGCACAATGATGGCATTAGACAACCATTCTAGGTATTGCACTTCTCTAATGAAGTCTCTTGTCTGAAACTTCTTAGCTTCAGCTTTAATGACATTATATCTATCCCTGGCAAAGGTTCATTGCCTCTGCTTCACTTGCTTGGCCTTTTCATCTATGTTTAGTCAATGATAAATGATTTCGGTGTTAATCCCATCATATCGTAATGAATCCAAGAAAATATGCTTTGTCATTCTTTGAGTAACTCGATTAGCTCTTTTTTTACTTTTTCCCTGAGGGACGAGCCGATTTGGATGGTTTTAACTGACTCGTTCTCATTAAGGATGATGAATTCCACCTCCTCAACAGACTCTTTTTTTTTTTAGTTTTCTTTCATCCCTTAGGCCAAAGGTGTCAATATTTTAGGATGTTATCTTCCTTTTGTTAGCTTCTCTCTCTTCGATCGAGGTTAAGTAACACTCTCATGCTTCCACCTGATGACCTTTCACTTCCCCTAGTCCATATGGATTTAAGTATTTCCTCATCTCGTGTACGATGGAGGGAAAATCTTCAAACTCTTTAAGTGTTACTCTTCCCAGAATTATATTGTAAGATGAAAAGACATGTCCATCCATCATGAAAAAACTAATTTTCCTAATTAGGCATCTCAGACAGGTCCCCATGCATACGTCCATTATGAATGCAATTTTTTTCACTAAATCCGATCAAAGGTTGATGTTAGGTAACCAGTCGCTTCTTGCTCAGCTTCAGTCCTTTGAAACAATCCTAGAGCATGATGTCTGTCAAGCTTCCCTTACAACCAACATATGAGACACGTTATAACCATGAACTCGTTAACTGATGACCTGGGGATTATCATATGGGGTGAAAATCCCTTTGAAGTCTTTCCTTGAGAACCCCACTATGAGATTATCCATGTCAACTTTCTTAATCTTGTTAGGTTTGGCCTCAATCTCGGCATAGTTGACCTCGACCCTTTTTGGTGTTATTTTTTCTTCAACGACATGAGCCTTCCTATCGGCTGGCTTAGTACCTCCACCTACCAATCCTACGTAGATCATTTTAACACCAAGGGAAATAATACAAAAATTACCTTTTACAACAGGAAGCTTACCTGGAAGATCAGGGTCAACCTTATCGTTATCTTCTAACTCTTGTTCGATTCTATTTTCCTACACTTCCTCTTTCGGCATATTTTCTTCCATTGAGCCTATTTATACCCTCGTCTCGACCCTTACTCTTGTCTACGTACTTACGGATCTTCCTCTATTTTATTAACTTTTTAATATCATCTTCCAGAGTGAAGCAGTGATTATTTGTATGGCTATGGTCTTGGTGAAACTCACACCATTTTTTTTATCCATCTTGTGAGGTGGGGACTTCAACTTCTCAGGCCATCTGAGCTCCCTGTTGTCCTTTATTTTATTTAGTATCAGATTAAGACTTATAGTTAATGGGGTGTATTTGGCAAACTCATTGTCGTTTGACCTCTTATTTCTTTTTTTATCTTTATCTCGGACTTGGCTAGACTTTCCACTGCTAACCTCCTTCATATCACTTCTCTTGGCCGACATGGCTTCCTCCATGTTCACGATTCTCCCAACTGTTACTAGAAGTTCTGTCATGGATTTTGGGGATTCTAGAGAAGTTTTTTCGATTGTAGCTCACTAATGAGGGTTGTCAATGCAATTCTTTCTTTATAGTCTTCTACTTCCAGGTTTTATTTGTTAAAAAGAGAGATGTAATCCCCCAGAGGTTCATTTTTCCTTGTCTGGCACTCAACAGATGGGTCACAGGCTTAGCCGGCTTCATGCGGAAATAAAAATTATAAATGAAATTTTCAGTGAGCTAGTTAAAGTTCTATATGGATTCCCATAATAGGTTGGTGTACCACATATGAGTTGCGCCTATAAGGGTGCTAAAGAATGCTTTGCGTATCATCTCATCGGGGGTTGAATATATGTCTACGTCCAACTGATACATCTCAATATGGTAAATAGGGTTGGTTCTCCCATCATACCTAGGTGTCACACTCGACGCTTTGAACTTTATGAGATTTGGGTAGCTAATAATCCTCGATATTAATGGAGATCCCTCTATATACCCTCTATGGCTGAGATCTCGAATTTTGATCAGATAGCCAATTTTGTCTTCCAATCTCAAGATTGAACTATTTCAGGGTTTTTCCTCTTGAACCACATTATATCCATCCCCTTCTACTGCCAAAAATATCTCAAGAGTCGGCTCTCTGTTATCGGCCCTCTGACCTGCTATTGACCTCTTGGTGCCCCCTTCTTTCTTGGTCTTGCCTTGGCCTCTCATCGTCATGACGACCAATGGAATGTGTTCCATTCACATTCTGGGAACTTCGATCTCAATTACCATCATCCCTTGCACCAAGATGAACGAAAGTGGATCCTTTACTCATTTTATCAAATGTATAGCCTATCTGACAACTCTGAGGGGTATATTAGACACTCCTTCCCTGGTAGGTTGGAGATAGTATAGCCCCTGACCGATACAAATTATTTAAGGTCTTGGAGTTCTTCTAATAGTCCTTATCGTCACAAGCCAAATCATTTGGATACTCTTGGACTTCATTCCCAAGGTGGAGACATCGTGGATCCACGACATCCCTCCGTCAGAGGTGGTTCTTAATTTCTTTTGCCAGAGTTGGGGGTGGTCCCCCTGCTACTGGATGTTCCGCGTCCTTGGCAGTCAGAGTTATCAAATTCACAGTGGGATCATATGGGATCCTGATCATGAAGTCTTGGTTAAAGGTTAAGAATTTTTGTTACATCTAATACTGACTGGCCACAAGGGAGTTCAGTGTTATCGCTATTAGTTATTTTTTACTGCTAAGGTAGTTGGATGGAACTATCCCCGACGTTACAAGGCGGATCAATATCAATCTCTGGTGAGATTTAACCAAATAACAAAATGAGTGAGAATGAAGAAAGTGAGAAACACAAAAAAAAGAACTAATGGAGCCCAAGAAACACCCAACTCAAGTTATTTCAATGATGATGCACCCCCATCAGGGGTGGAGTTAGATCACCACCAGAGACCAGGAAGAGAGATTTAAAGCAAAGGTGAAGAACAAAACTGTAATACCCCGTATTTTTATGGCTTTTAAATTGAGGATTTATTAAATTTAATTGAGATATTAATTTAATATTGATCCGGAAATTTATTTTAAATATTTACTAGCGTAACGAGAGTTAGTAATTATTGGGAAATTGTTGAATATTACTTAATGAGTAAATTAATATGTAGAATTGAATTTATTAAATATGTGACGAGTGAATAATATGATAATTATGGAAATTAAGTCGGGACGCGCATGTGTCGTGTCAGGACTAAATTATTATAATAAAAAGTGAATAAATTATAAGTCACCCGTATGGTCATTTCGAGTGCGCCAACGTGTTTGGAAGGGTCAATATGGTCAGAAAAGTGTACCTGGGTATTTATTTTCGGTCTCGGGGAATTTTAGGCCTAACTGGCACCCCGAGAGGGCGATTTAGTCATTTCCCAAATTATCCCTTAGTTAATGACGAAAATTAGGAATTAAAATCAGATGTTAGTAGAGTCTTCTAGGGTTAATATTCTCAAAATATTAGAATGGCAGTGAGAGGAAGAGAGGAAGAAGCCTTCCAAGAAGTCAAGGCCAAGAACTAACTGGATTACACCACCACCACCACCTAAACGCAGATTAGAGCGAGGGAATCAAGTCCATACCTGTCAAATTCATGGAATCAAACCTACGATCTTAAGGAAAGTATCTATCTTGCTAATTCCTAGTCAATATTTCACCCATGTTAGAATAGGAGTAAGAATACATGTTCTTATTGAAGAATTATATAATTTAGAAGATTTAAATCGCATGTTTTAGGAGTAATTCATGAAATCTGGAAGCCTTGTCATATGTAGAGGATTACCCACGAATTTGTAATGGTTTAATAGAAAGAAATTTGGAAGAAGAATGAGAATTTCGAAAATCAATACAAAACTAGGGTTCTTGATAATTCTGATGAATTGTCCCCTTTGATTCGATGACTTTGATGAATTCTTACATGCTTTACATAGGAAATCATGTAGATAGGTGTATATAATCGGTGGTGTAATTATTTGGGAGTTTGCGATGTATTAAACACGATTTAGAGGTTGAAAAGTGATGAAGTCCATAGGTTGGAATAGCAGAATCTGGGCAAGAACTGCTCAATAGATCGATCGACCCAAGAATGTTGATCGATCGACCTCATTCATTGATCGATCGAACCCTCCTGGAAACTGAATGTTTTTTCTCTTTTTGTTTAATTCGGATAAAATGCGTAGGAGCCCTTGAATATTATTTAAAGAGCATAATGGGTCATGAAGAGGACCAATAGGATCTAAGTAGGTTTTGTTTAATATAATTGTATACGGGATGTAACTGTGGGATAACAGGGGTATGTCACATATTAGAAATCATACGTACGTTAGCTAAGGAATTGAGAAATTCATGAATGACTTTGGTATGTTTGTGAGGGTGTACGTATTGAATTTACCTTTAGTAAGAGAGAATAATTCGAGGAACGAGAAGTAATTATGAAATGATTATAATTGAGAATAAAAAGAGATGAGTTCTTTGGGCGTAAGAATTGGTTAAAATTGTATTAAGTACAGTTAAAATATTATTATGGGTCCTGGGAGAGCCTAATTGGAAAATGAGAATATATATATATATATAATCATACCGATGCTACTTGCTATCACGGAGGTTGTCGCTCCGGGACAGTCTTATGTCGATGGGACCTTTATGGGGGATATTGACTTGTACCCTAGAACATAGAATTCCTTGGTACAGGGTATCTGATATTGATAGTCAGATGGTCCTAAGAGACGTGATGGGTATGTGCTGACCTTTTAGTGATTTGGAACTATGATTCACCTCCATTTTGTGTGTATTGTGTTAATACTGTTCGAGCTTGGTATGAGAGATAAGGGAACTTGATAGCAGATTTTGTCAGCACCATAGATTTTATATGGGGTGCCGATATTATATATATTATATGAGTCATTAATATATATATGTATATATATATATATATATAAGTATATATGGAATTCTTCTACCATGCGTATAAGTAGATAAATATTGGATAAATGCTCCAAAATTTTAGTAGGTGTTTGAGAACTTTACAACTGTATTAAGAAATATATAATCGACATAAGTAATCATTAAGAGACTCATGAAGGACTTAGACCAGTATGTTAGTAAGGGTGTGCTTACTGAATTTACCTTTAGGAAGAGAGAATACTTCGAGGGACGAGATGTAATTATGAAATGATTATAATTGAGAATAAAAAAAAGATGAGTTCTTTATGCGTAAGAATTGGGTAAAATTGTAGTACGTACAGTTAAATATATTATTATGGGTCATGGGCGAACCTAATTGGAAAATGAGAATATTTATATATATGACTGAGTGCATGTGTATATATATATATCTAATATTTATGTATAATCAGACCCGCACTACTTGCTATCACGGAGGTTACCGCATCGAGACGGTTTTATCTCGATGGGACCTTTATGGGGGATATAGACTTGTATCTTAGAACATAATATTCCTTGGTATAAGCTATCAGAGAATGATAGTCAGACGTTCCTAAGAGACGTGAGGGGTATGTGCTGACCTCTTAGTGACTTGGAACTATGCTTCGCCTCCATTTTGTGTGTATTGTGTTAATATAGTTCAAGAGTGATTTCGAACTAGTATTTCCCTTAGTATGAGAGATACGAGAACTTGATAGCAGAGTATGCCAACACCATAGATTTTATGTGGGGGTGCCGATAGTATATATATTATATGAGTGATTAATATATATACGTATATATGGAAATCTTCTACTGTGCGTATAAGTAGTTGAGTATTTAATAAATGCTCCAAATTTTATACCAAGTGTTCGGGAACTTTATAACAGTACTGAGATATACTAAGTAACGTAAGAAATCATTAAGAGATTGATCTCTAAACTAAATATCATAGCCTTGTGACTTCTAGAAATAAAATTTATGGGAGATAAGTTAGATAGACTTATGAGGCATTTAGTAGTACGGTAGGCGTGCACACTAGATGAGATGTGAGAATTCTCAAGAGAGTGTCGCGTACTAACATGGTTATTATATTAGCCATTAGGCATTTTAAATACTTGCTAAAATATTTTTAAAACTGTTTTACACTCAGGCTCTGACCTGTTTCCTATTATTTTCTCTCTCTTGCATATATATGTATATATTACAGGTGCCCAGCCACAGGGGCGTCAGACGTAGGTTCTTTGGATTGGACGCGCTGTAGCTTAGGTGGGAGTTACAAGCCCTTGCAGTAGACAACCTCTTCCTTGATTCAGCTCTTGATATATTTCTTCATAGCTAGGTCATGTGTCTCCCGATTTCCTATTCCGTTTAGACTTATTAGAGATTTTGTTATTTCATGTTATGTTGATCATACTTATGGATATTGATTTGGTTTGAATAATCTAGTTGGCATGTTTCTTTTGGATGATAGATATCCTCAGCATTTGTTTTATTCTTAAACTGTTTATTATTTAAAAAGGTTTTACGATGAAATCTAATAAATGAAATAACATTAAAAAAAATGTTTTGACAGTTAGCTAAATTAATTATAGGGTGATTAAAATGGAAAAATTATTTTCAACAGTGATGCTAAGAATGAACCACGTCGTTCACCTTGATTTTAATGTAATAAAGTACTGATCACCTGGTGCTTAATTAGGCGGGGTGTTACAGTTGGTATCAGAGCATCAGGTTCTAGTGTCCTCTAGGATCTGTATGGCTTATTTTTCCTTCAACTTAGCATCTTTGATATAGAGCCCTATTTTTAGGACTGTTGTATTCTTATATTTACGTTTACGTCTTCAACTATTTGGGATTTAATAATAACTATAGACTAATAAACTTCCTTATCATTTCATATGCCTCCGAGAGAAGCAACCTAAGATAGGAATGCCCGACCCCAGTAGCCAGCAGCTCCGGCTTAGGGAATGATGAATGAAACTTAAGTAGCTGCCATTATTGCTCATTCGGTGAATGCCACATTAGAGGTGGGGCAGCAGGCTCCACCCCGGGTTCAGGATATAGCGCCAATGCCATCACATCTTCCCAAGGCATGGGAGAGGTTCAGGTATGCCTTTCAGAAGGCGCATCCCCCGAAGTTCTTAAGCAGCTCAAACATCGTGATCGCCAACAAATGGAAGAAGGACATCTAGAGGCATTTGCGTATGTATGAGTGAACTAACGTGAAAAAATAGTTATTGGCTTCCTTCAAGATAGTGGGGGCTGCTTTACAGTGGTGGGAGTCAACCACCACCTTGGAGGAGAGAGACATCATGTCAATTTAGTTGTTTTGGGTGAGATTTGACCGCAAATACTTCCTATCCTCCATGCAGACTCAGGTGAGGCGTAGATTGCTGAATCTTAAGTTAGAAAGTATAACCGTTGCTGAGTATGAGGAGGAGTTCACGAGACTTCTCACAATAGTGCCGGATGAGGCACCCACTTAGGAGAAGAAGATATTGATGTTTTTAGATGGATTAGCCTGGAGGATTTGTCAGCACCTCATGGGTAATCTATCATTGGGTACTTATACTGACGTACTCAATGCCGCTCTGTTGCACTGCCAGGATCACCGCTTCCATCAGTAGGGTAGAAAATGAGCGGAGGAGTCAGCCAACAGGGCCAGACTGGAGGTAGTGGTGCCGATGGAGCACCATCAACTCAGGGGCAAACCCGTCATAGTGAGCAGAGTTCCTATCAGGGGGACCCTGCCAAGCGATTCTGATCCAGTGATTCACGGTAGGGATTTGGGGGTTATAGATAGGGCCAGCAGGTCCAGTCCAGTCAGCATGCCCAACAGGGACAACACCATCAGCAACAGGATCATCAGCAGGGCCAGCAGGGCTAACAACGTTTTTAGTAGGGCCAATGGTGGGGTGGTAATGGCCAACAGGGCCGTAGTCAGTAGGGACAGAGGGGAGAAAACTTCAGGGGCAGGTTCTTTGGATGCAACAAAAATGGCCATAGGCGCCAGGATTGCCCAGAGGGAGATAAGTCCCCACAACAGTAGGGTGCCTATAATGAGCCACAGAGACCACTCTTTCCATTCGCCATCCCAGCGCCAGCTCATATTTCAGCCCTACTAGCCATCCCAGTAGCCCCAGTCCAACAAGGGAAATTGGAGTATGGACGTGTCTATAACGTCCACCATCCAGTAGCACCACAGGCGTCGCCCACGATAGAGGGTATATTTTCTATTCATGGAACTATAGGGTGTGTTTGATTTAATACTGGGGCGTCACACTGTTTTATAGCTACTAGCTTTGCACGAGACACAGGGTTATTAGACGTGATAGAGAGTACAGTGATATACGTAAATTCACCACTGGGAAATGGGTCCTTAATTTTCTTTCTATGTCGGGGGGCAAGTATAGAGATTGGTAGCTTGATTTTACCTACGAACATGCTAGTTTTATATATGCATGAGCACGACGCCATTATTAGCATGGATTGGCTTGATGCGTACAGAGCCATGATAGATTATTTCGGTAGGAGAATCATCTTTGCCATTCCTGGCCAGGAGATGTTTTTAGTGGAAATGCCTCTCCCAGAGGGAGGATCTTCCACCCATTTGTATTACATAAAGGAGGATACCTCTAAGGAGATTGTGATTACCCTGTATTCAATTCCAGTTATTCGTGAGTTTTCGAATGTATTTCAGGATATATCAAGCCTACCTCCAAATCGAGAGTTAGATTTTGTCATAGACTTGATGTTGGGCACTTGGCTAATAGCACGTGCATTGTACCGTATGGATCCAGTGGAGATGAGGGAGTTACGGGATCAGGTAGAGAAATTATTGGGCCAGGTCTTCATTCAAAGGAGCACCTCACCTTGGGGTGCTCCAGTGTTATTTGTGAAGAATATAGATGGTTCAAGAAGGTTGTGCATGGACTACAGAGAGTTGAACAAGGTCACGATATGTAATAAATAGTTATTTCCCGGAATTGATGACTTATTCGACCAGCTGAGAGGGGAAGCCTTCTTTTCGAAGATAGATTTAAGATCGGGATACCCTCAACTGCTTTCTTGATGAGATATGGGTCCTATGAGTTCAGAGTCATGCCGTTTGGGTTAACAAATGCTCCAGTGGAATTCATGGACTTGATGAACCAAGTGTTCAGAGAGTTCTTGCATCAGTTGGTCATCATATTCATAGATGACATCCTGATTTATTCACAAACTGAGGAGGATCATGCCGAGCACTTGAGACAGGTTCTTCAGACTCTACGAGAGCATCAGTTGTACACTAAGTACAAAAAGTGTAGATTCTAGTTACAAGAGGTACAAGTTTTAGGGCACGTCGTATTGGAATTGGGAATATAAGTTAACCGGAGTAAAGTGTCGGCAGTGAGGGAGTGGGGATAACCCACGATACCGAAAGAGGTGCGTATTTTCTCGGGGTTAGCCAAATTCTATAGGCGATTCATTCGAGGATTTTCAAAGATAGCGGGTCCATTGACGAATCTGACTGGTAAGGGGGTACCTTACGTATGGGATGATGCTTGTCAATTAGATTTTGACGAGATGAAGGATAAGCTGACTTCAGTACCAGTTCTTGATTTACCCAGGCCGGTAGTGGAATACCTGGTGTATATTGATGCCTCTTACAGGGACTCAGTGGAGTACTTTAGCAGGAGTTGCAGGCTATAGCTTTTGCCTCCCACAAGCTTAAGCCTCACAAAAAGAATTATCCCACCCAAGACTTGGAGCTAGCTGTGGTCGTGTTTGCATTCTGGATTTGGAGGCATTACTTGTTGGGAGGGGGGGGGGGAAGTTTTGCTTGTTCACATACCATAAGTCACTGCAATACTTGTTCACTCAGCGAGAGTTGAACATGCCTCAACGCAGGTGGATGGATTTTGTGAAAGACTACGAGTTCGAAATACAATACCATCCGGGGAAGGCTAATGTGGTTGCTGATGCGTTAAGCCGTAGGCCGGTAGGTGAGGTAGCGAAAGTATGGAAAGCAAAGTGGAAAGAGTTGGGACACCAGGATGCGGTATTCCGTTCCTTTATATCCATTATGACAGTCACACCCGATATTGTTACGAGGGTGATACAGGCCCAAGCAGCGGATACGTTTTGTCAGGATCAGATTGTACGGCTCTTAGCTAAGGGTGTTGAGTCCTATTCAGTAGGTTATGATGGGGGTTTGAGGTGTAATGGGAGATTGGTGTTCCCGAAGGGAGATGATTTACATCATGCATTAATGACACAGTTGCACGGGTCTAGATTTGTGGTACAACCCGGAGGGAATAAGATGTACCAGGATATGAGGCTACAATACTGGTGGAGTGGGATAAAGAAGGACATTGTGGAGTTAGTGTCCAAATGTACTACCTATCAGATGGTAAAGGTGGACCACCAGAGACCTCTAGGCTTACTTCAGCTATTGGAGATACCTACGTGGAAATGGAAAATCATTTCCATGGATTTCATTACTGGGCTTCTTGCATCACAGCGGGATCACGATTCCATATGGATTATAGTGGATCAGTTAACCAAGGTAGCTCATTTTCTGCCAGTGCAGAGAGACTATACCACGGTCTAGTATGCATAGTTATTTATTGGCGAGATAGTTAGGCTACATGGGGTGCCCCTGGATATTATGTCTGATAGGGATAATATTTTTGTGTCGCCCTTCTAGGAGAGATTTCAGGAGGCCATGGGTACAGATTTGAGATTGAGTTCAGCTTATCACCCATAGGTGGATGGACAGACAGAGCATACTAATCAGATGTTGGAGGATACTCTACCTATGTGTGTCCTTGATTTTGGAAGGGGTTGGGATCTGTATCTTCCACTGGTGGAGTTCGCTCATAATAACTCCTATCAGTTCTCGATCGGTATGACCCCATTTGAGGATTTGTATGGAAGACCTTGTCGTTCTCCTGCTTGTTGGATAAAGGTGGGGGATAATAGTTTCTAGGACCATAGGTGATTTAGGAGTCATCAGCTAGGATTGAGCTAATCAAGAGTCGTATTCGGGTAGCCAGGACCGTTAGAAAAGCTACGCCGATGCAAAGCGTTCCTTCAGAGAGTTAAGCGTGGGGAACCAAGTATTACTGCGTGTGTCTCCTATGAAAGGAGTATTGAGATTCGGGAAGAAGGGGAAGTTGGCTCCGAGGTACGTAGGACCATTTCTCATTATCGAGAGGATAGGGTTGGTGGCATATAGATTGGGGTTGCCAGAGCACTTGCACCGTATTCATGATGTATTCCACATCTTATCGTTGAGATGATATCTTTGGGATGATATACCCCCCACTCACATCGCAACAGAGGAGATTGATTTACAACCCGACAATTCTTATGAGGAGAGACCAGTGGCTATCCTAGACCATAGCGAGAGGAGATTGAGGCCAAGAACTAACCGGACTACGCACCTACAACCACATAAACGCAGATCAGAGCGAGGGGATCAAGTCCATACCTGTCAAATTCATGGAATCAGACCTACGATCTTAAGGAAAGTATCCATCTTGCTAATTCCTAGTAAATATTTTACCCATGTTAGAATACGAGTAAGAATACATGTTCTTATTAAAGAATTATATAATTTAGAAGATTTAAATCACATGTTTTAGGAGTAATTCATGAAATCTGGAAGCCTTGTCATATGTAGAGGATTACCCACGAATTTGTAATGGTTTAATAGAAAGAAATCTGGAAGAAGAATGAGAATTTTGGAAATCAATACAAAACAAGGGTTCTTGATAATTCTGATGAATTGACCCCTTTAATTCGATGAATTTGATGAATTCTTACATGCTTTACATAGGAAATCATGTAGATAGGTGTATATAATCAGTGGTGTAATTGTTTGGGAGTTTGGAATGTATTAAACACAATTTAGAGGTTAAAAAGTGATGAAGTCCATAGGTTGGAATAGCAGAATCTGGGCAAGAACTGCTCAATCGATCGATCGACCCAAGAATGTTGATCGATCGACCTCATTCATTGATCGATTAACCCCTCCTGAAAACTGAATGTTTTTCCTCTTTTTGTTTAATTCGGATAAAATGCATAGGAGCCCTTGAATATTATTTAAAGAGCATAATGGGTCATGAAGAGAACCAATAGGGTCTAAGTAGGTTTTGTTTAATATAATTTTATACGGGATGTAACTGTGGGATAACAGGGGTATGTCACATATTAGAAATCATGCGTACGTTAGCTAAGGAATTGAGAAATTCATGAATGACTTTGGTATGTTTGTGAGGGTGTACGTATTGAATTTACCTTTAGTAAGAGAGAATAATTCAAGGGACGAGAAGTAATTATGAAATGATTATAATTGAGAATAAAAAGAGATGAGTTCTTTGTGCGTAAGAATTGGTAAAAATTGTATTAAGTACGATTAAAAATATTATTATGGGTCGTGGGAGAGCCTAATTGGAAAATGAGAATATTTATATATATGACCGAGTGCATGTGTATATATATATATATATAATATTTGTGTATAATCATACCCACGCTAGTTGCAATCACGGAGGTTGTTGCGCCGGGACAATCTTATCTCGATGGGACCTTAATGAGGGATATTGACTTGTACCCTAGAATATAGAATTCCTTGGTGCAGGCTATCTGATATTGATAGTCAGATGGTCCTAAGAGATGTGATGGGTATGTGCTGACCTTTTAGTGACTTGGAACTATTATTCACCTCCATTTTGTGTGTATTGTGTTAATACAGTTCGAGCTTGGTATGAGAGATACGGGGACTTTATGCCAGAGTATGTCAGCACCATAGATTTTATGTAGGGTGCCGATAGTATATATATATATATATATTATATGAGTGATTAATATATATACGTATATATGGAATTCTTATACCATGTGTATAAGTAGATAAATATTGAATAAATGCTCCAAAATTTTAGGGGGTGTTCTGGAAATTTACAAAAATATTGAGAAATACATAATCGACATAAGTAATCATTAAGAGACTGATCTCTAAACTCAAATCATAGGCTTGTGACGCCTTGAAATAGAATTTATGGGAGATGAATTAGATAGACTTATGAGGCATTTTAGTAGTACGGTAGGCGTGCACACTAGAGGAGAGGTGAGAATTCTCAAGAGAGTGTCGCGTACTAACATGGTTGTTATATTAGACAGTAAGCATTTTAAATACTTGCTAAGCTATTTTTAAAACTGTTTTACACTCGGGTGACCCGTTTCCTATCATTTTATCTCTCTTGTATATAAATGTATATATAACAGGTGCCCAGTCACAGGGGCGTCAGGCGTAGGTTCTTTGGATTGGACATGTTGCTGCTTAAGTGGGAGTTGCAAGACCTTGCAGTAGACGACCTCTTCCTTGATTCAGCTATTGATTTAGTTCTTCATAGCTAGGGCATGTGTCACCCGATTTCATATTCCATTTAGACTTATTAGAGATTTTGTATTTATTTATATTTCAGTATTGAGTACTCATTTGGGAGTTATTTCATGTCATGTTGATCATTCTTGTGGATATTGACTTGGTTTGAATAATCTAGTTGGCATGTTTCTTTTGGATGATTAATATCCTCAGCATTTGTGTTATTCTTAAACCAGTTTTTATTTAAAAAGGTTTTACGATGAAATCTAATAAATGAAGTGATATTTTAAAAAATGTTTTGACACTTAGCTTAATTAATTGTAGGGTGATTAAAATGGAAAATTGTTTTCGATAGTGATGCTAAGAATGAACCACGCCGTTCACCTAGATTTTAATTTAATAAAGGACTGATCACCTGGTGTTTTATTAGACGGGTGTCACAAAAACTTATTTTTTTTCCATAGATAACGCCAAAATTATGAGTCCAATTATCATCCACCGATAGATTTAATCCTTTCTTCTAGATTTGCATAACAATGGTGAAGATAAGACAATATAATAAATAGTATTGGTGGTGAGAGATAAAGAAGAGACACAGAGATAAAGAAGAACCATTGTGCAAAGTATGAAGAAATTTCACTAAGTAAGGTGGCTAAAAACTATTGATAGTGTTTACAAGCTCTCTCTCTCTATACGAAGTATCTTAATAGAAAATTATGGTAATTATTATCATTAGAGAAATTCAATCATGTTTTCTAGACTTTCATAACAATGTTGGGGATAAGACAATATAACAAACAATAGAGGAGGTGAGAAATAAAGAATAGACACAAAAATATAACTGGTTCGGCCTTGGATTAAGTCCACTATGGAAAGTATAAAGAAGTTTCACTAAGTATGGTGGGCAAAAGCCATTAATAATGTTTACAAGCTCTCTGTACTTTTCTCTCTATATACACAATATCTCAATACGATTTCTGGAGTTCGATCTCTATAAAATGAGGTAATTATATCATTTTATAGCCTCAAGGGTGCGTAATACCACCCCCACGCATGCATTTTATGTGTAATGAGTTCAAATAGCGAATAAGAGCATGACACCTATAAATTGAGGTGTGGAATCCATGATGATCAAATATTCCTTTCACATGATGATTAATTCGTTATAATAGTATTGATTGAATGTGCCAATAATACTCCTGTCATATTTTCCAAGTGCATATGCTGTATTTGAGGCTATGAGTACCTATTGGCCAAGCCTGATAAGGAATTGATCCTAAGGGTGGAGTCGAGACAAAATTGACTCCGTTTTTTATATATTTGGAAGATGGGGAGGCCTAATCCGTATGAAGTTATAAGAGGCCAACACTATGTTTATGATATTGCAAGGCAGATAATGTGCTTAGTCGTTGATGAAGGTGATCAAGTGATAATATAATCTCTGAGGCTGAGACTATCTAGTATGATACTATGGACAAGAACTTCGGTGCCATGATGAGTCTGAGGTAGTCTATGGGGGAACATGCTATTGCAGTGGGTTTCGTCTAGACGTGACCAGACTTATGTATATCAATATCATATTTGAGTATTCACTTGGTTAAGATATTTGAACTTCCTCAAGACCTTTTCACACCTTGTCACATTCACTTGGGTTTAGTTTTATAGTTTAGGGGATTAATTGATGCAAGTATAGTATTATAATAAAATATACTTTTTAAGTTACTTTTTACATAAGTATATCACATGAATATTTGTGTAATGGTTTAATCATTCATAGTTTGTTTTTTCCCTAAACTATGTAAGTTAGGACTCTTCGTTGGTACTTCGCCGCAACGAATATGTCTTCATTGACATGAAGCCATGTTTCACTGGTCGTTGTATTGCCTAGATATTTTTACCAGTTTTGACAAAGTTTCCTCACAACTTACCTCGCTAGTCCTTCGCTATAATGACAAATAATGTCGACGAGACCTTCGTTGATCGCCCTTATGACTTGCGAGCATGATATTTCCAAAATATCTTTTTTAAAAGTGTGCATAATTTTTAAGCAACCAACTATTTTCTAGACTCAAGTGTTTTTTATACCCTTGTGATATCAACCCCACTTGCCTTTAGCTTGTTTTCCACTCTTAGAAGATCTTAGGTTATATAGGTGCTTGACTTCATAATTTACACATTTTTTATTAAAAACTTTAGAGAAAATGTAAATGCAAAATCTCCTTTATACGGCGTGTGCTTAGGCAGGGATGGTATTGCAAACAAAAATTCTCTTTTTTGATTTTTCAATTTTAAAGATCAAACCTTTAAACAGATTAACCCAACAAAAACTTGTTCACCAATTTAAAATTGATTATAGCGATAAACCAATTTATCCAAATTTATTTTTCTAAGCTAAAACATGAATCTAGGTGATAGCAGATTAAATAAATAAACCAATCACATAACACACTGATGTACGAGAAAAATCCATAATGGAAAAAATCTTGAATGACCCATCCATGCAATTAACTATCATACGGAATTATACAAGTTGACAAATGACTTACTCAACGACTCAATCCCCCAAGCCTTAACACATATTCAATCTTTAACTGCTCATCCACGGTGCAATGCGAGCATCCACCCATGCAAGTTACCGAAATGCACGAGTCCACGCATGTCTCGGTATCCACCGATGAGATGCAAAAACCATCTACGGATTGGAACATGAAATCCACCGCTTATTCACCACAACACAAAAAATACGAAATTCACCGCAACAAAATAATTCTCACAAAGATATGGAGAATAAACTTGGTGCCCAAAAATAACATCTTTAAAGAATATGTAAGATGAATCTTGGATCTTAAACTTTTAGGTGAAAAGTAAGATTCTTGAAGAGTTTTTAGAAGTATTTTATCACGAAAAGAACTCTCAAAATACCCTTTTTAAAGTCTAATCCCGTACCTTAATTTATAGGGAAAGTTGTTGCAAAAGGACAAGGATTTAAGATTTGGAATAATATGTTCTAAAAAACAAAAACAAACATACTTGTTCGAACGAACTGGCTTCTCGTTTGAACGAAGTACCCATTCTCGTTCGAACGGCTTCCAACTAAACTTCAAATGAAATTCCAGAGCATACCCAAAAGGCGACGTTCCAGATCTTATTCGAACAAAGGAATCTAGTTCTAATGACCAATGAAAACTCGTTCGAACGATATTTCAAGTCATTTTAATGAAACAACGAAATTTTCAAAAAAATCTTAATATTTTGTAAAATTCTAACACCCAATAATAATAAATCCCACGCTAAAAATAAGTACACATTCATACCTGAGATCCTTAGAATTTGAAAATGAAAATGAGCACGAAAACATGGCACGGTGATATAATCTCTGAAGCTTTGATGTTACATCTTCATCCAAACACGTCAAATGCTTGAAGGGAAAATACCAACCCTAACCTATGACTCAAAATATTTTGTCCGAAATTATGCCAATTGCAAACAAATTGACTCCATTGGAAATTTGTCCTTACAAATATCCCCCTTTGGCTATTGAATGACAAAACCAAAATAAAAGTCCTAAGGGTCGTCAAGCGCTCTATAAAGACTCAATCCCAATCCCAAAAGGAAAAAGTACATGCGCTCGATAGACACATGCGGTGAGTAGCTTTGCTATCTTGAAAACTTTGTCGGATTTTGTAAACTTCTAAACCTGCACACTTAAACCTACCTTAAATTCAAAAATATTATGACAAGTATAAATCTGCATATGAATAAATTCTAACAGTGTTTAAAACAATGTAATACCTCGTAATTTTATGGAGATTTAAATTGGGTTAATTAAATTTAAATGGAAAATTTTATTTGGAATAAATTAAATATTAATTAGTGTGACATGAGTTGATATAAATTAAAATGTATATTACTGAGAGAATAAGTAATATAAATTATTTAATATGTCACGGAGTGTTGTAAGTAAGAAAAACGACAATTATTAATTACTTAGTCGGAACGCACATTTGAGATATGCTAGGACTTAATATGGGCATTATGAAGTAAGTATAAAATGTTGAACCCATATAATCATTTAGACTGCATAGAAGTGTCTGAAAGGGTCAAAATAGTCAAAAATCTATATTCAGGCATATGTACAAGGTTCGGGTCATTTCTGAGTCGGCCCGACAAGTGAAAAGTCAATTTTTAACCTTTGGATTTCCGACCCAAGAAGAGACACGGGATTAGCTACTTTAAAACCAACTCTTTGGATAATCAAATGGGGAATTGAAAAATCAAACTGAGAGTAAACCAAAGGAGAGAAAGTGTGAGAGATTTTATAAGAAAGTGAAGAGTTTCTCAAGGAGGTGAATGGTCTTAGAGGAGGAACAACACCTAGAGCCACCTTGTACCACCACCATACACCATCGAAATTTAGGAAGAACGAAGAAGAACTCATATCGTCTTCTTCAAAGTATATTCAAAATCATCTTAATAGTCAAGTTGTTTAAACTTGCGTAATTATATGTTTGTAGAAACACATGTTAGATTATATGATTTTGGGATAACTACCCATGTTTAGGAAGTTTTGAGTTGAGATAATATCAACGGGGATTATAGAACTCATGATTAGTATAATATATTTTATCAATGCTTTTAAAATTTGATAAAAGCATGTGATTCAATTGGAGATTAAGCTATCTAACTAGAAACGAAGTGAACTCATACGAATGCGAAGTCAAGCGCATGTGAAATCATTTTAGAAAATGATGAACATTGTATGTTGATTTTATGTCTGTTTTAAACAAAAATTGGTAGTGTGAACACATCTTCCAATATAAAATCATGTTCTGAACAACTTTTTCATTTTAAGTTTTTTCAAAATTAGATTAGAAAAGCCTCAAATTGGCATTTTAAATTTTTGGGCAGAATAAAAGTTCATCGAGAAAAAGGATTATTGAGAATTAAATTATAATTCAGACTTATTATAATGATTTAGGATTTTAGACCAGTAGGTATGGGTTGAGGGTAGCAACTGAAATAATTAATATCATAATCAACAACAAATGTTAGGAATAATTAGAAATGGGAATAAAATGTGAATTGTTAGTTTATGGGATAAACTTAAAATATACTATATGTATGTATAAGATGAGTGCATTCCTATATCATATTGATTGTGATATTATGTGTAACGTCATACATATCTACTTTCTATCACGGGAGGTTACGCGTAGTGATTAATCCTATCTTTATGTTCCCATTAGGGAGGATTTGGATTCGTGCCCCGAATCATAGCACTTACGTTGTCATTACCTTGAGAGATTGTAGTATATTAATAGTCATTTGAATACAATAGGTATGTATGCCATCATTATGGCGTTGAGAATTATGTTCTGATCAATTATATGTTATCGTTTTATAGGTTAAGGTGTCACACTTATCTTTAGTCCTTAATTTGGTACGTGAGGTACATACGACTAGGTAGTAAATTATGCATGTATCGCGAGTTTGATCGTTTAAATGTCGTATTCGTATATGTATATATATTAGATAGTGTAATCTCTACATATACATACACTTGTGATAGTTTACTATGTTGTGTGTTGTAGAAATGATTACTATAAATGTTTAAAATGTACTTTAAGTATGTGAACCTAAGGAATTAAAATAATGGGAATACAATGATTAAGAAAGTAAGATAATATTAACATATCATATGGGATATACGGATGGGTTAAGAGATTTATATAAATTAGTAAGGATTAATCGAGTGGTCTATAGTTGGTTAGACGGGTAGCTTAACTAGGAAGGAATATTAGAGTATGTTAGGTGTGCATATTAAGTGAGAGGTGAGGTCTCATGTGAGAGTACACACATCTAACACGGATATTTACATTACTCGTATTATAACATTTTAAACACTTGTTAAACATTTTAAAAATGTTTTCGGGGCTCTGAGAATCAAATATATTTTTGCAAAACCTTTTAGGTGTCCAGCCAAAGGTACAATAGGGTTAGAAGATTCATTCCAGAGTTGACGTGCTACAGTGTTGTGGATGTTGTAGAACCTCGAGCTTAGATGTATCTATCATTCTTTTCATGTAGCTTATGATTTAGTATTTTCTCATTGTGTAGACTTTACATTTAGTTTTTAGTATTACCTTTATATCAATCGATTTGTGTCGGTATTGTACTTGGCTTGTATGAAGATTTGGATTTGGATGTGTTATCTGATTATTATTCAATTCAGTTTATTGTGGTCAATATTATTATGGTGGTTATTTATTCATTACTCTCTTGTTTAATTATTATTTTTCTCTATTAATTAAAATTTGCATCTGGTTTATTAGGATATTTAGTGAATGGAAAAAAATATTTTTCAAGAGTGATGCTAAGAATGAACCATTTTTGAATCCTGTTTAATTGAATAGTAGATTGATCACCTAATATTTTAATTAGTGGGGTGTCACAGATGGTATGAGAGCATCAGGTTCTAGTGTCTTTAGGAATCTGTGCGGACTTATTACATTTTAGCGTAGCATCCTTTGATATAAAGCCTTGTATTATGATTATTATTTTCATAATGCGGAATTTACGTCTTCAGCTTTAGTGATAAAAATAGGTAGTAGATTTATGAAATTCTCAATCTTTTCAGATGCCTCCTATACGTTCACCAAGGGCTGGAGCAGCACAACCAGGGCCACAACAGGCTCAAGCATAAGGAAACCTTATAACTACAAACATTATCGCCATTATTGCCCAAGTAGTAAATGAATCAATGAGTGATCATACTCAGCAGGCACCTCAGGTTTCACTTTCGCAACAGGTTGTTGCAACTGGTTAGGGACAGCAATTCCAAAGTGCATGGGAAAGAGTTCGTGATGCCTTTATGAAAGGCCACCCTTTGGAGTTTCAGGTGAGTTATGATGTAATGATATCTTGCCAATGGAAGAAAGATATCCGAAGGCATTTATGTATGTTTGAATGTAATGATCCACAGAGGCGGATACTAGATACCTTAAAGCTAGTAGGCGCAGAACTATAATAGTGGGAACCATTCACCATTATATAGGAGTGAGATGTTATGACTATTCAGGAGTTTTAGGCTCGATTTGACCGCAAGTACTTTCCTTCCGCCATTCAAACTGAAATGAGGCAGAAATTTCTTGACGTTTCCTAGGATGGGAAAATTATGGTAGAATACCAAAAGGAATTCACGTGTTTGGCTGAATTTTTTACTGATAATTTTAATACGTAGGCTATGAATGCGGAGCATTTTGTAGAGGGGTTGACTTAGAGAATTTGATAACATATGTTGGGTAATCCAGCCCTGGTGACTTACTCAGATGTGGTCAATGCATCCCTATTTTATTATCTTATTCATCGTCTGCATGTGAAGGGAACAAGAGGAGTCTTGAATCTTGCCAGTCAAACAAGGCTGGGGGTAGTAACACTAATGGGAGTTCTCAGAATCAACAAAAGCAATGTGGGCAAAATTCTCAGCTAGGGGATTACGCTAAGCGATTTCATTCTGGAGGATTCAGACCTAGATAATATGTCTTCGGAAATGGTCTTCAAGGCCAAGGGAATAGTGGTAAGGGCTAACAAGGCTGAGGTCAGCAGGGCCGAAAAGAAGTCCAATTCTATGGTAAGTGCTTTATTTGTGGCAAGTATGGCCACAAGCGTCAAGACTGTACAGATAAGGGTAAGTTTCCTCACCAGCAGGGTGTTCATCTAGAACTGCAAAGGCCTATTTTTCCCATTGCCCTCCCAATGCCTATGACAGTTTTAACTTTACCTACCATTTTAGGAGTGCCACAAAAGTAGGAACAACTTCCACATGGGCGCATGTATAATGTTCATTAATCCATAGTCCATCGGTACCACCCATAGTTGAGGGTATGTTTCTTATTCATAGGATTATGGGGATTATTTTATTTGACACTCGGGCGTCACATTCATTTATTGTAACTAGATTTTTTCGGGACGCATGGCTCATAGATACGGCTGATAGCGCCATTACTTATGTAAACTTGTCTTTCGGTAGTAGGTCACTTATTTACCTTATCTATCGAAATTTGAGTATATGGATTGTGTAATTCATTTTACCTGTTGATATGCTTGTGTTAGATGTGTCAGAGTATGATGCTATTATTGACATAGACTAGTTAGTATCATATAGATCTATGATTGATTATTTTAGTAAGATTGTTTTCGCTATTTCGAGCCAGGATATGTTTCTAGTGGAGATGCCTCTCCCCAAGGGAGGATCATCCTCTCTTTTATTATATAGAGAAGGAAAGATCTACGGAAGTTGTAATATCTCTTAATTAGATACCGAAAGTCTATGAATTCGTTGATGTATTTCAGGAAATTCCAGGGTTGTCTCCGAGTCAAAAGATGATTTTTTTTATTGACTTAGCACCACGCATTCTGTCGATAACTCGTGCATCATACTGTATGGCTCTAGACAAGATAAGAGAGCTTAGAGATCATATTTAGTAGCTTTTGGTCTAGGGTTTCATCCCTAGGAGTACCTCTCCTTGGGATGCTCCCTTTCTATTTGTAAAGAAGAATAATGAATCTCTTCGGTTGTGCTTCAACTACAAGGAGTTGAATAAGGTCATGACACGGGATAAATATCCACTTCCACATATCGATGATTTATTTGATCAACTTAGGGGAGCTGCCTACTTTTCTAAAATCTATTTGAGATCCGAATATCATTAGTTGCACATAAGGGAGCAAGATGTTCCTAAGGTTGCATTTACATGTTGAGATAGTGCGACTACATGGAGTTTTTATGATAGCGCAATATGCTCAATTCTTTATTGTCGAGATAGTGCGACTACATGGAGTTTCGATCGATATCCTGTTCGATAGGGACAAGATTTTCATGTCTCACTTTTGGAAAAAATTTCAAGAGGCTATGGGTACGGAATTGCATTTGAAAACAACCTATTATCCACAGATGGATGGGCAAATTGAGTGGACCAATCAGATACTGGAAGATATGTTGAGGATTTATATATTAGATTTTGGAGGAGGATGAGAGTGGTATCTTTCATTGGTGGAGTTTATATATAATAACTCATATCAATTCACTATAGGCATGGAACCTTTCGAAGCATTGCATGGGAGACCTTATCATTTGCCTGATTGTTGGCTAGAGGTGGGGGATAGTAAACTCCTCGGGCCAGAGGTTGTACTTTTTCTACGATTGAGTTGATCCAGAATCGTATACGAATAGCTCAGTACAGATAAAAAAATTATGTCGATGCTAATAATACATTTAAGGAGTTCCGCGTGGGAGATAAGGTATTAATTCAAGTATCTCTTATAAAAGGGGTTATGAGGTTCAGTAAGAAGGGAAAATTAGCGCCAAGGTGTGTTGGCCCATTTCCTATAATTGAGAGGATTGGACCTGTGGCTTATAGACATAGGTTGTCAAATCATTTACATTGTATTCATGATGTGTTTCGTCTTTCCTCGATGCGATGATATAATCGGGATGGCTTGTCATACAACCATACTACACTTGAGGAGATTGATATATAGCCAAATAGTTCTTATAAGGAGGGACCAGTTGCTATCTTAGATCATAGTGAGATACTTTTAAGGTCAAAAGTAGTGCCCTTAGTCCGCGTTTAGTGGGATGATCATAATATTGACAAGTCGGCGTGGGAGCGTGAGAATGATATGCGTAAGAAGTGTCTAGAATTATTTTTTCCAAGTCTTTTTTCTTCTTCCAGATTTCGGGACGAAATTCCGTTATTAGGGGGAAGTATGTAAGACCCCGTATTTTTGTGGATATTTAAATGGGTTAATTAAATTTAAATGTGAAAAATTATTTTGAATAAATTAAATATTAATTAGTGTGACTGGAGTTAATTTTTCATATTTATAAATTAAAATGTATATTATTGAGTGAAAATAAGTAATATAAATTATAGAATATTTTAGAGTGTGTCGTAAGTGAAAAAACGATAATTATTAATTACTTAGTCGGGACGCACATTTGAGATATGTCGGGACTTAATATGATTCTTATTAAGTAAGTATAAAATATTGAACTCATATAGTCACGTTGACTGCATAGAAGTGTCCGAAAGGATCGAAATAGTAAAAAAACTATATTCGGGCATATGTAAAGGGTCTCGGGTCATTTCGGGGTCGACCCAGGAAGTGAAAATTTAATTCTTGACCTTTTTATTTTCAACCCGTGAAGATACATGAGATTAGTTACTTTAAAACTAACTCTTTGGCTAATCAAATGGGGATTGAAAAATCAAAGTGAGAGGAAACTAAAGGAGAAAAAGTGTGAGAGCTTTTACAAGAAAGTGAAGAGTTTCCTCAAGGAGGTGAAAGGTCTTAGAGGAGGAGAAACATTTAGAGCCACATTGCACCACCACCATACACTGCCGGAATTTAGGAAGAACGAGGAGGAGGAACTCACATAATTTTCTTCAAAGGAAATTCAGAATCATACTAAGAGGTAAGTTGTTTAAACTTGCTTAATTATGAGTTTGTAAAAACATATGCTAGGTTATAGGGTTTTTGAATAAAAACCCATGTTTATGAAGTTTTGATTTGAGATAATATCAATTGGGATTATAGAACTCATGATCAGGATAATATATTTTATTAATGATTTCAAAATTTGAGAAAAGCATGTGATTTAATTGGAGATTAAACTATCGAACTAGAAACGAAATGAACTCATACAAATTTGAAAATCAAACGCATGTGAAATCATTTTAGAAAATGATGAACATTTTATGTTGATTTTAGATTTGTTTTATGCAAAACTTGGTAGTGTGCTCGAGAATTCCTATATAAAATCTTGTTATGAACAACTTTGTAGTTTTAAATTTTTTTCAAAATCGGATCAAAAAAGCCTTATATCGACATTTTATATTTCTGGGCAAAATGTAACTTTATTGAGAAAAAAAGATTATTTGGAATTAAGTTATAATTCGGGCTCATTATAATGATTTTGGGTTTTGTACTAGTAGGTACAGGTTGAGGGTAGCTAGTGAAATAATAATTTATTATTTAAATCCCTTCGATTAACAAGAGATGTCCGGAATAATGAAAAATTGGAATAAAATGTGAATTATTAATTTACGGGATAAACTTGAAATATACTTTATGTATGTATAGGATGAGTGAATTCCTATATTATGTTGATTGTGATATATTATGTAATGTTATCCCTAACTACTTGCTATCAAGGGAGATTAAGCATAGTGGGTAATCCTATCTTTGTGTGCCCATTAGGGAGGATTTGGATTCGTGCCCCAGAACATATCATTTACGTCGTCATTACTTTGAGAGATGGTAGTGTATTAACGATCATTTGGATACATTAGGTATGAACTTCATCCTTATGGAATTAAGGATTATGTTCACCTCCATTATGTGTTATCCTTTCATAGGTTGAGGTGTCACACCTAGCCTTAGTCCTTAATTTGGTAGGTGAGGTACATAGGGACTAGATAGCAAAGTAGGCATGCATCACGAATTTGATCGTTTAGATGTCGTATTCGTATATTTCTATATATTAAATAGTGTAATCTATACATATAAATATACTTGTGATAGTTTACTCGGTTGTGCGTTGTAGAAGTGATTATTGTTAATGTTTAAAATATACTTTAAGTATGTGAACCTAAGGGATTAATATAATGAGAATAAAATGATTTAAAAAAGTCAAATAATCTTAACGTATCATAAGGGAGATACAGATGGGTTAAGAAAATTATATAATTAATAAGGATTAATTAAATGGTCTATAGTGTGTTAGGCATGTAGCTTAACCATGAAGGAATATTAGAGTACGTTAGGTGTACACATTAAGTGAGATGTGAGGATTCATGTGAGAGTATACACAATAAACATGGATATATATTACTCATTATATAGTATTTTAAACACTTGTTAAATATTTTAAAAACATTTTCGGGGATCTGACCCGAATCAAATCTATTTTTGCAGAACCTTTTAGGTGTCCAGCCATAGGTACACTGGGGTTAGGATATTTATTCCAGAGTAAACGTGTTGCAGGACCTCGAGCTTAGATATATCTATCATTCTTGTCATATAGCTTATGATTCAGTATTTTCTCATTGTCTATATTTTACATTTGGTTTTTAGTATTACCATTATATCAGTCAATTTGTCTCGGTATTGTACTTGGCTTGTATGAATATTTGGATTTGGATGTGTTATCTCATTATTATTTTATTGAGTTTTTTGTGGTCATTATTAGTATGGTAGGTTGGTTATTCATTAATCTGTTGTTTAATTATTATTATTATTATTATTTGTTAAATAAAATTGACATTCAACTTATTATGATATTTAATGATTGAAAAAAATATTTTTCGACCGTGATGCTAAGAATGGGCTATTTATGAATCATGTTTAATTGAATAGTAGACTGATCACCTAATATTTTAATTAGTAGGGGGTCCCAAAGAATCTCAACCTAGGTGAGATGTCTCACCCTAAGATAAAGATATCCTAAGAAGGAAAGGAAATATACCATTGCTCTCCTTTTTTGTTTAGGATTAGACAAAGAAAGAAAGTATAAATAATTACTCCCCCCAAAACCAAATCTCTCCCTAAGTGTGTAAGCATGAGATTACAATTTTAAAATAAGGAGTAGGGGATAAAATCATGCAACTTTGTGAAGTATAGCAACACACAACATGGAAATTCAAGCACAAATGATGCAAACTATGATCAAATAATGACAATATCAGTGCACAAAGTTACCAATATGAATAATCAATGAAGTATGATACCAATATGAAATTACCAATTCTAAGTACGAAATTTCAATGTACCCAACAATATATACTACAAAGATCATATAGCATGCTAAATAAAATCCTAAGATAAAGCATATATCAAACATGGACTAAATACAAATCGCAAAGACTGCAAACTATACTATATACGAAATATACCAATAAAATACTGGAAAATATATATATATATTAAACAACTACAAAAACTCGATATAAAACACATAAGCTTAAAAACTAGTGCAAACACCCCCATTATAGCACCCCCTAACCTCTCCTTAGGTCCCTAGCACCTCCCTTCATCACTAAAACCTAAGTTATACCCTGGGTACTGACCTCGAGGCCATCGGGCACTCCCAAGCTTCATTTGACCAAAAGTCAAACTCTTCATCTCGACTGAGACAGCATGAATCTTCAAAGGATGTTAAATCCCCTTTCCAACTGTCCGCCCCGTATGCAATTCTGACTTACGATGCGGACAAACGACCCGTTTTCCCTCAAAACTTGATCAGGAGGCCACCGAACGCTCTCGAGCTCCATTTGAGCAAAGTCGAAAATTCAGCTCGATCGAGACTGAATGAATCTTTAAAGGGAGATTAATCCCCTTCCCAAAGGTCCGCCCCGTGCACAATTATGACTTACGGTGCGGACGAACGACCCGTTTTCCCTCGAAACTTGATCCAAAGGCCATCGGACGCTCCCGATCTCCGTTTGACCAAAATCAAATCTTCAACTTGATCAAGACTTAATAAATCTTCAAAGGGCACTGAATACCCTTTCCAACAGTCCGACCCGTGTGCAATTCTGACTTACGGTACAGACGAATGATCCGTTTTACTCCGAAAGGTCACCGAATGCTTCCAGGCCACGGTTGATGAAAGTCAACTCCCCAAACTGAGTCAAGCTCTTTGTAATGTAGAAGTATACCTCCTAACCTTTCAAGCGGTCCACCCCGTGCGCGATTCTGACTTACCATGCGGACGAACGATCCGTTTGCGTTCGATAATTCCCCATACAAAGGATCGATGAGCGCTTCTGAGCCACATTTAACCTGAAGTAAACTTTCAAACCCGGGAGCAGTCTAAGGACTTTCAAAGGTATCTGAAATACCTTTCCATCGGTTCACCCCGTGCATGATTCATATCAATTTTTTGCATTTTACGACCATTTTTTTGAAGGAACTTGAAAGAGACTGCCAAACGGCAGGTTCCAAACCCTACCTATCGGCGGTGTGCCTAAAAACTCCTGCCTATTGGCAGGACTAGGAATATGCCAATCGATAATTCCCTGGGCCTATAAAAATGAGGACCTAACCTCATTGCAAAGAGAACCCAAGATCTGAAACCCATCACTCTCAGCGAACACAAAAAACCTCTCTCGAAGTCAGCGTGATTTCCACATCCAAATGCTTTTCCAACCTTCACTTTTCATCATATTTTTCACCAAACTTGGTGAATTAACTACCCTTCATCATTATCCAAGTGAAAAGGTTTCTCTCCAACATTCAAGATCAAGATCACGATCTTTAAGAAGGTCCAACTTTCTCAACTCTCTCTTCAAATCTTTTATTACTATAAAATGCAAAACAAGGCATTAAGACTCCTCTTCAACCAGCCTATCCACGTAGGCAAAGCATTTAATCTCTAAAATGCCATACAAAGCATTTAGACTGCTACACTGATAAGCTATCCACGTAGGTTAACCCCCCCCCCTCCCTCTTTTATCCTCAACGTTCTCTCTCTCTCTCTCTCTCTCTCTCTCTCTCTCTCTCCCCCTGTAATTGTCTTTGGCTAATACGCTTCTTCCTTTTCAACTTCCCTCTACTCTGAATTAATTGAGACTGATGGCCCTTCATTTTCGTTTCCACAATTCATACATATGAATCAACAATATCATATTTTCCCTTTATATTTTATGCTCATACATTTTGACATTTTACCCTATTATGCCGATTTATGGAAAGGAACTCATTTTGGAAGGAAAAATCAGTCTAGGTTTTTGTGTCCCTTTGATTTTTCAGGTACGCCTCTCTCTCTCAAATTACGGATTGAGTTCCTTATGGTATCTAAAATTGGTATGTATATACTTTTTTGGTAATTTCTATTGATAATGTTTATTGGTTGGATCTGTACTTGCATCTTTGTTGCCTTCTCCTTTCCTAATATCAAGAATGTCTCTCTGTCTTCCCCATATTCTTTACCTCTTCGACTCCATAACCCACCCTTAAATACCCCTTGAAACATGCTGATTAACTACAACTTGTGCAGCAGCTAGCGGCGGGGCTAGCAGAACAACAGGTGGAGGTAGTTTCAGTTTTTTCTCCTTATTCCCTCCTCCGACTATGTTGCCCGTAACCCTACCCACATAATCTCCATCTCACTCTCCCTCTGAACTCCTTTTCATGTATTTATTTGGATTATGTTGTGTTCAGAATAATCATTTGGAGGTTTTGATTATTTTCTGGGTTTATTATGATTTGTTTGTTGTTTTACATTCGTGGTAGAAATTTTATTTGGTTTTGATTTGTGGCTTGAAGTTGATTTGCAGGGAGGCGATGATATTAGCGGTAGATGGAGGTGGTTGTTTGGGCGAAGGCGGTCGTGGGATGAGGTGGGGATGTGGTCAGCGGTTGACCTCCTATATAATTATTGGTTGGTATTATTCCTGCCTATGGTTTTGTTTTGATCCAAAAAGCTTTTCAGTCCTTCAAGAATTATTTCTGCTTATGGTCCTGTTTGGGTCCTTCAGTTGCTTTTACATGAGAATCCTTAAACAGATTTTGACTTCTTCAATTGCTTTATTTCTGCTTATGGTCATGTTTTTTTACTAAATTGTTTTTTGTACGGATTTGTTTATAAACAAATCAGATTTATTTACAAATTTGTTTATACTCATTTTTCTCATATAATAAAACTTAAAAAAAAAATTAAAAATCATTTGAAAATTTATTTAAAATAACTTAAAAAAATATCATAAAAATATTTTGGACGGGTTTGGGGCGGGGGAGGGGCCTCGTGGGGTTTTTAAACGGGGTGGGAGCGGGGATGGGGTGGGTTAAATGGGGAGGGGTGGGCGCGGGTTTAGGGCAGGGTAAACAGGGTCGGAGTCAAATTTGGTCAAATCCGTCCCGTTGCCATCCCTACCTATATAGCAGATCATAAAAAATACAGTTCTTGATAATAACATATTTATATGGGGTGATGAAGCATTAGGACCCATCGGCTATATTAGGCTATATGAGAACATACTGGAGTATTTTCATAATATATTGAGCTATTTTTAGCATTTTTTCCAAAGCCACTGGACAGTTTATCAAGATGAATTATATTCACTTGATCTCTATCTCTACTATTTCTATATTAACCAAATATATAGTTTCTTTCATGAATAGTCTTTCTATAAGAATTTGTAGAAATATTTTTTTCAATGGATGTCAATTTCTTTGAATATGTGTGCACGAGATGCCTTTGAGTATATATTGTGCAATGCATACTAACTTTATGACCAAATCCATGAAATGGTATAACTATTTCGTGAGAAAGTATTCAAGTGTACGTGATACCTAATTTTCTGTTGGATTTGATACCACAAATGGTGTCAAATTTACGTTTATTTCAGGGTGTTTTAATGTCAAAGTTGTGAGATTTCAAAAATTGGACTTAACTTGACAAATTGTTTAGTTCATTAAATGATGTTATCTTGCACATCTTAAGCATATTGTATAATTGTTTAGAGACATTACAGTAATAAAATAATTTTCTTTGTTGATGTAAAGCTTATTAACCAAATTTGTTATTTAATTTAGTTTATACTTTTGAATGATGAGGATACTTTGTTTCTATATTGCTTCATCAGAAATCCACCACGGTAGAATTTTCTACACAAGTTGCCACTAAAATTTTCTAATCAGTAGTTTAATTGTTACATGCCATGCCATGGCCTAATTAAGTTTATTTCAAAGTTTTTACACATTTACATTAATAAATGAGTACGAAATATCCTTTATCATGTTACATCTTTTTTTACTGTGACGTTGGATTAAAAAATATAAAACAACAGAGTATTATATGAAAAAGTGCATTAAAAAGAGCTTTAATTATTTGAAAACGTAAATAAAATAAATTGTTTACACTCTTTTAAAAAGTAAATAACAGTTTTAACTATTTTACATGACAAAAAAATTTATAATTTTTTGCAAAGATAAAGATTATTTAATAAATTACACTTTTTTTTTTAAAAAAATGACTATTTTTAAAAATATATTTTTAAGTGCATTTTTTATTAAAAACTTTAGAAACGCAATTCATCAAACAATGTTTTTAACCAAAAGTTTCTCAAATTAGTTCATCTCTTAGGATCCATTTACAAAATATTTTTTCCCCTGTTCAGTTTTCATTGGGAGTTTTGTTGAAAAATTTAAGAGATTCTCTTTTTTATGTTCCACACATTGTGCCTCCCGCGCATCGCGCGGGCTTACAACTATGTATTTAAGACTTCTCAAAAATGAGGGTGTCCACGTATGCAACTCTGTCATTGATTTGCCCATCTCTTATATACGAAGGAGAGAGAGTGATAAAGGACCATTCATCTCCACCACGTAGGGCTTCAAAATGTATATTTTGTTTTTCGCATCCCTATATCTCTTCATTTTACTCATAAATTGATCTTCTCTCTCTCTCTAAATATGAGACGAGCAATGCCAATAAGGTAACACTTTTCGTATTATACAATCATCTTGAAAGTTAGATCACAAGTTAAAAGGGCAAAAAAAACACCGTTCCTCTTTCTATGCATATTTATATATTTCTTTGTTGCTTCATTTTGTTTCTATCAATTAGGGTTCTAAATTCAGTGTGAGTTTCCAAAATTAGGAGGTCACGAGTTGATGACATATCAGTTGTCTTTAAACAGTCAAGTTGTAAAGAAGAACGACAAAAGGCTCTTCAGGTATCGTTTTATTTTCCTATTTTTAATAATGAAACAGGTCGATAATACTACCAGCACTCATCTATGGGGTGATATTGGATTGAAACACTTATTAGATTTACTCATGCATGTGTTTGCCTAATATATATACATATTATTGAATTGCTTATATAATGATATAACAGTGGCTAACTATATATGTTTATTGAGGGTTCATACTTAATTATCAATGTGTATGTTCAGTACGACTACAAATGGGATCTTTTTCAAATTTCTTAGGTTAAATTTATGATAAAGTTCATATTGCAAGTGTATTAAGGTTGCTTGATGGTATAAAAATGTTTGATTTCTAAACTATTGTGTGCACTGTTCGTGTTCGTACAGGGGAGAATTAGCTCTGGCCAAACTCTTGAGCCATATATTGCTAATAGGTCGACACCTGATGAGCTTGAACCTAGGGTTACTATTATTAAGCTTATACACACTGATGTTCCTGAGGAGGACAGGTTGGTAACTGTTATTTGTTTTATTTGTTGGGTTGGTTTTTAATTTCTGATTCATGTTTCTTACATCTATAATTGTTTAATGGAGGTATGGGAGTTAAACTTCGGTGGAGAATACTGAGAAGGGATGGAGGGTTCTAATCTTCAACAGGATAAGATAAGGGCAGTTTTTGGTTTTAGAATATATAATTTTCCATTGAAGAGTCTTGAGGAAGTGTAGAATTATCATATATTTATGTTTCACCCACTGAGTTATGAGTTGAATGAGATGATTGTTTGGCAAAATTGAATGTTGTTCATGTTTGTGGTTTACACATCAGCTAGGTTTTCTCCTTATATTTCAGTCTGAGATCAACCAATCGCCCAAAATGTTGTGGCACAAGACGTTCAGGATAAATTGGCGAAGAAGATTAGGCAAAACAGGTCTATGCTCATTGAATTCGCATGAGGACTGACAAGTCGGGTCTATTTGATGTACACCATGTATGGTCAATCTACATGTATGTGATAGTGAGGCAACCGACTTTTGAGGATTATATAGAGAAGGAGCGTATGAAGTTGGATGGTAATGATTTGGAAATAAAAGATAATGTTTAGCAGCGGGTGTGATGATTTTATTAGAATTTAATTATGTACTGTTGTATATATTTTCTAAGTTTATTTGTTTTTTAATCAATGTTTGTATACCAATCCCTTTCATTTGTCTCTATAGACTTTGTTGTCATATGTTGGTGATTTATTTCTTTTTGAAATGATGGTAGCAAAAGGGGTTTATGCAGCTCGAAGCAATTATATTTGAAAAGGAATGGTAATGCCTGTTGTGTTTAATAAAGGCTTTTGATTTTTATATTTTTTATTTGTGTGTGAAACTTGGTGCATTTTTTATCACTTTATTTCTTCTTTTCTATATATGTATACATATCAGTTTAATTTGGGTCATCTGGTCACTAATGTAATTTTTTTTCTCTCTGTTTTTCGTATTTTCAGCACAAATTGCATGAAATCTGTGGCGGCCAAAAATATGAATAAGTTGAGGCCCTCATGCAACCCAGTTCGTGGCCTTGCACCGCCGTGCGTAAGCCGACGTGGTCTGGTCCATTGGGATCGTTGACCTAACTACAGAAGCAGGGTCAATCTAGAGCGGGAGCAATTCGTGTGAAGTGAAAATCTGATGTCCTACTTCAAGCAAGTCATTGGGATTCGCCTAAAGGCCTGGGTTTGGACAACTTACGAAGAAATGTGTGTGAAGGCCAACCATTTTTTTAGCCGTTACCCAAAAAGAACTTGAACCAATATGATGTAAGTTGTAGTTTCTTCAGATTTGTTGAGTTCATTGCATAAAAATAACTATATACATATGTTTTTCTTTATGACATATAACAGTTGGGACACCCTTTTGGTGGTGTTTTCTTCTTATGTGTTTTATGTTATCTTATTGCATGATTATGCTAAAAAATTAAGTTGGTTTTTTATTATTTCAAGTTCAAGAGAAAGGTTGATGTTAAAAATCGTAAAAATGTCACACATTGCACCTCCCCCGCGCATCGCGCGGGCTTACACCTAGTTCTCCTAAATTTGTATTAACTTATTTTATTACTTAGCACTTTTATTCTGTCCGTCTCACATATCCTAATATATTTTTTATTTAGTATTATTGCACATCCCTTATTTACATATAAATAAAAACCAAAAAAATAAGAAAAATAGGGTTTGCTCATAAATTCCAAACAGGAATTCTTACACTTTTCTCACAACTAAAACCCTTTTTTTACACACACACACATATAATTGAGAAGTCCCTGGTTGGATTTATGGGATAAATCCCACCCCTCATTTTGCATACGAACTACTTGGACTTTGATGCCTCTATAGGCTATGTAGGCGTCTCAGGATAAAACCCGAGACTCGAGTCCTATTCCTTCCATTTTTGTTATTTTTCTATATTCTTTAACTTAATTCTCCTAAAATCTATATATTTACATATACATATATTTTTTCTTAGTGGCGTATTATTCCACATGTGTTATCGTTCCTTTATAACGATTAACGCAAGGATAACCACGTAAATTATAATTTCTAATATTACTTTTAGGAACATTCCTATGGATGACTCGCTTTATCTCTTGCATGATACAAGTCGATGATTCCTATCTCTAATTCATATACACATGCACACATCTTACGAGGAAATAAAGGAAAATAACAACAATCCATGAGAGACCGCATGAGAAAACTGGGTGTCTAACACCTTCCCATTTCGTAACTTAGCCTCCGAACCCTTTTCGAATCAATTTTGGTTCCATATGTATCAGTATGTATTTGGATGCTGTCCTTCGGGATGGATCCACCTTCTTTTGTTTATTTTGAGTAAAATATACTTGTGACTCCATCTCTCTACATTTTTCACCTCACACATCACCGACGATGGCCGAAGCCATCCCGAGAAGGATGCGCAGGACCAGGATCCTCTCACCGCGGAGATGACACCCCCTCTCTTTATCTCTCTCTCCCTCCACGAGGAACGAGGATGGCCATAGTGGCGAATCTGTTGGGGAATTTTTTTTAAGGATAGACTCTATTTACATGGGTGTTTTATTCTCTTATATATTCCCCTATTTTGCATGTTCTTATTTTATTATTCATGTATACCTCATACTTATGCCTCTATGCACACACTTGTAAAAGATTCTCCATGTACACTTCGCACCATGTACACCTAGGATCACGTGTATTTACATGTTGCACGCATCACCCATCCATACTTGGTATACCATTGGTACTTGTACTTTGCTCCCTATTTGGTATGATCAAGAAAGATACTCTCATCATAAGATACTAATAATTAAAGGAATCATGCATGATTCACACGACATCACCAAAGAACATTGGTATTGACCAAGTTTTTTCCAGTAACTGGAGGGTCATTTCATGATGGGTACTGGTCCGACAAGGCGCAGTTAGCCTAAGTGATATGACTCTCACCTTCCATTAGCCAAGTACCCTCAATGTATATCGAACGGTTACCCCGCATCGTACTCCTTGACCGAAGTCATGACGGGAGGTATATCGCAGGGAACTCGTTCACGTACTCTGAGTATATCGAATTCGCTCTGACACGTACCATCCCCACGAGGTATATAGTGAGTCAATTCACGTACACTCAGGTATATCAAATGGCTTGTCCACACGTACCAATTTCCCTCAAAAGTAAGATTTATATCGTGGAAGCCACGCCAAAGGGGAAAACCCTTTCCAATTCACCCAACCAATTGCATACCCACATATAGGTGTCAAGCCCAGGACACACGTGTTAGATTTTCGGTTTCAACCTGAAACTCTGTCGAAATTCTGGGTCAGCCTACCACCTAAATTTTTGCACATTTTTAAAATGGGACCCTGCCCATGAGCCTGGTCACAAGTCCAACCATAGCTTTACATATGTTATAAACCCAACTTTTCTATGCTCGGGTCCCGTCCGTCATTTTATTTTTGCATATAGGAGAATTTAATACAAGTGAGAACATAATAATTATAATAATCATGCTGAGACCCGTCTCCCCAAAACATTTCTCATTCTTTTATCAAAAATCCAAAAACAATTCTCCTTCCTTTATCAGAAATCCAAAAACATTTCTCATTCCTTTATCAAAAATCCAAAACTATTTTGTCTTTTATTCTATAAAAAAAGAAAAAAAATATCAAAAATATTTTCGTTCTTTTTCTCCAAAAAATAAATCACATTTTACGCCTTCTCAGGTCGATTGCACGCCCTTGGCCTGGCTCCTTATTGGATTCAGTCTTCAGTAAAATCTCCTCATAGTTTCGTCCGTTCCCCTGCTACTTCTTCTGAGTCTAGAATCCATCCGCTTTCCATAGAGAAAAAATATCAAGTACCAGTTGTGCAGCCAGATATGATGGCAGTCTTAGCTCAGATCGCATCCAAGATTTAAAACCTCCAGACTGAGGTCCGAGAGATGCAATGAAACCAGGTTCCTATTCCTCAAGAGACCGAGGCCTTATTCCCTCGTGCTATGGGTCCACCTGAGACCATATGGGTTCTCAAAGAATATCAACACGATCCACATGCCCCTCCTGCTAACGGGCCACCTCTTGCCCAGCTTCCTATGGTAAACCTTGCCCAGCGTGGGGTTAACTTGCCTACGATCATTGAACAAGGTCAAAGAAGATCTCAAGATGCTAATTAATAAGTTCGACCAAGTCAGAATCTCTGGAATTTACATGGACTACACCCACATGTCTCCTTATCCTAAGAGGTTACTCGAGAAGTTTAAGATGCCAAATATCGAGAAATTCGAAGGAAGTGGACTCCCAATTGTTCATCTTCATAGTTATCACTATTCTATGACTCTCCTAGGGGCTTCTGAAGAAATAATGACCCAATTATTTCAGCAAACTTTGAAGGATAGTGCCCTCCGATGTTTTTTATCTCTCGAGGAGTCCAGACTCCATAGTTGGGAGGATGTAGCCCGAGAATTCATGTCGCAGTATAAATACAATGAAGAGCTTGAGGTCACCCGTCGTGATTTAGAGCTTCTCAAATAGAACTCTGGGGAATCAATCAGTAACTTCATAGCCCGATGGAGGGAAAAAGCAGCCACCATGACCAATCGGGCATCCGAAGAAGAACAAGTCAACATAGTGAAGAAGAACTTGTTACCCCATATTCGAGCAATAATGGGAGGATAATACTATCCCCACTTCCGAGCTCTTAGAGAATCCAGAGTAGAAATCTAGGAGGGTCTTGCTAAAACAGAAGTTGAACCAAAGAAAGTGTCCGGATAGTTCACTCCCAGAAAATATGTTAAGTCTGTCAGTGTTGCAGTCCCAACCATCAACAACATCTCTAACCCGACCACCTCGTGGGAACCAAAAAGCCGCCCTGTCCCAGTCCGAAAGGAATACACCGAGCTCCATGCTCCCCTCTCCAAAGTTTATTAATTCATGTTAAGTCGAAAACTCATCAAACCCTTGGACCCCCGTCCATTTTCCAAATCCACTTCCCAGAAACTTTAAGTCAGATGCCCACTGCGCCTTTCACCAGACTGCTGGCCATGCCACCGACTAATGCTTTCACCTCCGAAACATAATCCAAGGTCTAATTGACCGGGGTACCATTACCCCATCAGCCAATCCTAAGACAAACACTACTCACAACCCACTCCCAATTCATACCAGTGCCATCTTCTCAGAAGAGTACCCAGAATTTGATTCCTCAACACAAATCACACCCATATACTCTCCCAAACCTCTCCAAACTTGCCCATATTTCCTCCTACACCCTGTTAGCCTCACTGATTAGGCACAGTCACTCCTTACCAGAGTATGCATCATTGTCTGTACTTGTTATGAAAATAGAAGTACGAAATTATCAGAAGTATTAAACCGACTCCCAGAGTTCGGGCTAAAATTACCCTCATAGATGATCATTGATTGCCAGAGGTTCAATATGCTATTCTTGGAAGAACAAAAATGGGCCCGAGAGTTAGATAGTTTGGTAGTACCAACCAATGAAGTCTACCTAGAGGACGTTGTCTAGATCATAGAAGAAATATTCAAACAAACCAATAATATCTGCAGCATAATTACTTGATACTCTGAAGTTACAAAGGCTCCTGGTCCCTTCACCCTTACACCTCCTCGAAGAATGGGAGGGCCTGTATGAAGAAGACATTAAAGTTGTGGAATGCATTGACTTTACATGGAAAGCCATAATTATTTCCACCGGATGAGGGGAAGAATTTAGAGATTTAAACAGAGAACAAGCTTCAGAGAAAACTGTCCCGGTAACCGACATGTGTGGGATGATATCATTTGAATAACTCCTTAGAGAAATAAACAAGGTGGAAGAACAATCCGAGATTGACGAGGAAACGGGATTCATGTTCTTTCCTTCTTTAGTAAATCACATAACCATATCGGGAGGGCATTATCAGATCCCAAGCTTACCACCAACCAATGAAAAAGGGAAGGGCATTGAAAACCTTCCTATGCCAGAGATGACCTTTGGGGAAATCAAGATCCTCGATGAACTGAAGAAAACTCAAGCTAACATCACTCTATGGGGGATTTTCATGTCTTCCCAGGTGCACAAAAATGCTTTGATCAAGTTGCTCACTAGACCCACACTTCCTCATTCTACTAGACTAGAAGAAGCTATAAATTTAGTCGGATCCCTAACCTCTACCCGAATGTTATCCTTTTTTAAAGAATAAATTCCCAAAATTGGTCTAAAACACAATCATGCACTCAACATCTCCGTCGAAGTTATGGGGAAGATCATACCACTCTCTCTTGTAGATAATGGGTCCTCCTTGAATGTCTGCCCATTAAGAACCTTCAAATGCTTAGGACTGAAGGAAAGTGATCTCCCTCCAACCTCCGCTGCGGTGCGTACCTACAATAATACCCGTCGGGAGGTGATGGGATCCATAAAACGTGTAATAGGGGTCGGCCTTTTAAACCCTATCGTCGAATTCCAAGTTATTGGCATCCCAGCTTGTTTCAAACTGTTGTTCAGATAACCTTGTCTCCACAGTATCAAGGGTGTTTCTTCCTCACTCCATCAAAAATTGAAGTTCTTCGCCGGTGAATGAGTCATCACCATTTTGGGCGACGTTGACAATGTCGAGGGTGAAAGTACAAGTAAACCAATCCTTGAGATATATCACGGGTCAAATGATATGATCCTATGAGGATTTCGAGTTGAGACACTTCTAATCTCGGCAGGGGACGATTTCAAAGAAAGGGTTTGTCCAGAATACGACCCTCATGGCAACTTTAATGTGATTCAAATGTTTAAAAACATGCACTTCATGCCCAGACCAGGGCTAGGGCAAAGACAACAAGGGATAATTGAGCCCATTGAACTAAAAAAAGATTTCCCTCCTTGTTGTTTGGGGTATCAACCGTTAGAATAGGAGCTCAAAATGATCCACCAATCTCGACAAAAGATAAGATTAGACTGCATCCAGACTATCCCAGGGGATTCCTTGAATGGATGAATCATTAAAGAGGTCAAAGACTTCCCCTTTTACGACTTTACGGAACCATGGTATGACCATATAGACAAGAAGATGAAGCCTGGAATGGAGATATTTTTTTAAGTTAGTTACCCATGGGCCAAAAATTCTCAACACCATGTACAACCACTCATCAAACATATCGCAGATTCCAAGGGAAGTGAGTTAGAGGATTCGTTTGACTTACATAGATTGGGGATGACACTCTGCATGGTTCATTCAGGAACTACATCATTGGATCCATCCCACCTGATTAAAGTTGTTGATACGCCTCTCCTTAACTGGCATGTTGTGCCAGTTCTACATGTTGAAATCCCACCTAACCCCCAATCTTTTATTATGTTGACTATCCTTGATCAAATGTAATCGATACCTCCTTTGATGAGGTTCTCAATGTTGTTTTTCCTATCAATGAAATAAATGAATAATTTTGAGTATCTTCGTGTGCCTTACATTAATTGTTTAGATTCTAATCAAACTTTTGATGATGATGATTTTGCAAATGAACCATTCTTAGCTGATCTAAATAAGGTTAATAAAAAACAAAATAACCGCGTTCAAGTTAATGAAGAAGAAACTGTTATTGTTAACCCCGGTTCTAGTAGCCAACTGCGCGAGATTAGGATAGGGGCTACCCTTGACAAATACGAGAGAGCATAACTCGAAGAATTACTAAAGGAATTCATGGATGTCTTCGTGTGGTCCTATGACGATATGCCCGACATTGATCTTGAAATAGCTCAACATGAGATCCCCACTCTCCTATATTACAATCCAGTTAAACAAAACTTGAGAAATATTCCCACCGAATGGTCACTCAGAGTCAAAGAAGAAGTGGTCAAACAACTAAACGTGGGCTTCATTCGCGTGATCGAATATCCCACATGGCTAGCCAACATAGTGCCTGTACCGAAATCGGGAGGAAAAGTTTGGATGTGTGTAGACTACCGAGACTCAAACAAAGCCTCTCTAAAGGATGATTAATCGTTACCCAATATTAACATGATCGTGGATAACACAGTCAGTCATTCTCTTAAGTCATTCATCGACGATTTTATAGGATACAAGCAAATCAAAATGCACCCAAATATAAAGAAAAGACCGCATTCATTACCCCATGGGGAACCTTTTGCTACACCATTATTCCATTTGGTCTCAAGAATGTTGGGGCTACCTATCAGAGGGCTGCCACAGCCATCCTACACAGTCTAATTCACAAAGAGGTCGAGGTTTATGTGGATGATATGATTATGAAATCCAAAACTAGAGAAGGTCATGTCCCCGTCCTCTAAAAGTTCTTCGAACGACTATGACAGTATCAGATGAGACTCAATCCACAGAAATGTGTCTTTGGTGTTAGAAAGGGAAAACTCTTGGGATTCATGGTCAATGAGAAGGGAATAGAAGCAAATCCTGACAAGCTGAAAGCCATACTTGATATTCCACCTCTCCGAACGGAGAAATAAGTCTGTGCTTTCCATGGAAAATTGCAATACTCCAGTCGGTTCATCAACCAGCTAACCTCCATCTGCGAACCTATTTTCAAACTCCTCCGAAAGGATTCAACTAAGGTTTGGAATGAGGCCTTCCAAAAATCTTTTGACCAAATCAAATAATATCTGACCCAACCTTCGTTACTCATGCCACCACATCCTGGTATCCCCTTCCTTCTATACCTAACCATAACCGACACCACAGCTAGGGCTTTGCTAGACCAATACCTTGAAGATTCCCGTAAAGAAAGAGCCATCTATTATGCTAATCGTAAATTGACCGGGTACGAAGTCAACTACACTACTTTGGAGAAGGCATGTGTTGCGCTTGTTTAGGTCACCCAAAAGTTACAACACTACATGCTCGCCTTCCCCATCAAAATTGTATCCCAAATGGACCCCATCAAGTACCTGCTTGAGAAACCCACCTTATACAGCCGAATGGCTCGATGGTTGATTCTCCTAGCTATGTTTAATATCGTGTACATCATACAGAAAGCCATGAAAGTAAGAGCCATCTCTTACTACCTCGCTGACTACCCCATAAAATAAGCTGATGTTTGGATCTCCGAATTCCCAAATGAAAACATCCTCTACACCGCTCAAGACGACCTTCGATGGCAAATGTTCTTCGACGGCGCTGCCAACAGAAAGGGATGTGTCATTGGGATACTTTTAATCGCCCTAGATAGCTACCACACTCCCATCACTATCAAATTGGATTTCCCCTGCACCAATAACATGATTGTATACGAGGTGTGTACGGCAGGCCTCAAAGTCGCTCTCAAGAAAGTTATTCAATGCCTAAATGTCTACGGGGGTTTTACCCTCATCATCGGTCAAATGCTCAGAAAATGGAAATTTAAGGACAAGAAGCTCCAACCCTTCCATGCCCACTTAGAAGAACTAGCCTCCCAATTCCAAAACATCATCTTCCACTACTTACCTCGAGCAAAGAATAACCTAGCCAATTCCCTTGCTAACTTAGCCTCCATGCTCAACATGCCCGAAGGAATAATAATGGTCCCCTTCCTAGTTCAAAAGCAAGATAAACAAACTCATTGCTACCACATTGATCTCATCACCAAAGAAGATCCCGAGCTAGATAATTGTTGCTACTATGATATCTGGCACCTCCTCAAGCATGGTAGGTATCCCAAAGGTTCCAACAAGAAAGACCGAGCAACCCTCTAAAGACTGGTCACCCAGTACATCATCTGTCACAAAGCACTGTTCAAGAGAAAGTTCAATGAAGCCCATCTACACTGCATCGCAGGGGATGACATTAAAGAGATAATGCAGAAAATCCATAGTGGGGAATGCGGTCCCCACTTGAATGGTCACATGCTTTCCAAGAAGATCATTCGATAAGGCTACTACTGAACCACCATGATCTAGGATTGCACCGCCTATATCCGAAGATGCCTCAAATGCCAAAAGTTTTTCAACCTTCAACACCTGCCTTTGTGAGAATTATACAATATGACTTCTCCCTGGTAGTTCTCCACTTGGGGTATCGACATCATAGGGAAAATTACACCCAACACTTCCAATGGGCATGAGTTCATCTTATTTGCCATTGATTACTTCACCAAATGGGTCAAACCCGAGTCATACGCAGTTTTGAACACCAAGAAAGTGGCCAAATTCATCAAGAAGAACATCATCTGCCAATATGGGGTCCCGCACAAGCTAGTGTCAAATAACGAGTTACATTTTGAGGCATAAGTCACAGAAGTGGTCAACGAGTATGGTATTCAGAGACATAAATCTTCTCCTTACTGATCTCAGCTAATGGTGCACTCGAGGCTGCCAATAAAAACCTCAAAGCGATCATCAGTAAGATGACCAAAAGTTATCGAGATTGGGCTGACGGAATCCCTTACGCCCTCTAGGGATACCGAACCTCTATTGGGGCTACCCCTTACTCTCTAATCTACGATATGGAAGAGGTCCTACCCTTGGAGTTAGAAATCCTTTCACTTCGTGTCATGCTCGAAAGCCAAGTTTGTGAGGAGGACTGTCATCAAAGTCGTCTCGACGAACTATCACTCTTGGGTGAAAGAAAATTGAAAGCGTTGTATGGCATATAAGGGTACCATCGTCAAATAGCGCGTTCATTTAATAAGAGAATCAAGGACCGCGGTGTCCAAGAAGGGGATTTAGGCCTCAAAGAAATATTAGATCCCATCTAGGACCCCAGAGGGAAATTCAAGACCAATTGGAGCGGACCATACATTGTGAAGAAGATCTTATCCGGTGGTCCCGCTATGCTCGCTGACTTAGATGGAGAAGAGATGGCTCATCCAGTCAACCTAGACCATCTCAAGAAGTTCTACCCTTAGTCCAAAATCTTGTTGCGCTACAACTCTTCTCATCTCCCTTCTATTCTAAAAAAATCTTCATTTCCCTCTACCCAGAACTATATGGGCCTTATCCTATGCAAAAAAACCATTTGCAAAAAAATTAAAACCTTTTAAAAAAATCCCAGAGGTACGTAGGCAGCTCATACATCTTACATGAGCACGACCCTTTCTTTTTCACAAAATACTATTCTTTTGTTATCTCCGAGAACGACTGTTCATTCTAACATATACTTGAACAAAAGGATTATGCATGCCTTAGCGATCGGTATAGATAAATACAAAATTCATCAAAAGGTACAGCTGGATGATCAAAAACTTGTTTATTTCACTAATAAGAAGTTACAGTGCAATTACATAAGAAAATGAACGGATAACTCCTTTCCCCCTACCTTCTTAAAAAGCTAAATAAATTCCTAAACTTATTCCCCATTACAAAATAAACTCCCCCAAGAGTCCTACCTATAGCTACCAGAGGAGCCCGCTCCGTCACCATCTAAATCCTGACGTCCCCAAGCTTCCCCTCCCTGAATGTAGTGTCGCAGACGCTCTATGGACCGATAATCTCGAACCAGCCTCAAAAAACTACCACACCTCCCTCCATGGTATTAGATAAGGCAAGCCACCTTTTTCTGATCTCCACTACTAACATCTTGTTGACTACTCTTCTCCACAACCACTTCATATTATCCCCACGGATTTTCCAAACTCTCCTGACAGACTGAGAGGGACAGGTCGACGGACGCCGACTCTCCCACAAAGAGCCAAGCCGCATGCACAAACGCTCTATCAGATCTTCTACCGGAAATAATTCTAGTGTCCGAGGTGGCATGATCTGCTCCCAGCCAAATTGGCACGGAAGCCACCAAGGGAAATAGAAATTGGTCTGTCTGAGACCAACCAGCCATATGTACGGGTATTCCCTCAGCCCTAGAATAGGCAGAAACTGTCCCCACCAAGGCACTGACCAGCACAGATTTAGAGCCCCATGCTCCACAAGCCAGTCATCCCAGCTCTCAATATCTAGGCCAACGTTGCTGAAATGGCGCGAAAAGAAGTTTGGTACAACCAACAAAGGGTATTCCGGAGGAGTCACCAGGCGGAGTCTTTCAAACAGCCGCATGAAAAACATCACAGGGCTACCCCTCAGAAAGTTAGAATGACCTTCTCGCCAGGCATCCAGGCCATTCAAAGTCTCCGCCAATATCATCGCTGCAGGATTGTGATGGTAGGACATCCATGAAGTAATAGCTTCAAGTTGTGGGTCCACCAGCAGTTACCCAATCACCCGAAGAAATTTTGAAACCAAGCCTAGAACGACGGCTCCGTCATATCTAGCATCATCAACCTCCTGCAAATGCACAAACCGCAGCACTGCCGGAAGGGAGATCATTCCTCCAGTAACCAAAGATCTACCCACCGAGGGTGAGACACAGAGAAGTCCAACCAATAACTATCGAGGAGACCGAGAAAACTCAGGCAATGCAGCCACCCTAATAGGATTTACACCCAGCATGGCAGGAAACTCCTCATAAGTTGGACAGACTTCTTCCAAGGCAAAGAAAAATACATGGTCTTCGGGGTACAAAAATTGTACTGTTATCATCATAATGTTCCATTCTATGGGCTGATTACACCATAAAGAGACTCAACACATGTTGAAAGCATCGTACTCAAGATTATAAGAGCACACTGCTTCCAAGGCTTCAAGGTAGTAAGCAAACTCAATACCACCAGGAAAATCCATCTTATAAGAAATAGTAAACAAGGAAGAATGTGGAAAAGGAAGAATGTGAAGGTGTGATGAAAACACTCCATCTTTACCCCTTTTTATTATTGAAAACCCTCACAAAAGACATAACCTTTGCAGAAATCAAAGGGAATCCTTCCCCACAAGGTACCAAAAGCTGAAGAGAGTACCAATCAAAACCTTTATTGATTAGATTGGACTAACCCATCAATATGCAGGAAAAGGGGCTTACCGATCGACAACCCCCCATTTTTGGAAATTTTCCTTTTTCCTTTTTCCTTTTTCCTTTTTTGTTAAAATCAGAAAACTCAATAAATTGATATTCTCAAACAAAATTTTAAATTCCCTTTTCATCTTTACATAATTCCTCATTGTGAATAAAACTTCCTTTCAAAACTTCCATAAATATTTATTTTTATGGTCTCAGCAGCAAAGTAAAAAGCGCATATGCATGCATTCATCCATTCATCATTAACAGAAGATAATAAAAAAAACTCCATTGCATTGCATAGATATTTTTCTGTGTTACATCATTTTTGCAGGAGAATAAAGAAAAGCATAAAAACAACGGGACTCAGCCCGAACCCACACTCTCTCTCTCACTTACCCTTTCCCCTCTCTCTCCTAAGAGTTTCCATCCCCGTGACGTGCTCTCTTTCCCCTATAGAAAGATAATGCACCACCACTATCTGAACCAGACTCCTCCCCGAATGAGGCAGACGGCACTAAGAAAGAAGGAACAGATACCCCGTCACGAATATGGGCAGTCACCGAAGATATCCAGCCCCTAATGGTCCTCATCTAAGTAGTGGACACCTGGAGTTGCTGTAAGGAAAGGAGGAATCAGTATCAAGCAGAAAAGATCAAAAGAAACCAAAAAGAAGAAAAAGAAAAGAACAAAAAAGTATACCACGGGACGAAAAACCTCCTCTGTCAAGCCCAACTCCTCCGAGTCCATCGCATGAGGACAATGCAACATAGGCACCATCCCTCCATCAGCCCAACGAATGTTGTATGAATGGGTATGCAACCGCACAAAGGGAACCTCCGAAGTCGTCGCCTCCGCAGATGTCTACGAACCACCACCACAATGGGAGGACCCCACTGGCCGACTCGAACCCACAGGAGGGAAAGGAAGTGCATTATATATGTTGGGTGCCATCAGCCAATTCGTCCCAAAGTCCATGTAATCATATGGCACAACCATGTCAGTATATAACAGATAGGACTCGCAAATCATCGCCCCATTCCTTGCATCCGCTAGCAGAATTCGTTCTCACCTCATAGACATATGGGGACTCGCAGGTGGCACCACCACCTCCTCCTCAACAATCTATCGAACCAACCTCTCCTCGAGATACCAACAGTGGCCAAACTCATGCGCCAGCAAATGCCTCATCTGCGCATTCACCCCAGTTGACCCCGTGTCCTGAACAGCCGTCCCCCAAGGGTAAAAGGTCACCTAAAAAATCCACAAAAGATTTAAGTCAATACAGAATTAGAGCACACAAAGACCAAGACTGAAGAAGAAAAAAATCTTATCCGATCACTGGTCAGGTCATTCAAGACCTGACGCACCGCCTCCAGAGAAAAAAAATTCCTTGACTGTCGATTGGCCTTCCGTCACCGATATAATCGGCAAAAATCCCCAACAATCTCATCCTTTAGATAAATCATCTAGGTATTACACCTAATCACCTCATAGAACCACGTCTTCCAAAGATAAGAATCCACAAAAGAGATGCACAAGGAAAATGCGAATGCATGAAAAGAAAGTGCACAAACTAAAGAATACCTCAAGAAGATACATGGCCCCAGTAAAAGTCTGTCGGCAGTATCGAATAAATACATCCAGAGAAAAATAAAGGGTCACCAAATTCAGGCTCACCCAATCATAGAGAGGGATGTTCGGAAACATCCTCAAATATGGTAAAAAACATAAGTGGATGGCGTTGCCGCTCGACGCCACCAGAAATCCCCCAGCACTAGCAAGATAAACAACAGGGTCATATGCCTCACCTACACCCTGTCCTCCACATTAATCACCCTACCCAGCAAAACATCCCTCAACCGCGACAAAAGAATGGAGTCCCCATATACTATCCTCCCCACATCACCGAGCGCTGCCCGCACCACCTCCGGCCTCACCCTCAAAGAGCAATCCACCTCTATTCGCTCTCCGTCACAATCTAGCCCCAGTACCAGTTGCACATTTATGGGAGTCACAGTTATCTCCCCAAAGACAAAATAGAAGGTGTGGGCAGTGTCCCACCACCTCTCCCCCAGAGCACATAAGACTGCCGTCGAACGAGGCGTCTCATCCAGCATAGACGTCAGCCTCCCAAAACCTGCTAATGATACCACCCAACGCACCATAGGTGGAAAGTTCTCTCAGACATCCTTAAGCCCCGTGGTCCCGCGGGAACGAATAGTCGACAAAGAAACATTCGACTGTCAAAGAAAAGACCTTGTCAAAATCCAAGAAAAAAGGAAATCACAAAAAAAGAATGCCAAAGTAATTTTGTACTAACATAAACACCAGGGTTCACCGCCTTATAAGAGCGATGACGTGACGGCTCCTGTAGTAAAGTCCTCTTGTCCGTAACTAGATCAAATGCATCGAAAGAATTCTCACTCCCAAAAGCAAGAGGCGCCCTGTCCCTCCACTCCACATTCGCCCAGTCGTCAATAGCCAACCACTCCCGGTGTACCGCAGTGCTCACAAAAGTGACCATTTTTTAGGATGCGGAATGTTAGAACGATTCGCAAAAGAAAATCGCAGAGCGAGAGAAGGCAATAAACTGTGAAAAATGAGGGGAACCCGCACCTTTTTATTGGAAGCCAATGGTCATGTCGATCGGCACTGACCCTAAACCTATCGATCGGCACTAACCTTTTACCATCTTGAGACTATTCAAAAGTCCATGCCACTGCCAAATGGCACCCTCCACGCCATGCCAACCGGAACCCTCCTTAAATTTTCGTAAAAAAACTCTCAGAAAATACTAGAAAATCCTGAAAAATCCTCAGAAAATTCCTAAAAATTCTAGGGAAGGTTTAGAACATTTTCACCACGAATATTTCACACACCCTCAAGCGAAACCCTTATTTCCCTAGTGGAACTATCAAAAGCCAAGAGAAACACCCCCAGCAACATCCCCAAAGAACCCTTGAAGTATCCCAAACCTCAGGTTATCTCCTATCCCCCAAAAATCTCCCCAAGCAAAGAATTTAAACCATGGACCACCTAATCACGTCCCCAGTGGAATTTACAACATCAAATTGGTTATTACCCCGTAAAGTCTCCAAAAGATATGAATATTTCCCCGGTAATTAGATCCCTAGCTTAAATCAAAATCCCGAGCTAATTTCCCTAGCAGAGTTCCCGGAGAACATAACAATTTAAGCCCTTAGAATTGGCTTCGAATTTGACCCGCAGAATTGGTCATCTCAATTTAAGCCCTTATAATTGGCTTCAACCCATAGAATTGGTCATCATAATTTAATCCCTCATAATTGGCTTCGACCCGCAGAATTGGTCATCACAATTTAATCCCTCAGAATTGGCTTTGACTCGCAGAATTGGTTATCTCAATTTAAGCCCTTAGTATTGGCTTCGACCCATAGAATTAGTCATCACAATTGAATCCCTCAGAATTGGCTTCAACCCGAAAAATTAGTCCTCTAAACCTAAGCCCTCATAATTGTCTTCGACTCGCAGAATTGGTCATCACAATTTAAGCCCTCAGAATTGGCTTTGATCCACAGAATTGGTCATCTCAATTTAAGCCCTCGGAATTGGCTTCGACCCGTAGAATTGGTCATCTCAATTTAAGCCCTCAGAATTGGCTTCGATTCGCAGAATTGTTCATCTCAACCTAAGCCCTCAAAATTGGCTTCGACCCGCAGAATTGGTCATCACAACCTAAGCCCTCAAAATTGACTTCGACCCATAGAATGGGTCATTACAATTTAAGCCCTCAGAATTGGCTTCGACCCGTAGAATTGGTCATCACAACCTAAGCCCTCATAATTGGCTTCGACTCGTAGAATTGGTCATCACAACGTAAGCTCATAGAATTGGCTTCGACACGTAGAATTGGTCATCTCAATTTAAGCCCTCAAAATTGGCTTCGACCCGTAGAATTGGTCATCCTCGTGCTTAGGTCCTCAGAATCGGCCTTGACCCTCTGAATTGGTCATCCTCACCCTTAGGTCCGCAGAATTGACCACTTTTAAAGGCATCATGTGATGTCAATTCGACGACTTTGGTTTGTTCCTAACTCACCGGCCGAGGGTTTCTATAGACACCCCATTATAGCACCCCCATAACCTTTCCTTAGGTCGCTAGCACCTCCCTTCATCACTATAAACCTAATTCATACCCCGAGTACTGACCTAGAGGCCATCTGGCACTCCCAGGCTCCGTTTGACCAAAAGTCAAACTCTTCAGCTCAACTGAAACTGAATGAATCTTCAAAGGACATTGAATCCCCTTTCCAACGATCCACCCCGTACGCAATTCTAACTTACGGTGAGGACGAATTACCTATTTTCCCTCGAAACTTGATCAGGAGGCCATCGGACTCTCTTAGGATTCGTTTAACAAAAGTTAACTCTTTATCTTGACCGATACTGAATGAATCTTCAAAGGTCTCTGAATCCCCTTTAAAACGGTCCACCCCGTGCACAATTCTGACTTACGGTATGGACGAACGATCTGTTTTACTCAAAAAGGTCACCGAACGCTTCTAGGCCCCGGTTGACCAAAGTCAACTCCCCAAACTGAGTTAATCTCTTTGCAATGTCGAAGTACATCTCCTAACCTTTCCAATGGTCTACCCCGCACACGACTCTATCTTACCATGCAGACGAATCATCCGTTTGCGTCCGATAATTCCCCGTCCAAAGGACCGACAAGAGGTTTCGCTCCATATTTGACCCGAAGTCAACTCCCGGACCTTGGAATAGTCCAAAGGACTTTCAAATGTATCTGAAGTACCTTTCCATCGGTTCACCACATACATGATTCAGATCAAGGGTTTGCGTTTTATGACCACTTTTCCGAAGTAACATGAAAGAGACTCCTAAATGGCAGGTTCCAAACCATGCCCATCGGCAGTGTGCCTAAAACCTCCTACCTATTGGCAGGACTAGGAATATGCCGATCGGCAATGCCCTGGGCCTATAAAAAGGAGGGCCTGACCTCATTGCAAAGAGAACCCAAGATCTGAAACCCATCACTCTCAGCGAACTCAGAAAACCTCTCTCGAAGTCAGCTTGATTTCCACATCCAAATGCTTTTCCAACCTTCACTTTTAATCATCCTTTTCATCAAACTTGGTGAATTAAATACCCTTCATCATCATCCAAGTGCAAGGGTTTCTCTCCAACATTTAAGATAAAGCTCAAGATCTTCAAGAAGGTCCAACTTTCTCAACTCTCTCTTCAAATACTCCTAAATTTGCATTAACTTATTTTATTACTTAGCACTTCTATTCTCTCCATCTCACATATCCTAATATACTTTTTATTTAGTATTATTGTAGATCCCTTATTTTCATATATATAAAGACCAAAAAAACAAGAAAAATAGGATTTGCTCATAAATTCCAAACGGGACTGAATGAACCTTTAAAGGGAGCAGAATCCCCTTCCCAAAGGTCCGCCTCGTGCATAATTTTGACTTACGGTGGGGACGAACGACCCATTTTCCCTTGAAACTTGATCAGAAGGCCATCGGACGCTCCCGAGCTCCATTTGACCAAAATCAACTCTTCAAATCGAATAAAGACTTTATGAATCTTCAAAGGGCACTGAATAACCTTTCTAACAGTCTGCCCCGTAAGTAATTCTAACTTACGGTACCAACGAACGATCCGTTTTACTCCGAAAGGTCACCAAATGCTTCCAGGCCCCGGTTGACAAAAGTTAACTCCCCAAACTGAGTCAAGATCTTTGGAATGTCGAAGTATACTTCCTAACCTTTCCAATGGTCCACCCCGTGCACGATTCTAACTTAACATGCAGACGAACGATCCATTAGCGTCCTATAATTCCCCATCTAAAGGATCGATGAGCGCTTCTGAGCCACATTTGACCCGAAGTAAACTCCCGAACTTGGGAGCAGTCCAAGGACTTTCAAAGGTCTCTGAAATACCTTTCCATCGGTTCACCCCGTACATGATTCATATCAATGTTTTGCATTTTATGACCATTTTTGGAAGGAACTTGAAAGAGACTGCCAAACGGCAGGTTCCAAACCCTACCTATCAGCAGTGTGCCTAAAAACTTCTACCTATTGGAAAGACTAGGACTATGCCGATCGGCAATGCCTATAAAAAGGAGGGCCTGGCCTCATTGGAAAGAGAACCCATTATCTGAAACCCATCACTCTCAGCGAACTCAAAAAACCTCTCTCGAAGTCAGCGTGATTTCCACATCCAAATCCTTTTCCAACCTTCACTTTTCATCATCTTTTCACCAAACTTGTGAATTAACTACCCTTCATCATTATCCAAGTGCAAAGGCTGCTCTCCAACATTCAAGATCAAGCTCAAGATCTTTAATAAGGTCCAACTTTCTCAACTCTCTCTTCAAATTCTCCTAAATTTGCATTAACTTATTTTATTACTTAGCACTTTTATTCGCTCCATATCACATATCCTAATATACTTTTTATTTAGTATTATTGCACATCCCTTATTTTCATATAAATAAAAACCAAAAAAATAAGAAAAATAGGGCTTGCTCATAAATTCCAAATGGGAATTCTTACACTTTTCTCACAAGTAAAACACTTTTTTTCCACACACACATATAATTGAGAAGTCCCCGGTTGGATTTATGGGATAAATCCCACCCCTCATTTTGCATACGAACTACTTGGACTTTGATTCCTCTATAGGCTATGTGCGAGACTCGAGTCCTATTCCATCCATTTTTGTTGTTTTTCTATTTTCTTGAACTTAATTCTCTTAAAATCTATATATTTACATATACATATATTTTTTCTTAGTGGCGTATTATTCCACATGCGTTATCGTTCCTTATAATGATTAATGCAAGGATAACCATGTAAATCATATTTTCTAATATTTCTTTTAGGAACATTCCTATGGATGACTCGCTTTATCTTTTCCATGATAAAAGTCAATGATTCTTATCTCCACTACATATACACATGCACACATATCACGGGGAAATAAAGGAAAATAGCAATAATCCATGAGAGACCGCAAGGGCGGAATGGGTGCCTAACACCTTCCCATTTCGTAACTTAGCCTCCGAACCGTTTGCAAATCAATTTTGGTTTCATACGTATCAATATGTCTTTAGATGTTGTCCTTCGGGACGGTGACGCGACTAAGAATGTGTTTCTAAAGTGAGTACTCTCTAGGCTCAAGTGCAAGCATGTCGCATTAGTAATAAACACGGTAAGTTAGGATCGTTTCCATAGGGAAATAGGACGAGAAAATCGTGACGACAGAAGGACAGACGGTTAACCTAACTTTGACTCTAAAATGAAGAAAAAGGTGATTTTAATGGTGAAACAGCTACAACTAGATGCAATTTGAAAATGATTTATTAATGAAATCAGGAATGAATGGAATGCAATTACTCTATATTACCTAAAATACTGATGATGATTTAACTAAAACTTAAACCATAAGATTAGAAAACCAGGATGGGAATACAATCCCTCAACCCTAGTGTATTGCTTGTATAAAATTAATCATAAATTTAAATGATTAATCAGACCCAGACTTTAGTACTCCCAAGCATTACTTATATGATGTTCAAGCCCGCACCATACGTAATCAGAGGATGAGTAAAGAGGTAACACGATAGCTACACTCAGATTTCATTCTAAAGCATCCCGGTTACCATGAAGCCAATGATATCCAAAGATCTATAATGGTTGTGTTCGCTACGCAATACGGTCATAATAAATCCTTAAATTTAGAGGTTTTATACACATGCAACTATCACATCGGGTTGAGTTCATGCATCCCGACCCTAAAAAATCTAGCTGGACATATTGAACCTAACTATGTATGAATTAACTTCGTTGCATGTGAAAGAAATCATGATGGAAGTGTATTGAAACATGCAAGGAATTATTATAAACTTAGAAACGAACTGAATCATGCAAGAAGAATAACATGCAAAAACAATAATAGAGATAATGAAACTTGAATTCAAACTTGAGATCAAACCCGAAAATAATCAATCCTGAATCTCCAAATCAAAGCTATGTTCCTAGGGTATTCTCCTACTTTTATCCCTATCAAAAATTGTTCAAAACTCTATTTTCTAAGTCAATACAATGATACGTGTACGTTTTAAAAGAGTTTGTAACATCATAGGATTCTTTGGATCAATCAGTTTTCAAGTGGATTTTCACGCATCAGGCACCTCGAACCGATTCGTTGGTACCCTGAACTGGTTCACCCCGAACTGGTTCACAGTGTGGTTCAGGAAATCTTGATGGTTTTGCCCTTCTTTTCTTCCTTTCCAACACTTAGAAAATTTTCAACCTTTCTTCTTTTCTTTCTAGGATTTTTCTTCAACTTCAAGGGATCATAACTCTTTCACCGTAGCTCGGATTTGGGTACCGTCTTTTCTAGTGTTATCGTTGTTCCGAGATATTAAACTTTCCAGTTGGACCCCCTTCGGTATCAGGATGAATAATTACCAAATAGCCCTTAAACTTGCCTTTCTAGCTTTTTTTCATTATTTCGATTTCTCTTCTGCACCGTCTACATAATTTACCTGTAAAACACATAAGAGAAACAAAAAACATAAAATACTTTCCAATGAAGGTTAGTAGCATAATTACGATTTAAATCCATATCAATTGCACCACTCGGGTTCACAAAGGTACCGAAATTAAGAGGATAAATATACAATATTTATGCCAGATCAAACCCCCTAACTTAGAACTTTGCGCATCCCGAGAATTGTAAAAGAAAAAGAATAACGTCACAACTCTTCTAAGAACTTTATTGGGATATAATACCTTTTTCACAGGTGAGCGATTGCATTTAGTGTATGCAACAAGCCTTTAAACCCCTAGGTTACCCTAGTAGGACAAGTGTTGTCTCGTGATGATTTGTAGTGAATATACCTACAAAATTCGTTATTGACTCAAAAGAAAAATCAAAATACTTAAAAATTGTACAATTTAAACCTTCCAAAAATAGTCACCATAATTTCATATTCAAAAGAGTCTCAAGTTGTCGTGTGTATGTGCGAAGCCAAAAATTAAACCGCTAATTTCCACTGATTGATCATTACATTACTTTCCGAAAATTCACTTTGATTTCAAAATAATACCGAATACACTCACAAACGAATCACTTGAAAGTGTGTCTATTCTCTCGGTATGCATGATTTACAAGAGTAAATGTAATGGAACGCAAGTTCACGCACATAATTACGAAAGACGGAATTATTTAGTGAAATGATCTTTTTATCGGATTACATTAATTGGAAAACGGGAAGAATCGCCTCAAATTCACACCATTTAATCTCTCATATTATATTTTTGTATCTTGGTTCTCCACGCGGTAATCAATTTCGCAATTCGAACTCGGTAGGACTTTTTTGGGCTAAAGGTGTATTAAGTAATATGGGAATGGTTGGGAACTTCGGAATTGGAAAAAATTTCTTATGATGTCCGTTACTGCTTTTTTAGGCATTTGATCATTTTCTCGTCTTTTTCTCTACTTGCTATTTCTGTTGACCATTTTCTATCAATTTTTATGCACTTTTCGGACTTTATTTGATTACATTACCAATTTTCACAATTCCGGGCTACTTGGTTTTTTTCGGATTACCAAACGAAAGGAAAAACTTATTCGGCTCAAATTGGTTTGCAAAAAAGGTTTATTTTTCACATTTTATTCATGGCTATTATTTTTGGGTAACAAACGATGGCCTACTTCATTGTTCGAATTACTTATTAATTTATCATGTGCGTCTCGAGATTAATTTAATTTAGAGATTTGTAGCACATTTTTTCGAGACAACATTCCATTTCTTATAACCGATCAAAACAAAGAATTGAGATCATCAACGACTTATTTAAAAACACTAAATTAGAACTATGAGTTAACCATTAACTCGTATTGATTTAAAAACTCAATAATATCGATAGGCTCGAAATCTCATCAGGTTTCGTTAATCTCCACACTTATTCGCTAAGTCATCAATTTTTGCAGAATTTCCATCTGTAGTCAATTTCAGCTTAGTGCAATAGAGATTTATAAATTTGAGACTTCAAATATAATAAAGGTGATATTTTTGAAAATTTTAAATTCCAATTTTTATTTATTTTGAAGCAAAAATATTTTTTAAATTTTCAAAATTTTATGATTTTTATTTGGAAAATTTTGGGCATTTTTGAAATTTTTTGAAGTTTTAGAAAGACGCACTTGTGACCCCCCCCCCCCCCCTAACATAGACTTTTTCATTGCTCTCAAGCAAAAAGGACTAAAATCTAACTCAAAGCGAATTAAAAGTGCAAGAAAATAAAACAAACAAATAAAACAGAAATGCAGGATTTTTTTATAGATACTGAGAGCCGGTGTTACACGGGTGATGGGAGAATTACACAATCAATATTTTTAAACAGCTAATCACATTGCAACCAACAAAAATAAACATCAACAGCAGACAAGGGCTTCACTGGGGAGGTGGATTAGAGGGGTCGGGTGCGTTGGGATAATATGGATCATAGAAGAAAGTTAGAGGAGGTCCACCGAAGTTGATCTCGTATAAATGGGCTTGGAGACGATGCATCATGCTCGTATACCTTATGTAGGCCTTTTGATCCCGTTGATAGGCCGCTTGGTCTCGATTGTATTGGGTGACAAAACCATCCAAACGGGTTTCCACCGCCGAAAGGCACCTATCGAAATTTGCACCTGAGGGCTCAAAATCGGAGTCGTCATCCTCGTCTTCATCATACTCTTCTTCTTACCCCATATCCATTATTGGGGCATCATGTTCTTCCTCCCCTGCACCCTTATCAAGAATAGTATGGTCGGGGTTGGCCACCCTCATTGGCGTTCACTATAGGTGGTGTAAGTGGATCCAATTGGGCGGGGGAGTCGGACTTGCTACCCCGGATCATCCACCCCGACATCAATCAAAATTTCAGTGATAAGGTGGGTGTAGGGGAGCGCTGCTTTTCCCCACTCGTTATAAGCTGCATGGAGGATGTCCACATAGAAAAGTTGAGCCAGATTAATCATGCTTTCGGGTCGAGGAAATCGTATAGGAAGTTGGCGTGACGTAGCCTGACCACCGAATCATTGGTGGTTTGGTGGATTGCTCCACATGCAATGAGGTGCATGAATCGCACTGTGTCCGAAACACTTCCTATTAGAAATGAATCGAGCAACCATTCTTCCCCGGGTGCCATTTGTGTGACACGTTCATCTTTGGTGCGTGGGGTACCATTAGTGGGATACATTAAGGGCACGGGGAGGACAACCCCTTTTTCTCGCATTTTGTGCGCAATGATGGCGGCGGAAAAAGGAATCTGAATGTAGTCAAGATAAGCCTCGTGAAGAGTGGAGGATTTGCAAATGATCGTCGCATAGAATTGGCGAATTTTAGATTCGAAAACTTTGTTGCTCGTAGGAGAGAGAAATGAGCACGACCCCCGACGGTGGAAAAGGGAGGTGACTTCACCGAGAAGTTGCTTCTAATTAACAAACCACTCGATATGAATGGGGCGAGTGGCCGATAAATAACGCTCGGTTCAATGTTGTTCTTGGACGAACCGAAATACTCCCGCACTCTCATCATCGAGGATGGTGGTGTCGTCATATTTAAGAGGACGAAAGTTTTCTTGGCGGGGGCACGGCATGATGAGAGAGAGAGAGAGAGAGAGAGAGAGAGAGGTGATATGGTTTAGAAGAGAGGGAGAGTGAAATGAAGTGTGAGAAATGGAGAGGGGTTGAGGATGAATTTATAGGTGTGGGGGGGTGACTTTTGGTGGGAAATGGGAATAGGGATGGAGGGATATGAAGGAGGGAGTGAATTTGGAGTGTAAATTGGTAGCGAAAAGTTTTAGAGGGTGAAATTTTGTAGGAAAAATGAATGTAGGGAAGGGGAAAAGAGAATGAATTGGAAAACAGGGGAGAAGAATCTGCCAGGACCCCCGAACCGGTTCGCCTTGTACCCCGAACTGGTTCACCCTACGGTTCGAGGGAACCTGCTATCCTGGAGGCTTGGTTTCTCTCATTTCTTAAAATTTAAGTGTTCTCCCATGCCTTATCACTTGCTTATGGCCCTTTAAGATATCCTAGACCCTCGGGTTCCCTGAAAATCCTCTACCAAACCCTCGAAATGCATGTAAGCTCTCTCAAAAAGTGTGCTACTTCGATCCCTATCATACCCCGTGATTCAGGACTCAAAAATATCCTAACTCAAACACTACTAATGTAAACAAGAGTTCGCCCCATACGCGTCGGGAGTGCGACGACCTCTCATTTTCATCTCAATCTTCCTCATAAACGGGATCCGATAACCCAATGGTGTTGACTTCTTCCACACACACCTCTAGATATGGCTTTAGGCATTGTCCATTAACCTTGAACGTATTCCCCCTTTTAAATTATCTAATTCCACAGCTCCGTGAGGGAATACATTTTTCACAACGAACGGGCCAGTCCATTGAGATCGCAACTTTTTTAAAAATAGATGAAGTCGAGAGTTATAGAGAAGTACTTTTTACTCGGGAAGAAAATCGTTGCGTCGAATAATCTTATCGTGGGTGAGTTTCATCATTTCTTTGGAAATTTTGGTGTTCTTATACGCGTCATTGTGTATCTCTTCTAAGTCATTTAATTGAAGCTTGCAAGCTTCACCAGCTTTATCCATGTCGTAATTCACCTTCTTAATCACCCAATATGCTTTGTGCTCTAATTCAACGGAAATATGGAAAGGTTTGCCATACACAAAGTGGAACGATAGGCCGAGTGGATTTTTATATGCGGTACGATAGGCCCATAGTGAATCATTCAACCGAAGTGACCAATCTTTTCGATCGGGATCGACTATCTTCTCGAGGATGTGCTTGATTTCCTGATTTGCTAATTTGGCCTGCCCATTCATCTGTGAGTGATAGGTCATTCCAACCTTGTGAACGACGCCATACTTTCCCATGATCTTCTCGAATAGCCTGTTGCAAAAGTGCATGCCATTATCATTAATTATCACTTTCGGAGCACTGAAGCAGGAAAGTATGTGTTCTTGTAGGAACCTAATCACCACTTTATTATCATTTATCTTGGTAGCTATGGATTCCATCCATTTAGAAACGTAGTCTATCACGACAAAGATGTATAGGAAACCAAAAGATGGGGGAAAAGGGCCCATGAAGTTAATACGCCAGCAGTTAAAAATCTCAATAAAGAGTATCGGGATTAATGGCATAATGTCTCATCGGGTTATCGCCCCCATCCTTTTACACCTATCGCAAGATTTGCAAAAATTCCTCACATCCCAAAATATTATGGGCCAATAAAAACCTCTTTGAAGAATCTTAGCGGCCGTATTTTTCATCGAAAAGTGACCTCCATAAGCTTCCGAATGACAGAATTGGATGACTTTCGGTATCTCGTCATCCAGTATGCACCGTCGGATGATTTGGTCAACGTAATATTTAAAAAGGAAGGGATTGTCATAGAAACATATGAGCAACCAAGTAATGAACCTCTTTTTATCTTGCGGTGTCCACTCGGGAGGGACGGCTCCCGTGACAAGATAATTCACTATATCTGCAAACCAGGGCAAAGAAGAGGTAGCAAAGATTTGCTCATCCAAAAAATATTCGTCTATGGGTAACGGATCGCTAGGTACGTCGGACGAAAGCCGAGATAAATGATCGGCGACGATGTTTTCTACTCCTTTTCTATCTCTAATGAAAAGATTAAATTCTTGTACGAGTAGGATCCACCTAATGAGGCACGGTTTTGTATCTTTCTTCGCAAGGAGGTATTTTAAATCCACATGGTCGGTGAAACAAGTAATGGGTGAACCAATGAGATAGGATCGAAATTTGTCTCGTGAAAATACTACGGCTAGCAATTCCTTCTCCGTAGTGGAGTAATTGAGTTATGGTGCGGTAAGAGTCCGGCTACCGTGGTTGATGACATGAACCTTTTTATCCTTTCATTGGCCCATAATAGCCCCTATTGCAAAATCACTTGCATCACACATGAGCTCAAATGGTAAGGACCAATCCGGCGCTTGCATGATGGGAGCGAAAACAAGCATGCTTTTTAATTTTTCAAAAGCACTTTGGCATGCTTCATTCCACTAAAATGGGGTATCCTTCATAAGGAGGTTACTTAAGGTCCTAGCGATGGCGCTAAAGTCCTTAATGAACCTTCAATAAAACCCAACATGGCCCAAGAAGGAGCACACATCTTTGAGCAATTTTGGTGTGGGTAGATCGGCTATGACATCTATCTTAGCTCTATCAACTTCAATCCCTTTGGATGAAACTATGTGGCCAAGAACTATTCTCTCAGTGACCATAAATTGGCATTTCTCCCAATTTAGCACTAATTTCTTCTCCACGCACAGGGTAAGTACTTTTTCTAGATTATCCAAATAAAGATCGAAAGAGGTGCCAAAAATGCTAAAGTCATCCATGAACACTTCAAGTCCTCTCTCAATCATGTCGCTAAATAGACCCAATATGCACCTTTAAAAGGTCGCGAGTGCATTACACAAATCGAATGGCATACATTTGTAGTCAAACGTACCAAAGGGGCAAGTGAAGGTCGTCTTTTCCTGGTCAAGTATATCTACCTCAATTTGGTTATATCTGGAGTAACCATCAAGGAAGCAGTAGTAAGAATGGCTCGCTACTCTCTCAAGCATCTGATCAATAAATGGCAAGGGGAAGTTGTATTTCCTAGTTCCGACATTGAGTTTCCAATAATCAATGCAAATGCGCCACCCGGTGGTGGTACATTGTGGAACTAGCTCTCCCTTAGCATTTTCAATCACTGTCATGCCCGACTTCTTTGAGAAAACTTGAATAAGGCTCACCCACTTTCTATTCGAGATTGGGTAGAGGATCTCGGCATCCAATAACTCTTTGATTTCAGTCCTCACCACTTCTTTCATATTTGGGTTTAGCCTTCTTTGCATTTCTCTCGAGGGTTTTACATCCTCCTCGAGGTGGATCTTGTGGGTACAAATTAAAGGACTTATCCCCTTCAAATCAGCAATACACCAACCAAAAGCACTTTGGTGCTTCCTCAGAATCATTAATAGCTTACCCTCCTGCTCTTCGACTAAGCTAGAGGAAACAATAACAGGAAATGTCTCATTATGTCCTAAATATGCATATTTAACATGGAAGGGAAGTTTCTTCAATTAGAGGGTTAGAAATTTATCGTTGGAAGGAAGCATGCGTGCCTCCCTCGGCGGTAACTCCTCGATTCGAGAAACCCAACTTATATCTCTCGCGTCCTCATCTAACGCTCTCCAACTCCTCAAATTCCTTTTCAAAATCAGTATATGCCTCCTCACTGTCGTGGGTCGACACTAAGCAAGTCCCTAGGGCATCTCCATAATAGTTTTCTTCAAAGTACTCCTCTACGATCTCATCGATTAAGCTCATTGCATGAAGATCATCTTCTTCCCCTGTATGTTGGGCTATATGGAAGATGTTAGTCTCGAGGGTCATATTCCCAAAGGTGAGTTGCATCTGCCCATTTTGAGTGTTGATTATTGCGTTAGTCATAGATAAGAATGGGCACTCGAGAATAATGGGAATATGATTGTTCGAGGTGAAGAAGGGTTCCGTGTCCCAAATGACAAAGTCTACCAGAAAGTAGAAAGTGTCAACTTGGACAATCCCATCCTCAACTATACCTCTTGGGATCTTCACTGTTCGATCCGCCAATTGGAGAGTGATCTTTATGGGCTTGAGGTCGCCCAGATCAAGTTTCCTATCGATGGAGTAAGGGAGGATATTGATACTTGCTCCCAAGTCAAGTAAGGCTTTTTAAATTTTATTTTCTCCAATGATGTAGGAAATGGTGGGTGCACCGGATCTTTGAATTTGACGAGAGATCATTAAGTAGAATGGAGCTCACATTCTCTTCTAGAAATATGTTTTTCTTTACTTTCATCTTCCTCTTCACTGTTAACAAGTCCTTGATGACTTTTGCATAAGCTGGAATCTGCTTAATGGCATCGAGGAAAGGTAAATTTAACTTTACTTGATTTAGCACGTCTAGCACTTCATCATGGGGTTTCCTTGGTGGGAAAGAACTACTCTTTGAGGAAACGGTGTCGTGGAAGGTGGTTTCACTACTACCTCAGGCTCACTAGTGTCTTCTTTATCACTCTCTTTCAAGGGGACATCTTCGGCCTCTTTCGTGTCGGGCGAAATCTCCTTGTCTTTGGTTGCATCATGTGGAGGAGGTGATAAATCAATAACTCTCCCACTACCAAGGGTGGTAACATCTTGACATTTCTCTTGATGTTCCGTAGAGGTGGAGCTAACACTAGTTTGACCTTGGGGAGGTCTTTGGCCCTCGGTAGGAAACTTTCCCTTCTCTTGGATACTCAACGATGATTGCATCTTTTACATAGTTGCATTTATGTCACTGATCATGCGCTCATGTCTAGCGATGGTTGTATTCTGGGCAGTGATAAATTGGTTTGTTGTATCCTCGAGACTTCTCTGCGGTGGAGTGATATCTGGCCCTGAAGGTGGCGGTCCTTGCACATGTCCTTGCATGTGAGGTGCTTATTGAAAGTGTGATGGTGGGGTAGGGGTAACATGTGAATTAGGATTCATCGCAGCATTTTGTTGCCCATAGCTAAAACCATGGTGGTTTTTTCATGAAGGTTTGTAGGAATTCCCGTGCGGTGCACTAAAATTACCCTTAAATCCTCCTACACCATTCACTTGCTCTTGATGCATTACTTTGTAGGTGGGTATCGTCGTATATTCCTCTATTGAATGTCATGCCTCACAAATTGCACACACATTATCAATGGGATTTGGGATGGAGCCAGTTGGTCCTCTTGCACATATCTCAAGTACTTTTTGCATTATTTTCTCAAGTCGATCGAGTCGACTGGCCGTTATAGTATCCTTTTCTATGTGAAATAGGTCAGCCGCCGATGGAGTAGTGGTCATTTAGCGCATTCGATAATGAGAAATAGGGCCAGATGTATCCCATGCTTGGGTAGTCTCGGCGACATACCAAAGGTGAAGCTCATCATCGTTGGCGTCTAGGTCGACAAAGAGACCATCACACATGGTTTCAACGAGTTGTTTAGAATTTATATTCAGCCCATCATGGAAGAAGGAAATGATTTGCAATTTATCAAATCCACGATGAGGGCACAAAGTGATTAACTCGTTAAAATGCTCATAACATCGATCAAATGACTCATTTTTTAATTGTCGGAAGGTTTGAATTTGAGCCTTGATGGAGTTCGTTCGATGTGGAGGAAAGAATTTCTTAAGGAATTTAGATTGCAAGTCGTACCATGATGTAATCAAGTCTGGAGATAAAGACCATAGCCAGATCTTAGCCTCGCCCTTTAGCGAGAATGGGAAGAGTTTGAGGCGAATCACATCTTTTGTGCAAGTTTGGTCACTAAGGGTCTCGCATGCCTCCTTAAATTCCCGGATGTGGAGATATGGCTTTTCTGACTCCATTCCATGGTAGTTGGGAAGTATCTAGATCATCCCATTCCTAAAATTAAATTACCCTGCATTATACGGGAGTAAAATGCATCCCGGAGTTAAAGTTTGCTCAGGATATAAGATTTCTCTTAAAGGCGATATGGGACCTCTTCCTCACCTGCGGCTACACTACCGCGTTGTGACATGGCTCTCTCACTTGATGACTCTATATCCTCATTTGGTATGCTCGGAGTGTGCTCCATGGTGTGTACTAAGAGGGATGTCGGAGTGTTACTTGCAATTGAGTGTGGAGGTGTGGGAGGTGGAACCCAGAATTGTGGAAAGTTTAGAGTGTGAGGCCTATCGGGGTCGTACTCAACTATCGGGTTTTCGTGAATGCTAGTTGAAGTATTTTGGGGAGTTAAAGTGAATGAAACTTGAATTAAAACTTGAGATAAAATCCGAAAATAATCAATCTTGAATCGCCAAATCAAAGCTATGTTCCTAGGGTATTCTCCTACTTTTCTTCCAATAAAAAACTGTTCAAAATTCTTTTTTTTTTATGTCAATACAAAGATACATTTATGTTTTATAAAAGTTGGTAACATAATAGGATTCTTTGGACCAATCAGTTTTCAAGTGGAATTTCCCGCATCAGGCACCTCAAACCGGTTCGCAAGTACCTCGAACCGGTTTATCCGGAACCGTTTCACAGTGTGGTTCGGTAAATCTTACTAGTTTGTCCCTTCTTTTCATCCTTTCCAATACTTTGAAAATTTTCAAGCTTGCTTATTTCCTTTCTAGGATTTTTCTTCAACTTCAAGGGATGATAACTCTTTCATCTTAGCTCGAATTTGGGTGTCGTCTTTTCCAGTGTTATCATTGTTCCGAGATCTTAAAGTTTTCAGTTGGACCCACCTCTGGGATCAGGCTGCAAAATTACCAAATTTCCCTTGAACTTGCCTTCCTAGCCTTTCTTTCATTGTTTCAATTTCTCTTCCGCACCGTCTGTATAATTTATCTGTAAAACACATAAGAGAAACACAAAACACGAAATACTTGCCAACGAACGTTAGTAGCATAATTATCAGTTAAATCCATATCAACTGCACCACTCGGGTTCATAAAGGAACTTAAATTAAGGGGATAAATATACAATATTTATGTCCGATCAAACCCCCTAACTTAGAACTTTATGCGTCCCGAGTAATGTAAAAGAAAAAAAATAACGTCACAACTCTTCTAAACACTTTATTGGGATAGAATAACTTTTTCATAGGGGGGCTATTACATTTAGTGTATGCAACAAGCCTTTAAACCCTTAGGCTACCCTAGTAGGACGAGTGTTGTCTCGTGAGGGTTTGCAGTGAATATACCCACAAAATTCGTTATTGACTCAAAGAAAAATCAAAATATTTAAAAATTATACAATTTAAACCTTTCGAAAAATAGTCACCATAAATTCATATTCAAAAGAGTCTCAAGTTGTCATGTGTGTGTGCGAAGATAAAAATCGAACCGCTAATTTCTATCAATTGATCATTGTGTTACTTTCCGAAAATTCTCTTTGATTTCAAAATATCACCGAATACACTCACAAATGAATCACTCGGAAGTGTGGCTATTCTCTCGGTATGCATGATTTATAAGAGTAAATATAATGGAATGCAAGTTCACACACACAATTATGAAAGACAAAATTATTTAGTGAAATGATCTCTTTATCGGATTACGTTAATTGGAAAACGGGAAACATGGCTTCAAATTCGTACCATTTAATATCTCATATTATCTTTTTGTATCTTGGCTCTCCACGCGGTAATCAATTTCGCAATTCGAACTCGGTGGGACTTTTTCAGGCTAAAGGTGTAATGGGTAATATGGGAATGGTTGGGAACTTCGGAATTGAAATTTTTTTCTTATGATGTCTGTTAGTGATTTTTCGGGCATTTGCTCATTTTCTTATCTTTTTCTCTACTTGTTATTTTTGTTGAGCATTTTTCTATGTTTTTATGTACTTTTCGAACTTTATTTTATGACATTACCAATTTTCACAATTCTGAGCTACTTGGTTTTTTTCGGGTTAGTAAACGAAAGGGAAAACTAATTCGTCTCAAATTGGGTTGCAAAAACGGTTTATTTTTCACATTTTTTTCATTGCTAATATTTTTGGGTAACAAGCAATGGTCAACTTCACTGTCTGAATTACTTATTAATTTACCATGTGCGTCTCAAGATTAATTTAATTTAGAGATTTATAGCGCATTTTTTCTAGACAACATTCCATTTCCCATTACCGATCAAAACAAAGAATTGATATCATCAATGACTTATTTAAAATGCTGAATTATAACTACGAGTTATCCATTAACTCGGATTGATTTAAAAACTCAATAAGATCGATAGGCTCGAAATCTCATCGGGTTTCATTAATCTCCACACTTATTTGTTAAGTTGTCAATTTTTGCACAATTTTAAACTTTTGTCAATTTCGGCTTAGTGCAATAGAGATTTAACAAACAAGCACAATACACAAAAGACTAGAATATTGATGATTTTACAAATCAATAGCGTTATGACAAAATAAGCATAACTAGGATTCATTGTGAAACCTCGCTGATCTTCCGCAATAATACCCTCAAAAGATAAACATATATCATTTTTTTCTCTTAAATCTTTCTAAGTTATCACTTTTGAAATTCAAAGAAACTAAATATTTTGGCCTTGGCAATTTTTCTAATTTTATAGCCTTTAAACTTTTCATTAAGCTCTTACCAACGGTGGCTTTTTCGCAAAGGAGATTTTCTCCTTTTGTAGCCTTTTTCTGTGCACCCTCATATTTTATCAATAAAATCAAACAATTCCACAGGAAATGTTTTTTTTATGCACAAATCCCCATAGTCATAAAATATGTAGAGACAAGATTGATGGAAAAATATCTCACATTGCTCAAATATACATGTGAAATTAAAATTCAAAGAGATCGTGCATGTGTGCGGAGGTATGTACAAAGTGAATCCATTAAGGATATCCAGTTCGAAATAACTCCATCCAAGCATAATTAAGAATAATCTAAGTATTAACAATCATAATTAAATGTCTTAGTCACATGGAAAGTTCTAAATGAATTGGATTCAAACAAACCAATATGTTACACAAAATATGTAAAACTAAAATACATAAAAATGAAAAATCCTTTTGAATTTTTCTAAAAAATTTTAAAAAAATACTAATTTTGAAAACAAAACTAACTCAATAGACAAACAAAATCTTTTTGTAAATTATCAATATGACTCAATGAAAGAAAATTAAAAATATAAAAGATACACAAGTCATAACATTAGCAAACATATATCACGAAGCATAATCTAGTGTATGACAAACATGAAAGCAATTACGCATAAAATATAACATGCCAAGAGTCATGTGCAAGCCTGCGAGAATCAACCAGTCTAACATTTAGGACCTCCAAAATGGATTTCTTAACCCACGTATATGTATTCCTAACACGTCAAGTTTCGAGACCAAGGGAACATTAGACTTCAACTTCCTAGGATCTTTTCTAAGATCATAGATAAAATGCCTAAGGTAACCTTTCCTACCACAATGTGTGCATGTGTAGGCACGACGAGGAAATGGACCTTCAAATTTACCTTTTCTAATACCCTGGGATATGGTTGACCCTCTAAAATGAACAATGGTCTTAGCTTTAGAAGCTTAAGCATTACAATCATGAAATCCAATACCATCACTACTAACACTACTTGAGTCTCTTAAATCATCTTTTAACTTCAAAATATTATACTCAAGGAAAGAATTAAACTCTTCAAGTGTTAGGGACTCCTTCCCTAATTATTCAATCATTCTTAGAAGTTTATCTCTCTCTCCCTCAATACAAGCAAACTTATCCCTAAGAGTCTTCTCACATGCCTTCAAACCATTAATTAATTTATCATTATCTTCAATGGCACATACATTAGCCGTAGAAATTTTAGAGTCCTCTAATCCTTTCTCTGAAGCTCGGACTCTATCCTCACTCTCGTTCTTGGATACTTCTAAATTTTTAAAAGTACGATCCATGTCCAAAAGCTTCTCATTAAGGAAATATCTTTGAGTTTTAATAGTTTGCAAAAGTTCCATTGCAGCCTTAAACAAGAAAATTTCTTTTTCAATAATTTTAATTCTTTTCACAAACTTCAAATTCAAATGATTTATTTTTCAGCATGGTTATGAAACTCATTAAACTCCTCTCTAATATCAAAGTCGTCTAAACACATCGGACAACTTACCACTATGATTATCCATTGAGAAGAAAAACATACAAAACAACACGAGAAAGAAGGATAAAGGAACAACCCTGAACATCACGAAACAAGAATCTACATGATAATTTGGTGGAAGCAGTTATGATACCAATTTCTAAATGTGAAATTTCCCTTATGCGGTGTGTGTTTATGGAAGGATGGCATTGCTGATAAAAATTATCTTTTTAGATTTTTCAATTTTAAAATCAAACATTTAAACAGATTAACCCAATAAAAACTTGCTCAGCAATTTCAAATCGAGATGTAAAGATAAACCAATTTATCCAATTTTAACCTTTTAAGATAAAACATGAATCTAGGTGATAAGAGATAAAATAAATAAACCAATCACACAACACGCCATTGTACGAGGAGAACCCATAATGGAAAAAACCTCATAGGACTCAGCCTCGCAATTCACTATGATATGGAATTAAACAAGTTGACATATGACTTACTCAATAACTTGATCCCCATAAGCCATGATGCATATTCAATCTTTAACCACTCCTCACAATGCAACGTAGGAATCCATCCATGCAAGTTGCCATAATGTATGAGTCCATGCACACCTCGGTATCCACTAATGAGGCCCAACAACAGTTGAAAAACGTTGCTAATGCCGTTTAATACAAGATTAAACTGTATAAGCAACTCCGAGATGTTTGTTGAAGAAACCCTTTTCTTTTGAAAATAAAACTTATAAACAACAAGATGTGTTTACAAAAACTTATGTACGAGAGTAATCAAGACTTTGTAATCAGTTTTAAAACTAAGACAGTTTCAAAAATTCAGCACACTATACAATGAGATGAGTAGATGAAGATAATCAGAACACACAGTTTTTAACGTGGTAAAACCTCTCCCAATAGAGGAAACATCCACGGTGACTTCTAAGTCACAAAAGTAAAAAAATCCACTAACAACAAATAACAGTTACAAACAATACAACATACATGCACACAAATCAACCTATTCTAAGTTTAGGAATATACCCCACTTGGTGTCCTTCTAACTTCTCGTAGATCTGATTGTTGATGATGTTCTTCCAGTTTGATAACTTCCTTTTGCTTTAGCTTCCTTGCGTCGACTCAATAATCTTTGATCTTATTCACAACACTTCCAGTGTGGTAGTGTGTTAAGTGTTTGTGATGTGATTCCTATCAACATGCATGAACTCACACACACTTAGTTTTACAGACAGTCCTAGAAAATTACATATAAAGACTATATGCTGTGATTTTCTTTTCTTTCTTTCTTACAGAACTAGAAACCTTTTTGACCTTTAATATATCCCGGATTCCACGGAAATCTTGCTTCAAAATCGGTCAAGACCTTAATCAATCTCTGTTTTAAAAATATTTTTGAGATTGAAAATCTCCAAGTGTGAATCCAACTAGGTCAAGGTTAAGTTTCGTAAGAATAGAAACCATAAAATATTTACAAAACTAAATCAGTAAAGATTTTCTTAAATCGAGAAAGAAACATGCAGATCTAGTGAAATATAACATGTAAAGTGTAGATCTACAATTTCTATGAAAAAGAAATACAGATCTTCACACGAATGTTTAAGTTGGTAATAAGATCACAGATCAAGAGGTTACAGCTTCAATATGAACAAACCAGTAACACCACTCTCTCTCAAACACTCAAGGTTGTGTTTGGGGTTTTTTATATACGAAGGTTTGAATCAGATATGAAGTGTTTAGGGTTAGGGTTAGGGTTTGGCTAACACGGTTTTCCCTTTCTCTCTCTTCTCTCTTTTCTTTTCTCTCTTCTCTCTCACTTATCTCTTCTCTCTATTTTTTTTCTCTCAGAAATGAAGACTGCCAAAAGTCTTGAAAGGTTGAGAATTAGAGGGCTTTTATAGGAGTGGAGGAAGGTTCTGGATAGTCGAAGGAAATCAAGGGCTGAGATTAAGTCTTCCTAATATTGACTTGATCTAAGGGTTATAAAATAGCGGGGGTTAAGTTGAATGTGATTGGTCCAAAGAGATAGCACAAGGATAGGTTTAAAACACATGCAGGCCATCGATAAGGATTGATCTAACGATCAGCAAACCACCAGGCAACCCTCTCACATAGCAAACACAAATTGATACATCAGGAACGTGACAAGTGTTGGCATATAAGAGGCTTGCAAACGCGCGTCAAAAATAATTACAGGCAGCACCCTGAAGTCTCTAGCGCATTTACATTATACCCAATCAAACATTCCAATGAAAAATGAAAATTTCAAAATAGCAAATTAACCCCACAAATTTTATAATCACACTTTTATTAATGAAAACATTATTTTAAAAATGTTTAAAAATGTTTAAAAATTACCAAAAAATTATTAAAACAACATTTTAAGGGGAATTTAACACACAATCAATTTTAAGCAATATATACACATGTATGCACTTCTAATGTGTGTAGTGTGATTGAATTTATACCTTCTTGGATCACTGAAGAGGATTAGAGAGAATAATTCTGAGGTTCTTTAGATTCTAGGTTAGACAACCAATTTTGTCACTATTTCCAAATTAGTTGAACACTTATACAGTATAGACTTAAGTAAGTCAGAGGTATAAGGTGCTTCAACCGTTTATGAATTGGAATCACTTTTTCATCGTAACACGACAAATACAAAATCCATCGCAACGAAATAATCCTCACAAAGATATGAAGAATAAAATTGTTTCCCAAAATAAGATCTTTAAAGTATATGTAAGATGAATCTTAGAAACTAAACTTATTGGGTGAAATTACGATTCTTGGATAGTTTTTAGAAGTATTTTTTCACAAAAATAACTCTCCAAATGATGTTTCTAAACTCTAAACATGCACCTTTATTTATAGGGAAAGTTGTTGCAAAAGTATAGGGATTAAATATTTGGAAAGATATGTTTTAAAAAATAAAAACACGTGTACTCATTCGAACGAACTGACTTATTGTTCGAACAAAGTACTTTTTCTCATTTGAACGGCTTCCAATTAACCTTTGAATGACATTCCAAAGCATAACTAAATGGAGACATTTATATATCTCATTCAATGAAGGAATATCGTTCTAACGACTATTAAAAAATCGTATAAATGACATTTCAAGTTGTTCTAATGAAACTTTAAAAAAAAACTAAAACATTATGTACAATTGTAACACCCAATAATAAAATATCCAAGGATCAAAATAAATACGCATTCATACCTAATATCCTTATAAGTTGAAGACAAAAATGAGCACGAAAACATGGAATGATGATATAATCTTTGAAGTTCTTCCGCTGCGTCTTCATTCAAACACCTCAAAGGCTTGAAGGGAAAACACCATCCCTAACCTATGAATCAAAATGTTTTGTCTAGAATTGAGTCAATTACAAACAAATTGACTCAACTTACAAAATTTCCTTACAGAAAAATTATTCAATAAATATTATTGAGATGAAAAACAATTGATCAAGAGGCAAAAATTTAACATAATTTGATTACTCTAGGGGTTAAACCATTGTTTATATTCTTCATACTTCTATTTGTGTCCTTGAAGTCTTTGATTTTCAAACCTTGATCATAAGTCATATTGAAGCTTAAAACCTTCTACCTTTGTTATTGATCTATAATACTTTTATTCTTGTCCTTAAAGAGTATGTGAATAATTCAAAACACATTGTGACGTTTAAGTAATCCAAAAATATTTTAAACACTTTCAATACCTTTACAAAAATTCACATCCTAGAAACTGGTAACAAAGCATCGATGACTTATCAACAAAGTTTTTCTTCTATTTCAAGAGGATTTTAATTTGTGGCATAGCTTTGGAAGACATTGAACAAATTTAAAATATGTTGCGGTTGTATAGCACTCTTCAGTAATTGTCACTCTCCTCGAAGAATATGGTGAGAAAGAGTTTCTATTTGGTCATAGCATTGTGTGATTGTAAGCCATTATCTTTGTAGGCCATTATCTTTTGTTGTAACACTCTATCGTAGTGCATTATTCATTCCGTTGACCCAAGGTTTTTTCCCATTGTGGGTTTTTTCTAGTATGACTTAGTGTTTTGTAATGGTTTACCTTATTTTTACAATTAGAATTACTCACCTAAATTGAAGATAAAATTTAGTGGTATTTAATTGGTATACATTTAATCACATAGAACTAGGTGGGTAGGCTTAATCAGCTCGATATTGATCATGTGTATCTTTTAATGGAGTTAGGTATGTGTAAGAGTATTATGACATGAACAGTGCACGTAATACGCATGCATTACACGGACTTATGATGCCATCCGATTTTTTAAATCACTCTATTGACATTAAAATGAATTATGTTAATAGTAATAATAATGATGAACAAGATGATTTATGTACTTCCTATGAAAATATTATTTTAAAATCAAAACTTTTCTTTTAAGTCAAATTTAAAACTTATTACAAAAATAAAACTTTTGGAATAAGAAAAATCTTTCAAGAATGATGGAGACCATGCGTTTTTTGCATTTTCAATTGAAATGGATTATTTATTTGAAAAAAATCAAAAACCTATAGATTAAGAAAACCACCATTTTAATGAGCTCATATTGTAAAAGAAAAAAAATAATTTTTTCAACTACCTAAGCACATCGACATTCTTGTTATTGTTGGAGTAAATGTCTTGATTTAGACTTTAACAACTTACTATAATTTGTCTATGAACTTGTTGTAGATAAGAAGTTTCCTTTGGTTGAAGAATAATGTGTGCTCACCTTGAAAAGGTCATAGATGATATGATCATTTCTTTAGACATTCATAGATAAATTTCAATGTTGCAGAATTCAATGCAAAAAAATTCAAAAATATTGGAACAATGATTAATGGCTTCAATTCTAGCAAATAAGGAATTTATAATGGAGTTTCATTTCATGGAAATTCTTCGCCAACAAATGAATCACTTTTAATAAACGTGAGAAATGTCTAATTAATAAGTGTGTGAGAAATAGTGATGGCAAATTTGAAAACGAATTAATTATCAAGTGAGAAAATAACAAATACCCCAAATTTAATTTACCGTGATTTTAACATGCATTGTGTAAACTATTACTCCAATTTTAAATTGATTAACAACTATCTATTATGAGCATGAAAAAGTAAAATAAACAAAGTAAATTAAAAAACACACGATGCCAATATGTATGAGGAAAACACACAACGAAAAAAAACCTCGGACGACCTAGCTTATGCAAAGTCCACTATGATTCTGGATTTTATGTAAGGACGACAAAGACTCTTACTCATCGACTCGGCTCCCTTTAAGCCTAATGCAGACTTCGCTCCTGATAAGCACCAAAAAATGTACAATTTATACCCCAAATAGACACACTTTGTTGCTAATTCTTGGCAATATGGGTCTTATGTGCTTATATGATTATCTTGTAGGTCAAACGTCCGTTTGCGATGTCAAAAGCTATATATCGAGACAAATGCGCGTTTAATGGTGCTAAATAGCTTAATCCCAAGAATATAGGATGCTTCTCCCAAGTCCTTCATACAGAAGTTTTGTGATAACCAAAGTTTAACAATCACTATAACATTCCGAATGAGTAGAATGTCATCTACATACAAAATAAGAAAGGTAATGGATTTCCCAAAAACAATCCTGTATACACATGGTTCATCTTTATTCTTTAAAAACTCAAATGATTTGACAGCCTCGTCGAATCTGATTTTCTAACTGCGAGACACTTGCCTAAGACCATAAATTGATCTGTTTAGTTTACACACTTTTTGGATATCTCCACTAGATATAAAACCTTTCAATCACTCCATGTAAATGTTATCCTGAATGTTTCCATTCAATAATGCAGTTTTAACATCCCTCTGCCAGATTTTGTAATTGTAGTGTGCAACAAATACTAGCAAGAACCTAATGGATTTGAGCATGGCTACAGATGAAAATTTTTCCTCGTAGTATATTCTTTCACATTGTCGATAACCTTTTGAAACTAACCTTATTTTATATGTTTTTATATTTTCATCTGATCCAATCTTTCTTCTGAAGATCCATTTGCAACCAATAGGAACAACATTTATTGGTGGATCAACTAAAGTCCAGACCTGGTTCGAATACATAGAATCCATTTTGGCTTTCATGGCTTCACTCCATCATTTTGCATCTATATCTAATATCGTCTTTTTATAATTAGTTGGATCATCACCACCTATAACTTGTACTTACTCAATGGCATAGCCATATATTTGTGGAAGTATAGGGATCTTACTACTTTTACGAAGACTTTACGTATTATAATTCTCGGAGGTGTAGAGTTTTCTGACTGAGATATAATAGTTTGTGAATCTCCTAATTGTTCATCATGAACAATGTTACTTTTACCTCCATCAGTAATAAATTCATCCTCAAGGAATCTGGCATTCCTACTAACATAAACGTTTTAATCATCGGGATGGTAGAAGTAATAACCAATGGTTTCTTTAGGATATCCTACGAACATATATCTTACAGTCCTCATTTTTAACTTGTTGTCCTCTATATTTTTCTTCACATGTGTTGGACAACCCCATATCTTAAACTGACTAAGATTTGGCTTCTTCCCATTCCATAGTTCATATGACATCTTAGGGAGAGATTTGGAAGGAACTCTATTTAAAATATATATTATATTTTCCAGGGCATCACCCCATAGGTATACGAGTAAATCAGTGAAACTCATCGTAGATCTAACCATGTCCAATAAGGTACAATTTCTCCTTTCTGAAACACCATTATGTTGTGGTGTTCCAAGAGGATTCCACTGTGAAATAATTCCACTCTCTTTGAGATAGTCCAAAAATTCATTCCTTGAGTATTCACCACCTCTATCAGATCAAGTGTCTTAATACTTTTACTAGTTTTTTTTTCTACTTGATTTTTAAAATATTGAAACTTTTGAAAAGCTTCATATTTATGACTCATTACGTGGGTATAACCAAACCTTGAATGATCATCGGTAAAAGTGATGAAGTAAGAAAAACCATCCATAGCACTGACATTTAATGGTCCACACACATCGATGTATATCAATTCCAATAAATCTCCGGCCCTTTCCCCATGTCCAATAATGGATAATTTGGTCATCTAACGATGTAAACATGATTCATAAGTTAGTATGGGTTCAGGTGAGAGAAAACCATAAGGCCCATCATTCTTCAACTCATTAAATCTTTTTACACTAATATGTCCAAGTTTAAGATGCCATTTGTAGATTGGATTGATCTCATCTCTAATTCTACTAAATTTACTTGCATTATTTGTTACTTCTATATTATTGATCTCACCAGTTAAATCAAAATAATAGAATCCATTATAAACACATCCAGTACACACCAACAAATCATTTTGTTTAACAATACAAAACTGATCATTTATTTCAAATGTATATCCACTTCGAGAAAGACTAGAAAGTGATATAATGTTTTTGGGTGACACTGGTACATAATGGCATTTCACTAAGACAAATCATTTATTGGAAGGAAAATTAAAATAAACGGTCCCCACAGTTGATGCATTAACTCGTGTTTTATTTTCCACTGTAAGGGAGACCTCCCCTCTACTCAGTTTTCTACTTATCTTTAGATCCTGCAAGTTTCTACACATATGTGAGCTTGCACCAGAATCTAAGAACCAAGATAGAGTTGGGATAATCATAAGAGTAATCTCAATATAGAAAATGTCAGACATACCTGAAGAGGATTTATCTTTCTTGGATTGGAGGAACCTTTTACTGTCCTTCTTCTAATGCCCTAGCTAATTGCAATGGAAATATTTTCCACCTCCATCATTGTTCTTATTTACACCTCCCTTGGGTTTGGGGTTCACATTTTATTTCTTTCCCTTTTCCTTTTACCTTACCCTTACATTGTCGCTTGGTTTTAGAGGTAGAAGGTTTATCAAATGCCAGAGCTGTGGGCTTAGCCTTTCGAATCGATTGTTCAGCTGTCTTCAACGTATCCAGAATTTTTGAAAGAGAAGCTTCAAATTTATTCATGTTAAAATTCATAACACATTGCGAAAATGATTCTGGAAGGGACTGCAGTACCAAGTCGACACTTAACTGCATGTCCATTTTAACATCCAGCTGAGCAAGATGCTCGATGTAATTGATCATCTTAAGAATAAGGTCTTTCACAGATGATCCCTCTCCCATCTCGGTCGTGAAGAGATCTTTCGTAACATTATATCGAGAAGTTATGCTCTGTTCACCATAAAGCCGATGAAGGTGCAACATAATGGCTTGAGCACTTTCCATTTGGTCATGTTGATGCTAGAGCTCATTTGTCACAGATGCTAACAAGTAGCATCTATCCCTTATATCCTTGTCTTGCCATTTTGAAAAAATTGTATCATCTCTTCAGAAGAACCCTTGATTATCAATGGAGCTATTACTGTAAGAACATGATTGATCTTCTTTGAAAGAAGTACAATTCTCAAATTTGTTTCCAAATCCAGGAAATTATGACTGGTCAATCTGTTGGTATCTAAAATATTTTCTACAAATTCAGATGGATAAAAAATAATAAACCATTCAAGATTAGGGACTTAAATCTTAATGGGGCTCCCATTAATTATTCTAAATCCATAATGTCCCCATAGATTAAGAAAAAAATATTTAATATTTTTTAGTGGGTATTGGGATCCAATTACTTATTGAATAATCCTCACATAATAGAAATCTTTGATTAGCCAAACTTAAATTGGTAGGTAGTGGCTACCCTTTACAAACTCTAAGTGTGAATAAGTTTTTCAAGATTAAATCTTAGGCAAAATCATAGCTAAAGTTTCTACAATGCAAACAACCAATCCATCCCATAGACATGTACTTTGGCTAGAAGAGATATCAAAGCCCATCAGTCTTAAAATGGGCCCTCTTTAAGAAATCGAAAGAGAGTGTTCCACTTTTATCAATGATTTTGAATGAACTTATCTTACTAACAAATAGACACTATTTGGAAGTCCCAAAAATACTTTGGCCTCCTAGTAACTGGACACGTACATTCATGTAAGTCCACTGTTTCCCAAGTTAATCCAATACCACCGTGATGTGATAACAACTAATTGAACTCTCTGGGCAACATGTGACCATGTCCTACCTAGCTAGTTGGTTGTATCATGGTAAACTAGAAATTTGGAACTAGCCCTTGAAAGAATATAACAATTTATAAGCAACATGTGACCATGACCTACATCTGAAAAAGTTATATACCCAAGGCCGGTCCACAGTGGAAGGCCATGGAAATTACCTCAGAGGTATGCCAATAACTAACATAAATGTTTAATGAGGAATCTAAATATTACTAATTTGATCACAATAAGTAATATTATCTTAGCAATTTGATCTCATCACAGTAAAATCACATGTACAACATATATTAAAAGATATTAGGATAATTATGGACTTTAGTTAGATAAATTCTAGCCACCAAATTTTTCAAGAAAATGTTTTATATGGTGATAACTTTAAATTAAATAAATTAATCACCAATAGTCTACAAACAATACCATTCGTTCTAAATGAATAACCCAATTTTAAAGCTCATATAAATTGGTGCATAGTCCATACTTTCCTTTTAATTTAATAATAACATTAAATGATATCACTAAAAGTTGTATTAAATCGTTACAATTTTAAATTATAACCAACTGAAAGATACCACAATATTATACCCAATAATAATAATAATCCAACTTATAATTGAATTATGAGAATAATTTTGTAGAAATGGTGACACGCGCACATAAGTTAATTGCCCAAGTATTTAAAAAAAAATTAGTCAACAAGTAAAATAGGTATCTCTGATTATCAAAGTCCAAATTTTATTCAACCATAAAATTAATTTGATTAAAATTGCAATATAATAACTTTTTAGAATTTTCTAAAATTAAATAATAAAAAAATATATTTCTTAATGCGGCATAATGTAGGAATAAATAATTATCAAATTCCAAATTACGTTTTTTCTACATCATTACATTTATAAACATAAATAATGCTCACAGTAATTTTTCTAGAATTGTTCTGATATCGAAAATATTTTTAAATAATGAAATACAAATATTCCATAAGTGCAATTGCAAAGAAACACATTTTTAGAAATCTCAAAATTATATTCTGATTGCATTATAAAATTAAGAATATTCAAAAATAATTTTAAGAATTTTTCTGTAATTTTATTCAGAGTCTAATAGCAGTAAATTAATTTTAAATTATGAAAATAATATTTACTACATCATGTTGATGTCACTAGAGTTCTGATTCAGTCCATGCGCAGCTGCGGTGAATTCGCTACAACATTGCATAATAACCACAGATATCTGTCAACTTCATAGCTTCGTAGAAGGCTCATCCGAAGTTCGAATGGGGTGATCCAAACATGGATTCGATCGTCTCGACGGGATCTATCCATCTAACGGTTTAGATTTTCCATTTGATCAATAAATTAATGGATCCATTAAGGTTTTTATTAAATAACCAATATTACGTGATCCATATACACAAGTATACACACTATAATTTATGGGTTCGTTCAAATCTGATCTAATCACTACATAAAGATTTCAATCCTAAATGTTTCGGGATGTTCAAACACAAATCCAAATGTTTCGATTAATTTATTAAGGAAAGTTAATTACCATTTGAGTATCTTGGCTATATTTTAAATTGTAACTCATGACTATATAATTCATGAGCACGGCTCTGATACCACTTTTGGAATACGTCCGATTAATAGTGCCAAAAACAAAAAAAATATTAACCATATTCTTATGTAGCCAGGTTAAATCTCACTTACGTATATAGCACATAAAATAGTAAATACAAAACTTAGTCATTGTAGCGTGATTTTCGATCATCAATCAAGGACGCACCAACCTGGAAAAATTAGGCATGACACGATAACACAACACGACACGACACGAAAATATAAGTTAATGGGTTTAGTCTTATCTGGTTTGGGTCATTAATGGGTCAACACGGTAGATCTGTTATCATAACGGGTCATGTTTGAGTTTGTACTCTTATACGACTAAACCCGTTCATACCCATTATCACCCGTTAGTGGTAACGGGTTTTATTGGGTCATGTGATCCGAACTAATATTACACCCAAACTAATATTACACCCATGAAGCTTAACGGGTACTAACGGGTATTAACAGGTAATATAGGGTCACCCAACTCGTTACCGGTTTAGACCCATTAATATTAACGGGTGTTAACGTTTTGGGTCGTATACTGGTTAATATTAATGGGTCATGTTTGGGTATTATCATTGGATCCGTTAGTCTTAACGGGTCGTGTACGGGTTAAGGGTGTTTTCACCCGTTAACATGACCCGTTGACAGCCCGTTCGGGTGACGAGTAGAACTTGGTGATCCAAGTTTCCTATGTATCCGTTGGTAAGATGAAATCAAACTCCCCAAGTGTAGTTCCCAAATACTACTTAAAAGAATTCAGAGAAATTCTAGTATAGAAATTATCTCACAAGTATTTTCATACTTTGTGAATTTCTCTCAACCAAAGGCCTATAGAATTTGATATTCTTGTTCTTCTTCACTCTTTTACAAGACTTCCAAAGCCTTGTAATTATAACAAAAGTTTTTGGAAATTCAATTTAATTCAAAATTAAATTCAATTCTAAAAAATAATTAATTAATGGTTATGGTGGAAAACCCACTCCCTTAAAAAAATGGGAGGTTACCTAACTTTGGTAAAGCCAAAATTACCAAGGTAAAGTAGCAAAAGTTTAGATAACTTTGGTAAATGGTTATAAGATAAAACTAAAGTTTTACTTATCCTTGAATTGCATCATAGTCCTTAACGAGTATGAGAATTCCACTTCCTACAAAACTTCTCAAGTAGGATTTAAATTTTGTTTAACACGATATGTTTGTAACCTTAAAGGTTCATTCTTCTTAGTTCATGGTAACTCGTCTATTACTCCAGTAAAGAGTTAAACCAATAATCATTAATAACATGTAGGTGCATATTATGATTCATACTAAGATAGAGTGGATAAATTTTTCATCTATTCTAAACCTTGTCCATTAACATTTTCCATACACTCAAATCCTTTTATCATCCCAATACTCATATTTGTTTTATTTTAGAAATGGTAAACTGTCAATCCATAAATTAAATATACGTTTTCTTTAAATTTATACTCTTTTGACAATATCCAATTTAAAACAATTATTCTAATAATTGTCAATACTTAGGTCAAGGATTCAATTAAAGTATTAATTAAAGTAACCAGTGTGGAATAAATTCTCTCTTTGCTAAGAGTGATAGATTCTATATTGACCATCAAACATCATTTGTATAATATGAGGATAGACCCAACTCTACACTTCCCATATTCATATGAAAAGATCATAGTTCGTTAAGTAGAATGAAATGACTACCTAATACATACAAAGTATACATGATGTCTCAAGTCTAAGGATTATATGTACAACTGTAACTATAAAATATATGCATTGACAGATTAGCAAAAACTCCATTGGATAATTCTAGGTGGTTACATTCAATGTCATATTATACAGTATCCACCCATACATTTGATTTGTCAGACTCTAACAAATAGTTTGAGATTGTTCTACTCCTTGAAGAAAGGAAATCATAATGTATGCTAGCATTAATCCAAAACACAATGTCCAATTATTTTTCTGGCTAAGAAAAACTTATTAAAATAAGAAACTAAGGTGAACATCTCCCGATCATAATTCAACCATTATGATTTACCACACTCTATAATGTTTTAATGGACGTAATCATAAATATCATATTTATTATTTTTCAATTATGATTATATAAAACTTGCCCTGTATTTGTATTTTAATAACAATTGATCGATGAATGATAACATATTATATATATTTTCAAAATACACAGTACAAGATTGACTATTGGGCTTATATACAACAATCACCCACCTATACTAAAGACAATCGCCTGCACGTTTCATGCCCATCTTTAACAGATGTAAATAAAATATTTCTTGGGGCAAAGCTTTCATAAGCGGGTCTGTTAAGTTATGCTTTGAAGCAACCTTCCAGATTCTGACATCTCCTATTACAATGATATCCCGTATTAAATGGAATCTTCGCTCAATGTGTTTGGATTTATGATGAGACCGTGGTTCCTTTTCATGTGCTATGGCCCCATTATTTTCACAGTATAAGGTTACTGCTGACGCGATGGTAGAAAAAACTCCAAGTTCGATAATGAACTTTTTAATCTAAATTACTTCATTTACAGCCTCTAATGCTGCCACGTATTCAGCTTTCGCTATATAATCAACTGTTCTATTCTGCTTGGCGCTTTTCAAACTGAATGCTCTATTCCTAAAGGTAAAAATATAACCAAATTTTGACCGTCTATTAGTAAATATCGGATTGAAAATTCGAGTCAGTGAATCCCTCAACTTTTAAATTATCATTGCCATAAACTAAGAACATATCTTTGGTATTTCTCAAATACCAAAGATATATGTTTTATGGTCGTCCAGTGATTCGGGCATGGATCTGATTGATATCTTCTAACCACACTTATAGCATGAGAAATATCTAGCCTGGTATATAAAATGGCATACATAAGACTTCCAACTCTAGAAGCATAGGGAATCTTACTCATACACTCCCTCTCTTCTGGGTTCTTGGGACCCACTGCCTTACAGAGTTTGACTCCATGCCTGAAAGGTATAAAACCTTTCTTGGAATCAAGCATGTTAAACCTTGATTATTTTTTGTCAATATAGCTTGACTGGGATAAACTAAGCATCATTTTATGTCTATTTCTAAATAGCTTTATCCCAAGAATATAGGATGCCTCCCCCAAGTATTTCAGAGAGAAGTTTTGTGATAACTAAAGTTTAACAGATGATAACATCACTATAACATTCCTAATGAGTAGAATATCATCTACATACAAAATGAGAAATGTAGCAGCTTTCCCAGAAACCTTATTGTATACACATGGTTCATCTTTATTCTTTAAGAAGTCAAATGATTTGACAGCCTCATCAAATCTGATGTTCTAACTGTGAGACACTTGTTTAAGACCATAAATTGATCTATTTAGTTTACACATTATGTGGATATCTCCACTCGATATAAAACCTTTTAATTGCTCCATGTAAATAGTTTCCTGAATGTTTCCATTTAAGAATGCAGATTTTACATCTGTTTGCCAAATTTCGTAATCATAGTGTGCAACAAATTCTAACAAGAACCTAATGGATTTAAGCATGGATACTGGTGAAAAAAAATTCCTCGTGGTAAATTCTTTTATGTTGTCGATAAGATTTTGCAACCAACCTTGTTTTCTATGTTTCTGTGTTTTCATTTGATCTAATATTTCTTTTGAATATCCATTTGCAACCAATAGGAACAACGTTTATTGGTGGATCAACTAAAGTCCATACCTCGATTGAATACATAGAATCCATTTTGGCTTGCATGGCTTCACGCCATCATTTCGTATCGACATCTGATATCGCCTTTTTGTAATTATTTTGATCGTCATCACCTATAAGGTGTACCTACTCAATGGCATAGCCATATATTTCTGGAAGTATAGGGATCTTAATTCTTTTACGAAGACTTTAATTATTAGAATTTTTAGGAGGTATAGAGGTTTCTAACTGAGATATAAGGGTTTGTGGATATCCTAATTGTTCATCAAGAACGATGTTACTTTTGCCTCCATCACTAATAAATTCATCCTCAAGGAATCTGGCATTCCTACTAACAAAAATTTTTAATCATCGAGATGGTAGAAGTAATAACCAATGGTTTCTTTAGGATATCTTATGAACCTACATCTTATAGTCCTCATTTCTAACTTATTGTCTACTATGTTTTTCTTCACATGTGTCGGACAACCCTGTATCTTAAACTGACTAAGATTTGGCTTCTTCCCATTCCATAGTTCATATGGCATCTTAGGGACATATTTGGAAGGAACTCTATTTAAAATGTGTTTTATAGTTTCCAAGGCATAACCCCATAGGTATACGGGTAAATCAGTGAAACTCCTCATCGATCTAACCATGTATAACAAGGTACGATTTCTCCTTTCCGAAACACCATTGTATTATGGTGTTCCAAGAGGAGTCCACTGTGAAATAATGGCACTCTCTTCGAGATAGTCCAAAAATTCATTGCTTAAGTATTCACTACCTCTATCAGATCGAAGTATCTTAATACTCTTATCAGTTTGTTTTTCTACTTCATTTTCAAAATCTTAAAATTTTTGAAAAGCTTCATATTTATGACTCATTAGGTGGGTATAACCAAACCTTGAATGATCATAGGTAAAAGTGATGAAGTAAGAAAAACCAACCTTAGCACTGACCATGTCCAACAAGGTACGATTTCTCCTTTTCGAAACACCATTGTGTTGTGGTGTTCCAAGAGGAGTCCACTATTAAATAATGCCACTCTCTTTGAGATAGTCCAAAAATTCATTGCTTAAGTTTCACCACCTCAATCAGATCGAAGTGTCTTAGTACTTTTATCAGTTTGTTTTTCTACTTCATTTTCAAAATCTTAAAACTTTTGAAAAGCTTCATATTTATGACTCATTAGGTGGTTATAACCAGACATTTAATGATCATCCATAAAAGTGATGAGGTAATAAAAACTAGCCTTAGCACTGACATTTAATGGTCCACACACATTGATATGCATCAATCCTAATAAATCTCCGGCCATTTCCCGTTGTCCAACAACGGGTAATTTAGTCATCTTAAGATGTAAACATGATTCATATGTTGGTATGGGTTCAGGTGAGAGAAAACCTAAATGCCTATCTTTCTTCAACTTATTAATTCTCTTTACACTAATATGTACCAGTTTAATATGCCATTTGTACTTTGGATTGATTTCATCTCTAATTATAGTGAATTTACTTGCATTATTTGTTACTTCTATATTATTGATTTCACCAGTTAAATCCAAATAATAAGGTCCATTAGAAACACATCCAGTACACACCAACAAATCATTTTATTTAACAAAACAAAGCTGATCATTTATTTCAAACGTAAATCCACATCGAGAAAGACTAGATAGTGATATAATGTTCGTGGGTGACACTGGTACATAATGGCATTTCTCTAAGATAATACATTTATTGGAAGGAAAATTCAAAAAAAAGGTCCCCACGGCTGATGCATTAACTCGTTCTCCATTTGCCACTATGAGGAAGACCTCCCCTCTACTCAGTTTTCTGCTTATCTTCAGATCCTGCAAGTTTCTACACATATGTGAGCTTGCACCATAATCTAAGCACCAAGATATAGTTGGGATAATCATAAGATTACTCTTAATATAGAAAACGTTAGACATACCTGAAGAGGATTTATCTTTCTTGGATTGGAGGAACCTTTTACATTCCTTCTTCTAATGCTCGAGGTCATTGCAATGGAAACATTTTCCACCTCCATCATTGTTCTTATTTATACCTCCCTTGGGTTTGAGGTTCATATTTGATTTCTTTCCCTTTCCTTTTCCCTTCCCCTTGCGTTGCCACTTGGTTTCAGAGGTAGAAGGTTTATCAAATGCTAGAGTTGATGGCTTAACCTTTCGAATCGATTGTTCAGCTGTCTTCAACATATCCAAAAAAATTTAAAGAGAAACTTCCAATCTATTCATGTTGAAATTCATGACAAATTATGAAAATGATTTTGGAAGGGACTGCAGTGCCAAGCAGACACTTAACTGTACGTCCATTTTAACATCCAGCTAAGCAAGATGCTCGATGTAATTGATCATATTGAGAACATGGTCTTTCACAGATGATATCTCCGCCATCCTCGTCGTGATAATATCTTTCGTAACATTATACCGAGTATTTATGCTCTGTTCACCATAAAGCTGATGAAGGTGAAACATGATGTCTTGAGCACTTTCCATTTGGTCATGTTGACATTGGAGCTGACATTAGAGGTGATTTAGCATCTATCCCTTATATTCTCATCTTTCCATTTTGAAAAAATGGCAATCATCTCTTCAAATGAACCCTCTGTTATTAATGGAGGTATTCATGTCAGAACATGATTGATTTTCTTTGAAAAAGTACAATTCTCAAATTTCTTTCCAAATCTAGGAAATTGGTACCGGTCAATCTGTTGGTATCTAAAATCATTGCCAAAGGGTTCGTCATATTTTCTACAAATTTAGATAGATCAAAAATTATAAACCACTCAAGATTAGGGACTTAAATCTTAATGGGGCTCCCACTAATTATTCTAAATCCACAATCCCCTCATAGATTAAGAAAAAACATTTAATACTTTTTAGTAGGTGTTGGGATCCAATTACTTATTGAACAATCCTCACATAATAGAAATCTTGGATTAGCCAAACTTAAATTTCTAGGTAGTAGCTACCCTTTATAAACTCTAACTGTGAATAAGTTTTTCAAGATTAAATCTTAGTCAAAATCATGGCTAAAGTTTCTCCGATGCAAATAACCAATCCATCCCATAGACATGTACTTGGCTAGAAGAGATACCAAAGCCCATCAGTCTTAAAATGGACCTTCTTTAAGAAATCGAAAGCGAGTGGTCCACTTTTATCAATGATTTTGAATAAACTTATTGTACTAACAAATAGACACTATTTGTAATTCTTAAAAATACTTCGGCCTCCGAGTAACTGGACACGTATATTCATAAGTCAATACCACCATGTTGTGCTAACAAATAATTGAACTCTCTAGGCAACACGTGATCATGTCTTACCTAGCTAGTTTGTTGTATCACGGTAAACTAGAAGTTTGGAACTAGCCCTGGAAAGAATATAACAATTTGTAAGTAACACGGGACCATAACCTACATCTGAAAAAAGTTATATACCAAAGGTCGGTCCATAGTGGAAGGCCATGGAAATCATCTCAGAGGTATGCCAATAACTAACTTAAATGTTTAACGAGGAATCTAAATATTACTAATTTAATCACAATAAGCAATATTATCTTCGCAGTTTTATCTCATCACGATAAAATTACATGTATAACATAGCTTAAAAGATATTAGGATAATTATGGACTTTAGTTAGATAAATTCTAGCCACCAAATTTTTCAAGAAAATGTTTTATATGGTGATAACTTTAAATTAAACAAAATTAATCAGCAATAGTCTACAAACATTACCATTCATTCCAAATGAATAGCCCAATTTTAAAGCTCATATAAATTGGTGCATAGTCCATACTTTCCTTTTAATTTAATAATAACATTAAATGATATCATTAAAAGTTGTATTAAACCATTACAATTTTAAATTATAGCCAACTGAAAGATACCATGCTATTATCCCCAATAACAATAATTCAACTCATAATTGAATTATGAGAATAATTTTGCAGAAAATGGTGATACGCGCATATAAGTTAATTGCCCAAGTCATTTAAAAAAAACTAGTCAACAATTAAAATAGGTATCTCCCATAATCAAAATCCAAATTTTATTCAACCATAAAATTAATTTGATTAAAATTTCAATCTAGTAATTTTTTAGAATTTTCTAAAATTAAATAATAATAAAATATATTTCTTATTGCGACATAATGCAGGAAATGCAACATAATACAGGAATAAATAATTATAAAATTCCAGATTATGTTTTTTCTACATCATTACATGTGTGGTAATTTTTCTAGAATTTTTTTTATATTAATAATATTTTAAAATAATTAAATACATTATTCCAAAAGTGAATTTACAAAGAAACACATTTTTAAAAATGTCAAAATTATATTCTGATTTCATTATAAAATTAAGAATATTTAAAAATAATTTTAAGAATTTTTCTGTAATTTTATTCGGAGTCTAATAGTAGTAAATTAATTTTCAATGATGAAAATAATATTTACTACATCATGTTGATGTCACTAGAGTTCTGATTCAGTTTATACGTAGCTGCGGTGAATTCTCTACAGCTTTGCATCACAGCCACAGATTTCTATCAACTTTAGAGTTTTGTAGAATACTCATCCGAAGTCAGAATGGGTTGATCAAAACATGGATTCGATCATCTCGATGAGATCTATCCATCTAACGTCGCTAAGGCTTTTATTAAATCACCAATATTACCTTATCCATATACACGAGTATAAACCCTGTAATTTTGGGATTCGTTCAAATATGATTTAATCACTACATGAAGAAATAAATCCTAAATGTTTTGGTATGTTCAAACAGGAATCCAAATGTTTCGATTAATTTATTAAGGAAAGTTAATTACCGTTTTTGTATCTTGGCTATATTTTAAGTTATAACTCGTGACTATATAATTCGTGAGCATTGCTCTGATACCACTATTGGAATACGTCCAATTAATAGTGCGAAAAATAAAAAAAAATATTAACCATATTCATATGTAGATAGGTTAAATCTCACGTACGTATATAGCACATAAAATAGTAAATACAAAACTAACCCGTTGTGGTGTGCTTTTCGATTATCAATCAAGGACGCACCCAGTTTGGTTCGGGCCACGAGTTGAACTTGGTGATCTAAGTTTCATATGTATCCGTTGGTAAGACAGAATCAAACTCCCCAAGCGTAGTTCCTAAATTCTCCTTAAAAGAATTCATAGAAATTCTAGTATAGAAATTATCTCACAAGTATTTTCATACTTTGTAAATTTCTCTCAACCAAAAGCTTATAGAATTTGATATTCTTGTTCTTCTTCACTCTTTTACAAGGCTTCCAAAGCCTTGTATTTATACCCAAAGGTTTTGGAAATTCAATTTAATTCCAAATTCAATTCAATTCTAAAAAATGATTAATTAATCTTTATGGTGGAAAACCCACTCCATTAAACAAATGGGAGATAGTGAAATCCTACACCCCCCATTAATGTCTTAATCACTTACCTAACTTTGGTAAAGCCAAAATTACCAAGGTAAACTAGAAAAAGTGTACCTAACTTTGGTAAATGGTAATAAGATCAAACTAAAATTTTCTTATCATTGAATTTCATCAGAATCCTTAACGAGTATGAGAATTCCTTTTCCTCCAAAACTTCTCAAGTAGAATTTATATTTTGTTTAACCCGATATATTTGTAACCTTAAAGGTTCATTCTTCTTGGTTTATGGTAACTCGTTTATTACTCCAGTAAAGAGTTAAATCAATAATCATTAATAACATGTAGGTGTATATTATGATTAGTGCTAATATAGAGTGAATAAATTATTCATCTATACTGAACTTTGTCTATTAATAGTTTCCATACACCCCAATCCTTCTATCATCCCACTATTAATTTTTTTTATTTCCAGAATGGTAAACTGTCAATCTATAAATCAAATATTCGCTTTCTTTTCATTTATACTATTTTGACAATATCCGATTAAAAACAATTATTCAGATCATTGTCAATACGTCGCCCAAGGATTTCATTAAAGTAACCAGTGTGGAATAAATTATCTATTTTCTAAGAGTGATAGATTCCATATTGACCATTCAAGATCATTTGTATAATATGAGGATAGCCCCAACTATACACTTTCCATAATCATATAAAAAGATCATAGTTTGTTAAGTAAAATAAAATGACTACCTAATACATACAAAGTATACAGGATGTCTCAGGTCTAAGGATTATATGTACAACTGTAACTATAAATTATATCCATTGACATATTAGCAAGAAATCCATTGGATAATTTTTTGTGGTTACGTTCAATGCCATACTGTACAATATGTACCTATACATCTGATCTTGTTTGACTCCGACAAATAGTTTGAGACTATGTTACTCCTTTAAGAAAGGAAATCATAACGTATGCTAGCGTTAATCCAAAACACAATGTCCAGTTTTGTTTCTGGATAGGAATAACTTATTAAAAGAAGAAACTAAGGTGAACATCTCCCAATCATAATTCAACCATTATGATTCCTCACACTCTAAAATGTTCGAATGGACGTAATCATAAATATCATATTTATTATTTATCAATTATGATTATATAAATCTTGCCCTATATTTGTATTTTAATAACAATTGATCGATGAATAATAACATGTCTTTTTATATTTCCAAAATACACAATACAAGATTGACTTTTGGGCATATATACAACCCTGAGGCCATAGTTTGTGAGTCCTAAGTGAGTGAGGATGAAGAGAGTGGGAATGAGGATGTGTAAGAAAGTGTGTTACAATTTGCCTTCCGTGAATTGTATGAAGAAACGGTGAAGGTGAAGAAGGCAAACTTAAAGTTGCATGTTAGGTTAAAAGAACGTTCTGTAAAAAATAATGATGCATTGATTGAGGATCTTTAGGCACGGGAATGGACTCTTCAGGAGAAACTAGAGTACGTTGAGGGTAAGAGAGTTAGTATTTATGGTTGGATGGAGGCTATGAAGAAGGATATTCTAGAGTTTGAGGAGTTTAGGCATTTGATCGAGTCTAGGATTAGTGATCTTGAGGAGAGATTGATAGATTAGAGTAAAGTAAAGTTTAATTTAGAGGCTAGGTCGAAAAGTTGGATAGGATTTTAGGCACCGTCCAAATCAAAGATGATAGGTGTGATAATGACTTCGATGATCGTATTTCTCCCATTGCGAAAGCCAATACCAATTGTATGAGAGAACCAACTAGGAACGTTTAAAGACGTACACGTTTAGGTATCATTCCTCGTCGTGTTTACACTTGCACTCATTGCGGTAGGAAGGGTTACCTTAGACATAATTGTTATGACCTTAAAAATGCTCCTAGGAAGTTTAAGAATAAAGTCATTTCGGTTCCTAAAATCCCTATGCGTTGTTATACTCCTCTTTGGGTTAGGAAATTGGACTTAGAGGCTTTAGGAATTGAAATTCATGACTCTCGTTTGCTTGCACATGATATTTCTTATGGATGATTGTGTTAGCATGTTTGTTATATGCTAGTTTGGTTCATGATATATATTTGCTAGTGTTATGACATGGTTATCTCTTTGTATTATATTTTTCTTTTATTTGAGTATTATTGGAAAAATACAAAAAGATTTTACTTCGAAAAAAAAAATGAAATTGAAAAAATATTTTTGGTTTCATATATTTTTGAAAATACAAAAAGATTTTATTTTGGGGTCCAAAATGTCTTTTGAAAAACACAAAAAGATTTTCATTTGTTTTGTGTCATGAGTTTACACTTGATGTGGAATATTGGTGTGCTTGGACCCCCATTATTTCATCTTTCCACGTGGCTAGTATATTTGGTCATGATTTTGGATACAAAGATTGATCTTAGCCATTTGTTTAATGGGGTTGTTTCGAAGTTGACTTAAATTTGGATTCGACTATGTATATGTCATTGCACACATGAACAAGCTTATCTAAATGTTTGAATTGTCATTCATATTTAAGTTTAGCTAGTCGTTCTCCTCTCAATTTTATCATCTATGCACATAATAGACTTAGGAGGAGTTATGCACGTAAGGACCATTGCTCGTGAAATTTTTGTAATACCCCGTATTTCTGAATATTCCAAATACTCTATTTAATTAAATTGGAGAATTAAATGAGAAAGTACGGCTTAATTTAAATAACGTAAGAGTAGTAATTTATAGAGTTTTATTTAAAATTGTAATTTTGGAATATTAATCGAGAGATAGATACCGGATTATATTGCCTCATTATATTTACTTAATGCGAGTGGTAAATAGTTACTTAACGCGTGTAGACCGTGTTGGGGTGAGAATGAGTAATATTTTTTAAGTGACTCAAATAATAATTTAGAGGTCACAGATGAGTCCGGAAGGGTCAAAATAGTATACCCGGGGGTACTAGTTGAGTCCCAGGGTAATTTTGGACTAAACCGAGACCGTTCGGGGGCGTTTTGGTCTTTTAACATGACAGGGTATGGAGACCAACGAAATTGAGAGCTTTATATCAGCTGTATGATAGAGGGGTTAGGGTTAGAAAAGCCATGAAAATACACCATAGCCATTAGAGATAAGAGAGAAACTATTCTCAAGGAAAAAGGAAGAATTGGGAAGGATTCAAAGGAGATTTTCACTATCAACTTGTTGGGGAAGAAGGATTAAAGGATGAAGATCATCAATCATCAACAACAACCACGAAATCAGACCCTACTAATCATAAGGCAAGTTGTTTATTGCAAAAATTATAAAGTTATAATACCCATGTGTAGAGTTTTTGAATAGTCTTGTTTAAATCAATATCTTGATAGGAGAATGATGATATTTATACATGTTGGGATAGGAATCGCATGTAGAATGATTTAACTTCTGTAGAGGATTAATATTCAGATTAGACTTGATGATTTTTCGAAATAAAATCTGGATTTTGAATAAAAATATGGGAAGAACACCATAACTAGGGTTTCAAGAAATTTTGGGTTTAATTCACTTTTTCTTTAAAGGAATTGGAGTTTTGATGTATTTGGCACGTTAGAATTTGTCCTAGTATATGTGAAAATATGTTAGGATCATTGGGTCGAAGTTTGGTGGACTATAATGGAGTTTGAAGATTTGTTAATGGAGAAAAAACTTAACGAAGAAGACGAACTGCGTCTGTCCCTGTTCGATCGATCGATCGATCTCGAACTATCGATCGATCGACTATGCCGATCGATCGAACCCAGCAGTCGATCGATCGACGCAAGCTGTTTTTCCCGAATTTTTCGTGTTTAAGTCTTCGTTGATTTTTGGGAATGAGTGAGTATCCTAGGATCTACTTTATACTTATATGGGAGTGAGAATAAGACCAGTAGGTATATTGTTGAGGTCCGATTAGGCCATTGGGTGTAGGGCTTGGATTACGGACCGATGAGAATAAATCCGATTTAGTAGAGTATCGGGGAATTCGGAATTGAATTACGAGGCGATGTAAATTCAATTTAAGTAATAAACCAGTAGGGTAAGTAATAACTACTGAAATTATATGTGAGGGGTAACTAGGACCCTTAAAGTTGCGTGAATACTCGAATAAATGCAATAGTGAAATAAATTGTAAATTAATGAGTACGGTGTATATAAGTAAAAATATATTTCGTACGTGCATGATTTGATGGGTCGGGTGTGTACCTACTAAATTATATAAAAGTTTGGGTTAAGAGAATTTTACCTAAATTAATTATGTTAGGGTCGATGAGACATTCCGAACTAACATAAAGTTATTATATGTTTGGGGTCGATGAGAAATACCGAACCAAACATTTGAACTGGTGTCGCGATGAAAGAGTCCCGAACCAGAATATGTGTATATATATATATATATTTAAAATAGTTGGGGTCGATGGATAATTCCGAACCAACTCTCACTTGGGGTCGATGAATCATTCCGAACCAAGAGATCTTTATTTTTGTATATAAATAATTGGGGTCGATGTATCATTCTGAAGTAATTCCTGCTTGGGGTCGATGAATCATTCCGAACCAAGAGTCCTTTACGTGTATAAAAAGGGCAAAATTGTAATGACTGATATTTAGAATATATTGTGTGTGATATATATACTTGATGATATTATACTTCTGTGTATTAGTAGATTGATATATATTATGTATTTAAAGATACATACTGAACTGGTAAGTTAAGTAGTGAAACTTAATTACACAAGTGGGAAGACAACAATTGTGAGAATTGTAGTAATCTTAGTAGTGAAACTAAATGATAAGTCTTGAAAAATAACATAGATGAAATGTTACTTGAGAATTAATTAACATACGCGGGATGTTAGTGAAACGGTTGTACTGTATGGGTGGTACTGGAACTTAGGTACAGATAAGTTTAGTTGACTACTTTGGTTTTAGTTAGCTTGGGAGGTATGGCTAGATAAACTAAGTGTAGAACGTTAGGTGTGCACAAAAGATGAGGGGTGAGTAAACTCAAGAGAGTGTATGAGAACCTAACATGTGTAATCAATAACCGCATTTTATATTGTGATAAACTCTTGTTAAATATTTTCAAAATGTTTTGAGTACTAACTCTTGCTATAAAATATTTTCAAAACCTTTTATGTGTCCAGCCACAGGAACGCTATGTATGATGAATCCATTCCAGGGATGCGAAGCTGTAGTATGGTGGATGCTTACAGGAGTTTGATTAGACGATATCTCTTATTCAGATCTAGTGAAGGATCTCTCACTATTCTTGGTATGGACTTGTGGTCCGGTATTAGTCTCATATGTTTAATTTCAGATTAGTGGATTGTTCTTGTTATATTGTTGCTTGGGAATTTTTAGCCGATGGTTTATTCGGTATTACTCTTATTCTTTTGTACTTACACTTTGTTGATTGGGTTGTAGTACATGATTATTTTGTTTCCGCATTGTTGGTTTATCTATTTTAAGAAAGATAAAATTTGGCACCGGTCTAATTTTACTTAGGGGATTAGTAATTAGAAAGTTTTTGACAGTGATGCTAAGAATGAACCATTTGAGAAACCTATTTTAATTTAATAAAGGCTTGATCCCCCGATGTTTAATTAGGCGGGGTGTCACAAATGGTATCAGAGCATCAGGTTCTAGTGTCCATAGGATCTCTACGGCTTACTACGTTTTCAGCGTATCGTTTGATTGATATAGAGCCCTATCTTAGGATTATTGTACTCCTCTACGTACGTAGTTTACGTTCTCCTGCTATTTAGTAGATGTAGTGTTATATATACGAGTTCGATTGGGCACGGTACGTCGAATATGGTGGTAGGACCAGCATTGGCGTTAGAAGGACTGCAGGAGGGAGGAGCTCGGCATAAAGCATGGAGTGTTCGAAGATGGTGACCATGGGAAAGATGACTGTTGTCGAGGTCACTCCTAGTGTGTAATGGAAGTAGAATGTACAGGGGTTTTGGCATTAAGGATAGAGTAGAAATGCTCAGAAGTGAAAACTTGGGTAAATTTTATAGAGGCAACGTGGTGGGGATACCAATCACCGCATCCGGGCCAAAGGTCCGTATACAAATAGACAGACTTTACGTATAGTTTAACCGCAAAGTTCTCTAATGATGATTCAGAAGCGAAGTGAATGGAAATACCTGAACCCATCACATGAAAGCCTGGTAGAGGCCAACCGTGAGAAAGAAATTTTTCTGTTGAAGTGAACTTGTACCGATGAGATAGGTATAAGGGGGAAAAAAAGATCCCTTGAGAGAATGGACTCTCGAGTTGTCGTTCGCAATTTTGGTAAAAAAAAAACTCTTCTTGGACGACTTATGTATGTGAAGGCAGTATGGTACTTCTTACAAGGTTGAGGTAAATGCTCCTAGGTGGGCGGAGCTAAGAGAATTTAAAGATTTAGTCAAAGAGTAAGACTGAATGTAATGGGGCTGGTGCAAGCCATAAGTTGAAACTCACTAGGGGGGTTAATTATTAGATTCTAAGTCGGGACTGTTAAGTCCCATGGTGCGTTCCTCTTGGTCAGCAGAACTAAGGGAACCAGGATGATAGTGTTCAGAATCGAGGCTACCAAGTTCGAGAGGAGGGATACCCAAACCGGTCGGTGTGGCCTAGAGTAAGGGAATTTTTCAAAAGATGTCTAGTGTGGTTGTAGGGCCACGCGTTTTATTTTAGCTTGAAGTTATTTGAAGAAATAATAACTCCGTTAAGTTTTTCATTCCGGAGAGGACAAGCGTGTTAGGTTCGGAAACCATCTGAACCACCAGAGCGATGGACAAGGAAGTATATGGATTTTAGCCTCGAGTGAATGGGGTATATGACGATGCCTCACCTGAAAGAGGGTCGAGTTGTCATTTTTCATCAATATGTGAGAGACTTCGGCGATTATGAACATCTCATAGTAATTGATTCCGGTGTGTGGGAACCTAAATGATGTGAGTCAAGGTATATAGTATGACCGCTGAGCGGAGAGATCGAGCTCCCTGTTGTAATTAGTGCTAAGGACTTAGTGATAGTATAAGCGCGGTGCCACTTGACTACTTTAGAAATATTGGAGTATGGTTGCACATATTGTCGAGGAATGGAATTTGGGCATCTCGACTATGTGTTGTTCCGACAATGCTCAATAAGAATACATGGGGGAGAGGTGCCTTGTTTAAGTACGATTGCGAAAGGGGATACGACTGAATTTTATGCACGTCAGGAGAAGAGACGTTGTTAGATGCTAGGACATCAGTGGAGCCGGTAGTGTTGTGGAGGAGCAATGAAAGGATTACTTCACCACGAAGGGATAAGTGGGAGTTTATGTGCAAGGATTTGATTTTTGTCTATAGGGGATGGAGAATACCCGCAAGATTGTAGTCACGTCGTGTAGACAAGGCTAGAGTTGAGGAAAAGCACGTTACGGGTGCAACGCTTGCAATGTTTTTGCAAATGTGCACGGATAAAAGGGTGTATGGGCGCCCTAATCAATTGGCCTTCTTAGACATCCGAGATAGAGGGATGCAGAAAAATTATTTTGCACACCGATGGGGAAATTATAAAGTAACCAACCCCAAAAGTGCGCCAATTATGAAGAGTGCACAAATTGTAAAGTATAATATACCGGAAGAGAGAGGGGAATAGAGTACCACTTGAGGAAAGATGACGTGAGTGGGAAGCAGTGTTGAGGAAGGGACATAATGAGATAGTCTCCAGATGCACCGCTAGTTTATAGAGAAAGATAGACTCGAAATGAGCAACCGGAATGTGATAGTGAAACTATGTTTCCAATGATGGAAGGAGGAGATAGACTTATAAATTATTGATGGGCTATGAACATCATAATTAAGCCAACATTTCTCTAGAGTAGTGGAATGGGGTGACCGGGATGGATTAACATGTAGTTGAAAAGGGAGAGTGCACAAGTGCACAGTGCCGCTCTACATGATTGTGAATCAGAATGAAATCCTAAAATTCCACCCTGTGAGAGATGGTCAGGGAGGAATAGAGATAAAGTGTTATTTTGAGTAGGTTGTGTTTGCCTACGACTCAACGTTAGTGAGAAAGGAAGATAATACGCCCTTACGATAGTGGAATTTTGGAGAAGCCCACTGATCAATTCATAGGTTGAATTTATACCTATATGAGCGTATTTGTAGGTAGCGTGAGACTGCCTATATGAACTGTACATAAGGTTTAGGTTCTTGGATGCCCATTAAGAACTTATGTGCACTTTGAGGTGTGGTTCGAGGAGACATTTCGAACATTTAGCCCTTAACGCGTGATATGAGGACATTCTATTGGGGTACGACATTTTAGAATATAAGAAGTGTGAAATATATAGCTCACAAATTGTCTACTCATGTGCGATGAGATATATATACTTATATTGTGCTCTAAGTGTGATTCCGAGGCAATATAACCAATCACTATTGGTGATCGAGGTGGGATTCCGAGCCAATAACCTCAAAAGTGTTATAAAAGGGAGGTGATTATAAAATAGATGTTGATAGTATATGTTATGTGTAAGATATATATACCTATTGATTTTCCTACTTATAAGCGATAATAAGTGTGTTTAATCTCTGCATTGGGGTCGATGATGTTCCGGACCAATACATGAGGGATCGATTTGGGGTCGATGATGTTTCCGAACCAAATCGATGATAAATATTGGTATCGACGGAAGGTCTAAACCAACATATGTATTACATTTACCCTGGGGTCGAGGGATTTTCGAACCAATGTAAATAACAGGATGATTGGGGCTGATGATTTTGCCGGACCAATTATCCTTATAGTATATATTGTGTGTGAAATATATATACATTATAATTTTCTACTTATGAGTGATAGTAGACACATAGATGTTATATCTAGAGTTATACATCAAAAGGGTAAATTAAGTGAGACTTAATTATGATATAGGCGGCATGGGTAACATGTAATAAGAGTTTATAATGAAGCAAGACATGTACTTGGGGCGACCGTTAGGATGATATGATTTGATTTTGGGTATTAGAGGATGCAATGACGTTTAAGGTCCTTAGTCTTAATACCAGCCTTATCCTAATTTCGAGGACGAAATTCCTTTGTAAGGGGGGAAGTATGTAATACCCCGTATTTCTGAATATTCCAAATATTCTATTTAATTAAATTGGAGAATTAAATGAGAAAATACGGCTTAATTTAAATTACGTAAGAGTAGTAATTTATAGAGTTTTATTTAAAATTGTAATTTTGGAATATTAATCGAGAGATAGATACCGGTTTATATTGCCTCATTATATTTACTTAGTGCGAGTGGTAAATAGTTACTTAACGTGTGTAGATCGTGTTGGGGTGAGAACGAGTAATATTTTTTAAGTGGCTCAAATAATAATTTAGAGGTCACATATGAGTCCGGAGTCAAATTAGTCAAAATAGTATACCCGGGGGTACTAGTTGAGCCTCGGGGTAATTTTGGACTAAAACGAGACCGTTCGGGGGCATTTTGGTCGTTTAACATGACAGGGTATGGAGACCTACGAAATTGAGAGCTTTATATCAGCCGTATGATAGAGGGGTTAGGGTTAGAAAAGCCATGAAAATACAGCATAGCCATTAGAGATAAGAGAGAAACTATTCTCAAGGCAAAAGGAAGAATTGGGAAGGATTCAAAGGAGATTTTCACTATCAACTTGTTGGGGAAGAAGGATTAATGGATGAAGATCATCAATCATCAACAACAACCACGAAATCAGACCCTACTGATCACAAGGCAAGTTGTTTATTGCAAAAAATATAAAGTTATAATACCCATGTGTAGTGTTTTTGAATAGTCATGTTTAAATCAATATCTTGATAGGAGAATGATGATATTTATACATGTTGGGATAGGAATCTCATGTAGAATGATTTAACTTATGTAGAGGATTAATATTCAGATTAGACTTGATGATTTTTCTAAATAAAATCTGGATTTTGAATGAAAATATGGGAAGAACACCATAACTAGGGTTTCAAGAAATTTTGGGTTTAATTCACTTTTTCTTTAAAGGAATTGGAGTTTTGATGTATTTGGCACGTTAGAATTTGTCCTAGTATATGTGAAAACATGTTAGGATCATTGGGTCGAAGTTTGGTGGACTATAATGGAGTTTGAAGATTTGTTGATGGAGGAAAAGCTTAACAAACAAGACGAACTGTGTCTGTCCCTGTTCGATCGATCGATCGATCTCGAACTATCGATCGATCGACTATGTCGATCGATCGATGCAAGCTGTTTTTCCCAAATTTTTCGTGTTTAAGTCTTCGTTGATTTTCGGGAATGAATGAGTATCCTAGGATCTACATTATACTTATATGGGAGTGAGAATAACACCAATAGGTATTTTGTTGAGGTCCGATTAGGCCATTGGGTGTAGGTCTTGGATTACGGACCGATGAGAATAAATCTGATTTAGTAGAGTATCGGGGAATTCGGAATTGAGTTGTGAGGCGAAGTAAATTCAATTTAAGTAATAAACCAGTAGGGTAAGTAATAACTACTGAAATTATATGTGAGGGGTAACCAGGACCCTTAAAGTTGCGTGAATACTCGAATAAATGCAATAGTGAAATAAATTGTAAATTAATGAGTACGGTGGATATAAGTAAAAATATATTTCGTACGTGCATGATTTGATGGGTCGGGTGTGTACCTACTAAATTATATAAAAGTTTGGGTTAAGAGAATTTTACCTAAATTAATTATGTTAGGGTCGATGAGACATTCCGAACTAACATAAAGTTATTATATGTTTGGAGTCGATGAGAAATGCCGAACCAAACCTTGAACTGGTGTCGCGATGAAAGAGTCCCGAACCAGAATATGTGTGTATATATATTTTTTTTAAATAGTTGGGGTAGATGGATAATTCCGAACCAACTCTCACTTGGGGTCGATGAATCATTCCGAACTAAGAGATCTTTACTTGTGTATATAAATAATTAGGGTCGATGTATCATTCCGAACTAATTCTGCTTGGGGTCGATGAATCATTCCGAGCCAAGAGTCCTTTACGTGTATAAAAAGGGCAAAATAATAATGACTGATATTTAGAATATATTGTGTGTGATATATATACTCGATGATATTCTACTTCTGTGTATTAGTAGATTGATATATATTATGTATTTAAAGATACATACTGAACTGGTAAGTTAAGTAGTGAAACTTAATTACACAAGTGGGAAGACAACAATTGTGAGAATTGTAGTAATTTTAGTAGTGAAACTAAATGAGAAGTCTTGAAAAATAACATAGATGAAATGTTACTTGAGAATTAATTAACATACGCGGGATGTTAGTGAAACGGTTGTACTGTATAGGTGGTACTGGAACTTAGGTACAGATAAGTTCAGATGACTACTTTGGTTTTAGTTAGCTTGGGAAGTATGGCTAGATAAACTAAGTGTAGAACGTTAGGTGTGCACAAAAGATGAGGGGTGAGTAAACTCAAGAGAGTGTACGAGAACCTAACATGTGTAATCAATAACCGCATTTTATATTGTGATAAATGCTTGTTAAATAATTTCAAAATGTTTTGAGTACTAACTCTTGCTATAAAATATTTTCAAAACCTTTTAGGTGTCCAGCCACAGGGACACCATGTATGATGAATCCATTCCAGGGACGCGAAGCTGTAGTATGGTGGATGCTTACAGAATTTTGATTAGACGATATCTCTCATTCAGATCTAGTGCAGGATCTCTCACTATTCTTGGTATGGACTTGTGGTCCGGTATTAGTCTCAGATGTTTAATTTCAGTTTAGTGTATTGTTCTTGTTATATTGTTGCTTGGGAATATTTAGCCGATGGTTTATTCGGTATTACTCTTATTCTTTTGTACTTACACTTTGTTGATTGGGTTGTAGTACATGATTATTTTGTTTCCGCATGGTTGGTTTATCTGTTTTAAGAAAGATAAAATTTGGCACCGGTCTAATTTTACTTAGGGGATTAGTAATTAAAAAGTTTTTGACAGTAATGCTAAGTGATAGTGCAAATATTGCACCCCTGCCGCGAACCAAGTTAAGAACAGGGCGCGGCCCTACAGAGGAACAGGGCGCGACCCCTACTGAAGGACAGGGCGCAGCCCCTATAGAAGAACAGGACGCGGCCATTGACTCATCAACCTGCCGCGGCCTCATTATATGCAGGGCACGGCACCCTGCTGCAGCATTCCAGACCACGTGCTCACAGCCCGTGACAGCTCACATATCTCCTATAAATAGAGGTCCACACCTCGAGATTGGGTGACACCTCGGGAACAGTGACGACAACGCTCGCTGAAGCCCTGCACAACCCTCTCCATTCAACCTCAACTTACGACTTGGGAGCTACTCACATACCTCGTGGCCCGACCTCCGGCACACCCGGAACCTCGACAGCCATGTATTCTCCCTTATTCTCATACTTGTACGCCTCTTTAGGCACGTTTACATTGTAAAGTACCTCGTGTATAATGAGAATGGAGCAACACAGTGGACGTAGGCCTATTTTAAGGGCTGAACCACTCTAAACCTTGTCTTCTCTCTATTTACCTGCTTTTATCTATTTGTTCTACACTTACACATGATCTGATGGCACGAGATCTACCTATGTACGATTTCTCGCATCATCAGTTTGGCGCCGCCTGTGGGAAACTCGAGATTTTCAGTCTTGTTTTTCTACATCTGGAGTTCGTAAACACCTTACCTTATCCATGGGGGTCCTTTGGATCATAATCTCATGGCTAAATTTTGGTTATGGAGCTCTGTTTCATATTCACACCCTTGAATGGGTATTCATCAAATCCAGATCTACTTTGGGGTCTTCATTCTATTATTTCAGATTTATTTGACATCCCCCTGTGATATCATTTCATCTGAATAGTGCTGAAAAGCATGGTGGGCTTTAGCCCCTAAAAGATAAATGATTAGGGAAGAAATGTATGAATTCCATTTTTGTTGCACTTGGCCTGTGATCTAGGGTATACCGTTGAAACTATGCCGTTTAAGTGCATGGAGAGGTTATTTACTCACGGACAAACCCTAGTAGGTGGGCTCTCTGTAGGTTTCGGGAGAAAAGCTCAAATCCCGGCCTTCAAATGTGACTGCTCCTTGCTGCCAAGGAGGGGGTGCGGCCAGACAGTGAAAATGTCTTATGGCCGCGGCCTCTACCAGCGTAGCTGTTGCAGAAGCTTCAAACATCGAGAAGCAGAATCATATGGGCACAGCTCCAAATCGGCCATACCAGGCCGCGACAGTACCTCCTTATGCCTTATGGCCGCGGCCGCGGCAGTAGGACCACGTTGCAGTAAAAATGCTGCACCCCCATTTCTTGGATATTTTAATATCCTTATGATAAACTCACTTCTGTTAGTTTTGTCTCAGATTATATATATTTTATAAAGACTAACAAAAGCAGAAGATGGAAGGAGAGTCCAGTCAAAGCACAGAGATCAAGGATGAGATTGTGCAGCTGTACAGCCATCTCAACCATCTGTATGACAGTCATGCCTCCCTCCAGACTCAAGTCAACTACCTCACTCAGAGGGTACTCATGCTGGAGGCCGCGGCCTTACCAAATACGGGTGCGGCACTTGTCCCAGCAGCACCCACTTGCCTAACGGCCGCGGCAGTTCAAGAGAGTCCAGCCGCAGAAGCTCTCAGTAGGAGCCAGAAGAGGAAGGCAGAAAGGAAATTTGGGCCCTATACCCCACTGGCACTCCCGATTGAGGTGATATTCGAGCACATCAAGGAGGACAAGCTGTTAAGGTGGCCAGAGAAGCTGAAGTCTCCACCCCACAAGAGGAACAAAGCCAGCTGGTGCAGATTCCACCATGACCACGGCCATGAAACAGGGCAATGCTACGCTCTGAAGGACGAGATTGAAAGGCTGATTGGGCAGGGGATGCTGCAAAGGTTCCTCAAAGACGTTTAAGGGGATGCAGCCTGCTCACTCCCAACACATGCCTATCTATCATACTTATCTCTTATGCTCTATCTGTTTTTTTTTTATTTAAACTAAAGCTGTGTATTATCATCACAAAATCATACATATATGAATACGTGAATTAGCAAATATTGCCATATTTGATTTCTCTCTCTTGCTCTTATAATCTGTCCTCACAAAAGACCTTTTGTACTAAACAGATCTCAAGGGGAGAACAACAAGTTATCTCGGAAGATTATTATTATTTCGGGATGCACCTATGGAGGGATTGCGATCTTAATTATTGCAGAAGTTCCCCTCACGATGTGCAATTACATCTTATCATTTGATGATCAAATTCACGAGAGCATCCGATGATTCAAGGAGCTCCTATTATACACAAGGGCTTACAATGCCCGTTCTTAGCTTTCGGGATGCGTCATTAGCCCTGGGAGGTGACTCTCTCGGCAAAATATCATAAGCCTGGGGAGGCTTGATAGTGTCTCACGCATTAGCTGTGGGTGGCTTCATAACATAACCCAGCCTGGAGAGGCTTGATAGTGTCTCACGCATTAGCTGTGGGTGGCTTCATAACATAACCCAGCCTGGAGAGGCTTGATAATGTCTCACACATTAGCTGTGGGTGGCTTCATAACATAACCCAGCCTGGAGAGGCTTGATAGTGTCTCACGCATTAGCTGTGGGTGGCTTCATAACATAACCCAGCCTGGAGAGGCTTGATAGTGTCTCATATATTAGCTGTGGGCGGCTTAATAACATAGCCCAGCCTGGAGAGGCTTGATAGTGTCTCATATATTAGCTGTGGGCGGCTTAATAACATAGCCCAGCCTGGAGAGGCTTGATAGTGTCTCACACATTAGCTGTGGGTGGCTTGAAAACATAACCCAGCCTAGGGAGGCTTGATAGTAACCCGTATATTAGCTGTGGGTGGCTTAAAAACATAACTCAGCCTAGGGAGGCTTGATAGTAACCCGTATATTAGCTGTGGGTGGCTTGAAAACATAACTCAGCCTAGGGAGGCTTGATAGTAACCCGTAGATTAGCTGTGGGTGGCTTGAAAACATAACCCAGCCTAGGGAGGCTTGATAGTAACCCATACATTAGCTGTGGGTGGCCTGAAAACATAACCCAGCCTGGGGAGGCTTCATAATGCACCATGATAGAGCCTGGGAAGTTGCCGCAGCAATACAACAAGAAGAGAGGCCGTGGCATTCTCAGCCGATGCAGCCTTTAAACATCAAAAATGGCTTCAGCCCCTCAAAAATGGCCGCAGCCCTAAAGCCATACTTCATTGACACCGCGGCCTAAGCGATCACCAGTGATTCTGCAAATGAAAGTCCCATCAGGCCGCGGACTTCTCGAAGAAGCCACGCATAAAGTGGTGCTGCAACCTTATGCCCAAGGGGTATGGCCATCAAGTAAAGGATCATTGGCAGTTCAAAGCTATGTTATGGGGCCGCGGCATCCTCACAACACCGCAGCCATATCAGCGCAACAGCCCTGTCCACGAGGCAGTAGAAAACTAATGGAGGCCGCAGCAGCTACGAAAAAGTGCTATCATAAAATTGGAAAGAAACCGCGGAATTTCAAAAGGTTATTATGCTATGCTGCCGCGGCCATTACTATTAGTCCTACAAGTTCAATTAAGGGCAATTTGCAAATTTATTATGCTATGCTGCCGCGGCCATTAATATTAGTCCTACAATCAAGCTCAATTAAGAGGGCAATTTGCAAATTTGAGAGCAAGTACGTTCAACCATTCATCAAGGCATAAAAGTAAAATGGGCAAAGATATGTAATAAATCAAATTTGCACAAAGCGAAGAATATGGGCGCAACCTTGATATTATAAGTTAAGAATTCTAGGCCGCAGCCACTACAAAAACAAAGTACAGAGGGAACGCAACCCTGAGTTAATGGTCAAAACAAGATTACAAATTTAAGATGCCGCGTCGTCACGGTCATCACCTTCTTCATCATCCGCGGCCGTTTAAGTTAGATCACCTGATGCCGCAGCCTCTTCAGCTTGCTTCCTTGCTGTTTCAGCCGCGGCTTTCAATTCTGCCACGCATATATCATGTTCGGCGTCACCAAAGCTCCAGGACATAATTTGGTCCTTGGATTCGGGGAAGTTCTTGATGACCCTGTGCCTCAACTCTTGAAAGCCGCGGAGGTAGGCTCTGTTGTTTACAAGGAAGAAGTCCCTCGACTTCTGGAAGTTGGCCACGGCAAGGTCCGCAGCTTGAGATAATGCCGTGGAGTGACTTTCATCCTTCAAACGGTTCGCCTCGGCATGCTCCCCTTCAAGTCTTTTAATGGCCGCGGCATGATCAGCAGCCATCTTCTGTATTTGAAGTTCAGCCGCAGTAAACTTGGCCCGAGCCGTTGCAGCTTGTTCCGCAGCCTCCACAGCTTGAGCTTTCAATACAGACACAGACTCCGCGGCCTGAGAGAAGTTCTGCTCAGCCTCATCCTTGGCTTTTAGGGAAGCCTCCAAATCTTGCTTGGCCAACGTAAGTGCCGCGGCAGAAGAAGCTTTCCCCGCTTGGAAGGATGAGGACTTCGCCGCGTCCAGATCAGTCCTGTGAGTGGACTCCGCGGCTCTGTAAAGCTTGTATAACCCATCGTACTTCATCCTCTGGGTCACTACAACATCCGCGGCCTAAAAGACAAAAGTTAGCTAAAAACTCTGGGAAAAGGACAAGAAATAAACAGTGGAGAAATTACCCTCAGTAGGCTGTGAAGAGCATACTCCTCCAGATCTTCGGGGTCATCCTCAACAAGGCGGTCAAGGTCCGCCTTCTCAGGAACATTCCTCATTCTGCGGACAACTCGCGCAGTTGTATCCCAAGAGGAGCTGGGATCCGCTTCCCTAAGTTGTGGCCGCGGACGACCATCAGGCCCAATACGTGGCCTTACTTGAGGCGGTGGCAGGTTAGCATTTACTGCCACGATATTCCGCGGAAGGGGATTGGTAGATTCTGCAGGTGGATTAGGGGATAGATCAGTGTCAGAAGGCAACAGGCCAGCCGCGGCCAGATGCTCACCAATATCGTCATCATATTGGCCTTCTCTATCGGATGCCGCGGCACCACCTTCAAACACTTCTTGGGATGCAGCCCTCCCAAGAGTTGGATTCGTCACATCATCATCAGCGGTAGCTGGCTCATCATCCGGGGCCGTGGTAGGAGCCCTCTTCCTCTTCCTCCTCTTCCTTACAGCATTGTTGAGGTTAGCTGCATTAACATCCATCTCAAGAAGCTGAGCCTTCAAAAGCTCCCTGTCTATCTCCTCACCTGAAAGAAGGAAAGTAGAGATTGTTACCGCGGAATGCTGAGAAAAGTAGAGGTTGTTACCGCGGAATGCTAAGGAAGGTAGATTGTTACCTTCCGCAGTCATCTTCGTTGGATGAGATTTGTTAGGGAAGTAGCCGACGTCAAAAATGGAAGCAGAAGTAACTAAGGTGCTGAAATTTTTATCCTTAGCTCTAACTGCCGCGACCCTTTCAACCCGCCTTCCCTGCCGCGGACTAAGATGTAAATTGTCAAGAGCTGCATGCAAATATAATGTTAGTACACTACAGTAGTGCAATTGAAAGCAAAGCTATGGAAGAGGACCGCGGCATGTATAGAATGGCTGCGGCTTTATATACCTAGTTTTAAAGGTTGACCCCACTGCCGCGGCATAGTATGAGATTTCTCTCTCTCACTCTCCTCTGGATGGATCTCCCACCCTTCTCCAGAGACATAAAAGAATTTGCCCTTCCAGTTCTTCACACTGGTAGGTCTCCCCGTGTACAGCTCCTCTCTATCCTTCCGAAGAGCCATGTAGTAGTACCAGGCAAACTTGACGGAGTTCTCCTTTGGTCTATAAAAATGGAAGAACTCTGCAGGAGCAATGTCCCGATCAAGCACCTTTCTCCAGAGGACCACCGCGACAAGTATAGCCCTCCACCCATTTGGGTCCACTTGGGCAGGTGCCAATCTCATGGCATTTAAAATTCTCCTAACAGGGACGGGGACAGGCAGCCGCAGCCCATAAACAAAGGCATGGAGTGGGAAACATACTCCATCAGCAGCAACGGAGGAACAAGGCCTGTCGTCCGCGGAGGGAGCAGTGCAGACCACACTGGCAGGAAATTCAAAGGCCTCAAACCACCAAGGAAACACCACACGCAGCCTTCAAAGGTCACCGGAAAATGCAAGAACAAGGAGGAACAGAATTCTCTCTCGATTTGCTCTCAAGGTCTTGGAAACGTAATGAAGTCCACGGCCAGAGGCAATTTATATAAGAGAGCGCGGGAGACGAAGCGTCGCCCAGAACAATACCGCGGCCGTTCTGTAGTTCGCCGCTGCCTGGGATCAGACAGGCCGCGGCACCTAATTTCATAATTGGCCGCCGTCTTGGATCAGACAGGCCGCGGCACGTAATTTCATATTTGGCCGCCGCCTGGGATCAAACAGGCTGCGGCATATTTTATAGTGCTTGGTCATCGCCTGGGATCAAACAGGCCACAGCACTGGAAGATCTGTCTCATAATATACGCGGCAGTCGCATAATTCAGCCGCAGCCCCAAAAGTGCTGCCTCTTGGCACTACGACTTGGGGGCTTATTGATAGTGCAAATATTGCACCCCTGCCGCGAACCAAGTTAAGAACAGGGCGCGGCCCTACAGAAGAATAGGGCGCGGCCCCTACAGAAGACGGGCGCGGCCCTACAGAGGAACAGGGCGCGACCCCTACTGAAGGACAGGGCGCAGCCCCTATAGAAGAACAGGACGCGGCCATTGACTCATCAACCTGCCGCGGCCTCATTATATGCAGGGCACGGCACCCTGCTGCAGCATTCCAGACCACGTGCTCACAGCCCGTGACAGCTCACATATCTCCTATAAATAGAGGTCCACACCTCGAGATTGGGTGACACCTCGGGAACAGTGACGACAACGCTCGCTGAAGCCCTGCACAACCCTCTCCATTCAACCTCAACTTACGACTTGGGAGCTACTCACATACCTCGTGGCCCGACCTCCGGCACACCCGGAACCTCGACAGCCATGTATTCTCCCTTATTCTCATACTTGTACGCCTCTTTAGGCACGTTTACATTGTAAAGTACCTCGTGTATAATGAGAATGGAGCAACACAGTGGACGTAGGCCTATTTTAAGGGCTGAACCACTCTAAACCTTGTCTTCTCTCTATTTACCTGCTTTTATCTATTTGTTCTACACTTACACATGATCTGATGGCACGAGATCTACCTATGTACGATTTCTCGCATCATCACTAAGAATGAACCATTTGAGAAACATGTTTTAATTTAATAACGGCTTGATCACCCGATGTTTAATTAGGCGGGGTGTCACAATTTTATATTGCATATTAATAATTGATGAGTGTGAACGAAAAAGGGTATGAGAGGCTTGTGAACTCGTCGTGAAAGCCACCGATTAAAATAGCCTAAGAAAAAATTAAGGCAATAAAAAGGAAATTATGCCAAAAATGGGGCCAATAGGAAGTCTCTTAAAAAAAATAGATATTCAAAAGAAAATATGGATAACAATAATTATCATATATGTTTGAAGGAGTTTCAGTTGAAGATCAATGGGTTCGCACAAACAAGTCATTTGTTGAAAAAGTCGTGTCATGACACTATTGTTTTAAGAATCATTAAAATTATATACTTGTGTGTGTGATATTTGTTTTGTTCTTTAAATTTAAGTTTAATTGTCACATGTGGCTAAAACATAGTTTGATGATATTTAGCGGTCAATTAGAGCTTCTTGAACGTATCTTTGTGTTTGGATTATGATTCATTTGTGTTAGTTACACCCTTTCATTCCATTCCATGTTTGAGCACGTTGATATTATGCCAATGCGTAACTAACATGCTTAATTTTTAGTTTGTTTTGCTACTGTTTTCATACTTCCACTTTCAATTGGTTTTATCAAATAATTTTTTCACTAGGCAGATGTTGCATAAAATTTGAGTTGGAATTGAAGTTTTTAAAGGTTATAGAACGACTTTGGGTTGTCATCTGAATGACATGTTCCTATCATTAGAAGAATGGATCAAACGACCATTCAAATGAGATACAGTCAATGTCAAGTATGGTTGTTAGATGGGTCATTAGATAGACCTTTCAAAGAACATCACAATATTTTGGGTCGTTAGATACACAGATCGAACAAAATGCTTCAGTCATTTGAATGACCTTGCATTGTCGTTTGAACGACCTGTTTAGACTTTTGGCTCTTCATTTTGTTTTTGTACCCGCTTGATATATATTACTCTGGTATTCTAGTTTGGTACTTTTGGGTTATTTTGGACAGTTTATATGTAGTCAATATTGAGTATTTATGCATTGACTCTTATACTACATTATTGTTTAGTCACATCATTTGATATTGGTGATTCTCTTATGTGACTGTTTACTAGCTATGATTTGACATATTTTGATTCTTTTTGGCTAGTTTACTATGTTTATCTAGATATGGTTCATATAATTATTCTCATGCTACATATGTGTTTATATGTTTAATTTTCTCATTAGTTGTCTATTCGAGACAAAAAGGGGGAGAGGTAGATATGTGATATAGGGAAAGATTTTTGCTAGTATTTTTTATATTGGTATCATATTGATTTTATATATAATTTGTTCCTCCATACTTCACATGGTATGTGTTTGTTTCATGTGTGTAGTGATTCTTCAATGATTAGAGATTTTATAACTATATCATATTTAGACAATTCATGCTCGCCAATCGTCCTACATTTGACAGCTACATTTGATAGTCCATGTCCTGTATTTTCTTTTGGTATTTTATGGGATTGGATTTAGTTCATACGGCTTGATGACCCGGCTTAGGCATTTCACTTTTTTGGTTTTTCCCCTGAATAGCCAAAGGGGGAGATTTGTATGGACAAATTTCCAAATAATGTCAATTTGATATATTAGCATTATTTCGAACAAAAACAACTTTAAGTCATGGATGGATTTTGTCACGATTTCCATTTAGTCTATAACATTGTGTTGAAGACGTAGCGGCCAAGCTTCAAAGATATATCATGTTGTAATTTTAATGCACGTTTTCACGTCTTCATTTGGTTTTTCGAGATTCTCTCAGGTATGGATACATATTGCTTTATGGATACTCAATAAATATTTTCTAAGGATGTTATTTTATTTAATTCTATTTTAAAATGTTTTTAAAATGAGATTTCTGAGATATATCTTGTTTAGAGTCTTATGGAAGTTTCCTTTGAGTTTTGATGGTTCAAACGGCTTTAACAGTCGCTCAAACGACATCTAGATGTCATTCAAATGACATGGCTTTATCGTGCTAAAGATATTCCTTGTTTGTTCTAATGATAAGCTAATTTAGTTCTAATGACTAGCCAGCTCAAAGTTTTTATATTTAAGGAAAATTTTCCTCAGAAAAATAGAGTGCAGAATATACAGAATTACACAGAACCCATACGTTTTCTGCTTTTGTTCACCAAAGGTTTCCAAAGCTAAAAACATCCTTTGTGCTTAAAAGATCCGAGTTTACATACCATATATTAAAGAGATCTTCTGTTTGCACCACGGTTTCATTCTTCATCAATCGAAGAACCTCTTTCATGCGGTGGACTCCGTACTTACTAATTGATGGTTGTTGGCTATATCGGTGGATAACGAGTCTCACATGGACTTGTGTGTTGTGGACTTAGCATAGGTGGACTCCTGCATTGCACCATAGAGGAGCGGCCAAAGGGAAGAAGAGGCATCAAGGCTTGTGGGGATCGAGTCGTTGTGTAAGATTGAAATATTCCTTTGTAAAATCGTATAATAGTGATTATCTAGCGCGGGTCATCGGAGATTTTTGCCTATTGTGGTTTTCTCATACATAGGCGTGTTTTTTAGCGTTCTTTACTTTATCTTTCTTAATCAGACTAGATGCATGTTTAGGGTTAAGAAGATAAAATTGGATTAATTAGTTTGGTTCACAAAATTAGTGCTTAATTAGATTAGAAAAGGTTTTTTTGAAAAGAAAAATTTGTCACCTAAAGGAAACACATAGAGGGATCTTTGTGCATTCTCATTGGGTTTTAACTCACATTCACTCTTGAAATCTGATACATCCACCTTATGGGTTTTCAAAACTAAAATATTTTCTTTCTTCTTCGGGGAACACGTATTCCTCTGATTGGTTTGGAGATCACCTAAAAGTTCTTGAACTCTTCCAGTATCAACACCACCAAGAGTATGGAACCGTAACTTTAGCATTAAATCTTTTGAGAAAGGACCTCAAGATTTTTCTAACAACTCTCGGCTCAAGGATAGGTTGAACAAGTAATTTACGATATCCGATAGTTTAGCATAAAAATTGTCAAACGACTCTTGCTCTTTAATTTTAATCACCTCATACTTAGTTGTCAGATTTTGTAACTTAGACACTCCAATGGTATCCATACCCTTATGCGTAGTTTTAAAATATCCTAAGCATTTTTGTAGTCTTGTATCTCATTATACGCCTAAATTCCTTAACCGTGACCTAAAAAAAATCATTTACACCATTGGAATTAAAAGTCCAGGCATATTTTTCATCCTTAGTCCAAAGGGAATATGCCTTTGAAAACCACCTTCTGTGGGAGGAGACCGCCCAAACTCTACGAAGCTCCAAACAATATCATCAATATATTTTAAGAAAAATATTTGGGACTTACAATAAGGATAGTTTGAACCGTTAAACATGGAAGGCCAGGTAATGGAACTACCCTCACGATTACTATCCACCAAATAGTCCTCATCACACTCAACTAAGGATCAACACAATAACTTAGCGTACCCGCTCGGATACTAATTAGAGAAATGATAAATTAATAAGTGTGTGAGAAATGGTGATGGCAAATTTTAAATTTCAAAATGAATTAAATATCAAGTGGGAAAATACCCCAAATTTAATTTGCCATGATTTAAATGTGCATTATGTAAACTATTACTCCAATTTTATCTTTCTTAATGATTAGTATCAAATATTGTATTTTATTACCCCTTTTTTATCCACTATATTAGTTCATGCTTGTTAAATTTCACTACTGTATAACCTTGATATTCAGTATTAATCGCTTTTGCAAGGTTTATTTAAATATTTATCGGGTTTGGGAAGCTAATGGTGAAATCTAAAAGCATTTTGAGCAAGAAACATTCACAAATGTTCTTTCAAGAGCAAAATGGTAATTTCATAATAGCAGTACTAGACTTGGACTCTTTATAAAGATTTTTTGGCTCGAAACATGGAACATCTAGGCTCAAATGGTGCATCAATCCAATCTCAAATGAAGAAGTTCGAAAGAGTCAAAGTTTGAAAGTGAATAAAAGTCAAATGTCATTATCCTGCGTTACCATGTGGCTTGATCTGGGTGAGCCACATGTTATAATCCTACATTTCCATGCGTCATGATATAGTGGTGCCTTAGGTCATGATCTGGTGATGTCATATGTTGCTACTGCTGCTTTTTAAAATTCAATGGGGCTGGTGAGAGTTGAACTGAGGACCTCCCCCTTCTCCTTCCTTTATGTTGTCCTTAGACCAACCTATCATTCATTAAAAATCATGCAACCATTAATATATAACTTGTAATTCAACCAAGTTTCTTTCCCCATATTTTTCCACCCACTCTCTATCCCACCTTCTTCTTTCTTTATTCTTTCATTCTCCCACTTTTTATTTCTCTTTTTTTTTTCTTATTTTTGTTTATATTTCCCCCACTTTCTTCCTCCACGCTTTTCTTTATTTTATGATTTTATCCACATAATTTTTCTTTTTTCTTTCTTTTCTTATTTTTTTCCCATCGCCCATACTTCCCACTACCATTTCCACTCCATTAAATCCACGTTCAACACTCATTAAATAAATATTTTGGTATTTTTTCAAATCCCACAAAAAATATTAAAATTTCTATTTTACCTCCAACCTAATTTTGTTCACCTATATAATAGAGAATTTGAAGATACATTTGATCATTTATTTTCTTAGAGTTAGATACCTAATTTTAGAATAGGAAACTCTCTCTTAGTTTTATTAGTTATTGTAAAGTTTCATTAGCTTAATATTTTTTGAGAGCTTTACGAGGTTGTAATATGAAGATTGAGTGCGACATTCAAATATTCAATCTAATTTCTTCCTATTTTTTATCAAGTATGTGTTATTGTTTTACCACTTTCTCTCATGCACTGTTTTATTTAATTATTTAAATATGCTTTCTAGGTAATTAAATTAAGTTGAGATTAATGAACTCACCTTAGGTATTTACCTTTTTCGCTATGATATGATGGAAGACGACTTGTTTAGATGTGTTAACTATTTCCATTTTTACACCTAGGGACCTTAATGGGATATATCACATATGCAACATATTTGCTACATTGCGTGTGTAATTTTAGAAATATTATTGGCACCAAAGTCGGATTTTGACTTTCATGGAAATTTAGGGAATGACACTTTGGATTTAAATAATTATTTAACTGAGTATTGACTGTTTTTTGAACTTGTTTAACCATGTAACCATTTATGCTATATATTCAAAAGTGATGGATTTAATTCTCAACCTATAGTTTTTATATTTGTCAATTAATTTAATTTCAATATTCTCCTAGATTAATTTTAGTTTAAAACATTTAAAAACCCAAAAATCATCTTTTACACTTTATTTTGTAAAGTAATAAATCAATTAGATTCGAAGCAATGTACTCATTGGATTCAAAACCCTACTATGGGGACACATTTATTATGGTCCATGAGAGTAGCCGACCAGCCTAGACTGCTTAAAGTGATGCCCGATCCAAATTCGATATTTAATTTACTCATGTGTATTTGATATACACAAACACTTACGGTTACATTCAAATTGGTTACCAAAAATCTCGGAGGAGATGTTTAGGGACACCGCGAATTATTCATATGTTAATTGAGTTCCTTATACAACTCAATCTCTTACTTTTATGCGTCTATAAATTGTAAATCCTGACCCAGGGCAAAAGGATGTAATATTGAGCATTGAGAGACACAATAATAAAATAGTAACCTCTCCGTGGATGTAGGAAATTTTTCGAATCACGTATATCGTTGTTGTGTGTGTGATTTTGTATTCTATTCTTTGTGATTATTTTGTAGATCCTTATGGTGATAATTCTTTTACTCACAATTGGCATTGTCTATAGGAAGCGATTTATATTCCTATGAAAACATTCAATAACAAAAAGCCCATGATGTCTCACCATAGCAACATCATTACTTAGGTTGGTGATATGAAAGAAAACCCAGTCCCACCTAAGGTGAGGACCAAGATTCGCCATGATACAAATCCTAGGTTTCGCCAAGAAAGGAAGCCTTCTGAAGAAAGTCGAGGACCACCTAGGTCTACTCAGATCTCCAGGTTGGTTAACGCTTATGAATCCAGGCTTCTAGAATAAGAGGATGCCACACGCCTCCAGGTGGAAGCGAATGCTCCCCTTCAGAGGTGGATTGAAATAATGGATAGAGATATCCATATAGAAATAGTAAAACGTCATGATCGGACTCCTAGTCCTCAGGTAAGTAATACTTGTAGCCAAGGGAGGATCTCCAGATGAGACTAGGATAGAACTTAACGTGGCAGATCAGAGCATAGTTGATCAGAGCATGACCAGTGAAAGAGGCGCCATAGGAGAAACGATCAACAGATTGAGGATATTAGGATTCTAGTTCGTAGATAGATGGACCAACATCCAGCCCATCAAGAAGACAGGTCTATTAAGGAGATAGTTAGGAGAGATCTTAACAACTAGATGAAATCCCCTTTTTTAAAGACAATCGAAGGGGAGGAACCCCCAAAGAAGTTTTTTATTCCCAGGATAAAAATTTATGACGGTAAAACAGATCCCATCGACCACATTCGACAATACAAACAAGGGATGACCTTATGGGTCTATAACGATGCCCTGATGTGTTAGATTTTCCCTTCTAAACTACATGACGTAACACAGAAGTGGTTCAAGAAGCTGCCTCACTGGTCGATCAGAAACTTCAAGGCCCTAGTAAAGGCTTTTATTGCCCGCTTCATAACCACTGACTCCCATCCCAAGAGGATGGATGCACTGCTCACGATGAATAAAAATCCACAAGAGAGCCTTCGTGACTATGCCAAGAGGTATTATAAAGTATTTAACGAAGTCGGGGATTTCTTGGAGTAGGTTTCTATTACATCCTTCTTGTTCGAAGGAATCCAGCAATATTAACGATCGCATGGCTCGTATTGACAAATACACCAAAGTGGAAAATGTGGTTCACCTTAATGAAGGGGACTATGGTCAATCAAAGGTAACCATATGAGGACAAAAAAATGATACTCCGAAGAAGGGGAATAAGAACAGGGGCAAGAACGGCTCCAAAAATGAGAACAAGATTGGTCCTTCCAGGATGTTAATACAGTCTTCAAGGAACCTATTTACAAGATATTGAGCAAGATAAAAAAGAAACAGTTCATCAAATGGCCCAAGAAGATGGGTGGAAACCCAACGAAAAGAATCAATGCGCTGAGATGTGCCTTCCATATGGAGGACGCAGGACTAAAAATTGCAAGGCTCCGAAGTCACACTTGGAGGAGCTGGCCCAATATGGGCACCTTAATGAGTACATAGAGAAGAAGCAGATAAGGTTGCAGCCAATGATGAACAGAAGCCGGACAATGTCCATTATTATGACATGGGACATGATTTTGCAGTGATCCATAGTGCATCAAACCTTAATCAAATCTAAGGGAATGCCATTCGGATGGAGCTAAAAAAGGTCACTACTGTTATGGGAGCGTTTCAGATTGACCCTGCTTAAACCCAAGTTGGGAAGCGCCAGTGACCAGAGTACGTCTATTATACCGAGCATATTCTTTTGATTGAAGAGTGTTTAGTAGGACTGAGGACCCCACATCACGAACACACTGGTAATTACCCACATAATTGATAATTAGGACATTAACATGTTGCTCGTAAACCAGGGGAATTTGTCAAAAGTGATGTACTTGGAGTTATTCCACAAGATGAATTTGAACCTCACCGACCTCAAGGAGGCTACAGTTCTCTTGGTCGGCTTCCTAGGGAAAATAATAATGCTGCTCGGGAAGATAGTCATGTTAGTTAGGTCAACCAACATCTCAAAGCTAATTGAGTTCTTAGTGGTGGATATAAAGTCCCCTTATAATGCCATATTGGGAAGAGGTTGGTTACATGCTATAAGGGTCATACCGTACACCTACCACCAAAAGATGAAGTGTATAACTGACCCGAGCATGGTCGAAATTCGCAACGACCAGGCCACTGCCAAGAAGTACCTCATCACAGCCATTCGTCCCTAGAAGGAAAAGAAGAAGGAACTGAAGGATGCTCAGGTGGAAGACCAGGAGGGGGATACACCCTCTAAATATCAATTATGGTATAGACGACCAGGGGTGGAGGAGACTAGGGTACACCCCATTAACAGGGTCATTGTAACCTGGAAGAAGTTAGAGTAGATGATAACTTATCAAAGAAGAAATTTATGATTGAAGCCACACTTGCTAATAAAGAAAATAAAGAACTTATTATCTTCCTAAAAAGTAATCTATATGTTTTAGATTGGTAACCGTATGAATTTCTAGGGATAAATTCCAATATAGCCTGTCATCGCCTAGACATTGATTTGACCTTCAAGCTTATCGCTCAAAAGTCCCGTTGAACAACCTTTGAGAAGGCTAAAGAGGTGGAGAACGAAGTGGGGAAGCTAATGGATGTAGGATCCATTTGGGAAATTAAGTTCCCCAAATGTCTACCCAACCCAGTAATGGTACACAAGAGCAACGGTAATTGGAGGCTCTGTATTTATTTTACAGATCTCAACAGAGCATATCCAAAAGATAGCTTCTCACTGCCTAAAATTAATTAGTTGGTTGACTTTAGGATGACATATGAAATGATGAGTTTTCTGGACTCGTACTCAGGGTACTATCAGATTTCGCTGTTCGTCCTCGACCAGGATAAAACGTCCTTCATAACCACCACTGGGTCATACTGCTACAAGGTTATGTCGTTTGGACTAAAGAACATAGGGGAGACTTATTAGAGGCTAGTCACCAAGATGTTTAAGAGACATATGCAAGACATGAAGGAGGTCTACATCAGTAATATGTTAATCAAGAGGGAAAACAAGGGGGACTGCCTCACAAACTGGGCCAGCACCATTGAGATCCTCAGGAAATATCGGATGTAACTTAATGCAAAGTAAGTTTTCATTTGGTGTCCAGTCGGGAAAGTTCTTAGGATATTTAGTTAGTAAAATAGGAATTGAGGCCAATCCAAATCATATCGGCGCTATCACCAGGGTCTAGCTTCCACAAGCATTACGAGATGTTCAGAAGCTCATTGGTATGCTCGCAGCGCTTAATCTCTTCATCTCCAAGTCATTGGAACATAGCTGACTATTCTTCCAGCTCCTGAAAAAAGAAAAATGCCTCATATGGAATGATGATTGTTCGAGAGGTTTGGAGGAAATCAAATCCTTCCTTAGTGAACCACCACTGCTAGTGATTCCAGGATATGGAGACCCATTGTGTCTTTGCCTTGCAGTATTAGACCACACTGTAAGCTCCGCTTCGATATGTGAGAAAGAGTGAGGATAAATCCATGTTTATTACACCAGCAAGACACTTCTGAATGCAGATAAATGTTATTTGCCCCTAGAAAAGCTTTCATATGCGTTGGTGGTCTCCTCAAGAAAGTTAAAATATCACTTTGAAGCCCAATCAATAGTAGTGATAACCTTATTACCCCATCAAAGTTGTTCTTCAGAAAGCCTACCTTTCTAGATGACTCTCAAAGTGGACGGTGGATCTAGAAATATTCGATATCCACTTTCAACCAAGAACATCAATTATGGGACAAATCTTGGAAGACTTCATCACTGAATTCACAGGGGACCATCCAATCCACCAATGGGGGAGGAGCAGTCAACAAATGAGGAAGAACAGTGTAAGGAATGGACCCTATACGTTGATGGAGCCTCTTATTATAAGAGGGTAGGAGTAGGAATCATCCTCATCACTTTGAAAGATGTTGCCATCGAGCAAGGAATCATATTAGGATTTGAGACCTCCAATAACGAAGCTGAATATGAAGCACTAAGCTCTGGCTTGCACAAGGCCCAACTGCAAGGGGCAAAGTTCCTTCACGTGTTTGAGAACTCCAAACTGATCTTCAAGCAAGTAAGTGGGGATTTTAATATAAACGATGATAGAATGGTAGCCTACCTTGCCGTGGTAAGAGGACTTATGGTAGGGTTTGAGATGGTGGACATTCAACACTTCCTCCGGGGGGCAGAATAGTCATGAAAATGCCATAGAATCCCTAAGCACAGTAGTGGACTCTGATAAAAAAAAAGAACCATCCAGATAGAGTTCCTCACCCAGCCAATCATTGACCATATTCGAGCAAATCCTCCTCACAGAGAAGACCCCCAGCTGAATGGATCCCATCATTGCGTATCTATGAAGTTACAGACTGCCCGACAATAAGAGGTTGGCCCATTAGATAAGGCTCAAGACTTCCCATTGTTACCTCGCCCCAGGTGGAAGCTTTCCAAAAATTCATTCATAGGCCCTTATTTCGAGTGCATTCACCCACATGACACCGAGAAAGTACTTAGCGAGCTTCATGAGGGCATTTTTTAGAGTCACGCATTAGGGATATCATTGGACTTTTAAGAAATTAATGAGGGTTACTATTAGCCTCACATGCAAAAGGATGTAGGCACTTACATTCACAAGTGTGAAAAATTCCAGAAGCACTCTCCTGTGGTCCACCAGCTTGCAAGCGGCCTGAAATTACTAACAAGCCTACGTCCATTCTCACAATGGGGAGTAGATATCATAGGACCACTACCTACCGCATCTATAAATAATAAGTATCTTTTGGTCTACATAGATTACTTCACTAAATAGGTAGAGGCAGAACCACTGGTGAACATTCGCGATGGACCAAGTACATTTAAGAAAGAATTATAACAAGATTTGGGATACCAAGGACTATCATCACCAACAATGGCACACAATTTAAAAGTAATTTCTTCCAGGGTTTCTATGATGAGCATTGTATCAAGCTCCACTTCAACTATGTTGCATATCCCCAAAGTAACAGTCAGGCAAAGGCTTCCAATAAAACTATGCTCGATGGACTGAAAAAAAGGTTAGAAAGTTACAAGAGTACCGTTATGGATGAGCTCCCTCATGTTCTATTTGCTTATTGTACCACTCCTAAGAGACTAACTGGGGAAACATCCTCTGTGCTTGCTTATTAAATAGAATCTATCATTCCGCTGGAAGCAGGAATCCCTACTATGAGGACCACCTTGGTCGACTAAGGCCTTAATGATGATGCATTGTGCATTGAACTTGACTTAGCAGACAAGCGAAGAAAAGTGTCCATGATCAAGTTGGCTCCCTATCAATAATAAATGGCCAAGAAGTACAACCATAAAATCAACCCGAGGAAGTTTCTGGTAAAAGACTATATCCTAAGGAAACTTCTTGGCAGTGTTGTAAAACCATCAGATGGCATACTGGGACCAAACCAGGAAGGGCCTTTTAGGGTAATAAGGGACGACCTTAAAGGAGCATATCACTTGGAAATGCTGGAGGGCCGGGAGATACCAAGAGTGTGGAATGTAGCCAATCTTAAGAAGTTATACTTTTGGTCTTTTTTGTCTTTTGATTAGCACATTTAGTTGAAGCAAATTTTCATTTTCAAACTTATGTCGCTTATAAGTTACTATTCAATGAATAAAGACCAGTTGGCCTTCGCACTTTGATATTATATATTGGTTGCTTAGTATTTCTTGATCTCATCTAATTATTACTCACCCTTTCCAAATGATATCTCCCTTATGCATAAAAAAACTCCTAAGGATTATAAAAAAACATGATAGACCTCATGAGTTGCCCCGGTAATAATAAAAGTCTTACAGGGGATCCTGAGGCAACAAAGTCAACTCAGGTTGGTCGCTCACTTTGTTGGTCACAAAAAGTTTGCTCGGGAAAATGGCCCATTGACCAGGTACATTCTCGCCTTCATATCACCTAAGCATAAGGGAGTGTGATGACACAACCTAAAAGGTAAAGTATATGGAATGGTACTGCTAAGGCATATTGGACTCAGATAATGTTCAAACACGTAGTAACAAATGTCTAGCACTCATTCTTAATATCATTTAGTCGGTTGAAAACCCCAAAATAATTAAACCTAAGTACTAGTCCACTCAAATAGTAAAAGGCCTAAGATAGTCAATCATTATTGTTTGGTCCATAAAGATATTGAGTAACTGATGAGCAACAGCTCTTTCCAGTTCAAATATAAGCAACAATTATTAACACGTGTTTAGTCAGCACATGCTCAAAATACTAAAAAAGTTAATAAATAAAGATTTTTATTAATCAAAGTGTGAATTATAATTACATCAAGACCAAAATACACAACGACCTAAGATGTCCAAGGATGGAAAACAAGATAGTATGCAACGCATGCTCTATGATCATCATCTGGGTTTGGGGCAAACACCTTTCCATCATCTTTCAAGTCATGTTCCAAGAGTTGGTCAAGGATGGCATCAATTGGGATCTACTTTTCGTTCCTCAAGAAAGGGTACTAGCGATAGGCTGGACACTCACCCTCGTACTTATACCAAAGTCTAGACTTCTTAAGGGTTTTGACCTCTCTAAGGGTGTTGAGCCATACCCGAGCAAAATCAAGATCCTATGCCTCATTCAACCTTGTTGGGGAATTAGTTCATCCTTTGTTATAGCCATTTGCCTAGGCTTCTCGAGGTCATATTCGAAATAGGTTCCTCAATTTTGTGACATCTCTTTGGAGTCCTGCAACAATCACATATGCTCTTCGGACATTACCTTTTAGCTCGGAGACCTCCTTTCTCAAAGCATTATTTTCTGTTTGAAGGAATTTGCCTACTTAGCCCACCTCACTGACCTACACAAGTTTGTACCTCAGAGTATTTACTTCATCTTAGACTGAAGCATCGATCTCTTACAGAGCCTAAAAATCATCCTTTAGCTTGGCAACCATCTCGAACTGATCCTTATATTGTTTGGTCCTCGCCTTCAAGGATTTAAAAACCTTTATAAATGCCTTGCAATCTTTTGCACTGATATTGGGCCCAAGGATTATCCCCAATTATGAGTTAGGGGGAATGTAGTCCTCACCAGACTATAAATAACATATTAAGTAAAACCACAATCAGAAATCAGTATACATGGAGAGAGTAAATGGGCATAAGTAAAGAAATTTTTCTTTCATTTCATTCATAAGGGGGGCCAAAGGCTAGAACAATTAGAGCAGTAAAAAAATTATAAGACTTCAAAAGGTTGTATAAGAAAGGAAACTCATAATCTAGAAGCCAAATTCATTAACCTGGTCAACTCTAATTATGGCCTTACCTTATTAATGGCCTTCTACTCCTGGTCATCTCTCACTCTGACCTCAGTAGGTATATCCTTAGTCTGGTTGGAAGGTTAACCATCACCTCCGTCTTCCCCTTCAAAAGTGTCAGGCCTAAGAGAATGAAGGCTGAAGAGATCAAGTCGGTAGGAGTCTCCACAGCTTTTAAGGTCTAGTCCCAGCCCTTCTTGAAGGCCGCCTCCATTCTATAAGTGAGCTAGATCTCGGCATCATCGTATGCCCTCTTTAATCCCTCCAAGTAGATGTCATCTTTTTCTTTAGGGATCTCCCCCTCCATCTTCAAAACTTTATCGGACAGATCCTGACTTGCCTCAGCCAGTTTTTCTTTATCTGTGACCACCTTCTTCTGGGCCGCCTTCAGGTCAGCATAGGCTTTGGTTGACATCTCTCTCGCTCTTACTTCCATTCCAGGAGAGCATAATCAAAGGCCTTCCTCTCACTCTCCAGAGCATTTTGTATCTCTTGATTACTTCTAGACTGATCAGTGTGAAGTTAGACCATAACTGCACAAAAAGGGAAAATAGCAAGTTAGTACAAAAAAGGAAAAATACACGAGAGAAATAATTACAAGAAACCAAAAATATACTTACCAGGGTAATTTCGTGGGAATATTTGAGGGCGAGATTGGATGACCCCAACCTCATAGAGCATTTGCGTACAGTAGCGAGCACTGCCCCTTTTAGCAGATTATGGTCAAGGGAGGGGATATGTCCCACGCTAGCCTCCTTAGACTCAGTAGCATGAAAGGGGACCACAGACACCCTTAAGACCAATTTCCTTTTGGCTTCCACCCTCTCCTCCTCCTCCTCTCTCTCTCCTTCTCTCTCTCTCTCTCTCTTTTCTCCTCTCTTCTTTTTCTTCTCTCTTATTCTCTTTCTTTTTTTTCTTTACCCTTTCCTGCTGGACTAGAACCACTAGCTCTAGGAGATCCAATCTTAGAGGTCTTTAAAGACTTGAGATGATCAGACATGGCTATGTGATCATAAACTTCATCAAGCCTCAATTTTCTCCTCTTAATAAGAGGATCCATATCTTTTTTTATATTCTTCTTTCTCCTCTTCTTCTTTTAATTCGTCTCCTTCTTCTTTTAATTCTTCTTCATCCTCCTCTAGCATAATTAGGTCAGATGGACCAACTTTAGGAGCTTTCAAGTTTGGGACCTTATCGGTCGGGTGTTCAATAAAGCTGGTGGTCATATTTTTTTACTGAAGCAAATAGGTTACCGACCTTGGATGCTCACTGTCGAATAGCATTTCCATAATATTCCAAGACTTTAGAATCATAGGAACATTGATATCACTTATGTTAGGATCTTGGTTTCTAATGATAGCTACAAAATAAAGGAATAAGAACATTAGCCAGAGGACAGGAATCAGATACAGAACAGCCCCAGTGCCTTTCACCCATATTGAGCAGGAAGATGTCGCTAATTTTTTGTAGTTAAACCATGGTCCCAGTAATCTTTATGGGAGTCTAGTACATTCACCACCAAGCCTGGTCTTCAAGTACATAAGGCCATTATTGGTTTGTAACCATACATAGCAATAGCAGATCTCAACAAGGCTTAATTTTGTCCTATATAGGGTATTTATTATATGTACGCCAATAACTATTTTCCAGATGTTATGGGCATATTGAGTAGTAACTATTTCAAAACATTTGAAGAATCTAAGGAAAGATGGTTTGGGGGAAATGTCAAACCTCCTGTGTTATCAGAAGGGTGTGAATCTAGCGCCCTCCTTCGATGTCACAGACATTTCTAGGAAAGGCAGACAGTCGATCTCTAGTCAGGAATGTTATATGCCTTCCTAAATTCAGTTATTGATGTTTTATCTAGATTTTCCATAAATACACCAAGAGAAGAAGAACCCTAGCTACAACTATAAAAAAATTTACAGAAGAGGAAAACTGAGAAAAAGTGAGCTAAAGTTATAAGAATTGATGAAGCTCTGAGGAAAAAGAGAATGCTGAAGAAAATGAGCACTGGAATGCTTAACAAAGAAGAAAGAAGTTTGAACTGAGGTGACAAAGGAGATATATCTATGATTTGAAATCCAATGCCAATGATGAACACGACATCCTAGGATGATTTTTGGCATTTCATCTAAATGCTTGGACGATTGTACCCTTGCTCATTTAAAGAAATAACAAATATTCCATGGTCTTTGGCTCAGGGTGAGCATACCCCTGTAAGTTCATCAAATCTACAAAAATGCTACTCCGGTTGTAAGAATAGAAATTTCAGTTTATAAACCTTTTATTCAGTTAAAAACTATTGACCCAAAGTTCACAAGGCCCAAAATTTATAGGGACAATTATAGGGACCCATTTATTATGGTCCATAAGAGTAGCCGACCAACCCAGACTTCCTAAAGCGCTACCCGTCTCAAACCATATATTTAATTTACTCACATGTATTTGATATACACTGAAACACTTATGACTACATTCAAATTGGTTACCAACAATTTCAAATGAGATATTCAAGGACACCACGAATTATCCATGTGTTAATTGAGTTCCTTGTATAACTCAATCTCTTACTTTAATGCATCTATAAATTATAAATCCTCATCCGGGGTAAACGGATGCAATCTCAAGCATTGAGAGACACTATAATAAAATAGGAACCTTTTCGTGGATGTAGGCAAGTTATCGAACCATGTATATCAATGTTATGTGTGTGATTTTGTATTCTACTCTTTGTGATTGTTTCGTAGGTCCTTATTGTGATAATTCTTATACTTACACATATGCACCACTATACTTGTAAAATAAGTGTAGTAATTTTTTAGGATTTTTCATTGAGGTGGTACGACCACTCAATTTTCACCCAATCACTTAACAATTATCTAGTGTGAGAATGTAAGAGTAAAATGAAAAAACTAAATCAACAAACACACATTGCTAGGACAAAACTCAGACTGCTTAGCTTATGCAAAGTCCACTATGATATAGGATTTTATGCAATGACCACAAAGTATCTTACTCTCCGTCTAGACTCCATTCAAGTTTGATGCAATCTTCGATCCTTGAACCTTCTTCATTACAATCTAAAAAATAGTACACAGTGCAGTCTGCCCACATTTTTGGTACCCACTGATCTTGATCAACCATCGCGAATATCAATACAGAGTTCACCGTGCCAAAATTACTCAAATAAGGGAGAGTAAACGAACTTGAGGGTTCCAAATGTGAGAGCTCTAAACAGGCATACTATTTTGATCCTTGGATCTTACAAACAAACTAAATGGGTGCTAAAGTGGCTAAACTTTTTTCTTTAATAAAAATTCTAAAAACACTTTTTAAAACTGACACAAAACTGCCCATTATATCTTGAAAATGTCAAAAATAATTTTTAAGAAATTTGAGGAACATTTCGACATATTGTTTGAATGAGATTGATGTTCCATTAGATCGATATTGGGAATCTCATTTGAATGAGAACAAGTCATTCAAATGACTACCTCAAACTCATTAAAGCAAACTTTGAGCGAGCTTCTAATCGTATTTTGGAATGTTAGACAATAATGCCTCATTTCAAGAACATTTGATCCTCATTCGAATAAAAATCTAATCTTTTTCGAAAGAGGATGAAAACTCGTTCGAGGATACTAAATCTATCGTTATAACAAAAACTCCAGTTTATTAGAACGACTTTAAACAAAAATGATTTTTCCTTAAAAAAAATTTAAAAAATAACCTCAATTAAAACATAAGATTTGAAATATCACCCAAAAAGAAATCCATGGATGAGCATAATAAAATTTTATCCCTTCTTGGGATCCCAAAGATTAAAAAGTAAAACCATCATGACTTTGATGACGCTTTAAGAGGGCCAATTCATGTCTTCAATTGCATAGGCTTGAATGAATAAATATAAACAACCTAACCTATGACTCAAATAGTTTTGTCCAAGTGGAATAAAGCCAATTATACAAAATATAAATGTTCATTACAATGCATTACAATAATTTGTCCTTACAAAACCTATTTCTAAACGTTATCCAAACCCAAAAATATATGGTGATGTAAATTATTTGAAGGGCGAGTCTATTTTTACTCCAAAATTTGCAAAGATTATTTTTTATGATAAATTGTGTCTCTAAATCGAAAATACTTAAGTGTAATATGAAAATACTCAACCAGGTTGTTAACCAAAGTTAAAGATTATATTGAGTGTTCCGAAAAACTCTTTAAGGAAACTCCTTTTGTTTTAGAAACACAAGATGTGTAAAATATTAGAACCAGTAAGAAACTTTAGATTCTTGGTAATCAACAATCAAAGTTTTAGAAAATCCCAATTAATAATTTTAGGACAGATGGTTGCACACACAAATTAAAAAACAATCACAGTAAGAGCACATGCCTAAATTAGGAGAAACATCTGCGGTGACCTCTATGACATAAAACAAAGAAATCTACTATAATGGAGCAAGGTTACAAGTTACAACATTCAATCATGAGATCAAATGAAAGAAAAGAAATATACCTAAACGCCAAGGCCATAATTCCTTAGGTAGTCTTTTTTTATCTCCACAATATCTAGAAACTCCTTCCTTATTTAATATTCTTTACGTCGACTCTTTAAACCAGTCTCTCAATCAAAAAACACATTTTACTAATTTGTGAAGTGTGTGAAACAGTGTTAAGGTGTGTGTCTAAAAGATATGAATGATTATGCACAACACACTCACACTTATTACCAGCGTTCCTACAAATTAAAGAGAGTAAACTATATGCTCTGTCTTAATACTTCAAATATCAGAATCTAGAGATTTATTTATATATAACAAGATTTCACAAATCATAAAATCAGTTTTAAAAATCAGATCTAAACTATGAAAGTCAAATATCTTTTGATTTCGTAGTTTTTAAACTAAAATATGTGGATCTAAAAGATTTCAAAAGCTTTACAAGGATCCACAAGAGAAGAGTATTTATTCAACAAAATATACAAGAAAACCGTGTAGAAATATATCTAACAACCTAGAGTGTAAAGATGTATCATAGTTTGTTAGATCCTTGCTTTTATCACAAAAAATAAAGAAATACCCAAGGTGATAACTGTTATCAAGAGAGACAAGTTCTAATAGGAATTTTGAGACAAAAAATCAACCAAGACAACAATCAAAACTCAACCAAAAAACTCATAAAACCTAAACGTTTGGAAAATAGTAAATCAAAGGTTTTTTCAGAAGTGTTTTCGAAAATAGAAGGGAGATCCTTCATTTTTTAAAACCTAAAACACTTCTGGTTTTATGAAATTATTTTCTCTCTTTTTTTGAGAATTTTTCCTCTTTTTATCTCTCTAGGCTCTCCTCTGTCTTTATCTTCTCTCTCTAGACTAACCAATGTCTCGAAAATGGGAGATGAAGTTCTTTTTTATAGAAGATATGGAAAGTTCTGGACATTAAGGATGGATTGAATGGCTGAGATTTTTTTAACATAAAGGATCTAAATCCTATGGCTGACATTGAAGCATATTGAGTAAGCTAAACGATTAATAGTCGGTTCCTAGTTAAAACATGTTATTGGTTGAGAAGGGAATCACAAGAATCAGTCCAAGATTCAAAATGGATCATTGATAATATTTGATCTACGGTTTAAAACATGTTTCAAATATGATAGAGTAAGAAAGCACACTTCTAATCACAAAAATCATAATATGTGGCTTACGAGTGTCAACACAAAACAAGGCAACAAAGGCGTGTAAATGTCTGGTTAATTCTTTCCAGAAATTCAACTTTTCTCCCCTACAGTTTTAAAAAGATTTAATTTGGCACATAAACTTTAATTTGAAAATTCATTTTAATTCAAAATATTTTTTAAAAAAATCATTTTAAAAATCTTAGAAAATTTCAAATTTTTTAAAAAAATTAGTATGACACATTATATGCAATATGAGTGTTAGTTTCCTAAAGTGTGTCATGTATACCTTTTAGATAAGTAAGAATTATTCATTTAGAGTTGTTGACGTTTCTCTTGAGTGCTTGAACTTTATAGTACCTAATGAAGGGCCATTTTGTTTTCATATCCAAACTAGTTTAAACGCCTATATGGTGAAGAATCCTAATAAGTCAACTATATAGGATGTTTTATAATCATTATCATAAAGTAGGTCATATGACACACTTTTGATATTTACTCAATCTGACCTTGTATTCAAGTAATTCTTGGAAGAATATAAGTTTTGTCAGAAATAATCGGGACGGTTTGTAAGGAAAACATGCTCATCATATTGACAACAAGGAGGACAAAGAAATTCATAATTATCTTATCACCCGACCTAAGCCCAATTTACCTCTCATAAACTAGATTTGTATTAGGAAGGATAGTATGAATAGGATATATCTAGAGACCTTACGGGATCCCAAGTTAGTTTCCTCAACCTTTACTAGATATAGTGGTTTATCGATGCCCCTAGGACTCTTAGAGCGCTTATCTCATTCCTCAGATCATCCTATTCCTTGCTTTTTGTTTATTTGGCAACATTGCAAATTTATTTTTAGCCAGAAATATTGATTATGTGCTTGTAGGTTAATTGTCTCTTAATGCTAGATTAATTCACGGACTCTTACATATGATATGTGTATCTCGATTTTGGTTATGACTATATACTCTCAAAATGCAAATGTTAATCTTTAAAGTGTTACAACTCATAATCTTGATAAATATGGAGTATATGGTATAAAATTTATTCACTTTATAAAACATTGTTGAGTACTCTTCACTCGAAAGATTGAAATGAAGCGCCTTGATTTTTGCTTCATGGTTTTTGAAATGCTTGCAATTTGAAAGGGAGTGTCATTTTTATGCTTTGTTCATATGATATTTTTCTTTATAGTTGTAGTTAAAGATAAAAATGAAATACTATTCAAAATCATGATATATAATGTGGATAGAGCTGCAATTTCAGTTTGTGTGAGTTACCTTTGAAAAATTAGAAATGGTTTTCCAGCCTTTGTACTTATGAGAAAGCCACAACATGCAAATTTTTGTTAAAGCAACGTATCAAAGAATTATATTTATCGAAAATTTAGTAACACCAAGGATATGAGGTTTTAATCATCACTTCAATTGAGGAAGTTAAAAGTGTTAGTTCAACATTTTATACTTTCAAGGAAAATGAGACTTTTTCCATGATAAATATTATAGTGGATTTTATTAGGTTATATTTCATTGAACTTTAGTTCTAGTTTAATCGATCATGGCTTAATAGTGTTTAGTTGTGTTCTTCACACAAGTTATATGCATCACATCCAATGATTAATCGAAGTTATTTATATTTTAAGCCTTTAATTACTTATTCATCTCTATTTGATGTATGAGATATAACCATAAACCTTGATTATAATGTTAATAACTCTTATGTTCCAGTTATTAATCATGTGTTTTGATGTATGAACCTTATCTTTTATATACTATAAAATGCTATACATGAGTTTAATACTTCTTTTTATTTAGGGTGTCCACGTGTCACCCATTCTCTATTTACTTCTTTTTATTCACGTTCTTCGTAAAAACCCAACGAATTCTCTCATTTATTTACTTATTTCTATTCATCTTCCTTGTAAAACTCAAGCACTATTCGGTTGTCTCAAGTTTCCCTTCCAATTCCACAATGTATTATGCATATAACTCCTCATTTAACCTTATTTTCACAAAACCCTCTTCCCATTCCCCAAATACCAAGTCCTTATCTCTCATTTTTTTCTTAGAGACCACCATTGCCGAAGGATAATCAGATTTAAATCTTACATCTCAAATAATCAAAATAGATAGGTGTAATACCCCGTACTTTTGGCTATATTTATTTTAGGGATTAACTAATTAAAATGCGTATTAATTGATAATTAATCCGGGTTATAAATACTAATGTGATGCGAATTGGTATTTGATTATGTGCATATATGATTATATATGTATTTGGTATTATAAAATTTGTCGTGAGATTTATATACGGCATTTTAGAAATTTTGTTGAGACGCGTGGGACCGCCGCGTCACCGTATAATATTTTGATAATAAAAGTGAATTTAAAATCTATAATCCGTATGGTCGTTTTGAGTGCGCCAACGCGTTCGGAAGGGTCGAGATAGTCAGAAAACACTAGTCGGGGGTATAGTTTGGGTCCCGGGGTTTTTTAGGCCATACCGGCAACTTAAAGGGTATTTTGGTAATTTTACATTTTGAGGAATTAAAAGTGACGAAAATTGGAGATGTAAATCTGATGTGGAATTTGGCCCACTAAGCCCATAACCAACCCATATTAACCTAGAAAGCTACGTAGGTTATCATTTAGGTTTTCTAAGTTTCCCCAAATCAAAACCCTAGCCACCTTAAGCCACCATTGGAGGAGAGCTTGGAGAAAGGAAAAATCTGCAGAAAATCAACACCAAATCCGGAATCAAACCAAGGCAAGTGACTTTATTCCATTTAATTTCTGAGAATTTTTCCTCCATGTTAGAAAATTTGGATTTATGGTTTGTTCTTGAAGAAAATATGAAAACCCATGTAGTTTAGATTATAGAACTTGAGAAATTGTGAAGAGAATTGCATGTAGTATGATAGGTAGATGTTTTCCCTTATAATAATTGTGGTTTGAAGGAATTAAAACGAAATAAATTTCTGGGATTTGATGATGATATAAACCTAGGGTTCATGTTCTAGAGAAATTGGGAAAAGTGTAGAGATTTGTAAATTTGGTTGATGTTATAATGATCCAATCCTTGAAAACATGTTAGGAGATGATGTAAATATGTTTAGGATGAATTAGTGACCCTAAAACGTTATTGGGATGAACCTTGGAAGAGATTAGAATTGATAAAAATGGTGAAAAATGATTTGGGAAAATTTCTGGGCCGAAACTAGTAGCTCGTTAGAAGCAGCCCCCAGGTCGTTCGAACGAGCTTCTAACGAGTTGACCAGTAGTTTCTAACGAGTAGGGATTTCGTTCGATATCTCGTTCGCACGAGATATCGTTAGAAGGGACAGTTCGTTCGAACGAACTGGGATCTCATTCGAACAGTCTCGTTCGAACGAGACTTCTAACGACCTGACAGTCCAAACTCGTTCGAAGCCTCGTTCGGACGAGACTTCTAACGAGCTGGCAGTTTGGTACTTTTTGGACTGTTCTAACTTTTTGGAGTTCCGTAAACTTGTTCGAGGATATAGTTAACCTTCCAATGATGATGTAGTGATAGGTTTGGGATATTTGGGTATTTATGAGAAGGAATTTACATATGAGAGTGTATTACATGGACGGTTTGGGTTGAGACGTGAGTATCTACTACGACGTGAGATAATTATGACGCGTATAATTACAAACCAGAATAGTATGAATTGTGATAAGTATAAGCTAGTACGAGTATGCGATATGTACTACGATTGAAATACGGTATTACTAAGATGTGTGTTTACTTAGTATTGGTATATGGATTGTTTGTATGACATACCTACCATACTTGCTATCACGGGAGGTTACGTTCGCTTAGGACCCTCTAATCCTTGTGTGCCTACGGGGGGGATATAGACTGGTACCTTGATGAACATAGGTCATAGAAGGACTTATTGTGATATTAATAAGTCTGCATGATCATGGGAGCGTAGGTATGTGCGTGACCCATGTGATGGTGACTGTGTTCGCCTCCACTATTTGTGATTTGTGTTATCTGAACTATTCCTGAGAGATTCGGAATATGTGATCCTTATGTACGTGATGTACCGGGATGGATAGCAGAGTATGTGTGCACCATAGCTTAGATTGCGGGGTGCTTGTATCGTATATTTATGATGTGAATAATATACATTTAATTAACGGGAATCCTCATGTTAATGTTGTAAATGTATTACGGTATTGTTTCGAGATATATAAGGAGTTAACTGATAATTATATCAATGGCATATTTAGTAACTGAGTTCACGTTAAACCTCTAATTAGTTACGAGCATTGTTATGTTAGATGGAACCGAGTAATATGGGTAGGACCTTTGGCAGTCTAGCTAGTTATGTTGTTAGTTAGCTAGTAGTATGGGTCGATATAGATGGGTACGTACGTTAGGAGTGCACAGTTAGACGAGAGGTGAGAATATACGTCCTAACATGTACTTTGCATTTAATGTTTTAAATGTTGTTAAAGCACTTGCAGGTTTTTAAAATATAACTCCACATTCGGGCTCTGACCCGTTTGCTTTTCAAATCTTTTTCTTATAAAACCTTTTTAGGTGCCCAGCCACAAGGACACCAAGCATAGATTATCCATTCAGGTGACGAGCTGTAGCTGCTTGTGGAAGCTACAGGGATTTTCATGTAGACACTTCTATCTTTTGGATTCCAGAGTCACCATCTATCAGTTGTAGGGCATGTTGCCCATTTCTTTAGAGACATCTTTTACATTTCAGTTTTCAGACTTTAGCATGTATTCTTTCAGTTTATTTATTTCAGTTGTGGGATTGTGGTGAGGAGTTTTTCCTCCAGACTTTATTTACTCTATTGTGATGGTTATTCATTTTACTTCAGTATGGTGAATGGTGTTATTTACTTCTTCATTACTTTTGTTGCATGTTAATCAGACTTAAATTAAAATTTGGCAACTTGTTTTTTTTATACTAGGTGGTTAGTAATATTAAAATGTTTTCGACAGTGATGCTATTAACTGAGCCAGCTTGGCATTTTGAATTAATTTTATAAAGGAGTAGCTACCCGGTATTTAATTAGTCGGGGTGTCACAGGTGGTATCAGAGCATCAGGTTCTAGTGTCCTTTAGGATCTGTACGGCTATTATGTTTCCGCTACGTTTCTTTGATATAGAGCCCTATATTTTAGGACTGTTGTACTCTTTTTGTGTATGCTTCGTTCTTCAGCTATATTAAGTTTATAAACCGTGAACTTATAAACTTTGTTCTTATTTCAGATGCCTCCACGACGTGCACGACAAGTTCCCAGGAATGCAACGCCCGAACCCCAGCCCGCTCCAGTTCAGGGCATGTTGAACGCCGCTGAGGTTGCAGCTATAGTAGCTCAAGCGGTAAATGCCGCGATTGCCGTTATTCAGCAGGCACCACCACAGGCGCCGGTTGCCGCGCCAGCACAGGTTAATGCATTTCCGTCTGCTTGGGAGCGTGTACGTGACGCTTTTCAGAAAGCGCATCCGCCAGAGTTTGCTGGTAGCTCAGATGTGGTAGTCTCGAGCCAATGGAGGAAGGACATACAGAGGCATTTGAGGATGCATGAGTGCACTGATGTTCAGAAACAGGTGCTAGCTACTTTCAAGCTAGTGGGATCTGCGCTACAGTGGTGGGAGTCTATTACCACCGCGGAGGAGAGGGATACCCTCACGATTCAGGAGTTCTGGGTGCGGTTTGACCGCAAGTACTTTCCGTCCGCAGTTCATACAGAGATGAGGAGGAAGCTGATGAGTCTGAAGCAGGAGGGCAAGACAGTGGCCGAGTATGAGGCCGAGTTTACTAACCTGTTGAATATCGTTCCAGACGAGATTCCAACACAGAGGAAGAAGATTGAGAAGTTCACAGATGGGTTAAATTGGAGGATCCGTCAGCATCTGCTAGGGAACCTATCGTTGGTCACTTATTCTGATGTGGTTAACGCAGCGTTGTTACACTGCCAGGACCACCGTTTTCATATGGCCGAGGGCAAACGGTCGGGAGAGTCAAGCCATCAGGGCAGGACTGGAGGACATGGTGCCAGCGGGGCACAATCTGGTCAGGGGTAGAGACAGAATGAGCAGGGTACCCAGCAGGGGGATAATAAGAGGTTCCGGTCAGGGAACTACAGGCAGGGACAGGGAGGTTTCCGTCAGGGCCATCAGGGTCCAAACGGCCATCAGGGCCAGCAGGGACAGAATGGGCAGCAGTTTCACCAGGGCCAGCAAGGCCAAGGGAGGAATGGTAACGGCCACCAGGGCCGGGGACAGTAGGGGCAGAGGGGAGGGAACTTCCCAGGGAAGTGCTTTACTTGTGGCAAGACTGGCCATAAGAAGCAGGATTGTCCTGATAGGGGCAGGGCCCCACAGCAGCAGCAGCAGGGTGCTCGCCAGGAGCCACAGAGACCTATGTTTCCCGCAGCTCTTCCCGCACCGCCACAGATGGCAGCTTTGCCACCCATTCCAGCAGTCCCAGCTCAGCAGGGGCAGCTACAGTATGGACGTGTCTACAACGTCCACCAGGCTGCAGTTCCACAGGCATCGCCCGTGATCGAGGGTACGTTTCCTATCCATGGCACTATGGGTCGGGTGTTATTTGATACGGGTGATACACACTGTTTTATTGCTACACACTTTGCGAAAGCTTTAGGATTGTTAGCTACGGCGGAGAGCACAGTGACGTGTGTCGACTCACCATTGGGGAGTGGGTCACTTATTTTCTTTATATGCCAGGGAGTGGGAGTAGAGGTTGGTGGTTTGGTATTGCCTGCAGACATGTTAGTGTTAGACATGCATGTTCACGATGTGATCATTGGTATGGATTGGCTCGTAGCATATAGGGCCATGATTGATTGCTTCAGCGGGAGCATTGTTTTTGCCATTCCGGGGCAAGAGATGTTTATAGTGGCGATGCCTCACCCAGAGGGAGGATCGACCGCTCATCTGTATTACATAGAGGAGGATACCTCTAAGGAGGTTGTTATTCCTTTAGATTCGATCCCGGTTGTCAGGGAGTATTCGGATGTGTTTCAGGAGATACCAGGCCTACCACCCAGTCGAGAGATAGATTTCGTTATAGATTTGCTACCGGGTACGAGACCTATAGCACATGCACCGTACCGTATGGCTCCAGCTGAGATGCGAGAGCTACGGGATCAGATAGAGCAGCTGTTAGGGCAGGGCTTTATTCGCAGGAGTACCTAACCTTGGGGCGCTCCGGTTTTGTTTGTGAAGAAGAGGGACGGTTCACTAAGATTGTGTGTGGACTACCGAGAGTTGAATAAGGTCACGATACGAAATAAGTATCCGTTGCCTCGAATCGATGACTTATTCGACCAGTTGAGAGGAGCTTCTTTCTTCTCGAAGATTGACTTGAGGTCGGGATACCATCAGTTGCGTATCAGGGAGGAGGATGTCTCGAAGACCGCATTCTTATCGAGATATGGTTCTTACGAGTTTAGGGTTATGCCTTTCGGCTTGACCAACGCTCCAGCAGTGTTTATGGACTTGATGAACAGAGTATTCAGGGATTTCCTAGACCAGTTTGTCATTGTCTTCATTAATGATATTCTGGTTTACTCTCAGACAGAGGAGGAGCACGCCGAGCATTTAAGGCAGGTTTTGCAGACACTTCGTCAGAACGAGTTGTATGCAAAATACGAGAAGTGCGGGTTTTGGCTGAAGGAAGTCCAGTTCTTGGGTCACATTATTTCTGACCAAGGGATATCTGTCGATCCGGGGAAAGTATCAGCGGTGAGGGAGTGGGGACAGCCCACGACACCAACGGAGATTCGTAGTTTCTTGGGTCTAGCAGGATACTACAGGAGATTTATTCGGGGTTTCTCGGAGATAGCAGGTCCTATGACACATCTTACTCGTAAGGGTGTGCCATATATCTGGAGTGATGCCTGTCAGTTGGCATTCGATGAGTTGAAGGACAAATTTACCTCAGCACCTGTGTTAGCATTGCCGAGACCGGGAGTTGAGTATTTGGTTTACACCGATGCGTCTTTGCAAGGACTGGGAGGTGTATTGCAGCAGGAGAGACAGGCCATAGCTTATGCTTCCCGTAAGCTTAAGCCTCATGAGAAGAATTACCCCACGCATGATTTGGAGTTGGCAGCAGTGGTATTTGCCTTACGGATTTGGAGGCACTATCTGTTGGGGGAGAAGTTTCAGCTGTTCACGGACCACAAGTCACTACAGTATCTGTTCACGCAGAAGGAACAGAATATGCGGCAGCGTAGGTGGCTTGAATTTGTGAAGGACTACCAGTTCGACATCAAGTACCACCCGGGTAAGGCTAACGTGGTAGCAGACGCGTTGAGCCGCAGACCAGCAGATGAGGTGGCAGAGGTGTGGAAAGCTAAGTGGAAGGAATTGGGACACCAGGATGCAGTGGCCCGATCTTTCACGTCTGTGATGACCGTTACCCCACAGATTGTCACGAAAGTAGTACGGGCACAGGCTAATGACTCGTTCTGTCAGGAGCAGATAGTTAGATTACTTGCAGAGGGAGCCGAGTCCTATACCGTTAGCTCAGACGGGGGATTGCGCTTCAATGGGAGATTGGTAGTTCCGGAAGGGGAAGAATTACGGCACGATGTGATGGCAGAGTCGCACGGCTCACGGTTCGCGGTACATCCCGGAGGGGACAAAATGTACCAAGACATGAGACGACAGTATTGGTGGAGCGGTATGAAGAGAGATATCGCTGAGTTTGTCTCGAAATGCGCCACTTGTCAGCTCGTAAAAGTGGATCATCAGAGACCGGCAGGATTGCTACAGCCGTTGGAGGTCCCGGTGTGGATGTGGGAGAGCATATCCATGGACTTTATCAAGGGGTTGCCCACGTCGCAGAGGGGTCACGACTCCGTTTGGGTAATTGTGGACAGATTGTCCAGGGTCGCTCACTTTTTACCCATAAGGACTGATTACACTGCGGGACAGTACGCCCAGCTCTTTATTTCAGAGATTGTGAGACTTCACGGTGTGCCCCTAAATATCGTGTCTGACAGAGACAAGATATTTGTTTCGAGGTTTTGGGAGAGTTTCCAGGAGGCCATGGGCACGGAATTGCGGTTGAGTACGGCTTATCATCCGCAGACTGATGGGCAGACAGAGCGCACCAATCAGATGTTGGAGGACATGCTACGCATGTGCATTATTGACTTCGGGGGTGGATGGGAGTAGTACCTTCCATTAGTGGAGTTTGCTTACAACAACTCCTATCAGTTCACGATTGGCATGGCTCCGTTTGAGGCGTTGTACGGAAGGCCTTGTCGTTCCCCAGCATGTTGGTTGGAGGTGGGGGACAACAAACTACTTGGGCCGGAAGTGATTCAGGATACTTCGGCAAGGATTGAGTTGATTCGGAGTCGCATTCGGGTAGCTCAAGACAGGCAGAAGAGTGATGCTGATGCGAAGAGGTTTTTCAGGGAGTTCCAAGTGGGAGACCAGGTTTTGCTCAGGGTATCTCCGATGAAGGGGATTATGCATTTCGGGAAGAAGGGGAAGTTGGCACTGAGGTATGTGGGGCCGTTTCCCATTATCGAGCGGATCGGACCGGTTGCGTATAGACTTGGACTACCGGAGCACTTGCATCGAATTCACGACGTGTTCCATATTTCCTCGCTGAGGAAATACCTTAGAGATAATTTGGCTCATTCTCACATTGCTGTGGAGGACATCGATCTCCATCCGGATAGCTCCTACGAGGAGGGGCCAATAGCTATTTTGGACCGAAGCGAGAGGAAACTGCGGTCAAAGATAGTCCCGTTAGTGCGTGTTCAGTGGCGACATCACAATGTCGAGGAGTCCACATGGGAGCGCGAGGATGAGATGCGCGAGCGTTATCCAGAGCTGTTTTTAGCAGGTACTTTCTAGTTTCGAATTTCGGGACGAAATTCAGTTATTAGGGGGGAAGTATGTAATACCCCGTACTTTTGGCTATATTTATTTTAGGGATTAATTAATTAAAATGCGTATTAATTGATAATTAATCCGGGTTATAAATACTAATGTGATGCGAATTGGTATTTGATTATGTGCATATATGATTATATATGTATTTGGTATTATAAAATTTGTCGTGAGATTTATATACGGCATTTTAGAAATTTTGTTGAGACGCGTGGGACCGCCGCGTCACGGTATAATATTTTGATAATAAAAGTGAATTTAAAATCTATAATCCGTATGGTCGTTTTGAGTGCGCCAACGCGTCCGGAAGGGTCGAGATAGTCAGAAAACACTAGCCGGGGGTATAGTTTGGGTCCCGGGGTATTTTTAGGCCATACCGGCAACTTAAAGGGTATTTTGGTAATTTTACATTTTGAGGAATTAAAAGTGAAGAAAATTGGAGATGTAAATCTGATGTGGAATTTGGCCCACTAAGCCCATAACCAACCCATATTAACCTAGAAAGCTACGTAGGTTATCATTTAGGTTTTCTAAGTTTCCCCAAATCAAAACCCTAGCCACCATTGGAGGAGAGCTTGGAGAAAGGAAAAATCTACAGAAACTCTTCACCAAATCAACACCAAATCCGGAATCAAACCAAGGCAAGTGACTTTATTCCATTTAATTTCTGAGAATGTTTCCTCCATGTTAGAAAATTTGGATTTATGGTTTGTTCTTGAAGAAAATATGAAAACCCATGTAGTTTAGATTATAGAACTTGAGAAATTGTGAAGAGAATTGCATGTAGTATGATAGGTAGATGTTTTCCCTTATAATAATTGTGATTTGAAGGAATTAAAACGAAATAAATTTCTGGGATTTGATGATGATATAAACCTAGGGTTCATGTTCTAGAGAAATTGGGAAAAGTGTAGAGATTTGTAAATTTGGTTGATGTTATAATGATCCAATCCTTGAAAACATGTTAGAAGATGATGTAAATATGTTTAGGATGAATTAGTGACCCTAAAACGTTATTGGGATGAACCTTGGAAGAGATTAGAATTGATAAAAATGGTGAAAAACGATTTGGGAAAATTTCTGGGCCGAAACTGGTAGCTCGTTAGAAGCAGCCCCCAGGTCGTTCGAACGAGCTTCTAACGAGTTGACCAGTTGTTTCTAACGAGTAGGGATTTCGTTCGATATCTCGTTCGCACGAGATATCGTTAGAAGGGACAGTTCGTTCGAACGAACTGGGATCTCGTTCGAACAGTCTCGTTCGAACGAGACTTCTAACGACCTGACAGTCCAAACTCGTTCGAAGCCTCGTTCGAACGAGACTTCTAACGAGCTGGCAGTTTGGTACTTTTTGGACTGTTCTGACTTTTTGGAGTTCCGTAAACTTGTTCGAGGATATAGTTAACCTTCCAATGATGATGTAGTGATAGGTTTGGGATATTTGGGTATTTATGAGAAGGAATTTACATACGAGAGTGTATTACATGGACGGTTTGGGTTGAGACGTGAGTATCTACTACGACGTGAGATAATTATGACGCGTATAATTACAAACCAGAATAGTATGAATTGTGATAAGTATAAGCTAGTACGAGTATGCGATATGTACTACGATTGAAATACGGTATTACTAAGATGTGTGTTTACTTAGTATTGGTATATGGATTGTTTGTATGACATACCTACCATACTTGCTATCACGGGAGGTTACGTTCGCTTAGGACCCTCTAATCCTTGTGTGCCTACGGGGGGGATATAGACTGGTACCTTGATGAACATAGGTCATAGAAGGACTTATTGTGATATTAATAAGTCTGCATGATCATGGGAGCGTAGGTATGTGCGTGACCCATGTGATGGTGACTGTGTTCGCCTCCACTATTTGTGATTTGTGTTATCTGAACTATTCCTGAGAGATTCGGAATATGTGATCCTTATGTACGTGATGTACCGGGATGGATAGCAGAGTATGTGTGCACCATAGCTTAGATTGCGGGGTGCTTGTATCGTATATTTATGATGTGAATAATATACATTTAATTAACGGGAATCCTCATGTTAATGTTGTAAATGTATTACGGTATTGTTTCGAGATATATAAGGAGTTAACTGATAATTATATCAATGGCATATTTAGTAACTGAGTTCACGTTAAACCTCTAATTAGTTACGAGCATTGTTATGTTAGATGGAACCGAGTAATATGGGTAGGACCTTTGGCAGTCTAGCTAGTTATGTTGTCAGTTAGCTAGTAGTATGGGTCGATATAGATGGGTACGTACGTTAGGAGTGCACAGTTAGACGAGAGGTGAGAATATACGTCCTAACATGTACTTTGCATTTAATGTTTTAAATGTTGTTAAAGCACTTGCAGGTTTTTAAAATATAACTCCACATTCGGGCTCTGACCCGTTTGCTTTTCAAATCTTTTTCTTATAAAACCTTTTTAGGTGCCCAGCCACAAGGACACCAAGCATAGATTATCCATTCAGGTGACGAGCTGTAGCTGCTTGTGGAAGCTACAGGGATTTGCATGTAGACACTTCTATCTTTTGGATTCCAGAGTCACCATCTATCAGTTGTAAGGCATGTTGCCCATTTCTTTAGAGACATCTTTTACATTTCAGTTTTCAGACTTTAGCATGTATTCTTTCAGTTTATTTATTTCAGTTGTGGGATTGTGGTGAGGAGTTTTTCCTCCAAACTTTATTTACTCTATTGTGATGGTTATTCATTTTACTTCAGTATGGTGAATGGTGTTATTTACTTCTTCATTACTTTTGTTGCATGTTAATCAGACTTAAATTAAAATTTGGCGACTTGTTTTTTACATACTAGGTGGTTAGTAATATTAAAATGTTTTCGACGGTGATGCTATTAACTGAGCCATCTTGGCATTTTGAATTAATTTTATAAAGGAGTAGCTACCCGGTATTTAATTAGTCGGGGTGTCACAATAGGTTTAATTTACGGTACCCCCCCCCCCCCCCCTCTCTATCTATAGAAGCCGCATGATGTTTTTGGGTTCTGATAATGATAAGGTCAAATTTTGGTTTTTGTTTTGGTTTTGATGGGGTAAGTGAGTGTGTGGTGGAGTGGAGCTTTGGAGAGAAGATGTGTTGGTGGTTTGAGAGGGGAGACATTGATTTCATTGAAGGGCATATTCATTTTGTGTACAATTTCTCTACTAGTGTGTGGTAGTAAGATTGAGCGGGGTGATTGTTTGGTAAGGGGTCGGGCAAATGATGTGTCCAACTGTGTTACTATTGATAGTTTCCCAACTGTGAATAACTATTCTTGGGTTAAGTGTTCTCCATATTTCAGCCTTTTAACAGTGTTACTATTCATGGTTGACATAGTAAACCATCAACTGTTCTCCATCTTTCAATTATATCAATTCGGCGTTGGTTGAGTGTTGTGAGATGGCTCAATATGTATAGAGATCTTCTCTGGTGGTGGAGTTAATAGTAAGGTGAGGGATCCCAACTTACATTGAATGCCTTTTTACATACATATGGTTTTATTTATCTAAGATACAATCGTGGAATTCAGCTATGTTTTATCTATTGATGCGTTATTTGGTGGGGATGACGAAAATAACGAGCATGAAGGCTTTTTAAGTGTTGATGTCAGAAAAAATTTCTTTACAACTCGTTTATTGGTTAGTTATAAAAATGTAACAACGTTGCGTGTTCCTTTATTTTATAAAATGGTAAACTCCATAGGGTCTCCATCAGTCGCTTAATCAACTTCATCCCCAAATAACAGTGTCTCCAACTCAGTTTATCTTTTGACTTGAAATCAGTATAAGCGTTACAAAGAAGATAACTTATCAGATACGTTCCCACTCAAAAAACCTTCTTCACCCATGAAACCCTCAACTGCGAAGCTGTAATACCCCGTACTTTTGACTATATTTATTTTTGGGATTAATTAATTAAATGCGTATTAATTGGAAATTAATCCGGGTTATAAATACTAATGTGATGCGAATTGGTATTTGATTATGTGCATATATGATTATATATGTATTTGGTATTATAAATTTGTCGTGAGATTTATATACGGCATTTTAGAAATTTTGTTGAGACGCGTGGGACCGCCGCGTCACGGTATAATATTTTGATAATAAAAGTGAATTTAAAATCTATAATTCGTATGGTCATTTTGAGTGCGCCAACGCGTCCGGAAGGGTCGAGATAGTCAGAAAACACTAGCCGGGGGTATAGTTTGGGTTCCGGGGTATTTTTAGGCCATACCGGCAACTTAAAGGGTATTTTGGTAATTTTACATTTTTAGGAATTAAAAGTGACGAAAATTAGAGATGTAAATCTGATGTGGATATAGACCCACTAAGCCCATAACCAACCCATATTAACCCTTTAAGCTACGGAGGCTAACATTAGGTTTACAATCTTCCCCAAATCAAACCCTAGCCACCTTAAGCCACCATTGGAGAAGGAGCTTAGAGAGAAAGGAAACTCTGCAGAATCTTCACCAAACCTACACCAAAATCAGAAATCAAACCAAGTCAAGTGTTTTAATTATATTTAAATTCGTAGAATGTTTCCCCCATGTTAGAAAATTGATAAATTACAACTGTTCTTGAAAGATAATGAAAACCCATGTAGTTTGGAGTTTAGAACTTGAAAATTGTGAAGAGAATTGCATGTAGTATGATAGGTAGATTATTTCCCTTATAATAATTGTGATTTGAAGGAATTAAAACGAAATATATTCTGGGATTTGATGATGATATAAACCTAGGGTTCATGTTCTAGAGAAATTGAGAAAAGTGTAGAGATTTGTAAATTTGGTTGATGTTATGATGATTCAATCCTTGAAAACATGTTAGGAGATGATGTAAATATGTTTAGGATGAACTAGAGACCCTAAAACGTTATTGGGATGAACCTTGGAAGAGATTAGAAGTGATAAAAATGGTGGAAAACGAATTGGGGAAAAATCTGGGCCGAATCTGGAAGCTCGTTAGAAGCAGTCCCCAGGTCGTTCGAACGAGCTTCTAACGAGTTGACCAGTCGTTGCTAACGAGTAGGAAATTCGTTCGATATCTCGTTCGAACGAGATATCGTTAGAAGGGACAGTTCGTTCGAACGAACTGGATCTCGTTCGAACAGTCTCGTTCGAACGAGACTTCTAACGAGCTGACAGTCCAAACTCGTTCGAACACTCGTTCGAACGAGACTTCTAACGAGTTGACAGTTTGGACCTTTTTGGACTATTTCTATTTTTGGAGACCCGTAAACTTGTTTGAGGATATAGATAGCATTTCTTTGATGAGATAGTGATAGACTTGGGACATTTGGGTATTTATGAGAAGGAATTTACATACGAGAGTGTATTACATGGACGGTTTGGGTTGAGACGTGAGTGTCTACTACGACGTGAGATAATTATGGTGCGTACAATTACAAACCGAAACAGTATGAATTGTGATAACTATAAGTTAGTATGAGAATATGTACTACGAATAAAATACGGTATTACTAAGGCGTGTGTTTACTTAGTATTGGTATATGATTGTGTGTATGACATACCTACCATACTTGCTATCACGGGAGGTTGCGTTCGCTTAGGACCCTCTAATCCTTGTGTGCCTACGGGGGGGGATATAGACTGGTACCTCGATGAACATAGGTCATAGAAAGACTTATTGGGATATTAATAAGTCCGCTGACTGTGGGAGCGTAGGTATGTGCGTGACCCACGTGATGGTGACTGTGTTCGCCTCCACTATTTGTGATTTGTGTTATCTGAACTATTCCTGAGAGATTCGGAATATGTGATCCTTATGTACGTGATGTACCGCGATGGATAGCAGAGTATGTGTGCACCGCAGCTTAGTCCTCGGGGTGCTTGTATTGTATATTTACGGTGTGACTGATATACATTTAATTAATGAGAATTCTCATGTTAATGTTGTAAATATATTACGGTATTGTTTTGAGAAATATAACGAGTTAGCTTATAGTTATATATATTGCATATTGAGTATCTGAGTTTACGTTAAACCCCTATTTAATCACGAGCGTTATTATGTTAATGGAACCGAATATTATGGGTAGGACCTTTGGCAGTCTAGCTAGATATGTTGTCACTTAGCTAGTAGTATGGGTAGTTATAGATGGGTACTTGCGTTAGGAGTGCACAGTTAGACGAGAGGTGAGAATATAATGTGAGTGCACGTCCTAACATGTACTATGCATTTAATGTTTTAAATGTTTTTAAAGCACTTGCAGGTTTTTAAAATATAACTCCACATTCGGGCTCTGACCCGTTTGCTTTTCAAATCTTTTTCTTGTAAAATCCTTTTAGGTGCCCAGCCACAAGGACACCAAGCATAGGTTATTCATTCAGGTCCCGAGTCACTATCTATCAGTTGTAGGGCATGTTGCCCATTTTTATTTAGAGACCTCTTTTATATTTCAGTTTTCAGACTTTAGCATGTATTATTTCAGTTTCGGTTATTTCTTTCAGTATGGGATTGTAGTGAGGAGTTTTTCCTCCGGACTTTATTTACTCTATTGTGATGGTTATTCGCATTACTTCAGTATGGTGTATGGTGTTATTTATTTCTTCATTATACTTGTTGCATGTTAATCAGACTTAAATTAAAATTTGGCAACTTACTTTTTAAATACTAGGTGGTTAGTAATAATAAAATATTTTCGACAGTGATGCTATTAACTGAGCCGACTTGACATTTTGAATTAATTTAATAAAGGAGTAGCTACCCGGTATTTAATTAGTCGGGGTGTCACAGGTGGTATCAGAGCATCAGGTTCTAGTGTCCTTTAGAATCTGTACGGCTATTATGTTTTCGCTACGTTTCTTTGATATAGAGCCCTATATTTTAGGACTGTTGTACTCTTTTTATGTATGCTTCGTTCTTCAGCTATATTAAGTTTATAACCGTGAACTTATAAACTTTGTTCTTATTTCAGATGCCTCCACGACGTGCATGACGGGTTCCCAGGAATGCAATGCCCGAACCACAGTCCGCTCCAGTTCAGGGCATGATGAACGCCGCTGAGGTTGCAGCTATAGTAGCCCAAGCGGTAAATGCCGCGATTGCCGTGATTCAGCAGGCACCTCCCCAGGCGCCGGTTGTCGCGCCAGCACAGGTTAATGCATTCCCGTCTGCTTGGGAGCGTGTACGAGACGCTTTTCAGAAAGCGCATCCGCCAGAGTTTGCAGGTAGCTCAGATGTGGTAGTCTCGAGCCAATGGAGGAAGGACATACAGAGGGATTTGAGGATGCATGAGTGCACTGATGTTCAGAAACAGGTGCTAGCTACTTTCAAGCTAGTAGGATCTGCACTACAGTGGTGGGAGTCTATTACCACCGCAGAGGAGAGGGATACCCTCACGATTCAGGAGTTCTGGGTGCGGTTCGACCGCAAGTACTTTCCGTCCGCAGTTCATACAGAGATGAGGAGGAAGCTGATGAGTTTGAAACAGGAGGGCAAGACAGTGGCCGAGTATGAGGCCGAGTTTACTGAGCTGTTGAATATCGTTCCAGACGAGATTCCAACAGAGAAGAAGAAGATTGAGAAGTTCACCGACGGGTTGAATTGGAGGATCCGTCAACATCTGCTAGGGAACCTATCGTTGGCCACTTATTCTGATGTGGTTAACGCAGCATTGTTACACTGTCAGGACCACCGTTTTCATATGGCCGAGGGCAAGCGGTCGGGGGAGTCTAGCCATCAGGGCAGGACTGGAGGACATGGTGCCAGCGGAGCATAATCTGGTCAGGGGCAGAGACAGAATGAGCAGGGTACCCAGCAGGGGGATAATAAGAGGTTTCGGTCAGGGAACTACAGGCAGGGACAGGGAGGTTTCCGTCAGGGCCATCAGGGTCCAAATGGCCATCAGGGCCAACAGGGACAGAATGGGCAGCAAGTTCATCAAGGTCAGCAGGGCCAAGGGAAGAACGGTAACGGCCACCAGCACCGGGGACAGCAGGGGCAGAGGGGAGGGAATTTCCCAAGGAAGTGCTTTGTTTGTGGCAAGATTGGCCATAAGAAGCAGGACTATCCGGATAGGGGCAGGGCCCCACAGCAGCAGCAGCAGGGTGCTCGCCAGGAGCCGCAGAGACCTATGTTTCCCGCCGCTCTTCCTGCACCGCCACAGATGGCAGCACTGCCACCCATTCTAGCAGTCCCAGTTCAGCAGGGGAAGCTACAGTATGGACGTGTCTACAACGTCCATCAGGTTGCAGTTCCACAGGCACCGCCCGCGATCGAGGGTACGTTTCCTATCCATGGCACTATGGGTCGGGTGTTATTTGATACGGGTACTACACACTGTTTTATAGCTACACACTTCGCGAAAGCTTTAGGATTGTTAGCTACGGCGGAGAGCACAGTGACGTGTGTCGACTCACCATTAGGGAGTGGGTCACTTATTTTCTTTATATGCCGGGGAGTGGGGGTAGAGATTGGTGGTTTGGTATTGCCTGCAGACATGTTGGTGTTAGACATGCATGTTCACGATGTGATCATCGGTATGGATTGGCTCGTAGCATATAGGGCCATGATTGATTGCTTCAGCGGGAGCATTATTTTTGCCATTCCGGGGCAAGAGATGTTTATAGTGGCGATGCCTCGCCCAGAGGGAGGATCGACCGCTCATCTGTATTACATAGAGGAGGATACCTCTAAGGAGGTTGTGATTCCTTTAGATTCGATCCCAGTTGTCAGGGAGTATTCGGATGTGTTTCAGGAGATACCAGGCCTACCACCCAGTCGAGAGATAGACTTTGTCATAGATTTACTACCGGGTATGAGACCTATAGCACGTGCACCGTACCGTATGGCTCCAGCTGAGATGCGAGAGTTACGGGATCAGATAGAGCAGCTGTTAGGTCAGGGCTTTATTCGCAGGAGTACCTCACCTTGGTGCGCTCCAGTTTTGTTTGTGAAGAAGAGGGACGGTTCACTGAGATTGTGTGTGGACTACCGAGAGTTGAATAAGGTCATGATACGGAATAAGTATCCGTTGCCTCGAATCGATGACTTATTCGACCAGTTGAGAGGAGCTTCTTTCTTCTCGAAGATTGACTTGAGGTCTGGATACCATCAGTTGCGTATCAGGGAGGAGGATGTCTCGAAGACTGCGTTCTTGTAGAGATATGGTTCTTATGAGTTTCGGGTTATGCCTTTCGGTTTGACCAACGCTCCAGCAGTGTTTATGGACTTGATGAACAGAGTGTTCAGGGATTTCCTAGATCAATTTTTCATTGTCTTCATTGATGACATTCTGGTTTACTCTCAGACAGAGGAGGAGCACGCCGAGCATTTGAGGCAGGTTTTGCAGACACTTCGTCAAAACGAGTTGTATGCAAAATATGAGAAGTGCGGGTTTTGGCTGAAGGAAGTCCAGTTCTTGGGTCACATTATTTCCGACCAGGGAATATCAGTTGATCCGGGAAAGGTATCAGCGGTGAGGGAGTGGGGACAGCCCACGACACCAACGGAGATTCGTAGTTTCTTGGGTCTAGCAGGATACTACAGGAGGTTTATTCGGAGTTTCTCGGAGATAGCAGGTCCTTTGACACATCTTACTCGTAAAGGTGTACCGTTCATTTGGAGTGATGCCTGTCAGTTGGCATTCGATGAGTTGAAGGACAAATTGACCTCAGCACCTGTGTTAGCATTGCCGAGGCCGGGAGTTGAGTATTTGGTTTACACCAATGCGTCTTTGCAAGGACTGGGAGGTGTATTGCAGCAGGAGAGACAGGACATAGCTTATGCTTCCCGTAAGCTTAAGTCTCATGAGAAGAATTACCCCACGCATGATTTGGAGTTGGCGGCAGTGGTATTTGCCTTACGGATTTGGAGGCACTATCTTTTGGGGGAGAAGTTTCAGCTGTTCACGGACCACAAGTCACTACAGTATCTGTTCACGCAGAAGGAATTGAATATGCGGCAGCGTAGGTGGCTTGAATTTGTGAAGGACTACCAGTTCGACATCCAGTACCACCCGGGTAAGGCTAACGTGGTAGCAGACGCGTTGAGCCGTAGGCCAGCAGATGAGGTGGCAGAGGTGTGGAAAGCTAAGTGGAAGGAATTGGGACACCAGGATGCAGTGGCCCGATCTTTCATGTCTGTGATGACCGTTACACCGCAGATTGTCACGAAGGTAGTACGGGCACAGGCTAATGACTCGTTCTGTCAGGAGCAGATAGTTCGATTACTTGCAGAGGGAGTCGAATCCTATACCGTTAGCTCAGATGGAGGATTGCGCTTCAATGGGAGATTGGTAGTTCCGGAAGGGGAAGAATTGCGGCACGATGTGATGGCAGAGTCGCACGGCTCACGGTTCGTGGTACATCCCGGAGGGGACAAAATGTACCAAGACATGAGACGACAGTATTGGTGGAGCGGTATGAAGAGAGATATCGCTGAGTTTGTCTCGAAATGCGCCACTTGTCAGCTTGTAAAAGTGGATCATCAGAGACCAGCAGGATTGTTACAGCCATTGGAGGTTCCGGTATGGATGTGGGAGAGCATATCCATGGACTTTATCACGGGGTTGCCTACGTCGCAGAGGGGTCACGACTCCGTTTGGGTAATTGTGGACAGGTTGCCCAAGGTCGCTCACTTCTTACCCGTAAGGACTGACTACACTACGGGACAGTATGCCCAGCTCTTCATTTCAGAGATTGTGAGACTTCACGGTGTGCCCCTAAATATCGTGTCTGACAGAGACAAGATATTTGTTTCGAGGTTTTGGGAGAGTTTCCAGGAGGCCATGGGCACGGAATTGCGGTTGAGTACGGCTTATCATCCGCAGACTGATGGGCAGACAGAGCGCACCAATCAGATGTTGGAGGACATGCTACGCATGTGCATTATTGACTTCGGGGGTGGATGGGAGCAGTACCTTCCACTGGTGGAGTTTGCTTACAATAACTCCTATCAGTTTACTATTGGCATGGCTCCGTTTGAGGCATTGTACGGTAGGCCTTGTCGTTCCCCAGCATGTTGGTTAGAAGTGGGAGACAACAAACTACTTGGGCCGGAAGTGATTCTTGATACTTCGGCAAGGATTGAGTTGATTCGGAGTCGCATTCGGGTAGCTCAAGACAGGCAGAAGAGTTATGCTGATGCGAAGAGGTTTTTCAGGGAGTTCCAAGTGGGAGACCAGGTTTTGCTCAGGGTATCTCCGATGAAGGGGATTATGCGTTTCGGGAAGAAGGGGAAGTTGGCACCGAGATATGTGGGGCCGTTTCCTATTATTGAGCGGAACGGACCGGTTGCGTATAGACTTGGACTACCGGAGTACTTACATCGGATTCACGACGTGTTCCATATTTCCTCGCTGAGGAAATACCTTAGAGATAACTTGGCTCATTCTCACATTGCTGTGGAGGACATCGATCTCCAGCCGGATAGCTCCTACGAGGAGGGGCCAATTGCTATTTTGGACCGAAGCGAGAGGAAACTGCGGTCAAAGATAGTCCCGTTAGTGCGTGTTCAGTGGCGACATCACAATGTCGAGGAGTCCACATGGGAGCGCGAGGACGAGATGCTCGAGCGTTATCCAGAGCTGTTTTTAGCAGGTACTTTCTAGTTTTGAATTTCGGGACGAAATTCAGTTATTAGGGGGGAAGTATGTAATACCCCGTACTTTTGACTATATTTATTTTTTGGATTAATTAATTAAATGCGTATTAATTGGAAATTAATCCGGGTTATAAATACTAATGTGATGCGAATTGGTATTTGATTATGTGCATATATGATTATATATGTATTTGGTATTATAAATTTGTCGTGAGATTTATATACGGCATTTTAAAAATTTTGTTGAGACGCGTGGGACCGCCGCGTCACGGTATAATATTTTGATAATAAAAGTAAATTTAAAATCTATAATTCGTATGGTCGATTTGAGTGCGCCAACGCGTCCGGAAGGGTCGAGATAGTCAGAAAACACTAGCCGGGGGTATAGTTTGGGTTCCGGGGTATTTTTAGGCCATACCGGCAACTTAAAGGGTATTTTGGTAATTTTACATTTTTAGGAATTAAAAGTGACGAAAATTAGAGATGTAAATCTGATGTGGATATAGACCCACTAAGCCCATAACCAACCCATATTAACCCTTTAAGCTACGGAGGCTAACATTAGGTTTACAATCTTCCCCAAATCAAACCCTAGCCACCTTAAGCCACCATTGGAGAAGGAGATTAGAGAGAAAGGAAACTCTGCAGAATCTTCACCAAACCTACACCAAAATCAGAAATCAAACCAAGGCAAGTGTTTTAATTATATTTAAATTCGTAGAATGTTTCCCCCATGTTAGAAAATTGATAAATTACAACTGTTTTTGAAAGATAATGAAAACCCATGTAGTTTGGAGTTTAGAACTTGAAAATTGTGAAGAGAATTGCATGTAGTATGATAGGTAGATGATTTCCCTTATAATAATTGTGATTTGAAGGAATTAAAACGAAATAAATTCTGGGATTTGATGATGATATAAACCTAGGGTTCATGTTCTAGAGAAATTGAGAAAAGTGTAGAGATTTGTAAATTTGGTTGATGTTATGATGATTCAATCCTTGAAAACATGTTAGGAGATGATGTAAATATGTTTAGGATGAATTAGAGACCCTAAAACGTTATTGGGATGAACCTTGGAAGAGATTAGAAGTGATAAAAATGGTGGAAAACGAATTGGGGAAAAATCTGCGCCGAATTTGGTAGCTCGTTAGAAGCAGTCCCCAGGTCGTTCGAACGAACTCGTTCGAACGAGCTTCTAACGAGTTGACCAGTCATTGCTAACGAGTAGGAAATTCGTTCGATATCTCGTTTGAACGAGATATCGTTAGAAGGGACAGTTCGTTCGAACGAACTGGATCTCGTTCGAACGAGACTTCTAACGAGCTGACAGTCCAAACTCATTCGAACACTCGTTCGAACGAGACTTCTAACGAGTTGACAGTTTGGACCTTTTTGGACTGTTTCGATTTTTGGAGACCCGTAAACTTGTTCGAGGATATAGATGGCATTTCTTTGATGAGATAGTGATAGACTTGGGACATTTGGGTATTTATGAGAAGGAATTTACATACGAGAGTGTATTACATGGATGGTTTGGGTTGAGACGTGAGTGTCTACTACGACGTGAGATAATTATGGCGCGTACAATTACAAACCGAAACAGTATGAATTGTGATAACTATAAGTTAGTATGAGAATATGTACTACGAATAAAATACGGTATTACTAAGGCGTGTGTTTACTTAGTATTGGTATATGATTGTGTGTATGACATACCTACCATACTTGCTATCACGGGAGGTTGCGTTCGCTTAGGACCCTCTAATCCTTGTGTGCCTACGGGGGGGATATAGACTGGTACCTCGATGAACATAGGTCATAGAAAGACTTATTGGGATATTAATAAGTCCGCTGACCGTGGGAGCGTAGGTATGTACGTGACCCACGTGATGGTGACTGTGTTCGCCTCCACTATTTGTGATTTGTGTTATCTGAACTATTCCTGAGAGATTCGGAATATGTGATCCTTATGTACGTGATGTACCGGGATGGATAGCAGAGTATGTGTGCACCGCAGCTTAGTCCTCGGGGTGCTTGTATTGTATATTTACGGTGTGATTGATATACATTTAATTAATGAGAATTCTCATGTTAATGTTGTAAATATATTACGGTATTGTTTCGAGAAATATAACGAGTTAGCTGATAGTTATATATATTGCATATTGAGTATCTGAGTTTACGTTAAACCCCTATTTAATCACGAGCGTTATTATGTTAATGGAACCGAATATTATGGGTAGGACCTTTGGCAGTCTAGCTAGATATGTTGTCACTTAGCTAGTAGTATGGGTAGTTATAGATGGGTACTTGCGTTAGGAGTGCACAGTTAGACGAGAGGTGAGAATATAATGTGAGTGCACGTCCTAACATGTACTTTGCATTTAATGTTTTAAATGTTTTTAAAGCACTTGCAGGTTTTTAAAATATAACTCCACATTCGGGCTCTGACCCATTTGCTTTTCAAATCTTTTTCTTGTAAAATCCTTTTAGGTGCCCAGCCACAAGGACACCAAGCATAGGTTATTCATTCAGGTGACGAGCTGTAGCGGTTTGTGGAAGCTACAAGGATTTGCATGTAGACGCTTCTATCTTTTGGATTCCCGAGTCACTATCTATCAATTGTAGGGCATGTTGCCCATTTTTATTTAGAGACCTTTTTTATATTTCAGTTTTCAGACTTTAGCATGTATTATTTCAGTTTCGGTTATTTATTTCAGTATGGGATTGTAGTGAGGAGTTTTTCCTCCGGACTTTATTTACTCTATTGTGATGGTTATTCTCTTTACTTCAGTATGGTGTATGGTGTTATTTATTTCTTCATTATACTTGTTGCATGTTAATCAGACTTAAATTAAAATTTGGCAACTTACTTTTTAAATACTAGGTGGTTAGTAATAATAAAATATTTTCGACAGTGATGCTATTAACTGAGCCGACTTGACATTTTGAATTAATTTAATAAAGGAGTAGCTACCCGATATTTAATTAGTCGGGGTGTCACAGAAGCTAATATTTTTAGTCTTGATTTGTTTTGAACAATTTCTAAAATAGTTAATTGGCGAAAAACAAACCATTAGATCACTGGAAAAGAATTTATGGAAATTGTTCCCCTTAATCGTCGTTCCTCAATAACAAGTCGGATGGTATACCAGCACGTAAGGTTTCAAATTTTCTTATTTATTTTCTTAATCCTGGCACATGGATGATTTTACCCAATCTACAATATATGTAGTTTTGCCTTCTTCGGGAGTTGAAAGAAGTGGGGGTTTTGTGCACCAATTTGATGTATTCAACGTGTTGCATCTTTGATAAATGTTTGAACGAGTTTCTTTGTTTTTTCTTTTCTTGGCAAAATTTTTGGATGTATTATTCTACCAAATGACTTAGTACTCAACTGGTGCCATATGCAACGTGCACTAAAATTTTCTTTAGTTTCTATCAAAATAATTTTTTTATCATTGCTTTGGAATTTTTGTATAGTTCTTTGTAGTTTGCAATTGCATCTCAGGCTGTTAATAGTACGCAATCGGTGGGAACTGATTGTTGATAGAAATCATATGATATGAATACTAGAATACAACTCTTTTTTCCCCATCACACACAATGATGTTATGGAATCAGATATGAGATTGTGAATATTGGGGGAAAAAACAGTCTTCGACTTGACGAATCATATGACCTGGGAAAAAACTAATTGGTTGTGAGTTTGCGGGGGTGAAAGTCGATTGCAATTGCTTAGTCCGAGCATCACGTGGGCTTACACCTAGTTTAAAATAATTACTTGTGCTTGGGATTTTCCCTTTTAATTTGGAAAAACCAAATTTTCTGGTCCATAGCGCAACTCGTAATAAAAGATGTCGCGACTCGCAAACTCGTAGGTCGTTGCAACGAAAGGAATGAACTAAAAAATTATGGTCCATGTCACGACTTGTGACACTCTAATGTCACGTTAGTGAAGGGACTTACGACACGCAAGAGACCTGCTGGATCTGCGAATCAAGTAATAACAACAAGAGACCATTTTAATTTTAGACCCTAGGCAAAAATGGCTCTTCATTTATCCAACTCACAAAGTATCCCAAATGATATCTCAAAACATCAACTATAAGTTTTTCCTTGAAGGAAGGAGAAAATTGGTAATCCCGTGCCACAACACGATAATAATAATAATAATAATAATAATAATAATAATAATAATAATAATAATAATAATAATAATAATAATAATAATAATAATAATAATAATAATAATAATAATAATAATAATAATAATAATAATAATAATAATAATAATAATAATAATAATAATAATAATAATTGGGCCTGGACCATCATCCACTAGTTCTCAGTGTCACTTGTCCACTAAGAAAATTAATTGTATTTGTGAACGGACGACAGATCTTCTATGCCCAAACAAAGCTGATTTGATTGAGTCTAATGGAGCTCGTGCATTGGCGGATGAAGATATGCATTCCTTTAGTGAATGGGGGTTCAACAACATTAAAAGGATCATTATTGATATTCGTGGTGAAATTAGATCCCTTCTCACTACATACGGCGCTAGATCGGATGATGAAGATTAGATTGGCTCGTGGTGGTGATGCTCATTATGGTGGTAGTGTTTCTTTTAGGTTGTCTTTGTTGAAGTTTTTTCGTTAAAACTTATTGATATTTAAGTTAAGATCATTTATTTTTTATTTATCATAATTATGTCATCCTAAACTCATTTATTGGTTTATGGTTACTTTTGGATTGGTACTTTATAGTAGTCTACATTAACTATAATTTTGATGCTAATATGATAGTTCAAATGTGGGTTTGTTTCAATGACTATCTATCCCATGTTTATCATAATTACATGTATATCATATATGTATGAATGTCTTTTATCTCTTTATATGATTGATGAATTGAACCACATCGTTTGATGGTATATGCCTTTTTAAATCCAACGTGTCAAAATTGCATTTTCTCACTTTAAACCTATTTATTAAGTAATGTTCTTTCTCAGTATAATTAGTTTCCTTTATCAATTTCCATGTAAAAATGGGGGAGAAATTATGGGAAAGAGAATATTACATCAAGGGAGATATATAGTTTAAATGAAAATACAGACTTTTGAATGAAAGATCTTAGGAAATGTATATTCTTTATGTGATGAAGTGGAATGCATCAATGTGATATTACTTTTGGCAATTAAGATGTCTCATGCTTTAACTAACATACCATTTGGGCATTATAATTACATCCGGTTAACCTTCTTTATATACATTGGTATCATTATATATTTTCTAGTGTATGACAGGTTAACAAGTTACCAGAGATAAAGTGGGATGTTATTGATTATAGGTTGATGCAATACTCTGGATTTTTATTGTATTTATTTAACTATTTAAGTTATTTATTAATGGCTTGTTAATTAGTAGATTTACATGTCCCTTATGTAGTGTTTCATAATTCAATGGTATGCTACTTAGATATACCTCACTATAGAAATTGTCAAACTCACATTAATTCATTAAGTTAAATATGTAATTGACTTAGTAATATGGGCGGCTATGGAAGAGTCACAGGGCTAAGTGTCAGGGGTATCCTTGCTTGGATTATTCCCTCATAATTGGGTCCCATAGATCGTCGTGTAGGTTCTTATACTACCGAGTCGTAATTAATTAATTAATAATTGAAATTTAAACTTAAGCTACGCATGTTAGCTAATTAATAATCTTAATAAAATAATTGAGTTGTAGATGATGTTAAGTTTCGAGTTGGTTCGTGGGATGTTTAGAAAGTCTGTATTGAGAAAAAAAATGAAATTTTAATCCATTGGGATAGTATATGGGTTGGACCAGGATATATCAACCAACATTCATTCATTCATAAGATATAAAGCGATACAACATTCATCCAATTATTATATAAAAGAATAAACAATAAATAACATTCAATACTCAAGGTTTTTTTCATAATCATAATAAACAAATAGTAATCAAATAATTGTTCATTCGTTATCACTTTGAAGGAGGAAGGTAGACCATACTATATAGGAATTGAGACAACCCTAAACAGTACTAACGCTGCATTGCTCATTCAACCACACGAGTTCATTCTTTTATCCACGTACACATCCGTGACACGGACCCATGCCTTTTGTTGTTACAACAATAGTTATGCACCATAGCACTAGGGCGCGTATCCGGGTCCCTCAACCCTTATCTATTCTATCACCACCTCATGTGTCTACTATATACACAATAGGCTAACCGATTTTTGAAATTGGCCTTGGGACGGGGGTATGAGTGGGGGTGGTGAATATGTCATATGTAGATGAGGGGGGATATCGGTGAGGGTGAGGGTGAGGGTGACAAAGACGAAGCAGTAGTCCCCTTGTCCACCACTTTCTCCTTTCCATTCCCTGAGTTGGACCCAAACTAGCCATTAAAAGCACCATTGATATACTCAAACATTTTATGCAACGTTCGCTCCAAGTTTTCTAACTTCTCGTCATGGTTGGTCGATAACTCATCCACCTTGCAAGTCAGTTCAACGTTGCTCGATACAATCCAGACGAGACTCAACTTCCCCACCCGAGAGCTCAACCCCCCCCCCCGAGTACAGACCTTATGATCTCACCCAAACACTTGACTGAGTGCATTAATAGTGAGAGATACCCTGCTGGCATCACTCTGGGAGTTGTGCACTTCCTTAAGCTTTTCTTGAAACAACAAAAAGGTACAAGGTTAGCTAAATTAATAAAAAAAAGTATGCGATTATAAAAAAAATTATAACATGATTAAAACTTTAACTTACAATAGTGTCAACCGCGTTCATATTGACCTCAGCATCCTTCCCCTTTTTCGTTCGAATTGTCACATAGGCATCAAGCCTATGTGGCTTACCCCAGGGCTGCTCCCCGTCTCCTGATACAAAATAATACAAAATTAGTAAATTAGTATATAATTATCACTAATAAAATAAAATAAAACTAAAATGAATGAACATTAAAAACTTACCATCTTGTGCTCCACCCCGGCGTAAGATGTACGCCCAGAGTAGTGCATGTCAACCTTCTTGTACCGATTTGCCCTCCCCGATTCACGAGCAGACAAATGCCTCTGCAAGACCTCATTATCGAAAAATTGTTGCCATCTTACCAATGAGATAGGATCCTTCGACGGTATTGTATCCCTATATCACAAAATGGACTCCCGGCCCTGGCTAAAGTATAGTACGTGCATGTTTTTCATCCTTATTTTATACTGATCTCTTAATTGTTCCAACATGGTGTCGCATAAATAGGGGGCAAGCCGAATTGATCTTGTCAAAGAGGCTTGATGATATTATTGGATAAGAGATCTTGATATAATGTGAAAAGAGGGGAATGGAGTTTAGCCTACTCGTTTGTAGTGACAATAGGACAAGATTTTGGTTCCCATAAGGTAGTAGGCTGAGAGGAGATGTTATTGATGGCTTCCAAATAAATTAAAGCACTAAAAGAATAAAAGTTAATGACAATATAAGAATACAAATCCATGATCATGTACCAAACTAAGAATTGTTTCAAATAATTGGAATACTTAATACAAATCTAAAAAAAAAATCAATTTGGGCCATGTCACGGACTTTGAATTAATACTTAAACTAATTAAAATCCAAATTAACATATTCACTAACCAACGAACCAATTTTGATATCAATCCACAAAAATTGATCAAATCCAAATAAATAATTGGAATACTTCTTACTAGGCCTATGTTTCGACCGGATCGGATCAGAAAATGCCTCTTTGAAAAAAATTCTGATTTTTTCTAAAATAAAATAATTATTCAATTTTTTATCCAACTTTTTTGGAAAATTAAAAAAAATCGAATTCAAAAAAATAAAAAATTTGACAAAATATAACAAAAATCGAAAATTCACCACATATATTAAAAATCCAGAAATTTCACAAATTCCAAAATTTTAAAAAAATAAATTTTTGACTTTTGATTATTCAAAATTCTCATTTTAAATAAACAATAAAAGGGTTTAACCCAACATGTAAATACATGAGGATTTGAACCATTTTTTTATTTTTGTAGAATTTAGGAGGATATTCTCCATTTATAGATCACACTTTGGAGCCCTCTCCCTCTCCCAACCGATGTGGGATGTGGAAAACTTTCAAAAAATCGAAAATCAAAAAATAATTCCAAAAAATCGGATCGACTTAGTTTCGAAAAAATCAAAAATTCAAATATTCATAATATTTTCGTTTTTGGATCCAATTTTTTCAAAAAAATTAGAAATTGGAAAATCAGAATTCGACAACCTAAAATTTCATTCCAGATTTGAAAAAAATCGAAAGTTCAAAAAAAACACAGCCCTACTTATTACAAATCTAAAAATTGGAATTCTTATTACAAAACTAAAAATTGGAATACTTGTTTCAAATAATTGGAGTAATTATTACAAATCTAAAATTATTTCAAATTCGGGTTCTCATAAAAAATGGATTAATATTCGGTAGGAGCAGCCAATTCATCCACACTACTGGTTAGACGCTTTGGGGAGTGTAAAACGATTCACCATGGCTAGTTGTTTATATACTCCGAGTAAAACACTTGTTTGATATTTTGAAAAGCATAAACAAACGGCTCATCGCTCATGTGTTCGTTGCTCTTCAACTTGGACAAGTCACCCATGATCAAATTGGTACCAATATCAACTTTACAAGCATTTTTGACCTTAACACTTACCCAATCATAGTAAAACACAACCTCTTTAAATCTTATATAGTCCAATTCAAATATATTCTGAATGACACCATTAAAGTCATTTCAGCTTCAACGAGGATTTTATCTTTCGTTCTAGCTCGAAAATAAGTAAGAGCCTTGTATGAAATCCCTGAGTTCTGTACATTTGTATTTTTCTCATAAACCCTTCACCGAATACATAACCGTTCAATCGATACTTTATGTACGTGTGTGCAATGAATAAGGGCCTGGTGGCTATACAAGAAAGTCTTGATGTCGCATCACCCGCCTTTAAAAGCTAAGGCTATAATTTAATTAATTAGGTTAGTTTTAAATATTTCTTGTAATATTTCATTTAATAAGAGACAATATCATTATAATTACCTTATGTGACACCCACAGCCTAAATTCGTTGTCTGATTATGTTATCGTTCTTAGTCTTTTATTGTTCCCACACGCATCATATTTCCTGCATTGATCATGTATAAAAATTAAGATTATATAAAAGTTAAAATAATATAAACTTGATTTTTCCATTCTTCTGCATCTTCATTTGTGTAAATTAGATAACGAGCTACTTGTTTGTGCTATAATTTCGTTAATTTCACTCGCGTGCCCATCACCTAACCACCCTCATTGACGAACTCATCATGATTATCCAAGCTACTTGGGTCAGGCATATATTCCCGAGTGTAGACTGATGACTCCACAATGATGTTTTCCTCTACAAATGATCATTCAATATATCGTGTATTCTTGACATAATCTTTAAAGACATTCATCAACCTTGCAAATAGGTACATCCATCGATATCTAATTGGGCTGCAAAGAAGTTCTTCATCACATAATTGTACCAACAAGTGAAGACTTATGTTAAAAAATAATGGGGGGAAGTATTTCTTCAACACACAAATCGCTTCGGCTATAGGTACTTTTGCAGCAACTATGTGCTTTAGACTAACTACCTTCTCACATAAAAGTGTGAAGCAGATGATAATTTACATAGTGGCCCTTCACAAATCCTTGTGCTTGGAGAAACAGTGCTTAAAAAATAGAAGAACCAATTGCATGATCACATGTCAATTATGGGACTTGCACTTAAGTAAATCATGGGTAGTATAATTCACAATCCTTTGCAAGTTAGATTAAAAATTAGATGGAACCTTCAAATTATATATTGTGTCTAAAAGAACATTTCTTTCCCCACTTGTCAAAGTAAATGCACTAGGGGCAATTATTGTCCTCCCCCTACTACCTTCTTTCAACCATAGTTGTGGCTTAAGTTTCAATGATTTAAGGTCTTTTATTGCATTTTCTCCATCCTTTGAATGACTCCCCCCAAGTCATGTGTTCACAATATGTTCAGTGATGTTCTTCTCTGCATGCATCACATCCAATACATGGCGCACCGAGTTACTCTTCCAATGAAGAAAGTCAAATAAAAATGACCTCCTAGACCATGCCTTTCTTATCTCAGTTTCATTCCCAGTTAGGGTCTTCTTATGCTTGATATTCTAAAATTTAGGATTCTTACCTGGTATACAAGGGCCACAATTATAAGATTTACTTTCAATTTCTGAACCTGAAAGTTTTCTTAGAGGTTACCTATGTTTAACCTCGCCCGGTAAAAAATTGAAACCTTTCTCAAATCTAAAACTATGAGCGGGGGATAAAATACACTTGTGGCAATGGTATATATTTTTCCACTAGCAATGAGACACGGAGATTCAGCCTCCTCTCTAGAAATAGGACACCCAAATAACCATGTACTACACAACCGGATAATATCCCATAAGTTGGAAAATCATGGTTTTCCCACATCAACATAGCTTTCAGTGTAAACTCTTCATTTTTAAAAGAGTTAAATTCTTGCACACCCTCTTCGCACAACTTATTTAATTCTTCTACCAAAGGAGCCAAGTAGCCATCGATGTCCTTGATTCATATCGAATATTTCATTTAATTACCCTCAAACTTATGCATTTTAGCTCCCTCAAGTACCTTAATTCCTATATATATGCTCGTTAACTATAAAACCTTTGTTTTATATGTGAACATGTTATATGAGGTATAATTGCGCTTATGTAGGTATTTAGGTGCTTAGTGTGAAATTTGGACACATTTCAGAAAAGTTTCGTTGATTATTGCAGCTTCGGGGGATTTTTAGTAATTTCAGTATTCAGGTTTGAATCTCAACCCCTTCACGAAAGTTGAAGCCCTTTAATTTCTCTCCGCATGCCCGCTGATGATGCATGAATCCGAGTTACAATGAAGGAGTTATGGCATTTTTAGGATAGTTTTTACTTCAAATTCACACTCAAGGGCACATTCAAGGACATTTTAGTCATTTTATATTTTGGTTTTTTGTCCTAATGTCTTCTTGGATTTATATCCCTTTTATTTATCTTCGTGTAGCCTCCGACCATGCCTAATTCTGAGTTATAAAAAAGAAGTTATGACATTTTCCGTAAAGTTGGCCAAAGCTACAGAATTGCAGACCTGTATGGGAGAATCGATTCGCTAAGGGGAAAATCGATTCACTTTGCATCTGAAAATCCACAAATTTCATTTTTTGGCGGAGTTTTTAGTGGGGTATTTAGGGTAAAACTTTCCCCTAAGTGGGGGGGTCATTTTTAGACTTGAGACATTCATTTTTTCTCTTCTCTTTTAGCTTAGGACCTAGGATAGAGAGATATTTAGGGGTTTTGTTGTGGAGTTCACCCTCCTCCATTTTCTTTGGGTATTTCCACCATTAATGTAAGATATTTAGTATTCATTGTCTCCTAGCTCTATTTCATGCTCTATTTTAATGCTTTGTCATTTATTTGAAGCCTAGTTAATATGTGTAATTAATTTAATTAGTACTTTAATTAATATTGTTCTTCATACTTAGTGGCTAATTTAGTCTAGGTTGTGTTGGATTGAACTCACCTAAGGGTTGATTGGTTGCTTTGCTTTGGTAATGGAGTTTTTACGAGTTAAGTTCGATTGGGTTGTCCTATTTATTACGCCTAGGAGATTTAGCGGGGTATATCATGTATGCTCCGTATTTACGACCTTGCGTGCATAATTTTTGACGCATTTGTTGACGCTAAAATCTTATTAGACTGTTATGAGAATTTAGGGGTGTGACAACTATGGGTTTAATTAACTGTCAAAATGAGATGTAATCTTAATAACTCGTCATCCCATGTAATCATTTATACTAATTAACTCGTGGTGAGGGATATCCGACCCAACCTATAATTTTTATTCCCTTTGTTAATCTTAGTTTAATTTACCCACACCTAGATTACACTTTTCTTTTTGTTATCTTTCCTTTTTGTTAGAAAATACCTTTCACACTTTTATTTTAGAAGTAATAAACCAATTAAATTCTAGCAACTTAACTCTGTGGATTCCATACCTAGACTGGCCGCTATACTCCCTTAAAAGAGTGTAATCATAGTTTAGGTTTTTTTATGGAGTTGGTGAGCCAAAAATAAAACGACCGGCGTGTAGGTGACTCTCGCGCCGCGGCGAAGCCCCAGCCTATCAAAATGGCTCCATTGCCGAGGAGTTGATGTTTTAGAATTTATTTGATTTAGTATTTCGTAATATTTTTTTTCTTTTTGTATTTTTTACCTAACATTTTTGTAGGACTTCTACATTTAAGCACCAAGAACCACTTGAATTTTTCGACCGCGCATCACTTTCTGGAATTCGCCACTTCGATCCATCTTTAGGGTAAGCATGTTTTATTCCAATCCTTTCGGTAATCATTATTATAATTATCAAAATCCCCGTAAACCTATGACTTTTGGTCAATACTTAGAGTCCCAAAAAATTGCAAATTCAAAAATGTCTTTGGGTGAGTATAACAAAATTCGCTCTTTGGAGTGCGTGTATTTTGAGGATGATTATAACGATTTTGAGCCTCTAATTCCTTATAATAAGAAACTTGAAACGAATTTCAATAGTTTTCAAAATTCTTATAATAATGAGTTTGAGTATAGTTCCAATAATAATTTTCAAACTTCTCATTTCCAAGAATCTGCACCCCGGCCTAAGATTTTTAGTGAGGGTTTGCTCATGCTTGAAAATGAGAAATATGAAAATCGTTATCGGGAAGAAAATCATTTGTGAGAACATGAATTGGATTTATTATTTGAATCTGATGATGATTTTTCTTCCAAGACTTTCGAAGTCGAGGAATCTTTTGAACCAAATGAGGATTTTATGCCTACTTTGGAACAAACCATTCTTAAATTGGCCCATAGTATAATAGAGAATGAAAGTGAGGATGAAATGGATGTAGTATCCATTTGCAATGAAATGATTTCGTCTTTGGATCCCAAAGAATAAAGTTTCATTGAAAATAATCCTATCTCCTTTGAAATTCCAACTTTGAGAGATGATAACTCATCTCTTGAGTTTGAATTTCTTTCCTCCCTCTTTTCATTCTTCGTTATCACAACATCACAAGCACCCAATAAATCGGTGACGAACTTTAAAACGTTTAACCCATTCACCAATAAGAAGTACTTGCTCAAATTGCTTTCCATGAAGGCATCTTTGCCTCCTTGTGTGCCCCCTCCCATTCCAATTTCAAAATACTTCGGAGAAAATTCAGTTTTTTTTACCTCTCGTGTTTTTGTCACCGATTTTATCCAAATCCCCCGTCGTCCCCCAAAAACTTTTAATTGGTGATGGTCCATTTTTTCCACCTTATACATGCCTTCCGTTGTTCAAACAAAATTCTTATTTTTCAGAAGGAATGTATGTAAGGGAGGGTCCCCCGTGGATCCTTCAAAACTAAATCGTGTTTTGGGTGAACCCTCAAAAATTTCAACTTATTGTGTATAGTTAGTTAGAAGTTAAAATTGTAGGTTGTAAATAGTTAGTTTCTATTTTTCTTATTTTTTCTTTATTCTTACTTAGAGTCTAGTGTAATTAGTTAAGTTTTTTTGTTATTTATGCTTTGCTACTAACATGTTTTGTAGAATCATTGGCCTTGTACTATCACGAGATCGCTCCTTTTTGGGTAATATCACTCTTTTTCTCTATTCAACTTGGTTCTTAATTCACATTGAGAAAAATGTTAGGTTTTAAGTTAGGGGGTGTGGGATATTCTATCCATTCATTACTTAGACCGTAATTTTTATTATATGTTATTCCCAAGCATGCTTTTCCTGTAAAAATTCAAAAGGATTTTCTTTCTTTTTTCTCCTTTATTAAGCGTTTTGCCTTTGTTTTCGATGATAAATATTATAATTGCTCGATCTAATGGACAACCCAATGATGCATGTTGTCAATTTTAGAAGTTAATAGACTTTAATCCTCAATTATTGATATTATTAATAACTTCATGAATTAAACTTTAATCCCATGAGCACATGCACTTTTCTTGCTTTATTGATTTGGTTTAAGATTTTTATAACTTGGTAATCTTTTGTTGCATTGTATATACTTACCGAGTGAGATTTTGGATTTTTCTCCTTTGTGAGTGTTATACACTTCTATTTCCTCTTTGAAAATGTTACACTCATTGGTAATCTCACGTTTCTTTCCTTTTATCGTCCATTAATTGAGTTCATTCTTGAAATGTGATACTTGAGAAAGATTTTCAAAGTTTGTTTTAACTTGAGAATTGCGTGATCTTTAGGAAATGATCATAGGCCATCTTTGTTATATCATCCATATTGATCTTGACCTTGCCTTAAATATTTTGACTCATTAACACCCTTTGAGCCTAAATATAGCCTTTCATTTCATAACCCCAATCCCATAACCAACTCTGTATTGGAGCTTTAAGCCATACATATACCTTACATACCTTTATTTGGAATGTTACTTGGGATTGAATGATGTTCTTTTTATGTGGTTACAATTTAGGCATGTGAGAGTGAAAAGTAAAGAAAAGAAATAAGTGAAAAAAAGAGAAAAAGAGAAAGTAGAAAACAAAAAAAAAGTGAGAAAGGGAAGAAAATAAAAGAAATAGAAATGTGTATATGTTGTGTATAGTGTTCAATAAGTTTTTTTACTCTCCCCATTGTTATATGCAATGCCTTTATGGATGTTATTTGTCCAATTTTGAAATTGCCCACTTTTTACCACTATCCCGAGTTTTCATCCACGAACACGTTGAATATGTACATATTCCCTTCGTTTCGTACCCTTATACCCAAACCTACATTACAACCCTAGAAAGTCCTATGTGATCTTAGGGTGAGTTCAATTTAAAAGTTTAACTACTTTTGATAATCTATGAAAATACATTTCGTCTCCTTTAATGAGCGGTATCTTTCATTGTGATTACATGTTTTTATTTTCTATATAGCGTTCTTTATTTGTGACATGTGCGCGACCTAGTTTCGATTTATATTTACTCTTTATTCCCGCATGTCCCATGTATTACTCCATTTTCATAGTGATTTTATTTGTTGAGTTTAATGCCTGGTGAGGATTGATATACGCATGCTTTTATGTTTATCCTATTTATTTAAGTTTTAGCCGAATCAAACTATGCATGTACTCGCTTCCCTCCCACTTTTAAGGTTTCAATTCAACAAAGTTCATTATATAATGTTAATAAGTACGGACTTTTGTGCAAATTCATTCACTTTTCTAAAACCATGTTGAAATATTGTTCGTTATTGTTGAGCATGTATGTTTTGTTGATGTGGCATATTTTGGAGGAAACTTTGATGTTTGTGGGTTTCATCCCTAAAAACCCTCACGAGACGACACTCGTCCACTAGGTAACCTAGGGGTTTAACGGCTTATTGCATATGCTAAATGCAATCGTTTGCTCGCAAAAGTGGCCTTTAACCCTTTTGTACATATCTCCTTTTTTTAGTTTGCGTTTTGTTCTTCTTGATTTGCACTTCATTGCTAGGGACTAGAAATGTGTAAGTTAGGGGGTGTGATTCGTATCGAATATTTCATATAATTACCCTCAAACTTATGCATTTTAGCCCCTCAGGTACTTTAATTCCTATATATATGCTCGTTAACCAGAAAACCTCCGTTTTGTATATTAACATGCTATATGAGGTATAATTTGGCTTTTATAGGTTTTTGGTGCTTGGTGTGAAGTTTGGACGCATTTTGAAAAAGTTTCGTTGATTATTGTAGCTTTGGGGGCATTTTATTAATATCATTATTTGGGTTTTAATCCCAAACCCTTCATGAAAGTTGAATCTCTTTGATTTCTCTTCGCGTGGCCACCGACGGTGTATGAATCCGGGTTGTAATTGAGGAGTTATGGCATTTTTAGGATGGTTTTTACTTCAAATTCACACTCAAGGGCACATTCAAGGGCATTGTAGTCATTTCATATTTTGGTTTTTTGGCATAATATCTTCTTGGATGTTGTATCCCTCTTAGTTATCTTCGCGTAGCCTCCAACCGTGCCTAATTCCGAGTTACAATGAAGAAGTTACGGTATTTTCCGTAAAGTTAGCCAAACCTACAGAATTGCAGACCTGTAGGGGAGAATCGATTCGCCAAGGAGCAAATCAATTCTCTTTGCACTGGAAAGACCGAAAATTTCATTTTTTGGTGGGGTTTTTAGTGGGTTATTTAGGGAAAAACTTTCCCTTAAGTGGGGGGACCATTTTTAGACTTGAGACATTCATTTTTTCTCTTCTCTTTTAGTTTAGGACCTAGGTTAAAGAGATATTTAGGGGTTTTGTTGTGGAGTTCACCCTCCTCCATTTTATTTGGGTATCGCAACCATTAATGTAACATATTTACTATTCATTATCTCCTAGCTCTATTTCTTGCTTTATTTTGATGCTTTGTTATTTATTTCAAGCCTAGTTAAGTTGTGTAATTAATTTAATTAGTGCTTTAATTAATATTGTTCTTCATGCTTAGTGGCTAATTTAGTCTAGGTTGTGTTGGATTGAACTCACCTAAGGGTTGATTGATTGCTTTGCTTTGATGATGGAGTTTTTACGGGTTTATTTCGATTGGGTTTTCCTATTTATTACGGCTAGGAGATTTAACGAGGTATATCATGTATGCTCCGTATTTACGACCTTGCGTGCGTAATTTTCGGGGTGTTTGTGATGCCAAAATCTTATTAGACAGTTATGAAAGTTTAGGGGTATGACAACTCTGGGTTTAATTAACGGTCGAAGCAAAATGCAATCTTAATAACTCATCAGCCCATGTAACCATTTATACCAATTAACTCAGGGTGAGGGATATCTGACACAACCTATAATTTTTATTCCCTTTGTTAGACTTACTATAATTTATCCACGCCTAGATTAATCTTTTCTTTTTGTAATCTTTCTTTTTTTTTAGAAAATACCTTTTAAACTTTTATTTTAGAAGTAATAAACCAATTAAATTATATCAACTTGTCTCTATGGATTCGATACCCGGACTGGCCGCTATAGTCCCTCGAAAGAGTTTAGTCATAGTTTAGCTTTTTTTATAGAGTTGGTGAGCCGAATATAAAACGACCGATGCATAGGTGACTCTTGCGCTACGGCAAAGCCCCAGCCTATTAGTCCTCACTTGGTGCCTTTGGCCCAGGTATCAACAAAGACAGGATCAAGAATTCGGGTCTTATACAGTGTGAATGAGGGAGATTGAGTGGTGCTAGGATCACTAGTCATACACTCTGATTAATTTTTAGAGTTCCAAATGGATTAAAATTGTAAGTGAGTAGTCTAATTTTGGGGAAATACCCTATTTTTGTACGTGTTTAACTTGAGCAACTTCGGTTGCGCCTACGTATCCGTTATGCTCGGAATCAAAGTCAGCGTAGTTCGTGGGTTCGTACTATTCGTCGGAAAACTCATTGTGGTGGTTTTTCGGAGAGATGGGAGGTGTTGCCACTCTTCTCAAAGAACTCATCTCAAAACTCTCTCTAAAACCTCATAAGATAAGAAAATCACCCTTCTCTTCCAAGAAGATCCCCCTCAAATGTATGGGGGTAGGGATTATTTATAGCAAAACCAACCCAAGTGGGTCGCCACATGTCAATTAACTCGTGGTGACACATGTCCTATTTTAAGTGGCATGTGTCCCATAACATATGTCAAAACTCTCAATACTAGAATATTGTCTAGTTAATATGTAAATAACACACAAATACGCGTGATATGTCCGATGCGCATAATAATACCTCAGTCGCATAAACACATGGACTTTTGTCAATATTAATCATCTCTAATATCATTTAATAATTTAATGAGAGGCTTATCATTAAGCCCCTCCTACAAAAATCATCTGTTATTATTGCCAAACGAATGTTATGTTGTTCTCGAGAAAAATTTATATACTTATAATTAATCCTCTTTCATGTTGTAGGATCAATAGGATGACGTATAAGATCATCCCCTACTTCTACCCTAGCATGCCAAGTCATTATTTCTGCTATCCATGGTACTGTGAAAACTGCTTTAATCTAAGCCCGACGAAGAAATATTTCAACACTTTTTGAGGAACTTTTAAGCTTGTGTGTTCCTTGTCAGTAGATTGCACATATCTAGGTTCATCATATACCAAACACTGATCTAGATTTTTATACTCCTCTCGGTATAGTATGCATTCATATGAACAAGCATGAATTGATTTATACTTTATTCCCAAACCTTTTAAATTGTTCTTCATAGTTGTATAGTTATTTAGAAGTGTATTCTGCTTGTATAGCAAACCCGTCACCCAATTCAAAATACATATCATGCTATTACCAGACAAACGGTATTGGGTTTTCAAACTATGCAGACCATCCATGGCATCTAAAGGTATTTGATCTTTATCATAACTAGGGTACAATGGCTAGGCCACCTTAAATTTTAAGCTTTGATAGTCATCGTCAAGGCTTATCCCGATATCTTCATGAGCACCTGAACCTTGTATATCGTTAATGATCTCATTTTCTTCCACTTTATGAACCCCATATGCATCATCAACTAAATCCTCTAGCATATTATAATCTACACTATCCTCCTGCCCTTGTACATATATCTTACTTATTGATTGTTGTGATGGATGCTCGGGAACAAAAGGAATATGCGATTTCCAGTGAAAACCCCAAAATTGATAATTATCTTGCATACCCCATCTTAACAAATGGAGTTCAACTATTTTCCACTCAAACACCTTACCATTCCTACACTTACCACACGGACATGGGAACTCTTCATCATTATGACATCTCTTTGCCTATCTCAAAAATTCATTAGCACCTCTATGAAACACATTCCCTAGTCTATTTGTATCACACATCCATTCTTTTTATAGAGGATATCCCATCACGGATACTCCAAACAATTGCCAATTATGGGTAAAAAGTGTATATTTATGGATTAGTATAAACAAAAGTATGAAAATTTACTCTACGGTAAATGTTTTACTTCAAGATTGACATTTTATCTTTTGGTGCCATATTATAAAAATAATATTAATTAATTTCATTGTTAACACAAGATGCATTGTGAATCTTAATTCCTCCATCTCCTCTAAAGGGTGAGTGGTCATATCCCATTCAAGACCGCATATTTCTGTAATACACTTAGCAGATCATCCACATTGTTCTGATTTGAGGAAAATTTCACAGCATATCCCCACTGTTCTCCAAGTACACAACATAGATTTGAAAATGTTCGTGCTATTTCAATTTATCAATTGAAATAACACTTAAATCCGCGTCATCTAGTATGTACCCAGAGAACATTAAGAGACCACGGTAGAACTTCCCTCAAAAGTAACAAGTATAATCCACTAAGAACATTATTATATAGAAACTATGATGTCCCAAACTATCCAAATGGGACAATTCGAGAGATTTTATTACAGGGGTAATGACTCTCGAACGGGTTTAAGGGCTATTCAATGTGCACGCATAAGAACTAGAAGAAGTCTAGTATCTATGCACACTATCTGTAAATTAAGAGACTTATAACTATGTATAATTTAACACTATAGACTTTATTTGGTAATTAGCGGTAATATCGTAACATGCATTGTTTGATGATTCAGATTTACAATGAATTAGATTTTACTCACTGATACAATAATATGGTGGGAAACAATCTTACACTCAAAAGGTATATACTTTTTTAATAAATAATGTTACACACATAGGAGTTAGAACCGTATATACTTTTTGAGTGTACGGTTCTTTTCCACCTTATTATTATATCACATGAGTAAAATCTAATTTATAGTAAATTTGAATCATCAAACAATGCATGTTTCTGACATTACCGCCAATTACCAAATAAAGTCTAGAGTGATGATTTATACATAGTTATGTTTCATTTTTGTTTAATTGTTTAATAGCAAGCTTTTAAAATTTATAGTATGTTACATTTCTATCATATTTATATTTCCATAGTAAATATGTTTCAGTTTTATCTTATTTATATTTCCACATCACATGTCACTATTCGGATGAATCACAACCCTAAATGTTAGAAATGCCTAGGTCCAACCAAATCAATGGCCATCTAAATGTTCAAATTCACCAGTCAACAAAAATTTAATAATCCTAAACAACAATTCAATTATTAATGCAAAACGTTGTCCATGCGACTATACTTGAAAGAAGACAAAAAAAATTCATCATTTAAACTTATAAGCCCGTGCCACTATTTTTCAGCATGTAAATGATTTTCATGTTTTCAACATATTAAACATGATCAACATAATTTCAAAAATAGATTCTATAAAGTTTCGGCATGTGATACTCCTACATTTCATTTAACATCAACTAAGATAAAATTACTTTTGAGCTACATTCATTTGATACATTTATATTTCATTTAAATTATTCATCAGTTACACAGGGATAAACCATTCTAGCTTTATTACTACTCACTAGTTATTTCCAAATGCATGCACTTAATTTTTCCCTATATATATATATATATATATATATATAAACACCTTGAAGAAGATGAAAAACTAAGAGATTGAAATTGGCAATGGCGAGGGTGGCATGAGATCGCCTGAAGTTGCACAAATGCAACAAAATCCATGAATGCAACCTGAGAAATCACCTGAAATCGCAACAAAAAACCCACAGTGGTGGTTAAGGACACGGATCCAAAAATATTCAAATTTCTAAGTGATAATTAATCCTTTATGTTGTGTAGAACGTTCTATAATTTGGTATGCTTTTAGAACCTCATCTATATCCTTGATTACCAAATTAAGATATGCATCACCAGCAATACTATTTCTCCATCACACCCTCATCAATATTCGTCAATCATTACAATGTTACTCTAGACATGTATGCATATTTGTTCATATATCAAATTTATAACAAGATTTATGTTGGTGTTCATATATTGCCATTTTATGATCGTCCAAAACAAATAGCAGGTGTAAATACCAAATATAATATTTTTTGCATAATTTGTTTCCAAAGCCCTAAATGTATAATAGGAAATGCGAATCCTTAATTTTTCAAAGGCCTAAGCTTTGATTTGTGAAATTGATGCAAAAAATGAAAGGAAATGCAAATACAAAGTAAATAAATGAAGAAAAGAGAAGAAAACATGCCCTTTTCTGTTTGGGATCGCAACAAACAAGTTGACAGCCCTAAGTTTATGAAATCGACAACAATCCTAAGTTTTTATGAAGCTTAGGTGGATGAGGGAGAGGAGGGGTGGCCCGATCTAGGTGGAGGAGTTGGTGGTGGTAGTAGGGAGAAGAGGGGTTACTGCTGAAATCATCTAAGGAGGGGAGGAGGAATGAGCATTGAAATCGCCTTAAATCGCGAGAGAGGAGAGTTTGATTTTTTATATTGTGGTAAAGGCTTGATGCTACCCAACCTCGGACTTTTTTTTAATGTTGTCACAGTCTTGTCAAAAATTTGGCATTGATAACATTTAGATGTTATCACGGTCAAAAACCTTAACAGGAGCGTGGCAATAGCTCCGTGCTTTTTTGTCAAGGTTTTTTATCGTGACAACTCTAGCCGGGTGAAAGGTGACAAAAATCCTTTTTGGGTGTAGTGGAATAAAGGTTTTACCCTGTTTATGGATTTTTCCTTACTTCTTCATTTTTCTAGCATTCTTGGTTTACTGAATTAAAATTAGACCACGTCTTTGTATGCACACCTAACTTAATCGAAGATAAAATTTGGTAAAATTGAATTTTTGTGTGGTTATCTAATATAAGAATCATTCCATAGAATCCCCACACTCTAAAATTAGTATTAGATCAAGTTACACTAAGTTTTTGAGTGATCTGTTAAAATTTTGGATTTTTATTGATAATTTGTATAATAGGATGCCTCTGTTTAATGGGTCAAACTATGCTTACTGGAAGGCTAGGATGAGGTCTGCATTAAAGTCAGTTGATGAACGTGTTTGGCTTGTCTGTGAAAGAGGGTGGCACCACCCACAATGACTAATTACAATGTCGAAAGTTCAAAACTTGTCTCTGCATGGACAGGGGATGATTTTAAAAGGATCAATTTTAACTCACACTATTTGACTACCATCTCTATAACCGTCACCCCTGACGAGTTCCATCCTATTATGGCATGCACCATATCTAAAGAAGCTTGGGATACCCTTCAGCTCACTCATGGGGGTACCAATGCTATGAAAGCTTATGTGCTACAAAATCTCACCACATAATTTGAAATAATTACCATATTAGAGTCTAAATCTTTTAATGAATTTTATGCACAGTTGTCTGACATCGTAAACTTTAGTTTTAATTTAGGTGAGAAAATTCCTGAGATGCATATAGTTAAGAAGATTTTGAGATCACTTCCAGCCCGTTTTATTCCTAAGGTTAGCGGGCTTAATTTTTTAGGGATATTAAATACTCTTAGGTTATAAGAACTCATAATAGACCTTCAAACGTATGAGATAGATATGTTTCCTAAAACTGTTAAACCTAAGGGAAAAGGAATTGAGTTGAAAGTACAATCTAAAAAGAAAGAGGAAGTGTCTTTTGACTCCGAGTATAATTTTGACTTAGATGATTTAGCACTTTTTGCAAAAAAAATCAAGAAGTTTCTCAAACTTTGAAAAGAAAATTCTTCTAAAGAAAAGAAAAGTTTTGAGAAAGATAAAAAATATAAATCGATCAAGAAATTTTTTAAAAAGAAAGATGAAGAGAGATTTTATGAGTGTGAGGGTACGGGTCATAAAGCTCACGAGTGCCCGATGAGATTAAAGAGACAAGGCAAAAGAAAAACTACCCTCAATGACACGCTTAGCGAGAGTGATGTTGAGTCGGTGGACTTGGGGGATAAATCATTGCATGGAGTAACTTCACCGCATTCATGGCTAGTCTTCTCAATACAAGTAGGGCACCTCACACCGATAAGGAAACTACTAAACATAATGACCTCGACAGTGAGTCTAGTCATTTCGACAAGAGTGCAGGAGAGGATATTTTAATTGAGAGCAAGAGTGAATTGCTATGCGCTTACGCCAATCTTAATGTTGAGTCCTTTAAAATGAAGGAACAAACAAAGGTTTAGAGATCAGAGTTTTAGCCTTATAGAAGGAGTTAAGATAGGCAAGGGAGAGAGAGTCATCGATGAAAGTTTCTTTCAGAGAGAGGGTCATTTTATTTAACAAGGAAAATGGTAACTTGACCAACAAAGTGGCTAGTCTTACGAGAGATCTTCAAGCATCCATGAAGACTCGTGAGAAACTTAAATCCCTTGTAACCCAAATCAAAGAAGTTTAAAAATATGTTCCTCAGTCCCACTTTAGGTTTTGGTCAAAGTTTGTTAGAACTAAACGTACACATACTCCCGTGCATCGCTCTAACGACTTAGCTAGTCTTCGAGAGCAAGTTGAGTTTCTAGTCGCTATTTTTTAAAGCTTAATGGAAGAATTTTAATGGATGTATTTGCCATTTGAAAATGCTTCCAACGCTCATACTAGAGCCAATAATGATAAGGGAAAACAAATGGTTACCTCCACTTAAATACCTAAACAAGACATCAAAGCCCTTTTTGTGCATGTTTCTCTCAAGGTTCAAATTACTTCCCAATGATATTTTGAAAGTGGGTGCTCTAGGCACATGACTGGTGACATATCATTTTTTACCCACCTTAAGGATCCCAAGTAAGGTAAAGTCACTCTTGGGGATGGGAGTAGGTCTGGTATTTTAAGAAGTGAATGTGTTGAGATACCCGAATTTCTTAAAATAGACAATGTGTTGTACATGACAGGTTTGAAAGAAAACTTAATTAGCATAAGCCAATTATGCGACCTAAACTTTACGATAAAGTTTGAACAGCCTGAATGCAATGTTTATGATCAATTCGATAAACTCTTACTACAAGGTTTGAGGATTGATGATGATTGTTATGGGCTCAATCCTAAGTTCTACTTTGTGTGCAAAAGTGTCATGGTCTCCTCTATGGACCTTTGGCATCAACGACTAGGTCATGTGAAGTTTATAGATCTGGATATATTAGTGATAAAGGACTTAGTTCGTGGCTTACCATCACATAAAAACCAACTTCCTCGATTTATGAAACTTGCTAACAAGGAAAAAAAATCTGAAGTCCCCATCAGAAGTTGAATACAATTACCACCACCCATGTTTTAGAGTTGAATCAAATGGGTCTTATGGGTCCTACTCGCTCGGAGAGCTTAGGTGGTAATAGATACATTCTCGTGATGGTCAATGGCTTTTCTACGTACTCAATCATAGGATCCCTTATAGAAAAGTTCGATGCGGTTGAGTTCCTAACAACCAAGTGTCATGTCCTATAAAACAAACATGATGTCACTATTAATCGGATGCGTAGTGAAAATAACACTCAATTTAAAGAAGCCAAAATGGATATCTACTGTGATCGAGTGGGCATCAAACATGAGTTCTCGGCACTTCGCACTCCTAAATAAAATGGGATTTTTTAGAGAGAACTAGACGATACAAGATATGGATAGATCCATGCTTCTTGGGAGAAACATTCCTAGACATTTTTGGGTAGAGGAGATGAGTAATGCAAGACATATGGTGAATAGGGTATATCTTCATTCGCACACACTGCACATGCCTATGAGTTGTGGACAGGGAAAAAGCTCAACCTATCGTAATTTTGTGTCTTAGGGAGTACTTGATACATCTTGAGAGATAGAGAGCATTTAGGAAAGTTTGAAGAGGGGATATTTTTACGTTATTTATCGACGAGTAGGGATTTTAGGGTTTTTAATCTTGCAGGCTCTAAGTTTATAGGAATCCCCCTAAGTCTCTCCTTAGACCCGTATCACTCCCCTTTTCCATCGCAAACCTAGCTTGCATTTTGAGTATCGATCCTGAGGTCATCGGGTGCCCCCGGGCCCCATTTGACTCCGGTCAACTCTACAGTCAGAGCAAAAACTCTTTTAATCTTTAAAAGGATCCGAATACCCTTTCCAAAGGTTCGCCCCGTGCGTGAATCGGCATAACGGTTCGGACGAACAGACCATTTCATTATCGAAAACTGATTCAAAGGGGATTGGGCGCTCCCGAGCCCCGGAGTTGACCCCAATAAGGGGTGTGTTTCGGCCGAATCGGATCGAAATAGGGGTGTTCGAAAAATTCTCCAAAATTTTTGGAATTTTAAGATCCTTTCCAAAATCGGAAAAATAAATTTCAGAAAATCAATTTCTTTTCCATGTCGGCGACTTCGGAATTTTTGGATATTTTTTTATTCAAAAAAAATTAGGAAAAATCGAAACTATTAGTTTTATCTTTTTCGGATAATATTGGAAATACAAAATTATCAATTTTATCTTTTTTATTCCACTTTTTTGGGGGTGGGGGTAGTTTTTATTTCCATACAAATGCCAATTTCAAGCAATATTAAGTATTGATGCTAATCTTAAATGTTGAACCTGGTAAGACCAAGTGAGAAGTGAACACTACTATGAGAAAAAATAAGCAAAGAATAACACCAATGTTAGTAAGTATACAAGGAAAACACTTAATTTATTTTTCCTATGATTACATGAACATTCCAATCATAAATTGAAATTATTTACAGAGTTATACAGATACCGCAAGATGTAGGCAATATGCGATGGCTATATTGTGTTTCAATCAGAAAATATGGATGAAATCTTTGATGACAAGTTACGTCAATTGAAGGCTCCGATATTTTTAACAAATAAAGCTACAAAATTGTGTTTAATATACCAGAGAGGAATGAGACTATACCTGATTGAGTGAGAATAATTAGAAATGAAAGGATTCAGGAATGAGAGCGGCGTGGTCTTTCTAGTTAGTTTAGAAATGAGAAAAGAAGGGGGAAAAGAACCTTTATATAGGTAAAAATTAAGGGTTGAGATTATTTTAAATGAATGGGTGGGATTGTTTTAAATGAAGGGTGAGATTATTAGGAAATGTGATGAGTAAATATTATTAAAATGAATAAAAATATTACTATTTCAGAATATATTTTGGATAAATCGGATCGATGTGATATCGGAATTTTCGGAACTAGAAAATAGGAAATTCAAAAATTTATATTTGATTTCCAATTCCATTCCAATTTATATCGAAAAAGTTGGAAATCAGAAAAATTTGAATCGAAAAAATTAAAAATGTGCCAAAATTGGAAAAAATTCGGATCGAAAAATGAAAAATTTTAAAGTACTGAAATAATTGACACCCCTAACCCCAATAAACTTCGCCATCAGATCGAAGGCTCTTTGAATCTTCAAAGATAACTGAATACCCTTTCTAATGATCCACCTCATAAGCAATTTTGACCTACCATACGAACGAACGATCCGTTTTACTTCGAGAGGTCACCGGGTGTTTCGGGCCCCGTTTGACCAAGGTCAACTTTCCAAACCGAGCGAAATTTTTTGGCATGTCTGAGTACATATCCTAACCTTTCCAACGGTCCACCCCCGTGCACGATTCTGACTTATCATACGCACAAACGATCCGTTTGCATCTGGCGATCTCTAGTCCAAAGGACCGACGTGCGTTTTCGAGCCACATTTGACGTAAAGTTAACTCTCGAACCCGAAGCGGTCCAAAGGACTCTCGAAGGCCTCTGAAATACTTTTCTAATGGTATGTCCCGTGCATGATTCGGATCAATTATTTGTGTGCTGCGATCAGTTTTCCAGAAAATTTCGCACGAGACTGCCAATTGGCAGGTCCCGAACCCTGCCTATCGGCACAGTGTCAACGGTGACCTTCTGATAGGCACCCCCTGGGGTAGGCCGATTGGTACCCCCCTTTTTCCCTATAAATAAGGGTCATGACCTCACTCCCGAAAAAGGGCAAATCCATCAGCATCAGTGATCCTAGAAACATTCTCTCGAAATCAGCAAAGTTCCAAATGAGAAATTCCATTCAAGCCTAAATACCCATCCTTTTCACAGCCAATTTGGAAAATATCGTTCTATCTCATCAACATTCAAGAGAGTTCATCCAAGATCCAAGTTCAAGCTCCAAGGAAGATCCAATTCCTTCTCCCTCTCTTTTAATTTCTTGTGTTTTCATAAGTTACATTAGATTCATAATCTAATTTCACTTTAGTTCATACATATTAATATCTACGTTTTTATTATCATATTGCACATACTTTATTTTTCATAAAAAAACCAAAAACAAATAAAAGATGGTTACACTCGTAAATTCCGAACGGAATTCTCCATCACACTTTTTCCCAAAAAAATAAAAAACACATTTTCTACATGTACACACATAATAAAATTCCGTTCGAATCAATGGGATAAACTCCACCCCTATTCTACATTCAAACTATGTGGACTTTGATGCCTTTATAGACTACGTAGGCATCTCGGATTAAAATCCGAGGCTCGAGTCCAATTTTCCAATTTTCCAACTTATCTTATTTTCCATATTTCTCAAAATCCCTCATTTTCATAATTATCATATATATATATATATATGCTTGTTCGCGTCTAATCACACATTTATTGTCATTCCTCAATAACGATAAATATCTCAATGAATGTTCATATTATATATTCTACATTTATTATTACTTTGGGAATATTCCAGTGGATGATCTCACCCTATCTTTTCCATGGTATGGGTCGAACGATACCAATCCCCGTCATATAAACACATGCACACACTTCACGGGGATAAAGGAAAATATTAACATTTTCCCATGGGAGACCGAAGGGCAGGATGGGTGCCTAACACCTTCCCATTCTGTAACTTAGCTCCCAGACCTCCGATCTATTGGTTTCGTATGCATCAGTTTTATCCTTGATGTCGCTCTCTTGAAGTGGCAACGTGTTCTTTTGTCTATTTTGAGAAAAATAGGTTGGCGACTCAATCTCTTCACATTCACCCCACACCGACAATGGCTAAAGCACCTTTTTGAAAAGAAGTGTGTGAGACCGCGATGCAGTTCTTCCTTGAGGGATCCTCCTCCTCCCCCCCCCCCTGGGGAATGAATGTCGCACCGCCCGGGATGGCCACAGTGGCGACTCTGCTGGGGCCTATTTTTAAGAGGGCTAGACTCTGTTTACATGGGTGTTTTATTTTCTTGTATATACCCCTATTTTCATGTTCCCCTTTATTATTCATATGTACCTCATGCTTATGCTACTATTCACACACTTGTAGAAGACGCTCCATGTACATTCACACCACATGCACCTAGGATCACGTATATTCACATATTGCACACCTCACTTAGAAATCCATCCTTAGGTGTCACCAACAGACACCTCCACTTGTATATATCCATGCTCACTCATCACACACTCACTTGTAGATAGTTTCACATCACTCACACATCACTTATCCAAGCTTAGTATAGCTTTACCATTGGTACTTGTACCTTGCTCTCTGTTTGGCATGATCAAGAAAATGATACTCTCTCCATAAGATACTAATAAATGAGTCATGCATAATTCACATGACATCACCAAAGAGCCTTGTCACTGACCCAAACTTTATCCCGTAACTGAAGAGTCACTTCGTGATGGGCGCTGGTCTGGCATGTCGCAATTAGCCTAATCAAAATGACTCCCACCTTCCATTAGCCAAGTACCTTCGACGTATATCGAACGGTTCCCCCGCATCATACCGCTTGATCGAAGTCATGACGGGAGGTATATCGCAGGGAACTCGTTCACGTACGTCGAGTATATCGAATTCTCTCTCATACATACCGTCCCTATGAGGTATATAGTGAGGCAATTCATGTACACTCAGGTATATCAAATGGCTTGTCCACACGTACCGATTGCCCTCAAAAGCAAGACGTATACCGTGGACGTCACGCCAAAGGGGGGAACCCTTTCCAATTCACCCAACCAACTACATACCCGCATATAGGTGTCAAACCTAGGATACACATGTTAGATTGTCGATTTAGACCCGAAACTCTGCCAAAATTTCGGGTCAACCTGTCGCTCAAATTTTTGCGCTATTTGTAAAACGCGACCCTTCCCGTAAGCCTGATGACAAGTCCAAGTGTAGCTTTACATATAATGAAAACCCAATTTTTCCAGGCTCGGGTCTCGTCCGGTATTTCATTTTGCATTTAGGTAAACTTAATATAAGTTAGAACCTAATCAAAATAATAATCATTGTTGATACAAAAATTAGTCAGATGACGTGGACCAATTATATGACAACATGTGTCATCCTACGTGACAAAAATAAATATTCATCGAATAACTCAATTAGACGAGCAACATATCATGCTGAGCTACTCAGCCTCCCAGCTACTTGGTATACCGAGAAACTCACCACTCGAGCTACTTAGCATACCGAGATACTTGGCATACCGAGTTACTTAGTGTGAAGAGCATCTGGTCAAGAAGATCAGGCGATAATAATAGATTCAATGAACATTGTTATTATGTACAGATGTATATGTCTATTAAATAACGGCGCATTGTCTATTCGTATTGACCGCCCAAGGTCTATAAATGCATTGTAATCCCCTCCATAACGGGGTGATTGAGAATTGATCATTTGGCGATTGCCATCGAGATTAAGGCAAGATACCCAGCAATACAAAATAGTGGACGTAGGATATTTTCATAAAGTTGAACCACTTTAAAAATATTTTGTCTTATTTCTTAATTCATATTTATCTGTGATTAATTAATTAGATCAAATCTAGTTTTTTACATCAACAGATTGGCGCCATCTGTGGGAAACGACTATATGTAGCGTTTTTCACTAAAAACTTATCACAAATGGTCGAGATCCCAGAATCTAGTAACAGGGACAATACTGGAGTTACTCTTAACCTGTATGCTCCCCCAACCATCCAAGATCTCACTGGCATAGTGGCCAATTTAGCCCAAGGGCAAACCGCTATGCAAGAGACCATGCATCAACTCATTGAAACTGTTCGTAACGAAATGCCTACCCAGTCAGGTCAACGAAATGTTCAGAGAAACACCCATTTGCCGTCTTTAAAAACTAGACGTACGCTATTCCCCAATATTTCTCATTCCAGACGCACTGACTCTCATCGTAATGAGAGGTCCAATGATCCCACATATCAGCCTGGCCAGACCTCTTCCACAAGAGCTATGGATTCTCAACAAAATGTTACTTTAACTCTAAAATGAACAAGCTCTCTGGAGAGGTTGAGCAAAGTCTCACTCTTTAACCATTTGGGCCTTACGAGGAATAGATACCCTCCTCAGATTGCGTCAAGAAAATCTCAACAACCAAATGATCTAAGGGAAGGTTCTGCCCAATCACGTCCATCAACTCGTAATGAAGGATCCTAAGAGGAGAATTCAACACGATCTATTACTCGGGAAAATAGATCAGAGGTTGGAAATGAAGCATGGAAGGTCTCCATTCAAAGGTTGGAAGACAAGTTAGGGGAAATGGCTAAGTCTAGAAACCCTCTCCGAAGAACCTTTGTCAAAGAATCACCCTTTGTACAGGCAATTGTGGATTTTCCCACACCATCAAAATTTAAAGCTCGTGTAGTTACTCCGAAGTATGATGGAAAAACTAATCCCATGCTCCACATAGAGCAGTACCAAGCTACTGCTGATATCTATGCAGTTTCTGATGAGATGAGATGCAGGGCATTCTCAGGAACTATCACTCGGTCAGCTCAAATATGGTACAATAATCTTCCTCGAGGATAGATTGCTAGTTTCCATCAATTGACGGAGATCTTTATAGGAAATTTCTATTTTGGTGCGAAGCCAGTTAAAAGAGTAGGACATCTGTTGAGTGTAAAGCAGAAAATAAAAAAGAGCACCAGGGATTACATCACTTATTTTAATAACGAGAAACTTGAGGTAATTGATTACTAGGAGAGATGATGAGTGGTCTATTACCCAACAAGTTGTATTATACTTTGGCCAAGGATCCCTCGAAATCTATGGAGGAAATGCTGGCAAAAGCAGCCAAGATCATGAATGCCGAAGAGGCCATGGCTGTGAAGAAGAATGCTGACACAAAAGCAGAGACTAAAGCTGAAGGTAAATCTGAGAGGAAAAATCAAAAGCACAATGGGGGTAGCAAGCAATCGAAAGACAAAGAGACACTAGAGAAATTGAGGAAGAATGGGAATTATACTCCCTTAAAGGTAGATATAAACCATATTCTGGAGGAGATCAAGATCATCGAGGAGCTAACTTGGCCGGAGAAAATGAGGACAGCCCCTGACAAGAGGGATAAGTCCAAATATTACGAGTTCCATAGAGATCATGACCATACGACCAGGCGTTGCATAGCTCTCCAGAATGAGATTGAAGCACTCATTAGACGAGGGAAATTGAGCAGGTTCGTTGATCGCCAGAATGAGGGGAAAACTAACGACAAAGGAAGGCAAAGGTCTAAATCTCCTCGCCTAACAAAAGATGACAAGAAGAGGGACCATGAAGATGATCCAGAGGATGACCCTTACCTCCCCAAAAAGCTAAGGCAACCCGAACGCAAGATATTTTTAATCCATTTTGGATCATTCGAATGTAATGTGATTACAGGTGGAGACGAGGAGGTGGAGATCATACTGTTGACAGAAAAGCTCACCTCAATGAGGCACAAGCTTGTTCTTATATACAACGCATAAATTCGACGGAAGAGGATCGCCCGAGGAAGGTGAACAAGGATAAAGTGGTCATAGGTTTTTCCAAAAATGATCTGGAAGGTGTCTTGTATCCTCATGATGACTTCTTAGTAATCAAGATGAGGATGAACGATGTGGTGATTTCATGAGTATTGGCAGACAATGCTAGTTCTGCAGACATCATATTCTACCCTTATTTTGATAACTTTAATTTGAAACTATCCCAGTTGGATCCGTATCACATGCCCCTCCTCAGTTTCACTGGCGAGAAACTCTTTCCACTTGGGATGATCAAGTTGGATACATTTATTGGTACCTGGCCTGCTTGCAGAAGAGAAAAAGTATGCTTTTTAGTAATGGACAAAAATGTCCAGTCAGCCTATAATATAATCATGAGGAGGGTAGGCCTAAAAACGTTCGAGGCAGTTCCATCCACGGTACATCAATGCTTGAAGTTTCCAACCAATTTTGGAGTTGGAGTTGTGAAGGGAGACCAGAAAGTATCTCGGGAATGCTATTATTAAACTGTCGAGCAGGAAGAATTGGAGGAAGCCAGGAAGAAAACCACCACGTACTAGGTGGATGAGTTTGAAGATGCAGAGATTGAGACCTTGGACCCTAAAGATGAATCATAGTTCGTGAAGGTCAGGTCATGGAGGCTACGGAGAACGTTATTTTGGATGACGAACATCCAGAACGAATAACTCAAATTGGTGCTTCACTGGATCTGTCAATAAAGCAGGCATTAGTGGCATTTTTTAGGAACAGAAAGCAAGCTTTCACATGGAGTCATGAAGACATGCCAGGAATAGACCCATCCTTCTTCTTCTACGAACACAATGTTAATAAGGAGATCAAGCCGATGAAACAATGAAGAATGGTATTTAGCCCAGAAAAGAATCAAGCTATTCAGGAGGAAGTTGAATAGCTACAAAAATTCTCTTTTATTGAGGATGTAAAATATCCTAATTGGCTAGCAAATGACGTGATGGTGAAGAAGAAGAAGAAGAAGAAGAAGAAGAAGAAGAAGAAGAAGAAGAAGAAGAAGAAGAAGAAGAAGAAGAAGAAGAAGAAGAAGAAGAAGAAGAAGAGTAATAAGTGGATAATGTGTGTAGATTTCACAGATCTCAACAAAGCCTACCCAAAAGATGACTTTCCCTTGCCCCGAATTGATCAGCTGGTGGATGACACTTCGGGGCATAAATTATTGAGCTTTATGGAATCTTATTCTGGCTACAACCAAATTAAGATGAAACCAAAAGACAGGTAGAGTAGTTCTTTTATTACCCCAAGGAGAACATACTGTTATAATGTTATGCCTTTTGGGCTTAAAAATACAGGTGCTACGTACCAACGGTTGATGAATAAGGTGTTCGCAGAGCAAATTGGTAAAAACATGGAGGTTTACGTCGATGACATGCTAACTAAGAGCAAGAAAGATGCTGACCATCTAGCTGACCTAGGACAAACTTTTAACCAGCTGGATAAATATCAGATGAAGCTGAACCCAACCAAATGCATATTTGGCATACGAGAAGGCATGTTCCTCGGGTATATTTTGAATCATCGAGGCATTGAGGTGAATCCGGAGAAGAGTAAATATTTGTTGGCATTACAATCTCCAACTACGAAAAAAGAGGTGTAAAGCCTCACAGGGCATATTGTAGCTCTTAATAAGTTTGTTTCACGAGCCACGGACATATGTCTCTCATTCTTCAAGACACTCAGAAAAACTTTTGAGTGGAATAATGAGTGTGAGAAGGCATTTCAAGAGTTAAAGAAATATTTGGGGACACCTACATTGCTGTCCAGGCTGGTGATGGGAGAAAGATTATACTTGTATCTGGATATCTCGGAGAGCGCAGTCAGCTCAGTGCTGATAAGAGTGGAGGATGGAGTACAAAAACCGGTGTATTATTCGAGCAGAGATTTCGGAGGAGCAGATGTTAGATATCCAAGATTGGAGAAGCTAGCATTAGCATTGATAGAGGTAAGTAGGAGGATGAAATCGTACTTTCAGGCCCATACCATAGTGGTGTACACTGATATTCCACTCAGACAGACTTTGCATAAGCCAGAAAAATTCGAAAGACTGGTGTAATGGGAAGTAGAACTAGGCGAGTATGATATTATTTATGAGCCATGGTCTTCACTCAAAGGGAAGGCGGTGGCAGATTTCATTACGTAATTCACTTACCTAGATACCTCCGACCAACTAGGGGCTAATCTAGAACAACCCATGGATGTTAGGGGATCATCAAAGACAATCCCCGATCAACTTCCATCAGTAGATTTGCCAGAGTGGACAGACAACGAGCAACAGGAATCGTCGGGTAACGGCCCGATGTTGGGAGATGATAAAAGGAAGTACTAAATATTCCAACAGGGAACCTTATCAGACTAAGAGTTTGATAATGGTATACTTGTGTGGAACTTGCATGTTGATGGCTCTTCGTGTGCTACAGGCAGTGGAGCCAGAATAATTCTTAACAGTACGGATGGATTGGATATCGAATATGCTTTGCATTTTCAATCTAAAGCTTCCAGCAACGAAGGAGAATATGAAGCTCTGATTATGGGCCTCAATTTAGCCAAAACAATGCATGCAGAGCAAGTTATCGTGTTTAGTGATTCACAGTTAATTGTAAACTAAATTCTTGGGTTGTATGCAACGAAGGGAGAATTGATGCCAAGGTATCACGCCAAAGCTATGGACATTATTTCCACTTTTGCAGCGGTCCAATTGATCAGAATACCAAGATTAGAAAATTTAAGAGCTGACGCACTAGCTCGGTTAGCCTCAGCTACTCGCACCGAGCTACGAAGAATGATTTCTTTTGAGATTCTGGCAGATCGGAGCATAGATGAAGATTTAATGGTGAGATGCATCACCCTGGATATGGGACCATCCTGAATGGACCCCATTATGGCGTATATCGAAGAAGGAGTTGTACCAACTGACCAACTTGCAGCCAAAAGGCTGAAGTTTAAAGTTGCTCGATATGTACTGAACAATGGTGTTTTGTATAGAAGGGGTATCATAGCAGGTCTATAGAGATGTGTGCATCCTTCAGAAGTTAATGATTTGATAGAAAAAATTCACGAAGGCTCTTTTGGAGCGCATGTAGCAGGTCGAACTCTCCTGCAGAGGATAACGACGCAGGAATACTATTGGCCAACGATGAGAGCTAACTTTACAGCTTATGCTGTGAAATGCGATAAGTGCCAATGTTTCTCTTCCATTAGAAGAATGCCCCAGGCATTGTCAACACCCATCACTTCCCCTTGGCTATTTTCCATGTGGGGTATAGATTTGGTCGAGCCTCTGCCGACCACCAAAGGGAGATTCAAATATTTAGTAGTCGCCGTTGATTATTTCACCAAGTGGGTTGAGGTTGAGCCTCTCATTGACATGTCGTATGAAAGGGTTTACTAGTTTATTTGGAAGAATATTATTTGCATATATGGTCTGCCACATGCTTTTATTACTGACCACGGTACCTAATTTGATAATGAGGAGTTCGCTACATATTGTCATCAATCTAACGTCCAGAAGATTCATTATGCACTAGGCCATCCCCAGAGAAATGGGCAAACTAAAGTGACGAACATGACTCTGCTGAACGGGATGAAGAAAAGGCGGAATAATATAAAAGTGAACTGGATTAACGAACTGTATTCTGTATTATGGGCTTATCATACAACACCCCGAACAGCAACTGGGAAATCTCCTTACATTCTAGCCTTTGGAAGTGAAGCATTCATACCAGCTGAATTAGGCCTACCCACACACATGGTGCTTAATTTCAACTCTATAAGCGATTTGATAAGACTTTTAGACTTGGATATACTCGAGGAAGTGAGAGGAGATGCGGAAATTCAAAACGCAACTTACCAGCACAGAATTTCCATGTTCTACAATAAAAGAGTCAAATAATGTGATCTTAAGGATGGAGATTATATGCTCAAGAAAGTGATTTAGAAGCATAATAAGTTAGAGGCAAACTGGCATGGTTCCTACCGGGTAACTACGTTTGTTCGACTTGGGACCTACAGAATAGAGACCTTAGAGGGAGAAGAATTTAAAAATGCATGGAATGCAGAGCACCAGCGCAAATATTATCAGTAATACATATTCACCTGCACCCCATTTCTTTCAATATGAATAAAGATGATATTTTCTCCATATCCTTTTTTACCAATTTTTTTTGGAGTACTTGTGCTACACACTACACCACCAACTACAGTTGGTCGGCATATCAATAACCACCAACTACAGTTGGTCAGCATATCAACAACCACCAACTAAGGTTGGTCGAAATCAATAACCACCAACTAAGGTTGGCCGGCATATCATCAACCATCAACTAAGGTTGGTCTGCACCAATAAACTTAACCAACAATATTAGTATAACAATCATACAGGGCAAAGCCTGTTTGATTATGGGTGACCTTAAGGGGCATCCAAAACTAGGCAAGAGGATGGGTGACCTCACGGGGCAACCACTGTCTAGGCACCAAGGTAATCTAGATAAGATTGCTACAACTAAGCAGGACCATGGGATGAAAATCATTACATTTCTTAGGCACTTATGGGTGACAAATCACTATAACTAATCAGTAAATGGGGCAAAGTTCCATTGTCTAGGCCATTAAAACAAAACATGGCAAATTATCCCTCTAAAGATAATATGTTAAATATGATAAGAAAAACATCTTAAAAATTATTTCCAAGGAAAGAAAAGTGCACAACGATGAAAATTTTCTTCATTAAATACAAGAAGGCTACACGAAGATGAATTTTTCTTCATTAAATACAAATTTTCTATTCTATGGGCTTTTTTCCTTCTGATTTGGATATAGGTTCCATCCCAGCTGGAGGATCATCTAAAGCATGAGGAGAATTGATAAAATTCATATCTCGCAACATTCTGGTGTTGCTCCGACTCGGCCGATCAAGCAGATGTTGAGGTCGAGATATATCAAAATCTTCATGAAGTTGGTAATCACTAAGATACCCGGAGATCAAACATCGAGGAATGGCACGAGATGGAATCCAGCTGACATCCAGTTTAAAGGGAAGATTAGGCAGATCAAGTACTCCAGGCTCATACCAATCCCATAAGGAATCACCTTCATCAAGCTTCATCACAGCCAAGCCGTTCAACCATCCTATTTTGTATACCTTATTATTTTCTTATTTCAACCGAGCATCGAGATAGCATAGAGCTTCATTGTATCCCCCATCCAAAACTCTCTAGGCTGCTTGTGAAATTGATATGTCAATTGATCAAGCTGCTCATGAAGTTTCTTCATCAAGTTTATTTTATTCTCCAGCGTAAAACTTTGGTTGGAGAGTTGGTCGGTAAGATTTTAGATTTTCTAGGACATTTCAGCCAAGGCTTGATTTGCTTTCATCTGAGCAGCCTGATTTACTAAGGCTTGTTGAGTCCTAGTCTCTTCAACACTTCTTTGACCAGTTCTAGCTCCACCCCACGAGGAGGGCGTAGGTCTGGCTTATTTTAAAGCCTTTAGTTCTTTCCGCAAAGCTGCATTTTAAATTTCAAAAAATAAAAAGCCCTCATCAGTGACTGGGACCAAAGCTGCCGAAGAAGAAGAGGCCGCAGTTTTGAGTTATTTCACTTCTTCTCACAAGGCAATATTTTCTTCCTCCAACAGCTTGGAAATATTCCTATGTTCCTCAACTTCAAGTTTAAGAACACACTCTCTCTTTTTATGGGTTGAAAGAAAATTATCATAACCCCGATCAACACTCAACTGTTGGTACTTCTTCTCATACCCCTCATGAAGAAATGCAATAGTTTCTTTGTGTTGAAGTTGAAGCTCCCCAATCGTCCCTTGAAGATATTCAATTATTTCATAGTAAGTCGTATTATTGTCTACAGCCCGATAAAGCAGACACTTTAAATATTGATAAGCCTCAATTGCTCGTTCAGAGGCATCAGGTCCAAGAATATTAACGATTTTAGCTTCAGTAAAATCTATATGACTAGCCTTAAAGTAATCATTACATTTCTTCATCAACTCTGTATCATGAGCTGATAGGAGTTCCATCCTAGCAACAAACTAGCAAGGCAAATAGGAATCAATCAACAACAATGCAACTATATGTCGAGCAAGTAAAGTAGAAAACTCATAATAGATAACAAAGTCCATTTTATTAATCATAGGAGGAAGAAGTACAAACGAAGTTACAATGAGATGGAAAAATAAAAGAACATCATAATTAACCAAACAACTCTACACATTCTCCTTATTTCCTATAACATCTTTAGTCTATTTGGACGAAGGAGTTAGCTGCTCGAACGACGGTTGAGGTTGCTAAACTTTCTCAAAAGATTTAGGAAGGGGAGCAACAGGTGTTTCTCTACTATTACCATAGAAGATTCATCAGATGCAGCTTCATCTTCTTCTTCTTCAACAGTAGGAGGAGGACCATGAGTGTGTTTCTGAAATAGTTCAGAGTCCTCAGTAATATTGAACCTCTTTAAAGCTGCTACCCATCCATCTCTGAAGTATTTCATACTTGCATACTCTATTTGGGAAGTGATAGCAGCTAAGGCCTTGTTCCATCCTTTATCCCAGCCAAAGCTGAAGGACTTCTTCACAGCAGTTTTCCTCTTTGCTCTCTCCGAGGAAGTTTTCTCCTTAAGAAGCTCTTCAGCAGACTTTACCTTCTCTTCAATCTCTTTCTTACGTCGTTCAGCTTTTCAATCTTGGCATTAGATTCCTTGGAGGAATTCACAGCCTACTTTTGAGCTGCATCAACAAGTTATAGAGCTGACTCGGCAGATTTCATCTTCTTCTCCCAAGCAGCCTTGTCCTCTTCATACTTCTATCGGGATTCCCCTAAAGACTTTGACAACCCAATAAGGGCTTCGTCAACACCACTGGATGAGGTTGAAGCTTTGATGGCTTTATCCTTCTCCACGATATTGTCGAAGCACGCCAAAAATTGTAAGAAGAAGAAGAAAGCCACAAATTAGACCATGAACACAGCAATGGAAAATTAAAAAAAATAAGAATAATGATTACTTACGGATGCAAGAAGTTGGGCTGCCACATCGATAACCTTATCCCGTGGAGTTAAAGTGTCAGTAGCTCGGCAGTCGAGCAACGTCCCTGACTTTATCAATTTCTTGGCCAAGTCAGGGGTAAGGATAGCTGGAAAACTAGCCCCCAGAGAAGAAATCCCAAATCCAGAAGGTTTAGCAACAGTATCTACATGCCTTTCAGCAAGACCCCTCTTCAACCTCCTTTAAGGAGCATCTTCAATCAAAGGTGTTATCTCTTTTGGGACAACAGCTTCAATCAAATGTGCTTCCTTTTTAAGGGCAACAGGGGGCTCCTTACTGATATTTTTGGTAGGAGGAATAGCATCCTTCTTCTTAGTTCCATCAGCTGGAACGTCACTTTTGCTCTTCTTCGCTCCTTCAGTACCAAAGCAGACTTGGTAAAGAACTCGGGTACCCTCCTCTTCTTCATCATCAAATCAGCAATAGAGGTACCTAAGTCAGATGAAGATTCTCCTATAATTATTGGAGAAGCTGGTGCTTGATCAAGATCAACCACCGCTCTAGGAACAAGAGGTCAGGCAATAAAAGATGAAGTAATATTCTTGTTTCTCAGCAAATAAGAAGCAGACCTCACGTGCTCCCCATTAATGGACTGATGCAAACCCTAGATAAGTGCCAATTTTTTTATATTTGCATCACTTTCTTTTTTAGGTTTCCTTTTGCTATCAGCTGCAAAATAAAAATATACATGTTAGTGACACATTTTATCGAACAGATTCGAAGTTAAATTGAAAACAAAATAAAAATAACCTATCCCATTGCCATAAAGTGGACATCTGGTACCTTGATAAACATTATTTCCCTCTAATGGTAGGTATTGCCAATTTTTCATCACAACTCCATGATCAAAATAATCCCTATTAGAATCGAGAAGATTGACCACTAAAGCTCTATTGGAAAACCTAGTTTTTAAATAAAACGTAGTGTCACGAGTAACCCATTTATAACAATACATAATTTCAGGAATTCCTAAGCGGGTTCCTTATATTTGATTGAACCTATATACGTCATTAACTACCCTCTATGTATTTGGAGCTACTCTTGCAAGGAAAATATCAAAATATTGGCAAAACTCCAAACATAGGGGATTCGGCGGAAAAGAAAAACCACACTCCACTATAAAAATTATGGGAAACCAGTGTCCCTCGACTAAAGAAAATAAATCAGAGGGGCGAAGAGGATCCTCTAGAATAACCCAAGAGGGAATAGAAAAATCGGCCCCGAATTTATCTAATGACTCAACAAGATAAACCATGGTGGATAAAAGCAAAGAAAGAAGAAGGAACAAGTTCTTATAGGAAAAACTGAGAAGTTTGCTAAGGCGGATGACAGAAAGAATGACAGTACAAGGATAGAGTGAGAAGACAAAGAGTTTAGAAAATCTGGAAGTAAAAAGTAGAAGATGATCTGATTTTAGTGAGTTTAAATGCTTGCATTGGGAAACGAGAAAATAAATGATTACTAAAAAAGACGATTGCGTTTTCGACGGCTAAACGATAAAAAAGATGCAAATACCGAAGCGTCTGTTGAAGATTCAAAATATTTACAAGTTTTCCATTTCGCGCTCAAATGACAAGACTAAAGAGAAAATTTACTAAGTGTTGGAGATCTATAATCTAACAAGATTGGGTGAAATACGTCCAAGCAACTTCTGGGCATAATGTTCCACACTCTTGTAGTCAACCTCAATGGTAAAACATTGGGGGATTCTGTTGATACAAAAATTAGTCAAATGACGTGGACTAATTATATGACAACACATGTCGTTATACGTGGCAAAAATATATATTCATCGAACAACTCAAGTGGACGAGCAACATATCGTGTCTAGCTACTCAACCCCCGAGCTACTTGGCGTACCGAGCAACTCACCACTCGAGCTACTTAGCGTACCGAGCTACTTGGTATACCGAGTTACTTAGCGTGCAGATCATCTAGTCAAGAAGATCAAGAGATAATAATAGATTCAATGAACATTCTTGTTATGTACAGATGTATATGTCTATTAAATAACGGCGCATTGTTTATTCATATTGACAGCCCAATGGCTATAAATGCATTGTAATCCCCTCCATAACGGGGCGATTGAGAATTGATCATTTGGCGATTGCCATCGAGATTAAGGCAATATACCCAGCAATACAAACCAGTGGACGTAGACTATTTTCATAAAGCTGAACCAGTTTAAAAATCTTTTGTCTTATTTCTTAATTAATATTTATCTGTGATTAATTAATTAGATCAAATCTAGTTTTTTACATCAACAATCATGTTGAGATCCGTCTCTTGTCTTTTCCTCTCTCTTTTTTCAAAAACAAAAGTGTCCAAAAACATTTCTCCCTCTTTTATCAAAGATACCAAAAATACTTTTCCTCCTTTTCCCTAAAAAAAAGAGAAAATATTTCCGTCCTCATCTTCTCCAAAAAAATTCAAAAATATATTCCACCTTTTCCAAAAATAACAAATTCCCTTTTTCTTTTCCGAAAATAAATTCCAATTTTTCTCCTATTCAGGTCGATCACATACCCTTAGCCTGGCTCCCTATTGGATTCGGTCTTCAGTTGAATCTCCTCGAAATTCTGTCAGTCCCTTTACTTCATCCTCCGAGTTTGAGTCTCACCCGCCTTCCATGGAAAACACGGATCAAGTCTCGAATGTACAACTGGATTTGTTAACAGTTTTGGCTCAGCTAACTGCCAAAATTAACAACCTTCAAATAGAGGTTCATGAGATGTAAAGAAACCAGGTCCCTATCCCCGAAGATCCTGAGGTCATTTTCCCTTGCGCCATGGGTCTGCTTGCACTTGAGACTATCGAGGTTCCCGAAGAATACCATTATAATCCACGTGTTCCTCCTGCTAATGGGCCGCCACCAGCCCAGCTTCCTATGACAAACCTTGCTCAGATCGGGGCTAATTTAACAGTAACTGTTGATTCAAAAGAAGATGAACTGAATAAGGTCGAGGAAGACCTCAATATGTTGACCAAAAAATTCGACCAGGTCAGAATCTCTGGAAACTACATGGACTACACCCACATGTCTCCCTATCCTAAAGCCAGGTTACCAGAAAAAGTCAAGATGCCCAATATCGAGAAGTTTGGAGGCAGTGGACCCTAAATCGTTCATCTCCGTAGATATCACCGAGCCATGGATCTCCTAGGGGTTTATGAAGAAATAATGGCTTAGATGTTCCAGCAGACTCTGAAAGATAGCACCCACTATTGGTTCCTATCCCTTGAAGAATCCAGAATTCGCAGTTGGGAAGACGTTGCCCGTGAGTTCATGTCATAGTACAAGTACAACGAGGAGCTAAAGGTTACTCGACGTGACTTAGAGTTACATAAATAGAACCCTGGGGAATAAGTCAACAACTTCATAGCAAGATGGAGAGAAAAAGCAGCTACCATGACCAATCGGCCTTTCGAAGAAGAACAAGTCAGTATTATGAAGAAGAACTTCCTACCCCATATTCGAGCAATAATGGGAGGACAGTACTACCCTCACTTTTGAGCCCTCCGAGAAGTAGGAGTAGAAATCGAAGAAAGTCTTGCCAAGACAAAAGTTGAATCGAAGAAAACCTCTGGACAGTTTACTCCTAAAAAGTTTGAAAAGCCTGTTAGTACCACAGCCTCTACTATCAATAACATCTCTCATCCTGTCGCTTTGTGGGCACCAGATAGTCACCCCAACCCAATCCGGAAGGAATATACTGAGCTTCATGCTCCCCTCTCCAAAATCTATCGGATCTCTTGAACCGAAACCTGATCAAACCCTTGGACCTTCGTCCATTACCAAATCCACTTCCAAAAAACTTCAAACCTGATACCCATTGTGACTTTCACCAAATCGCTAGCCATACCATCGACCAATGTTTCCGTCTTCAAAACATAATCCAAAACTTGATTGACCGGAGTATCATCGTCCCACCAGCCAATCCTAAACCAAACACTACCCATAATCCACTCTCGAATCATGCAAACCCTAATTTCCTAGAAGAAGACTCAGAACTTGACCCATCTACCCAAATCATTCCAAGTAAATCACCAGTCATACCTATATACTCTCCTAAACCTCTCCAAACATGCCCATATTTCCCCTTACACCCTACTAGCCTTGTCGATCAAACCTTATCACTCCTCACCAGAGACTGCATCGTTGTTCGTACCCGCTCTGGATGTAAAGATATGGATTTATCAAAAGTGTTGAACTAACTTTTAGAGTTCGGGATAAAATTTCCCTCCCAGATGACCATCTGCTGTTAGAGATTCATTGAGATGTTCTTAGAAGCTTGAAAATGGGCGCGTGAGTCAAACAACTGGGTAGTTCCAATCGACGAAGTCAGTTTAGATGACCTGCTCCAGATCATGGCAGAATTGTTTCGACAAATAGGGGATATTTATAGCATATTCGAGCTAATCAATGCTTTGAAATTATAAGGTCACCTGGTCCCTTCAGTCCTACATTTCCCTCTCAAATGGAAAGAACTATACGAAGAGTCCATAGAAGTTGTAGAATTTATTGACTTTATATGGAAAGACAATATCGTTGCCACCGAATGGGGGGACGATTCTGAGTATTCAAATGAAGAGCCAGATTCAAGAAAGACTAGTTTGATAGCCAACCTATGTGGAGTGATATCATTCGAGGAGATGCTAGGAAAGATCAACTAGGTAGCTTAGTAAGCCGATATCGATGAAGAAATAGGGTTTCTCTTTTTCCCCTCTTCCATGAACCACATGACCAGGTCGGGGAGACATTAACAGAACTCAAATTTACATCCATCAGCAAGTGATAGAGGGAAAGGTGTTGAGAATCTCCCTATGCCAGAAATGACTCCTGAAGAAAGTAAGGTCCTTAATCAACTGAAGAAAACTCAAGCTAACATCACTGTATGGGAACTTTTCATATCTTCCCAACTACACCAAAATTCCCTAATCAAGCTACTCACAGGACCCACAGTTCCGCCCTCAACCATGCTAGAAGAAGCAGTGAACCTAGTAGGATCCTTAACCTCTACTCGAGTGCTCTCCTTTTTTGAAGAGGAAATCCTAAAGACTGGCCCTAACCAAAATCATGCTCTTAATATTTCTATTAAAGTCATTGAAAAAATGTTCCCCTCTCTCTCATCGATAATGTATTAGCTCTGAATGTGTGTCCACTAAGAACAATAAAATTTTTTGGATTTAAAGTGAGCGACCTTGCTCCAACTTTTGATGTCGTACGTGCCTACGACAACACCCACCAAGAAGTAATGGGAACTATCAAGCTTGCAATAGGGGCTAGACCTATAAATCCTGTTGTTGAATTCTAAGTCATCGACATCCTATCATGTTTAAATTTGTTGCTCGGATGATCGTGGCTCCACATCATCAAAGGTATGTCTTCTTCGCTTCATCAGAAATTGAAATTCTTTACCAACGGACAAGTCATTACCATCTTAGGAGACAATGAAAATACTGAGAATGCAAGCAACAGTAATTCGGTACTTGAGATACAACATGGGGTGAATGATATGCTGTTATCAGTCTTCCAAGTCGAACCACTCCTACTCCCAGTAGGGGATGACTTCAAAGACAGGGTTTGTCCAGAATATGATCCCCATGGAAACGTCAATGTAATCCAAATGTTCAAGAACATTCACTTCATGCCTGGACTGGGGCTAGGGCAAAGACAACAAGAGATAACTAAACCTATTGTGTTGAAGGAGGCCTTTCCTCCCTATGGATTGGGCTATCAACCATCATAAGAAAAACTTAGATTGATCTGTTATCCTCGACTAAAGATAAAGTTAGAATGCGCTAGAACAATCCTAGGAGATTCCCTAAATGGAAGATTCATCAGAGAGGGTGAGGATTTCCCCTTCTGCAGTTTCCCTAAACCTTGGTATGAACCTATAGACAAGAAGATGAAACCAAGAATGGAGATTTTTTTAAGACAACTACCCATGGATCGAAAGTTCCGAGCACTGTGTACAACCACTCACTAATGGGAATATAAATGATATTAGGGATTCTAAGGAAAACGACTCTGAAAAATCTTTCAAACTTACAGATACTAGGGCTGGCTCTCTGTATGATCCACTCAGGGACTACATCATTTGATCCATCCGACCTTATTAAAGATGTTGATATACATCTTCTCAACTGGCATGCTGTGCCTATGCCACCTTCTAATATTCAACCTAACCCTGATGATTACCCTTTTTCCCCTTTAGTTGTTTACTCTCACTCTGATGTAATGGAGACCTCTTATGATGAGGTTCTCAATGTTGTTTTTCCTATCAATGAAATAAATGACGATTTTGAGTATCTTGTTGTGCCTTACATTAATTATCTTAATTCTAATCAAACTCTTAATGATGATGACTTTGCAAATGAACAATTCTTAACTAATTAAATAAGGTTAATAACAAACAACATAACCACATTCAAGTTAATAAAGATGAAACTGTTGTTATTAATCCCGGTTTAGTGGACAAATATGCGAGATTAGGATGGGGCTACCCTCAATGACCACGAGCGTACGCAACTCGAAGAGCTATTGAAGGAATTCATGGATGTCTTCACATGGTCCTACGATGATATGCACAGCATTGACCCTGAGATAGCACAGCATGAGATTCTAACTCTCTCGAAATGTAAACCAGTCAAACAAAAGTTGGGAAAGCTACACACTGAATGGTCACTCAAAGTAAAAGAAGAAGTAGTCAAGCAACTGAACGTGAGCTTCATCCAAGTAGTTAAGTATCCCACATGGCTAGCCAATATCTCACTCGTGCCAAAATCAGGAGGAAAGGTCCTTATGTGTGTCAACTACCAAGACTTGAACAAGGCATCTCCAAAGGATGATTACTCTCTACCCAACATCGATATGATTGTGGACAATACAGCCAGTCACGCTCTCAAGTCATTCATTGACGAGTTTTTTGGATATAATCAGATCAATATGCACCCTAATCATCAAGAGAAAATCGCATTCATCACCTATTGGGGAACCTTTTGTTATACTATCATACCATTTGGTCTCAAAAATGCAGGGACTACCTATCAAAGGGTTGTCACAACCATTCTGCATGATCTGATACAAAAGGAAGTCGAGGTCTATGTAGATAACATTATTATCAAGTCCAAGACTAAAAAAGGTCATGTTCCCTCTCTCTAAAAATTCTTTGAATGACTGCGACAGTACCAAATGCGTCTTAACCCACAGAAATGTATCTTAGATGTAACTAAAGGAAAACTCTTGGGATTCATGGTCAGTGAGAAAGGGATAGAAGTAAATCCTGCTAAGCTGAAAGCTATACTTGAGATTCCATACCCTCTAACAGAGAAAGAAGTCTGAGGATTCCTTGGGAAATTATAATACATTAGTCGATTCATCAGCCAATTGACTTCCATCTGTAAACCCATCTTTAAACTCCTTCAGAAGGATTCAACCAAAGTCTGGAACGAAGCTTGCCAAGAAGCTTTCAACCGACTAGAGCAATACCTAACACGACCTTTGTTGCTCATGCCACCGCAGCCTGGTCTTACCTTACTCCTATACCTAACCGTGACCGATACTACAATCGGGCCTTTGCTAGTCCAATACCTTGAAGAATCCCGCATGGAGAAAGCCCTCTACTATTCCAGTCAAAAATTGGTCATTTGAGAGGTTAACAACACCTCTTTAGAAAAAGCATGTTTCGCTCTTGTTTGGGTTACCCAAAAGTTACGGCATTACATGCTCGCCTTCCCCATCAAACTCGTATCCCGAATGGATCCCATCAAGAACCTACTCGAGAAGCCCGCCCTATCCAATCGAATGGCCCATTGGTTGATGATTTTATCTGAGTTTGATATCACCTATGTCACATAGAAAGCCATGAAAGGAAGAGCCATCTCTGACTACCCAATGAAATAAGCCGATGTCTGGATTTTTAAATTCCCAGATGAGAATATCCTTTGCACCTCCCAAGAAGATCTTCAATGGAAAATGTTCTTTAACGGCGCTACAAATAAAAAAGTATATGGCATTAGAATCCTCCTAATTACCCCTGATGACTCCCACGCTCCCATTACCATCAAATTGGATTTCCTCTGCACTAACAACATGACTGAATATGAGGCGTGCACGGTAGGCCTCAAAGTTTCTCTCAAGAAAGGAATCTGATACCTCAATGTCTATGGGGATTCAGCCCTTATCATTGGTTAAGTACTCAGGAAATGGAAAGTTAAGGATAAAAAACTCTTACCCTTTCATGCCCAGCTTAAAGAATTGGCTTCCTAATTCCAAGAAATCACCTTCCATAACCTACCCCGAGCAAAAAATAACCTGGTTGATGCCCTTGCCACCTTAGCCTCCATGATTGACATGCCGAAGGAATAACCATGGCCCCTTTCCTTATCCAAAAATAAGATAAATCAACCCACTGCTACCACATCAATCTCAGCACGGAGGAAGAACCCAAAAGAGCCAATTACTGGTACTATGATATTGAGTGCCTCCTCAAATATGGTAAGTATCCCAAAGGATCTACCAAGAAAGACCGAGCAACTCTCCTCAAACTGGCCGCCCAGTGCATTGTTTATGATTAAGCATTGTTTAAGAGAAACTTCAATGGAACCTATTTGCACTGCATCCCAGGGGCTAACATTGAAGAAATGATGTAGAAAATCCACAGCGAGGAATGCGGACCCTACATCAACGGCCACATACTCGTTAAAAAGATCATTCGACGGGGGTATTATTGGACTATCATGGTTCTAGACTGCACAACCTACGTTTGAATATGTCTCGAATGGCAAGAGTTCTCCAACCTATAGCATCTGCCTCCACGAGAATTGTACAACATGACTTCTCCCTGGCCATTTTCCACACAGGGCATCGACATCATAGAGAAAGTTACACCAAAAGCATCCAATGGGCATGAGTTCATCCTGGTCGCTATTGACTACTTCACTAAATGGGTCGAAGTTAAGTCATACGCAGTTCTGAATGCTAAGAAAGTGGGCAAATTCATTAAAAAGAACATCATCTGTCGATATGGGGTCCCACACGAGCTAGTATTAGATAATGGGTTACATGTTGAAGCAGAAGTTACGAAATTGGTCGACGAGTATGGAATTTAGAGACACAAACCCTCTCCATACCGACCTTAAACCAACAGAGCAGTCAAAGCGTATAATAAGAATATCAAAGCCATCATCAACAAGAGGATCGAGACTTGTCGAGATTGGGCTGACAGTATCCATTATGCCCTCTGGGGGTACCGAACTTAAGTTCGAACCTCTACTGGGGCTACCCCTTACTCTCTAGTCTACGACATGGAATCAGTCCTGCTCGCGGAGCAGGAAACACCCTCGCTGTGCATCATGCTTGAAAGAAAAGTCAACGTGGAAGACTGGAACCAAAGCCATCTTGATAAGTTATCCCTCTTAGATGAGGGGAGATTAAAAGCTCTATATCACATATAAGGGTACCATGGTTGTATAGCGTGATAATTTAAGAAGAGAGTCAAGGACCACGGTGTTCGAGAAGGGGACTTAACCCTCAAAGAAATAATAGAGCCCATATGGGACCCTAGAGGGAAGTTCAAGCCTAATTAGAGTGGTACCTACATCGTGAAGAAGATCTTGTCAGGTGGCGCCGCTGTGCTCACCAACCTCGACAGAGAAGAAATGGCGTGTCTAATCAATCTGGACCGTCTCAAGAAATTTCACCCCTAGTCCAAAATCTCGACGCTCTATGACTCTTCTCATCTCCCTTCTATTCTAAAAAAAAATCTCTTTTTCCCCTACCCAGAACTATGTTGGCCTTATCCTCTCAAAACATTTTCAAAAATAAATTTCAAAATATTTCAAAACCCTCAGAGGGAGGTAGTCATCTCATTCGCTTCACATGAGCGCGGCCCCCTTCTTTTTCACAAAATATTATTCTTTTCTTATCCCTGAGAATGACAGTTCATTTTAACATATACATGAACAAAAGGATTATGTATTACTTAGCGATTGATATGGATAATTCAAAATGAAAAAAGTCATCAAGAGGCACAACTAGGTGATCAAAAACTTATTTATTTCATTATCTAAAATTTTTGTACGATTACATCGGCATAAGGAGTCAAACGACTTCCCTTGCCAGCACTACACCTACTAAAAAACACAGATAATAACAAGCCCCACTACTCCTTAAAATCAGCCTCTAATTATTCCCATAAGGCACAAAACCATACCTATTACAAAGAGCTTCCTAAAGCCCTACTCAGAGCTGCCATAGAACCAGCACCATCATCACCTATGTCCTGGGCTCCCCAAACCTCCATTGCCTGAATGGAGCACCGCATATGCTCCATAGAGAAATAAGCCCGGACTAGCTTTGGGTAGACCACAACGCCTCCCTCCATGGTGTCAGATATGGCAAATCACCTTTGACTAGTCTCCACAACCAGCATCTTGGCCACTACCTTCTTCCACAACCACTTCATGTAGTCCCCAGAGACATGCCAGACTCGCCCAGTAAACTGAGAAGGACGAGTCGACGGACGATGATTCCCCCACAGAGAACCAAATTGCATGCGCATACGCTCTGTCAGGTCCTCCACGGGAAAGAAGTTCGGTGTCCGTGATAGCACGATTTTCTCCCAACCAAATTGGTGCAGCAGCCGATAAGCAAAGTAGAAAGAGGTCTTCCTGAGGCCTACTCATCGGACATATTGGTACTCCCCAAATTCTAGAATGGGAAACATCTCCCTACATCAAGGCACAAATCAACGTAAGCCTCGAGCCCCGTGCTCTACAAACCAGTTCCCCTAACTCTCAATGTCCAGGCCTATGCTAATGAAATATCACGAGAAAAAGTTTTGCACCGCCGGTAATGGATACTCAGGTGGCACCACCATGCGGAATCTCTCAGAAAACAACATAAATAACATCACGGGGCTCCCTCTCAGAAAGTCAGAATGACCCTCCTGCCAGGCATCCAGGCCATTCAAGGTCTCTGTTAGTATCACCGCCGCAGGATTTCAATCGTATGACATCCAAGGAATGATAGCAACCAGTTGGGGGTACTAGCGTCTCCCTAGCCACCAGCAGAATTTTTGAAATAATTCCTAGGATAACATCCTGAGCATATCCAGTATCGCCCACATCCTGCGAATGCACAGACTACAACACCGTGGAAAGGGAAATCATTACCCTCGTAAAAAACGGCTTGGCTTCCAAAGGCGAGATATGAAGAAGTCCATCCAGTAATTCCCTAGGATAATGAGAAAACTCAGGCAGAGCCACGGCAACACTGGGACTTATCCCTAGTATGGCAGAAAATTCTTCATAGGTAATACAAATTTCATCCACCTCAAAGCGAAAGACATGATCCTCAGGATACCAAAACTCGACAACCACCGTCAGCATGTTCCACTCAATGGGTCAGTTGTGCCACAAAGAGACTCGCCACTTGTGGAAGGAATCATAATCAACATTATAAGAACACATTGCTTCCAAGGCTTCGAGGTAGTTGGAAAACCCAATGCTACCAGGGAGAGCCATCTTGCCAAGAAATAATAAGTAAGCAAGAATGTGAAAAAGAAAGAAGATGAAAGTATGAGGAGGAAAGCCCCATTCACACCCCTTTTTATACTTGGAAACTCTCAAGCAAAGACAAGGAACCCTGCATAAATAGGAGTAAAACTTTCCCCACTAAGTACCAAGATATTGAAGAAAGTGCAATCAAAGCCTTGGGTACATTGGACTGGACTAATGTGCCGATAGGCAGGATAGGGGTCATAGCGAGGCAAACCCCCTATTTTGGAAAAATTACCTTTTCCTCTTTTGTTAAAATAAAAAAAACAACAAAAATAATTTTTATCTTAAGGAAATTCTAGGTTTTCTTTATACTCATGCATTTACTATTTCTAATTTTAAATAAAATCCTTCTCAAATCAATTTTCAAAATTCTTTTTACAATCTCAGCAGAAAAATAAAAAGACCATGTGCATTAATAAATAAATCAGATAAAATTAACAAAAAAAAACTTCATTCTTCATTTGCATATATTTTGTTATATTACATTAACATTTTGCAGGAAAAGAAAAAGTAGAAAAATAATGTGACTCATCCCGAACCCAATTTCTCTCTCTCTCCCTCTCTCTCTCTCTCTAAGATCCCCCATCCCTACGGCGCTCCCTCTTCCCCCTGCGAAGAGATGATGTGCTCCCACTTCCATAGCCAGACCCTTCCCCGAACGAGACAGACGACACCAACCAAGAAGGGATCGGAACCGCCTTACGAATATGAGCAGTCGCCAAAGATATCCAGTCCCTATTGTCCTTCAACCAGTTGGTCGAAACACTGATATGCTGCGAAGAATAATGGAAAAGATCAAATCATTCAAGCATGAGGAAAAATAAAGAAATCAAGGAGATTAAAAAAGGCATACCGCAAGCCTAAGGACCCCCTCCGTCAAACCCAACTCCTCTGGGTCCATCGCATGAGGACGATGATGTAGACGCACAGATCCCCCATTATCTCACCAAATGTTGTAACTAGGAGAATGCAGATGCACAAAAGAAATTCCTGACGTCGTCCCTACCGCCCTGACATAGTCGCGCCACCTGCGCCATGAGAGGACCCCACATGTCGACTCGAGCTCGCCCTAGGGAGAGGCATCACATCATATATACTAGGAGGCATCAGCCAACTCGAGATGAAGTCTAAATAATCGTACATCACTGTTATGTCAGTGTATAGGGAGTATGGCTCCCCTATCATCGCAGCCACCCGAACATCATCAGACATCTCACGTACGCGCCTCATGAACATAGGGGGGCTCATCATCGGTGCCGCAACCTTATCCTCCACAATCTGCCAGACTACCCTCTCCCTAAAAGTCCAGGAGTAGCCGAACTCATGTGCTAGTAGCCGTTGCATTTGCACATGTCCCCCAGTCACCCCGGTGTGCTAAATAGTCATCCCCCGGGGATAAAGGTCACCTGGAAATCCCCAGTAGAAGCGAATGATTAGTGTCAATAAAAGATCATCAAAGGAAAATAACGGTCTCAAAGAAAAAAGAATGCTTACCCACTCGCTAGTTAGGCCATTCAAGACCTGACGCACTGTCCCCAGAGAAAGATTCTTGTTTGACTATCAATTGGATCTCCGCCACCAGAACATCCGACAGAAGTCACAAACGGAGTTATCCTTCAAAGAAATTAGTTGGGTGTTCAACCCAATCACCTCATAGAATCACGTCTTGAAAGGACAAGGATCAGCATTCAAGAAATCAAAAAGAAGTCCATGAATGGAAAATGCGACTGCATAAAGATTAGGGGTGGCAATTCGGGTTAGTCGTGTCATTTTCGGGTCACATTGATTTTTATTCTAGTATAAGTTTTGGGTACTCTTAAATCTATACAAGCAAATCGGGTCATGTTTGGACCATTTCGGGTTATTACCATAAACAGGTTTTCGAGTCAAAAATTGTCAGCTCTAATAAAGATGTGCAAAATAAAGAATACCTCCAAAAAATATGTGGCCCTAGTGAAATTCAGTCGACAGCACCGGTTGAATGCATCCAAAGAATAATAAAGGGTCGCTAAAGTCAGTATCCCCCAGTTATAGAAGCGAATGTCCGAAAACACCCTCAGAAATGGCAAAAACCATAAGTGGATGACGTCGCCACTCGTCACCACCAGAAAACCTCCCAACACCAAGAAGATAAATAAACGGGAAATCTGACGCACCTGATGCCCATCATTCTCATCAACCGTCCTCCTCAGCAAAATCTCCCTCAAATTTATGTCCACCTCAATCTGGGCACCCTCGTAGTCCATCCCCAGCAACTGATTAACATCAATGGGAGTCATCGTCATCTCCCTGAAGTTAAAATTAAAGGTGTGGGTAGTGTCCTACAACTCCCTCCCAAAGCACATAGAACTGCAGTGGAGTGGGCGTCTCATCTAAAGCCGATGTTAGCCTCCCAAAACCCGCAGAGGACACCATCTAACGCACCACAGCAGGAAGGTGCTCCCAAACATCCTTAATCCCTGTCGTACCATGGGCACAAATAGTCGACATGGAGATGTCACACTGTCAAGAAATAAAGAAAACCCTTGTCAGATTTAGGAAACAAAGCAATCTGGTAAAAAAAGAAGAAAGGGATACTAAGAGTCATGCAATACTTACATAGCCACTAGGTTTCACCACCCTAAAAGAGCGATGATGTGAAGGTTCAGGCAGAAGAGTCTGACCATCCACCACCGGTCCAAATAAGTCAAAAGAGTTCTCGCTACTCAATGCGAGGGACACCCTAGCCCTCCACTCCAACCTTACCTAGTCATCGGCATTAAGCCATGCCATATGGGTTGCACTGCTTAAGAATTCAGCCATTTTGAACACTAGGGCGATTTGTAGAGGTTTATAAAAGAAGAGAAGAAGTGAGAAAGTTGTGCAAAATGAGGAGAATCTGCCGCCTTTTTATAGAAGGCTAAGGGTCATGTCGATCAGCAGTTCCCTCCACCCACCTATCGTCACTAGTCCTTTCACCTCCTCGAGGTACCCCAAAAGATCGTGCAAATTCCGATTGGAACACCTCTATCCATGTCAGTCGACACACCCTTTAAAATTTCATACAAAAGGTCCAAAAAATACCAAATAATCCCGAACAATTCTCAAAAAATTCCTAAAATTGCCAGATCCATCTTAGCACCTTGTTCACCAAGGAAAATATTTTTTACACCCCCGGCAGAATTCCAGATAATCATTCTCCCCAACAATGTCTCCAAAGGACACTCCAAATTTTTCCCCAACTATAAATCCTCGAATCATTCACCATTCCCCAGAGGAACCTAAAATCCAATCATTATCCCTAGTGGAGTTCCCAAATTTCCCGAAGGAAATGTACACCTCTGTCAGGTCAGAATTGACCTCGATCTTGGATCATCAACTCTATTAGGTCAGAATTGACCTCGAACCTTGGTCGACACCTCTTTTAGGTCAAAATTGACCTCGTTCATGGATCGTCACCTCTGATAGGTCAGAATTGACCTTGGTACTCGATCGTCATTTCTTTTAGGTCATAATTGACCTTGATCTTGGATCGTCACCTCAGTTAGGTCATAATTGACCTCGGTCCTTGGTCACCACTTCTTTTAGGTCAAAATTGACCTCGGTCTTGGATCGTCACCTCTGTTAGGTTAGAATTGATCTCGGTCCTTGGTCGGCACATCTCTTAGGTCAGAATTGACCTCGGTCTTGGATCATCACCTATGATAGGTCAAAATTGACCTTGATCCTCGGTCATCACCTCTTTTAGGTTATAATTAACCTCGGTCTTAGATCGTCACCTCAGTTAGGTCAGAATTAACCTCGGTCCATGATCGTCACCTCTCTTAGGTCAGAATTGACCTCAGTCTTGGATCGTCACCTTAGTTAGGTTAGAATTGACCTCGGTCCTTCGTTTTCACCTCTTTTTAGTCAGAATTGACCCCGGGCCTTTGAATCGGCCATTCTCATCCCTTAAGTCCGCAGAACTAACATCCCTCCATCATGTGGTGTCTAGGCGATGACCATCACTTGTTCGAAGCTCACCCATTGAGGTGATTTGTAGATACCACATTCTAAGACCCCCCCTAAGTCTCTCCTTAGACCTCTAGCACTCCCCCTTTCCACCTCAAACCTATGTCGTACTTTGAGTACCGATCTAGAGTCCATCAGGCACCCTCGGGCCCCCCATTTGACTCCGATTACTCTACAATCAGAGAAAAAACTCTTTGAAACTTTGAAGGGCTCCAAATACCCTTTTCAAAGGTCTACCCCATGCATGAATTGACATAATGGTTCAGACGAACGGACCATTTCACTATCAAAAACTGATTCAGAGGCCATCGGGTCCCGAGCCCCCGAGTTGACCGCAATCAACTTCACCATTAGAGCGAAAGCTCTTTGAATCTTTTAAGGGCACTAAATACACATTCTAATGATCCACCACGTGCATGATTTTGACCTACGATACGGAGAAATGATCCGTTTTACTCCAAGAGGTCACTGGGCGCTTTCGAGCCCCGTTTCACAAAGGTCAGCTTTCCGAAACGAGTGAAACTCTTTGGAATGTCTAAGTTCATCTCCTAACCTTTCCAATGGTCCACCCCATGCGCGATTATGTCTTACCATACGTACGAACATTCTGTTTGCGTCTGGTGATCTCCCGTCCAAAGGATCGACATGCATTTTCGAGCCACATTTGACCCAAAGTCAACTCCCAAACCCGAGAGAGGTCCAAAGGACTCTCAAAGGCCTCTGAAATGCCTTTCTAATGGTATGCCCCATGCGCAATTTGAATCAAATGTTTGTGCGCTATAATTATTTGTTTAGAAAAGTTCGCACGAAACTACAAATTGGCAGGTCCTGAACCCTACCTATCTGCATAGTGTCAAGGGTGACCTATCGATAGGCACCCCCTGGGGTAGGCCGATCGACACCCCCCCCCCCCCCTTTTCCCTATAAATAAGGGCCATGACCTCACTCCCAAAAAAGAGCAAATCCATCAGCATTAGTGATCTCAACAACATTATCTCAAAATCAGCGAAGTTCCATATGAGAAATTTCATTCAAGCCTAAATACCCATCATTTTCACACCAAATTTGGCAAATATCTTTCTCGCTCATCAACATTCAAAGGAGCTCACCCAAGATCCAAGCTCAGGCTCTATGGAAGGTCCAATTCCTTCTCCCCCTCTTTTAATTTCTTGTGTTTTCATAAGTTACATTAGATTCATAATCAAATTTCACTTTAGTTCATACATATTAATATCTACATTTTTATTATTATATTGCACATACTTTATTTTTCATAAAAAATCTAAAAATAAATAAAAGAGTGTACACTCATAAATTTCGAACGGAATTATCCATCACACTTTTTCCTAAAAAACCAAAAAAACACAGTTTCTACACGTACACACATAATAAAATTCCGTCCGAATCTATGGGATAAACTCCACCTCTATTCTACATTCAAACTACGTGGACTTTGATGCCTTTATAGGCTACGTTGGCGTCTCGTATTAAAATTCGAGACTCGAGTTCAATTTTCCAACTTATCTTATTTTCCAAATTTCTCAAAATCCCTCATTTTCATAATTATCATACACACACACACACACGGATATATATATATATATATATGTGTGTGTGTGTGTGTGTGTGTGTGCTTTTTAGCGTCTCATCCCACATATATTGTCGTTCCCCAATAACGATCAATATCTCGATGAACGCTCATATCTATCTTCTATATTTATTATTACTTTGGTAATATTCTAGTGGATGACCTCGCCGATCTTTTCCATGGTATGGGTCGAACGATTCCAATCACCATCATATAAGTATATACACACACTTCACGGGGATAAAGGAAAATATTAACATTTACCCATGAGAGACTGAAAGGGCAGGATGGGTGCCTAACACTTTCCCATTCCGTAACTTAGCCCCCGGAGCTCCGATCTATTGGTTTCGTATGCATTAGTTTTGTTGTTGATACCGCTCCCTCAAAGTGGCAACATGTTATTTTACCTATTTTGAGCAAAATAGGTTGGCTACTCCATCTCTTTATTTTCACCCCACACCGATGACGGTTGAAGCACCTTTTTGAAGAGAAGGGTGTGAGGTCGAGACGCAGTTTTTCCTCAAGGGATCCTCCTCCTTCCCCTCGAAACGAACGTTGCACCGCTCGGGATGGCCACAGTCACGATTAAAAATAATGAGTTACCTGCATCTATTTATCCTAGCACGTAGTGTGAGGATGATGCACCCCTGGTGACGTCCCTATCGTACCTCATATTACCATGGTAGATCCCACTTATGATTTAGAGGATCCACCCGATTGGGTTTAAAAGAGTCTTGATCCTTCCGTTATACTTGGTGATCCCACACTAGGTGTTGAGAATCGTGCTTAACTTGATAATGTGATTATCTATCACTTCTACACCTCCTTAGTCGACCCCAAGAATGTTAAATAAGCACTCAAGGATAAGCATTGGATATCCATTATGCAAAATGAGTGACTTTAGTTTCGTAAGAACGATGTGTAGGAGTTAGCCCCCTACCTAGCGAGACTAATGTGATAAGAACGGAGTGGATTTACAAGAATAAGGTGGACAAGAATGGTACCATAGTTCCTAATAAGTCTAGGTTGGTCACTCAAAACTACACATTGATTAAGGATATATACTTTTATGAAACCTTCGCTCCGATTTCTAGGCTTGAGTCCGTTCGCTTACCACTCACCATTGCATGTCATCTGCACTTCGAGTTATATCATATGGATGTCAAGAGTGCCTTTCTAAATGGCATTCTAAAGAGGAAGTTTATGAACAACTAAAAGGGTTTGAAAACCCTAAACCCCCGGGACACGTCTATTATCTTAAAAAGGCCATGTATGGTTTCAAGCAAGCACCCCCTTCTTGGTACGAGAGGCTCACTTCATATCTCTTAGCTCATGGCTTTAAAAGAGGGGGGGTGGATAATACGTTGTTTGTGAGGAAAGACAGTGTTTATATCTTGGATGCCCAAGTCTATGCGTACAACATAGTATTTGGATCCACGTGATCTCGCTATGCTCACACCTTTGAGGAGTAGATTAAAAGCGAGTTTAAGATGAGAATGGTTGGTGAGCTTACGTTCATCCTAGGTCCCCAAGTTCGTCATCTTGATTATGGGATATTCATATGTCAATCCAAATATGCAAGGGACCTAATAAAGAAGTTCGGTTTAGATTTTGCTACGCACTCACTCACCCAATGAGTACATCGATAAAGCTTAGCAAAGATACTTTAGGCAAGGGCATAGAGCAAACCCTTTACCGGAGTATGATAGGAAATCTTCTCTACTTGATAGCTAATCATCCCAATATGGCCTTTAGCATTGGAGTACGTGGGTGATACCAGGCGTTCCTGAAAGAGTCTCACTTACTCTCACTAAAGCATATCATCAAATAAGTGAGTGTAACTCTTTCCTATTCTATTTGGCATTCCTTTAATACCTATGACCGTTTGTTCGCCTATTCGGATGTGGGCTGGGTTGAAGATGTTGATAGTTGTAGGAGAACCTCGGGTGGGTGTTTTTATTTTTGTAATGCTCTTGTCTCTTGGTTAAGCAAGAAGAAAAACTCCATATCTTTATCCACGAAGGAGGCCGAGTATATTTCCACCGGGATTTATTGCACATAACTCTTATGGATGAAGTAAATGTAGGAAGATTATGGGATTCAACAAGGCACAATGACTATTTCTTGTGATAATACGAGTGCAATTCATATATCTCGTAATTCGGTAAAACTTTCATGCACAAAGCACATTACGATACGTGAACATTTTATATGTGATCTAGTTGAGGAGAAGGTCATGCCCTTGAGCTCTATGAGCACCGAACATCAATTAGCAGATATATCCACGAAACCTTTAGATGCACTTCAATTTGGGGATCTTAGAAAATCTTTGGGTATTGTATTGTTGATTGAGTTCGAGTACTTTATCTAGCATAGGATGTTTATCTTATATTCCTATTGCTAAATTGTATTATCATTGTATTTAACTATTTTTATTTTTGATATATTTAGAAAATTTTGAAAAAAGTTCTGTTTTCTGGAAAAAGTTTAAAAAATCACAAAAATCTTTTCAGTTTTTATGAAAAAGCTTAAAAAGTGAAAAAGATTTCATTTTGATATGTTTTTTAAAAAGACAAAAAGAGTTTTGTATTTTTATTTTTCATCATATATGGTTGAACATTTAGGATATTCTTATCACCCCTACATTCCATCCATTCACGTGACTTTTTTGTAGTGTTTTGAAAAATGACTTTGTAAGGACATAAATTTCCAATTGAGTCCCTGTATTATTTGACTTAATTCCGCGAACAAAACTATGTTTGTAATATGTCATAGGGAGATTTTATTTTGTCACGATCCCACTTGGTCTATGACATATTGAAGAAATTGAAGACATTGCGGCAAAGCTTCAAAGAATTAATCATGCCAAAGTTTAAATTGGTGCAAGTTTAATCGTCTTCAAAGTTAATTGCATTCCTAGATCACACGGGTATGAATGCGTATAATTAATGGTGCTCAGAATTGTTTTTATAAAAGATAAGGATGTAATTTTAATAAGAAAATTAATTTTAAAAGTGTTTTAAATGTTTACACTACGTTTTATTCTGATAAACTCAAAAAGGATTTTGACTTATTTGGATCTCTTTTGGAAGAGACGTTTTAAAGATAAAGTCAAGCTGACAGGACTATCGTTCGAACGACATATGTCCTTCGTTCGAGCGAGATGCTTATGTCGCGCGAACGACGTAGCAATCTCGTTCGAGCGACACAGTTTTTGAGGCGGTGCTTAATTCCTATTTAAAGCGTGTTTTCATCAGAATTAAAAGTGTGTGCATTCTGGAAAAACAGTTTACGCTCCAGTACGAGTTTTACACATGTTTTCTAAGGTTTAAAAATCTTAAACACATACTTAGAGTTTTCAAAGATCCGAGATATCATTATTATATGTTTATATGATCTTGCTGCACCAAGAAGGTTTTTTCTGCACTTGAACATCAGGGTTTTACGGTGAAAAAAAGAGAAAGACTTCTTGTTCGACATCGTAGACGAATCAAAGCCATTCGGTGGACACCGAGATATACGTGGACGCGTGTGTTGTGGACAGGTATCGTGGAAGACAGAATTTCTGCATGGTCACTATTGAAGAACGGTAGAAGATAAGAAGGAGCGTCAAGACCCATGGGGATCGAGTTATTGAGTAAGGTTAATCTGTCTTTGTAAAACCTTTGTTCACAGTGATTGTCTGGCTTGGGCCGTCCGAGGTTATTTTCCCATTTTGGGTTTTTTTCCTCGTACATCCGGCGTTGTGAGTATTCTTTACTTTTTTTTACTTGCTTTAATCACTATATGCATGTTTAGGATTAATCAAAATAAAATTGGTTTAAAGTAAGAATTGGTTTTTCACAATTTGGTTTGGTGCTAATTAAAAGTTAGGTAGTTTTTTGTGAAAATTGGTTGATTTGAAACATGTATAGGGACCACCCCGTTTCTTCAAATTGATATCAGACTATAAAACATAATTTATTTGTTTTGTGATCCCGTGTGTTTTCAAAAATGAATTTTTGATATAACGAATTTTCTTGAACTCCTGTTTTTTATGGCACTAATTACACTTATTGGAAGATGAGAATGAAAAGTGCATTAAAATCTATTGATGAGCGTGTGTGGCTAGCTATTGAGAAATATTGGACACCCCATGTCATTGTCATAGGTAAGGTCACGACTTTAAAGCATGTCGAGTCATGGACCGAAACTGAAAATAGACTTTCACAATATAATTCTAAGGGTTTGGATGTTATTTCTTCACGTGTCACACAGGAAGAATATAATAGAATTATGACTTTTGAAACATCAAAAGAGGCTTGGAATATTTTGGCACTCACTCATGAGGGCACTAGCGTGGTTAGGGCGTCAAAACTTCAAAATCTCACTACATAGTTTGAGACCTTTAGGATGTTAAAAAGTGACACTTTTGATGAGTTTTATGCTAGGTTGTCCAATATTGTCAACTCATCATTTAACCTAGGTGATAAAATTCCTGATAACCGTGTCATTAAGAAAATCCTTAGGTCGTTGCCTAGTAGGTTTGATGGGAAATTGACTATTTTAAACTCCTTGGATAAATTAGAGTCGGCGAAACTAGAAGGGATTATAGGTGACTTACAAACCTATGAAATCGACTTGATTACCTCCAAGAAAGTACCTAAGAATGAAAAGGGTATTTCTTTGAAAACCCGAAAGGAGGAAATTAAACTTTCGGATTCCGATTCCTATTCCAATTTTGAGGATGGTGCTTTGTTGGCAAAGAAATTTAAAAAAAATTATTAAGTTTCAAAATCAATCGAAAGATGCCAAGAAATTTGAAAAATTCAAGAACAATAAAGTAGATCCTACCTTTAAGGATAAGTTTGAGAAGCCTAAGAGTAATGAGTCGGATAAGTGTTTTGGGTGTGAGGGGTACGGTCACAAAGTTAAGGAGTGTCCCACTAGACTTAAGAAAGAGGGCAAGCAACCCATTGTTTATAGTTCCATTTTAAGTGATAGTGATCCGAAAGAGGGAGAGAGTTCCCCCATTGATCATAAATTTGTTGCATTCATGGCATGTCATGTGAGCGACGACGATTCTCATGTGAATGACACTTTCTAGGAGGTTTTTAGTGAATCCCATGTTAGCGAGGGTGAAGAGAGTGACGAGGAGGAGATAGATGTGAAAGAATTACAAAATACGTTTAATGAGTTGTATGCCGAAACGGTGAAGGTGAAAAATGATAACTCAAAATTGCAAGCTAAATTGAATGAGCGTGCCGTAGAAAATAATTATAGTTTGGTTGAGGATCTTAGGGCACGAGAGAAGAAGTTTAAGTAGAAACTAGAGTTTGTGGAGAAAGAGAGAGATAATCTCCGTGGTTTGATGGAGTCTTTGAAAAATGAGATTTTAGCATTTGAGGAGTCTAGGCGTCTACTCGAGTCTAGGATTCATGAGTTAGAGGAGAGATTGAGAGACTCATCTAGAGTTAAGTTTGATTTGGAGGCTAGGTCGAAGAAGTTAGATAAGATCCTAGGCACCGCCCAAATTAAAGGAGATATGGGAGGTATAGGTTTTGATGAGAGAGTTATTCCCATTCCCCACGCACGTGTGAGAAACACTAGGAATGTTAGAAAAGGTCCACATATAGGTAATCATTCCCATTGTCACTACACTTGCACGTTTTGTGGTAGGAAAGGTCACCTTAGGTACTCTTGTTACGACCTTAGACAATCTCCTAGGAAGTTTAGGAATAAATTTTCTCCGGTTCCCCAAGCCCCCATGCGTCATTTTACTCCTGCTTGGGTTAGGAAATCAGACTTAGTGGCTTTAGGAATAAAACTTTATGATTCTCGTTTGGGTTCACTTGATTCTTCCCATGCTAAATCTAAAGGTTGATATTGTTTCCTTGTTTGTCATATACTAGTTTGCTTCATGATATATTCATTGCTGGTATAATGACTTGTGTATCATTTTGTATTATAGTTTTTCATTTGTTTAAGTCCTATTGAAAAATACAAAAAGATTTTTTTTTTTAAGAAAACTTTTGAAAATCCAAAAAGATTTTGTTTTTAAGAAAACTTTGGAAAAACCAAAAAGATTTTGCTTTTATTTGAGTCCAAAATATGTTTGAAAAGCCAAAAAGATTTTCGGTTTTTTTTTTGAGTTTACATGTTTGATGTGGCATATTGGTGTACTTGAACCCCCTTCCCCCCATCATTTCATTATCCATGTGGCTAGGAAATTTGGTCATTATTATCGATGCTTAGAATGATCTTAACCATTGTTTATGTAGGGTTGTTTCGAAGTTGAAATGCATTTTGATTCGATTTTGTATATATGCCAACATTACACACATGCACGAGTTTATATGGATGTTTGACTTCTCATGCATATTTGAATTTGGTGAGGCATTCTTATCTCAATCTTGTCATCAATGCGTAAGTAGACTTAAGGAGAAGTGTGCATATAAGAACCATTTACTGTGAGGATTTGAATTAAAAAATGATGAGTGATTCACGGGAAAGGGTTACGAGAGTTCAAAAATTGACTCGTCGTGAAAGCCACCGTTTAAAAGAGCCCAAAAGAAAAAGTCAAAATGCTAAGAAAAGGGCCAAATTAGTTTAGTTCATTCTTAAGAATATATGATATTATTGAGGGAGTTTGGATGGATTAAAAATTTAATGGGTTTTCACAACTAATCCTAATGTTGAAACATTGCAATTTGACTCTATTATTTGTAGAATCGTCAAAATTCTGGATTTGTGTGCATGTAGTATGTTTAGTTCATTAAGCTCATACTTTAATTGTCATATGTCTGTGATAAAGTTTGATGATTTATCGCTATCAATTAGAGCTTCTTGATCGTTTCAATATATTGGAATTGTGACTCATTTGTTGTCATTTCATGGCCATACATTCCATGTCCATGTTTGAGCACATCGGTACCTTGTTTGCATGTAACTCGCATTGTTAGTTTTTATGCGTTTTTGCATTTTGTGTTAAAAACTTACTGTTTTAGCATTGTTTTGCTTCTGTCAGGTCCTTCCTGAAATTTTTTCTGAAAATTTTTTCACTGGGCAAAAATATAAGATATTTCTAGGAAACTGGGAAATTTTGGCATGTCGCGAGATCTGGTAAGAACGACATTACCATGTCGCGCGAAGTCTCGTTCGAGCATCTTCCTCATCTGGTTTGAGCAACGTCCCTGGCTCGTTCGAACGACAACCTGAATGTTTTCTTCTGATTGGTTTGCAGTCCACTGGTTTAAATTGATATTTTTTTTGTACTACTGAAAGCTTTTTGGGCTGACCGGTTTATATGCAGGTTATATTTTCTCATATTGATATTGTGCATATAATTCCGTTTATCACACCTTATTAGTTTTCTATATTCTTTGTGTGATTCCTGGTTTACTAGCTACTAATTTGTCATTACTTGATCATATTTAGCTGGTTATTTCATGATTATCTTGCAATTTCAAATCTCTAAATGGTATATCTTCATGCTAGATACTTTGATTGGTTTATCTTTTCACTGGATTGTCTATTCGAGACAAAAAGGGGGAGAGATGAATGTGATGTATGGGGGATATTTAAGCATGTTTTTTTTACATATTGTACTCATTAGTATTACAGATTGGTAGTACAAATTGGTATCGTTTTGTTGCTCAAATTGTTTAACAAATGATTTTTCAAAATTTATTCATATTGGTATCGATTGTCGTTTGGTATCATTTGGATAGATATATTAGTTCCATTTGTTCCTCCATACTTCACTGGGTATTTGTTTGTCTGTTTCATGTGTGTAGGTATGCTTCAGCGATTCGAGATTTCAAGTCTACATCACATTCAGACAATTCATGCTTACTGGTGCTACATATACTAGTCCGTGTCCTGTATTTTTTATTTTGGATTTATGGGATGGGATTTAGGCATCATACGGCTTGACGTCCCGATTTAGGCATTTCACTGGTTTAGTTTTGTCCTGGAATAGTCAAAGGGGGAGATTTATAAGGGCATAAATTTCTAATTGAGTCCCTATATTATTTTGACTTAATTTCGCAAACAAAACTATGTTTATAATATGTCATAGGGAGATTTTATTCTGTCATGATCCCACTTGGTCTATGACGTATTGAAGAAATTGAAGACGTTGTGGCAAAGCTTCAAAGAATTAATCATGCCGAAGTTTAAATTGGTGCAAGTTTAATCATCTTCAAAGTTAATTGCATTCCGAGATCACACAGGTATGAATTCGTATAATTAATGGTGCTCAGAATTGTTTTTATAAAAGATAAGGATGTCATTTTTATAAGAAAAATATTTTTAAAAGTGTTTTAAATGTTTATACTACGTTTTATTCTGATAAACTCGAAAAAGAGTTTGACTTATTTGGATCTCTTTTGGAAAAGACGTTTTAAAGATAAAGTCAAACTGAAAAGACTGTCGTTCGAATGACATTTGTCCTTCGTTCGAGCGAGATGCTCATGTCGTGTGAACGACGTGGAAATCTCGTTCGAGAACACAGTTTTCGAGGCGGTGCTTAATTCTTATTTAAAGCCCATTTTCGTCAGAATTAAAAGTGTATGCATTCTAGAAAAATAGTTTACGTTCCAGTACGAGTTTTGTACATGTTTTCTAAGGTTTAAAAAGCGTAAACACATACTTAGAGTTTGCAAAGATCCGAGATATCATTATTATATGTTTATATGATCTTGCTGCACCAATAAGGTTTGTTCTACACTTGAACATCAGGGTTTTGCGGTGAAGAAAAGAGAAGGACTTCTTGTTCAACATCGTAAACGAATCAAAGACATTCGTTGGACACCGAGACATACGTGGACGCGTGTGTTGTGGATAGGTATCGTGGAAGACGGAATTTATACAGGGGCACTACTGAAGAATGGTAGAAGATAAGAAGGAGCGTCAAGACCCATGGGGATCGAGTCATTGAGTAAGGTTAATATGTCTTTGTAAAACCTTTGTTTATAGTGATTGTCTGGCTTGGGCCGTCAGAGGTTGTTTTCCCATTTTGGGTTTTTTCCTCGTATATCTGGCGTTGTGAGTATTCTTTACTCTATTTTACTTGCTTTAATCACGATATGCATGTTTAGGATTAATCAAGATAAAATTAGTTTAAAGTAAAAATTTGTTTTTAACAACTTGGTTTGGTGCTAATTAAAAGTTGGATAATTTTTTGTGAAAATTGGTTGATTTGAAACACACATAGGGACCACCCCTTTTCAGACTTTGTTTCGATAGTGTGATTAATAATATGTGTATATCATTATGTTGACCATTGTTGATTACTTTCTACATGTTAGACTCCAAGTCACTACTATTGCACATGTGCACGAGCTTTAGGAGCATTGTGCTTACTTTCGGTTTATGGAATACAATGTTCTCATCTCAATTATTCTTAATAATGAACCAGATGTGAAAAAGGAGATAAGTTATGCATGTAAGAACCATTGCCCGGATTTTATTTTTTCTAAAAAGTATTGTTATATGTTAAGCAATAGAAAGGGGCTAGGAAAGATCAAAATATTGTTTGCCTTAAAATCCACCATTTCCATAAAAGATCCTAAAAATATTAAAGTCACACAAAAATAGAAGTTCCGGGCCATTTAGTTAAAATTCATTGATGCTTCGTTATATATGAGCATTATGATTTCTTCAAAATATTTGAGAGTAAATTCTTATATATGAGAAATTTTTAGAGAGTTATAAAGTAGAAGGTCAATGGGTTTTCACAACGGACTTTCTTGAAAAACATTAAATATCTCGGCGTTATTGGTGTGAGAATCATTTGAGTTCATGGCATATTGATTAAGTTGATCCAATTTCATATGATTTCACAAATTTTTACACCTAAGGTAGACTTTGAGTTCTTTCTTTAAAAGTGCCTCATGACTTCGTGCACCTATGTTATGAACGTTTATGCTGATTTAACTATGAAAAATGTTCACACAATTACATTATATTTTCACGATTCAGATATTTTACTGTTATTTCATGGTGACTATGTGTTTTGTACCAATATGTACTCTTTATACCTTTTAATTAAAAAATTCAAAAATTTTCAAAAATAGAGGCATATGTTCTCCGGGTTTCCTTCTTATTATGCTTTTGAGATTATCATTACATGTGTGTTGATGGATTATCTTTGTAATGACAGATTACTTCTTGATGTGATACTTATTTTTTTCATTATTAGTTTCTACTCCTTCGTCTATTAAGGACAAAAGGGGGGAGAACGAATTGCGGGAGAGTTTTATTTATTTATCTTTTAACTCATATGCATCAACGTATTCGGATGTTCTGTCTATATGACAATCATTTGCACCCACACAAGATGAAGACAAATCTAACTACAGGGAAGATCAATTTTAGTTGAAAACTTATTCAAAAAAGCATTTTTGTTTCTTGATTTGGGAGGATATTTATTGTATCAGTATTTAGGATTCAATTTGGCTTCGGTTTGTATTTTGTACTGGAATAGAAAAAGGGGAGATTTGTAAGAGAAAGTTTTATAATTTCTTACCTTATTTTTTATTTTGGATTATCATGTTACACCTACACTACACCTCGTGACTTTTACGAATTTGAAGACTTAATTGAATGATTTTGGAAAATTGACGAATCGTACATCTCAACAACCTTTAAAAGAAGTTATGGATGCATTTGGTAAAGCTTGTCCTTACTTTATTTTTCCATGGGTTTTAGAATTTTTAAGAGTTTGTCTTTCAAATTGATTTTAAAATCTTTTTAAGAAAAAATTTGAAAAACTCGCCAACTCGTTAGAACGAGAATGGCTTGTCGTTCGAATGAGCTATGCTATATCATTGGAATGAGTTCTCTTGGTTCGAACAAAAGTTGGGTAGACGCCTTTTGGTAAGCTCTGAATCTCATTAGAAGCCTTGTTAAAACACGTTCGAATAAGATAGGGTGGGTCGTTAGAACGAGTCTTTGAAATGGTTAAACGAGGTATTTTTCATCAAGCTCTGGAATCCCGTTCGATATGTCATTAGATATATGATCCAACAAAAATGTCATTATATATGGTCGAACGAGGTATTTTTCATCAAGCTCTGGAATCTCGTTTAATATGTCGTTAGATACATGATCGAACGAAAATGGGTGTCTCGTTCGAACGAGGTACCTGTCGTTCGAACGAGTGAGCGATATTTTATTTTTTAAATTCTATATAATCCAAATCTTTAGTGTTTATCCTTTAGTAACTACTTTCCTTATAAATAGAGATGCAGGATTAAAGTCTCCAAGTACTCTTTTTTAAAGCTTTTCACACCTTTTTTGAATTCTATTTGTGATCAAACTCTTCCAATATTATTCCAAACCCATTGGAAACTTAGATATCACTTTATTAAACTAAGAAGAACCTTTCTAGTTCAAACACTCTTCTAGAGATTATTCTTTACTACTGATTTGTGGAGAAAAGGCTCTACTGCTAAAGAAGAAGGCTAATTGGTGGATACCGAGGAAAGATTTCTTCTTATGGATGGTGGTGGAACATGTCGTTGCTGTAGAAGATATGAAGAATTGGGCATCATACTCATTTGTTCTAATTAGTTTGTAAGTCGACTATATCTATCAAATCTTGTCTAGTGTTGAATAAAGGTTTTGCCCTTTTTAGGGATTTTTTCTTACTTCTTCGTGTTTTTGGCAATCTTGGTTTGCTTAATTAAAATTGGACAATATCTTTGTATGCACACCTAATTTAATCAAAGATAAAATTTGGTAAAATTGAATTTGTATGTGGTTAACTAATATATGAATAGTTCTATAGAATTCGCTCATTATCTCATAATAATGGTGAGTTGTTAACTAAAATTGTGTAACCAAAGTAAACACATGTACGAACATTCACATGTATATCAAAGTTTCCTGGAAGAAAATTATTTTATATTGTTTTGTTTATATTAATGGTAAAACCGTCACATTACATTATTAATCAACAAAAGACAAAAATGTTTTCTTTTTCTCTTTTACTCGTTATCAGGGGTACTTTCATGCAATCATTTTTTATTGGTTATTTATATGAATTATGCGAAGAAGAAAAAACATATTACATATGTGTCATCCCATTCCACCAATTATGTTAATATACTACATATATGTTATTATTTTATTTTATTTTGGTTTGTTTCTTTGCATTAATGGTTGGAATTTTCCAATATCAATATTACTCAAATGATTATTAGAACCCGTAGTTTCCAAACTCATATATTTAAGGCCAGAAGTTCCTTATTAAGATTTGGGTCAAAATTCCCAATTAGTATATAATATTTTGGGGCCTCAAGTTTCCAACTGAAATTTAAATGTTGGGGCTTGAAGTTTCCAATTGCCATATAATATATGGGGCCTGAAATTTCTAATTTCTATTCAATTTTTGGACTTAGAGTTCCAAATAAACATATTTCGTAAATCAAAGCTCGAAGTTTTGTTTATTTATATATTAGGGTTAGAAACATTAAATGTTCCCAAATAATTTGTAATTTAGACCTGAAGTTCCAAATATTTTTTCTAATCAAACCTTAAATTTTGACACAAGGGGGTAGGGATTTTATAATCCCAAGATATTAATAAAATTGAATCAGAAGTTCAATCATTTTATGTGTTGAACCTGAAGCTCTCACAAATAAATAATAAGGATCTAAAGTTCCTAAATCACTTGAACCTAATCATTATTGTGACTAGAAACTCAAAAATTATTATTTGTAACTAGGGTACAATTCTCCTCATTATTTTCTTTCAAAAGAAAAATAAATTAATTAATTAAAATTTGAGACCCGAAGTTCTCAAAATTTAGGACTTGAAGCTTCCATATGCATATACCCAAAGTTCAATAATAATATGTGTGGAACCAGAAGTTTTCACAAATAAATGAGAGGACTTGAACTTCATAAATAAATTTTTATATAAGCCTAAAGATTCATATTTGATCTAAAATAGAATCTGAAATTCTACAATACCGTTTAAAATTTTGTAGATATTACGCATTTTATCATAACTGAAGTTCTAAAGTTCGAGATTAACATTTAGTATTGAGACATGAATAGTTTCACATGATCTTAATGTTTTCTTAGAATAGTTATAAGTTAATGGAATAGTTTTACTTATTATTATTCTTTTACAGTACTTATATTATTGGTGGATTGAATTTTAATTTATATTTACTCATGTTAAAGGTATGGATCCGAAAGTAATAGAAGGCGGTGATACTTGTCTGGTAGACAGTGGGAAAACCCACACCTTTTTGAAAAACTAAAAGTTGTTCTCAGACTTGCTATACAATGAAGAAAATATTATAGTTAATCCTGTTAAGATCATTTAAGGCTCCGGGAGAGCCCACGTGGTGTTACCTAATGGTACACACTCATTCATAAATAATGTTATATACTCAAGAAATTCCAGAAGAAATGTATTGAGATTTAAGGACATAAGAATGAAAGGGTGTCATATTAAAACATGTAATAAAGGTGACAAAGAGTTCATTTGCATTAGTTCGAGTGTTGGAAACCAGAATCTTACACAAGAGGAGTTGTCTGCACTATCCATGGGGTTATACCATACAATAATTAATGTTGTAGAATCACATATTGTCATGAGCCGAAAGCTCAATGATTCTAATAATTTGATATTGCGGCATGATTGCTTGGGTCACCCTGGATCAAACATGTTGCACCGAATCATTAATAACTTGCATGGGAACTCGTTGACAAACAAATAATTTACCTTACCCAATGATCATTTTTGCATCCCTTGCTCTCAAAGTAAATTAATTACACAGACATCTTTTCTCAAAATAGCTTCTGAGTCACCATTTTTTTTACAAATAAGTTAAGAGGATATTTGTGTCCTCATCCACCCTTTTAGTGGACCTTTTAAATATTTTATAGTTTTAATTTATGCATCCACTCAATAGTCATATGTTTGTTTGTTATCTACTTGTAATTTGGACTTTACAAAATTACTTGCTCAAATCGTAAAACTTAGAGCACATTTTCCTAATCAACTCTATAAATCCCTCCATTTAGATAATGTGGGAGAATTTACTTCTCAAGTTTTTTATGATTATTGTTTATCGCAAGAAATTATGTTGAGCACCCAGTCCCTCATGTCCATACTCAAAATGCCCTTTTCTTATGCAATCCAAACTCTCATTCTCCTTAGGACATGCTATCCTACACTCTAATAAGTTAATTAAGCTTAGGCCTACTACTTATCATCCTTTTATACCCTCTCAACTTGTGTATGGATGTCAACCAAATATATTACCCTTGCGTAAATTTCTTTGTGCAGTGCACGTGCCCATCCCCCTACCTTAGTGTACTAAAATGGGTCCCCAATGTCATTCGGGAATATATGTTGATTATAATTCTCCATCAATCATTCATTATATTGAGTCACTGATAGATGAAACATTTATCACTAGATTTTCGAATTGTCATTTTGATGAGACACACTTTTCGTCATTATGGGGAGGAAATAACGTACCAGAAGTACGGTCTGTTCTGAAGAACGGTAAGAATTAACATAGAAAACTTCCACTTTGTCTCATTTGTACCCCCGTGCTACTCAATGTGAGCATGAAGTGCAAAGGATATTATATCTTCAGAAAATTATAAATAAATTACCCAATGTATTTAATGATGTTGCAAAAGTAACCAAGTATCATGTGCCTACTCCAAATGTACCAGACAGAATTGATATAACAGTGGGACAAACTTTGATTTCAACAGTAAATGAATTTGTTATACGCCAGAAGCATGGCAGACCTATAGGTTTCAAAGATTCTTCTCCCCAAAAGCGAAGATCAAATGAAAAACCATGACCTTATAGCACTCCTGAAGTGGTTATGAATAAAAGATATCATTTTCTAAAGAGGTTATTGTCTCTAAAAAGACAAGTTTTTGAAGTGACTATACAAGCCACTCGAGAGGCGAAGGTAACGAATGATAATAATAATAATAATAATAATAATAATAATAATAATAATAATAATAATAATAATAATAATAATAATAATAATAATAATAATAATAATAATAATAATAATAAGATCTCTATGTTTTATACAAATTCAGGATAAATGTGGGATCATAAAGAAGCGTCATCGATGACGTATTTATATGTAATAGTTACATGAATTTTGAAGGGCAATGATGATGATAATGAACCACGTACTCTAAATGAATGTCGACGGAGATTAAATTGGCCAAAATGGGAAATTGCCAACAAGGCAAAACTTGAGTCTCTAAATAAACATGGTGTATTTGGACCTATAGTACAAACCCTAAAAGTTTTGTAAGCCCGTAGGTTACTGGTGGGTGTTTGTAAGAGAAAGAAATCAGAATAAGGAAATCATTCGATATAAGGCATGACTTATGGCACAAGGTTTCCTGCAAAAACCTGGGATTGATTTTGAGGAAACATACTCCCCCATTATGGATGGTATAAATTTCAGATATCTAATTAGCTTAGCAATTTCTAAAATTCTTAATATGAGACTCGTGGAAATTGTGAGTGATTATTTATATGGGGACTTAGACACAGAAATATAGATGAAAATCCCGAACGATTTCCTTTGCTTGAAACGAAGCCAATGAGTATGCACTCGATCTGATTAAGGCGTTCATTGTACGATTTAAATCAATTCAGATGAATGTGGTACAATCATCATACATACTGAATACATGTATAATAAAGGGTATGAAAATAATCCAAGTTTCCCTTGTGTATCTATAAAGAAATCCTCAAATGGATATGCAAAAGTAGCCATCCATATGGATATACAAAAGTAGCCATCCATATATATATATATATATATATATATGAACCAACCAAAAGGCATTGGGATGGTGTCAAGAATATCCTAAGATATCTATGTGAAACCACTGACATGGGTTTATTTTATTCTTATAATTATAATAGTTCTAAGTTAGTTAGTTATGCATATTCTTGATATCTCTCTGATCCTCATAAGGCTCGATCTCAAACCGGATATGTATTTCTTAATGACAATCATGTTATTTCTTAGTGTTATACTAAACAAACTTTAGTAGCTACTTCTTCTAACCACTCTAAAATTTTAGCTCATCATGAAGCTATCCATGAATGTGTATAGCTGAGATCTTTAATTCATCATATTCGTAGTTCTCTTAAATTAACTTTCATTACAGATGTTCTAAGTGTCATTGATGAAGACAATGCAGCATATATATAACAAATTAAAGAATGATTCATCAAAGGAGATAGAACCAAGCATATTTCACCAAAGTTTTTCTTGACTCATGAGCTTCAGAAGAAAAATAAAATTGAAGTCATGAAATTTTGTTCAAGTGACAACAAAGTTGATCTTTTCACAAAGTCATTATCAAAGACAACATTTCAAAATTATGTGTATGAGATTGCAATGCATCGACTCCACAAAAAAACAAATTGAACATATCAATCAGGGAGAGCATCTTATCTATGGGAGGATACCAGAACATGTTAATTGGGATATATGTACATTGTACTCTTTTTCCTTTGGCTAGCTTTATCCCACTAGGGTTTCCTAGTATAAGTTTTAATAAAACACCATTAAGCACGTCCAACACCGACTCAGTGATCATAAAAGTTGTACTCTTTTTCCTTCACTTTCGTTTTTTCCCAATGGGTTTTCTTTATTAAGGTTTTAATGATGCAATAGTCATTGAATTTTGGAAATGATGTACATCTAAGGGGGAGTGTTGTAAATATTTGTATTTATCATATTTAAGTAGACGTCCACTCCCATTAGGACTCTATCATCTTGTACTATAGATAAGGGGTGATACCCACCTCCTATTATTGACACACCAATTAATGAGAAACTCTTACTCTCTCTTAAACTCTCCCTTTACCCTATTTTTTTTACAGAAACTAATTTTTTGCATTAGTATCTTGTAATTTATATATTGTTTAACAAATTGTGATTGTGATTGTGATTGTGATAGCCCAAAAAATTCAAATCATCACATTGCTTAGAAATAAATAAAAAAATCCCAATTAACACATACAGAGCATCTAAATTACACCATTAAACTACAGTGAGTCACCCAAAATACACAGAGTCCAATTAAAAATCCAAATGTACACTCTAATTTAAAATGTCTATTAATAACAGAACTATATAAAATTTACAACTCGAAATAATTACATCTTTTTTTCACTAATAAATAATAAAACTATAAAAAAAATAACATTCTCAAAATGATGTGCTCTTAATATTCTTCATAAACCAATATCGACTAAAGCCACACTTATCTGCCACTAAAAAAGATGGAAAAGTACACAATATGACAGCCTTATTCCGGCTGTTGGACTTTTGGAATTTTGGCGAGTGACCATTCCCAATGTCATATCATAATTTCATGGAACTATGCCCAAATAGACAAATACACAATATTTCAATAGAATAAGACATGGGATTCCAATAAATACCACAACATTTTCAAGAGAAATACAAATAAATGAAGAACAAGAAAAATATTCTCAACAGATTTAGAGGAGCATATTGTGTAAACTCTATACCTTAATATAATTCAAATAATGTTAACACTTAAGAACTCATAACATTCTTCCTCGAAATTCTGATTACATGGTTGTGATCTTCTCGCAAAAATAATAAAGACTTGTTTGGTTGTTCTTGAGAAAACTTGATTTGAATATTCAAAACTTGAGTTGAAATTCATTTTTTAAATGGGATTTAGATTTTATAAAAGAGATAAAAGAGATCTTAGGAGCCTACTGATTTTTTGAGATGATCTAAAAGTGTTGAAAGAAGTCTAAACTATTTAACAAGGGAGAGATTATACATTTTTTCCACTCTGAGTTAGTCAGTGTATCCAATAATGTAAATGTTCAATTTTATAATTGTTAACATAATCCCATTGTGAGTGGCCATAGAGGCACCTTCTTAGTTCTTTATCTTAACCTTTTATTGAATGTAACTTCAGACTGCATTCAATGGACCACTTTATTACGCCCATTGTGTGACTCATATTGTTCATCCTATTGATAATAAATGGAGGATGTGAATACGAACTGAAATCAAATAAATGGTGTAGTAAGAAAAATAGTGGAATCACTAACACTTTTGCACTTACATTTTCATTTCCTCTTATTGTATCATGTTTGGCCATACAAACTTCAATTCACTAAGGTTTGAAACAATTTCATTATTAGCTTGTTATGGTTAGAGGCAATGCTTCTTCTTATTCCAATTTTCTTAAATTTTTGGATCTCCTAAGTAAAATCTCATATTGTAAGGACATAATCCGTCACAATTAAGTATGTTGTATACCACTACAACCATCGAAGATGTTCAAGATCAAATACGCAACGAGACGGTATGAATATCAAGCTTTATCAACAATTAAGCCTCCGCAAAATGAATATGGTAAAGTTGTGTTTTTAATTTCTAAATAATTCACTTAGGATTTTGAGATATTTTTCAATAAATATTTTCTAATTATTATAAATGTTTTTCGTCAAAAATATATTTTTCGGAGTATTTGAGGTTGTGCAATTATCGAGACAAAGAAAAAGAAAAATATTTAATATTAGTCTAGTTTGAACAACACCGTATATCGTTTAAATGACACCGTGTGTCACGCGATACTTCAAACGACGGCGTGCCCTCCTCGAACGACATGTCACCTTAAATTTTCTATTTAAGGGACTCTTTAACTCCGTTTTCCACAAGAAGTCTGTACGTTTTTCATTTTGCAAAACAATGCAAAATCGGTAAAAACATTTTGGCTTCTATTATTTTTAATTCACACAACATCCCAATTTGTTAGTGAATTATATTGGAGTTTAAGAACACAACGTGCTAGTGTTCATACTTTTGTGGAGAAAATTTATGCAACATATCGTTGCGTGTCATTGAGGTTCGTTGCGTGTGAATCTTTGCTGAGATTAGAACTGCGGTTCTTCTGGATTGTTGCTCGTAATTCATTGTTGACGATGCCGACCGACGCTTGGGGGTATTCGGGTGTTAAATAACTGTATTTCCTTGTAATGCGTGTAATTTGCGATTTACAAATTATAGTGAAATAAAAGGTTTTGCCCCGAGGGAATTTTTCCGAAACTTTATGTCGTATATTTTACTTATATTGGTTTGACACATGCACGCACGTAACTAGTTGATTTTGAGGGCTGAATTAATTTGATTCATAAATTGACACTAATTAAATAAGTTTGTGATTGGAAATTGCACATCTATTTGAATCGGTGTCACACATACGAGGCATTTACAAATTGGTATCAGAGCAGATTACACTAATTTATTGTGTATTCCTATTTTTTACAAAATTGTGTGATATTGATTTTTTTTGAAAAAATCATATTTTTAAAATTGTCGTAATGTTTCTATGCGAAAACTTATATAATCGGTTGCCAATTTTTTACGGGTCTAATTATGCTTACTGAAAAGCTCGAACGAAATCCCACTTAAAAGTAATCGATGAAAGAGTTTGGGTCATTTGTGAAAGAGGTTGGACTCCTCCCACTATCACACCAAATAATGTCACGGATTTAAAATATGTGTTAGACTGGAGTGAGGATGAGTTTAGGTGGAGCACTTATAATTCATGAGGGCTTAGTGCAATTTTTGGACACGTCAACCCTGACGCGTTCCGACTTATTATGACGTGCACCACGTCTAAAGAAGCATGGGATATTTTAAAACTCACCCACTAAGGCACTAACGTTGTTAAAAAGTCTAAAATTCAAATTTTGACCACTCAATTTGAGACGATCACTATGTTCGAGACTGAGTGTTTTGACGAGTTTTATGCACATTTATCTCATATTGTCAACACTTGTTTTAATTTTGGTCAGCCCATACCTAATGAACGAGTGGTTACAAATATTTTAAAATCGCTGCCTAAATATTTTATCCCAAAAGTGACTGTTTTAAATACCTTAGGAAATTTGAGTCGTCTGAAATTAGAAGAATTGGTAGGACATCTCCAGACATACGGAATTGACATGTTCCCCGACACTGTCAAACCTAAGGATAGAGGGATAGTGCTTAAAGCCTAAACTAGGAAGGGAAAGGAAGTATCCACAAGTGATAGGAAAAGGAAAGTTAGTTTTTGTGAGTCCGAGTCTTAGGATGAGTCTAATTTTGACATGGCCCTGCTTGCAAATAATTTCAAAAAGTTTCTCTAGTTTTCAAAACAAAATTCTTCCAATAAAAAGTTTTCGGAGAAAAACAAAAAGAAAGACAAGGCCAAAGAAGGCGGTGATAAAGAGAAAGAGGTGAGGAAAATTTTGAAAATGTGAAATATTTTGAGTTTGACAGGAGAGGTCACAAGTTGTTTGAGTGTCCCACTAGACTTAGGAGAGAGGGCAAGAAAGTTGCTATGCCAGCTGATTCGTATCAAATATTGCATATTTTCGCCCTATATCTTTATGCATTCTAGCAATTTTACGGTCCTTAATGCCTATATTTATGCTCATTAACCATACAACCTTAGATTTGGATATATACATGTTTTACAGGGGTTAATTGTGCTTTTGCAGGTATTGGAACGCTAAAAGTGAGGATCCATTGTATTTCGGAGAAGTTACGTCATCGGATACTACTTCAAGGGCATTTTAGTCAATTCACATTTCATCTTCGGCTCATGGAAATTCCACGTATGGGTAGCTCATTGAGCAAGATTTGTGTGGCCGTAACGGTGCGCGATTCTGAGTCCGGATGGTGAAGTTATGGTCATTTCCATTTGAAACCTTTTTCCCCTCTTCATGGACCAAACAAGGTTGAGAAACAGAGTACCGGTTGACCACGGTTCAAGGCATGGTTGACTGCAATTTTGTATTTTACCATGGAAAGGAGACAGTATGATTTTAATAGAAGGCACGGTCGACCGCCCCCTACAACTGATCGACCTCGATCACTAGATATTTTGCCTCTTTTCCTTTTCTTTTCTTTTTCCTTTATTTCTTTTCCAACATACTATATAAACCAATTTTGGTTTCATTTTCAGATATAATTCATTTTAGGTTAGTTTAGGTTAGGGTTTGGGGGTTTGAGAGCTATTTCTTCTTCCTCACTTGGTTTGACACCCATTTGGGTTTGTAATTGGTACTTTCATCTTCCCTCTCCATTAATATAGTTTTTATTTCATTTATTCTTGCTTTGTAGTTAATTTACATGCTTTCCTAATTAGGTTTACATGCTTTCTTTCCTTGTTTCCTAGTGTACATTTATCGCGTTTATTTACCGCTTTTTTTTACCGCTTTTTTAATATGCTTTCTAGCTAAGTTGGTATAGGTTGTGTGGGATTGACTCATTCCGGGTTGACATGTTTCTTTGCTTTGATGATGGTGTTTACGGGTCTATTTCGAGTGCGTTGTCCTATTTATTATACCTAGGGGATTTGACGGGGCATATCATGTATGTTCCGTGCTTACGACCTTGCGTGCGTAATTTTAGGGGTATTTGTTGGCGCCAAAATCGGATTAGGCATTTATGCGAATTTAGGGGTGTGACAACTCTTAATTTAATTAACTGTCGGAACGAGACGCATTTGTAATAACTCTTCGACCCATGTAACCATTTTATACTAATTAACTCGGATGAGGGATATTCGACGCAACATATAGTGTTTACTCACTTTCTTAATTTAGCTTTATTTTCCCTCGCCTAGAATAATATTTCCCTCTTATGCATCTTTTGCCTTTTTGTGTGTAATCATCTTTTACACTTTCATTTTGTAATATTAAACCTTATAAATTCTAGAAACTCGTCTTTGTGGATTTTTGATACCCGACTTACCGCTACACGTGTATCGCAAGTGCAGTCGTAATTTAGGTTTTTGTATTGAGGCGGTGAACAGAAAACAACGATCGGCGTTTTGACGCAACGCCACTTTTCACGCTTGATCAAAATGGCGCCATTATCGGGGATGATTTTTTTTTAGAATTTATTTGATTTATTATTTCGTAGTATTTTCTTTCTATTTGTATTTTTTGGCTAACCTTTTTGCAGGACTTCGACATTTGAGCGCCAAGAACCGCTTGAATTTTTCGTGCGCGCATCACTTTGTGAAATTCGCAACTTCGAGCCATTTTTGGGGTAAGCATGTCTTATTCCAATTCTTTCAGTAATCATTATTATAATTCTCAAAATGCTCGTAATCCTATGACTTTCGATCAATACTTGGAGTCCCAAAAAATTACAAATTCAAACATGACTTCGAGAGTGTATAACGAAAGTCAAAACTTGGGTTATTGGAATTTTGAGGATGATGATAATGATTTTGGGCCTCTAATTCCTTATAATAGGAATTTTGAAATGAATTGCAATAGTTTTCAAAATTCTTATAATAATGAGTTCGAGTTTAAGTCTGATGGTAATTTTCAAAGTTCCCATTTTCAAGAATCCACGCCTCGGCCTATGACTTTCGGCGAGGGCTTGCGTATGCTTGAGAATGAGAAAATTGAAAATCGTTATTGGGAAGAAAATTGTTTTGGGAACATGAGTTGGATTTATTATTTGAATCTGACGACGATTTTGCTTCCGAGACTTTTGAAGTCGAGGAATGTTTTGAACCAAATTAGGACTTAATGCCTACTTTGGAACAAATCATTGTCGACTTTGCCCATTGCATAATAGATATTGAAAGTGAGGATGAAAATGACGTAATATCTATTTGTAATGAAATGATTTCTTCTTTGGCCCCCAAAGAAGAACATTTCATTGAAAATGATCTTATTTCTTTCAAAACTCAATCTTCAAGCGATGATGATGCATCTCTTGAGTTTGAATTTCTTTCCTCTCCATTTTCATTCTCTGTTATCACACCGTCACAAGTACCCGATGAATCGGTTTCAAACTTTAATGTGTTAAATCTTTTTGCCGATGACGAGTACTTGCTCGAGTTGCCTTCCATGAAGGCATCTTTGCCCTCATGTGCGCCACCTCCCATTCCAATTTCAAAATCTTTTGGAGGATATTCGACTTTTCTCGATCCCCATATATTTTTGTCACCCGTTCAATCCAAATCCCCCATCATCCCTCCAAAACTTTTAATTGACGATGGTTCATTTCTTCCGCCTTACACATGACTTCTATTTTTCAAATGGAATTCAATTTTTTGGAAGGCATGCTTGAGTGTGAGGGTACACCGATTATCCTTCAAAGTCAAATCGTTCTTGATCGAGCGGTAAAAGTGTGTTCGTGTGAGGACACAATCGTTGTGTGTTTCGCCGCCACGATGCAAAAACCTAAACTACAACTACACTTGACAAGCAAGAACAGTGATAAGTCGGGTATCGTAAGAAATCCACAGGGAGTGATTAAATTTTAGATTTTAATTGTTTAATTACTTTAGGAATAAAAGTGTAAAATAAATAAATGAAAAGGTGATGGTAGGAAATGGTGACAAAACAGAAAAAGGAAGAAGTTAACACTATACTACAATTAATAAAACGTGAGTCGGGATCGCGTCCCCACCATAGGCTAAACAACTAATAATTAGAATTTCAGTTCGAAAACATTTAATCGAGCATTTTTAATTAATCATAAACATCACACAATAAGGAATTTAACCCAAAGTTGCTAGATTAAACATTTAATCAAAAATGGTCACACGCGGATTAAATTCGGATTATCGCTATAAACACTGACGTTGCGTGACAAAGAAAGTTAAACGCATAATAATCCAACTTTAATACCAGAGGTTTCAATTAAATGAAATTTTCCCCAAAACCTAACTTTCGGCGCTCGACACCCATTAATGGCAAAAACGCAATCCCAACTCGTAAAACTACTCACTACACATGATTAAACTAATTAACAAACCAATAAACTAATTACAACAAGAAATAAATTAATCTAGGCAAGAAAGTAGAGAAAGAAAGTAAATTAAAGCATGTAAATTAATGGAAGCAAGGAAATAATGAAATACAACTTAAATTAATAAGCTTACATACATCAAAGTGGGCAAAATACCCAAAGTGGTGGAGTAGGGAAAAGCTCCATACAAACCCTAAACTGATGTGAAATGTAAGATCCCCATTCAAAATGAAGAGAAAGAGTATTTATACAAAACAAATCCCATGGCAAACATGTAAATAAAAGGGGAGAAAAACAAATATCAGCAAATATCTCGAGACTGTCAGAGGGTCGAATCGATTCGGGTGAAATCCAAACTGATGGTGGGCGAATCGATATGGGTGATCCGAATAGATTCGGAAACAGAGGAACTGGCATACTATCTTCAACCGAATCGATTCGCAAAATGGGCGAATCGATTCGGACCTACAGGTCTTGAATCTTTCCCCTGTTTTTGGTTGGTTTGAAATTCTCTTCCGCTCAAAAGCCCGTAACTTATTCGTTCGGACTCGGAATCGTTCACCGTCTGCGGCCACGCGATGCTTGTTCAAGGGGATAAAACTTCCATGAAGACATTGGGACAATTTCCCAAATTTTGAATTGACTAAAATGCCCTTATGCATGCGGATTTGTACGAAACTTCACCGGAATGCATCCAACTTCATACTTAGCACTTGTAATCCCTACAAAAGCCCAAATATATCTCATATATCATGTTAACATATAAAATGGAGGTTGTCTGATTATCGATCATAAATATAGGAATTAAGGTACCCGAGGGGGCTAATAACGCGTACGTTAACGGGTGAAATACGCAATATTTGCGTCGTATCACACCTCCTAACTTACACATTGGTAGTCCCTAGCAATGAAATAGGAAACAACAAGAACTACAAGAAAACCAAAAGCAGGATACAAGTACAAAATGGGATGAAAAAGTAATAAAAAGATAAGGCCACTTTCGCGGGCGCACGATTGCATTTAGCATATGCAATAAGTCGTTAAACCCCTAAGTTACCTTAGTGGACGAGTGTCGTCTCGTGAGGGTTTCCATGGATGACACCCACAAACATCAAATCAACTCATACTTTGTACGGAAAAAACCAATGTGTAGCTCAACAAATATCTAAGAAGCACAATTTATTAACAAAGTGAACAAAGCTCACACAAAAGACGGCAATTATCGGCATTAAACAAATAACTTCAATAAAAATCGAAACCATGGAAATGCGAAATAAGCGGGCACATGTGGTAATTTAGATTTGGCAAAACTTTCAAAATCCATATAAATTCTAAGGCATGCATACTCAAGTTCTCTCCGGTTGTTACACTCAACAAATGAAACACTCCGAAATGGGATGTAACACACACGGGGCATGCGGGCATAAAGAGTAATTGTAAAGAAAAACTAGGCCACACACATGTCATCAATGAAGAACGCAATATAAAAGTGAAAAATACAATCTCATGAAAGGATACCGCATATTAACCATGAGAAGAACATATAAATAGATTATCGCTAGGACCTTTGAATCACATCACCCTAGGATCAAATAGGACTTTAATGGGTTATAATGTAGGCTAGGCTAGGGTACGAACTGGAGGAATGTATATACGGACTCAAAGTGTTCGGGATGAAAACTCGGGATAATGGAAAAATGCGGGCAATATCAAAATTGGAAAACGAGTTCCAAACAAGGTATTCATGAGAGCGAGACTTTTATTTTCATGCACATCGTGAAATGGGAATCAACTAGAACCCATTTTATTCTATATTGCTCTTCTTTCTTTTTCTAACTTTTTCTTTTCTTTTTTGCTTTTTCTTTTCTTTTTCTTTTAGACCACTCATAGATTCATTGCAATCCATATAAACAACATCATTCAATCCCGGGAATAATCCATATTCAAGGTATGGGAGGAGTAAACAAGGGTTTAGGACTCCAATGTGGAGTTGGACAAGGGATTTGGGGACGAAACGAAAGGAATAATAAGGCTCAAGGAGGTTTACTAGGGAAAACATTTAAGGGTAAGGTCAAGGTCATATGGGATAAACAACAACGAGGGCCTATAATCCTTTCCTAAAGTTCCATGTGATTCGCAGGATTCAACACCATTGAAAATCATGCTCAAGTGATAAATCAATTAATATGCAATCAAATGAAAAGAAAATGAGATTGACAACGAGTTCATTGACAAGAAAGGGATAAAGTGGATGTATACGCTCACAAATGACGATAAGTCTCAATTTTCACTTTTGTAAGGGTATAGCATGCGCCTAAAATTAACGAATTTGAAACGCTTTAAACCAAATCATAAATAATTATTTGTGTATATGCTCAAAGCTTCACAGTTTAATTTTATGATGCTATTCACAATGCAAATAATAACGGGCTAAAGGCTAATAAATCAATAAATGTAAGCATTCTTCATAGCTATACAATAGGATAAGCCGATCATATAAGTAATCATAGTAGATATGAGAGAGAAAAAGAATTTTTTTTTTTAATTATTATTATTATTTTTTTTATATAATTTAATAAATAAATAAATAAATACTAACATGATAACCGGTATCACCAATGTAATCCATACCTGCACCCCCTAACTTGAATGAAACATTATCCCAAATGTTAGTAGGGCTAAAAAGGGAAAAGGGGCTAGAAAATAATCACCCCGTAAGGAGTAACTCGAGAAACACGCAACGGCATGCCTGTTACATGTTAGTACCAAAAACAGCAATATATACAAAAAAGATATATACAAGAACAAATATGAAAATGAAAATGAGTAATTTCATTAATAATCACATGTTGTGTACATGGGGCACAAAAACCAAAATTAGAAAATACACTAAATGTACTCTCTCTTCCGCACACCAATACACAACTAAAATGTTACAAACCCAAAAAATCAAAATAAAGAACCACAAAAGTTAGTAGCAGAGAAAACGGGATGGCAGCGCCCTACATATGGTTCGGATGGCGGCTCGGGGACTGTGGCGCGGTGGGGTCACGAGGGGCATAGGGGTCATAAAGGTAAGGAGGCACAGCAGCCTCGCCCCCGCGTAGATGCGAAAATAGGTCCATTTGCGCCCTAGAAATCATCGAAATATCGCGCTCGTAAGCGCTCCGAAACAATGCAAAGTTCGACATATAGGTTCACCAAAACTCAGTAAAATCAGCCTGCAACTCATCCATCCGCACCCCGAGATATGTAATGGGGTCAACAGTAGGAGGCACAGGAGGTGGGACTGGATGAGGCACTTTCGGAATATCCGGCATAGGGGCATCAGGAGCATCCAATATACGCTTTTTCCTCCTCTCCCAATAATCTTGCCCCAAGCTTTTAGCAATGGTCTTATCGTTAAACACTTTGAGAAGCCTAGGTATCTTGTCGTTTCCCAAGACCTCACACCCGGCATCCCTGCAAATCCGGGAAATCAGTTGCGCAAAAGGAAGAGTTGTGGTTCCCTTCTCGCTATAGGCAGCGTTCACTATTTGATGCAACATGAGGGCGGGAAGACTGATCACTATGTCATCCCCTAAAAGACTGTATAAGAAGAGGGCCTGCTTGTAACGGAGGACAGCCTTGGTCTGAGTTGGAATTATGGAATTCACGGCGATGAGATGGAGGATACGATGTACATCGGGCATGCCCGAAGTGGGGAAAGTCTCCCCCTACCAAATCTTGTCGGGTGGTACGCGTAATGAGTACCTCTTGTGGAAGCTGAGGCGCATCTGCAAGGATCAGGTAATGATATAGCTCGGGGTTAGAAGCCCCGCTAAGGTGCGCAACCAAGATGGGCTTAGAAATAGTAATCTGCCTCCCTCTCACATACGCTTTATACGTGCCACCGCGCATAGATACTAGAGAAGCATAAAAACGGCGCACGTGGTCCTCGTTGACCTCCCCTCTCATGGCCAGATGGGCCTCCCAATTGAATTTGGCTAAATATCGTCTTACAGAAGCCGGCATCTCATCTAAAATCACCTCCTTCTCAATAGCAATCGGGCAACTGGTTTTGAACATGGCCCGATACCACTCCATCTCATCCTTGGAACGAAAAGATTCAAAACCAGCCCCTCCTCGTCCATTAACCACATTGGATGATGGCTTGGAGATCGAAGGAACCTACAAAACATCAATTCAATACACACACCATAAGTGCGATGCACAAAATCAAAGTAATGGTGAAATTTGGGGAAACTAGGTTCGGAGGGTGCGCGTTGGGAAAAATTGGTCGAGTAGACATAACCGACGCACACCACACTCAAACAAGGAAAATTCAACAAGAATGTGCGATAAAAGGTGCGAAGATAGAGCTTTAGCGCACAAAATCTCCACAGAGGCATTTTATCGAACACTTAGTGTGCAATGTATAGAAAGTAGGGTGAAAATAGCATTTTGAATGTGAAACAACCCCAACAAATACAACTGAATCATCAAAGCAACATAAACAAGTTGTATTTGTTGGATTCATATCATAAATAATGAGAAAATATGGAGCTACATGCAGAAAATGTGGATTTTTACAATACCCCATTTAACCCTACTTTCTATACCAAGAACACTAAATAAGATTTGAAATCAATTTAAGTGGGTTGAAATAGTTACCTTGGATGAGGATACCCTGGATGTGGAAGCCATGAGGGTGAACAAGAATGGAGGAAGGGAAATGATATGGGAGAGGTGGAGTTCGCAGGCCAAGGGAGAAGAGAGAATGAGAAGTGGATTTAAAGAAATGAGGGAATTTTAAGTGACCTGGAGAACCAAATCGATTCGGTAGTTAAACCAAATTGATTCGCAACTCTCGAATTCAACACTGTCAAAGGAGAATCGATTCGGTGATAATCTGAATCGATTTGGTTCTCCAGGTCACTTAAAATTCCCTCATTTCTTTAAATCCACTTCTCATTCTCTCTTCTCCCTTGGCCTGCGAACTCCACCTCTCAAACCAAATTGATTCGCAACTCTCGAATTCAACACTGTTAAAGGAGAATCGATTCGGTGATAATCTGAATCGATTCGGATGAAGAGACCTGACACTTTGGGTTTACCGGATCGATTCGGTATTAATCCGAATAGATTCACAAATCTATAATTGACTACTGGGAATGGTCGAATCGATTCGGTGATTAACCGAATTGATTCGGAGGCTGAGTTCTAACATGCTGCTTTGCTGATTTCCTAAATCTCATGAAATTAATCATTAGGCCACCTTCAACTGGATTTATTGGACCAATATGGTAACCAAAAAATGCAACCCCACACGTGCCGGGGGATGCTCGACACAAAAATTGAGAATTTACCGAACCTAATCAACCCTGCTAACGGGGATGCTGCGTACGATGTCCGGTTGTAAATCCGCAGATATTATTAGGACGTAATTCACAATGTGAACACCTATTCTTCCCATTCTTCCGACTTCGTTCCATCTAAAGTTTACACACTTAACAATTATGTTGGGTTCTAGATCGGAAGACATGATACCTATCAAAAATGGACCACCCCGACCGTTTGACCAGTGTTTGGTTTTGGAACCCGGATTAATAATTGAAAGAGGGGGTCATGGGTTATTAAAGTGACGGATCGGTCGGTCGGTGTACAAATCGATAGAAACATCATCTACCCTATTTTTCTCCGAGCAACTCTCCCTACACGGGATTGATGACTCTATGTAAATGTCAATTTCGGATATGATAGAGTCGTCAATCGGAGTGAAATCAAAATTTCCTAATTTATCCCCGATTTCATGGATTTCACCTACGCCAACATATCCTAACATGTCAAAACACACATCCAACACACTCCATTCAATTTCCTCTCTCGCAATTTGATCGTCTTCTACACATACCACTCCAACGAAGCTCACTTCCTTAACACACTCATCCCCGTCACTCGAGAGGTGCGACACATTGAAAATATTGACATCTAATGTCATATTTCCAAAAGACAAGTTCATCTCACCATTCCTACAAATGATCGAAGCATTCGCGATCGCGAGGAATGGTCGTCCTAAGATGACGGGAGGTTGATTGTTGGGGCTTAAAACAGATTGGGTATCAAGAATGATAAAATCGACTGGGAACACAAAGGTGTCAATCTGGACGAGGATATCTTCCAATACGCCCCGTGGAATTTTGGTGGAGCCGTCGGCCAATTGAATTTTAGTTTTGATAAGACTAAGTTCTCCTAAGTCCAATTAAAGATAAACCGAATACGACAAGAGGTTCACACTAGCTCCTAGATCAAGAAGAGCGCGATTAATGGCGAAGTTTCCAATCACACATGAAACAGTTGGACACCCTGGGTCCTTAAATTTTGGAATCGTGTTGTGTTGGAAAATGGAAATAACTTGTTCAGTCAACTCCACCTTTTTGCGAGAAACATGATTTCTCTTAAAGGTGCACAAATCTTTCAAAAACTTGCCATAGGAAGGGATTTGCTTAATCGCGTCAAGGAGAGGGAGATTGATTTTTACTTGTTTGAATGTCTCCATGATCTCTTGATCTTTGTTGGGTTTAACAATGGGAAGGAGCCTTTGAGGGTAGGGTGCGGGAAATGGACAAGGGACTGAAATTTTTGGCTCCTTGGTCGGTGACTTATCTCTTTTCTTTTTGGGAGTCACTTCACTCTCCCGGGGAGTTATTGTGACCTCATCGAATTCTTTCGGGGAAGGTGGAGGTGGATTTTCAATCACCTTCCCACTCCTAAGAGTGGTGATGGAATTAGCTTGTTCCATAGACCTACATTGAGCGGAAGAGGGAGCAGAAACATCGGAATTCATGCTATTTTCCCCAATGGGCCCATGAGGTTATGACGGGAATTTTCCTTTTTCTTGCACACTCAAAGCAGCGGCCAAATTGGAAATTTCTTTTTCGAGCCTAGAATTTGTGGCTTGTTGAGAAGTCGTAAAAGATTGAAAATTTTCTTCTAGACTTCTCTTATTCGGGTGCGCGTAGGCAGGGATAACTGGCGGAGGTGGTCCAGAAGGGGGACCTTGCATTACAACTTGAGGAGGAGGATGTTGGTTGTACGGTTGTTGGTAATTCTAAGGCGGGGGAGGATGATATTGTTAATATTGGTAACCTAGTTGGTTACCCCAAGATGGATTAAACCCTTGGCCGGGAACATTTTGGGATCTTCTAAAAACTCCCATAGCATTCGCTTGGTCATGGAGGATCACTTTGTAAGTCGGAATAGTGGGACACTCTTGGGTCGAATGAGCATCTGTGTCGCAAATGGCACACAACTCCTCAATTACGGATTGAATTTGAACAACGGGATCTCGACCCTTTAAGCCGAGCTCCTCAACCTTCTTAGATAATTTATCTAATCTCATTTTAATCTCATCCTCGTCGGTGAGGTGATACATACCAGGGTTAGATGAGGACGGAACCGAAGGTCGCGAATTAGTTTTGTTCGGATCCGAGGTATCCCACGCTTGGGTGGTCTCGGCACAATATTTGACATGTGCCCACGCATCATCGGGATCTAAACCAAAGAACTCACCGGAGCACATTGTCTCCACCATTTGTTTCGCATTAAGTGTAAGCCCATTGTGGAAAAATGAGATTAATCTCCACTTTTCAAAATCGTGATGTGGGCATTTATGAAGTACCTCATTAAATCTCTACCAACATCTCTCGAATGATTCACCTTCGGTTTGAGCGAAGGTTTGGATTTGACTCTTTAAAGAGTTATTGCGATGAGTTGGAAATAATTTCTTCAAAAACTGCGCTTGCATTTCGCGCCAACTCCCGATGGAATTAGGAGCTAAAGACCAAAGCCAAGTTTTGGCCTTGTCTTTTAAGGAAAACGGGAAGAGTTTGAGTCGTGTAACATCCAGAGGACAGTTTTGATCGCTAAAAGTAGAGCACGCCTCCTCAAACTCTCTAACATGAAGGTACGGTTGTTCAATGTCCATGACGTGGAAAGTAGGAAGTAATTGAATCATTCCATTACGAAAATGGAATTGCGCGGCATTGTAGGGAAAGATGATACACGACGGAGAGGTGGTCCTCTCTGGTTGTAAATAATCATGCATGGTCCTATACGGGGGCTCGGGTGCAACCCCCTGACTACCGTGCTCGCTAACATTGTCGGCCATGGTTGTGGGATCGGAGTGGGCCCAGGTATAAGAAGAAGACGAGACCGAACTAGAATGAGAAATAGATGGTAAAGGTCTCCAATAATCCGAAGGTTCACTAGACGATGAGGGTTCACGAATAGGATTTAAATTGCTACTACTCGCGTCTTGCATTTACAGAATTTTGGATTGGTTTTTGGGAACCGTGATGTCACATTGACCACAGGGAACGATAGCGTAAAGAGAATTTCTAAAACCTAAGATAGTTGCCAATCCCCGACAACGGAGCCAAAAACTTGGTGCGCTCTACATAAAGCTTATGATTCAAGTGAAAATCTATCGCAACAAGTAATATCCGGTAAGTACAAAATCGTGATCCACAGGGATTGAAACACTCCTAAGAGAACAGGATTAGGTTAAAGGGATTCTCTAAACGTCACAAAAGTTAAAGTGTAAAAGATGATTTAATAGTTTGAAAAAGTGATTGAGAGTAATCTCTCAACTAACATACTATTGATGATCAGTTAATTAATTAATAATTACGAAACTATGGAAAAAACTAAGATAAGCTTGAGTTCAAGAAATTAAAGGGATCGAGGATCATTCTCCCACCTCGGATTCACAAAGAATGGGATTATAGGGCTTGGTTGAAATTAATTCTAATCGAGCATAACTAATTAAGTCCGAACATCAACCATGTAGAGACTAAACTCAATAATGGAGGATTAGGGGTTAGTTAGTTATTGCTAGATGGGTTGGGTTTGTAGTAAAGCTTCAAACACTAACCCTTACATGACAAGAGAAGTTAAGAAACTATGATACTCCAATACCAACACATGAAGTTCCATTAGAACAATTATAAACCAAACCCTAAATATGAAGTTCAAGCATCCTGTGTGGGATTATGATCCCCAATCATAAGTCTAGCTACTCATAATTGAAACTAAACTACACATGCTAGTTAACAACATAATTAAGTTAGTTATCTAGTTTAAACACAAACCAATACAAGAGATGGAATTAAATGCAAATTAAAGCTAGTAAAACAAGTAGAGAAGAAGTAAATGAACCTTTCTTGCATTAATAACCACAATTCAACTAGTAATCAAAGCTTTACAAGTGGGTAAAAACCATAAATGAACTTGACCTAGGAGAGAGAAGAGAGTGTTTTCTATATATCCCAAAAATCTAACAAAAGTAATCTATATCAACAAAGGAGGAAAAACAAGGGATATATCCCAAAAATCCAACCAAAATGGCAAACTAGTAATAAGAAGAAAGCTAGAAATGCAGGGCCGACTCGATTCGGGCCTGCTCAAAAAGGAAAGTTGCACTACATTGGCATTATTTCTCCCATGTTTCACCGAAACTTCCGTAACTTTTTCGTTCGAGATCGGATTCAAGCATCGTCGGAGGCCACGCGAAGATAAGAAGAAGGTATACAACTTCCGTGAAGAAATCAGGATTAAAACCCAGGTGCTGAAATTACCAAAATGCCTCCGACTATGCAAGTGTCTACGAAACTTCTCCGGATCAAAACCAAACTTCCCAATGTGCATTCCCGAGACCTATAAAAGATCAATAAAGACACATACAAAGTATATATGATGAATTCAGGGGTTAGTCAATAAATGAGTATAAGAACCGAGAAATACATGCACGGGAATGCTAGAATGTACAAATTAACGGGGTATAGAATACAGTAAAAGTGACGAATTAGTTCTCATGGTGGACCCTCAACTATTTAGACTTCTAGTGTATAGTTAGTGTGAAGCGTAAATAGTAGGTTGTATATAGTTAGCTTTTTATTCTTTCTGTCTTTTTATCTTTTCTTTCCTTTTTAATTTAGTCTAGTGTAATTAGTTAACTTTTTGTTTTTTCTCTATGCTCGGTACTAACCTAGTTTGTAGATTCTTTGGACTTGTTCTTATGGGGATCGCTCCACTTTTGGGTAATATCGCTATTTTCCTCTCTTTAACTTGGTTCTTAATTCACATTGAGGACAATGTCAGGTTTTAAGTTAGGGGGTATGGGATATTCTATCCATTTCTTTATTTAGTCCATATTTTTGCTCACATGTTAGTTACTTAGTATGCTTTTCTTAAAAAAATTCAAAAATATTTTCTTTCTTTTTTCTCCTTTATTGGGAATTTTGCCTTTGTTTCTGATGATAAATTTTAATAAATGCCCGATCCAATAGACAACCCAATGATGCATGCTCTCGATTTTAGAAGTTATTAGACTTTAGTCCTCACTTATTGATATTATGAATAACTTCATGAATTAAACTTTAATCCCATGAGCATATGCACTTTTATTGTTATATTGATTTGGTTTAAGATTTTTATAACTCGGTAATCTTTTGTTTCATTGTATATACTTACACCGAGTAAGCTTTGTACCTTTCGTCATTTATGAGTGTTATACACTATTCTTTCCTCTTTGAAAATGTTGAATTCGTCGATAATCTCACTATTCTTTCATTAATCGTTCATTAATTGAGTTTATATCTTGAAATGTGTTACTTGATCATGATTTTCATATATTGTTTTGACTCAAGAATTGCGTAAACTTTGTGAAATGATCATAGGCCATCTTTGTTATATCACCCATATTGACCTTAACCTCACCTTTAAGCCTAAATATTATCCTTTCGTTTCATTACACAAATCCCATACCAACTCCAAATTGGAGTTATATACCATACATATACCTTCCATGCATTTGTTTGGAATGTTGCTTGGGATTGAATGATGTTGTCGCGTGGTTGCAATGTAGGCATGTGAGAGTGACAAAAGAAAGGAAATATGTGAAAAAAGTGATGAAAAAGAGAAAGTGAAAAGCAAAAGAAAATAAAAGAAAAAGTGAGAAAAAGAAGAAAAGAAAAGAAAGATAAAGTTGTAAATGTTGTATATAGTTCATAAGCTTTGATTACTCTCCAATTGTTATATCTAATGCTCGTTTGGAACTTGTTTTCCAATTTTGATATTGCTCGCATTTTCCATTATTCCAAGTTTTTATTCCGAACACTTTGAATCCATACATACATTCCTTTCATTTCGTACCCAAGCCTAGCCTACATTATAACCCTATTCAAGTCCTATGTGATCTTAAGTAGATGTAATCCAAAGGTTTAAATAGTTTTGATAATCTGTGAAAATGCATTTCGCCTCCCTTAGTGAGCGGTATCTTTCATTGAGATTACAATTTTTCATTTCATATATAGCGTTCTTCATTTGTGACGTGTGTGCGGCCTAGTTTCCATTTACTTTTACTCTTTATGCCCGCATGTTCCGTGTGTTACCTCCCTGTTTCTAGTGAATTCACTTGATGAGTGTAATGCCCGTGAGGATTGAATATATGCATGATTTATTTAGTATCCGATTTATATAAGTTTTTGCCAAATCACACTTTGCATGTGCTCGCTTCCCTCCCACATTTTAAGGTTTCAATTCTATAAGGTGCATTCTATAATGTTAATGATTCGGACTTTTGTTTGAATTCGTTCAATGTGTTAATAATGTGTATGAAATCTTGTTCGCTATTGTTGGGCTTCTCGCATGTTGGTTTGGTCTTATTTTGAGGAAACCATATGATGTTTGTGGGTATCATGCATGAAAACCCTCATGAGACGACACTCGTCCACTAGGGTAACCTAGGGGTTTAACAGCTTATTGCATATGCTAAATGCAATCATGCTCCCTGCGAAAGTGGCATTTATATTTCGATGTATATATACGTCTTGTACTACCTTCTGTTGACTGCTTTTGTTTGTTTCATCACTAGGGACTAGCGATGTCTAAGTTAGGGGGTGTGATTCGTATCAAATATGGCATATTTATGCCCTATATCTTTATGCATTCTAGCACTTTTACGATCCTTAATGCCTATATTTATGCTCATTAACAAGACAACCTTGGATTTGGATATATACATGCTTTGCAGGGGTTAATTATGATTTTGTAGGTATTGGAACGCTAAAAGTGAGGATCCGTTGCATTTCGGAGAAGTTCCATCGTCGGACGCTACTTCAAGGGCATTTTAGTCAATTCACATTTCATCTTCGGCTCATGAAAATTCTACGAATGCGTAGTTCGTTGAGGCCACAAATGGTGCACGATTTCGAGTTCGAATGGTGAAGTTATGGCCGTCCGTTTCCATTTGCAACCTTTTCCCCCTCTTCATGGACTAAACAGGGCTGAGAAACAGAGTACCGGTAGACCGCAGCTGAAGGACATGGAAAGGAGACAGTATGCTTTTAATATAAGGTGTGGTCGATCGCGCCCCTGCGACCGGTCGACTGCGATCACCAGATGTTTTGCCTCTTTTCCTTTTCTTTTCTTTTTCCTTTATTTCTGTTTCAACTTACTATATAAACCAATTTTGGTTTCATTTTCAGATATAATTCATTTTAGGTTAGTTTAGGTTAGGGTTTGGGCGTTTGAGAGCTATTTTTTCTTCCTCAATTGGTTTGACACCCATTTGGGTTTGTAATTGGTACTTTCATCTTCCCTCTCCATTAATATAGTTTGTAATTCATTTATTCTTGCTTTGTAGTTAGTTTACATGCTTTCTTTCCTTGCTTTCTAGTGTAGATTTATCGCGTTTATTTACTGCTTTTCTTTACCGCATTTTTATTATGCTTTCTAGCTAAGTTAGTCTAGGTTGTGTTGGATTGAACTCATTCTGGATTGACATGTTGCTTTGCTTTGGTGATGGTGTTTACGGGTCTATTCGGGTGCATTGTCCTAGTTATTACACCTAGGGGATTTGACGGGGCATATCATGTATGTTCCGTGCTTACGACCTTGCGTGCATAACTTTTGGGGTATTTGTTGACGCCAAAATCGAATTAGGCATTTATACGAATTTAGGAGTGTGACAACTCTTGATTCAATTAACTGTCGAAACGAGACGCATTTGTAATAACTCGTCGACCTATGAAGCCATTTTACACTAATTAACTCAGATGAGGGATATTCGACGCAACCTATAGTTTTTACTCGCTTTCTTAATCTAGCTTTATTTTCTCTCGCCTAGATTAATATTTTCCTTTTATGCATCTTTTCCCTTTTTGTGTATAATCATCTTTACACTTTTATTTAGGAATATTAAACCTTATAAATTCTAGCAACTCGTCTCTGTGGATTTTCTATACTCGACTTACCGCTACACTTGTATCACAAGTGCAGTCGTAATTTAGGTTTTTGTATTGAGGCGGTGAACAGAAAACAGCAATCGGCGTTTTGACGCAACGCCACTTTTCACCCTTGATATGTGAAAGATTCCGAGGATGAGTCTTCACATGAAAAGTTTGTTGCCTTTTTATCTAGTCACAAGAGCACACCTAGTTTGTCCCACGACGATGAGGACACTTATGGACATGAGACCCCCGAGGAGGATTTGAGTGTTTGCGATGAGTCTGAGAGCGAGTGTGAAAGTGGAGATGAAAGTGAGCTCCATATTGTGTTTAGAGATTTGTACGCCGAGACCTTAAAGACTAAGAAATTGAATAAGGAGTTAGGTCTAAAGGTAAAATATTTGGAGAGAGAGTTAGAAAGTTTGAGAGGTATTGAGGCTACGGCGAGTCAACTCGAGAAAGTAAAGATTAGTTTGAGTGAGCAGTTGATCATCGTGAATAGGGAAAATAATGAACTTATAGTTCGCGTGTCAAAATTAGAGAAAGATCTTAATCATTTCCTGGAGGCAAAAGTCACTTTGGAGAACACATCTAAGAAGGATGGAAAGATGGTTCTCAATCCCATTTTGGGTAGTAGTGGGAGTATAGGGATAAGTTATGATGGTGCATCCACTTTTTTTATTGCACCCGAGTCGGTTCCTACTTTAGTGTTAGATCCACATGACTCTCGACCCGACCCACCTAGGGTCCCGTACCTGTTAGAAGATCATGTAGGAGACATTTTGAGAGAGGTGTACCTAGGCCAGTTTACGTTTGCACACACTGCAAGAGAAGAGGACACCTGAGAGAGTTTTGTTTTAAGTTGGGTTATGTGCGACGTTATGCTACTACACGTGTCCACACGCATGCATCCGCATCTGACGCTCCTGATGATCACATGAGAGAGTTTGCACATATTGGGGAGCAGGTAAAGTTTTTGGTCAAGACTTCACATGATTTGATAGAGTTGTTTCAAAAGATGTCACTGTCTTTGGAAAACTCCACCGCACCTACTGGATGAAGGTCTAGACTTGTTTGCTAGCATAGGATGATTTACATGATGACATTTTTTGCCTATTAATAGTATGTATCATTTTGTATATATATTTTCCATTTTGATATATTGTTTGAAAAAACAAAAAGATTTTCATTTTTGAAAATTTTTGAAAAAATACCAAAAGATTTTCGGTTTTTGAGAAAAATTAAAAAAATCAAAAAGAGTTTTGTATTTTGTTTACACCATATGCGAATGGACATTTAGGATGATCGAGTCACAACATCATGCCATATCCATGTGACTATTTGATAGTGTTTTGAGATAATATATTATGTCATTCATGTGCTTTATAAAGTTTGGAGTCTTTAAGATGATATGTAGTGTTGCTACCTAAATGTTTGACTCAGTTGTCCTTTATTTCACACAAGCACGAATTTATTTGACTTTTGTGCTTGTCTATCACATGTTGGTTGAGAGTTTCCCTCTCAATTCTTTCTATAACTAACCAAATGCAATAAAACTTGACAAGAAATAGTGCATGTTATAAACCGTTTGTGAGTCTGTGTGATTTATTTTGAAAAATGAAAAAGGGTTGCGAAAGGTATTTATTTTTTCTTTACGATAAAGCCACCATTTAAAAAGGACCTAAAAATGAGGAATTGAAAATTATCCAGGGTTCAATGAGGTTAAAAAGAGCTCGAACAAAATCAAAGGGCAATAAAAAGAAAAATATGCCAAAATTTGGGCCAATAGGTCTTCTCTAAGTTGAGAATTTAGAACCTCTTTAGAAAAATAAAAAGATTATCTTTTAATGAGGGAGTTTGGATGGAATTTAAAACAGTTTACACATCCTTGAAAGTCATCAAAAAGCATTACATAGTTTTGGATGTTATTGGTGTGAAAATTATTTATACTTTGATTTGTTGATATGATTAAGACGATGTCATCTAAATTCAACAATTTTGCACCTAAGGACTATTTTGATGTTCATTCGTTAGGAGTACACTTATGCATCGTGCACACATATCATGATTGCGTCGATTTTCCTATCGAATTCGTTCACACCCATTCATTCAATTTCCATGATTTGGTTATCTTAATGTAAATTCAAGGTGTGTGATTTTTTGTAACATCATTTTTGCATTTTTGTCTGAAAAATCAAAAATAGTTTGTTTGCCTTGTTTACTGTGGCACCCCAATTGGATTTAATTGGTTTATTCTTTTACTTATCTATTTCGGACAAATAAAAAGGGGGAGAACGAATTATGGCATTATGGGGGAGTTTGAGTATGGGGGAGAATTGATGATGCTTTCATATTTTTCAAACTCGATATGTCACGAGGTATTTGCTTTGTCTGATGTGTGTAGGTACAATTGAAGATCATTATGTTACACACCCTGGTGAGAAAAGCTGAAGTTTTGAAGAATCGATTGTTGAAGCAAAGTTTGAAGACTTGACAGTTTATCTTTCCACTTTTGAGTTTATGGGAGGGTAGATTTGTATAGATCATTTCTGAGATTGATAATTCTAATGTTTGATTTTGTACCGGCATAAACATAGGGGGAGATTTGTAAGGACATAGTCTGTCACAATTAAGTATGTCGTATACCGCTACAACCGTCAAAGATGTTCAAGATCAAATACGTAATGAGATGGTCTGAATATCAAACTTCGTCAACAATCAAGCCTCCGCGAAATGAATATGGTAAAGTTGTGTTTTTAATTTCTTAATAATTCACTTAGGATTTTGTGATATTTTTCACAAAATATTTTGCAAGTGTTGGAGCGGAGCTTTAAATGTTCTTCATCCAAAATATATTTTTTGGAGTGTCTGAGGCAATGCAATTACCGAGACAAAGAAAAAGAAAATATTTAATATTAGTCTCGTTCAAACAACAACATATATCGTTCAAACAACATCGTGTGTCACGCGATACTTCAAACGACAGCGTGTCTCACTCGAGCAACATGTCGCCTTAAGTTTTTTATTTAAGGGACTCTTCAACTCCGTTTTTCACAAGAAGTCTGTACGTTTTTCATTTTGCAAAACGGTGCAAAATAGGCAGAAATATTTTGGCTTCTCTTGTTTTCAATTCACACAACATCCCAATTTGTTAGTGAATTATTTTGGAGTTTAAGAACACATTTTCTCGTGCTCATACCTTCGTGGAGAATATTTATGCATCATATCGCTGCGTGTCATTGAGGTTCGCTGCGTGTGAATCTTTGTTGAGATTAGGACTGCGGTTCTTGTGGATTGTTGTGCGTAATTCATTACTGGCGACGCCGACCGATGCCTACGAGTATTTGTGTGTCAAACAACTGTATTTCATTGTAATCCGTGTAGCTTGCAATTTACAAATTACAGTGAAATAAAAGGTTTCTCTCTGAGGGGATTTTTCTGAACTTTGTGTCGCATATTTTATTTATGTTGGTTTGACACATGCACGCACGTAGCTAGTTGATTTTGAGGGATGAATTAATTTGATTCATAAATTGACACTAATTAAATAAGTTTGTGATTGAAAATTGCGCATCTATTTGAATCGGTATCACACATACGAGGCATTTACACATATACTTTTCTTTTTGAGTTTTGTCACTCTGTGAGATTTTTAGTGAGCCAATATATATTCTACACACCATCAATACTTAGGATATCCTCACATATCTCATTATGTTGCAACATGGTGGTTGATTGTTATGTCTACTATTTATAAATAACAATTGTACAGAATTAAGAATTTAATATAATGACAGAATTAAAACAGAATTACATAAATGAAACACTTACTTGAATTTGCAGAAATAATAAAAAGAATTAAAGATAAATCCGAGCCCTGTTATGAACAGTTTCCTTAAGACAATTTATTCCCTCCAATGTGCTCCGAGGTTGATGAATATTGTCTCCCAAGATAGAACGGATTTTCCAATTAATTATGTAGCACGACAATAATTAATTACAACGAACTCAAATCTGTGGCTTTTACTCAACTCAATAACAAACAGTATAGATATGTTATGCAGGAGAAGGACAGAAATTTTCTGGGACAAAATTGACAGCAATTCTGGAAGGAGGGAAATTTTTCAGTGGTTAATTCTGTAGGGGGAATGTTTAATTTATAGCTTTTGTGTTGACTGTTGGAACAGTCAACCGAAATTAACTGTCAAAACAGTTAATCAGTTAAACGAAATTAACTGTTGACTGTTGGCAATAACTGCCAACTAATTAATTAATTTCGTAATTAATTAATAATTAAAGCCCAGAAAGTTAAATAAATTTGGCCCAAAAATGTAGGAGATTTTTATAAGCCCAAGCCCGAACCGAACCGAACCGAGCCGAGCCGGCTGGACGGACGGACGCGCGCGCGCGCGCGTGTGGACTTTTGACCGAAAGTCAACCCGTGCATAGCTTAGGTCATCTCCCCTTCAAAGAGTTGGGATACCCCCAAGGCATCCAAGCCTTAGTCCATACTTGGGGTGTTATTAACTCATCAAAATTCCACTACTCTTCCAATGTGGGACAAGAGTTAAAACACACCCAATTCATTAACTTTCATTGCTTTGTGAGTCACTTTGGGGACATAAATATCATTCATAACTTATTAAAATTGGACATATGAAGATACTACGTTAATCTCCTTGCGGAGGTGAACGCGTTCGTATATGGTCCCACAATTTCGTAGTGTGGGTCCCACCTAAATTTGAGCTCAAAGTTGCTCTAAATTATGTCCAGAAAATTCTGGACAGCTTTCTTAAAACCCATTTAAGTCCAATTTTTCCAACAATCCCCCACATGAATGATATATCGCTATAAATAAAACAAAACAGATGCTAATGCAGACGTAGACACAAGTTGAGTAAAACTGAAGACTTATTGCATCAGGAGAAGTAGCCTAGTGGCCTTGAACTTTCCTTAGTGATATACTATCGGATTTACTTGGTTAATCAGTAGACTTCACGTCCTTGAACCGTCAACCGTTTTTGTAAACCTAGACAACAGTATTCACACAACAATTCTTCAACACAGTTGGTTCTCACGTTTGTGTTCATTTTGACCGTGAACACCACTTGGTTCCGCAAGTATTTTAGAGAATATGCCTTTCATTATTCTCATAGAAGTGGCCCCCTTCTTACTCACGTAGGTGACTTCCATAAAGAGTATTCTGCAATACCCCACTTAGACGTACTAAGATATAGATGTCATTAAAAGCATAACTTATCCTAATTTCGCGGCAGATATGCACTGTCTCATCTTTGGAATGGATAGGATTAAATATCCTCCAGTGCTTACTGAATACAATGTAGTTCGGTTTGCCCATTGAACCTAGATCTTGGGATCTCCATTCAGCTAGGTTGGGTTGCCACTATATTGATTCTTATTTATTTATAGGCTTTAGACCCATTCCTCTCGATGATCTTTCAACTTGCTCTCGGTTTAAACCTTTCGTTAGTGGATCCGATATATTATCTTTTGACTTTACATAGTCAATTGTGATAATTCCGTTTGAGAGAAGTTGTCTAACGGTATTGTGTCTACGACGAATATGTCGTGACTTTCCGTTATACATGTGATTTTGTGCCCTTCCAATCGCTGATTGGCTATCGCAATGTATACATATTGCGGGCACAGGTTTAGACCAATTTGGAACATCCTCTAAAAAATTTCGAAGCCATTCAGCTTCTTCTCCAGCTTTGTCTAGTGCAATGAATTCAGATTCCATTGTCGATCTAGCAATGCACGTTTGTTTTGAGGATTTCCAAGATACGGCTGCACCTCCGAGGGTAAACACATACCCACTTGTAGACTTAGAGTCTTTTGTATCAGATATCCAATTTGCATCGCAATGTCCTTCAAGAACAACTGGATATTTTGAGTAATGCAATCCATAGTTTTGAGTATATTTTAAATAACCCAAAACTCTCAATATTGCTTTCCAGTGATCTCTTCCTGGATTACTCGTAAATCGACTTAGCTTACTTATAGAGTATGCTATGTCCGGTCGCGTACAGTTCATGACATACATTAAACTGCCGATAATACGAGAATATTCTAGTTGAGATATGCTTTCACCATTATTTCTTGCTAGATGTAAATTTACATCTACAGGTGTCTTGGTAGGACTAATATCATACTTCTTGAATTTTTCAAGAACTTTCTCAATGTAATGAGATTGAGATAATATAAGTCCATCCGATGTTCTAGAAATTTTAATTCCTAATATAACATCGGCGATTCCCATATCTTTCATGTCAAATCTACTACTCAACATTTGTTTTGTAGTTTTGACAATTTCCAAGTTACTACCCATGATAAGAATATCATCAACATAGAGGCATACAATGACATATCCATTATGAATGTATTTAAAGTAAACACATTTATCGCATTCATTAATTTTGAAACCATTTGATAACATTGCATTATCAAATTTTTCATGCCATTGTTTAGGTGCTTGTTTTAATCCATATAGTGATTTAACAAGCTTACATACTTTTCCTTCTTGTCCGGGAGCTTTGAACCCTTCAGGTTGCTCCATATAAATTTCCTCGTCTAGTTCACCATTTAAGAATGCAGTTTTTACATCCATTTGATGTATTTCAAGTCCATTAATAGCAGCTATTGCTATTAACATCCGAATGGACGTTATTCTTGTTACCGGTGAATATGTGTCGAAGTAATCCAACCCTTCCTTTTGCCTATAGCCTTTAGCTACAAGGCTTGCTTTATATTTGTCAATTGATCCATCGGCCTTCAATTTCTTTTTGAAGATCCATTTATAACCTAACGGTTTTGAACCTGGTGGAAGATCCACTAGTTCCCATGTATGATTTTGTAATATGGATTCAATTTCACTATTAATTGCTTCTTTCCAATTGGAAGCATCGGGTAAGGATATAGCTTCTTTATACGATTGAGGTTTATTTTCTAACAAATATGTTAGAAAATCCGGACCGAAAGAAGTCGAGGTTTTTGCTCTTTTACTACGTCTTGGTTCATCCTCTATTGATTCAATAGGTTGATGAGTACCACTTGTAGTAGCTTGATTTGTCCTTTTAGAAGGACCAGATTCTCGGGTCATGTTATACGGGAATTCATTTTCAAAAAATGAAGCATCCCTCGATTCAATAACCGTATTTACATGAATGTCCGAAATCTCAGATTTACAAACTAGAAATCGATATGCACTGTTATTAGTAGCATAACCGATGAATACACAATCCACGGTTTTTGGCCCTATTCTTACCTTTTTAGGTTTAGGAACCATCACTTTGGCTAAGCACCCTCACACTCGTAAATATTTATAGGAAGGTTTTCGACCTTTCCATAATTCATAAGGTGTCTTATGAGTCTTTTTGTGAGGTACTTTATTGAGAATGCAATTAGCAGAAAGTAAGGCTTCCCCCCACAAATTTTGTGGAGCTCCTGAACTTAATAACATTGAGTTCATCATTTCTTTCAAAGTACGATTTTTGCGTTCAGCAACACCATTCGATTGAGGAGAATAAGGAGCGGTTGTTTGATGAATAATCCCATTTTCAGAACAAAATTCCTCAAATGGATATTCATATTCACCTCCTCTATCACTTCTAATAGCCTTTATCGTTTTGCTTAATTGATTCTCAACTTCATTCTTATATTGTTTAAATGCATTAATAGCCTCATCTTTACTATGTAACAAATATACATAGCAATATTTTGTGCAATCGTCAATAAAAGTAATAAAATACTTTTTCCCACCTCTAGTTTGAACAAATTTTAAATCACAAATATCGGTGTGAATTAAATCTAAAGGTTCAGTTATCCTTTCAATAGAATGGAAAGGTAATCTAGCTAATTTAGATTCCACACAAATTTCACATTTATGATTTTTATCAATATTGAATTTTGGCAAAAATTCCAAGTTAATTAATCTACGCAATGTATCAAAATTAACATGTCCCAATCTAGCATGCCAAATATTAGATGACTCAATCAAATAAGAAGAACTAGCAACTTCATTCATAGAAACAGATGTTTTAGGGGTTACAGTAAGAACATTCAGTTTAAAGAGCCCCTCATTTAGGTAGCCCTTTCCTACATACATGTCATTTTTAGACAACACAAAGCGATCCGACACAAACACAAGCTTGAAACCATTCTTAGTAAGGAGAGATCCAGAAATCAGATTCTTTCGGATGTCAGGCACGTGAAGAACATTGTTAAGAGTAAGTTCCTTTCCAGAAGTCATTTTCAAAGCAATCTTTCCTTGTCCCACCACCTTAGAAGTGGAAGAATTTCCCATAAAAAGGTTCTCCTCATTTTCCAAAGGCTTATAGGTGGAGAACATCCATTTGTTTGCACAAATGTGTCGTGTGGCTCCAGTGTCCACCCACCATTCCTTGGTATTTCCAACCAAGTTACATTCAGAGACAACGGCAGAAAGATTCATATCCGCCAAATCATTGACGATATTCACACCCTCAGTTACATTAGATTGAGGATTGTTTTTATTTTGCTTCTTCGGCTTACGACACTCGCTTGAACGGTGTCCAGGTTTACCACAGTTGTAGCATTTGCCTTTGAACTTTTTCTTGTTATGTTTGGAAGTGCCTTCCCCATCATACTTTCGTTTGTTCTTCTTAGGACCTTCAACGACATGGACCTTTGTTTCCATCGGATTCTTCCCACTTTTCTTTTGAGACTCACGATTGTCTTCTTCGATTCTTAGCCGGACCACCAACTCCTCCACATTCATCTCCTTACGCTTGTGCTTGAGATAGTTTTTGAACAAAGTCCAAGAAGGTGGCAACTTTTCAACAATTGCAGCAACTTGGAAAGTTTCACTAATTGACATTCCTTCAGCATGAATGTCGTGGAGAATCACTTGGAGTTCTTGCACTTGCGAGATTACAGATTTAGAATCAACCATTTTGAAGTCCAGAAAACGCCCAACGATAAATTTCTTCATCCCAGCATCTTCAGTTTTATACTTCTTTTCCAAAGAATTCCATAATTCCTTGGAAGTTTTGATAGTGCAATAGACATGGTACAAAGTCTTGTCCAAGTATGCCAAAATATAATTTCGGCAAAGGTAGTCTGAGTGCTTCCAAGCATCGACAGCAGCAACCTTTTCAGCGTCATCTCCCTCTTGAATAGAGGGGCAATCTTCATATACAAACCTGCCCAGTTGGCAGGTAGTGAGATAGAAGTACATTTGTCCTTGTCAACGTTTGAAGTCAGCCCCAATGAACTTTTCAGGTTTCTCCCCGTGTGGCATAGATACGGGTGCAGTCACATTTGTGTTGGTGATAATCAGTTTCGTAGGAGTAGTGTTCGTACTTTGCGATTCCATTTCTGTTACAAAAACATAATTTTTATCAATGATAAAATTCATATATAATGAATTAATCAAAACAGAATACAAAATTCTGTGCAACAATTTCCTCCAAATATGATTCACAATAAATGAATTCCAAAAGAATTCAAATAATAATTCAGAATTAAAGTATAATATAAACAGAATTCCGTACAAAACAGAATTAAATATAAAATCTGTGTCACACTAATTTTTTAATAATAAAAAGAATTCTGTACAAAACAGAATTATAATTTAAGAAAAAAAAATATAGATAAACAGATTTTAATCAAGAGTACATAAATAAAATTTTATTTTCTAAAACAGTATATAAAAACTGTATAGAAATAAATTTCTAGAACAAAACTGTTTTACTAATTTCTACAATAAAGCAGTAAATTAATTCATTTTTTCTGTCAAAACAGATTTATTTCCAACAAATAAATTTCTGTAATAAAAAAAATTCTGTACACAAAAACCAGTAGAACTTATTAAATTGTCTTAAGATTGTTATGTCTACTATTTATAAATAACAATTGTACAGAATTAAGAATTTAATATAATGACAGAATTAAAACAGAATTACATAAATGAAACACTTACTTGAATTTGCAGAAATAATAAAAAGAATTAAAGATAAATCTGAGCCCTGTTATGAACAGTTTCCTTAAGACAATTTATTCCCTCCAATGTGCTCCGAGGTTGATGAATATTGTCTCCCAAGATAGAACGGATTTTCCAATTAATTATGTAGCACGACAATAATTAATTACAACGAACTCAAATCTGTGGCTTTTACTCAACTCAATAACAAACAGTATAGATATGTTATGCAGGAGAAGGACAGAAATTTTCTGGGACAAAATTGACAGCAATTCTGGAAGGAGGGAAATTTTTCAGTGGTTAATTCTGTAGGGGGAATGTTTAATTTATAGCTTTTGTGTTGACTGTTGGAGGAGATTTTTATAAGCCCAAGCCCAAGCCCAGCCGAACCGAGCCGGACGGACGGACGCGCGCGCGTGTGGACTTTTGACCGAAAGTCAACCCGTGCATAGCTTAGGTCATCTCCCCTTCAAAGAGTTGGGATACCCCCAAGGCATCCAAGCCTTAGTCCATACTTGGGGTGTTATTAACTCATCAAAATTCCACTACTCTTCCAATGTGGGACAAGAGTTAAAACACACCCAATTCATTAACTTTCATTGCTTTGTGAGTCACTTTGGAGACATAAATATCATTCATAACTTGCGGAGGTGAACGCGTTCGTATATGGTCCCACAATTTCGTAGTGTGGGTCCCACCTAAATTTGAGCTCAAAGTTGCTCAAAATTCTGTCCAGAAAATTCTGGACAGCTTTCTTAAAACCCATTTAAGTCCAATTTTTCCAACAGTTGGATGTGATATGTCCTCACTCTGGTTAGTAGAAGGGCTAAAAAGTTATTTGTGTAAGTTAAGCATATAGAGGCTATGGTAATTTCAAGCTCAACAGTCATTTTTTTCTTCATGTAATTATTTACCTATAATAGTTAAAGATATCGATTTGGCATGACATTTTCCTATCACAAGTTTCCCCGTAGAAATTAGTAGCTCGTTGGATGATTTACTTTTTGTATTTTAAAGATAATCTTTTACCTAAATTTCATGAAGAGAAGATATTCCTTTTTAATTTAAAACAATTTTAATTTGGGTAGTTATTGTATAGAGATGGTACACTCTCTTGTAGGTATTAAAAATCTGCATCATGAACTCTTTAGCGAGGCGAGTAGCTTGATAGAAGGACATCATTTTGATGTTATTGATATCATCCAATGTCTACATCTGCCTAATGGCTTCTTGTAAGAGTTTGGAATTTTTCATGTACTTACGTTAGCTCGGGGTTAGGTCCTATAGGGGGGATAACTTCCTTTACAGTAGGGTGATAGTAATTATTCCATTGTATTACCTGAGTGTCCATACTAGGCTTGTCCTGTTGATTTGATGGATGGTAGTGTGAGAGGTATGGTGCGTTTGAGTAAAGCGTGAGGTGCAACCCATATTAATCAAAGTAAATATAATAACACGTAAGATAAATATAAATGATAATACCAAATGACCTCTGAGAGAGCTGATTCGGATGAAGAGAGGACAAGTAATTCAAAATAGTGTAAAGATAGGTGGAGCATATGTGTATGATCGAATGGATGATGTATATTTGAAAAATATTAAACCTCGGGTTATTTATACTTTGACCCCTCAAACGTTATCCTTATTTTCACTTCACCACCCTTACTTTGATTATCTACACTAAACCTTCTGATCTTTTTAAAACAGCTCAAATTTCCCCAAACCCCAACAATGTTGTGTTCTAGATAGAATATTGGTCATCTATGTGGCACATAATGATATTTTTGTACAAAAATACCCTCATGTGCCATGCATATGATCAATTTTTCATCCAGAACATAAAACTGATAGGGTTTGGGGTAATTTAATTATTTTTTTTGAAGTTCGGGGAGTTTAGTGTAGAAAATAAAAGTAAGGGTGGTGAAGTGAAAATATGGGTAAAGTTCAAGGGGTCAAAATGTAATTTAACCCTTTTTACTTAAGATGACACTCTTTTGAAGATACTATGACATATATCTTTCCCACATAAGAATGAAATGTGTAATAAATACACTATCTCTATGTGAGTAAGATTATTATGAAATTGGTGTGTGTTAAATGTTGAAGTAATTAATGTTTAGATAGGGTTTAGGGTAAGATTAACCACCAAGCAAGAATTAAAGTTCATATATCTCTTAAATTCATAGCTCTATCTATTATAATATAGAATATGGCATTGAATTTGCAAAGAAGGTTAGCCACTCCACATAGGACTTTATTCCTCCTCCATTCTTCATTCATCTCCAATCCCCAGTACAAGAGAAAAGCTTATTTAAGACGATTTTAAAATTTAATTTACATCACTCACAAGTAAATTATGGTAAACTATTAGACCTATTTAATTTTACATCATTTTTCTAATTACGCAACCTAAATATGTTTTTAATGAAATAATATACAACGGTTCTTTTTAATTCCCGCCCAACTCGCGAGTCCCTTATTTCAGTTACCTACGTCTCTCCAAATCCCCCATGAAATCCCAACCTCGATCGACATCTCTCTCCAACTTCATCTCCAAACCGTTTCAATTTATATCTCCAACTTCATCACGAATTTAATTTTTATCTCCCATTTTCCATATCCGAAGTAGCTCTGTTCGATTTCTATCTTCTACTTCATCATGAAAACTCTCATTCTCCATATCTGAAGTAACTCTGTTTCGATTTCTATCTCCCTCTTCATTGAGGCATTGGTTGGAGGTCACTTGAATCAATTACAAAGAAATCACTTCAGGTATGTTTTTTTTTCATTCAAAATTTAGCTTTGTCCATTTACTTGGCATTTCAATTCATTCGATTGGCATTTAAATTATCGCTATTTTTGTTCAATTGGTATTTAAACCCTAACTTTGTTGGTTTTTTATACACAATGTTCTAAAAAACGCGGGGCGTGATCGAGGCGTGGAGGTCAAGCCTTAAGTCTTAAAAGCCTAGGAGGGGCTTAGGTGTAAAAAGGCGTGAAAAGGTGTTTAGGCCTTCTTAATATATTTTAATTTTTTTAACCATAACAAGGGTATTAAAATACTAAAATTGTACATATCATAAAATTATGTCTGAATATATGCAAATTAAAATACTATTTGATTGTTTTGGATGAGATACTGGTTCGGTTAGTAAAAAAAAAATCTTTAAAAGGCGATATCGTTTCACTAAAGCATTGTTGTTTATAGAAAAAAGTGCGCCTTAAGGGTTTTACCAAGAATAAAGCGTAAAAAACTTAAGGCGAGAGGTTTCTCCCAAGCCTTAAGCCTAGGCGGAGCCTAGGCGGGTTTTTTTATAACAGTGGTTATACATATGTTGATTTTTCCCATCTCCAATGATAAATCTAAATATAATAAATAATTATAAAGTGATGTGCTATTTGTTTAATTCCTATTGAGTCATATTTTTCTGTATTTTTGCTTCATTTTCTTAAATGTTGATAAATTATATAGAAGCTAATTTACAAAAAAAAAATTATAATTTGGATGAGTATATATTATTACTTGCTCCCTATTCGTTCATCGGGTGTGTGTTTTGTGCATTTAGACCCTAGCTACTTTCGTTTGATTATATATATAGGGTTTAAATGTAAATAAGAATAAACCCATATGTTTGAGAAATTGATTCATCGTATTTGTGTTTGTTTAGAAACCTGGTTTCATATTAATTTATGGGGATAAGTATAAGGTATGTTCGCTAAAGATGAGTTGTTAAGGATGGATTTAATATTGACTAAAGGGAACTGATGTGTGTGACGAATTTGGGTTTGGGTCATGAATAAGAGATATATGAGTAGCATTAATAGGAACCTAAATGTCCAAGATATTTAGTGAACACTTTATGAGGATTTAAAATGAGTACGGGTATAAATGGCCCACCATGGGGAATGAGGTTGGGTAAAGTTTCACAGTTGTAGAACACATATATATAGGCTGTAGAATGGAAATTAGAACCCATCGATATGAAAGTGTCTTTGAATACAAATGCGGTTTGATTAAAGACCCGTGAATCGGTAGTGAAGGTGAGTCGAATTGCACCTGAGGGATACAAATGAAGTACATAGAAAATCCATTTTGTGTGTAATATGTTAGGGGTAACAAGCTCTCGAGAAAACATTAAATTTATCAATCCGTCATCCATTAGTGCTACCTTCGATGTGAATCTATCTCAATTTCTCACTAAAAGATTGGAACATTCAAGCAGAAACCATATATATTTTGTTCCTTGCAACCTTCAAGAAATGTGAGTATTAATTGATTTTTTAAAATTTTAATATTTTGACTATTAATTCTTTATAAATAATGTATTCATGTTATACTTATTCTTTTGTAGTTTTCATTGGGTTTTTATTGTCATTGATTGCTCTTCGATGACTGTTTATTGGTTGGACCCTTTGCGTCACCCAAGTGATGAAGCAACTAAGTTTTATTTCAACGCGTGAGTAAAATTTCATCTCTACTTTGGTCGAGTGTAATTAATCATTCACAATTAATCATAAAATCCTTGTCCTATAGTTGGCTCATTCCATTAGATCTTGATGGAAATAAACGACCAGCAATACCACATTGGAAGGATGTAAAGGTAAATAAATATTAGTAATATTGTAATATTTCTTCCCTCACTTCCTATTACTAACATTTAAGTGCTTGTGTCATTTAGTGCCCTAAACAACCTACGAACGCTAAGTGTGGATACTATGTGATGAAATATATGAAAGAATTAATAGGGAGTCCTTCGAAGTTTATTGATTCAAAAATAATTAATTAAATGTATTTTCATCATCTCTTAATATATGTCTCAAAAACTCATCATTTATTATTGGATTGTTTAAGATGAACATGCTATCTAAGAAAGAGACATACACAAAGGATGAGATTGATGATGTACGAGTTGATTTCATTCAAATCATTTTAAGGCACCTCAAAGCATAGTAAGTCTCCCCCTCTCCCTCATACGCGTGATATTTATTTGAACTAGCTAATGGAATTATGTAGTTATTTTGGTTATATGGATTTTTGTAAATTGGTTTCTTGTTGCAAGTGATTATAATATTTCCTTTATTTTTTTGTAGGTTTATGGAAAGTGGTTTTGTAAAGAAAGAATGGAGCGGACATTTGTGGTGAAATTTCAAGGACATATTTGGTTTATATTAGTTTATTTGAGATGAAAATTTTTAGTTTTAACTGGTTTTGGATAGAAATGTAATTGGAACAAATACTTTTTTGAATGTATGTATAACTTTGGCCGGAGAATTTTTGGATGTATATATTGATAGGATAACTTTTGGAAGTAGATATTGGCATGACATGTATATATTAGTAGGACAACTTTTGTATGTAGATATTGACATGACAACTTTTGAATGTATTTATGAATATGACTAGTTAGAATTGATTTTGAGAACATTTGTGTTGATTTTATTTCGTAGGACAACTTTCGAATGTAATACATGGATATGTATTCAAGTGAAGTGTCATATAAAAAAACATATTTATGACGCTTTTGGACAAGTGGTAAGTAGTGAGGGAATTTTTTACAACCCTTGTAAATAACGCATCGTAAAAAGGTTTGTTTTTATGATGTTTTTTTAATTGTTTGCAATATTTGTAAATAACACGTCTTAAAAGGCTCTATTTTTTAAGACGTTTTTTAAAAAAAAATTATGACGACGGCTTTTAAAACGCTTTTCATTATGATTAAAAGTGATATAAATAACTTTTTATGACACTTTTTTGCCGTTGTAAAAAGAATTTTCTTCTAGTGCCCTTTCTCTCTCATCTTAAGTATTTTTTTATTGAAAACCAAAAGTATAAAAAAACCAAGTCTTTTACTCTCCCAACCTTATGTTTCTCTCTCAAATTTTGAGTTGTCCAACTTCTCTCTCAAACTTTATGCATATATAATAGGCGCCCTGCGTAATCTTTCTTAACCATCCTTCCAGTTTGATTCTTCTTCTAATTATTTGGTTCATTTCTATACCGAAATCAGATTTTTAGTTGGATCTGTTATAATCCCTAAAAACAAATTGGGTTTTAATCGTCTGCAAGTTAGTTCTTCTTCTGCAAATAAATTAATTTTTGATTTAACACCAGTCGTAAGTTAGTTTGTTTGTTTTTTGTAAACATTCATAAAAAATTAGGTTTTTTATTGTGGTCATGGAACAAAGGAAAAACATTTCCATGTTCATTGGTTCATTTCACGTTCATCTTCTCCTATTCAACTTTTTCTGTTTAGTTTATTTTTTGTTGTTTTAGTTGGGTTTTACATTTTTTTTTTCGTAGTTGGTGTATAAGTTGTTAGGAAAGTGGTAAGTACTATGGATGCTTTAATGTATTTTTTGTTTATATTTTGGGGGGCTATTAACTTTTGCAGTAGATTTAGTTTTGGGTTGCAACCAATTTTCATCAAAAATGCAATATGCTTGAATTTTCTCACGAGTACTAATTCTAAGTTTTAATACATTATATTATATCTTATTTGGTGATTAATATTAAACTCATTTGGTGTAGGTAAATTTATTATCATTTGAGAAGTGTTTGATCGAAGCCATTTGCTAAGCAAGATGTAATTCTATTTCAGTACTATATGTCAAGCATTGTTGGACTGTTCTTTCATATGATCGAGTTTTTTTATTGCCAATGAATGGAGTTGTGGATAGTTTTACAGATGTGTGATTGGGGTTAAATATTGGTTGGGTTTTTTTATGGTGGTTGAATATAGTATTTCACTAATATAGAGTTATTGATTTTTTATTTAATTGTGACCTTCATGTTCAAAGTTGTGTTAACATTAATAATAGTGAGTATTCCTATTTTATAGGTAGAATTGATTTTTGTTGTTTGGATTGATTTTAACAAGATGACATATTAATTAGAAAGAAATTATGTGATTTAATTTGGTTTGTGTTATGTAGGATAATTTGGTTTTGGATTTCCTTTAATATTGTCAGTTTCATGTATAATTTGTTTGTTTTATTTAATGGATTTATATATTGGTTTGTGAATTGGTGTTGTAAATAGTTTTTTAAATATATTATAAATTATAATTAATTTAATAAAAATAATACTTTCATAGTAAAGATCTAACTATAATTTTGTACATATTTTATGAGTGCTACATGTGTTCAACACATGACGTACTCGATGTAATAAAAATGAAATGAGGTGTACATGTGATGTACCATCGCTCCATGTGCACAAGATACACTTGGATAATTATATATTTGTCCATTTTACTTGAGTTGAGTGGCACCAAATAATGTTTGTTTTTAATGATTAAAAGGCAAACGGTTATTTTTGTCTATAAATGATTAAGAGATTAATGTACCTCTGAAGTCTGAATCACTCTAAATACATTCATTCAATCTAAATACATTCATTCAAGTTTATTAAGACATAAAACAAACATACTTTTCAAAATTGCAGATTCAGAGTTCAAATTCCAAATTCAAACTTCAGATTCAAATAAAAACACAAACGCAACCTAAATCATCCAATTAATCGAAGATGAAATAGAAGCTACCGATTATTTATAGGAATTAATACACATGATTCAGCAACGCCAGCTTCTATTTCAGTTTTCTAAATTAGCTTTGTATCCCGCCTAAGTATCAAAAATGATCTTGTCATTTAATATACTTCACAACTCATTTGAAATAGTATACAAATTTGTTGGGATTCCCTGGATCTTCTTTTGGGGACAGCAGGAGCTACCAACACTTAGATTTAATGTCTTACTAGTCAATTGCCGAGATCAATGGAGAAAAAATACAAGGTGTGCACTAACTTTCCTAGCATTGGCAGGGGGGCGGCGCTTGTGTAGTACACACACACACACAGGGAGAGAGAGAGAGAGAGAGAGAGAGAGTTATCTTGGACACATTAAACTCTGTTGTAATAATAGCACAAAAAAGTTCCATCTCCCTAATTGATTACCGCTCTCTCCATTTTGATCTGTACAATGATACACAATAAACTGCGAAAAGAGAGAACAAAAACGAAAAAAATGAAATAATCATTTTCCTCATTAATGGAAGATAAATTACATGTAACAACACTTTGATATATAATCTAAATCACAAGGCATCCCCCTTAGCTTACAGTAACTAATGCTACACCCCCCCCCCCCCCCCCTACAACTACCCACCAATAGTTATTCTGTCATCATTTTTGTTTCCTGTCAAACCCAGCTATGCTAATTTCAGCTGCTCCAGCAGCCGCCAACTCCATCAGCCTCTCATAATCAATCTCAGTTGACTTATATTTGACCTTCATCCCTCCTTGAGTCCAAGATCTGACACAAACCATAGCTTGCATGTTCTCATGGGGCATAGAGAAGCGTTGCTTATCAATCTCGTCACCCTTGCTACAAAAAAGGTCTTCAGCTGGCACCGAAGTTGCCTGTACAGCCAAGAAGTCCCGAGCCATCACAGACAACCGAGGATATCGCGTGCTGTTACCCTTCCACCATTCCAACACATCAGTTGGTATCGAAGCTGGTGGCTCAGAAAGATACTGCGTCAGCTCATCAGTAGCAGCACTCATGCTTACCCTTCGTTTCTTGCGAGCTATTTCTTCCGCAAAAGAAACACTGCCTCCATCTTCCAACTCCTGGGTCCCGTATACACTCGTTATAGATGGGAAATGGTTGGCAGAGTAATTTCTCATGAAATGGGACCTTGCTTCTTCGAGGTAGTTTTCTGAGTTTAGGGTTTCAGGGATGAGCTCGACTTTTATACGGGGGTCGAGAATTGCAGCCATGTAAATGAATATGTTGCAGACCTGGTTGTTGTAATTGCGGGCCTTTGTGGCCATTTCTTCAGCAGCGTTCTTTAGCCATTCTGGACTGTGACGGGAGTCTCTGCATGCTGCAATCATCTCCGAGATGTGATCCATGAAGAAGAGGACTAGTCCAACTGTAGGAACTTTGTTTGTGCATATGTTGTTTGTTGTTTTGTAGAAGGGTTCTAAATATGAATGCATGATAGTGACTGCATTCTTCTCTGCAGGATTTAGCAGCATCCTAGTGCCTAAAGTATCTTCATATTTCCTGATAACGGTTTCCATGGACTTACTAGCCTGCATGGTAGCCATAATTCAACCACAAATGTGTGAGAGAAAAATCCATGTACTATTAGTTATTAGGACTACTGTTCAGAATTGGGACGAAACTAGGTAGGGGCTAAAGGGGGCCCTGCCCCCCTTCCCCTAAAGAATTTGAAAGGTTTTAGTGTAATTACAAGTGTATGCCTCTTTTATTATGACCCTTTTCAAAAACAGAAAACGATTTTTCTCTATAGGTGATGAAATATAAAACCTCCTCGTTTACTCTATTTTTATAGTTATTCACCTATAACATCTTCATATAATTAGAAGAATTCAAAATAATGAATGTTTCTTGTAAAATTTGAGCATTCATCTTAGTTAATACCACGGAAAAATTACAGCCCCTTCCAAGTTTCAATCTTGGTTTCACCACTGGTTCAGATACCTTCAGATTAGGCGTCAGGTATCTTATTCAGTAAAATATCTGGATCGCATTCAAAGTTCCACTTCACCGAGGGACTTTTTGTGAAGCAAAAAACGAAGTAGACTCAACTCAATTAAGAATATTTACAAGGACCATTCTCTAATTTTCAAAAAAAAACAAGAAAAGGTTAAAACCTCACTGTGTAGTTCTCAATGAATTGCATTCAAGTTCAACCATGCAAGTAACCTCTCCGTATAACGAAACTACAAAGAACTAGTGACCAAGTCCTATAGATTCATACTCCTCCATTATCAACCAGAAAAGTATAAAACTAGTGACAAATTCCTTCTATGGATTCATACTCTTCTAATATCCTTCATAGATGCTGTATATAGCCCTACTTGAGTGCAGTCGGACTATACATCAAATTACAGGGGTGCAAAGCAAAAGTTAAACTAATTATTGGGGCTACTTGAAACACCATTGAATTCAAATGACAATCGAGCGATGATCATTCCCAGATAAAAAATAAAAAGTATTGGAGTTTGTTTCGTGCATTCTACATCGACTGAGAATTGGGAAAGGAGTTGTTTAAAATGAACTTAAAAGAGAATAACAGGAGTTGGTAAATATGAGATTTGGAAATAATTTTAATCGCCGCACTTTCATACTTGTTGACAGAAATTTAAGAATCGAGACTATTAAGAGACGAGCAAATACCTTACGTACTATATCAAGCATCTGGTAATTGCCACTCCATCGGGCCGAAGCATCAAGCGGAAATTTCCAAGTTCCTTCTTGATAAGCTGTTGAAAATTGAATAAAATCCTGTGAGATTTCCGAAGACGCATTCATCTCTAGTACGCATTCCCTGATCTTAGCTATTACTGATTTGGTTGTTCTTAATCCATCATTTATTATCGAGTTCAACGTACGAGCTGCACAGGGGATGTAGCAGAAAGGAATCATTTTCTGGCTATCCATATCATCTTTCAGGGTAGTACATGCTTGCATGGCATTTGAACTATTATCATGAGTGCAGGAGAGGACTCTGCTCTCAATATTGTACAGCTTGAGGACCTTCACCAGTTTGGTATAGATCTCAGCACCCCCACAAGGGCAAGGTATATGACAAATATCTAAGAGAACCTTCTGGAAGGACCAGTTTTCATCAATCCAGTGGCACATAACGCTCATATAAAATATTTGCTCGTAGGAAGTCCAGAAATCAAGAGTGATAGAAACTTTAGAAGAAACCTGTTCCAAAATTACCCTCACATCTTCCTGCATGCTCCTGAAAACTTCACGGACCACCGCTTGGAACTTTTCACCTGGCCAGAGTTGTACTGATGGATTGAGGAATTTAAAGGAGTTTGCAAGCCACTTTTCCTCCAAGGTGGGAGGAGGAAGAGATGCTAAAATGAGCCACTTGATGAGCAACCAATTCAGATGGTCAGGCTCCACTTGAGTTGCCTTAGCTTGTGGTTGAGGTTTCTTAGCAACTGTGATGTGCTGTGGCGCTGGGTTGGTGACAGCATCCCCCGACTTATCATATCCTGGATGGCGATTGCTGAGATGCCTTCCCAAATTGCCTTTACCAAGGGGAAAGAAAAATATTAATTAAAATGAAAAATCATGTTTTATTACACTAAATCACACTATCAGCAGGCCAGTGTTGAAAGTACATTGGTTCAAAAGGTACAGTGAGCATGAGCACACTTGATTTTTGTAGCTCCAGTTATTCAGCGAAGAAGACAACTACAGATCCATAGATCTTGAATTTAAATCATTATTGCACTCAAGTTTCTGATAAATGTACCCATTCCATAGGAGAAATGGAAAAATGCACTCGGAAGAATAAAGAATTTGCAGAAAAATTACCCGTAGCAGTAGCAATAGAATAGCTCTGTCCACAAAACTTGCACCTTCGGCTCTTCCCATCAGCAGCCGTTTCAAAAAACTTGAGATAAATTGATGTCATAGTCTTCTTTCGGGGTTTCACTGCAGTAACAACACTTCCCTTCTCTGAAGAACCCAATCCAATATCTACTGAGTCAATGTTTGGGATGAGAGCCACATCCATCACTGGTTTCGGTTCCATGTCTATTCCAAGAAACAAAAGATGGAACAAAATCATGGATATATGGACAACATAGTAATGCTATACAAGTAAATTTGATATATCCCTCAAAATTAAATGGCCAACATGCAGATCTCCGACAGAATTAAAAGAAGGCTATTTATTTTCACAGATTCATTCTCCACTTGCTAACCAATTCCTAAACCTAGACTTTTCTAGTTTAACTAGTATTGCAGAATTTCGAGATACTCAAAACAAATTTGATCCAAGTAGATGGCATGGAACAGTATAGAGTTTCCAAAATAAATACAATAATTAAAATTCCGCAATTAATATTTTTCTCTCTTTAAAAATTCTGACCAGCCCACAGATGGCCCCAGTAAGAACTTCATGGTGAAATGTCTCTTCACAAGTCAGAGCTTCAATCTCAGTTCCATTGCATAGCAAAACAGATTTCTTCAGTTTGTCCACTTTGATTGTCGGTGTCCCGGCACACAGAAACGGAAGCAACATAAATCGAACATAACCGTTGGGGCAGTAGAGGCTGCCCGTAACTGCGTCGTTGGTGCGGTGCTGCTGGAGGCTCTCCAATAGAAGTAGTTGCCTTTTACTTGCATAGATCCAATCCACAAAGGCATCCAGAGTATTTTGTCCATTAATTGAGGGGGCATCCACCAAATGTCGTTATGCATCGACTTCTCAAGAATCCTCAATAAAATGTTCATGTCATCCGTCATCACATCTCCAATTGCCCTCTCTTGATCATCTTCCTCCACCTTTACAAAATTTAAAGCAAAAAAGCATTTGGCCCATGATAGAAAGTGTACACAGATGCCCCATATTTTGGCACAATTTGATGATTTTATTCTTTCACGGGAATCATACTTGGGCGCTTATTGATTTCATAACCCGTTTCCTTGATTTGCAACAAACTCTTGCACTAACAGGAACCTAAACAGTGTCCTTACCATGGACAACGTCACAGTAGTCATCCGTCTGACGGTCATCATTCTAATGAGAACGAGCGAGAGGAATGTTGCGGCTGTCTTCCGCTAATTGTCAGACCTCATACTCTGAACCATTCCCACCAAACACATCCAAATCCAATGGATTCAGGCGCAAGTGTTGCACCAAATTAGTCATTCAATTTCCATAATATCGATCAAGGTTGAGGTGGTCTACGGGCGTGGACACAAAAGATCATATATCGCTGGGACACTTGACACCTTTTTGCCCTGGGAGATGAGGCCTTCCATTAAGACAATCTCCATGTGAGGGTTCATTCGTTGTTTCCTTTAGTCATGTCCTCACGTGCCTCACACACAGCAATCTGGGCGTTGAATGCTTTACTTCGCACTGTTTCAAAATTGCGCACAATTATGAGCGCTAATGCACGCTATTGCATTTTGCCCCTCTAAAACACACTTGGGCATCTGGAATAGCATGCACTACTCCACGCTATTGGCCCACTTTTTGCGGTATTTCACGATATTCGCTCCATTTCTCTATCTATGTTTTTTTTATTTACCTCCCATTTTCCAAAACACAATCAATTTGAGAAAAGAAAAAAGTGAAAATGAGGCAATAAAGAGAAAATAATTAGTCCATTGAAATAGCTGCACAAGTTGTAAAAATAAATTAATAGATAATGTTGTTTAGTTTCATTTAAGGATAGCATGAATCGCAGCGATATCTATGTTGTGGGGTTAAGGTTAGCCTTTTTGTTTGTACGGTTTATTTGGGTCGGTGTATCTTTGAATTGTATTTCAATTTATTATATTTTTCGTGCTCAATTCCCTTTTAAGTTGGATGAGGGGGACTTATTTTGATTTTTCATTTGCTTGTCAATTTATGTATTTTTTCATGTGTTTTGGAATGATTGTGTAAATATATTTGGCTGTCTATGACTTTATTTTTAAAGATGTGGTACTTTTTGACTGGCTTTGTTTGAAATGATGTGGTACTTTATGACTACGACTTTATTTGAAAGTAGTAATATATTTGAGATGATTGTACGAATTTCTTTATATTATTACATATAGTTTATGTTTTTAACTATAATACGCGACGCTATCGACGTAACGCGCGATGCTATCAAAACGCGACACCTCGCACGACTGCGATTTAAAATATTGTACTAGGGCAGGGACACCTCGTTGGACCTCCTCGGTGGCGCTAAAATGGTGCCAGCATTTGAAACAGCCCTGCCTATTGTCGCGCCACTGTCGTCCACCCCCACCAGTGCCTGCCAATTGTCCCGCCTTCGGAAGGGCAATGTGCACCACGACGGATGGCACCCGGGTTGCCTGCCACAATTTGCGCAATATACATCGCCAACGAAGTGTCACCCTTGTGAGGGGCGATTGTCTGCCATGTATTCAATCACCCATCACCGAATCGGTGTTATTGGCTCCCTTTGAGTCACCTTGATCCTATCGCAGTGTCGCTAAAAGAGTGTCAGCTATGGAGGGTGGTGAGGCTCCTCCAGAAAGCCGTGCTAGACTCACTTCTTCCGACTCTGTGACAGCAAGGATGGTAAGGCTCCTCAAGCGAGTCGGTTGCCTCCTAAAACAACAAAGCGGGCCAAGGAATTGGCGAAGGAAGTGGTCATAGGTTATACCATTAACATAGAGGACCATGTAGACCTCACGTGTCCTCATGAAGGGCAAACAGAGAGGTCGGCTTGATATGCAATCTGACACGTGTCCTCGGGATAATTGAGCTCGGCTCAGGAATATTGTGCTCGGCCTTTCCATTTCAGTAAATGTCCCGCTAATGTTAATGCAACGTTAATTAACCCCGTCAATTCCCACCTCATGCCACCTAACACACGTGGAGGAATATCAACAGTCACGTTTATCCTATTTGTGCACGTGAGGAAGTTACTCACTATCCCACCTTTATCGGGCTGTTAAAAACTCATCATTATTTGTCCCCAGAATATAAATGGTGTAACTGCGTGACCTATAAAGGCACTCCACCTGTCCCGTAATATTCTCTCTCTAATAACTACCTATAAATAGCCTTAAATCCCACAGAATAAGGGATCCCAAAATTATTCTACTAGACGGCTATAGGCAAACCCTAGGGAAAGAACTCACAAGAGCTTGTATTCTTAACTTTCATGGCTATTGCCCAATAATATATAAAGAATCAACACTGCACCTTTGGACGTAGGCACTATATTGGGCTGAACCATGTAAAATCCCCGTTTTCTTTTTTTGTCTCTCATCTCATTTTATTTCTCCCAATTTAGCCAGTTTAGTTATAATTTCCTTATTTGTTATTGTTTATCATTGGAATTTCCCAGCTAAGACAATTAATCTATAAACCAATTCTAGACAATAACAGATTGGTGTCTTCTGTGGGAAATCGACGAGTCATTGTTGTTTCCTACCATCCTTAGCCCTAAACACTTTCCCCTTTTTCCAATCATACGCTTGCAAATTCTGGAAAATGGCAAATAACCCAGAAAGTAGCGGCACAATAGAAGCACTTCCACTCTCCACGTCTGCAGAGATGGGTGACATACATGGAATTTTGATGAGCCTGGCAAAGGGCCAAGAGGCAATACAGGAAAGCGTCAAGCATCTGGCGCAGACACTCCAGGCTGGACAGAGTCGGTCCTAAGCAGATCCCATCACCCCGATCGAAAGAGAAATCTCATAAAGGAGAGGTGAAATGCTACCTCCAGACCCCTATAGAGATAGGAGGCATGCTTACAGAGCACAAGCTCTCGAAAACCCAAGGAGGTTGAACCTAGGGTAGCATGTTGGCGAGAGTGCATCCAGGCATTCTGGGTCGCGAAAGTTCAGGTCATATCGCCTCGGGGCCACTTTCTCCCTTAGAACAACTGGGTATGATGACGAAAAATCTTTCTCTGAGGAAAGGCCCAATGTGCTGGAAAGGCTGAGTAGAGGATCAACATTTGATCGTGTGGGTCCATGTTAGATGAGGGGCCAACAGCCAATAGGTCCTTGAGAGAGCAACAAGCGTCTCTGTTACCAAGGGAACACAACGCTCGGCCAAGTCCCGAACGAGCATAAGGAGATCGACCAAGCCGAGCAAACTTCTCAGGAAGAGAGCTTATCTGAAAGCCGTGGTCGAACAGTCAAGTCAGTCGTAGTTAAGGCTGAGCAAGAGGATCAGCCCTAGAAAGGATCCATCCAGCGATTAGAGGACCGTTTGGGAGAAATGGCAAGATCCAAGAACCCGCTGCACAAAGACTTTGTGCAGGGATCTCCCTTAACCCTAGCGATTGTGGGTCATCCGACACCCATGAAATTTAAACTGCCTGTGTCATTACGCCCAGATATGATGGCAAAACCAATCCCATACTGCATGTTGAGCAGTATCAAGCCGTTGTTGATATCTACTCGATTCCGGATGAAATGCGTTGCCTAGCATTCTCCGGCACGATCACTAGATCAGCCCAAATCTGATATAACAGTCTGCCACGCGGGTAAATCTCCAGTTTCCAAGGTCTCTGTGTCAGTAATTTTTGTTTTGGAGCCAAGCCAGGGCCACTTACTCAACATACGGCAAAAAGCCGACAAGACCACGCGCAACTTTATTACTCATTGCAACAACGAGAAGCTGGAGGTAGTGGATTATAATGAGCAAACTGCCATAACCGCGCTGATGAGTGGGCTACAGCCAGAAAACTATTTTGGGCGTCGGTTAAAGAGACACCAAGGACAATGACAAAACTCTTGGCAAAGGCAGGCAAAATCATAAATGCCGAGGAGGCCATGGCGGCTAAAGAATCGGATCACCCAAAGGCTGCCTACAGTAACAACAACGAAAAGAAGGATCAAAAGGATAAGAAGATCGAGAAGCCAAAAAAGTTCGATGAGTACACCCCTTTGACCGTTGGTATCCATCACATCCTTGAGGAAATCAGAGGAAATAAAGACTTGAGGTGGCCCAGGAAGCTGAAAGCTCTAGCAAATCGTCAAGACAAAAGCAAATATTGTAGACTTCACAAAGACCACGGCCACAACACGGACAGCTGCATTGCTCTCAAGAACGAAATCGAGAGCTTAATTAGAAGAGGGAAACTATTCAGATACGTGGATAAAGATGGTCGAGCAGATCCAGACGAGGAGCGTAAGGGCAGAAGACGTTCAGAATCTTCCTATGGGAAGACAGACGAGATGAAAAGGGGATGCGATGATGATTCAGAAGATGACCCGGATCTACCAAAGAATCCCAAAGAGCCTGTCCATGAGGTCAGCATGATTTCCTTCGGATGCCATTTTATTGCTGAAGGAGGAGAAGAGCTTGCTGAAAGGAAGGCCTACCTCAACGAGGCAAAGACTTGCGAACACATCAGACAGATAAACCTGACTGGCAATGTGAATACTCATCTGAGGAAGGTAAATAGAGATCGCCTTATTGTTGGTTTTTCCAAAGATGATTTATCTGGTGTCTTGTACCCGCAAACGAAAGCAAGGTGGCTAAGATCCTCGTCGACAATGGCAGCTCAGCGAACGTGATAATCTACAATTGATTTAAAAACCTGAGACTTAGAGATAGCAAGCTAACACCCTACCACTGGCCATTAATCAGTTTCTTGGGTGAGAAGGTGTATCCCTTAGACACACGGTCGAATTGGAGGTTATAATAGGTGCCTGGCCAACGTGCCGAACAGAAAATGCGTGTTTCTTCATCCTGGAAAAAAATGTTCTCTCGGCATATAACATCATTCTCGACAGAGTAGGGCTAAAGAAGTTTGAGGTCGTACCTTCTACAGTTCACCACATTACGGAATTGGTGCGATCATGGGAACTAAGAGGAGGCCAGAGAATGCTACTACACCTATGCCGACTAGGAAAGAGCAGAAGAAGCAGATTATGACCTACCAAAGCGAAACAATAGACCCATGAGACGAGGAGAAATTAGTCAAGGGGCGGATATTTGAAGAGATCGAGTCTATCGTTCTTGATGATGAGCACCCAGAGAAGACTGTTCCGATCGGCTCTTCTCTGGGGCCCGAACTCAAGAAAAATCTTATCAATTTTCTCGGACAACGAAAAAATATGTTTGCCTAGAGTTATAAAGACATGCCTAAAATTGTTCCAAATTTCATATATCATGAGTTGAGTATAATGAAAAGAGCAAAAAATCTGTCAAACAGAGTGGCGAATCTTCAATCAAGAAAAGAATATGACAGTGGAAGAGAAAGTCCAGAAATTACAGAAGGTCAACTTCATAGAGGATGTCAGATATCCGGAGTGGCTTTTCAACGTGGTGATGGTTCGGAAGAAATAATAAGTGGCGAATGTGTGCTGATTTCACTTACTTGAACAAAGCATGTCGCAAAGATCATTACCCACTGCCCTAACCAGCTAATCGATGCCACCTCGGGACACGAGCTACTTAGCTTCATGAATGCTTATTATGGGTATAACCAAATCAAAATGAAACCGAAGAATCAAGAGAAAACATCATTCATCACCAGTAAAGGTACTTATTGCTACAATGTCATGCCTTTCGGATTCAAAAACGTCGGGACATCCTATCAGAGGTTAGTGAACAAAGTGTTTGAAGAGCAGATTGGAAAAAACATGGCGGTATATGTTGACGATATGCTCACGAAGAGCAAAAAGGCACCCAACCATATCACAGACTTGCAGAAGACTTTCGATCCACTAGAGAAACATCAGAAGAAGCTTAACCCGATGAAATGTGTCTTCGGGGTGAAGGCATATTCCTAGGCTTCATCATCAACCAGAGAGGAATCGAGGCCAACCCCGAGAAAATCCAGGCGTTGATCAATATGCAGTCCCTAACAACCAAGAAAGAAGTACGGAGACTGATGGGACGAGTGGCAGCACTTAACAGGTTCGTTTCTAGAGCCACTGATAAACGTCTTCCATTCTTTAAAGTGATGAGAAAAACTTTCGAGTGGAATGAGGAATGTGCAACCGCATTCCTGGAGTAAAGCAGTATTTGGGGTCCACATCTCTTTTATCAAGGATAATTTTTGTGGAGAAACTCTATCTCTATTTAGCCGTATCAGAATTCACAGTCAGTTCGGCTCTAGTATGACAGGAAGGAGTACAGAGGCCAGTTTACTGCACTAGCAAAGCGTACCGTGGAGCAAAAATCTGGTATCCCCGGCCGGAGAAATTAGCTCTTGCACTGATTGAAACTTCCAAGAGAATGAAGCCTTATTTTCAAGCCCACACGATTGTCGTCTACACAAACCTTCCTCTACAACAAGTCCTTCATAAGCCTGACAAATTAGGCAAACTGATGGCCTGGGTTGTTGGGAATAAAGAGTATGATATTCAGTATGAACCATGGTTCAAAGTCTCGGTATCGGTCCCAGTATCGCTCCCGGTATCGGACACCCGATTTTCAACTCGGTCGCGGTATCAGTCGCAATATCGGACGATACGCTATTTAGAGAGCGCAAAAAATTTCGAAAAAATATAGAAAATTTTAAAAAAATAAGATTAACAATGTGGACCAATGAGATACATTCAAACCCATCATTCAATATGCATTGCATTGTAGAATTGGTTATACTGAAGCGTGGCAGAGTTGTCAGAATCAATATTGCATAGTAAACCATTAATAATATTGAAAAACAATCTAATGCCACATAAAACTAGATAAAAAAATTTACATGGAAGATAAATATAAATGATTACAATGTTTCATCATTTTCATCTCCCTATCTAGTTGCGGTATCGATCACACGGATTTGGATAGGGGTAATTTCTTTCAGTTGGGTAAGGAAAGAAATATGAACTATATTGCTGCTCAGATGGTTGGGATGACTGGCTAGATGATCCATAATTTGAAAATTGTGGATGACGATCTCCCGGTTGACTACCGTGATAATAATATCCAAAACCTCTATACCCAGAACTATCAGTTGAAGACCCACCATATTGCGTCCCTTGATTATATCCATAATAATCACCACCTGTTGTGCCGTTACTAGTAGATCCATAATGGTCTCTATAACGATCATAGTAGCCACTTGTACTAGTACTGGTAGATCTTGAAAGTTATGCCGGACCATAATTATATGTGCCACTCTCACTCCCAGAGATACTATGTCTTCCACCGCGGTATGCATGATCTGTCATTAAACTCATTGCCCGTAATTGATCATCAAGACGTTGCTGATCATATATCCGCTTGAATACTCATCACTACTAGGGAATCTCGTTAAATTGTCTAAATGCTTTCGTTGTTCACTGATTTCCAGGCGATAACCATGATCTGTGTCTTGCGTGGCATAGTAGTTTTCATCTCCTTGTGCCCATGTCATACCACCATCATGATGTGTACTAGTATTGTAAGAACCACCCCGTTGGTGGCTACCACCAACTCCACTCATTTGTCGGCTACCACTCGATGTTCCCCTACTAACATCTCCCTTGCCACCACCTTGATCATCATCATCATCATCATCATCATCATCATCTTCGTCATCGTCATCGTCTTCATGATTAACATAAGTACCAGGAATATCTTGCCAACTATCATCACCATCATGATCATCATCAGAACTGGAAAGAACACTGACTGGTGTCGGTTGATTGTGACCCCCTTGTCGTCCTTCCCCTTCGCTTTATTGAATACCTTCATCCAACCAGTCTAAGTCATCGGTCGGTAAGACCCCTTCATCATTACCTCGGGTCCACTCATCCAAGATGTCATCCTCCTCAAATATTAAATGCAAGTCTATCGGATTGTAGAAATCTTCGATATCTCGCATGTACATCAAATTCCTAACTTTAAGTCGTGAATTGTAATGCACATACACCAATTTATGCAATTTTTTTATTGTCAATCGGTTGCGAAGTTTTGTATGGATGAGAGGCCATGTGCTCCAATTTCTCTCACAACTCGAAGATGAGCATGTTTGACTCAGTACTTTGATAGCAATACGCCTAAGATTGGGTGCATCCTCACCGTAATTTTTCCACCACTCAACTGGAAGAGAAGATTTGACTGCTTGCTTGGTAAGATCTGAGCCAAACTCCCCTCTCTTATCCGTAAAGAGTTTAACCTAAAAGGCAAACAAATCAATTTAGAAACAATACATATATGAAATAAATATAACTCGATGGAAACAAATGTGATACCTCATTTATTGCCAAGGCCTGTTTCTGTACGTCTGGCTCTAGCCTTTTGATGACCTCTTTAAGTCCGGCTCTTATCACGGGATGGCTTGAAAAATTAGATGAATACTGAAACACCGGATTTAAGAAATATCCCGCGGCATGCAAGTCTCGGTGCAATTGTCTCTCCCATCTTCCATCGATCACCTACCAATACTTCTTCCAGTTTCTAACAGTTGCCTGGATAGCTAGTTTTGCTTTATCCACCCCTTCGTAACTGATAGATAATGTAGGCTTTTTACCCTGGTCTACGATCTTCAAAAGCAATACTAAGGGCTCCATAATATTAGCAACTTCGGCAGCCCATTGCCAGAATCGATCTGCTAGAATGAAATCTGACACTTTAGTGACCTCACTCCTTCGGGTCCTCTCACGGTTGTATTCATGCCATTCATTCGTAGTACACATTCGCTTCAACTCAGACTGATAGCGAATGAGACTCTCAAGGGCAATAAACTCGGTGGCGAATCTCGTAATGCCTGGCCTTAGCAACTCCCTATCTCTGGTACTCCTTCATTAAATTCACAATTTTTTTACCGTTATATATAAACGAGGTAATTGATTTGGCATCATTCAATACCGACTTGATTGACTTCATATTTCCAATTTCTTCTAGCATCAAATCAAGACAATGTGCTGCACAGGGTGACCAAAATAAGTGTCTCCTTTTCGCCATTAATAACACGCAAGCCGACTTAAAATTTGGCTCGTTATCAGTGACATGTACGACGTGAGCCTCGCCAATTTCCTCCACAACTTTGTCCATAAGGGAAAAAATATAACCCGCCGGCTTGATTATGTTAGTCGTGTCAACAAAAGTGTGAAATATCATATTACGATCACAGTATACCATGAATTTTATGATAGGCTTCTTCGTCCTTGAACTCCACCCGTCACATATGATTGTGCAACCATACTCAGGCCATTTCTCCTTTAGAGCTGCTATGTACACATCCACCTCTTCTACCTCCTCATCCAAGTAAACACCTCCAATCTGATAACCACTTGGACCTTTAATCCCCGCACCCTCCGTAGCAATCGTATCAATCATATGTTGATAGGCAGGTCCACTATCGGCAGCATGGAACGGGATGGCATTAAAATGAAAGAACTTGCTAATAGCCCTCCCAACATTCTTCACTCCATCTTTAGAGAACATGGATTTCACAGTTTTCTGAGTAGACTTCCTCGACCTAAATATGGAAGGGTCCGTCCCTCGAGGAGGCAATTCAACCCCCGGTTTCAATGACCACTATCGTGACACGTGCGGTCGCTTAAGCCCAAATGTGGATGGCATTGGCCCAGAAACTGAATGTATATATTGTTCTCTTGCCATTCTTCGACTTTCTTTCATATCAGCTTTCAACTGTGCTAATTCTAAACGGGTGATATCATCTTCATTAACGTCATCACTATCTTCACTGGCATCATCTTCATCATAGTATTGGGTTTGCTCTCACAAATTCTCTACTTGTTTCTCCTTTTCCCTCTTCTCCAGCGCCCGTTGCTTCAAACCATCTGTAAGAATTTTTTAATATTAGTTGTTATCTCTCTAGGAACATGGCGACACGGTTCGACATTGCCTTGCACTCCCGCCAAGTGTTCTTTTAGTCTGATGACACCACCACTAACGACCTTATTACAATAATTGCAAGCAATCTTCTTCTTATTTCCACCAACAGCGGTTCCATGCTCCCACCCAATATCTAGTTTAGGACCCATTCTACAAAATAAAAAGATGCAAATGTTATTTTATTTATTATGTTATTTTTTTTCAAAGTTATTAAAAATTAACTCGACTAAAAAAATAAATCTACTTTTATTTTTTAGTAGAGTACTTTTTTTAACGAATGCAAATGTTATTTTTTTTTACAAAAAATATACAAATACATATACAAAACCTTAATATACAAATACAAATACGATATATATATATATATATATATATATATATATATATATATATATATATATATATATATTGTTAATATGCATATGTTATTTTGTTAAAAGTCTATTAAAAAATAACTCTACTTTTATTAAAGTTATTAAAAAATAACTCTGCTTTTATTAAAAAATAACTCTACTAAAAAAATAAGTCAACTTTTATTTTTTAGTAGAATACTTTTTGGCTTAATGTATGTTTGGGAGATTTTGTACTAAATTGTACTAAATGTATGTTTGGCTAAATGTATTTTTTTTGTACTAAACTCTACTAAAAAACAATTTATTTTTTTTTGTACTAAATTGTATTTGTATTTGAAATTGTATTTGTAACAAGAATGTATTTTTTTTTTGTACTAAAAATAAGAGAATATTGGCTAAATGTATTTGTATTTTAAATTGTACTAAAAAAATAACTCTAAATTGTATTTTTTTTAAAAGAATGCAAATATTATTTAAAAACATAAACTATGATAAAAAAAAATTATAATTTAGAGTTAATTTTTAAAAAATGCACATGTTAACAAAGGCAAATACCAAAAATAGAGTTATTTAGAGTTATTTGTTTTCACAATTTAGAGTTATTTAGAGTTATTTACTACCAAAAAAACACACGCACACACCTCTTAAACTCTCCCAAAAAAAAACACGCACACACTTGGTTTAGGTTAAAAAACAAACTGTTAGGTTAAAAAACACACGCACACACCTGTTGTTATTTACTACCAAAAAAAAAGGAACGAAACAAGAAAGGGAGATAGAGAGAGAGAGCCAGCCATACACCTGTTGGGATTTCTTCTTCTCCGGCGTTTAAACTAGGGCTTCAAGCTGCTGGGTTTTTTTAAGAAAAGTGATATGTATGATTTGGAAAGCTGTTGGTTTGATTTATAGCACAAGATGCCACTTTTTTTCAACACCCGTGACTTCTACATCTGTAAAAGGTAACTCCTATTAATAATCCCTGTTTTTTTTCCAAGATTTTACCGGGGGTTTTTTTAGATTGTACAAGATTCCTTTTTTTTTCACATCTCGTCCGATTTTCTTTATCTCGGGCGATATATCGGCGATTCAACCCGATATCGTCCGTATATGTCATTTTTTCGACTCGTGACCCGGAATCGTCTCGTTTCATGCCGATCCCGAGTCAACTCGGTCGATTCCGAGTTGACTCGGTCGAGACTTTAAACCATGTTATACCATAAATATAGAGCACCGTGTGGGCCTCTCAGGAGGTGACACGTGTCCTCATGAAGGGTAAAAAGAGAGGTTGGCTCGATATACAATCTGATCGGCCAGGAGAATTGAGGTCGGCTCAGGTATATTGCACTCGGTCCTACCATTTCAGTAAATGTCTTGCTCATGTTAATGCAACGTTAATTAACAGTGTTATTTAACCCCGTCAATGCCCACCTCATGCCAGCTAACACACGTGGAGGAATATCAGCAATCACGTTTATTCTATTTGTGCAGGTGAGGAAGTTACTCACTATCCTACCTTTAATGAGATGTAACAAACTCATCATTATTTGTCCCCCATAATGTAAATGGTGTAACTACATGACCTATAAAGGTACTTCATATGTCCCAATATTCTCTCTCTAATAACTACCTATAAATAGCCCTCAATCCCACAGGATAAGTGATCTCGAAATTATTCTATTAGACGGCTATAAGCAAACCCTAAGGAGAGAACTCACAAGAGCTTGTATTCTTAACTTTCATGACTATTGCCCAATAATATAAAGAAAATCAACATTGCACCTGCGGACGTAGGCACCATATTGGGCTGAACCACGTAAAATCCCTGTTTCCCTTCTTTGTCTCTCATGCCATTCTATTTCTCCCAATTTAGCAATTCTATAGTTATAATTTCCTTATTTGTTATTGTTTATCATTGGAATTTCCCAGCTAAGATAATTAATCCATAAACCAATTCTAGACAAGAACAGGAATCCATCGGCAGAAACGTCGGAAGAGAAAAGTAAACATGGTTTCACCTTCACTTTCAGCAATACTCTTGTAACACCCCGTATTTTCATGCATGAAATATTTAATTAATTCGGGAATTCAAAATTACTTGTGTGTCGTAATTTTAATTGAATTAATTATGGTAATTTATATTTAAATATTAATCGGGGAGTGAATGGTTAATATTTAGGGAAACTTATTTACTAAGTGAATAGTAATAATGTATTTACGTCATTTCGGGTATTAATGACGGGATATGTACTTATTTCAGCCGGGAGTCGGTATAGACTAAATTGGGTGTGAAATAAGGATTTTTATAAATCAATTCGGATGCCAATTCTGAGCGTACGGGTCCGGATGGGTCGAGATAGTTGGAAAAGTGTACCCGGGGGTAGTAAACGGGTCACGGGACATTTTTAGACATAGCCGGGCCCACACGGGGGCATTTGGGTCACTTGGGCTTGGCCCATTAGATAAAAAACGGGATTAAGGTTAATTAAACAAATAAAAGAAACAAGGGAACGGCTGAATTGATTTTAGAGAAGACTTAGAGGGTTAGGAAACCCTAACAGCAGCCAAAGTCAAATTTGGGGATCACATGAGAGCCAAAAAGAGTCATCTTCAACCTTGAGCACTCACGATTCCAAATTCAGACTCTACGAACCCTAAGGCAAGTGGTTAACTTGCTGTAGCATGTAAAGTGTATTTCAATTCATATTCATGTGATGTGTGTAATCAAAGAAATTCGTTTTGGGATTTAAAGGGGTATAAACATGGGGTTTTGTAAACCATGAATCTGATTACTAAATTGATTAGAAAATCATATATAATCTGAGTTGTATATTTGTATCTGCTAAGATGTGTAAACCCGGATGAATTAGAGACGAATTTGTGGTCAAGGAATTAATGTTTAAATGGGTTAAAAGATTAAATGGAATTTTACCCCAATTTGTAAAAACAGTAGAGAAAGTGAATTTACTGGTGTGGTTGAACTTTATAGAGGTTCCTCATAAGGTTTTTTATGTCTATTGTCGATGGGAAAGCTTAGTTTTCAGTGTAGAAGAAACTAGGGTTTGGAGGTGGGCGTCATGGCTGAAACAACCAACTCGGGGAAGACGAGGACCTGATCGATCGATCGATCGTTGAGTGAACAAGTCCGGGAATAACGATTGAGTGATACCGAGATGTAAATTTTATTTAGGTGAAGGCTAAATAATTTAGAGTCGGGGATTTAGACTCGGGTAATGTTATTTTGGGCCACGAGAGTAAGTCCGAGTATATTGGTTGGGGCGATACCCAAAGGAATTAATGTGCAAATTAATTGATAATTAGAGTTGGGCCATAAACTCAAAATAAAATGGAAAGGGCTTGTGTCACGGAATTAGTGCACGGTGTAGCCGGGATATTTTATATTTATATGTATACGGTGTGTGATGGTATATATATGGTGTGTGCATTAATATCAGTGGATACATATTATTACTATATGCTCTAGTGCTATAGGGGGAGGTTGCGCGTATTGGATGAATCCCCTAGCTTGAGGAGTAAGGCGAGTATAATCCCAGGTCATAGCGTCCGTTATATGGGTGAGGGGCATCTCACTTTCGGGGAAGGAATATGACCGCCTCCAACATTTACGTATTAACCAAGTTAGTGTGCGATTCTGACTTGGGGGTAACTAGGTTATGTGAACATACCTAGTGGAATAGCACTTTAAAGGATTTATACCCGGTGAGACTTTACTCGGGGGAAATACTATTATTAAATGTTATATCAGTATGTTTGTGAATACTGTAATATGATTGAGTATATAATTAGGTAAATAATTATATACGGGCTAATTAATACAAAGTATGAGTTGTATTATATGTATAACAGATGTGGAAGTTATATGAAATTAAAAAAGGAAATGATTTATTTAAGTTGATGTTTATAATAACTTATAAATCAAATTAAGGCATACTCTGTTAGAGTAGGGTGGTTGCAAGGGGTTGTATAATTTATCTAGTCATAAGGTAAAGTTCTAGGTAAATTTAATTAAGGCATTAGTAGTGCACATTAGAGGAGGGATGAGGATATCCTCAAGGGAGTGCGGCACTAACTAAAATATGGAGAGCATGCATATTTATTTATTACTGCAAGTTAATCATTTGCTATATGTTTTTCAAATGTTTTTGGGTACAAACCCTTGCTATAAATTTTTTAAAAACCTTTTAGGTGTCCAGCCACAGGGACGCCAGGCTTGACTCTATTTCAAGAAATCCGTTGCTGCAGCATATGTGGATGTTGCGGGAGTTTTGATAGACGCCCCACTCTTTCATTCTAGTAGAGAGACTTCTATCAGTTATTTCGAGCATGTCGCTCACAGTTCATTTAGTTTTTGTCAGACTTGTTGAGATTGATTACTTGTCTTTATTTTATATTTGTTGGAGTTTGGGCCGATGGTTTATTCCGTCAGTTAATAAATTGTGAATGGTTGTTTTAGTTAATTGTGATTATTGTGTTATTTTATTTTTCCGCATGAGTTTCGTTTAAGTTAATAAAAGATAAAACTTGGCACCAGTCTAATTTTCTCACTTAGGTGGTTAATAATTAAAAAGGCGACAGTGATGCTAAGAATGATCTTACTGTTAAGATAAAGGAATGTTTATATAAAAAAAAATTCACATAATTAGTTAGTAGTTCTTTAGTATCCAATAGTCGTTAGAAAGGGTATTTTAGCCCCTATGTAATAAATAGAATGTCGAAGGTTCCAAATGAGGTTAGACTTATGTCACTAATTTATTGATGTCAGCCATGACATCACAATGACATGGAACGAACATTCCTAAGTTAATTAGAATATCTTGAGAATATTCTCTATCCACGCCCCTTTATTGGGAAAATTTATTCTACTTTCATATACATTCACGGAATAAATTGAGAGTTTGAGTTAATTCTTCATTATTGGTTGTTTTTGTTGTAAATGCTTACGCGTCTACATCAGATTAAGTTATGAATTCGACGGGGTACGATTGTGAGTCAGGTTGGATCCATATCGCTTTTTTATACCATCACTACGTTGACCATCTACATGGCTTACACCCCCCCACCCCACCCCACCCCACCCACCCCCCCACACACACACAATCAATTGAATACAATCAATTTTCTCTCCCCGTCCACGTGTCAATCTTCCAACGTATACATCATTTTTCCAAGTACAATTCCTTGGAACCCCCTCCCCATTGGTTTAATTTGTTACTTTCAAGGATCTTGTCTGTTATAAGAAAGATAGAAATCCACCAGAGGATGGTTGAATCATTTGTAATTGAGGACAATTATTTAACCACTCAACCAGAGCTAAGCAATTTATAGTTCGAACACGGTCTAATTAATGGTTTTCGAAATTATGACGATCCGATTTTTCCAAAACTATTCTGATATTTTCCCAAAATACACTATTCTAATTTTGTTTATACATGTTGATTTGGAATTTTCCCATTTTTTTCGAAATTGTTGCGACTCTTTTTTTATATTTTGGAATTCTCCAATTTTCCCGAGAACCAATGTTTAAAAACGCACGAGGCGAGGCGAGGCGTTTTGGCTCGAGGCGTATTCAGGCATATGCCTCACAAAAAAAAGAGCAAAATGATATTAAAAAAATACTAATAAAACCATAAAAAATAAAGTAACAAAGAAATAAAAAAATAAAACTGCAAAAAAACATCTTTAAGGACTTTATCACATAGTTAAACATTTATTTGTTCCCCCGAGATGATTTTTTTACCTTAAATAATTTAATAAAATCAATTTTAACATATTGGTTATTTTACAATGTGTATACAAGAGCTAAGAGCAATCAATGCACTTAATGGCTGCTCTAAAACTTAGGGTTTAAAGCCCCAAAACTATCTATTTATATGTGGGATACATTTATAGTGAAAGCCCCAAAATGCCTCCAACTAAAACAAGTATTTTCGCAAATCTCGTGCGTCTCGCTGCAGCGACACCCCAACGCCGGTCGCCCCTCCGAAAGTGCCCCACGTCATAAATCTCTGAAAAAACGCGCGGCCGGCGAAACATTGTCGCTACAGCGACGCACATTGCCATTGCAACGAAGTTACTGTAGCTGGTGTGATTTTTTAACGAAAACCATATTGTTAACGCATCACTAGACTTTGTGACAACTGGAATTAAAGGGCGGGCAAGTGATTGGCTATAGATGTCATTTAATGGATGATACCATTACTTGCAATCTGTTTAGAATAAGCCATCCCTTTTACATTCGACTTGAAATGATTTTGCTGGTTTTGCTTTTTGGATTTTTCAAATGGTCTTTTTACCTAGTTTATGACTGTACCATTATTTTGAAACTCTAATATTAAATTGTCCCAATTTAACTTACTGTCTATGCAAAAATTAAGGAATAATATTATATATTTTATATTATTAGTTTTTTGCAAAGGACCCGTACCCTACTCTTGGCACACTTGCAATCCCAAAATGACCTTTTGCAAAAAGACAAACAACGTGTCACAATGAAGTCATTTCTACAAATTCACTCTTAATACTCAATTTAAGCATGCCCGAATAAACATAATAGTGAACAAAACACAGCACCCAATGAAATAAGGTACAAAAAGGAAAAAAATATATCGTTTAAATTACCTTTTAAACTTTTATATGCAGTGCTAACACTCCACTCCATAATGTTCCCCACTTTTGCACCAACGGCGGCCGTCTGGTTTAACAACAATGAAAGGAGAAAACTTCATATAATTGTTAAATTTCCAGCAAACATGCAATCATCTAAATCCTAGAAGACCACAAACATGTGTGAATTAGTTTGTAAAACAACTAAAAAACTTGATAACAATTAGGTATGTAAATAGATATTCATAACCTAAATCCGTCCAGTATTCAAATTCGTTTTTACGAATACTTATCCGAATAGAAATCCGGCAGAGAGAATTCGGATAACACTTTAAAATCTCGGACACAGATACAAATATTAAGGTATCCGTCACGAATAATCTGCATCTCACTTCTGAAATTCCATAATATTATCTATTATTAATGTTCAGTTTTTCCATCAGTTTTCTTATAAGTAAATGTTATCCATATAAATCGTCAGTGACAGTAAAATTTCTTAAATATAAAGCAGTGACAGTAAAACTCATTCACACAATGATTAGCATTTCCTTAACATGTATAAAAACGTAGGATCACACGCAATCGATCAATAAAAGGCAATTGATATCGATATGAATAATAGTGACAGATAAATGAAAGTTAGTGGACTTTACCCCAAAATTCATGAAAAAAACGAGTGCTCCGGGAACTTGACTCTAGTAGAGATCAGTGTCTCAGAAACACGATATGTAAACAATTTGGACCATCAGACGGTAAAATTCAACATGTAACAACAAAGCATGAAATTTTAGAGGTTTAATAGGAGAAGAGAGAGATTTGTTCACTCTCCTCCATCTGCGAGGAAGCCGAATCCCCCCAAATACAATATGTGTATATATATTAGAGTTGGAAGGGAGGGAGATCGAAGTGAAGCGAGGGAGAGTGTTGAGATGAGAGCCAGATGAGAGCCGAGCGAAGAGAGAGAAAATGGAATTGAGAGATGAAATGACAAATTTATTATGAGGAGAGGAGCCGTGAGAGAGAGAGGTGTTGATTTTTTAACACGCCTTGTTGACGGCTTAAACGACGCACTGGCATTTGTCTGATGCTACATCACGTGTTTTAGAGAGAGAGAGAGAGAGGTGGTTGGCTCGGACGAGTTGGATTAGACTCAGGTGATATACATTTAGTCGCGGCTAAGTTAGCCACCGCTCGATGTGAACTCCAGAGTTGCACCTTGCGTCAGCCCCGTGGTCCAGCCAGCTTATACTTAGCCTCACTTTGAATTTGAATCCATCACAATTTTAAATTAAAACGTTCCAATCTCATTATTCAATTGCAATTTTGCCCTTGGAGTTTAAGGAATATTGTGATGTCTTGGCTCATTTTTTTCATTTTTGCAATGTTATCTCTTAAGTAAATTAAGTTATCGGACGTCAAACTGCATTAACAGACTTGATGGAAGGTCGTTGACTCATTACTTTGCGTGTATGTGGCATAGATGGACAACTTGCCACGTGATTTTGGACATGATTTCATTTTGATGTTGATCAAACCAATCAAATTCTCATTTCATTTCATACTCTCACTCTCTCTGAACCATTTGCTTCCTCTCTTTCTCTGTGCATTCAATCTTTGAAAAAACTACATTTTGTCAACATATCAACTGCACTAGCCCAATTTTATATTGACTAAGCATACATCTTGGTGATCATGCAAGAATAAAGTAAATCAACCCATAATGTCACGATGTACGAGAAAAACTCACAACAAGAAATACCTCGGACAACTTAGCCTATGCAAATTCACTATGATATAGGATTTGTACAATAGTTATAGGAAATCTTACTCATTGGCTCGAAACCTTCAAGCCTGATGTAGAACCTTCTTTACAGCATCACCTCGGGAATCCACCAACGGTTTCACAACACATTCCTTCTACATCTCAGTACCACCGATCTATAACTAGCTTCCATCACCGCAGCCATACATAATCAACTGTGACAAACCATACTCGAATGATATAGAGTAAAAAAATTTGATGCTCAAAATATGAGATTTCAAACTAACATATTATGTTAAAACTTAGATCTCACAAACTAAGGTGTAAACGGAGTTAAAGAGGCTTATTGTTTTCTCTTTAAAAATTATTTTCAAACCCTTTTTTTATAAACGGTATTAGCCCTTGTTTATATAAAAAATTAAAAAGGCGACAACACAAAAATCGAGGCACCTGGTTCAAAAAAAATAAGGTCGTTCGAATGAGACATCAAATCTCGTTAGAAGGGGGATCAAACGCCCCTCAAATGAATACAATCTTCTTGGGAAGAAAGGTTTCGGTCTATGCTCGTTGGAACCTCATTACACTATAGCAAAACAGGAAAATTGCAAGTGTTTTAAACACTTGCAAATGGCATTTACAACGGTTTAAAACACTTGCAAATTGACGGGGTGCAAAATTTTATAAGTGTTCAAAATCATTGCAAATGTTATTTGCAATGGTTTATTGGGAACAAATATTTGTTCTGGATAACCGTTATAAAAAAAAAATTGCAACGATTTTGAACATTTGCAAATGAAAATTTTGCAACAGTTATAAACACTTGCAAATAAAAAAAATATGTATTGTTTTGTAACGGTTCAAAACACTTACAAATATTAATGTGTAAGGAAAAAAATGTTATTTTTATAAGTGTTATGAAATGTTACATAAATTAAAATATTCAAAAAATAAAAATTATCCACCACATACCTCCACCATCACATATAGCAAACAATAAAAATGGCTAATAATAATAATATCCAAAAACTTTCATTCAATACTTCATGATATGTTCGACATAAACAAACACTTTCATCAAGAAATGAAGCAAGAACCAAAGGTATATATTAAGTATTCTCCTTAACAAAAAAAAGTTGCATCACATTGGACTTTAAATATTCAAACGACCTTTCATTACATATATTCAAATTTCCCTTGTGCTTTATAGGCACCCCTCAAAGCTTGCACCACATTGGACTTTAAATATTCAAACAACATTTCATTACATACATTTAAATTTCCTAATAATACCAACAACCCCTGCAATCCATAAATTAAAAGGTCGTGAGCTAATAGCACATTGTTAACCAAAATGCACTTACACATGATTAAATATAAATTGCACTATAAATTTCACTTACACGTTACCAAAACACAAACTCGGTCTTTGTATTGTAATGGCAAATCCCACCATAGTATCATTATTGATGCTCTTTGTTACTACGGACTCGCTTGAACTCAAATGAACCTCATTAACAGTTTGCTTATAATCAATAAAAAACACCAAGCATAATGCATTCAAAGTGTTCAGGTGGTCCGAAACCTAGTTCAAGCGATCACTTTGCATGTAAAAAAGATTAAGATAATTAAAAGGGTTATAATGAAGCACCGGCCGAAAAAATTACATAGTGGAACTAAGAGCATTAGGACCAAGGCATACCTTGGAAAGAAGAATCCTCTCTCTCTATATATAATCATAAATAGAAAATATTAAAATAATAAAGAAGAACAGGAAATTAGTGTCAAGTGTTAATAATAATATGCCATGCATCATCCCTTGTAGAATTTTGAAACCTACAAGAATAGATCAAAAGAAACAAAATGTTGAAGAGATGTCTAATATTCTTTTACGTAGTAAGTGAAGCATTAAGTAGTAAATATTAAGCAAAAATCATAAAAATCAGCTTCAGCTTTAACTAGAAATCCTGAAGTAAATTCTTCAAATTGGGATTGTCCTCAAGAATAGACTGATACATTGTAGGAACCTCAAGTTTGTCGACACTTACTATTAATATATGTGGTTCATGCAAAATGATAAACCAACCATTTCCTTCAAAATCCTCTTAGTAGAACACTTGAGATGCTTCAGATGCAGGAATGAATTGCTCGTCGACGATCCCATCCTTACTTTTCAACTTACTTAAGTTTACTATCATTAAGTTCGAGTCAGTATCAATTTTGAAAACATTTAGCTTGTCCTCAACTCTTAGTCAATCACAGTAAAACACAATTGTTTTGAAATATGTATAATCCAACTCAAATATTCCAAGAATAATACCAAAATATATTATCTCCACTTCCTTGTAATAAAATTCTTAAGAGGAGTGATAAACTTCATCACTATTCATAACCCATTATGATTGGAGGGGTGTTGAGTACACAAGCGCAGAAAATTTAAAATGCAATAGAAATCAGTAAGAAGTAAATGGATATATTAATCTTTGATTAATGTTTAATGAAGTACAGAGGTAATTACAAGTAGATTTATCAAATAAACACGAACTAGTTTAAAACTTGATAGTCACTCAATCGGGCAACCCCTGTTTTGGTACAAAAAAAGTTATCAACATATATAACATGATCTTAAAATCTCAGAGAATATAATTTATAAACAAATGAAGTATAAATTAAATATCTTTATTGTTGAAACCATAAATAATTTTCTCTATATTCGAAAGATAACATAAACACGACAACAACATGTAATGCACCTGACCTTAAATCCAAACACGTTAAACCCTATCTTAGCATTACTTATTGTGTCTTTAACTTTCAACACCTATAGATACACACATGTATCTCTGACTATATCAATTTCAATACACAGTCACGAACTTTTTTTTATTAAAACTTTTTATTTCAACACAGTCACACACATGTATCTGTGATTCCAACATATATATATATATATATATATATATATATATATATATATATATAATAAAGGAGGAGGGACTTTTTGTCCTCCCCAACTGACGATTTAGATTATATCTGAAAGAGTTTGGTGTTTATCAACTAGCGGCTCAGATTAAATGTTGAGATTTTGATCTTATACCACGTGGACAGCTAACATGATTTGTATCTAACCATTTAAAGGTATCTTTATAGAAGATATGGCATTTATTGTGCCAAACTCTCGAGTCAAATCAGTCCCACAAATCAAAAAATGAGTTCCTCTACTTCCTCTCTCTCTCTTCGTATTTCTTTATGTGTTTCAAAAATGAGTTCCGAGTTTCAAGAGTTCTTTGTTTTCTTGAAGTCGAGACTCTTCCATTATTTCTTCAGTACACGGGTAAACAAGTTTGGTTTTTGATTTTGGTTGGCCTAAACTTTCTCTCTCTATCTATTTCTCCAATCTCCTTTCTATCCCCCCCTGTTGTTTTGTTTATTTCAGGCCTATATAACACTAAACACCTAAGAGATCGGCTTGAGTTTTCATGTTCAAGGTCTGATTCTTTTTCGCCATCATGGAGCTCGCCGGGTAGATCTGGGAATGAGAACCCATTTTCGCCGCCTGGGAGATCTTGGAGCTCGCCGGGGAGATCTGATAGAACCCATATTCCCTAACTAACAGAGGAGGAACTTTTTATTTTTATCAATTGATGGCTACATGGCGCGAGAAACTCTCTTCTTGCTACAAATAATCCCACCAATTCTTAGAAAGGTAACTTCTGTTTCTTTGTTTCTTTCTATATATCGCATGTTCACTTTGTTCTCTGTTTTTTTAGTTTTTAGATTCCTTTGTTAAATTTTTTTTAGTTACAGGGGACTAGCTTACATTTTTTATACTGTAGAACCAAGACATACAAATGCTTATCTTTACTTTCTGTCACTCATGTTTTTTTTAGCTATTACCAAGATGCTTTTGTGAGCTTGATTGAATGTGGTGGAGAGTGGGTATAATGGGTATCCCCCTCACTTTTCTCAAGGTTTCCTCATCCCCCATCTAAATATTTTTTAATGTTATTTCGTGAATTTTTATATGTTTTGACAGATACTATCTATGTTGCTTTCTCCGGACATCTACTCATAGAATGTATCATTTTTTTGTTTACCTTTTAAATAATAAGCAACTTTAAATATTTGTAAGCCTTCTTGGTGTTCTGAGAAATTTAAAGTATTCCTGTTGTGTTGATGTGTCTTGACTTGAGTAAGGCTTTTTGGTTTTTAGAGTGTATTTTCATTTGTTGTGTTGATGTGTCTTGAGTATATATGTTAGAGATTTGATGGAACAACTTTGAATATTTGTAAGCCTTCTTGGTGTTCTGAGAAATTTAAAATGACCAGACCAGCTTCACGCCAATACTGTAATGGGTTTTCTTCATCCTTGGTGGGCCTGGGCGGTGGAATCACACATATATACCCAAAAATGTTCTGACTGAGTTTTTAATGTTCTGATTCTGTTGTCTCTCTTTTTTTCATTTTATACCCATAAAAATAAATGCATATTTTAATGCGATTTTAGGAATCACACGAATATTTGTAACAATTTTTGGTTTATATTTTATCATATTTTAATGTATTAGTTGAGTAAGAAATGGCCTTTAGGATCTCCGGCGTTAGATGCAGATGAAGAATTACACTGTTAGAAAAAGTTGTGTAATCTTGATGTTTATTTTTATTTTTGGACTATTTTTTTTTGCAGATCTAAAGGTGTCCAGTTACCTATTTGTGGTGTTTTCTCCGGTGGCAGAAGTGGTGTTTTCTCCGGTGGCAGTTATTTTTTTGTATGTGGTGTTGAACAAAAGGGGATGGTTCTCATTAATGTTAACAGTGCACGCATGACCCTTTTATAACAGTACAAGAGATGTGTGGTTGTCATTAATATTAAAGTAGTGGGTACTTGGCATATGTGGACACTTTATCCGGGTAAATGAGGGAAGTGACAGTTGGCTTTAACCGGGTAAATAGGAGATGTCAGTTGGCTTTATCCGGGTAAAGAGCAAATTTCAGTGTCAGTTTAGTTCATCTTTTAAATATCTGTTGATACACTATTTTTTATTTATCTGTTGATACACTATTTTTTGAGGTTTTAATTATTTTAGTGTAATGGTTACAAATCAGGTGACTTGGCTCCTTCATCATGTGAAATTAGATCTCGAACTTGAAACCCACCAATAAGTAAACCATATTGTTAAATAAGCTTATTTTTCCATTTATTATTCCGATGGGATTTACTGTTCATGTATACATGTTATTTTTCCATGTAGTTGTTGCATTTTTTTCATAGTTAATTTATTTCATTCCAAGCTTTATAATTGTAATTGAGTTAAAAATTTATTTATAATTTAAAATTAATAAATTAATAGCTGCTTTGGTGACGCTCATGCATTTATAATTTTTTGAACATTAACGCATCGACGCATTCTCACCCGCATCGCTTTGGGATATGAAAATCCATGGACAAGTATGTATTTTCTTACTTTCAAAAATTCTAAGGGGTTATTATTAAGATTTTCCTAATATATTAAACCTATGCAGATGAAGGTGTGCACGGGATTAAGATCTGTAAAATATATTCACAACTACATATTTAAGGTCATGATCGCACAACTCTAAATTTATCACCGTGCCATCGGCACGGGTACACCCTAGTATATATATATGAGAGAGAGAGAGAAAGAGAGAGATGTTTACCTTTATATGGGTTTGTAGTAGTAGCGTTTTGAGATTTGCAATTTCGATTTCAGAAAAAAAAAAGTGTAAGAATTTTTGGCAATCTCAACCCATTCCAATTAATAATAAATCCATTGCCCATGCCCACCCCGCATCAATAAACAAAAATAAACAAGCAAATTAACCAATTTATGACAATTAGTCCATTAACATTCGACACATACATATAAATGATCTATCATAATCCCAAATATCATCCACAAAGGTAGTTCCTAGTTCAGATTCAACCAAGTAATGCAAAAATTAATCTCATAAATTATAAATAAACCCAATCCTAATATAAAAAAATAATTAGTTTATTGCTGCATTAATATGGGTCTACATTAATTTATTTTCATCCAATAGAAACCCTAACCCATAATGCAAATTGAAAGTCAACACCGTGATTAAAACTCACACCTTCAATTTTTTATAGACCAAGTATCCACGCCAAACCTTAACTTTCAATTTTTTTCTTGAAATCCATAGCTAGAATATACATCACGAGTCATATTTTGAGAAAATAAAACAAAAATCGAAAATTTAGGAACTAACTGCACTGAAAGATAGAATCAACAAAAAGACAGGAAGCAGAGTGAATGTGGTTTGTATGTTTTCCTTCAGATGTTTACAAACATGTATCGATTTCAATTTCGAGTACGAATAAATCAATTTTAGTACGAACAAATCGACCAATCATTTGAACAAATTGACTTTAGATGTTTACACACATGGAGGGAACAATTACGACGGTTCGATAAATTTCAGTACGAGCAAATCGATCAATCTACAACAGTTACGAAAAAATCGAATTCAGTACGAAAGTCACGCAAAAAGTTACAAGGTTTAAAGTCAAGGAGTATAGATGGAAAAGTTTGATACGAAGATTTGGAGGGAAGAAAATTTTGTGAGGAAATTTTGACAAAAATTCTTTACTATGTAACCCTTTTAGGTTTTTGCACTTATAATCTCACAAATTTTATAACGGTTTTGAACACTTACAAGATTTGTAAGTGTCTAAAATTGTTGTAAATTTTGTAAATGTTATGAACACTTACAAATTAAGTAATCTATTACTTGCAAAATAGCCATTATGGTGTAGTGTGAACAAAAACTAGCACCTCGTTAGAATGAGAAACAATTCTCATTCAAACGAAAACTATTATCTCGTTAGAACGTAACTCAATTTCATTTAATGACGATTATAACCACAACTATTTCTCTTATATCCTTTTGTGAAAAATATCCTTAATAAACTTTAACATCCAAAACATGAAAACTAGGGATCAACATAATATAACATTATACCTTTCTTGAGATCCCAAGATGGAAGACGAAACTCAGCATGATATTAATGTTGATTTACTTAGGCCGCTTTGTGTCTTCGATGTATAGGATTGAAGGTGGATGCGGCGTAAACTTTGAATTTAAAACACGCTGTTGGGTGTTTACGCCCTATACAAAACAAATACAGTGTGAATTTGAAGTAAAAACCATCCAAAAATGCCATAACTCCTTCGATACAACTCGAATCCATGCACCGTTGGTGGCCACGCTAAGAGAAATCAAAGGGCTTCAAATTCCGTGAAGAGTTCGGGATCAAAATCCGAATGTTGAAATTACTAAAATGCCTCCGAAGCTGCAAAAGTCGACGAAACTTTTCCGGAAAGTGTCCGAACTTCATACTAAGCATCCAAATACCTACAAAAGCTCAATTAACCCCTGAAAAATATGTACATATAGAAATCCGAGGTTATCTGGTTAACGAGCATAAGTATAGGGATTAAGATACCCGAGGGGGCTAATAACGCGTAGGTTAACGGGTGAAATACGCAATATTTGCGTCGTATCAAAGGTATAAACTGAACACTCCCTAACCTATGACTCAAACGATTTTGTCTAAACGAAATACGACCAATATTACAAATTTACAATAAACATTACCAATATGATGCATTGATACAAAATTCCTTACAACGTAAACAACTTAGAACCACCTCAGCCCATAATAAAATCTCTGCATAAGAAATAAATTTAAGGACAACTAAAATGAAACAACACTCCTACTTTAAGGATGACGAACTCGATATCCAACCAATGCAAGTCTAACTATTTAGCCCTGTTGCTCTTGACTAAGAATACGTGGAAAAAATTGAATAGGATTGGATCAGAGCCAAAAATTTGTAAAAAATAATAATAATAATAATAATAATAATACCTAATAGTATTAATTGCGACACATTTGCGCCTTATGTCTACCCCCATCGACACTCATACCAAATACACATCTCCACTCCATTAACCTAAAAAAAATTAATAATTCATATACATCTTTGCCTTAACGTACTAAGGCTACCATCCCACGTATAATAATTTCTCATGAAATAACTAAAAGTAGCAAGTCTAATAATACAACTAAACCCTTCACCCATACCATAACAATATAAGTGTTAACTAAAACTAGATTGTCACATTACTAATCTTTAACCCAGTATATGGTACCCATTAGTAATATACTAAATACCGACCTCCAAAGAATCTACCACCAGTTACTTACTAAGAGTCTCATATCCAATATCTTATAACTCTTGACTGAACTAAACTTCATGCGTGGGACATTTCATAAATAAAATCCAAACAATGACCCCCTCCCCCGCTACACTTATGTCTAGCCGGATCGTTCGTCAAAATCAATGGTACGGGGCTCCTTAAGAAAAAACCAATAATCATAACCACCATACACGTAATCTGATATTATATAGCACTAACTCAACTCATATATCCATATTAGTTGCCATAGAGCATTAATCCAACTCATATACACATTAGTTACCGTATAGCATTAATTCAACTCAGAAATACACATACAAGTATCAAACCAAATACCCAAACCATTTATCTTAAAGAAATCAGTCAATTCCCAAACTTCTCTATGCCACAGGGTCCACACCACCATATAAATCCTTACCTCGGTGCAGATTAATCAATCAACTTTGAATCGTCTTAACAAATATATTCAACCAATTATTTTCGTTATATCATTTGCATAGTTAAACCAAATATTGACCGTCTTAGGATCGAGTAATCAACCTACTCAGGTCCCCTACCCTAAGCCATACGAAGAGTTTAACTACTTTACACCCGTCCATCATCAAAGAACGTACCATAATTAATTATTATTTACTCATTATGATTAACACACCACAAATGTGCGTTTTAACTTTACTAATCTGTTAATTACTATATATATATATATATATATATATATATATATATATATATATTTTTTTTAGAGAGAGAGACAAAAACTCAAATCCATTATCCATATATATATTTTCAGAGGCACGGACCTTTATTACTTAATATAAGATTGGACCAACCTAACATCCAAATACCTTCTTAAATTATCCCTAAACCATCCATAAACCTTTACCAAGGAACCCTATTAAAAACCAAACATACGATATTTGTGCCAATAACTGTGCGCACAAACCTCTTTTGAGGTTGTGCACACGACATCTCTGCCTAGTACATTTTGTCTATATCCATGCGTACAATTGTGATTTAACTGTTGTGCACACGGCACCACGTGTGAACCCATATCGTCCATAATGTCAAAAATTCATGTTTATTTTCCCCCCAAACCCCAAGTTACGCTTTTAGAAACCCTGGTCCGCCATTAAAGACCCTACTAAAGCTCCTAACACCTCCAAAACATCCTTTTATAATCTCTAATAACTTATAAATCAAAACCTAACTTATTACAATTTTATCTATTTTTAAATCCATTAATAAGGGGCAAAAAGATTAAATGTTCTTCATTGAGTCTAACCTTAAACACAATTTTCAGTCAATTAACAATAATAGTCTCCATTAAACATGTGATTATGCAATAGTCGACAATTCTAACTATAATACAAATAAGATATACAACAATTAATGATTCAGAATAGATTAATCATGGATTTTCAACAATATAAGCCATATAATTATATGTTAAACATGTTAATCAATATAGATATTGGTTTAATCATCTAATCAATTCATATTTATGATAAACATGTTTAATAATCAAATTTACAAGTAAATAATCAGATTTATACCCTAATAACATACTTATAATTGATTGATTCATATACAACGATAAAAAAAACATGTTGCATTTATACGATAAGCGATACATTTATTGACTTAATGAAGATTAACTTTGATTAAGCCATCTTGCTTGCTTCCTCTCTTCTCCCAAAGTGTGCCTCTGTTGCTAGGTTATACAATATGATGTGTTGTAATGATTCATTAGGTTTTATTATCTTTTTATAACTCTAATCCCGCAAGTTCATTATGGGACCACTTTTGGACCCCTCAAATAAGCCCAAATCACTAACCAGATGCTCCTAAAACTTGGCCCAAATAGGGTACTTACCCTGGGGCCCAAATTTAACACATTAAAAACACCACCTCGAGCATCTGTATTCCCCCATAGCTTGGTCTAGATATACCAACCTGTAAAATAAAATTAATCATAACTATATTATTGAATTAACGAATCGTTCGCATATTATTTAGATTCTCGATTTAAATTTTCGTTAATAATTATAATAACTAATTTCAATTAATTTCAATTAATTTCCAGTTAAATCACCCGAATCAACAGTAATTAATTATTAAATAATCAATTATTTAATTCAAAGAAATATGGGGTATTTCACCTATTAATTTTGGTTTTTTACCTATACATAAAGATTATTGATTCTTCACCTTAGTTGCTCATCATCATGGAAGGTTGAATTTTTCCCATTGCATAGAAAGTATTTTGGTCACAGAGTAAATTTGTTTGACTTTTGTTATATTGATCATCTGTCAATAACTGAGTTTTTAAAAATGACGAAAGAGGTTGACCATATTAAATTTTTCTCATTTGTGTTCCATAAGTTTAATGGTGGTAGTTTGTATAATATGGACTACGATAATACACTTGTATCCCTTTTAGGACAACTACCTAAGAAGGAACACAAAGAATTTAACATTTGAGTGAATGTATCTCCCCAAATTGGTATAACTCCAAGTCAAGTGGATTCAAATAATGCCAAACGCATAATGTTTAGCACTGTTGACACTTCATCTTCCAATAATGGGTTAATAACATGCATAAGGAAGATTTTATTTCATTTGATTCTCTAAATAAACCACTTGATCTCAATATAGATGATGATTATTTTTTTAAAGGTGTGAAAGAAGAGGAAACGAATGTCCAAAAAGAGACAACAAGTGAACCAAAATCTAATGAAGAGGATAGTGGTTATGTTTACTTTTAGTGAGTCTGATAGGGAGGGTGGTGACAACTTGTTTGATGAGAACAAGATGCAGATGCACTACAGGGCTTGAAAGAGGGTTTCTTTAAGAAGGATGGGGTAAAACAGGGGAATGTAATATATGTGTTTGATTCTTTTTTCGATGACTTGATAAGTGTTGATAGCTCTGATTTTGAGCATGATAATAATAAGAGGAAGGGTAAAACAAAACATTAGCCTCACTTCAATTCTTGTACTGATATGGATGACCCTAAATTTATGCTTAGATAACTTTTTACTACATCCAAAGTCCTTCCACAATACATTAGGAACCATACCATTAAATATGGTAAGCGGGTGAAGAACATCAAAATAGATAAGACTAAAGTGAGGGTTATTTGTGAGTATGGTTGTCCCTGGACCTATATGTAATAAAAATGGAGGGTGAATCAACCTTACACGTTAGGACACTTATACCAAACCACACTAGACTAGGTATTTTATGAACCACACATTTAGTCCCATGTGGATAATAAAGACTTTTCTTACGAGGTTTAGGTGTAATCCTGAGATTTCTTTAGCTTTATTAAAAGAACATGTCATGCAAGAGTGACAAGTGGATGTGTCTAGTAATAAACTGTACCGATCTAGAACAAAGGCTTTTAAACCAATAGAGGGCAATGTGAAGGAACAATATGACTATGTTGTTGAACTAAAAAGGAAAAATCTAGGGCCCACTATTGTAATTCTGTGTGATGGTGTGGGATACAAAATATTTAAAAGAATGTATGTTTGTTTGGGGGGTGAAAGAGAGGTTTTGTTGTGCATTGCACGATGGATGATTTCCACTTGAGGGCCTAGTGAGGGCTAATTACTCACTTTTATTGGCATTGATGTCAATAATTCCATATTCCCCTTAGATTATGATGTTATGGATGCTGGACAAAAAACTCTTATACATGGTTTACTAATATTTTGAAGGATGATATCATAGTGAACAAAACTCGTGTTTGGACCTTTATTATTGATTTAAAAAAGGTCATATACCATCTCGAAGAGAGTTGTGTCTCGATTTTGAATTGAGGTTTTGTGTCCCAATCTAGAAGAGGGGAGGGCTAAGCACCCTTTCTTCCCTTTTGGTCTCCAATGGGGGTAAAAATATTTCCTCTTACTACTTTATGTGCATATGTGTGTGAGGTGGGAATGTGTGGCTAAATGTAGTGAACATGTTTGTGATATACATATGTGTAACTAGGTTAGAAATGTTTTTGCAACATATCTATGTGTGACTAAGTGTGAGAAAGTGCGTGCAATGTGTATAAGTTAACTAAGTGTGATAACGCGTGTGTGACATATAAGAGTGTGACTAAGTGGAAAAGTGGTGCACACATGTGAGTCAATGAAAAGTATGTGTAAACGTGGATATGTGAAAGTAAGTGAAAAGGTGTGTGTACATGTGGATATATAAAATTAAGTGAAAAGTGTTTTGTAAATGTGAATATGTAAAACTAAGTGAAAAAGTGTGTAAATGTGAATATGTGGGGGGTAAAACTAAATTTATCCCAACATCATATAAATGAGAATGAGTATCCCTGGGGAGGTAAAAGAAGATAAATACAACTAACCACACAATATGAATCATAACATGGTTATGAATAAACTAACGAAAATCAAGAAAATATAAAGAATATGTCAAAATGGCTAAATTAACAAACAAAAGAAAACATAAAAGAGAACTAAAGAAATAAAGACATGAATCCAAAATAAATTTGAGATGACTATGTACCCTTAAGAAAGGAATCGAAACACACATAGTTCATACACGAGCTAGAAAATGAGGAATTATATGATTTTAGGCAAATTAGAAGAAGTTATGGGTTGGTTTAATTAAAATTGGGTATGGGACCCCTTTTATGAAAAAAATACTCAAATGCTTTTTAATTTATCAATAAATCAAATAAACCCTATCTCTGGTGTTTTTAGTTTATGAAAATACTTGATGAATATAGATATAAAAATAAAAATTTAATTATTAGCACTAACTTATTTGTGACAAAACTAATGCTAAAAGTACATAAGGAAAATAAATATCATCAAAATGTAGATATGGAAGAAATACATTACATAAAAATGTAAGTATGTAAAGCAAAGGGTAAGAAATACTTTTAAACCTTTTATTAGAGACTTTTTGCAGTTTCCTAATGGTTTCACTTCCAAAAATTCTTAAATATGTGTAAGAGCGAGTTTTATAATTGCTCAATTTATTTTTTATTTAGCTTATCCCGTTACACATACACTACACTATTATGACTACTTCTACGTACTCGAAGACAAAGTTGAAGACTTTTGAAAGATTGATGCGTTGTCCGTCTCAAGAATATTCAGAAGAGTTATGGTAGTTTGTAAAGCCTTTACTTTTTCAAGGGATTAATTCTTAAGAGTTTGCATTTTAAAATGTTTTAAAAAAAAATTTTGAAAATTTCGATGGCTTGTTAGAACAAGTTTTACTTGTCGTTCAAAAGAGTTATGCTATGTCGTTAGAAGGAGATTTAAAACGTTTTAATGAAATCTGGGACGACGCCTTTTTATCCGTCTTGGAATGTCGTTCAAACGAGATAAGGTATGTCGTTAGAACGAGGGTTCCCATGATCGAACAAGATGATTTTACATCAAGCATAATGTCGTTTGAACTGTCGTTGGAAGCCTAATCGAATGAAAAATGGTACGTCGTTCAAACGAGGTATCTGGTCGTTCGAGCGAGCGCGCAATATTTATTTTTTAATTAAATCTGATCCAAATATATAATATTTATCCTTTTATAACTAAATTCCATATAAAAAGAGATGTGAGATTATAGTCTAAAAGAACTCTTTTTAATACTTTTTCACACCCTTTTAGAGTTATGTTTGTGATCAAACTCTACCAATTTTCATCCAAACCCATTAAAAATTTAAAGATCACTTTATCAAATCAAGAAGAACACTTTCATGTTCAAGAACCCTTATAGAGTTCAGCTCCACTACTGATTTGTGGAGCAGAGGCTCTACTACTAAAGAAAAGGGGTGATCGGTGGATGCCGAGGGAAGACTACTTCCTGTGGGCGGCGCTGGACTGTGTCATTACTATAGAAGACTTGAATAACTGAGCGTTATACTTATAGAGATAAGAAGTCTGTAAGTCGTATTGTGTATGAAAAATATTGTACAATGCTGAAATAGAGGTTTTGCACAAAAGGAATTTTTCCTACTTCTTCGCATGCTTGCCTGCTTGATTTGGCTTATTTAATTTGGACTACATCACTACATGCACACTAAATTAATTTAAGATAAAATACGTAAAAATGAATATGTGTGTGGTTAGCTTAAGATACAAATCAATCCATTAAATTCTCACATTCTCAAACTGGTATTAGAGCGGGTTGCACTAAAATATTGTATAATTCCTTTTACAAAAAAAATTGATATCAATTTTTTTTTAAATTGGTGATCTTTAAAATTTTTGATTCTATGGATAATTTGTGTAATAGGATGCCTATTTTTTATGGTTCAAATTATGCTTACTGAAAAGTTAGGATGAGTTATGTCTTAAAATCCATTGATGAAAGAGTCTGGATTGTGTGTGAAAGAGGATGGACACCACCCACTGTGACCAACGACACTATCGAAATTTAAAAACTTGTCTCTGTGTTGATAGAAGATGATTTTAAACGGAGACATTTTAACTCACATCGTTTAATTGTCATTTTTGAAGCTGTCACCCCCGACGAGTTCCATCGCATCAAGACGTGCACCACATCTAAAGAAGCTTAGGTTCCCCTCCAGCTCACTCACGAGGGCACTAATGCTGTGAAAGCTTCTAAGATGCAAAATCTCACCACTCAATTTGAGACTATTACCATGCTAGAGTCTAAGTTGTTTGATGAATTTTATGCATGAATATTTGATATCGTAAACTCTAGTTTTAATTTCAGTGAGAAAATTCCTGAAATGCGTGTAGTTAAAAAGATTTGAGATCTTTTACGGACCATTTTATTCCTAAGGTTACCATCTTTAATTCATTGGGGATGTTAGATACGCATAGATTATAAGAACTCGTATGAGACCTTTAAACGTATGAGATCGACATGTTTTTCAAAATCGTTAAACCTAAGGATAAGGGTATTGCATTAAAAGTTCAATCTAAAAGAAAAAAGGAAGTGACATCTGACTCCGAGTATGATTTTATTTTGGATGATTTAACCCTTTTTGCTAACAAATTGAAAAAGTTTCTCAAACTTAGGAAAGAAAATAAAAGTTTTGAGAAAGATAAAATATAAATCAAGTAAGAAAAATTTTGAAAAGGAAAGAAAAGATTTCCTAAATGCGAGGATAAGGGTCATTGAAGGTAGGTTTTCCCTTATCCTCGCACTCATAACATCTATCTTCATCACACTTAGTGATAGTGATGTCGAGTCAGTGGATTCTGAGGACGAGTCACCGCATAGACGTAACTTCGCCACGTTCATGGCTAGTCATTTTAGTACATCTAGTACACCTCATGCTGATGAGGAAGCTGCTAAACATGATTACATCGACAGTGAGTCTAGTCATTCCAAAAAAATGGGGGAGATAAAATTTTGACTGAGAGCGAGAGTGACCTTCAACGTGCTTACGTCGAGCTTTATGTCGAGTCCTTTGAAATGAAGAAATAAAACAAAAGTTTAGCACGTAGAGTTTTATCTTTGGAGAAGGTATTAACATAGGCGAGAGAGAGTGATTCCTTGGTGAGAATTTCTTTGGGAGAGATAGTCATTTTAGTAGAGAGGAAAATTGGTGACTTGATCAACAATGTGGCTAGTCTTACGAGAGATCTGCAAACATACGTGAAGACTCGTGAGAAACTTAAATCCCTTTTATCCTAACTGGAGAAAGATCTCGAACAAGCCTAAGAGGTCAAGGTTACTGTTAAGGATACATCGAAGAAGGTTGGAAATATGCTCCTCGATCTCGCTTTAGGCTTTAGGGAGAAGTAAGATATATGTTATGATGGTGCATTCACTTCACATATTGCACCGAAACTGGTTCTTAAATTTGTGGTAAATCCTTATGGGCCTCCACCTAAACCATAAAAGAATGTTCAACCTAAGAAAGCGAACTAAGGTAGACCCAAACAAGTCTATGTTTATACCTATTGCAATAGGAGGGGTCACCTTAGGGAATTTTGCTACAAATTAGGTATAGCTAGACGTACACAAACTCTTGCGTACCGCTATAATGACTTTTGATATTCTTAGAGAGCAAGTTGAGTTCCTAATCATGACTTCACCAAGCTTAATGGAATAATTTCAACGGATGTCTATTTTATTTTAGAACGTTTTTAATGCTTCGACTAGAGCCAACAACGACAAAGGTAAATAAAATGTTACCTCTACTTGGGTATCTAAGAAATACGAGAAAGCCCTTGTTGTGCATATTGCTCTTAAGGTTCAAAATAATTCCCAATGGTATTTTGATAGTGGGTGCTCTAGGATCATGACTGATGACATATTAACTTTTATCAACCTTAAGGATCGCAATAAAGAAAAAGTCACTTTTGGTGATGGGAGTAGGTATAGTATTTTAAGACATGGATGTGTTGAGATATTGGGATTTCCTAAACTAGACAATGCATTGTACATAAAAGTATTAAAGCGAACTTAATTAGCATAAGCCAATTATGCGATGCAAACTTTGCGGTAAAGTTTTATCGGTCTAAACGTAATGCATATGATTAATCCGGTGAATTTTTACTACAAGGAATGAGGATCGAAGATGATTGTTATGGGACTATTCCCAAGTCCTTTTTTATGTGCAACAGTGCCATCGTCCCCTTTATGAACCTTTGGAATCAACGAATAGATCATGTGAACTTTAGACAACTTGAGAAATTAGTGAAAAAGGACCTAGTTCATGGCTTACCGTCACTTGGGAAACCAACTTCCTCGATTTGTGGACCTTGCCAACAAGGATAAAAAAATTCAAAGTCCCCATCAAAAGTTGAATACCATTACCACCACACGTGTTTTAGAGTTGATTCACATGGATCTTATGGTACCTACTTACTCAGATAGTTTAGGTGGTAATATATACATTCTTGTGATGGTTTATGACTTTTCTAGATACTATATTATAGGATTTCTTAGAGAAAAGTTCGATGTGGTTGAGTTCTTAATAACTAAGTGTCGTGTCCTACAAAACCAACACGATGTCACTATTAATCGTATGCGCAGTGACAATGACACTGAATTTAAAGTATCCAGGTTGGATAGTTATTACGATGGAGTGAGCATTAAAAATGATTTTCCGTCCTTTTAAACTCCTCAATAAAATGGGATAATTGAGATAAAGAATCGGACGATACGAGAGATGGCTAGAGCCATGCTTCTTAGAAGAAACGTACTTAGATGTTTTTGGGTAGAAGTGGTGAGTATCGCATACTATACGATAAATAGGTTATATCTTCGTTCGTATATGCTACACATGCCATATTAGTTGGGGATAGGGAAGAAGCCCAACCTATTATATTTTTGTGTCTTTGGGAATACTTGCTACAACTTGACAGATAGAGATCACTTAGGAAAGTTTGACTCCTGAAATAATGAGGGGATATTTTTAGGTTATGCATCGTTGAGTATGGCTTATAGGGTGTTTAACCTTGCATGCTATAAGATTATGGAGTCAATAAATGTCACGCTTAGAGACGACGAGTCACCGATGTCTATTGACCCTAACCCCAAGTGTAAGAATGATGCACCTCTAGTAAAGATCTAATTCTTCCTCATATTACCCCGGTGGACCCCAATAATTATTTAGAGGATCCACCCTCTTGGGTTCGAAAGATTCATGACCCTTCTGCTATAAGTGGTGATCCCACACTAGGTGTCAAAACTCGTTCTCAACTTGAGAATGTGGTTAGCTACCTTTGATACACCTCTTTAGTCTAGCCCAAGAATATGAAAGAAACACTTAAGGACGAGCATTGGACATCCTCTATGCAATATGAGTTACTTCAGTTTTGTAAAAATGATGTCTGGGAGTTATTCCCCCGATCTAGCAAGACAAATGTGATAGGTACCAAGTGGATTTACAAGAATAATATAGATGATAATTGTACCATAGTTCGTAATAAGGTTAGGTTGGTCTTTCAAGGCTACACACGGATTGAGGGTGCAGACTTAGACGAGAGATTCACTCTTGTTGCTAGGATTGAGTTCGTTCCCTTACTAATCAAATGGACGTCAAGAGTGCTTTCCTTAATTGAATTCTATATGAGGAAGTTTACGTGGAACAACCAAAGGGGTTTGTAGATACAAAGCACCTAGGACACGTCTTTTATCTTAAGAAGGACCTATATGGTTTGAATCAATCACCTCGTGCTTGGTAAGAGAGGCTCACTTCCTATCCCTTAGCTCGTGGCTTCAAAAGAGGGGGAGTGAACAAGATGTTATTTGTAAGAGAGAGAGAGAGAGAGAGAGAGAGAGAGAGAGAGAGAGAGAGAGAGAGAGAGAGATGTGTATTCTTAATTGTTCGTGTCTATGTGGATGCCATGGTATTTGGATCCGCGTGCTCCCTATATGCTCACACTTTTGAGGAGGAGATAAAGAGTGAATTTGAGATGAGTATGGTTGGTGAGCTTATGTTCTTCTTAAGTCTTCGGGTGCGTCAGATAGAGGATGGGATATTTATATCTTAATCCAAATATGCTATGGACTTAGTGAAGAAATTTGGTTCAGATTCTGCTAAGCATTCACATACCCTTGTGAGTACATTGACTATGCTTAGCAAAGACACTTTAGGCAAAGACGTAGAGCAAACCCTTTATAGGAGAATGATAATTAGTCTTCTCTACTTAACCGTTAGTCGTCCCGATATTGCCTTTAGCATTAAAGTTTGTGCGCAATACCACTTGCTCTCACTTAAACATATCATTTGATATGTGAGTTGAACTCTTTCCTATGGTCTTTGGTATTCCTTTAATACCGATGACCATTTGTTCGCCTATTCGGATGTTGATTGGGCTGAGGATGTTGATAGTTGTAGGAGCACCTAGGGTGGGTGTTTTTACTTTAGAAGTGCTCTTGTCTCTTGGTTAAGTAAGAAAAAAACTCCATATATTTATCCACGACGAAGGCTGAGTATATTACCACCAGGAGTTGTTGCACGCAACTCTTATGGGTGAAGCAAATATTGGAAGATTATGGGATTTCATAAGGCACAATGACTATTTCATGCGATAATACAAGTGCGGTCCATATATCCTGTAATTTAATCCAACGTTCTCGCACAAAGCACATTATGATACTGAGCATTTTATTCATGATCTAGTTGAGGAGAAGGTTGTGTACTTGAGCTTTATGAGCAGCGAACGTCAATTAGCCTATATTTTCACGAAAACTTTAGATGCACTTAGATTTGAGGATCTTAGGAAGTCTTTGGGTATTTGCTCCGCTGATTGAGTTCGGGTACCTTATCTAGTATAGGATATTTATCATGTTCATATCTTGTTTTTCTATTGCTAGATTATATTATCATTGTATAGATATGTTTTTTCTTTTTGATATATTTTGAAAAATTCCAAAAAGTTTTTTTAGGAAAAGGCTAAAAAAAATCAAAATGATTTTCGGTTGTTAAGAAAAAGTTTGAAAAATTGAAAATGATTTTATTTTGATAATTTTTTTAAAAAGATAAAAAGATTTTTGTATTTTTAATTTTTCACCGTATATGGATAAACATTTAAGATATTCGGATCACCCCAACATTCCGTCCACTCAAGTGACTTTTTTATAGTGCTTTGAGACATGACTTCGTTTCATTAGTGTGCTTAATAATGTGTGGATAACATTTCGTTGATCATTGATGATTACTTTCGACTCTTTATCTCTTTTATTGCCCACGTGCATAGACTTTTTATGATTACTTGTCATGTGTCGAATACGATGTTCTCATCATAATTATGCTTAATAACGAACCAAATATAAAAAGAAATAAGTTGTGCATGTAAGAACCATTGCCCCGAGACTTAAGGAGTACTTACTACATCTTGAGAGATAGAGATCACTTTGTAAAGTTTGACTCCCGAAATAATGAGGGGATATTTTCAGGTTATACACCTTTGAGTAGGGCTTATAGGGTGTTTAACCTTGCATGCTCTAAGGTTATGGAGTTAATAAATGTCACGATTAAAGACGACGAGTCACTGACGTCTATTGACCCTAACCCCAAGTGTAAGGATGATTCACCCATAGTAAAGATTTGATTATTCCTCATACCACCCCGATGGACCCCAATAATTATTTAGAGGATCCACCCTCTAGGGGTCGAAAGGGTCATGACCCTTCCACTATAAGTGGTGATCCCACACTAGGTGTCAAAACTCGTTCTCAACTTGAGAATGTGGTTAGCTACCTTTGATACACCTCTTTAGTCAAGCCCAAGAATGTGAAAGAAACACTTAGGGACGAGCATTGGACATCCTCTATGCAATATGAGTTGCTGCAGTTTTGCAAAAATGATGTCTGGGAGTTAGTCCCCCGATCTAGCAAGACAAATGTGTAGGTACCAAGTGGATTTACAAGAATAATATAGATGATAATTGTACCATAGTTCGTAATAAGGTTAGGTTGGTCTTTCAAGGCTACACACGGATTGAGGGTGCAGACTTAGACGAGAGATTCACTCTTGTTGCTAGGATTGAGTTCGTTCGCTTACTAATCAAATGGACGTCAAGAGTGCTTTCCTTAATGGCATTCTATATGAGGAAGTTTACGTGGAACAACCAAAGGGGTTTGTAGATACAAAGCACCCAGGACACGTCTTTTATCTTAAGAAGGACCTATATGGTTTGAAGCAAGCACCTCGTGCTTGGTAAGAGAGGCTCACTTCCTATCCCTTAGCTCGTGGCTTCAAAAGAGGGGGAGTGGACAAGATGTTGTTTGTAAGGAGAGAGAGAGAGAGAGAGGTGTATTCTTAATTGCCCGTGTCTATATGGATGACATGGTATTTGGATCCGCGTGCTCCCTATATGCTCACACTTTTGATGAGGAGATAAAGAGTGAATTTGAGATGAGTATGGTTGGTGAGCTTATGTTCTTCTTAAGTCTTCGGGTGCGTCAGATAGAGGATGGGATATTTATATCTTAATCCAAATATGCTATGGACTTAGTGAAGAAATTTGGTTCAGATTCTGCTAAGCATTCACATACCCTTGTGAGTACATTGACTATGCTTAGAAAAGACACTTTAGGCAAAGACGTAGAGCAAACCCTTTATAGGAGAATGATAATTAGTCTTCTCTACTTAACCGTTAGTCGTCCCGATATTGCCTTTAGCGTTAAAGTTTGTGCGCAATACCACTTGCTCTCACTTAAACATATCATTTGATATGTGAGTTGAACTCTTTCCTATGGTATTTGGTATTCCATTAATACCGATGTCCATTTGTTTGCTTATTCGGATGTTGATTGGGCCGAGGATGTTGATAGTTGTAGGAGCACCTCGGGTGGGTGTTTTTACTTTATAAGTGCTCTTGTCTCTTGGTTAAGTAAGAAAAAAACTCCATATCTTTATCCATGACGAAGGCTGAGTATATTACCACCAGGAGTTGTTGCACGCAACTCTTATGGGTGAAGCAAATATTGGAAGATTATGGGATTTCATAAGGCACAATGACTATTTAATGCGATAATACAAGTGCGGTCCATATATCCTGTAATTTAATCCAACGTTCTCGCACAAAGCACATTATGATACTGAGCATTTTATTCATGATCTAGTTGAGGAGAAGGTTGTGTACTTGAGCTTTATGAGCAGCGAACGTCAATTAGCCTATATTTTCACGAAAACTTTAGATGCACTTAGATTTGAGGATCTTAGGAAGTCTTTGGGTATTTGCTCCGCTGATTGAGTTCGGGTACCTTATCTAGTATAGGATATTTATCATGTTCATATCTTGTTTTTCTATTGCTAGATTATATTATCATTGTATAGATATGTTTTTTCTTTTTGATATATTTTGAAAAATTCCAAAAAGTTTTTTTAGGAAAAGGCTGAAAAAAAATCAAAATGATTTTCGATTATTAAGAAAAAGTTTGAAAAATTGAAAAAGATTTTATTTTGATAATTTTTTTAAAAAGATAAAAAGATTTTTGTATTTTTAATTTTTCACCGTATATGGATAAACATTTAAGATATTCGGATCACCCCAACATTCTATCCATTCAAGTGACTTTTTCATAGTGCTTTGAGACTTGACTTTGTTTCATTAGTGTGCTTAATATTGTGTGGATAACATTTCGTTGATCATTGATGATTACTTTCGACTCTTTGTCTCTTTTATTGCACACGTGCACAGACTTTTTATGATTACTTATCATGTGTCGAATACGATGTTATCATCTTAATTATGCTTAATAACGAACCAAATATAAAAAGAAATAAGTTGTGCAAGTAAGAACCATTGCCTGAATTTTGTTTCCCGAAATATATTAATAAATGTTGAGCAATGGAAAAGGGCTATAAAAAAAAAAATTCTCTTTGCGTTAAAAGCCACTATTTGCAAAAGGAGCCTAAAAGGATTAAAGGCACACAAAAATAGAAGTGCCAAGGCCATTTAGTTTATATTCATTAAATCTTCGCTACATATGAGCATTATGATTTCTTCAAAATATTTGAGAGTGAGTTCTTATATATGAGATATTTAAAGGGAGTTATAAAGTTGAAGATCAATGGGTTTGCACAACGGACTTTCATAAAAAATATTAAATAGTTTGGCATTATTTTTTTGAGAATCATTAAAATTCATGGCATATGGCATAAGTCGAGTTAGTTTCAATTGAGTTCAAAAAACCTTTTCGCCTAAGGTAGTAATTGAATTCTTTCTTTAAAAGTATCTAATGATTGTGCACCTATGTTATGACTGTTTATGTTGATTTGACTATGGAAAATGGTAATAAAATTACATTCCGTTTTCACGATTAAGATATTTTAGTGTTATTCTATGGTGACTATGAATTTTTGTACCCCATATGTATTTTTTTACATCTTATAGTTGGAAAATTTTAAAAAATTCAAAAATAGTTATTTGATAAGGGGAGAAACAAAATATGCATTTTTGGATTATCATCGCATGATGTGTTAGTGATTACTCTTTTGGATATTCATCGCATATACTTAATTATTTATCTCCGTGATGGTATCTTGCTTCTACACGTGATGCCTTTTATTAATGATTAGATTCTACTCCTTAGGGATCAATTTTGGCTTCGGTCTGTGTTTTGTACTGGAATATCCAAAGGGGGAGATTTGTAATAGCAAGTTTTATAATTGTTCAGTTTATTTTTTATTTAGCATATCCTGTTACTCATACACTGCACTATCATAACTGCTTTTACATACTCGAAGACAAAGTTGCAGACTTTTGTTTTGTAAAGCCTTTACTTTTCCAGGGAATTACTTTTTAAGAGTTTGTATTTCAAAATGTTTTTAAGAAAATTTGAAAATTTTGACGACTCGTGAGAATAAGTTTTGCTTGTCATTCGAACGAATTGTGTTATGTCATTAAAACGAGATTTCAAACGTTCAAACGAAATCTGGGACGAGGACTTTTTATCCGTTCTGGAATGTCATTTGAAGAATCGTTGGAAGTCGTTCAAACGAGATAGGGTATGTCATTATAACGAGGGTTCCCATATCAAACGCGATGATATTATATCAAGTGTTGGAATGTCGTTTGAACTGTCTTTGGAAGCCTGTTCGAACTTCCTTATAAATAGAGATGCAGAATTAGAGTCGAAAAGAACTCTTTTTAACACTTTTCCACATCCTTTTAGAGTTCCTTTTGTGATCAAACTCTACAAGTTTTTGTCCAAACCCCTTGAAAATTTAGAGATCAATTTATGAAATCAAGAAGAAAAATTTCATTTTCAGGATCCCTTGTAGATTTCACTCTACTATTGGTTTGTGGAGTAGAGGCTCTACTGCTGAAGAAGAAGGCTGATCAATGGATACCAAAGGAAGACTGTTTTTCGTGGACGGTGCTAGACTATACCGTTGCTATAGAAGACTTGACAAAGTGCACATTATACTTAAAGAGCTAAGTAGTTTGTAGTTGTACAGTGCTAAAATAGAGGTTTTTCCAGAAAGGGATTTTTCCTACTTCTTTGCATGTTTGCCTGCTTGGTTTGGCATATTTAATTTGGACTGCATCACTACATGGACACTAAATTAATTCAAGATAATATTTGCTAAAATTGAATTTGTGTGTGGTTAGCCTAAGATACAAATCAATCCATAGAATTCCCGCATTCTCAATAAATGATAAAAATGGTGATTTATGAAACATTTTGATGAAAATGAGATACGTATGGAAGAATTTGATGAGGCAATGTGATGAAAATAATGTTTGATCTAGTATTTTTATAGGAAGTATGGATGTTTCATGAGTTTCGAGATCTCTGGAAAATGAGTTAACCTTTATCTTTTATAGTAGAACCCTAAAACAAAAAAATACCAAACTTTCCAGCGTACTTTTGGTCGGCAGGTCTCAAAGACTATCTATTGGTAGTTCACTTATGCACAAGTTTGATTTTGTTGTCTTGTGAACAACTCAAAAAAAATTTCGTGCATGGGTTATACCATTAAAAAGGTGTTCTAAAGACCTGAAAGTTTTATTTTGATTGAATTTACGAGGTCCAAAAGTAATGATTTCAAATTGAGTCCAAAAGTCGGGCGAGTGACCGAGATTTATGGCTTTTGATGGAATACGGATCTCGGGGAGAGAGATTCTCAACTAGAACATCTGTAGTGTAGGGAGTGCAATATTGGATTGTCTATACCTGGGATCCAATCCAACATAATAAAAACACTAATCTAGGCCTCTACATATCTAGAGTCCGATCTAATGGTCCACACTTGTAATAAAAAATCATTAACGACATTATTATTAAATCACGGGATGCTCATATATAAATTAAATTATGTATTTTAATAACATGAAATTAATATTCCTATAACTCACACAATAAATATACACACATGTCAATTTTAAAATAGTTATAAAATAACCATTGATTTAATTAATTACTTAAAAATATGGAGTATTACAGCTGAGAGGGAAATCCTATGTGGAATGAAGCTAAATCCGTCTTTAAGGGTCAAATAATCAATTTTGATTAATGATGGATGAATCAACAACTTTTCGTCAGTTTATTAACAGGGTCTAACAGTTAGTGCATATTGTATAAAATTACTTCGATGGTAACATTGCAAAAATTATGAGAATCCATCTGTGCAAAACTCCCTAAGCCTCTCTCGGGGGATAGAATTTTGTTTATTAAACAAACGATATATAATAAACAAAATAATAAACAAAATTAAACAAACGATAGAATTTTGCTCTTACCTTCCTAATTATAATTAATCAAATAATAGAAATTTTTTCTTACATTCTTTATTATAACTCTTTAGACGGCATGCCATGTGTTTATTTTTTAGAGCATTTAACAAAAAGCCCACGATATATAATATATTTAAATTTTAGTCCAATATAGTATTAAAAGTAATATTTAGTCCCTCGTAGTTGAAGTTGTAAGGTTATATGTACTTAGGTTATTTCGTAGAGTACACACACACAACACAATTAAAAATTTGCTAAGTAGAGATATATTCTAATTTTAATTGCTTTTGCAAATTTAAAAGTTAGCATGAACAATTAACAACTAAAGTGATGGGATTGATGACTTGATTAAAAGATATAAAATTATCCAATTTTATCCTTTTTATCCTACGCATACATCTATGTGATTTAATAAAGTAAAGTGAAAAAATCACAACCACAACGCGCCGATGTACGAGGAAAACCCAAATGAAAAAAACCTCGGACGGCTGGGGCTAGACAATTCCACTACAAATAGGTTTTACAAAGGACTCAAAAGACTTACAGACTTTGACTCAATCAAGACATGTTGATGTCATCCTCTACCTCCGAATTTGTAGTACGCGAAACTCCAACGCATTGCTCGACACTACTCGTGTCGCGGTATCTACTGAAGCCCAAACTACTGTCTCCACGAAGCTTGAATGCAGAAATCCACTGCAAGTGTGCTTGTTGAATTTCAGATTGCTGGCATGGGGTTTTGGTTCAAATGTTAAATTGTATTGGAGAGGGATTTTTAATCAAAGAAAGAGGAAGATGTGAAAATTTTCTCTTAAGAGTATTTAAAACTTCCTTGTAAAAAAGAACTGATTTTCGTCCATGTATTAAAACTGGACAAGTAGTGGACCATGGCAGTTATATGAAATAAATGCAAGAAAACAGTTTAAATTTTTTCAAAACTGACAGATCTCGTTCGAACAACCTTTCGTTCGAACGAGTTATCTAACGACAGTTCAGTGTAAAGTTAGATAAGTCGTTAGAAATCTCATTCGAACGAGTTCGTTCGAACGAAATTTCTAACGAGTTACCAGTGCAGTTTGGGCAATGTCGTTAGATTTAGGTCTTTTGAACGACCTGGAAGAACTTCGAACGAGATTTCCTTTTTATTTTAAAAAGAGTTAAAATTAATTTCAAAATTGGTTTTTATGAAAATTAATTTTCTATGAAAATTACTCCAACACATAAAAAAATGATTTGGTCATATACCTTTTTAGGAGAATGGACTTGAAGGCATATTTATGTCGCGTGAACTTTGGATGCTCGATTCTCTAAGGTTGTATGAAGCTTGATGAGGAATGACCCAAAAGCATTTTGTCCAAAGGAATGTAGCCAATACTCTAAATGACTCGATTGGAAATTTGTCCTTTGAAATCTCCCCTTTTGGCTATTCCGGGACAAAACGAAATAATAAAAAATAAACAAAAAGACTGAATTTGCTAAGCCAGACATCAAGCTAATTCTAAAGACCGTCCCAAAAACCCAAATAAAAAGACAGAGTAAGTAACTCGACTGACGATGTGCTGCAGAAAAGTAGGTGATGTATCCTACACATATGAAACAACAAATTCATAAAGCGCATGGGGAAATAGAGAATATAAATGCGTTAACTAATCATGAGAATATAAAGAATATAAAGCAAGTTAATTATCATGAGTGTGACATATGTTAAATTTTAATTAACTCCCCCTAAATTATGAATTATGAACTCCCCCTATCAATGTTTCTCCCCCTTTTTGTCCGAAAAAGACAAAGGAATAGATATAACCTACATGGTTAAAATGAAATCAATAGAAAAATAAGCAACACAATCCAAGAAACATATGGGCAACAGTTGAAGAAACAGGAGAGATTGCATTAACATAAATGGAAAAACCAAATATCCATACATTAGTAAAGAGAATGTAACCAAAGCAAAGAAGTAGCTACAAGTGAGAAAATGTAAATACAGATGTTCCGCTCGTCCTCCCAAATACAAAAGAAAGAGACTAAAACATAAATGAAATCAAGGAGCAGGGGCATCATTTGGTGAATCATCTGGAAGGGACCCGGTGCCGGATGAGCCAGCTCCACGGCGCATCTCCATGCGACGGATCGCCTCAAGGTGCTGAAGAAGCGTAGAATCCCGACGCGCTTGAGCTTCATCCCTGCATTCTTGAGCCTCCTCACGGCGAGCCTGAGCCTCCCTATCTTGGTGCATAGAAATCTGAAGCTCCTGCAATATAGCCAGATCTTGACGCCTATCTTCTTGAATTTTCTCCACCTGTGAATGCACAAACCTAATATCTTTCGATTCAATGGGTGTGGGAGCATGAGAAGAAGATGGTCTAGGGGTGGCACGAGAGGGTGTAGGTTTACTAGGGGCAGGAGTGGAGGAAGTGACGGATTGAGAAGATACAGAGTGAGAGGGAGTGAGTTGAGGAGTATCGGGGGGTAAGTGACCACGAGACCTACCAACAGAGGACATATCAATGGTTTGGTAGCGGGTCACCGGGATATTGGTGGGAAGATGAGGGCAGCCGACGGTAAGACAAAAGCGGGTAATAATAACGGCAAAGGGGAGGGCTTGTGTAGCGGGACCGGAGGGAAGGATTCTAACAGACTTAATGATAAGATAAATGAAGTAATGGCAAACATGAGGTCCACGTGCATCTTTGTGATTTGGGTTGAGTTTGCACATGGAATGAGACAAGCACAAACAATCCAATTGAGGACCATAAAATCAGTATGTTAATTTTTATGAAAAATTATAACAATGCCGGGTTGGGTAATCCTACACACGATGCTCATAACCAAAGTAGGGTCAGGACGAGAAGCGGGAGCCCAAGGGTAGGATGGATTATTGACACGGGGTAAAGAGAGGAGGCGAGTTATGGAGTCGGGACTGGCAATGATCTCCCAACCTCTCACACGAGAGAAAATATGATCCTCCTAAACAGACATATCAAAATAAAATTTCCGAATAAGGTCGGGAAAGATTGTGTCAATGAGGGAGAACAAGGGGTCCCACCTTAAGTGAGATATTCAGGAGTGAATGGTGGTGCCTGCTAGAGATGGGAGATGGACAAGTTTTTCACGGACAATGGCCCTAGTTGAAAAACCTTGTGTATGGTATTGTGTATGGATGGAGAGTGTCACCCAATGCAATTTAAGATCAGGGATGGACGCAGTGACACTGTTCTCCTCATCGGATGAGGATGAAGAAGAGGAGGAAGAACGTTCCTTGGGAGAGTCGCTAATGCGACGGGTGCGACGACTACGAGGGGCCATGCTAAAAAGGACTAAACTAGAACCTACCCAAACAAACATCCATCCAAACCGCCAAACACACCAATAAACCAACAAACTAAGCAACAATAATACCCATCCTCCGTTAGATATAAAACAAAAACAAAATAAAAAATATTAATAAAAAATAAGAAAATTTCCATGAAATTTAAAAAAAAAAATTTAAAGAAAAATAGTAATGTTCATGGAAATCAACTTAACTGGGGGCAGCACAAACAAAATTATGATATAGTGTATAGCCCCAAAATAAAACTATATATATATATACACATATACATATACCTAGAAATAAGAGAAGAGAAAAAAAAATACCTAGAAGAGATAAGAGGAAGAACACCAAACTTCGGAACCCTAGCTTAAAAATGATGAGATGGAAGAGAAATGAGTGTGTTGGGAGGAAAAATGAAGTTTAATGGAGGTGATGGGGATATTCGTAGGAAAAATGGAGAATGAGAGAAGTGGGAAAATGGGTAATGGGTGTAGTGTGTAATGGGTAGTGTAAGAGGAAGTGGAGAGGAGAGAAATGGCGAAAAATTGGTCAAATGGGAAATCGTGGGAACGAGGAGAGAGAAAAAAATGAAACGGCTGAAATTTTGGGAAGAGAAATCGCCCAAAATAAACATAGGTCGTTCGAACGAGAAAAGTCGTTCGAACGACTTGCTTCGAACGATATCCCAGAGACATTTAATGAATCTTGTTAGAAATTTTGTTAGAAGTTCGTTCGAACGACATTTTCGTTCGAATGACAATTCGAACGATGTTCCAGACTTGAATGAAGAAAAGTCGTTTAAAAACTCGTTTGAACGAGTTTTACTAACGAAATTTAACCAGGTTTAAAAAGAAGAAAAATAAAATAGGATTGAAAATAACATATAAGAAGGAATTGGGAAGGCCAGAAAGTTACCAAAATGAAGATTTTAATTGTCCTAGCTTGTGAAGACATATCCAAACTGTGGGAGCGAAAATATAGGAGTGTGAACAATGCGAGTGAGAGTTTTTACCCAAGACAACGCATAAGTGCGGAATGCCAAACAATATATAAACATAATGTGCACTCACATCAGCCTTGTGTCAATAAAGAAATACCATTGGACACTCAAACACTAAAGCAACACGTATACAAGATAGATGATTCTCTCGCCAATGTTGTCACAATTAGAAAGCAATGGATCGAATAAATGTGCATGCCCATTGATCTTCAACTTATATCTTCCATTAGCAACTTTAGATTGAGACTTTTATTTTGAAGAATCAATCAAGCTAAATATTTTTGTCCTTGGCATTATCTATCATTTTTCAATGCTTCAATTTTAATCACTTATACTATTATGCAAATGGAGGCCATTCACGCAAAAACTTTTTATTTTTCACAGCCCGAGTCCATTACTAGAAACAACAAACAACCGGATGAATATAATTACTTTTTGTTTAAATCCGGGCAATGGATGATCATGCACAATTTCGATTGCTTATAAGAGATGTGACTAAGGTTGAGAAGACAACACCAAATCTCACCTTACGAGTACAATGTGAAAAAGATATCCCCAATATTTCATGAAAAATGTGTGCAAGAAGGCAAATATATGAGGCAGTCACAGAAATACATATCATAAAAGAGCATATTTGTGCATAAGAGAAACGAAATCCGGCTTGACTACTCATCGAAAGCCACGTGGACATGAAATAGGTTAGAGATCCGAACACATCGAACACAAAATCATACGGACAAAAATCATTGAATGCTTTTCTAACCTTTCCCTTTTTCCTTGAAAATAAGAAAGAGAAATATTTTTTATATTTTGAATAAAATATTTACAAAAATAATCTAGTTCATAGGTATAAAAATATTCATGAGAAACAACCTAAACTAGATAGACGGCTTCGATCTTAATCAATGGAGCAAACCCCAATTGATTTCCTAAGGTTTTCAAACCTAAGGGCATCTAAAGGTTTGGTAAAGATATCGACCAATTGTTGATCGGTACCAATGAAGCTTAGAGAAACAATTTTCTCTTCAACTAAGTCACGAATAACATGTTCACGGATCCTAATATGCTTGGTTCTAGAATGTTGAACGGTGTTACGGGAAATGTGAATTGCACTAGTATTGTCGCAATAGATAGTAATAGTGCCTTGAGAAATATCGTAATCTTCCAACATTTGTTTCATCCAAATGAGTTGAGTGCAACAACTCCCGGCGGCTATGTATTCGGCCTCCACCGTGGAAAAGAAATAGAGTTTTGTTTCTTGCTCATCCATGAGACAAGTGCACTACCAAAGTAGAAACAAGCGCCAGATGTACTTTTGCATCCATTAACATCTCCTGCCCAATAGGCGTCCGAATATGCCGATAGACAATCATTTGTGTCGAAGAAATACCAAATCCCAAAAGACAGGGTCCCACTAACATATTTGATAATACGTTTAATGGCAAGTACATGAGACTCTTTTGGGGAGGCTTGATAGCGGGCACAAACTCCTACACTAAAATATCCGGATGACTAGTGGTTAGGTAAAGTAAACTACCTATCATACTCCTAAAGAGCGTGTGCTCTACGTCCTTTTCTTCGGCCTCCTTACTGAGTTTAATCGAAGAACTCATAGGAGTACGTGCATGCTTAGCGGATTCGAGTTTAAATTTCTTAACAAGGTCTTTAGAATATTTAGTTTGGGATAAAAATATCCCACTTTCGAGTTGACGAACTTAAAGGCCTAGAAAGAAAGTAAGTTCACCGACCATACTCATCTCAAATTCATCTTGCATTTCTTTTGAAAAAATTTGAGTATATTTATCACGTAAAACCAAACACTATGTCGCCGACATACAATTGTGAAACTAGAATAGCTTTCTCATCATGACGGGCAAATAGTGTCATATCTACCCCCCTCTAAAAAATCCACGAGAAAGGAGATAAGAAGTGAGTCTTTCATACTAAGCACGGGGTGCTTGTTTCAAGCCATATAGCGCTTTCTGTAGGAAGAAGACATGATTAGGAGGCTTTGGGTCCTCAAACCCTTTAGGTTGTTCAACATGGCTTCTTCTTGAAGAATACCATTTAAAAAGGAATTTTTTACATCCATTTGATATAATTTAAATTTAAGGTGACATGCTATGGCTAGTAAAAGGTGAACCGATTCTAACCTAGCAATTGGAACAAAAGTCTCTTCAAAGTCAACACCTTTTATTTGGGTGTATCCTTGGGCAACCAACCTAGCTGTGTTACAAACAATGACACCATTTTCATCCATTTTATTTTTGAAAATCCATTTCGTGCCAATGACGTTTGTATTAGAAAGCCTAGGGACTAATTCCCAAACATCATTTTTCTTAAATTGAAACAATTCTTCTTGCATGGTATCAATCCAATGTTCATTTTTTAATGCTTCTTTAAAGTTTTTAGGTTCAATTTTATAAGTATAGTACAAATAGGTAACTTCATTTTCTAATTGAGCCCTAGTCTTGATACCTACCTCGAGATCTCCTATAATGTTTAAAGGGTCATGGCTTTTACGAACCCAAGGAGAAGGATCCTTTTTCTCTATAGTGGGAACAACCAAATCATTGTGAGACTCAATATTTTTAACATCGAAAACAACATCACACTCACATAACAAATCTTCCTCATTTTCAATAAATGTGGCCGGAACATCATCTTTTATTACAACATTTATTGATTCCATGACTTTAGAGCTACTTTAGTTGAAAACTCTAAAAGCTCTACTATTTTGAGAATATCCTAGGAAAATACCTTCATCACTCCTTCAGTCAAATTTACCTAGAAGTTCTCTATCTCGAAGTATATAACAAGGACTACCAAAAACTCTAAAATAGGCCAAATTAGGCTTCTTGCCCGTCCACAATTCATATGGCACTTTGTTAGTATTAGGACGCAAATAAACCCTACTTCAGTGTGACATGCGATGTTAACCACTTCGGCTCAAAACCTACAAGGCATATTTCTTCCTAGGAGCATAGATCTTGCCATTTCTTGGATCGTTCGATTTTTTCTTTCAACTATACCATTTTGTTGTGGAGTTAGAACGATCGAGAATTCATGTTTAATTACTATTTCATCACAAAAGGAATTTACACTGGATTCCTTGAATTCGGTTCCATTATCACTCCTAAAGCTGTTTATGGTAATACCGTGTTGATTTTGAAGAATTCTACACTTAATAGTGAGAAAATCAACAGTCTCAGATTTTTCTCTTAGAATGCCTACTATGGAGTATCTAGAAAAATCATCCACGATTACTAAGATATATCTCTTTGCTCCTATGCTCTCGGTACGAGTGGGACCCATAAGGTCCATGTGTATCAATTCTAAGACACGAGAGGTAGTTATTGAGTTTAACTTTTTATGTGGATTCTTAATTTGCTTTCCTAATTGACAAGGCCCGTAAATAGTGGAGTTTGGTTTTCCTAGAGATGGTAAACCTTGAACTAGTTCTTTCCTCACTAATCGATTAAGATGTCTAAAGTTAACATGACCCAATCTTTTATGCCAAAGATCGACAGACGAGGATTTTACTTTATTGCAAACTAAAAAGGATTTAAGAACTATTTCGTAGCAATTGTCACTAGTTCTCACACCTTGTAAAATAGATTCACCCGATTGATCATATACGATGCACTCCGATTGACTAAACTTAACATCAAGATTTTCATCACATAATTGGCTAATACTTATCAAATTAGCCTTGAGACAATCATCATAAAGGACATTTTCAAGTTTAGGAAACTCGAAGATTTTAATAGATCCTCTATCCATGATTCGAGATTTGCTTCTATCCCCAAAGGTGACCTTACCATCTTTATAGTTTTCAAGAGTCGTAAACAAAGATTTATCACTGGTCATATGTCTCGAAAAACCACTATCCAAGTACCATTGGGAGGTATTTTGAGCCTTAAGTGCAATATGAGGAACAAAAGCTTTATTGGTATGATCTTTCTTAAGCCAAGCTTGAGTTGTATTCTTTCCTTTGTTGGATCTAGTGTTATGATTGGAATTATTTCCTTGGACTTTAGAAAACCGAAGAAACTCTTCCATTAGACCTTTAGAAATATTAACTAAATACTCCACTTGGCTTTTAAGGATAGCTAAGGAGCTATAGTGTTGCTTAGGAGTTGTGAAATAAGAGTTATTCCCAAGCTTGTAATAAAAATCTTTAAGATGACCCCATTTGTGACAATAAGTGCACACATAAGGTTGTTTTGGACTCACTTTTGAAGATTTATTAGGAGGACTTATTTTAGGTAGATAAGGTTTAAGAGAATTAGATTTGGTAACAAACTTAGCTACGGGTTCGGGTTTGACTTTAGATGACTCTCCTTCTTCATATCCTATACCCTTTATCTCTTGATAACCTTTCTCCTTATATCCCAAAACAGGACCTAGAAATAATTTTCCCATTCTTCCTGAATTATCTTCGAGTGTGACTTTGACTTCACGAAAGGACTTGAGATCTTTTTCAAGTTGTACAATTTTAGCTTCAAGAGATTTTCTAATCTCAAAAGGCTCATGAAGAGCTTTGTTTGTACCTTCTAAGGAGTTAATTAAATCGCATTTTTCTTTGCCTACCAATATAAGCTTCTCAGAGAGGGATATCTTAATTGCCTCGAGTTGACTAACTAAAGCCTCCTTCTCCTTCAGGCCTTTCAACTCTTTTTCTAAAGTTAAGACTTTAAAGGTTAGACTTTTGTTTACTTTTTGAATACGAAGAGACTCAGTGTAGAGTTCAGAATAGGTGGATTACAGTTCACTCTCATATATTTCACTTTCAATTCCTTTTTCATCACTATTAGTAAAGTGAGTGGAAGTAACCTCAAGATTTTTCTCGGAATTGTCAACATTAGGGTGTGACTCACTTGAATTACTAGTATGGCTTGCTATAAAAGCAGTGAAAATATTTCTAAATGGGATAGAGTCATCAGAGTCTTCAGACTCATTATCACTGTCGCTTAGATTAGTATTGTAAACTGCCTTTTCTTTGCCTTGCCTCTTAAGTTTAGTAGGGCACTCAAATGCTCGATGACCACATCCCTCACACTCAAAGCATCTCTCTGAATCATCTTTTTTAAAGTTGTCTCTGTTGAACTTCTTAGGATCCTGATTATTGAATTTTCTATTACCTTTGTTTTTTTTGTTCTCAAATTTTGGTTTTCAAATTTTGAGTTTTTCTTTTTGAACTTGAGAATTTTTTTAGATTTTTTAGCAAATAGAGCTATATCATCAGGATCTATATCAGAATCATCAGATTCAGACATTTCTACTTTCTTTACTTTCAAGGCAACACCTTTATCTTTTCTTTTGTTATCTTTAGGAAACATATCTAATTCATATGTTTGAAAATCACCAACAAGCTCTTCAAGTTTCAAAGTATTTAGATTTCCTAATGAATTAAGAAAAGTGACTTTAGGGATGAAACGCTTAGGAAGACATCTAAGAATTTTCTTAACAACATGATCTTCAGATATTTATCACCTAAGTTAAAGCAAGAATTAACAATATCAGTTATACGAGCATAAAACTTATCAAACGTTTTAGTTTCTTTCATGGTGATGGTTTCAAATTAAGTTGTTAAGTTTTGTAGTTTTGAAGCTTTAACTACACTAGTTCCCTCACGAGTAACTTGGAGAATATTCCAAGCTTCCTTTGACGTCTCACACGTCATTATACGACGAAATTCATTGGGAGTCACCTCACTAAACAAGGCATTTAAACCTTTAGAGTTAAAGTTACACCATTTCAATTCTTCCTCACTCCAATGTTCTACAGGTGTTAAAATAGTTTCATCATCAACAATCATAGTAGGAGGGGACCATCCTCTTTCAACAACAACCCAAACACGTTCATCAATTGATTTAAGGGAAGATTTTATACGTGCTTTCCAATAGGTGTAATTAGTTCCATCAAACATAGGTGGTCTATTCGACGAAAAACTTTCCATATAACCTCCAGGATTCATCTAAATAACTTTTAGAGACTAGATCTGATACTAATTTAAAGTTGTAAGGTTATATGTACTTAGGTTATTTCGTAGAGTACACACACACAACGCAATTAAAAATTTGCCAAGTAGAGATATATTCCAATTTTAATTGCTTTTGCAAATTTAAAAGTTAGCAAGAACAATTAACAATTAAAGTGATGGAATTGATAACTTGATTAAAAGATATTTAATTATCCGATTTTATCCTTTTTATCCTACGCATACATCTATGTGAATTAATAAAGTAAAGTGCGAAAATCACAACCACAACGCGCCGATCTACGAGAAAAACCCAAATGGGAAAAACCTCGGACGGCTGGGGCTAGACAAATCCACTACAAATAGGTTTTACAAAGGACTCAAAAGACTTACAGACTTTGACTCAATCAAGATATGCCGATGTCGTCCTCTACCTCTGAATTTGTAGTACACGAAGCTCCAACGTCTTGCTCGATACTATACGTGTCGCGGTATCCACCGAAGCCCAAACTACCGTTTCCACTAAGCTTGAATGCAGAAATCCACCGCAAGTGTGCTTGTTGAATTTCAGATTGATGGCATGGGGTTTTGGTTCAAAGGTTAAAATGTGTTGGAGAAGGATTTTTAATCAAAAAAAGAGGAAGATGTGAAATTTTTCTCTTAAGAGTATTTAAAACTTCCTTGTCAAAAAGAACAGATTTTCGTCCACGTATTAAAACTGGAAAAGTAGTGGACCATGGCAGTTATATAAAATAAATGAAAGAAAACAGTTTAAAAAATTTCAAAACTGACAGATCTCGTTCAAACGACCTTTCGTTCGAACGAGTTATCTAACGATAGTTCAGCATAAGTCGTTAGAAATCTCGTTCGAACAAGTTCGTCCGAACGACATTTCTAACGAGTTACCAGTGCAGTCTGGGTAATGTCGTTAGATCCAGGTCGTTCGAAGGACCTAGGAGAACTTCGAAGAAGATTTTCTTTTTCCTTTAAAAATAGTTAAAATTAATTTCAAAATTGGTTTTGATGAAAATTAATTTTCTATGAAAATTACTCCAACACATAAAAATTTATTTGGTCATATACCTTTTTAGGAGAATGGACTTGAAGGCATATTGATGTCGGGTGAACTTTGGATGCTCGATTCTCTAAGGTTGTATGAAGCTTGATGAGGAATGACCCAAAAGCGTTTTGTCCAACGGAATGTAGCCAATGCTATAAATGACTCGATTGAAAATTTGTCCTTATTATAGTGACGTTATCATGACTATAGCATTAAATGGAACATTTTTGGAGACTAAAAATTTTATATATATATATATATATATATATAAACATTAAATATAATATTTTTTAAAACTACAAATTATTTGTGAAAATATATTGGACGAAACCTTAAATGGAATTTTTTGTAAGGACTAAACATTAATTATACCTTTTTTTAAAATGATAGGGTCCTTAAGTATATAGATCAGTTCAGATTCTTTAAATGCTAAGTTCATTTTTCTTATGTTGTTTTTTGTGTTGAAATATTAAAAATTAAGGGGCTTATAAGCTTTAATCCCTAGTCACAAGATTTTGGACACTTTAAGTCCACAACTACTTAAAATAAATGCTTAGGGTGCACATTGAAACATATGTATGTCGTAATTTTCTTATTCGGGACCCCTGATTAACCATTCTTCGTCTTCGCGCTTCGTCTCCTCTAAAATCAAATTGCATAAAATTTCTAAAAATCCTAGACTCTATATTTCCTTAAATCGTACGTTCTTTTACAGTGATTTTCAACACAGACAGCCAAAACCATATACAAACTATGATTACAACATATTTCATATATAAAACAATCGAAGTCAATCCACAATTAGTTTGATACACAATCAACTTAAAACAATATATAATCTAACTCAAACAAAAACTAACTAACAATGAATTTCTTTAGGTTGACGTCTCCCGTTTTATGATTTTTATCTAAGGAGTTACATAACTACTTCCTTTTTTTAGACCGTACACGTTGTGTAGTTTCTTGAAATAATTGAGGATGCCGTTTTTACAAAAACATTGGCATGCTTCCATGCCTATCACCACTTTTTGTATCTGTTTACTTTAAGAGCAAGAGGCCCCTCATTGGCAAACTTTGCAAGATTTAATATTATGCTATAGGAACAACAACTCTTAAATTATGCTCTATTAGGTTTCTCGAATTTATCCCCATGACTTACATGGGTATGAATAGTGACAGAAAGTGAGGCATTTGTAGAGTTGTTCTCCATTGCTGTAAAATAGAAAATCTCTCTCTCTCTCATATATATATATATATATATATATATATATATATATATGTGTGTGTGTGTGTGTGTGTGTGTGTGTGTGTGATTAATGTTTAGCAAGTGGTCCAAATTTTAAATTCAAATGCCCTAACTATGATAAAGTCAAATGCGCATGTGTGTGTGTGCGCGTGTGTGTGATTGTTGTCGTCTACCTCCCGGGTTGCAATGGTCTTCTTCTTGTAGTTGCACTCCAAACAAGAACCCAAACTTAATGGTTTTTTTAAGGGTATTTTTTTATATTTCAGGTCCAAACTTAAACCAACAATATCCATAAAATTTAAATTGACCCTAGTTTGAAACTTAAACTAATAATATCCATAAACTTAAACCAACATTAGTCATCTATATGTATTTTTTTTAGAATACACATACACATACACGTACATACACAATACACACACACACACACACACACACACACATATAGAGTATACATATACAGTATACACACATACATACACAATACACACATATACAGTATACACAAATATATGCATAATACACACATGTATATACATATACATACACACACACACACACACACACACACACACACATATACATATAGAAATACACACATGTACACATAGAAATACACTCAAGTATATACAAATGCACAAAATATTACCTTGAGAGGGTTTAGAAAAACTTGAGATTAAGATTGAGAGAAAGCCAAAATCGCCGGAGAGAGGGAAACTTGAGAGGCGTTTAGAAATTTTTGTGGGAAAATGAAAAACTCATATGGGAAATTTTGTATAAAGACACTGGTCACGACCCTCAACCGTGATCACGTGCCGTGACCCCTTTAAAATTTAACATGTCATCATGGAAATAAGATTATGGTCCCGGCCCAAAGTCGTGACTCGATTCGCGGAATGGTCACGGTCCCAAGCCGTGATTAGGTTAGTGTATATTTTGGTTTATGGTCATGGACTTGGACCATGACCCTATTCGCGACCACACTTAGAGGGAAACTTGGCATCATAATGGTCACACACGGGTCACGGCTATGGTCCGTGACCCGTATTAGTCATGGATTTGGTCCGTGACCACATGCAAGATGATCCATGACCACACTGGTTATGGACTTGGTCACGGCAGCTTTGAAGATAGTCATGGCTCTTGGTCGTCACCAGCTGGTTACGAGTATGGAATGTGACCCCCATACCGTGACCATTCGTAGGATTTGGTGTAGTGTAGGCACCAATTCTGCCCTTTCGATCTCTCGTAGGCTATAATAATATTCTTTTTTTTCCTCCAAAACGTAATTTTCATGTGATGTGTGCGGAGTGAAATGAATGAGAAAAAAATCGTCATACTCACGTCATGGAAAATACGAAGATGACTCATTCTGGGGAGTATAAATAATAAGAAAAAAGATAACCTAAAAGGTAGTCGAAATGTGAGCAGTGCACCATATCGTAATCCATCGCGAGGAATGTTATATGCATGTCTGACAGGGTCACTAAAAATATAATAAGGAGAAAGGCTACGTTGTGTGTAATACATCGGATCATAATCCACTATGAGGAAACAGATATGCAAGTCTGAAGGAATTGTAAAAATGAAGAAGAATAAAAAATATGAAAACATAATGCAATGTGAGCACCACACAGGATCATGATTTCTAGGAACATATAAATCAGTGCATATATATAAATATGAGAATAAATAAAATGAAGAAAGATAAGAAAAGAGGACTCGAATCCCGAGGAAGACTCGAGGTGCTTACGTTGCCAAAATGGCATCAAAGTCCACTTAGTTCGATAACATGTAAGAGTAGGATTTATCCCATGAACCCAAAACTAGAATTTCCTTTAGTTTGTTAGAAAATACATACAAGTGTAGAAAGTGTGAAAAAATGGGAGAAAAATTCTAATTTGGGATTTAAAGATTAAACCCTTTTTTTGGCTTTTTAGATTTATGAAACTATGTTTCTGTATATATAAATACCAAGAAAGGATTATTTAGGATGAGTAAGTGAAAACAAAACAAAAGATAAGCTAAGAGTGAACAAAGTGTGATAAATGACACTAATTAAATGAGCTACAAAAAGATATAAGTAGACCTTCTATGAAACTTTGCTACTGATTTTTGAGGTGAAGTGGGCTGGTTATTTGTGTTGATAAAGTGGTGGTGAAATGGGTGGAAAAGGTGGGGTGAAAGTGATGTAAGGCAAAGTGGAGAAAAGATTGGAAAATGATGGCCTTTTGAAAATGGAGCACTAATTTCGAGACAGGGGCACTTCAGATCTCGAAGAAGGGATCTTTAGGAATAAGGTCATGACCTCCTTAAATAGTAAAATTTTAGTGTTAGGGGGTCTTCCAATCGACATAGGCCTAGGCCTACCTATTGCCATACCCCCTATCATGCTGGCTAAGTAAAGTACTCCTCTGTCGATAAACAGAGGGTCAGGGATGCCTATAGACAATCTAAAAAGAACTTTTTTTTAGAAAAATGACGATAAAATAAAAATCGTAAGTTCGAATCATGCATATTCGGGACCATTGCAAAGGGTATTCAGAGCCCTACAAAAGTGCATTTAGCTACTCCTGAGTCTGATAGTTGACCAAATTCAAATGGATCTCTAAAACGCTCGGTGGCCTCTAGGTTAGGGTTTGGAGTAAAAAAGCAAGTACACATAAATCATTAGGACGATTCGCACATGGTATGGACCTTTGGAAAGGGTATTCAGAGCCCTATGAAAGTGCATTGGCCCACTCTCGGGTCCAATAGTCAACTTAAGTCAAATAGAGGTCGAAAGTGCCAGATGGACGCTTAGAAACAGATTCTAGCCATGAGGGGGTGGGGGAAGTTTTAATGCAAGAGGGAATACCTATAGTATATTTGAGCAATACATTATTGTGACACCCCGCCTAGTTAAATACCGGATGATCAGTCCTTTATTAAATTAATTCAAAGTGCCCGGTTGGTTCATTCTTAGCATCACTGTCATAAAACAATTTTCTTTATTAACCACCTAATAAATAATTAAGCTAAGTGTCAAAACATATAATTTTATTTTATTTAAATTCCATTGTAAAGATCTTATGCGTATAAACCAATTTACTAATGATAAATAAAACAAACCATTCAAATGAGATATGCTAACTAGATTACTCAATCCAAATAAATATCCACAACTACTGTCAACGTAAAAGATAAAACAAACCCAATTAAAAACTGAATACCGAAACTATAAGTGAGTAAAAAATATTTATCAAATCTAAACAGGAATCCGGATAGGGGCGAAGCATGCCCTATCTGAAAAGAACTAATTCAGAAGCTCAGGAGTCAAAGAAAGAATCGTTTACTGCAAGGGTCTGCAACTCCCATATAAACTGCAGCACGTCGTTGTCCAATGTATTACACTTGACGCCCCTGTGGCTAGGCATATATATATATATATACAAGAGAAGGAAGAAAATGGCAGGAAACAGGCCAGGGCACGAGTGTAAAATAGCTTTAAAAAATGGTTTAGCAACTATTTAAATTGCTTACTAGTTAATATGACAAACATGTTAGTACGCGACACTCTCTTAAGAATTCTCACCTCTCATCTAGTGTACACGCCTATCGTATGACTAAAATGGCTCATAAGTCTAACCCAATTCTCCTCCCATAAATTCTAATTCGCGAGATCGTATGTCTATGATTTATTTAAGATACCATCTTCTTAAGGATTATTTAAGTCAATTTTGTATTTCTCAACACCGATGTGAAGTTCCAAGCACTTACCATAATTAGGAGCATTTATTCAATATTTATCTACATGTACGCCCAGTACAAGGATTCCGGGTAAATGTATATATGTATTAATCACTCATAAAATATATATACTAATCAACACCCCACATAAAATCTATGGTTGTGGCATACTCTGCTATTAAGTCCCCGTATCTCTCGTATAAAGGAAAATACTAGTTCGGAATCACTCTCGAACTGTATTAACGCAATACACACATAATGGAGGCGAATCATAGTTCCAAGTCACTAAGAGGTCAGGACATACCCTCACGTCTCTTAGGACCGTCTAACTAAAGCCTTTACCACCTATGTTCTAGGGTATTAGTCAATATCCCCCATAAAGATCCCATCGAGATAAGACTGTCCGAGCGATGCAACATCCGGGATAACAAGTAGCGCGAATATGATTATACACAAATATATACATTTTGCACAAACATTCGGTATATATATATTCTCACATATCTCAGTTAGGTTCGCCCACGGCCCATAATAATATTTTAACCATACGTGGCACAAATCACCCAAGTCTTACGTATAATTAACCCATTTCTTTTTATTCTCAATTGTCGTCATTTCGTAAGTACTTCTCATCCCTAAAATTTTTTCTTATGCTAGATGTAAATTCAGTAGGTGTACCCTCACTAACATACTAGTCTAAGTCTTCCTAGAGTCTCCCCATACCTCACTTAACGTACGCATGTTTTCTATCCAATTTTATGCCCCCGTTATCCCATGGTTACATCTCGTATAAAATTACATTTATTGGAACCTACTTAGACCCTACCATCCTCCCCATGACCCATGTTGATCTTTAATTTATATCCAAGGGTTGGTACACATTTTAATCGAATTAACCGAAAAAGGAAAAATTATACAATTTCTAGGAGGGGTCGATCGATCGATCGAGCAGTTCTTGCCCAGATTCTGCAAATTTATACCTATGGGTTTCTTCTATAAATCTTACCCAAATCTCCATTAGCAAGCCCCAAACTCCCAACCAACCATAAGGATCATTATATAAACAATAATAGATGATTTCTAACATAAGATTTCCATTAATTCATCAAGAATCATCATCAAACGAATTAAATTCAAGGATTTATTCTAACCCTAGTTTATTTTATTTCACATGAATTCCATTGATTTTCAGATTCATATCTCTATAGGGCATCAATTTCGTGTTCACCAATCTAAATCCAATAAAGGAATCATCCTAACATGATTTATATTCTGCAATTTTAACAATTATTCCCAGCCATCAATTATCTTTTTATGAAACATAAATATTATTATCCTACACTAGCATGGGTGTGATATCAACCAAAATAACAGCAAGTTAGATATTTGCCTTAGAGATGAAGGTCTAATTCACTAGTGTTTATGGGTATGGTTGCGTCCCTCATTTCCTGATCTACGCGTTGGTGGTGAAAGATGGCAAAGGTGGTGTAGTTTGGTGGCTCTCCTCCTTGGAAGGATTCTCTCTTCCCTCTTCCTTAGCCTCTCTGAAACTCTACAACTTCTAACCCTCGAGGAATCTAACTCCCATCAGATATAACTCTTGAATTTTCGTCCATATTTAAGCCTTAAAATGGATAATTACTAAAATGTCCTCCCGGGTTTCCGGTTAGGCCTAAAAACATCCCGAGACCCAAACTAAACCTCCTGGTACATTTTTCTGACTATCTCGACCCTTTCGGACATGTTGGAGCACTCAAAATGACCACACGAAAGACTTATAATTTAATTACTTTATATTCCATTAATTTAGTCCCGACACGACGACTTAAATTCTATAATTATCGTGTTATTCACGCGCGACAATTTTAATAAATCCAATTCTATGCATTACTTTACGCATTAAGTAATTTCCACCAAATAATTACTAACTTTCATCACACTAGCAAATGTTTATTTTAAAATCCGAATTAATATTAAATAAATTTCATCCCAATTTAATTTAATAAAGTCCTCATAATAAAAGCCATAAAAATAGGGAGTATTACATACTTCCCCCTAATAACGGAATTTCGTCCCGAAATTCAAAAAATAAAGCATACATGGTAAAAATAATATATGGGTATTTTTGGCATATATCTGCCTCGCGCTCCCAAGTGGACTCCTCCACGTTATGATGCTCCCACTGGACCCGTAAAAGTGGATCTACCTTCGACCTCAATCTCCTCTCGCTATGGTCTGTGATAACCACTGGTCTCTCCTCATAAGAACTCTTGGGCTATAAGTCAATCTCCTCAATCGCGATGTGAGTGTGGGCCATATCATCCCGAAGATATCGCCTCAACGACGAAATGTGGAACACATCATGAATACTGTGCAAGTGCTCTGACAATGCCAATCTATATGCCACCGGTCCTACCCTCTCGATAATGGGAAATGGTCCTACATACCTCGGAGCCAATTTCCCTTTCTTTTCGAACCTAATTAATCCCTTCATAGGAGACGCTCACAATAATACTTGGTCTCATGCTAAACTACCGGAAAGACCGCTTTGTATCAGCGTAGATTTTCTGCCTATCCTGGGCTACTCGAATGCGACTCCTCATTAACTCGATTCTGGCTGATGTGTCCTGAATCACCTCTGGCCCGAGCAACTTGTTGTCCCCAACTTCTAGCCAACAAGCGGGAGAATGATAAGGTCTGCCATACAAAGCCTCAAATGGGGCCATGTCGATCATAAATTGATAGGAGTTATTATAAGCAAACTCCACCAATGGAACATACAACTCCCAACCCCCTCCAAAATTAAGGACACACATGCGTAACATATCCTCCAGCATCTGATTAGTATGCTCAGTCTGTCCGGCTGTCTACGAGTGATAAGCTGAACTCAATCTCAACTCCGTACCCACATCCTCCTGAAAGCTCTCATAGAAGCATGACACAAAAATCTTGTCTCTAGCAGACATAATGTCCAGGGGTACCCCATGCAATCTAACTACCTCGGTAATAAACAACTACGCATACTAGCCCGTAGTGTAGTCTGTCCACACTGACAGAAAGTGAGCTACCTTGGTCAATCGATCCACTATTATCCATATGGAATCGTGACCCCACTATTATGTAGGCAACCAAGTGATGAAATCTGTGGAAATGCCCTCCCATTTCCACATTGGTAAATCCAGCGACTGAAGTAGTACTAACTGTCTCTCATGATCCACCTTTACCATATCATAGGTGGTATATTTGGACACGAACTCTGCAATGTCCTTCTTTATCCCACTCTACTAGTACTGCTGCCTCATGTCCTGGTACATTTTATCCCCTTCGAATGTATTGCAAATCTGAACCCATGCGACTAAGTCATCATTGCATGATGTAAGCCTTCTCCCTTCGGGACCACTAATCTCCCATTAAACTGTAAAACTTCATCCGAACTAATTGAATAGGACTCAGCACCCTTAACTATGAGTCGTACAATCTGATCCTGACAAAATGTACAGCTTCTTGGGCTTGGATCACCCTTGTAACAATCTCTGGTGTTACTATCATCACAGATACAAAGGATCGGGCCACTGCATCCTGGTGTCCCAACTCTTTCCACTTCACCTTCCATACTTTCGCTACCTCACCTATCGGCCTACGGCTTAACGCATCAGTAACTACGTTAGCTTTTCCCGAATGATACTGTATCTCAAACTGATAGTCTTTCACAAACTGTAGCCACCTGCGCTGACGCATATTCAATTTTCGCTGAGTGCACAGGTATTGCAGTGACTTGCGGTCTGTGAACATGCATAATTTCTTCCCCAATAAATAGTGTATCCAAGTTCACAAGGCAAACACGACTGCTTCTAGATCCAAGTCGTGGGTGGATTAATTCCTCTCGTGAGGCTTAAGCTTGCGGGAGGCATAAGCTATAGCCTGCTCCTCTTGCTGAAGTACTCCATCGAGTCCTTATAGAGAGGCATCAGTATACACTAGATACTCCACTCCTGGCCTAGGTAAAGCAAGAACTGGCACCGAAGTCAACTTATCCTTCATCTGGTCAAAAGCTAATTGATAAGTGTCATCCCATACGTACGGTACCCCCTTATGAGTCAGTTTCGTCAACGGACCCACTATTTTTGAAAAGCCTCGAATGAATCGCATGTAGTATTCGACTAACCCCAAGAAACTACGCACCTTTGTCGGTATCGTGGGCTATCCCCACTCCCTCACTGCCGATACTTTGTTCGGGTTCACGAATATCCCCAATTCTAACATAAGATGCCCCAAAAATTGTACCTCCCGTAACCAGAATCCGCACTTCTCATACTTGGCATACAACTGATTCTCTCATAGAGTCTGAAGAACCCGTATCAAGTGCTCGACATGATCCTCCTCAGTTTGTGAATAAATCAGTATTTCATCAATGAAGACGATGATAAACTCGTCTTAGAACTCTCTGAACACACGGCTCATCAATTCCATAAATACAGCTGGAGCATTTGTCAGCCCGAATGATATGACTCTGAACTCATAGGACCCATATCTTGTCAAGAAAGCAGTCTTCGACACATTCTGCTCCCCAATCCATAGCTGATGGTATCCCGATCTCAAGTTAATCTTTGAAAAGAAGGCAGCTCCCCTCAGCTGGTCGAATAAGTCATCGATTCAGGGCAACGGATACTTATTCTATATCCTGACCTTGTTCAATTCTCGCTAGTCCACGCACAATCTCAATGAACCATCTCTCTTTTTCACAAACAACACTAGAGCTCCCCAGGGGGAGGTGCTCCTACGAATGAAGCCCTGGCCTAACATCTTCTTAATTTGATCCCGCAACTCCCTCATCTCAACTGGATCCATATGGTATGGTGCACAGGCTATCAGTCGAGTGCCCGACATCAAGTCTATAACGAAGTTTATCTCTCTACTAAGGGGTAGGCCCGATATCTCCTGAAACACATCTGAAAACTCACGAACAACTTGAATCGAATCCAGGGGAGTCACAATCTCAGTAGGGGTCTTCTCCTCTATATAGTATAAATGGGTGGACGATCCTCCCTCAAGGTGGGGCATCGCCACCAAAAACATCTCCTGATCAGGAATGGCAAAGATAATACTTATACCAAAACAATCTATAATGGCCCTATAAGTCGCTAGCCAATCCATGCCAATAATAGCATCATGCTCATGCATATTTAAAACTAGCATATCCGCAGGTAGAATCAAGTTACCAATCTCTATACCTACTCCCCGACATATAACGAAAATCAAAGACCCATTCCCCAATAATGAGTCTACACATGTCACTGTACTCTCTGCTGTGCCTAATAATCCTGTGCCCCATACAAAGCTAGTGGCTACAAAACAGTGTAACACCCCAGTATAAAAAAACACACCCCATAGTGCCATGGATAGGAAACGTACCCTCAATCGCGGGTGGCGCCTGCGGTGCTGTTGGTTGGTGGACATTATAGACACGTCCATATTAAAATTGCCCCTGCTGAACAGGGGCTGCTAGAATGGCTGGTAGGGTTGGCATCTGAGCTGATGTTGGGAGGGCGGCTGGAAAGAATGGCCTCTGTGGCTTATGACGGGCACCCTGCTGCTGGTGGGCCCTATCTCCCTCTGGGCAATCCTAGCGCCTATAGCCATTATTGATACATCAAAAGCACTTACCCCTGAATTTTCCTCCCCCTGTCCATACTGACCTCGGCCCTGATGGCCGTTACCACCCCCCACTAGCCCTGCTGAAAATGCTGTTGGACCTGCTGGCCCTGCTACTAACGATGTTGGCCCTGTTGGCCATACTGACTGGACTGGTCCTGTCTAAAGACCCCATTTCCCTACCTACAATCATTGGATCGAAATCGCTTAGCAGGGTCCCCCTAATGGGAACTCTGCTCACTATGTCGAATTTGCCCCTGAGCTGCTAGTGCCCCATCGGCACCACTACCTCCAGTCCGGCCCTGCTGGTTGGACTCCCCTGCTCGCTTTCTTCCCTGTTGATGGAAGTGGTGATCCAGGAAATGCAATAGAGCGACGTTGAGTACATCAGTGTAAGTACTCAATGACAAATTTCCTATGAGATGCTGATGAATCTTCTAGGCCAATTCATCCAAGAACAGTAAGATTTTCTTCTCTTCGGTGGGTGCCTCATCCGACACTATAGTGAGAAGTCTTGTGAACTCATACTCATACTCTGCAACCGTCATACTCTCCTGCTTAAGATTCAGTAATCTCTGCCTCATCTCAGTCTGCACGGCGGATCAAAAATATTTGCGGTTAAACCGTACCCAAAAAGTCTGAATCGACATGCTATCCCTCTCCTCCAAGGTGGTGGTGGATTCCCACAACTTCAAAGCGGCCTCCACTAGCTTGATGAAAGCCAGTAACTGTCTCTGAAGATCCATGCACTCATACATGAGCAGATGCCTCTGGATGTCTTTCTTCCATTGGCTGGCGATGATAATATCGGAACTACCCGAGAACTCCGAGGGATATGCCTTCTGAAAAGCATCCCTAACCCTTACTCATGCCGTGGGAAGCTATGCTGGCACTAACGCTATAGCCTGAACCTGGGGTGGGGCCTACTGCACCACCGCTAACGCTGCATTCACCGCCTGAGCAACTATAGCGGCGACCTCAGTTGCAATCATCATTCCCTGAGCCTGAGCTACTGGTTGCTCAGGATGGGCATTCCTATCTCAGGGTGCTCGTCTCAGAGGCATCGGAAATGAGAAGGAATATTATTAATCCACAGTTATTATTAAATCTCAAATAGCTGAAGATGTAATCGTATAAACAAGAATACAACAGTCCTAAAAATAGGGCTCTATATCAAAGACGCTAAGCTGGAAGCATAATAAGTTGTACAGATCTTAAAGGACTCTAGAACCTGATGCTCTGATACCACCTATGACACCCCACCTAATTAAATATCGGGTGATCAGTCCTTTATTAAATTAATTCAAAGTGCCCGATTGGATCATTCTTAGTATCATTGTCATAAAACAATTTTCTTCATTAACCACCTAATAAATAATTAAGCTAAGTGTCAAAATATTTAATTTAATTTTATTTATATTCCATTGTAAAGATCTTATGCGTATAAACCAATTTACTAATGATAAGTAAAACAAACCATTCAAATGAGATATGCCAACTAGATTAATCAATCTAAATAAATATCCACAACTACTGTCAACGTAAAAGATAAAACAAACCCAATTAAAAACTAAATACTGAAACCATAAATAAGTACAAAATCTCTATCAAATATAAACAGGAATTCGGAGATTGGCGACGCATGCCCTATCTAAAAAGAACTAATTTATAAGCTCAGGAGTCAAAGGAATAATTGTCTATTGCAAGGGCCTGCAACTCCCACATAAGCTGCAGCACGTCACAGTCCAATGAATTACGCCTGACGCCCCTGTGACTGGACACCTATAATATATATATACACACAAGAGAAGGAAGAAAATGGCAGGAAACGGGTCAGAGCCCGAGTGTAAAACAGCTTTCAAAAAATGGTTTAACAAGTATTTAAAATGCTTACTAGTTGATATGACAAACATGTTAGTACGCGACACTCTCTTGAGAATTCTTACCTCTCATCTAGTGTGCACGCCTATCGTACGACTAGAATGACTCATAAGTCTAACCCAATTCTCCTCCCATAAATTCTAATTCGCGAGATCGTATGTCTATGATTTACTTAAGATACCATCTTCTTAAGGATTATTTAAGTAAATTTTGTATTTCTCAACACTGCTGTGAAGTTCCAAGCACTTACCATAATTAGGAGCATTTATTCAATATTTATCTACATGTACGCAGAGTAAAAGGATTCCAAGTATATGTATATATATACTAATCACTCATATAATATATATACTAATCGACACCCCACATAAAATCTATGGTGCTGTCATACTCTGCTATCAACTCCCCGTATCTCTCGTACAAAGGAAAATACTAGTTCGAAATCACTCTCGAAGTGTATTAACACAATACACACATAATGGAGAAGAAGCATAGTTCTAAGTCACTAAGAGGTCAGCACTTACCCTCACGTCTCTTAGGACCGTCTCACTATCATTCTCAGATAGCCTGTACCAAGGAATCCTATATTCTAGGGTACGAGTCAATATCCCACATAAAAGACCCATCGAGATAAGATTGTCCCAACGCGACAACCTCCATGATAGCAAGTAGTGCGGGTATGATTATACACAAATATATACACTATACACAAGCATTCGGTATATATATATATATATATATATATATATATATATATATATATATATATATATATATATATATATATATATATATATCACTGTTCTAAAAAAATCGCCTAGGCTTAAGGCTTGGGAGAAACGTCCTGCCATAAGCCTTTTATGCCTTATTCTTGGTAAAACCCTTAAAGCGCACTTTTTTTCTAAAAACAACAATGCTTTAGTGAAACGATATCGCCTTTTAAAGAATGTTTTTACAAATCGGACCATTATCTCATCCAAAATAATCAAATAACATTTTAATTTGCAAATATTTAGACATATTTTTATGATATGTACAATTTTAGTATTTTAATAGCCTTGTTATGGCTAAAAAATATTAAAATCTATTAAGATGGCCTAAACGCCTTTTCACGCCTTTTTACGCCTAAAGCCCGCCTAGGCTTCTAAGGCTTGGCCTCCACGCCTCAATCACGCCCCGCATTTTTTAGAACCTTGATATATATATATATATATATATATATATATATATATATATATTCTCACATATCTCAATTAGGTTCGCCCATGACCCATAATATATTTTAACCATACGTGGCACAAATCACCCAAGTCTTACGTATAATTAACCCATTTCTTTTTATTCTCAATTGTCTCCATTTCATAAGTACTTCTCGTCCCTCGAAGTGTTTTCTTATGCTAGATGTAAATTCAGTAGGTTTACCCTCACTAACATACTGGTCTAAGTCTTCTGTAATACACCGTATTTTTATGCTATATTAATTTAGGGACTTATTAAATTTAATGTGAATGATTTATTTAATAAAAATCCAGAAATTAATTATGTTATAATTATTAACGTAACGAGAGTTAGTAATTATGGGAAATTGGTTGAATATTACTAATGAGCAAAGTAATATATTATATTGGTTATATTGAATGTCATGAGTGAATTAAATGACTATTTCGGAAATTTAAGTCGAGACGTGCCCGTGTCACGTCGGGACTAATTTTGTTAAATAAAAAGTGAATATTTTATAAGTTGTCCGTATGGCCATTTTGAGTGCGCCAACGCGTCCGGTAGGGTTGAGATAGTCAGAAAAGTGTACCCGGGGGTGTAGTTTGGGTCTCGGGGCATTTTTAGGCCTAATTAGTACCCCGGGAGGGCATTTTAGTCATTTTACATAATTGGGTAATTAAACCCACGAAATTCAGCAACCTATATCAGCCATTTAGGTTAGCCTTTTAGGGTTAGAATATCCAGAAATCAAGTGACGGCCATTGGAGAAGAGAGGAGAGAGCTCCAAGGCAATTCAAGGCCAAAAAGTCACCGGTTTGCACCGCCGCCACCACCACCGCGTAGATCGCGAGATGAGGAACGCAGCCATACCAAAATCAGCCGTGAATCAGAATACCAAAAATCCCAGGCAAGTGTTTAACTTTCTATTTTCGTTGGTGCAATCTTCATATTAGTTTAGGAATGATTTGTGATGAAAACTATGGAAGAAAACCCAATTTATGATAGGAGAACCCATGTAGTATTGATTTATATGTTAATTCTGGAAACCCTGCCATGTAGAGGTAATAAACCACAAAATTTTGATGATCATAAGAAAGAAATTCTGGAGAAAGAATTGTTAGAAAACTGTTTAAGAAAATTCTAGGGTTCTTGATAATTGGATATAATTTTAGGTTGAAAATCCATATTTAAATGATGAATATGTACATGCCTTACGTTAGAATCATCTGGTATATTGTTATAATGTTAGTAGTAGAATTTTGGGACGATTGGAACTTGAAAATATGGATTTGGTGTAATTTTGGTGATGAAACCCGTAACTGCATTCTGCAGAATTTTTCGCAGACCTGCTTGATCGATCGATCGAGCCCAGAGCTTCGATCGATCGAAGGTTCGATCAATCGAGCCCCAGACCTCGATCGATCGACCCTTCCTGGCAGACTCTTATTTCCCTTATTTACTTAGTTAAATTGAATTTATCGTGAAATAATTCTCGGGTATCCTTAATGAAATGTTTTGGGAGATAGGAAAGACCAGTAGGACATTTGAATAAGTGTTGGGAACTTTATTATAAGACGAGAATCTTGTTTTTGGGATAATTATATAATGAACTATGAAACTACGTATTTCAAGTGAGAGAATGCGGCAAATAGCTACGATAGTAAATAGAGGTGTACCTACTGAATTTTCCTACTTGGAAGGATAGAGTCAACGAATGTCACGTATTAAGTGAGAAAACCCTTCGAGTTAAGGTTAGAGATGAAACCTTATACGTAATTCTAAATAATGTGAAATTAAGGATAAATGGTATAATTATGGGTGACGAGAGGAACCTATATTAATATGATAAAGTGGTATATTTATATGATTGTGTGTACATATATTATATACTTGTGAAAATCATGCCCACGCTACTTGCTATCCCTGAGGTTACCGCGCTGGGACAAGTCTTATCTCGATGGGACCTTTATGGGGGATATTGACTTGTACCCTAGAAGATAGATATCCTTGGTACAGGCTATCGATGTGATAGATCAGACGGTCCTAAGAGACGCAAGCATGTGCCATCCTCTTAGAGACTTGGAATCTATTCTTCGCCTCAATATTGTTTGTGTATTTATGTTAATACAATTCGAGAGTGATTCCGATTGTATTCCCCTTAAAATGAGTGATATGGGGTTTTGGATAGTAGAGTATGCCCGCACCATAGTTTATTTGGGGTGCTGTTATTATATATATATATATATATATATTATACGAGTAGTTAATATATATATGGAATTCTGAAATTTGGAACTACCTACTGTGAATTGATATGTAGGATATGGTTGATGACTCAAATTGTAAATACTTGTTTTGAGAAAGTATACTATGACACTGGAAAACTATATTGACTAATAAAGTTAAAATGAGAACTTTGGTTATTAATTGAAATATTCTTTTCAAACAATTGTATCGTTAAATTTTGAATCCTACGAAATACCTAAGATAAATTAAATCATTGGGAAAAGATAGCATGTTATATGATGAGATAAACCATTAGGAGGGTTAGTGCGATAAGAGTGCACATTAGAAGAGAGGTGAGAATTTTTCAAGAGAGTGTCGCACTAATATGTTGTTGCATTGGCCTGTATCAATTTAAATACTTGCTAAACGTATTTTAAATCAAACACACTTTCGGGCTCTGACCCTTTTCTTTTTCTCTCTCTCTCTTGTATATATATGTATATATTTCAGGTGCCCAGCCACATGGGCGTCTCGCTTAGGATCCCTTGAGAGGAACGTGCTGCAGCTTAGGTGGGAGTTGCAGGTCACTTGCGTAGACGACTTCCTTTATTGACTCCACTTCTAGCATTCTCATTTATTGGGCATGTGTCGCCCTTTCCATTATTTCATTATTGTTGGGATATTTGTATTTCAGTTATTTCCAGTATTGTTACTATGGGTTTTATTCAGTTTGGATTTTTGACTTTAGTTTCAGTATGTGGACATTCGATTGACGAATGTATTATATTCATTGGATTTTGTGTTCCAGGTTTTTGTGATGTGATTCTTAATTGTTGGAATGTTGTTAATAAAATAAATAAATCTTTTTCTTTAAATACAAATTTGGAAAGTTATGTATGAAAATGTTTTGACACTTAGCTTAATTATTTAGGGTGTTAAATTGGAAAATTATTTTTATCGACAGTGATGCTGAGAATGAACCAACTGTTTACCTTGATTTAATTTAATAAAGGAGTGATCGCCCAGTATTTAATTAGGCGGGGTGTCACAGGTGGTATCAGAGCATCAGGTTCTAGTGTCCTTTAGGATCTGTGCGGCTTATTATGCTTTCAGCATTACTTTCTTTGATATAGAGCCCTAATACTAGGAATATTGTGTCTATCTCTATACATTGGAATTTCGTACTTCTGTGATTTGTTTATTTGAATGATGAACTCATCCAAATTTACTTAAATTTTCAGTTGGATCGTCAAGAAGAACTAGCTAAGACGGTTAAGGGAGTCAACGAGCAAGATCGACTCACACCTCAGGTATCCCCAGGGAGAATATCAACCGCCGAGTTAGCGGGTATCGTGGCACAAGCAGTTACCACTGCAGTCCTACAATACCAAGAACGCAGCCTACAACTTAAAGGAGGCAAAAGACCTAGAGAGGTTAACCAAATGCATGTGACTAACGTTGAGAATTGTGCTAAGGCACCGAATCTGCGACAACAAAACAATCTAGATCGAGTCAGTTTCAGAGGTAACGAGATTTATGTTCAGGGACAAAAGTGTCAGGGCCAAAGAAGTCAGGTTCAGGATGAAATCACCAAGAGGTGTTTCGGTTGTGGAATGGACGATCATAAACGTAGATGAATTGTCTAGAAGGGGTAACTCAACTTGCTTTTCCCTATCTACCCTATAAAAGGCTTGGTATGAGGATGTGACACGCCATAATATCCATAAATAGATTGATCAGGACTAATACAAAAATCACGGGAATAAAAAACATTTAGTAACATCCTCAAGATAAAAAAATAAATAAAATTGGGCAAGTATTAAAACGAGATAATGAAACATAGAAATAAAATAAATCCAACTCTGGTACCAATCACTGCCAATATAATAGTCCAACTCTGAAATACAAATGCCATAGGTACTAAGACCTGTGAAAACACATATAAAACAACATCATAAACAACAAGTTTATGAAGAATAAGATTATAATTGAATTTGGGCTACAATATAGCTATACATCTTCCGCTCATGTTTTAGTGGATGTTAGGTAATTAGTTACCCAACCCAACAATCTAAAATAACATGTGGTTCTAATCCCGAACTCATATATATCCCATATGATTAAAGTCTTATATCTTAATCCTTTAATCTTTATTTTCTCATCATTAAATTAATCTATTTCATTATAAAATATATGATGTACGGTGGTATCGAACCAATGGTGCCAAGTAACAAAGGTTCCACTCACAGGCTTAAATTATATATCTCAAGTCTATTTGTTTAGGGCTATCTCACGCCACAAAATAAAATAAATCTCTAGTATATAAGACACGAGCATACCGAGTTATAACCATGTAAGTATGCATCTTTACTATAAATCATATACAACTATAGTATATCACATAAACCAGTAAAACTATCTCTGTACTGCAACCCAAACAATCTTAGATATCACACGCATCTAAAAACCAATACCTAAGTGAACCCATGATTAAATATTATTCACAACAATTCAAATATAACAATGGATGGATTCATAATAACCACTACACTATGTAAATGGGATCACTCAAGTACCAAATAAAGAATGCATATCCTTAATGCCTTCGGGGTTTACACGTTCGCAATAGGCATAGTCTTAGGCCGCCCCAAACCTAAGACATCATCACATCTGAGCGATAAATTGTACGCATACCCATCATTCGCATAGCCTACCATACCCAAGACTACATGATGAAATCTCCTAGTGAAACCCCCTCGGAACATGGGTACAAAGGTGTAGAACCTAGGGTAAAAATGACCATGATAAGACCGTCTCTATCACATAGGTACCATTGCGGTCGACGTCGAACATGCCCCATCATGGAATCATTCCTAGTACACAACCCACGAGCACTCACACATGGTAGGAATTTCAAATAAACATGTAAGCAATTATAACCATCACTACCGGTCTCAAGTAAATACATAAATGACCCTCACTAACGGGTTAAGGTAAACCACATACATATACCAACCTTAACGCTACAGGGTCACACTAGCATCGCTAACATAAAAAAAATAAAACACATCTTAACCTCATAATCATCCCCTACTATATTAACCCAACCCTCATGGTTCTCAAATCTAAGTATAGTCCTACCCTAACATACCTTAAAAATATGCATGACAACTATATTAAATATCATATAGTCCAAGCACAATCTTCTTAGGTTTAATATCTAGGTATCTCCTTACACCTAAAGTATACAAGACCATCGAATCATAACAACAACCTCATTCTAGAGTTTTTAGCTCCATCCTAATCTTACCCAAAGGATATAAGCCCCACTAGTCTATCCCAATTACTCTATTACGCTCGGTCAAAAATACTAATCCATTAAACTTATAAAATCCCAAATAACAACCCAAACTACTATTGGGTTTAAAAAACAAATTCTATATTCTTAATTTACCCCTTCAAACCAATCATATTATCAAATACCAAAATGATCCGAACACTAATTTCCAACATCCAAAATCATTATAATCCATCTCCATTCTACAAGTTTAAGAAATCTATAAGTTAAACCATCCTAGTCCTAAGTACCAAACCAAACAATCCAATCAAAATAGCAAAAGCCTAACCTAGGCCAAACTTGGTTGCATCGATCGATCGATGGTCCATGGTCGATCAATCGATGACTTCAGTAAATTGAAAACCTCTTTAGCTACGGGATTCATCATCTCCAAAAATACACTAATGACTTGAAAAGCTTCATCCAAGTCACAATAAACATCCAAACAATAAAACCACATCAAATAAATGATTGGAACTTAATTCAAACAACAAATTCACAAGTTTATATCAAGATTCCAAGGAAAACCCAATTTCTCATTCAAGAACCTTAGATTTACCAATTTCTTCAATTAGCTTATAATTTCAATAAATTAGTTGAGATAATCAGGGGGAGTTTTTTAATTAAAACATATCATAATCATTATCTAATAATTTCAAGTCAGGTTCATAAAGAAATCAATCAAAATAAGAGGGAAACCTAATTACTATATTGGTTAGGTTAATTACGAAAATTAACTTATTTAATCATAGAAATCAGGTTAAAACATGATTAGATTTAAATTTCAATGAATAGATATAATCTAACACAAAAGCAACTATAATCAAATTATATATAAACTTGCCTCCATCAACTTATGAAGAAAACCATGCCAAGATCCCCCCTGTTCCTTCTCTTCTCTAAAAGTTCCTCCTCTCTAACCTTAAGGTGCTTTTATAATTATGTTATATGACTTATGAGATCCCTAAATGACTCATTAAAACACTAAATCCACGGAATTAGGCATCGGCTCTAAACGGGCCTCTCCTAAAAGAGCCCAAAGCCACTTTCAAATTACTTAAAACATTAGCCAAGCCCTATACCCATCTAATAGGCTAAAAACTAAACATTTTAAGATAAAATGGACCTTATAAGCTTCCTAAAAGTTGAGTACAATATATGCCCAATCCAAGTAAATAACAACTCATTTTTAGTCAATTAATGGGTTAACTTAAATGAAATCCGTTTTCAACTTTGAATTTATTAACACATACGAATGCAAATAGTGACGTATCCAGTCACAACAAGTACACATAATTATTGTGTTTACGAATTTTCTCAATTAAATATTACTTACTAAAATTATGGGGTATTACATTCTCCCCCCTAAAATAAGGAATTTCCTTCTCGAAATTTGAATATTTATACTCTTACATCGATGTCTTAGAACGTCTCTCCCGTAGTTTCCTCACACTACTATAAGGAATAAAGTCCTCAACGACCTAATATACTCCTAGGTCTCTCTAGAAAAAGTTCACACGCTCTAATATGAACACCAACTCCATTGAAGGTTTATAAAACCCTCTTGGCATGAAGAACTAACTAACTATTAGCTCCAAGCCAATCGATCAATGTAAGTCAAATGGCCCCCAAATGGTTCCATGTCTTCTTTGGAACATTCGATTTCCATCAAAATCAATTGGTTTACTTTTCCCCTTTTATGTTGGGATTTCAAACACTGCATTTCTTCAAATGCCTCCTGTTTTCTACCGTCTCGATTGGCAGGAACACCATCTCGACACAACCCATTCCATTACTTACTTCATCGTATTAACACTAAGGACTCCCCCAGTTACTGTACATCCAATATATTTTGGAATGTATAGTAAATCCCAAAGCCTGCGCCTTGGTCAAAACTACCTCTCATAGTTTGGGACCCCCATATAAAAAAATCCTTAAAAAATGTAGCCCCCCCTGCTATTATTGAACGGAGAAAGAAACTCCCTCCCATTTAATATTTACACACCATCTATTGACAAACATCAATGCTGGGACATGGACCACTCTTAACACATATTTGGGTGTAATATACAACACTACTACACACTCTTTCTTCAACAAGATGGTGTCGCCATTAATAGTGAACTACTCCTTCATGATGTGAGTTCTCTCTGTCCCTTCCATGATGTGAGCTGGAGGATTCCCTTCTCTCGTTATTTATATTACACACATGTACACACACATCACGCTTTGGAGAAAAAAGAGAAAATTAACATAGCCCATGAGAGATCGAAATGGAAGAATGGGTGCCTAACACCTTCTCATTCCATAACTTAGTCCCGAACCTTCGAATCACTTGGTTTCGTATGCATCAGTATGACCTTGATGCCGTTCTCTCGAGATAGACTAGCGACTCCATTCTTTCGTGTTATCCCCTTTTGATGATGATCAATTTTATATCTGAGGGAGCCCGCGAAGACACCAATGCGAGTGGGTGAAAGAGGACCCCCATATCCTCGAATCACCCACATACACATAGTGGGGAAGGGAGGGAGACTCCTCTAAAGGGGGATATTTCCCTCCACATCCCGATTATGGGGATGGCCCGCGCTGGAGAAATCTAACCCGAATGGCTACAATGGCAACTTCCCTGAGACTTTTTAGAGGACCAAACTCTATTTTTACTTGGGTGTTACTTCTTTACTCTCCTACTTTTCTACATCTATACATATGCCTCCACTTGTATTTTCTCCTTACTTATATATATATATATATATATATATATATATATATCATTCTTATCATGATTGTTTATTTCTACCATGTTCCTTTCACATGTATATATCACCTTCTTGTCACATGTTTCACTTTTTACTCACTTATATATGTTCACCATGTTTTCCCCTATGCTCACTTGTAGATAGCTCCATGCTCATTTCACACACTCACACTCGTATATATTATCACTTTTACTTACTTATTTTACACACCACTTGTAGATTATCCATGCTTAGCTTCACTAGCACACACCCTCACTTTTTATCACTTGTATATATCTCCATGCTCACTTACACATCTCACCCACCACTTGTAGATTATCCATGATTGGCTTCACTAGCACACACTTTCACTTGTATATAATCACATAATCTTCCACTCACCCTACTCTCATGTCACTCTCTCTCACGTTACACATCTCACTCTCTTGTATGTTTACATGCTTTACACTCTATCACCATGCTTTATAGAGTCTTTATGCTCCTTGCTAGCTTTACTTTCCATGATTATCCCTCTTATCTCATGCTATTTGTATATTCTCCCTCATAGTAGTAGTATTCCCTCCACTTAGCATACAAAAAAATCTCCATAAGATACTAATAAAGACTCATGCATTTTTGCACACTACATCATATGAGCATGACAATATTGACCAAAATTTTATCCCATATTGGGGGGTAACTTCGTGATGGGTGCCGATTCTGCGGGGTGCAGTTAACCTAAGAGATATGATTCTTACCTGCCATTGGCCTCGTACCTTCGACGTGTATCGTACGGTTCCCCCCGCATTGCACCACTTGACCGAACTCATAACAAGAGGTATATATCAGGGAACTCGTTCACGTACGTCGAGTATATCAAATTCGCTTTTACACGTACTGTCCCCACAAGGTATATCGTGAGGAAATTCATGTACACTTAAGTATGTCAAATGGATAGTCCACACGTACTGATGAGTGATTGCCCTTATAGGCAAGAGGTATATTATGGAAGTCATGCCAAGGGGGTAACCCTTACCCTAACCCACCAAATGCATAAAACTTATATAGGTGCCTGTCTTATGACACTCATATCTAGATTGTCGATTACTATTCGAAACTCTACCAAAATTTTGGGTCTCCATACCGCTTGAATTTTTGCGCTATTTCACCCATTTTTAAAACAGGACCTTGTCCATGAGCCTCGAAACAATTCAAACCATGTCTTACATCTTATACCCTATTATTTCCCCAAACTCAGGTCCTGTTCGACATTTTTCTTGCATTTAGGCAAAAATAATATAAGTGGAACCTAATAATATATAATCATGCTAAGGATCTCCCTTTTCCCTTATTTTCAAAAAAGAAAATACCAAAAATACTTCCTTTTAATAAACCCAAAATCATTTTTTCCTCTCAGGTTGATCGCATACCCAGATTTTGGCCTAGTTCCCTATTGACTTCGGTCTTTGGTCAAAATACCCCGAAGATCTACTACTTCCTCTGTTGCTTCCACTGAATTTAAGACCTACCTCTGCAAGTTATTTATGGAGAACGTAGACCAAGCTCTGATTGTTTAACCATATTTGACTGCCATCCTAGCTCAGTGCAATACTAAGACAAACAACATAGAATTTGATCCTTTTACCCTAATCGTGCTCGTCAAAATACCTAACATACCTACAATCTCACCCAAAAACCTCAAGGTTTGCCATCCTTTCTTCTATATCCTATGAGATTCGCTAATCAATCTCTGTCACTCCTCACATGAGCCTACATTGTCGTCCACACCCGATTAGAGAAGGGAGGCATGAAATTAGTCGCAGTTCTGGATCAACTTCGAAGGTTTGGACTGGAATTGCCCACAAAGGTGATTATCAACTATGGAAGGTTCAACAACCTATTTATGGAAGCTCGAAGTGGGCTCGGGACTTAGACGGATGGGTGGTACTCATAGAAGAAATAAGTTCTGATGACATCGTACATACCCTGTCAGATGTGTTTCGCCAGAAAGGGGAGATATGTAGCATCCCCAAGTTGCCCACAACCTTGAAACTCTAGGAGTGTCTGGTCCGTTCATTCCTTCACTTCCCTGCTAAGTGGGCAGACTTGATGACGAGGCTACGAAGGTTTTTGAGTGCATCGACTACTCTTGGCAAGGGGATATCGTCGCCACAGGATGAGGTGATGATTTCGAAAGCTCAAACGGTGAATCAGAGGGCGAGGACTTCCCATTTTACGGATTATCTGTACCGTGGTATGACCCCACTGATAAAAAGATGAAGTTGGGGATGGAGATGTTCTTCCAATATGACAACACCTAGGACAAGGAATAGAAGCATAAGGTGAAACTCTGACTAAGGAGACCATGGAAAATATTAAAAAACCTGAGGATAACGACATCGAAGAGTCATGCAACCTGTAAAGATTGGGGCTTAGTCTCTGGATGATTCGCCACGAGGTTGCGCTATCTGACCCATCCGCGAAGATCATCACTGCTGAAGCACCTCTCTTTAACTAGTATGCCATTCCAATCCAGCCTGCTCAAGCCAATCTAAACCCTATTATACACCTTCTTCCAGAAATCCCCAAACTTGTTAATGTTTCTTATACTTTTGATATTATTGTAAACAAGACCTTTTTTGATGAGGTTCTTGATGCTGAATTTCTTTAAAATGAAATAAACGGAGATTTTGAGTATTTTATTGTGCCTACCATTAATTTTATTGATTATAATCAAACTTTTGATGACGATGATTTAGTAAATGAATAATTCTTAACTGATATCCATAAGAAAAATAATAAACAACATAATTTCATTCAAATTAATGATGATGAGATTGTTATTATTAATCTCAATTCTAGTAGCCATAAATGCGAGGTTAGGATATGGTCTATCCTCTATGAGCATGAGCGGGAGCAATTTGAAGAGTTTCTGAAAGAGTTTATGGACGTCTTCGCATAATCCTACGATGACATGCCCAATATTGACCCAAAGATAGCTCAACAAGAGATTCCCACATTCCCAGAGAACAAACCCGTCAAGTAGAAAGTGAGGAAGCTACAAACAAAATGGTCCCTCATAGTCAAAGAAAAAGTAGTCAAATAGTTGAACGTAAGTTTATTCGTGTGGTCGAATACCCTACATGGCTTGCAAATATCGTCCCCGTGCTGAAATTAGGAGGAAAATTTCGCATGTGCATCGACTATCGGGATCTGAACAAGGCATCCCCAAAGGATGATTACGCTCTAGCCAATATCGATATGATCGTAGACAACAGGGATAATCACGCTCTTAAGTTATTTATCGATGGGTTTGCCGGCTACAACCAGATTAAAATGCACCTCGACCACCAGGAGAAAATCGCCTTCATCACCTCATGGGGAACCTTCTACTACACAATCATGTCGTTCGAACTCAAGAATTCCGAGGATACCTACCAAAGGGCCACCACAACCATCCTACACGACCTCATCCATAAACAATTCAAGGTTTATGTTGACGACATGATCATCAAGTCCAAGACTCAGGAAGGTCACATCTCCGCCCTGAGGAAATTCTTCGTGCGACTGCGACAGCTTCAAATACAACTCAACCCACATAAATGTATCTTCTTCATCACTAAAGGAAAACTCCTTGGATTCATGGTCAGTGAGAAAGGGATTGAAGTAGACCCTCCCAAGCTAAAATACATACTTGAGATGCCACCACCCTGTATAGAGAATGAAATACGTGGATTTTTGGTTAAGCTGCAATACATCAGTCGGTTTATCATCCAACTGACCTTTATCTGTGAACCCATCTGTGAACCCATTTTTAAACTTATACTAAAACATTCGACCAAAGTTTGGAACGAGGTGTGCCAAGAAGCCTTTGAACAGATCAAATGATACCTCACCAGACCTCCGGTGCTCATGCATCCACGACCAAGTCTTCCCCTCTTCCTATACTTAATTGTCACTGATACTGCGATAGGGGCATTGATGGCACAATACATTGAGGTATCTTATAAGAAGAGAGTAATATACTACACTAGTTAAAATCTATCCAAGTATGAAGTCAACTAAAATGCCTTATAGAAGGTGTGTTTCGCTTCGATCTGGGTCACGTAGAAACTACGACACTACATGCTTACATTCCTCATCAGACAAGTACCCCGAATGGATTCCATAAAATATCTATTGGAGAAACTCGTTTTGTTAAGACGAATGGCCCGCTTGATAATGTTTCTAGTCGAGTTCGACATTCTATACGTCACACAAAAATCCATGAAGGGGAGAGTCATCTTCGATTATCTAGCCGACTATCCCATAGAAGGAACCAAAGTTTGGGTCTCCGAATTTCCAGATGAGGATATCCTTTGCACCTCTCGAGAGGAACTCAAGTGGCAGATGTTCTTCGACGGAGCCACCAACAAAAAAGGATATGGCATTGGGATACTCCTGATTACTCCTGATGACTCTCACACTCCCATTTCCATCAAGATGGACTTCTCTTGTACCAATAACATGAGAGAATACGAGGCATGCAGCGTAGGACTCAAGATCGCCCTAGAGAAAATAATCAAGCACATGGATGTCTATGGGGATTCTGCCCTCATTGTCAGACAAATATTTTGGAAATGGAAAGTCAAAAATGAGAAACTCCTACCCTTCCATGCCCATTTATAAGAAATTGCCTCCCAATTCAAAGATTTCACCTTCTATTACCTTCCTCGCTTGAAGAATAGCCTATCTAACGCCCTAGCAACCTTGACCTCCATCGTCGATATGCCTGACGGAATAATAATACCCCTCTTTCTGGTCTAAAAATAAGCCACCCATTGTTACCACATCGAGCTCGCTATAGAAGAAGATACAGACAAGGCAAGATTATGGTACTATGACATTTTGTGCCTTATCAAACATGGTAAGTATCCCCTAGATGCGGATAAAAAGGATCGTATGAGCCTTCGCAAACTGGCTGCCCAGTACATCATCTGCGACAAAGTTCTTTTTAAGAGAAACTTCGATGGAAACCATTTATATTGCATAGCAGGGGATGGAATTAAAGAAATGATGCAGAAAATCCACAACAGGGAATGTGGTTCCCACATAAACGGTTACATGATTGCCAAGAAAATCATCCATCAAGGGTACTACTGGACCACCATGGTCCAAAACTGCACTACATATGTTCAGAAATGCCTCTAATGCCAAAATTTTGCCAATCTATAACACTTGCCTCCCCGAGAATTGTATAACATGACCTCTACCTAACCCTTCTTTATCCGGGGCATAGCCATGATAGGGAAAATCACTCACAAAGCTTCAAACGAGCATAAAGTCATCCTGGTCGCCTTTGACTACTTCATAAAATGGGCCAACGTCGAGTCATACGTGGTGCTGAATGCGACGAAAGTGGCCAAGTTCATTAGAAACAATATCATTCGCCGCTATAGAGTTCCCCATGAGTGGGTATCAAACAACGGACTCCACTTCAAGGCTGAGGCCACATAATTAGTGGATGAGTTTAAAATTCAGAGGGACGAGTCTTGTCCCTTCCGACCCTAAACCAATGGTGCTGGTGAAGCTGACAATAAGAGTCTTAAAACCATCATCAACAAGATGACTGGAAGCAGCACAGATTGGGCCGATCGGATCCTATATGCCCTTTGGGGATACCACACTCTATCATGGCACCCACTGGGGCTACCCTATATTGAGACATGAAAGAATTTCTCCCCGTCGAACTAGAAGTGCCTTATCTGCGTGTCATACTCAAAAATCAAGGTCACTGAGGAAGACTGGCATCAGAGCCGCTACGACGAACTCTCGCTCATAGATGAAAAGAGACTTAGAGCTCTATATCACATACAAGGGTACCATCGTCTAATCGCATGATCATTCAATAAGAAAGTAAAGGACTGCGGTGTCCAAGAAGAAGATCTTGCCCTTAAAGAAATTGTAGAAACCGTTTGGGATTCAAGAGTAAAGTTCAATCCTAATTGGAGTGGACCCTATATTGTGAATAAAATCCTATCAGGAGGCATAACTATGCTCACAGACCTCGACGGAGAAGAAATGGCGCACCCAATCAACTTGGACTGTATTAAAATGTTCTACCCTTAATTTGAACTCTCGTCGCGCTATGACTCTTCTCATCCCCCTCACCGATCCTATCAAAACGCCCCCTTTTTAATAAAGCTCACAACTTTTGAAAACCCATAGAGGTACGTAGGCAACCCATAAAACACACACGGGGGTGGTCCATTCTTTCTCAAAAAATACTATTCTTTTCTTCCTCCAAGAACGATGGTCTCTCTCATCATTTAAACAAACAAAAGGATTATGTATGCATTAGTGATTGGTATAGACAGTTCAAGTATGAAATTCATCAAAGACACAATAAAATATGCCAAAACCACTTCTCTTTTATTATTAGGAATATGGTTATTACATGAAGTATTAACGACGAGAATCAAACAAATCACCCTTTCTTAACTAACATGCAAACCCTTATAATTAAATAAACTTCACAAAAGATAAAAAAACCCAAAACACCTAGCCAAACATAAAATCCCCCTAAATCCATAAAATCAGCTTCTTAAAACCTTATCCTCAACTACCAGATGGTCCCCCTCATTATCATTACCTGCCCCTAGAGGCCCCCAGGTATGCCACTCCTGATTATTGCTCTAGATGCGCTCCATGCGACAGTAGGACTTAATAAGCTTTGATGAAACCGTAACATCTCCTTCCAAGGTATCAAACATGCAAGCCATCTTTGCCCAGTCTCCTACACCTAAACCTTACCAACTAACCGTTTCTATAACCACTTCGAATAATCCCGAGATACAAACATATCCTCTTTAATAGATTGTAACAGACGGGCAGACGGTTAGCAACACTTCCATAAGGCCCCCAATATCATCCTTAAAATCTCGATTAAGTCCTCTAATGTAAAGGAATTGGTTATGCAGGGAGGCACAATCTGCTCCCATCCTAGTTAGCGCAAAAGCCGCTAGGTAAAGTAGAAGGAAGTTTGGTGAAGGCTAACTAATCACACATACCGGTATTGCCCCAACTGCAAAACGAGTTACAAGTCTCCTCACCACGATACAGACCAGCGAAGTCATCGGGCCATATGCTCCACAAGATAGTTAACCCAGTTCTCCATCGAAGGGCTAAAATTGAAGAATGGTCTTAGTAAAGAAATCGGGAACGCCCAATAGAGGATACTCAAGAGGCGCCTTAAGGCACAGTTTCTCAGAAAGCCAAATGAACAGCATAATATAACATCCCCGTAGAAAGCCAATCCGACTTTCCTTTCAGTCATTCAAGTTATTCAAAGACTCCACTAACACCACCGTCGCTGGACTATAGTGGCAGGACAACCACACCATTATCGTGGCCACTTGAGGGTAAACCGTCAGATCGCCTGTCACCAATAAAAGTCCAGCAGTCAAACCCAGGGCTACGGCTCTGCCAAAGCCATTGTCAGTAAAATCCCTCAGACACATCGAATTCATGACTACCAGGAGGATAATGTTTCCTCTATGAACCAGCTGCCCAAGCAGCTGAAGGGGAGATGTGAAACAACTCCGCCAAAGGCGCTTGGGGAGAGGGAGATAAATTCAGCATAACTGCTGCTACACTGGGACTGACACCCAACATTGCGAAGAACTCCTCGTAGGTGGTACACTCCTCATCCAAGACGAACATAAAAAACATGGTCTTCAGGGTACCGAAATCGTACCGTTGCTTTCAAGATGTTCTAGTTTAGGGATGATTACACCATAAAGAAACCTGGTGCAAACCAAAGGCTTCGTATTCGGCGTTGTAGAGTCCCATTGGCTCTAAACTTTTGAGGTAGGCAGAAAAGGCCTCGGACACCGAAAGAGCCATTTGAATATAGAAGAAGGCTACAAAGAAGAAAAAGTGGAATGTGGTGATGAAAACACTTCCAAAAGCCCCTTTTATACTAAAACAATTCCACAAGAAAACAAGTTATTCAAAGCACCACCGATTTCCATACTCCCAATGTATCCAAAGTACGCAGAAAGTGAAATCAAAGGTAAGAAAGTAATTTAGACTTGACCTTTATGCCGATAGGCAGGCCAATGGGTATGCTGATCGTCAACCCCTATTTTTTAGTAAATTACCCATTTACCCTTTTACCTATATCAATTATCAAAATAAACATTTACTTTGAATAAATCAATCTTTGGGTCCTTTTTGAAAAGTCCTTATCTTCTCTGTTGTATATAATTCTTAAAATAAATATTTTCCTTTTACTTCGAGTCCCTTTCATTTTATTCCTATATTTGTAAAATAAAAAACCTCAACAGCAAATTAAATGGCATATAGAATAAGTCACTAAATCAAGATAACACTAAAACGAAAATGCATTTCTTATATATATATCTCTTTGGAATAATTAGATTTCCTTGTAGAAAGAAGAAAATAAAATACATAGGGACACAACTCGAATCTCTCAAAATATCTCAAACCCAACCTTCAACCCTCGTGACGGACACGCTTTCCCATGCGATAAGCTGCAAACCCTCTACTCCCAAAGCTAGAACTCTTGTCAGAGATGGCCGACAGCAGCAAGCAGGCATTGGCCGACTTCCTCACATAGGCTGACTCGACGCCATCCAATCCTTGATATCCCTCAGCCAAGTGGTCGACACATGGATAGTCTGCAAGGAAAAGGGAACAAAAGTATCAAAATTGAGAAAGTCAATAAAGAGAAAAATAAGGTAGGGTACATGAAATGGAAAAAAAAAAGGACTATACTTCACTCCGGAGAGCATCCTCGAAAGGAACCACCAAACTTTCCACCGTCGCATGAGAATGGTGAGTCACCAACACCACGTCCTCGCTACTCAGTTGAATGTGATAAGATGGAGTGGAGATATAAAGAAGCGAAGCCTCCACCACTGTCGCAGTCGTGCCTCCTCTGAAACTATGGGCCGATGCCGTCGGTACGCTGGTACCTCTCCCCGATCCGATCGCAGGTGGAGACATATTCTCCACGTCATATATGCATGACGACATCAACCAACTGGTAACAAAGTCCAGATAGTCATGGCCTGCCGTCATATCCGTGTAATATGTATAGGGCTTACCCTTTATCATCGCCGCCCTTGCCTCATCTATCATCTCCCTCTCCCACCTCATGTACGCAGGGGGTGTCGATGGTGGGACCTCCTCTTCCCCCTAAATAATTTGTTGCACCACTTCCTCCCTTAGGTACCAGACATACCCGAACTCGTGTGCTAATAACACCTCATTTGTGCATGCACGTCCATTGCCCTTGTTGCCCTCGAAGGTAAACTCCAAGGGTAAAAGGTCACTTGTTTCCCCAGCAAAGAGTTAGTAGTCTACCCCAAAGCAAAAGATTTTAAAAAACTTAGAAAGAGACAAGGATCAAAGGCCTAACCTGATTACACATCAAGACGTTAAGCACCGCCCGCACATCCTTCAGAGAGATGGATTGGTTCAAATACCTGTTCGACTTCCTCCACTTGTACATCCTATAGAAGTCCCCCAGCTCTCTCACCTTCAAAGACACCAACCCCACATTGTGCCCAATCACCTTGTAAAACCACGTCTGCTAAAGGAAACACTTTTTTTTAATTTTTTTTAATTTTTTATCAAAGAGGGATAAAACCCCCACACATATATTTATTCAAGGAGAAATAGCCTCTCCAGAGTGGCTTACAAGCAAAGGAGAACTTCATGCTAAGAAAAGAAATTCCTAAAACAGAAGAAACCCCTAAGAAATCTCAAATGAAGATCTAAGATAAAGGGATCCCATCTTGTCTAGCCTAACAACCTCCTTAACCATAACAACAGGTAGATCCAAAATAGAATAAAAGATCCTAGAAGAAGTAGAATAGGCTCCAATGTTAGCTAGAGCATCTGCAACCATGTTAGACTCCCTATAGCAATGGGGTAAAGAAAAATTAAGAGCTTTAAGGTCTTCTTTAATTTCCTTCACTAAGCTCTGCAATTTCCAAGGGGGTTTCCAGTTTCTGTTAATAAGGTTCACCACATATAAAGAATCAACCTCAATTTGAATATCTTTGATATAGTGATCAATGCACAATTTAATGCCCAATCTGAGACCGTATAATTCAGCATATGAATTAGAAGATTTATCAGTAAAAGGAGCATAAGCAAGAATAACATCACCCTTATAATTTCTCATAATGCCACCACAACCACTAACTCCAGGGTTACCCTTAGAAGCACCATTAATGTTGAGTATCAAGGAGGGGGGGGGGGGGGGGAGTCCATTTAATAGCCTTGAAATAAGGGATTTTTTTCCTTGTTTGAATGTGGAAAGTCTCTATAATACCTCCATCAAATTCAGACAGGGGGCTATTGAAAGAAAAGCCCGAGCAGATATCTGAGATGAAGGAAATTGAATGGGAGATGATTAAATGAGGATCCAAGCAAATATCTTCAAAAGTAGAGAGATTTCTATTTTTCCATATCTCTCAGCAAACAATAACTGGAATGCACTTGCAAAGAAGTCTATAATTAACTTTAGTGCCCGATTTAATCCACCAGCTATGAAAAATAGATGAAATAGAAGATATGTCTTTCGAAATGCCCATTAAATCAGCAAATAAAGTCTAGACTGGAAGGATGGAAGGGAATTGAATGAAGGAATGATTTATAGGTTCTATATTCTTCTTGCAAGCTTTACATCTCGAACATAATCTTATTCCCACCTCTTAGATACAATCATTAATAGAAACACAATTATTAAGTAGCCTCCAGATAAATATAGAGCATTTTATAGGAATTTTAGAGTCCCATATCTGATCAAAGGCTTTAGAAGAAGGAAAATGGTCTTTATAAATATAATAAGTAGAAGAAAAGTTGAATTCCCCAGAACAGTGAGGTTTCCATATCCAAGAGTCCTCTTCCTTATCCATATTATCTAAGCAGGCCTGTTTCACAGCTTGGATTCTTTTCCAAGTTTGAGATCCACCTGTAGAAGAGGCACTCCAATTTTTATACTTATTAGACATGAATGAAGACCAAAGAGATTGCTAAGTATATAGATTTCAGAAAAGTTTCATAGCTGATGCTTTAGAAATAAGATTTAAGTCTTTGAATCTCATGCCCCTTTCAATAGGATCTCTATATAAAAGCTGCCAATTTTTTATTAAAATTTCCATCCTTGCTCAGCATTGCCACCCCAAATTTTTTTTTTGAAGAGGGTATGAATTCTCTGAATTATAGTTTTGGGAGGGGACAAAACAGCTAAAAGAAAAAGAGGAATAGAAGACAACACATGTTTTATAAGAATAAGTCTCTCACCTGGAGATAAAAGCTTCGATTTCCACCCAGCCAGTTTAGTTCTCAAAGAATTCAGCAAACTGTTATAGTATTTGGGCTTGTTCCTCCCTTTTAAGATAGGGCAACCAAGATATTTAATAGTAAGGGCTTTAAAATGCAGCCCTAAACCATTAACAACTTTAGATTTAAACTGAGGAGAACATTTAGAATCCACTATAAATCTGCTTTTAGCAAAGTTGATATTTTGTCCAGAAATAGAAGAGTAATGGTTAAAGAATACCATTAGATTTCTTAGACTTCTTTTGTCTCCCCTACAAAAGATAATAATATCATCTGCAAATGCTAGGTGAAAAATAAGGGGGCTTCCACTAGGAAGAGAGAAAGATTTAACTTTTCTAATTTCCATAAGCTTGTTGAGACCTCTACTTAGATACTCTGCTGCTAAAATGAATAAACTAGGGGAAATAGGGTCCCCTTGTCTAAATCCTATAGTGGATTGAAAAAAACCACAGCTTTGACCATTGATAAGGATAGAGAACGAATCAGAAGAGATGATTCTCCATATAAAGTCTATCCATCTTTCACCAAAGCCAAAACATCTGAGCACTGAAATCAGGAAGCCCCAATGAACTCTATTATAGGCTTTTTCCATGTCTAATTTAATTAAGACATTACCACAATGAATCTTCTTGCCCAAGCTTTCCACCATCTCTTTAGCAAGTAAAATGTTGTCTTGAATGGCTCTTCCTTGAATAAAACCACTCTCCTTTGAGGAAATAATAGAAGGAAGCACTTTAGCCAATCTGTTTGACAGAACTTTTGTAATAATCTTCATAGAAAAATTACAGAGACTAATAGGTCTTAGATCGGCATAAGACTTTGGATGTTCAATTTTGGGGACAAGAACAACTGGGGTACTAGTCCAGCATTGGGGAAGAGAGCAACCTGCAAAAAAAGATGCAATGGCAGATAATAGGTCAATTTTAATAATAGTCCAGCATTATTTGTAGAATGTACCACTAAAACCATATAGACCAGGTGTTGCATCATCATTAAGCTTTGATATAGCATTATAAGCCTCCATTTCAGAAGGGTAATCCTTAGGAGCAGCATTCGTCTCATCAGATATCATGGAGGGAATAATATCAGAAATATCATCTAGGGCATTAGTTTGAGTAGGGGACTACAAGTCCTTGAAGTAATTAAGGACATGGTTCATCAAAATAGGAGGATCCTCCATATGATTGCCATCTTTATCTTTAAGAGAGTGAATAAAAAGTTTCTTATGTTTGGCCTTCACAGAAGCATTAAAAAATTTTGAATTACAATCTCCTAATTTTAGCCATCTGATAGCAGACTTATGCCTCCAGTATTCTTCTTTTGTTTTCATAGCTTCCAAATGCTGAGCTTGAGCTTTATTTAAAGATTCCCTGTTGATATCTGAGCTTTCCATCTCATAGTTAATTTCCAACTGGGCTATGTTATCCTCCAAATTTCTCAAATTTTGAAAAATATCTTTAAACTTCTCTTTGTTCCAGCTCTTCAGGACCTGCTTTAATCTCTTCAACTTATGATAAAATTTCTTCAATTCAGTACCGTGATCTTCTTCTTCCTAAAACTTCTTAACAATAGCAAGGAAAGAGGGGTGAGAGCACCACATGCTTTGGAATTTAAAAGGCTTATGGCAATCTTCTAACCCGGTTTTAACTGACTGTAAAAGAGGGGCATGGTCCGATGAAGATTTATTCAGATGCTGAATTCTAGAGTTAGGATAAAAGGCTTCCTAAGTTGAATTGAGAAGGCACTTATCCAATCTATCCATGATTACATCTTTTTCCCTCCTTTCGTTACACTAGGTATATCTAGAACCAAAATAACCCAAATCTCTTAATCCACAGTCATGAATCGCTTGATTAAAGTCATCAACTGCTAGGTGGTTGATATGATTTCCTCCCACTTTTTTAGTTTGAGAAGACACCACATTGGAGTTACCAATAACTAAATGAGGAACATCTTTAACAGACCTTGATACATCAATAAGATGATCCCATAATTCTCTTCTCTCTTTAACAATGCACTTAGCATAGATAATGGAAAGGACAATGGGATATTTTAAAGCAGGGTGATCTATATGAATAGTAATATGCTGGTGGTGATCCTCAATAACCTTTATAGAGATGTTGAACCTCCAAAAAATCCAAATTTTACCACTGATATTGGCTCCACCTCCTTCAAAACCCCACTTGAACTTAAACTTATCAATTTTTTGAGACTCAACTTTAGGCTCTAGCACAACAAGAAAGGGAATTTTGTGTATTTTCATCAGAAGTTTAATTCTTCTACTTGAGGACTTTTTAGCAACCCCTCTGATATTCCAAACAATGATGTTAATAATTTAGAAATATAGAGGTTAGAGTATTTGATACCTTTGGTTCTAGATCGAGTTAATCTTCTGAAGAGGGGGTCTGACATCTTGATTTTCTTGACATGAGTGAGCTAATATGGAATGCAGCTTGATAGATTATCTTCCACCTGCTGCTTTTCATGAAGTTTCTGTCAAACATTCTAGCCATTTTGTGTAAGTCTTCCCCAGGCACCTATTTTTGAATGATCCCTTCTTCATTATCTCAGATGTATAAAGACATTGAGTCTTTATTGATCTTATAATCTGGTAAGTCAGTAGCACTTGGTGATAAGGAGCATTTATCCACCATGGATACTTTATTTACATTTAAATTGAGACTGTGAATTTTGTTAATGTGATCTTAGATTTGTTCTTGAGCAACCTTGGAAATATTTTGTGTGGGAGGAGTTGTGATGGCCCTATTTTCTCTAATTACCTCCTCAACCATATCAACTGCAGCCTCTTGACTTGCCCCAACTAGAGTAATAACATGAGTTAATGTATCTTCCACACTATCTTTTCCTATGCCTTCTTCCAACTCAACTATAATTTCCTTCCCTTTGTTATTCTGCTGAACCTGGTCATAACTAACCTTATTCTGCTCTTCACCTTCTGCTACAGCAATAGCTATATTAGACTTCTCTGTTTCCAAATTCATAATTTTTCCTTGCACTGCTACTTCATCAGTTACCTTATTTTTAGTTGCAGAATTCTTAATCTGGTAAACTTGAATCTGCCCCTGATCTATTTTCTTAACTGGTTTAACTTTGTCTACTCCTCCTTGATTTGATATATTGAACATATAGTTATTTTCACGGTCGCATTTCTTTAAACATCCACTGCAATACTTTGGCATATTTTCCATTAACACTTCTTACTAAAATCCACTATCTCCACACCCTATCCAAACTCTTTTGGGGATATTTTGAGTCAAATCTGCTTCAACACAAACACGAGTCATACTAGGTCTGTTCATCTCTACTGTAGATGCATCCAATTTTAGAGGTTGCCCAATCAACTGGGCAATTGAAAAGAGTGAGGATTTAGAGAAAAAATGAATTGGAAGATTTGGAAAAGATACCCAAATAGGGGATATGCTGCTCTCAATATCTGGTATGCAACTAGTGGACCATTTGAACACCCTCATAGGATATTTGCCTATAAACCATGAGTCCCTCATCCACATTCTCGAATAATCCTCTTCACTATTTAATTTAATCAATATATGTCTATGATCAATTAGACCAATAGAGAATGCAGTTTTGAGCGAGAAAGTTTAAAATACCTTTCGTATTATCTCCATTGAGGGTCGATCATGTGAGAACTTACCTATAAGAGCATTTTTGAAAGGGATAGCCAGTGTATCAATGTCTTCTTTAGAAAATAAAACTGCAGGTTCACCTTTGAAAGAAGTTGGTGGTTTCAAAAGAAGCTCATGAGAATTAGAAGATGAGTTTGCAACTACAGAGGCAAATGGTCGATTCCATATAATTTTTGGGTCAGGTGGCTTAGGTTCCACGTGAAAGTTGTATGTGTGGGCTGCCATGCAGACCCTAATTAAGAATCAGAAAAGAAAGCAAAAGACAATAAGAAAATAAAGAGGAAATTAAACTTAAAGATTACCTCCAAAAGATGCATTGGTCATGTAAACGTCGGTCGGTAACACCGACTGAAGGCATGCAAAGAAGCATAAAGGGGTGCCAAGGTGCAGCTCCCCCAATTGGACATATGGATGTCCGAGATGATCCTCAAATACGACAAAAACCAACGATGAGTGACGCCTCCACTCGTCGCCACCATAAATCCCTCTAGCAAAAGCAGAATAAATAAGTGGGCTACTTGTTACACCTGCCACCCATCCATCTCTTCAATCTTCCAAGAGATCAGAGTATCCTTCAGCATAGATATTCAGACATAATCCTACGACACGATTCTTTCGATGTCTCCCAAGGCAGCCCACATCGTCGCCTTTGTAACTTGTAGAGCATGACCAGCACAGTCCAACCCCGTCAACTGTTGAACTAACGGAGTAACTGTCATCTCCCTAACCCCCAGGTGAAATGTGTGGGTTATATCCCAATATCTCTCGCCCAGTGCACATAACATCGTCGTAGAATATGATGTCTCATCCAATGCACCCGCCAACATAGCAAACCGAATAGATGCCACCATTCACTATACCGCCCCAAGGAGGCTATCCCAAATGTCCTTCCCAGTCATCCCTCGGGACAAGATGCTCTAAGAAGCTATATCAACCTATTCAAAAAATTAAGAATCAGTATCCCAAAAATAAGAAGGAAACAAAAAAGTGGAAAATCAAAAGGAAAATACTCACATAGCCATTAGGGTTCTTCTCCCTCGTCGAACTATGATGCGCAGGCTCACGCACCAAAATGGTATCGTCAGTCACCGACCCAAAGGAGTCATATGCATTCTCATTACCCAAAGCCAGTGACACCACAACCCGCTATTCTAAACCTTCCCAATCGTTATCAGACACCCATTCATTATTATTGTTGCTAGAAGTACCTGCCATTTGAGATCTTGTGAAGAAATGGACTCGAAAATGACTATTACAGAGATAAAGTAAGAGATTCACGTAACATTCTGCGCCTTCTAACAAGCGAGGTGGTCAACCGTCGCCACCAAACTACGCTAGGCGCCACTAAATAAGTTATCATTCTCAGCATATGATAGATATACGAGACATTTACATTTTTTTCCACAAGATAATAATTAAATTTATCCAACAAATATAACCATTCATGTAATATTAAAATCCATAACCACGCTATCTCCAAAATAAATCCAACCCAAATAAGTATAACTACAACGAAATGATCCAACTATAAATACCTTATTGAAACCATAAATAACCGTGGAACCAATTGGCCCACTAAATCTATAAATAAAAGTCGCATGATAAAAGCGACGGAATGGAAAGTAAATCTAAACTACTATAGCAACTAAATTAAATCTCCAGCTGCATATCCAAAAAATATCTCCAATCACTCCTATGCAGCTATTTCAACGCTAAACCTAAAATATTAGTCAACACAATGGATTAGAGCACACCACATGAATACTAGCTACTCCTCCCAATTAGGGTCTGTAAACCCAGATAATAACATTATACATGATAAACATCACAATAGAGTACTTTAAATTAAACGATATATACATTAACAATACGAGTAAAAATAAACTACCACTATCCACCCATTTAACTAAGCACCCTAATGTTCAAGTCCAATTATGATATTTTAACTTAACATTAGAATCCATAATTTAATTTAATTAATTAAATCCAATTTATTTATGCGACACCAGTATAGTTAGTTCACCATATTTCGGATCCTGCACATACTCCTGGCCCACTTAAGCACACACCCATTCCCCTCACTATAGCAAGTTCACCCAATTTTATTAGCAGTGTACATACTCGTGAGGTTCCACGCACGACACATCACTATAGCAAGTTCCCCCGTATCTTGTCAGCCCTGCACATACTCGTGACAACACTCACACCCACGTCTCTATAGCCAGTCGGTCCATATTCTATAAGCCCTTCACATACTCATGACGTAAATTCCTTTTAATACTCGTTCTAAGTCTTAGGCATCAATTATAAATTTTCTCAAGTTCTTATTATTTTCTATTAGTCTCACCCTTTAATTGAGCATAAATCCTCTAACATACCCCTAGTCCCATACCTCAACGTCTCCAAAAAACAAATGTATCCTAGCCTAACATTTAGAAAGAATACCTACCACTAGTAACCACCTAACCTCGCACCCAGGCTCACGATCCAATGAAAATGACGTACAAATCAGTCCCACCCTAGAATCATCCATCTGTAAAAATTCACACTACCTAGTCCCATGCCTAGAAAGCGTTACCAACAACTAAGGCCCACATACTAGCCCCATACTTAGCAAGCAACCTAAAAAAAGGTGAGAGCACTAACTACCCCAACAATTTCTTCGTCCCCGCAGTGTCAATTATTAATAATATAACGAATCACGTATGGCCTATTTTCAACTTATCACAACAATTCTTTAAATTAATCACAAGATCACTATTTATCCAAATTATGTCCTTTTAATTATAATATTAATTAAACAATTCATTTTCTCATCCATTTATCAGAATTCTATTCACATGCATATTTTTGGGAGTATACAACAATAAATCTCTATTATACAAGATGCACAAAATTGATGTGATTTTATATATCGAAATCAATTATTAACATCCATAATATTTATTCTCCATGCGAACGTCATAAATTCTAATGGAATCCCAACCTTTAACCTAAGCATGTAAGGATTTGGAGTCTTAAATCGTATTAAATATTTGAATAAAAATAGCCCGAAATTTAGTTTCACTTTTCCTAATTAGTCTTTATAATTTATTTTAGGAAAAAATGATTATTAGTGTTTAGGAAACATTTAAAACGCATAATACCAAAGGGTAATAATAGAAGTATTCATGCCTATAGAATCGTTTCAAGAATCTGATTTCATGGTTGCATTCCTCTCGAGAAAATAATAAAAACACGTTCTTGGACGATTTTGAAAAAGCCCACTTTAGTTTTCCAAATATTGGGTTGAAAGTTCATTTAAATGGGGTTTAGGCCTTCTAGAAGAGAGAGAATGAAATTATAGGAGGCTACTAATTTTTGAGATGTCTAAAATATGTTTGAGAAAGACTTAACCCATCCCTTTAGGTTTATATACTAAAAATAATTTGAGTCCTACACAACTCCAAGAGAAAGAGTTTTATTTTATTAAACAAACTAAGCGAACCGGTTCGTCCCACCATCCGAACCGGTTCGGATCCCATGAATTCGAAAATTTCCCATTGTTTCTATAAAATGTAAAACTCTTTTAATTTAAATCCGATTTGAATTTAGATAAAAATTTCTTTTTATATAAATCAAGATTGACATTTTTAAATATGCAAATAGTAAATTTTCAAAAATTATTTTTACTCGAAATTTTAAATTCCCAACATATTTTTATGTTTTAAAAACACGGGGTGTTAAAATTTGATCACTTGAAAGTGTGGAGAAATAAAGAGGGCCACTCCCTTTTTATAGGAGGCTACGGTGCATTTCGATCGGTAGTCCCCTAGTCCTGCCTATTTGCAGTGACCTTTCCCCTTCCCCAAGAAGCCTAGGAATTCGTGCCCTATGCCAATAGTCACCTTCCCAGACCTGCCTATCGGCAGTCCCCAAGCCTGCCTATGCTAGAAAATTCAAAAATCACCCAAACAATTCATAAAAATTCTCGAAAAATCCCCGCAAAGTCAAGAACGTAATTTCTTTGAGAAAAAACCATTTTTGGAGCGCCAAACCATTTAGAAGCCCTCGTTAATCCCCAACAGCATAATCGACATTCACTCTCATCATCAACATACTCCCCGACAGAACCTAAAATCCAAAATACGCTTGCGCCAAACTACTCTACGCGTTCCCCCTAGTGGAGCCAAAAGTCAACACAATCCCAATAAACTACATTTTTAGATCCCCAGAATTGACCTTGACCCGCTGAATCGGTCATCTCGCTCTTTAGATCCTCAAAATCAACTTCGACCGGCTGGATTGGTCATCTCAGTCTTTAGGTCCTCAGAATCGACCTCGACCTGTTGAATTGGTCATCTCACTCCCTAGGTCCCCAAAATCGACCTCGAACCCCACAGAATTGGTCATCCCACTCTTTAGGTCCGCAGAATCGACCTCGACCCGCTTAGTTGGTCATCTCACTTCTTAGATCCACTGAATCAACCTCGACCCGCTGAATTATTCATCTCAGTCTTTAGGTCCGAAGAATCGACCTCGACTCGCTAAATTGCTCATTCCACTCTTTAGGTCCACAACCCTAGGAATTGGTTATCTCAATCCTTATGTTCTCAAAATTGACCTTGACCCGTTGAATTGGTCATCTCACTCTTTAGGTCTGCATAACCAACCTTGACCCACTGAATTGTTCATCTCACTCCCTAGGTCCGCATAACTGACCTCGACCCTGAGAGTCGGTCACTTTCGTCACCTAGGTCTGCATAATCAACCTCAATCCTCTTCTCAAACACCGATGAGGTGTCTATCTTTCGACGACCTTCGCTTATTCCAAACTCTCCCTCAAGGGGCTCTGTAGACATACCATCTTAGTACCCCCCAAATACCTTATCTAGTCCCTAACATTCCTCCTCCTTCGTAAACCCTAAGTCATACTCCGAGTACTAATCTAGAGGCCACTGGGCGCTCTCAAGCCCCGTTTGACTCTGATAAAATCTCCAACCTAAGAAAAGATCAATGAAACCTTGAAGGGCCCTGAATCCCCATTCCAACAGTCTGTTCCATGTGAGAATCGGCCTCACAGTTCGTATAAATGATCGTTTCTACTCCGAGTACTAATCAGGAGGCCACCGAACACTTTCAGACCCATTTGAATCCGGTCGAGTATCTAACCTGAGTGAATCTAAATGAAACCTTGAAGGGCTCTAAATCCCCTTTCCAACGGTCCATGTCGTGCACGAATCGAACTCATGGTTCGCACGAATGACCCGTTTTACTCCGAAAGGCCACCAGGCACTTTCGGACCCCATTAGACCTTGATCAAATCTACCAACCAAGAAAAGCTCAATGAAATATCGAAGGGCTTTGAATTCCATTTCCAACGGTTCATGTCGTGCACGAATCGGCCTCACGGTTCGCACGAACGACCCGTTTACTCCAAAACCCTTGTCGAGAGATCATTGGACGATTCTGAGCCGCGTTTGACGTCAGCCAACTCCTAAACGAGAGAGTGTCTCAATGGGTTTTTGAAAGTCTCTGAATTTCCTTTCCAACGTTCTCGTCCGTGCACGATTCGAACTTATGATTTGCATTTTATGCTTGTTTTTCTAAAAAAGTCCATTCTGGGCTGCCTATAAGCACCCCAGACCCCCTGCCTATCGGTAGGGTGTACTTTCCTTGCCCAACAAGATAGGGACTATGCCGATAGGCAGGCCAGGGGCCATGCTGATCGACATGCCCTAACCCTAACGTGCACTATTTAAAGAGTTTATGACCTCACTCCTAAACGGGGTCCCTTTTAGCAGTCAGTAAATATTCTCTCGAAATTAGAGCGCCGTCATTACCGAAAAATGCTATTCTCCTACACTCTCCCACTTCACTTTTCTACTACATTTGGTCACTTGCCTAGTCCTTATATACCACCCTTACACCACTACAAAAATTAGCATACATATCTCCCAAATTCAGTAATAAAAGCCTAGTAGGAGGTCCACCCTTATCTCTTTTCTAGTTTACTCATTTAGTGTTGTTATTCACATTATTCTCATTTTGTGATATGTTTTAGTCTTGTTTCATTATCTCACATCAAATAATACCCACTTTTATTATTAGTATTTCACACAACTTATTTTCATAAAAATTCAAAGAAGACAAAAAAGGTGTACTTGTAAATTCCAAAAGTAAGACTTCCTCGTTTTCTCACAATTTCGCACTTGAACACATTTTTATTAGAAACACTCAAAAAGGAGCCTTAAATTTGGGTTTATGAGTTGAACCCCACTCCTATAATATATTTGAACTATGTGGACTTTGATGCCCCTTGAACTACGTAGGCGTCCTGGGCCAATCCTAGGATTCGAGTCCTCCCTTTCCATTTTATGCCTATTATATACAATTATATCTATTTTTGTGAGTCTTGAACTCCTACATATTTATGTCTCGTCTGATACACGTATTTTCTTTTTCATAGTGACTCGGGATTCGACGAACACTTACATTATATGTTTATGAATATTTTTGGGTATACTCCTACAAATGAGTCCGCTCCGTCCCTTCCATGATGTGAGTCGAAGGATTCCCTTCTCCCGTTATTTATATTACAAACATGTACACACACATCACGCTTTGGAGAAAAATGAGAAAATCAACATAGCCCATGAGGGACCGAATGGGCGCAATGGGTGCGTAACACTTTCCCATTCTGTAACTTAGTCCCTGGACCTTCAAATCACTTGGCTTCATATGCATCAATATGACCTTGATGCCATTCTCTCGAGACGCCTACATTCTTTTGCCTGTTTTGAGAAAAATAGGCTGGCGACTCCATTCCTTCGCGTTATTCCCTTTTGACGACGACTAATTTTATATCCAAGGCAACCCGTGAAGACCTCAGCGCGAGTGGTGGAAAGAGGACCCCCATATCCTCGAATCACCTGCACGCGCATGGTGGGGAAAAGGGGGAGACTCCTATAAAGGGGGACATTTCCCTCCCCGTCCCGATTTTGGGGGCCGTGCTGGAGGAATTCAACCCGGATGGCCACAGTATCCACTTGTGTCACATACTTCCAAACTATACACATGTATGCTATTTATAAAAAACTAAAACTAAAACAACTTAAAAAGATTATGAAAAAAAGGAAAAAAACTAATTGTATACAAAATCGTAAGAATTGTCACCATCGTCATAAATTGAAATCGAAATAGTTGTGGGTCATTCCAATTAATAATATTTATAATTCTAAGTAAAAAAGTACCATAAACTTGAGAATATGACCACACAACATAAATAAAAAAATTAAAATCATGGTCATTATGGTGATCACCGACATCATGACTAATAAAGAATTTTAAATCGCACGAATCATATGTCGATACATCACATTGGGGTAACACTTCACAATAAGGATTCACATGTTTACTATCCTTTTTTTTTCTAAAATAGTCACGTAAAATTAGATATGCATGCTCTACTCCTAAATGTGAGACTTTGCAAAAAGTACGAGACAAAGAGGTGTCGCGTGGGGATACACTTTCTTTATAAAAAATGGAAGGACGTCACAATTACTTAAATTATCGATAAAATCTTGTAACGAATCCTCAATTAAAATTTTCCACATATAAAGTGAAGTAGAATTTTTCTCAATTAAATTATAAGAAAAAACTTGGTAACAATCAACATCCACATCATCACAAGTATTACATGTGTCAATTTTCTCCCCACCAAATTGATTATCCTCAATTATTTCATGACTACTTTTAGAAATATCGTCATTACAACGTTTGTTCGCCTCTTCCGAATTAATATACTTTGGTGGGCAAATAGTAATTAAAGGAGTTGGACTCTCGTCCACACCTTCTTTAATTTTTAAAAAAATTATTATTGGCCCATTCAACTTATATCGAAATATGTAATCTCTTGAATTTTCAGTATTTTTAAGCCACACGTCTAAAGGATCAATATAGAAATCTGAAATAGATGACGAGATAATAATATATGGATCATCCATTATAGTTTGCTACTTCAATTTCTTATTTTATGTTTTTTTAGTGTGCTACAAAAAAATATACAAAAACTATTAAACCACACGTAAAGTGTGATACAAAAATACTAAATACACTTATGGTGTATTTTGACACGAGAAAGAGAAAAAGAAACAAATTAAAATAAAAACATACAATAAGAATATTTTTTATTCAGAAAAAAAATTATGTTATTGGATTTTTCTGAAAATTTCCAAAAAATTAAAATTATTATTTTCGAATTTTTCAATTTTTTGGGTACTTTTATGAGATAACTAGTGTAAAAAACAACTATTTACTTACAAAAGACTTTAAATTTGATTTTTGTTTTTTTTATGTTTTAAAAATATTTTTAAAAAAATTCTATTGGGATTTTTTAAATTTTTTTTACATTTTGGATTAATTTTTTTTTTAATTTAAACAAGTGTGAAAGTTAATACTTTTAAAATCGACCGAAATCCCCAACAAGAGTGCCAAAAACTTGTTGTCAAATTTTAAATGTTAAAATTACCTCAAGTGCACATGCTATTGAAATATAACGAGTGTAAGTACGAGTCGAATTCACAGAGATTTAGTTAATTTTTATAATCTACAGACTTTTCAACTAGACAAAAGAGTATAAAGATAAGATTTAGTGATAAAATAAAATAAAATAATAATAAATGAGTGAACACAAATTATGTAACAAGTATGGAAATATTACTAGGATTTCAGATCCGTTTACCAATTTTACTAGATTATGATTAGTTAGTCTAACTTGCAATTATGTTTGATTTTATATTTTTCTTAAATAATAAAAACGACTTTAAAAGCTCTTTATTTAAGATGCAACGGGACTAACAAGTCCTAGATTTGGGTATAAATAGTACAAAATAATGCACTCATCACTTTACAATCTTAGGGACTCTATCCCTCAAATAGTTACAACGCACTTGCTGATGTAGGAAGGTAACTTCAACCACCTGAGCGCAAGTGGTGAAAAAGAGGTTACCTAATAACACCTTCTAAACCCTTCACATAAGGTTTAAGCCATTCAAACAGTCTTTCTCGCATTGTAGTTGATAATGGGAACATCCTTCTTCGCTTCCGTATCAATCTTTCCCGGTGCATAAAGAGAAAGATAGACGAACTCCTTCTTATACTTGCTACCACGCGATCTCACAGACGAGGTCTTCAAAAATTACCTCCAATACAGTTACGGATGGTGAGTGAAAGCATCTCCCCTCGAACTATATACTAAACACTTACTAAAGGCCTCAAGCCAAAAATTTCCTAACTCATGAGTGAAGTCGACCTCATGCATGGGACTTCTCGCACGCGAAATCCAAATAAAAGAGCCTCCTGATACACTTGGTCCATCTGAGTCGTTCGTTAGGAAATAATGGCATGAAACCCCTTATGCGATCATCGTTATAGAGGATGTAAACCCTAAATGGTAAGGCTCTATAGTATTCAAAGAACGCAACGCGAAAAAATGACAAATGCACTCAATATCCCTAGGACACTAAAACCTCAAATGCTATAATACCAACTGTGACATCCCGTAATATCCATAAATAGATTGATCAGTTTTAATAAAAAAATCACAGGAATTAAAAATATTTGGTAGCATCCTCCATATAACAAATTAAACAAAGCTGGATAAGTATTAAAACGAGATACTGACATACTGAAATAAAATAAATCCAACTCTGATGCCAATCACTTCCAATATAATAGTCCAACTCTGAAATACAAATGCCATATGCACAAAAGCTAACTCTGGAATAAACTGTACAACATACAATCGTGCTAATATATAAAATAGTATAAAAAGAGAACGGGTAACACTTCTTAACTACTACATCCTACGAATGAAGGAGAGAATTTCACTAGAGGTGTTCCTCCAGAGATCAACTCGACCAATGGCAGGAACAACGATCTAAGACCCGTGATAACATAATATAACAACAACATAAACAAAAAGTTTATAAAGAATAAGATTATAACTGAATTTGGGCTACAATATATCTACACATCTTCCTCGCGTCATCTAGTGGGTTTAAGTTATTAGTTACCCAACCCAACAACCTAAAATAACATGCGATTCTAATCCCGAACCCACATGTATCCCATGTGATTAAAGTCTTATCTATTAATCCTTTAATCTTTAGTTTCTCATCATTAAGTAATCTCTTTCATTATAACACATATGTTGTACGGTAGTCTCGAACCTACGGTACGTCTCACCAAGTAACCAAGGTGCCACTGAGAGGGCTTAAATCATATATCTTAAGTATATCCATTCAAGTCTATATCACTCCTCAAAATAATACACATCTCTAGTATATTATACACAAGCATCCCAAGTCATAACCATGTAAGTATGCATCCTTACTATAAATCATATAGATATTTAGTATAACACATAAATCGGTACAACTATCTCTAATACCGTAACCCAAACAATCTTAAATACCACATGCATCTAAAATGCCAAACCTAAGTGAACCCATGATTCAATATTATTCTATACAATTCGAATATAATAATGGATGGATTAATAATAAATGCTACACTAAGCATCTCAAGTGTATGCAATAAGTAAGACAATCTCAAAGTCTAATATCCACATAAGTACGGTTCCTAACATGTATGTAAATGGGCTCTCACTTAAGCCCCAAATAACAAATGCATATCTTTAATGCCTTCGGGGTTCACTCATTCGCAATAGGCATAGTATTAGGCCTCCCCAAACCTCAAGACATCATCTCATCCAAGGGATAAATTGATACACATACCCATCATTCGTATAACTTATCATACCCAAGACTACACGATGAAATCTCCCCGTGAAACCCCCTCGGGACACGGGGCAAAAATGAACATGGTAAGTTTATCTCTATCACTGAGGTACCATCGCAGTTGATGTTGCACACGCCCCATTATGGAATCCTTCCTAGTAAGAAACCAACAAGCATTCCCACATGGTATGAATTGCAAATAAATATGCAAGCAATTACGACCATTACTACCGGGCTCAAGTAAATACATATACAATACTAACGGGTTGGGGTAAACCACATACACATACCGGCCCTAACGCTACCGTGTCACACTAGCATCACTAATATAAAAAGATAAAACACATCTTAACTTCATATTCATCCCATACTATATTAACCTAACCCTCGGGGCTCTCCAATCTAGTTATAGTCTTACCCTACCATACCTTAAAAATATGCATGACAACTATATTCAATGTCGTATAGAATTAGCGCAATCTCCCAAGGTTTCATATCTAGGTATCACCCCACACCTAAAGTATACAAGACCATAAAATTATAACAACTACCCCATTCCAGGGTTTTTAACTCCATCCTAATCTCACCCAAAGGATATAAGCCCCACTAGTATATCCTAATGACTATATTAAGCTCGACCAATAATCCCAATCCATTAAACTTCCAAAATCCCAAATAACAACCCATACTACTCTTGAGTTTGAAAAATAAATGCTATATTCTAAATTTACCCCTTTAAACCTACTAAATTCTTAAATATCAAAATAACCCGAACACCAATTTCCAACATCTAAAATCATTAGAATTCATTTTCATTCAACAAGTATAAGAAATCTATAGGCCAATCCATCCTAGTCCTAAGTTCCTCCTCTCTAGCATTAAGGTGCTTCCCCAATTACGTTATGTGACTTATGAGATCCCCAAATGATTCATAAAAATTCATATTCCACGAAATTAGGCTTGGGCCCTAAATGGGCATCACCTAAAATAGCCCCAAACCACTTTCAAGTGACAAAACATTAGCCAAACCCTATACCCATCTAATAGGCTCAAACCCCATCATTTTAAGATAAAAACGAAACTTCCAAACATCCTAAAAGTTGAGTACAATGTATGCCCAATCCAAGTAAATAACAACTCCTTCAATTAATAATCACCCAGTACAAGTTTAAATATCAATTAGTCAATTAATGGGTTAACTCATATAAACTTTGTTTTCAACTTCAAATTAATTAACACATACGCAAGCAAATAGCGATATATCCAATTACAACAGGTATACAAAATTAATTTTTTTTAATGAATTTTCTCATTTAAATAATACTTATAAAAATACGGGATATTACAGAGGAGATTCGTCATAACTTAGTTGATGACTCACTAGGCCAAGAATTATTAGTTAAGCTACTCAGCAATCTAATAGATTTCCCTGAATATTCATTGAGTAATGGAGATATAGGTCACAATGGCAAATTATATATTGGGGCTATTGGGAACCTGAGACAATAAGTAATTGAGGAGTTGCACACTTATGGTATAGGTGGTCACTCAAGCAAAAAACTAACATTATAAAGGGTAGAGGGTTTCTTCTACTGGACCAACTTAAAGAAATGTGTGGAAACAATTGTAGTTTAATGTGATGCTTGCCAAAGGAATAAAAGTGAGAATTGCCCTTTATCCAGGGCCATTGCAACCTCTCAATATTCCCAATCAGCCATGGTAAGCCTTGTCTATGGATTGAAGCGTTGTCCACTTCGCAAGGTAAAAATTCAATTTTGTGGTGATTGATAGATTGACTAAATATGGTCACTTCATGGACCTTACCCACTCTTACGATGCTCAAAATGTGGCTCAAGTTTTTTTTGACAATATACATAAGTTGCATGGGTTACCAAAGACCATTATCTCTGATAGAGACCCTATTTTCTTAAGTCAATTATGGTCTCACTTGATCACTCTATTGGGAACTAAGCTCCTACACTCTACAGCCTACCACCCCCAAACTGATGGTCAAACCGAGAGACTTCACCAATGCTTGGAAAACTACCTCAGATGTATGACTAGTGACCACCCCAAGAAATGGTGCATATGGTTTTCCTTGGATGAATGGTGGTATAACACCAACTACCATTCCACATAAAATCATTCTCCTTATGAGCCTTATATGACTATCAACCTCCTCACCTAGCTATTCCTCAGTTCCCTAAACATAAAAACACAAAGATTCAGTCTTTTATGGAGGAAAAAAAGCTGACCATTAAACTTCTGCGAGAAAGACTCATTAATGCTTAAGGAAGAATGAAATTTTATGCTGATAAAAAACAGACTGAAAGACAGTTCATTATAGGGGAGTGGGTATACCTAAGGGTGCAACACTTCCGCCAGTTTACAGTGGCCTTGAGAAGACACCACAAGTCGATTCCCAAATTTTATGGGCCATATCAGATTACAACTAAGTTTGGCTCAATAGCCTATGAACTTCGCTTACTTGCAGATGCTAAAATCCATCTCGTATTACACGTTTCATTATTAAAGAAACAAATTGGACAAGATGTAACGCCATTGAAATAGTTGCCTACTAGGATGATGGACACGCTGAGCTAGCCCTTGTGGCAATTTTACACAGACGAATGGTGAAGCATAATAATGAACCACTAGTTCAAGTGTTGATCCAGTGGAATCAGTCAAACGCTTATCCAGCAACTTGGGAAGACTACGAAGTAGTCCAGAAAAGATTTCCTCACTTTGATCCTTGAGGACAAAGATCCCTTTAAGGGTATCGATTATCAGAATGGGCGTTAATTGTATGCGTATTAACAAAGTGCTGTCGTTTTGTCTTTTAGCAAAATTAGTTGATTTGTAACATAATTGGTTAGTTGAGTTCTAGTGGTTTAGTTAATTATTAACAAATTTTTTAGTTCACAAATGTGTATAAATACCTATATTCTACTTATTGCAATGTTCTAAAAAACGTGGTGCATGGCCAAGGTGTGGAGGCCAAGCCTTAAGCCTTAGAAGCCTAGGGGAGCCTTAGACTTAAAAAGGCGTGGAAAAAAGTTTAGACATTTGTTTAAATATATTTTAACATTTTTAACTATAAAAGACTATTTAAATACTAAAATATTACATTCCTTAAAATATGTCTGAATATATGCAATTTAAAGTACTATTTTTATAAATACTAAGAAAAAACAAAATAAAAAATAAAAAAACGCGTGTTTTTTTGGACGAGAGATAGAGAGCTTTGGAACATCATTTGTCTTTTGATTGTTTTTAATGAGACACAACCCGATTTTTTAAAAAAAGGTTTTTAAAGGGCGATATCGTTTCACTAAAGCGTTTTTGTTTAAAAAAATTGCCCCTTAAGCCTTTTACCAAGAATAAAGCTTAAAAATCTTAAACACTGACGTTTTCACCAAAGCCTCAAGCCTAGGAGCACCATTTAGAACACTGACTGATTGTAAGATTATGTCCAATAATAATAAAATTCTCTTCTCTTTGATTCTCAATTCTTCCCCCAATTATTTTCTTCCCCAAATATCATCTAAAACCCTAAAATCAATTGAATCATTGAGTTTTGGATTAACAAAAACACAATTACAATATTACATTTTTACAATTTTAATAAAAGAATATTATAATATGGGGCATTCACATCTAGATCCTATTAGACTTTCTTTTAGATATTCTAGTCCCACCATGTTTTTCCCTTACATATAAGTCTTATTCCTAATTTTTTGGAACTTTTTTTCACAATTTTACCCTTTTAAAACCAACCATGCGTAACTTCCTTCAGGAAGTTGCATAAGTTGTTGAACTTTTTTTTAATCTTCAAATGATCATAACTTTTGATTCACAAACCCGTTTTTTGCAAAATTACTATTTTTTAAATCTGCTCGACGAGATCTATCAAACAAGATCCATGAAGACTATAAAATTCCAAAGAATTTTTTTTACACAAACAGTAAACTTTACTGTATGCACTATAATATGAAATAGTTTTATATATGTGACATTTTCACAAACAAACAGTAACATTTACGGTGGTAATATTACACAGTATATATATATATATATATATATTCACGCTAGCGGTATCCAATCCTTACCACCATTGTTGGAACTTCAACGACCTTCGTCAGGGCTCCGATTTGGGGTGGGCAAGGGTGGCATGTGGTGCCGCTGGCGCGGACCTTTGAAAATAAGAAACTTTTGAATAAATAGGTTTTGAATCCACTAGAGTATTATGGGGTGCCGCTGGCGCGGACCTTTGAAAATAAGATTGGATAAATGGGATCGGGATCCTCTGGAGCGCCGATTTGGGGAGAGTAGGGGTGGCATTAGGTGGCAGTGACGCACAACTTTAAAAATAGGAGCATATTGGATATATATATATATATATATATATATATATATATATAAAATACAGTAAATGCTATTGTTTATAAAAATGTCATAGATATTAAACTTTATTGTATACACCAGAAAATGAAATGGTTTTATATCTGTGACATTTCACAAACAATAACATTTACTGTGTTAATATATTTAGAAACTAGTTATATATATATAACATTTTCACAAACAATAACATTTGCTGAGTTAATATTACACAATATATATATATATATACACACACGGTAGATCCAAACCTCTTTTTTTTTCAAAATTACCATTTTTTTTAAAGGTTTACGCTAGCGACATTCAATCCTCACCACTATCCACCTCCATTGTCGGAGCTTCAACGACTTTCATCAGAGCTATGATTTGGGTGGATAGTAGTGGCATAGGGTGACGCTGGCGCGGACCTCTGAAATTAAGAGAATATTAGATAAATGGGATTTGGATCCACCGGAGCTCCGATTTGGGGTGAGTAGGGGTGGCATTGGGTTAGGTTTATATCTATAACATTTTCACAAACGGTAGCATTTACTGTGTTATAACACAGTATATATATATATATATACACACAGTAGATCCAAACCTCTTTTTTTTGACATTGCTTTATTTTTAACGGTCCACGCTAGTGGTATCTAATCCCAACCACCACCAACCCCAATTGTCGGAGTTCCATCAACCTTCATCAGAGTTTGATTTGGGGTGACATTGAGTGCCGCTGGCGTGGACCTTAGAAAATAAGGGAATATTGGATAAATGGGATTTGGATCCCCGGAGCTCCAGTTTGGGGTGAGTAGGGGTAGCATTGGGTTAGGTTTATATCTGTAATATTTTCACAAATAATAAATATTACTGTTTGTAAAAATGTTACATCGGAATCCCATGCCACCTCAAATCAGAGCTCTGATGAAGGTTGTTGGAGCTCCGACAAAGGGGGTGGGTGGTGGTGGGGATTGAATGCCGCTGGCGCGGACCGTTAAAAACAAGATAATATCAGAAAAAAGAGGTTTCGATATATATATATATACTGTGTTATATGAACACAGTAAATGTTAATGATTGTGAAAATGTTATCGACATAAACCTAACCCAATGCCACCACTACTCATCCCAAAATTGGAGCCCCGGTGGATCCAAACCCCATTTATCTAATGTTCTCTTAATTTCAGAGGTCCTCGCCAGCGTCACCCTAGGCCACTACTACCCACCCAAATCATAACTCTTATGAAAGTCGTTGAAGCTCCCACAATGGGGGTGGATAGTGGTGGGGATTGAATGTCGCTAGAGTAAACCTTTAAAAATATGGTAATTTTGGAAAAAAAGAGGTTTGGATTTATCGTGTGTGTGTGTATATATATATATATATATATATAATAATAATATTACTGTTTGTGAAAATGCTATATATATATATTATATATATAGTGTAATATTTACTCAATAAATGTTAGTGTTTATGAAAATGTTATATATATAAAATTATTTCATAAATATATTAACACAGTATGTGTTATTGTTTGTGAAAATGTCACAGATATAAAGTTTAATATCTATGACATTTTTACAAACAATAGCATTTACTGTGTTATCACATTATATATATATATATCCAATATGCTCCTATTTTTAAAGCTTTGCGCCACTGGCACCTAATGCCACCCCTACTCACCCCAAATCGGCGCTCAAGAGGATCCATATCCCATTTATCCAATCTTATTTTCAATGGTCCGCGCTAGCGGCACCCCATGACACTCCGGTCGATCCAAAACCCATTTATTCAAAAGTCTCTTATTTTCAAAGGTCCGCGCCAGCGGCACCACATGCCACCCTTACCCACCACAAATCGGAGCTCTGACGAAGGTCGTTGAAGCTCCAACAATAGTGGTAAGGATTGAATGCCGCTAGCGCGAACCTTTAAGTATAAGGTAATTTTGAAAAACGAGGGTTTAGATTCACCGAATATATATATATATATATATATATATATATATATATATATATATATATATATATATATATATATATATATATATATATACTGTGTAATATTACCACTGTAAAAGTTGCTGTATGTTTGTGAAAATGTCACATATATAAAACTATTTCATATTTTAGTGCATATAGTAAAGTTTACTGTGTGTGTAAATTTTTTTCTTTGGAATTTTATAGCCTTCATGGATCTTGTTTGATAGATCTCGTTAAGCAGATTTCAAAAACAATAATTTTGCAAAAAACGGATTTGTGAATCAAAAGTTATGATCATTTAAAGATTAAAAAAAAAATCGAACCACTTATGTAATTTCCTATTGGAAGTTACTCATGATTAGTAATAAAAGGGTAAAATTGTGAAAAAATTCCGTAAAAAATTGGAATATGACCTATATGATTGTTGAAAATTCAATAGGACATATATGAATGTTGACTGGACAAATGTGACTTAAATATAATTATCTCTTATAATATTTGACGCCTCCTATTTTTCAACCAAATAGAGATAATTATATTTAAGTCCCATTTGTCGGGTCAACATTCATATAAGTCCTATTGACTTTTCAACAATCCTATAGGTCATATTCCAACTTTTTAGGGAATTTTTTCACAATTTTACCCTTTTATAACTAATCATCCGTAACTTCCTTTAGGAAGTTACATAAGTGGTTGGACTTTTTTTTTAATCTTTAAATGATCATAACTTTTGATTCACAAATCCGTTTTTTGCAAAATTACTATTTTTTAAATCTGCTTGACGAGATCTATCAAACAAGATCCATGAAGGCTATAAAATTCCAAAGAAAAAAATTTACACAAACAGTAAACTTTACTGTATGCACTAGAATATGAAATAGTTTTATGAAATAGTTTTATATATGTGACATTTTCACAAACAGACAGTAACATTTACCGTGGTAATATTACACAGTATATATATATATATATATATATATATATATATATATATATATATATATATATATATCCGGTTGATCCAAACCCTTTTTTTAAAAAATTACCTTATATTTAAAGGTTCGCGCTAGCGACATCCAATCCTTACCACCATTGTTGGAGCTTCAACGACCTTTGTCAGAGCTCTGATTTGTGGTGGGTAAGGGTGGCATGTGGTGCTGCTGGCGCGGACCTTTAAAAATAAGACACTTTTGAATAAATGGGTTTTGGATCGACCGGAGTGTCATAGGGTGCCGCTGGCGCGGACCGTTGAAAATAAGATTGGATAAATGGGATCTGGATCCTCTTGAGCACCGATTTGGGGTGAGTAGGGGTGGCATTAGGTGCCGGTGACGCAAAGCTTTATAAATAGGAGCATATTATATATATATATATATATAAAATGTGATAACACAGTAAATGTTATTGTATGTAAAAATGTCATAGATATTAAACTTTATTGTATACAACAAAAAATGAAATAGTTTTATATCTGTGACTTTCACAAATAATAACACTTACTGTCTTAATATATTTATGAAATAGTTATATATATATAACATTTTCATAAACAGTAATATTTACTGAGTTAATTTTACACAATATATATATATATAAAATGTGATAACACAGTGTAAAAATGTCATAGATATTAAACTTTATTGTATACAACAGAAAATGAAATAGTTTTATATCTGTGACTTTTTCACAAATAATAACACTTACTGTGTTAATATATTTATGAAATAGTTTTATATATATAACATTTTCATAAACAGTAATATTTACTGAGTTAATTTTACACAATATATATATATATAGCATTTTCACAATCAGTAACATTTACTAAGTTAATATTACACAATATATATATATATATACACGGTAGATCCAAACCTCTTTTTTTTTTTAAAATTACCATATTTTCAAAGGTTTACGCTAGCGACATTTAATCCCCATCACTACCCACCCCCTTTGTCGGAGCTTCAACGACTTTCATCAGAGTTATGATTTGGGTGGGTAGTAGTGGCATAGGGTGCCGCTGGCGCGGACCTATGAAATTAAGAGAATATTAGATAAATGGGGTTTGGATCCACCGGAGCGTCGATTTGGGGTGAGTAGGGGTGGCATTAAGTTAAGTTTATATCTATAAAATTTTCACAAACATTAACATTTAGTGTGTTCATATAACACAGTGTATATATATATATATATATATATATATATATATACAAACCTCTTTTTTTGATATTATCTTGTTTTTAACGGTCCGCGCCAGCGACATCCAATCCCCACCACCACCCGCCCCCTTTGTCGGAGCTCTAACAACCTTCATCAGAGCTCTGATTTGAGGTGTCATGGGATGCCGATGTAACATTTTCACAAACAGCAACATTTATTATTTGTGAAAATATTACAGATATAAACCTAACCTAATGCTACCCCTACTCACCTCAAACTGGAGCTCCGGTGGATTCAAACCCCATTTATCCAATATTCTTTATTTCCTAAGGTCCGCGCCAGCGGCGACACTCCATGTTACCCCAAATCAGAACTCTGATGAAGGTTGTTGGAGCTCCGAGAATTGGAATTGGTGGTGGTCGGGATTAGATACGGCTAGCGCGGACCGTTAAAAATAAGACAATATCAGAAAGAAAGACTTGGATCCACCGTATATATATATATATATATATATATATATATATATATATATATATATATATTCTGTGTTATAACACAGTGAATGTTACCGTTTGTAAAAATGTTATAGATATAAACCTAACTCAATGTCACCCCTACTCACTCCAAATCGGAACTCCGGTGGATCCAAACTCCATTTATCTAATATTCGCTTAATTTCAGAGCTCCGCGCCAGCGGTACCCTATGCCACTACTACCCACAGAAATCATAGCTCTGATGAAAGTCATTGAAGCTCCGACAATGGGGGTGGGTAGTGGTGGAGATTAAATGTCGCTAGCGTTAACCTTTAAAAATATGGTAATTTAAAAAAAAAAGAGGTTTGGATCTACCGTGTGTATATATATATATATATATATATATATATCACTGTTCTAAAAAAACCCGCCTAGTCTTGAAGCTTGGGAGAAACCCCTCGCCTTAAGATTTTGACGCCTTAGGCTTGGTAAAACCCTTAAGGCGTACTTTTTCTCTAAAAACAACAATGTTTTAGTGAAACAATATCGCCTTTTAAATATTTTTTTACAAACCGGACCATTATGTCATCCAAAATAATCAAATAGCATTTTTATTTGCAAATATTCAAACATATATTTATGATATGTACAATTTTAGTAATTTAATAGCCTTGTTATGGTTAAAAAATATTAAAATATATTAAAAAGGCCTAAACGCCTTTTTATGCCTAGCCCGCCTAGGCTTCTAAGGCTTAAGGCTTGGCCTCCAAGTCTCGATCACGCCCCGCATTTTTTAGAACCTTGATATATATTATGTAATATTAACTCACTAAATGTTACTGTTTGTGAAAATGTTATATATATATTGTGTAATATTAACTCAGTAAATGTTACTGTTTGTGAAAATGTTATATATATAAAACTATTTCATAGATATATTAACACAATAAATGTTATTGTTTGTGAAAATATCATAAATATAAAACTATTTCATTTTCTGGTGTATACACAATAAAGTTTAATATCTATGACATTTTTACAAACAATAGCATTTACTTTGTTATCACATTATATGTGTGTGTATATATATATATATATCCAATATGCTCCTATTTTTAAAATTCTGTGCCACCGGCACCTAATGCCACTCCTACTCACCCCAAATCGGCGCTCCAGAGGATCCTGATCTCATTTATCCAATTTTATTTTCGAAGGTCCGCAACAGCGGCACCCCATGATACTTCGGTGGATCCAAAACCCATTTATTCAAAAGTCTCTTATTTTCAAATGTTCGCGCCAGCGGCACCACATGCCACCCTTACCCACCCCAAATCGGAGCTCCGACGAAGGTCGTTGAAGCTCCAACAATGGTGGTAAGGATTGGATACCGCTATCGCGAACATTTATATACAAGGTAATTTTGAAAAAGGATTTGGATCCACCGGATATATATATATATGGTCAGGCTCTCCGACGGGCTAATTTAACGGGCTTAATATCGTCCACACGATTTAAGGACCACTATCATCTTCTTGGACCACCTATTGGGGACCGCTTTGTCTTTTTATGCCTTTGTCTTTTTCTAATGTTATAAGAATAGAATTTTATACCCCAATAATTTCTATAGTCTTTTAAGCTTATTTTAAAGCGTAATTAATCTGGAAGTCTAAATGTAGAAGTTTCAGGCTACTGCTACTTCTTAAGCTTCTTCCGTCACTATCGTACTGGAGTTCTGAACAGCGAGGATTATCTATATAAACAGTTTCTTCAGGGAGTCTGGAAATTGAAACAGTTTTTGATGAAAAATATTCTAGTCTTAAATACCTTATACGGTATCCGTGGGTTTATTTGTCTATTTTCTTTATATATTTGATTAATAATATCAATTATATCGTTATCTATAAATTCGTCTAAATTATTATCACCATAAGATGACAAAAATCTACGGTATGTTCTAGGGGCAGCTGTCTCTACGTTTTTAATAATAGGGCGAATTCCTCTGGCTCTAATTAAAGTAGCCTTAGTTTCAGCTAACCTTTTTCGTCTAATAAATTTTAATACGTCTATACTATCTTCAAGTATTCTAGTGTATTCTTGGTATTTTTCAGGTCTTGATAGTTCTTCTGCAAAATCTTCAGTTCTTAATTTTTGTCTAAAGAGATCACAGATCACAGTTCTAATTATTTCTATTCTAGGTACTTCTCTTCCTAACCACTCAATAATCTGGTCTATATATTTAAAAGTACCACCTGCATATGTTAAAGCAGTTTCTATAAGTTCTTTATCTTTAGGGTCTATAAGAGTCCAGTCTTGAATTTCTCTATTCAAGTCTAAATTTGTTTGATTAACAAATTCTAAAAAGTCTTTAGTGATTTGTAAGCTCATATAAGATTCTTTTTTTAAAACAATAATATGTAAAAATAGTTAAAGGTTTGGTTCAAGTTATACCTTCCTTCTGGTCTGTAATATCTTTATCCTCCTTCCTTCTTCTCTTCAGCCTTGCTACTATTCTATATCTTTATCCTCCTACAACTCTCTCTTTATGTGTCGCACCTCAATCCACTACTTTGGCGATTGACCCGTTTCCTGCCTGTACGCCTTCACGCCTAATGCCCACCTGGCTAATGGCTCACAGCTAATCGGCACCTGACGACGGTTCACCAGTATAACACCTTGTGTGCTACACCAGAGGTTCCACACAATAGTCCTCTATGAACAGAAAGTTGGAGACAATTTGAAAAATAATAACAACTTAGCATGAGAGATTTATGGAAAAGAAAATACTTTTATTGCATTGCATAAGTAAATACAACTCTCCCCTCTCCCCTAACTATGAGAGGTCTACTCACTCATATACATATTACTCTCTACAAGCATACACTCTCTAGAAGTCTAATAAATGACCACTCTCTCCCTTCTACTACTTCTATCTTAAACACAAATGGACGCTCCCTTTTATAGCACAAGGGCACATACAATGACTGGTAACCGGCTATCAAAAGCGATCCGGTTGAAAGCATAATTATTAAAGGTCTTCAGTCTTGGAATCTTTTGAGTCTTTACTTTTCTGCTTTTTCAAAAGCAATCTTGGCGTTTTTCAATCATCTTGCACCCAATGTCTTTCACCGTCTTCCTTTATCTTTATGAAAGGAGGATGTCTGGGCCCGTATGGGGCAGGTCTGAGCTGTTTTATTCTGTAAGGGCATCATCCGTCTAAAGAATGGAGTCTTCTTGTCTTCTTACAGGGGTCTAGTGCAGAGCATCTTCTGTCTTTGATAATTCCTCTACTAACGAGGGACCCATCTTTGTCTCATCTGTGTCTTCTTCTTCCTTGTCTTGGTTTGGTAGGGCATTGTTGAATAATTCATCAATGAGGCCTACAGTTCTAAGGCTAGCTGGCAAAGCTATCTCTACCTTTTCCTTGGATTCTTTCTTGAGCCTTCCGTTGAATGGCTCATCAGCTTGGATTATCAGGTCTTCTTTGTAGTAGGCAATGTACCACCTGTCTTCTCCTGTCAATAACTCCATAATTTCTATGGTCTCCATGGCTTGAGCAATCTGGAGCTTGGACTTATCAACAATTAATTCTTTAGTCTCGTCTTCTGATAAAATCTCAACGTCTTCAAATATATAACTGGATAATCTAACAAGTATAAATCCTTCAACTCTCATTCCTCTACAGTAACTTGGAGCAATCTGATAGATTCTAGCAAATAGAGGAAGGAAGTCTTCTACTTTCTTAACATACTTATGGACTATTTTTCCAAGAGCAACAGCGTCTTCAATATCTTTTATCTGAACGAGTCCAATGAACCCGTGGTCTGCAAGAGTTATATGAGCTATGTCTGATTTTCCAAAAAGATATATTTTTAGGACGTCTTTGAAGAAACCCTTAATCATTAAGACATCTCCATTTATTTCTGATAATAACATATTAAAATGATTAATAATGTTATTAGATTCTTTTTTAAAGTCTTATGTTAATGAGAGATTATTGTGATCAAATGGTATAACAATCTTAGTCTTAAAAGTCTTTTTCTAATAACAGAAATCAGTAGGTCTAGTTTTGGAGGATTCTCCAAGAGTTTGAGCATAAGTCTGAATCAGAGGTCTAGGCACAGCAGTACCACTGAGCTGGGTAACTGCAAGTCTTTGAGTTCTCATGAATCTGGCAATAACTACCAAATTTTGTTTGAACTCGATCCAAAGTCTATTCTTCACATTCCACCATGTGGCGTCTATAAGAGTATTTTCGTCTTCTGAAAATTCTTGTCTAAATTTGATCAAGTCTGGGTATCTTTGATTGGATCTATATTGGGGAAAATACATCTTCCCAATGAGTTTATTTTGAGCAATAATCTCTACTCTAGATTTTCCTGGTGGAACCAAGATATCATCAAAGTTCTCTAGGATTGGTCTTTCTTGATATTCTTGAATACGAGTCTGTCTTTGCGTTACACCAGCATTTGGTCTTACGCGTCTAAGATAGTCTGCAATGTCTTCCCTGTTCAGTCTATTTGTTCCAGAGGAACTCATGTCTTCTAGGTCTTCTGTTTGCAACATAAAACATGAAATCATATTAGTGTTAGCAAACATTGGCTCTCTTGATATAATGTCTGGAATGGTATTTTTACTTCCCTTAATATGAATAACAGAGAAGTCATAACCATTAAACAATTGTTGTCATCTAATTAGTCTATTAATCCTTGATTTGGACAAGTCTAAATCTCTGAATTTTACTGCATAAGAAAAATCAGTATAAACAGTAAAATGTTTAGGTCTAAGAAACAACATATATTTTTCTATTGCCCTTACTATGGCTAAAACTTCTTTTTCATGGGCAGTGTATCTTGTTTCTGGGTCTGTAAAGGTTCCAGAGCTATGTCTACACAGTTTCTTCTTTTTTGTCTGATGATCAATGGCAAAGTATACTGCTCCCCATTGTTTATCAGAGGCATCTGTTTCTACTATAAACTGGTCTTCTGCATTAGGCAGTTCAAGTAAAGGAATATTCTTGACTGTATCTTTAATTTGTCTTATGGCTTCAAAATAATCTTTAGTCCAATAAAAGGGATTGGTTTTGTCTGTTCCTTTTAATTTGGATGTTAAGCTTTGTCTTTTTGAAGCAAGATCTTTAATAAAGCCTGAAGCACAATTAAGCAATCCTAAAAATGATTGTAATTGTTTTCTATCTCTGAGTTGATCTGGAAACTCAAGAATCTTTTTAGTTATGTGTTATGCTAAGGATAATTTTTCTTTATTAATATGCATTCCCACAAAGTCTATTTCAGTCTGAAATAATTGTATTTTCCTTTCGAAAATAACAATACCATGTTTGTCTAATTCTAAAATAATATTTTTAAGATGGTCTACATGCTCTATCTCAGTTTTACTGGCTACAAGAATATCATCTATGTAAACAAGACAAAATTCTGAATAAGATCTAAATATATTATCCATTCTTCTCTGGAAAACTTGAGGAGCATTCAAGTATCCAAATGGTATTACTAGCCATTCGTATTTTCCTTGGGGCACACTAAAGGCTGTCCAAGTAATACTGTCTGGATGCATCTTAATTTGCCAGAAGCCTGATTTGCAATCAAACTTACTGAATATAATTCTATCTTCAATCAAATTGATTAAATTATTCTTGTCTGGTATCTTATAAGAATCAAATTCACAATTCTTATTTAATTGTCTATAATCTATAACCATGCGTCTTTTTCCTCTTTTACGTTCAGATTCAATTTGAACATAGAAGGCTAAGCTATTATGTCTACTTTTACTTTCTCTAATAATGCCTAACTTAAGCATCTCATCTATGTCTTTCTTGAATTCTTCCCTTTCTTCTTGTGAGTATCCTTTCTTATATGTTCCACCATTAATAGTGGCATCTGGGTTAATAGGGATGATTTCACAATAGCTTTGGTCTTTATCCCACTTAGCGATGGAATTTTCTCCTAAGGTAGGCTCAACTAGTTGCCTAATCTTTTCCTTTTCTACTTCTATATCCATTTTCTTCTGTTTGGATATAGCTTGAACCTGTAATAAGGTCTGCTGGGCGTGATCTAAATGTCTTGTTGTATAAGCGCTATTTGCTTATAACACTTTTGGTCTGGACACTTACACTCTTTTTGTAAGGGTTTAGTAATTTCTAAGGTTTTTGTTGGGTTGTAGGTCTAGGTCCACCATGCTCAACTGAAGAACTCTGATGTTTTATGGGTCTATAATTGGGTTTGACCTGCATAAGGTCAAAGGCAGTCTTATGATCTATTAGAGGGGCTTTAATATTAAACTCCTCTTGATCACTAAATAATATCTTATCGTTATACTGAGTATAAGGATGATATTTACTAATAAAGTCTTGCCCTAAAATAATGTTTCCTCTGAAACTAGGACGATGATCCATTATCCAAAACCGATGATTAACGGTTTTATTGGTCTGGTTTCCTAATTTAAAATAAATAGGAATAGTCTGAAAATATAAGGTAAATGGATCTCCATTAGCCACTTTACCATAGATTTCTTGAGTACTTTATAAAAAATAGTCTTCAGGGAAGGTATTAGCCTTACAAATACTCTGAGAGCACCCTGTATCTATAAAGGCTAAAAGTCTTTTAGGATAGTCTTTATGTAGAACAAATAATTCTACAAAACAAGCATGTGGTTTAGTAGAAATTCCTAAATTATTTTTTTCTAAAATAAATATTCCTTTCTGAGGTTTATCTATAAAATCTAAGGGTATTTGGTCTTTTGAACTACTATCAGAATGGTATTCTTCTAGATCATAGGAAATTCCCTTTCCTTTGAAGTCTTCATTTTCTTGCAATCTTTTGGCTATATTTCTATCAATGTCTTGATAATATGTTTTAATATCTAAGTCTATTTGAGCATCATATTGACTGGTATAAATTGCTCTAAATCTAGTTCTCCAACAGTTTTCATGGTAGTGTAATTGACAAATAACACAAACCATAAACAATTCTGTCTGTATAATCTCAAAGCATTCTACGCATCTAAAGTCTTTCTTGCAAAATTTCATTTCAAATGTGCAATAATGTCTTTCATCAAAGTAACATCTAGGTATATATGTTAGTAACTTAGGATTACTAACTGTCCATCTTTTCTTTAAAAAGGGGCTTAATACACACTTATACCAAGCATCTTCAAAGTCTATATATTCATCATCTAGATCATCTTGATTAGTCTGCATCATATACAAGTCTAAAGTATCTTGAGAGTCATCATACTCATCAGTATCACTATTATAGTCTTCCGAGTCACTATCTGTATATGCACTATAGATACTAGTATTATCATCATCTTCTGTGTCTGATATTTCTATAGCATATAGGATATCTAATTCTTCTTGATTTGCATAGTCTAATATCGTATTAATAATCTTAATACTTTCTTTATCTTTCTTATTTGGGCAGTCTTTAACAAAGTGTCATTTTTTGCCGCAAGTCCAACATTCTTTGGTGGCAGTCTTAGATTGAGCTACATCTTTTTCTTTCCTATAATTAGGAACCTTATTATACTTACTAGTATTCTTCTTAAAGTATCTTCTTTAGTTAAATTTATTTTTCTTAGTCTTAGGATCCTTTTCCCTAAAGGTAGTAGATTGTCTAAATTTATACTTTTTTGGAAATCCTAAAGGTCTAGTCTTAAACTCCCTATGTTTCCATTCTAATTTCTTTTTGAATTTCTTAGATTCACTTCCATATCCCCATTGGATTGTAGCGATGTCTCTTTCGTCTTTGATTGAAGGGATCTGCTTGAAAGTTTCTTCTATCAACTTTCCTTGGGTTATATCACGTCTCTTAGAAATGATATAGTCTTTGGCGAAATTGATTCTTTTACCAAGGGAGTTATTCTTAACTCCAGCTAATCCTGGCCAATTCCTATATTCATTAATTAGGATTTGTCCTATGACTGGTATCTTTCTAAATTATTCATCTTTTAAGGGCTCTCCAAATTCTTTAACATGGTAATATAGTTGCTCATAATTATTGATATATTCATTTATCTTATCTAATTTGCAAATGCTAAGGAGGTCTAACTTAGTTTTTGCTAGGTCTTATTCATTGATCTGAGCTAGATGTCCAGCTCCAATGAATTCTGATGTGAACAATTGAATATATTCTTCAATTGATCTTTCTTGTAAGTTTTCTTTCATCTTCTCAACCTTTACTAAGGAGTCTTCATCTGTAGCCTTTCTTAAACTATCTAAGTAATCTTTTGCAATACCTCTAATGGATTGCTCAACGTACTGCTTGCATGAACTTGCATCCCATTGTTCATTAGATGCAAAACACATGTTCATCTGATTACGCCATTCGTCTAAGGCATTCTTCCTATCTTGAGCATTATCTAGGTTAAGGTATATACCTACTGGATTTATGGCTTGGCTTGCCATAGTCTTAACAGGAGTGAAACTCTTGTCACTTGTTGGAAAGTCTTTTATATAATCAGGTTTAGTCTTAACCACGGTACTTGAGTATATAGGAATATTTATTCCTATTGGTTTACTAAAAAGTCTAAGAGCATCTTCTAGCCTACTACTACTTCCTATCTCTTGTTTACTAGGTTCTACTTGTGTAGCTGTCATTAGTCTTTGTTCTCCTTCTTCTATTAGTCTTAAGTTTATAAGAAGTTCTTTAGTATTCTTAGATTCTTTTAATTTTAATATGCAGTCTTGGGCTATCATATTAAATCTTTCTCTTTCTTGAAATCTAACATAATGACTTTTCTTAAGGTTATCTTTAAATGTCTTCATATCCAATTCTGAGGGTTCATATCCAAAGTTTTGGATCCTAGCTTTTTCTTTAATTAAGTCTTTTTGTTCAAATGATCTTCTAGGTCTAATTACCGAGGCTTGTCTTAGTAAACTAACACTAGTCTTACTACTACATTCTCCTTCTGAAGGATCATTAATTATGACTTCTCCCATATTCCTAAATCTAATTACTTCGGTCTGGATGTTCTTATTGACAATCTTAGGGGGACCAAACAGGATGGTAACATTTCCAGTGACGTCGTCTTGATTAATAAACAAGGGTTTATTTTGTATAGTCTTAGTTTCTTGAAATTCTGGCAATTTCCAGAGAGTCTTAGCTTTTTCTTTCATAGGTCCAGTATTCTTAATACTATAAGTATGATTATAGTCTGAAACATTGGTTCTAACTAAGATTTCTTCAGTAAGTTTACCGCTTGGAATTCCCGATTGTATTCCTTCATAAGGAAATTGGGATAACTTCACATAGCTTTGGAATTCTATATTTATATTAGCGTCTGGGATACTATAGTCTTCATAGCCACTAGCATATAATATTAACTTAAAATGTTTGGCTGTGTCTACGGTTACTGTAAATGCCGGAATGACATTAAAGTATCCTATGTTGTCTGATATTTCTAATTGGTCTATCCCAATAAGGCTTTTCTCAAAATCTTTCCATATTTTATCTACTAAACAACATAATATGTTTGTATTATTTTGAGGTCTATGTAATCCTTGGATTCTTGCTTGAAAGAGTCCAAAGGTTAGGAATTGAAACTTCCTATCAGTTCCTCTAGATCTAAGCCATTCTGAGTAAAATACTTGAAGCTCAGTATATGATTTGTCTACACATGATTTCTACAATGGTAGGTCATGTTATAATTGGGAGTCTTAGGAGTGGCACCTTCCTTAAACAAGTGTATGTGTCTAACGGCTGAAAGTTGTCAATTATGAATGGAATCTTCAACAATCTTCTAGTCAACTTCACCCCATTCCTTCCATTGGAGAGGATTGGTGAAATTTCTCTCTTTCCACCATGTCCTAACATTGGAAGATGAATCCTTAAGTCTTTGGAGCATATGATTACCCTGTCCAATATTTGGGATAGAGCTAACTATCTTGCTAGTCTTATCTAGTCCGTCATTTATAACTTGTTTACCTATGGTATTCTTTTCTCTAGTTTCTATAGGAGGGGTTTCTCTAAATTTACAGGTAGTTACCTGTTTTGTTAAAGTCTTTTTTCAATTCTTTCTGAGAAGTCTGAATAATCTTTTAATCTTTTTATCTGATTAAGGATTTCTTCTTTAAAATTTTTATTCTCTTTTATAGTCTTTTCAGAGGTTTCTTCATTATGTCTAGCTAGATAATTAACAATGGTTTTACCAATATTAGTAATATAGTCTTTTACTTCATTATCTTTTTCTTGTTGTTGCATAGATCTAATTTCTATGGCTTCTACAGTCTTTTCAATTTTATCTAACCGAGTTAGAATAAAAGGAGAGTCTATTTCTGCTTGGGAAGGCTTATTATATATAGCCTTAATTCCATTTATAATTTCTTTGTATTTTCCTTCTACTTGGGCCATGTCTATTCCAAGTTCATTAATAATACTATCCACTTTGGATAGGTTATGGTTTTCCCTATTATTAAGGTAATTTGCTAAATTTTGTTGAAATTTAACAAAGTCTGTGTAGAAGGTGGTTAATCCTTCTGTCTTAGCCTTTAAGTCTAAATGCAAGTCTTTAACAAAGCTACTGTTATAGTCTTGGGTAGCTGCTATAGATGTAGAAATTAAATTTAATCTTTCTAATATAAGTCTAGTTGCCTTAGTCGCATTGACAATCTCATTTTCATTTATCTTATAATAAAATCTATCATCATTTATCTTTTTTTAAAATTCTTTGATAAAATTCTGATAAAGTCTGAATATAGAGGTCTCTAGGTACCTCATTCCAGTTTGATCTAACTATCTCCATTAGGAAGATAACTATCTAGTCTAGGGATAAACTTAGCTTGTTCTTTAGTAAGTTTAATTAACTCACTGTCTTGATTTTTAATTAAGGTTTTAATTTCTAAAATGTCTTTGTTAAGGACTTCTATATGATTAGTCTTACTATTTATTTCTTGTAAAACATGGACTAAGTCTATTGAAATTTGGTTATCTATTTCTAGTAATCTTTTAGAGATATTTTTTATCTCCGTTTCTAGGATTTGAGTGTCTTTTATTAATTGTCTTAATATAAGCAGTATACACTTATTTTGATCTATTATGCTATTAATAGCACTAGCAGTAACTTGTCTACTGTCTGCGTGTTTAGCTGGGATATATTCACTGTGTGAATAATCATCTATGTGTGTCGTTAAACAACCTTCTGAGTCTAAATCAGTTATGGGCATAGGTTGGTACTCTGGGTTGGATCTAAAAATATCTTGATAAATGCGAGAGATAAATCCCGAGGGCATTAAAGTCTTTTTACTTATAAGTCTAAAAGGAACGTCTTATGGCTCTGATACCAGAATTAGGGGTTTGATCAAAATTTGGTGAGTTTCTAAAGTTCTTAAGGTCTTGATACTAATTTGGGTCTAAATTACAATTCTTTTAAATATATAATCTTAAAATAGGGTTTTAGTATTGTAATAACCCGCGTAATTTTTGGGGTATTTTCAAAATAAAGAGGAAAAATAAAGTTTTTGATAAAATTATTTTTATTGCTCAAATATGTTGGTTATTATTTTTAAAGGCGAGAATTTCAAATGGTTTCGAAATCGGAGTTAAAACGGATTTTAAAATGATTTTTAAATGTTTTTAACTCTTGGAGTTGTTTTGACTTCCAACTCTTCATTTCTTTGCCTTATTTAAAGGAGTCTTTTGGATTCCAACTCTTCATTTCTTTGCATTATAAAAAGAAGTCGTGGGCAAGCCTTTTAACATACTTTTGGCACAAATTTTGACAGCAAATATATTTTATATTCCTCTTCTTTTTATTTATATTTTGGCCCTTGAGATTTGTTAGTTCCAACCTTAGATTAGAGGTGTTCTTGGGGATATTTTGTTGGAGGTTCTTGGAGAAGCTTTTGTAGATATTTTGAGTTTATTTTGAGGATGTGATAATTGGTTTCTCATCATGGTTTGAGGTATGGGATTTTACACAATATGCTCCTTAAATCTCGCGAGTGTCATTCTCTTTGAATTCTTGTTAATTGAACTCATATTTGAATTGATAAATTCATTGAATTCTGGAAAATAATTGTTGAAATTATTTTGATTCATGTGGTATAATTATATTGTTGATGAGCACGCTGTCATGAGATTTTAATATGGCACGGAGGTTGGGCACCCGCCAATATTCCTATTTCCCGGGCTATGGCTTGATAAAGCATATACGGATGTGGTGAGGCCTGGTGACTCGGTTAAAGTGTTGTTGAGAAATTATATTGATAAATGTTTTGAGATTTGCATTTTGATTTGAATATTCGTACTCGTGTTGTTACGTTTATTCATCGTTAATATAATTGTTGAGCATCTTTCTTGTCGTATTGTGTACTTCCCCATATTTTCTTTTAGTGGCAGGTTAGCGCGGATTTTGGGGCGCTATGGAGATTGATGTTAGCGAGGATTGTTTGGGAAATATTTGTATTATTTTGATGTATAGATCTTTGGAGATTTGCATTTTATTTTCAAGTTAGTTGTTGTGTGTAATTCGAGAGATTTGGTATTTAATTTGAAGAGATTGAGATTTGTAGTTTCTCTTTTGTTGTTATGAGACTTAGATTCTCTATACCTTGTCACTTGTGGATTTGGATTTATTTTATCGCATTAGCGCTCCGTTCGCTCTCTCCGGGCAGGCGGGGTGTTACAAATGGTATCAGTGCTTAGGTATACGGCAACCCTCGGGGTTAGCAATTTTCGGAGATAGCAAATTTTAGGTGATATTCGTGTTAGGGATCTAGATTAGATGTGAGGAAATTATTTTTGGAGACAAGATTATTTTTGGAGATTGTTGGCCTGATTTTTGAGAGTTAGACATTCGACGAATTTCGAGGGCGAAATTCCATTGTTAGTGGGGAAGTGTAATAACCCGCGTAATTTTTGGGGTATTTTCAAAATAAAGAGGAAAAATAAAGTTTTTGATAAAATTATTTTTATTGCCCAAATATGTTGGTTATTATTTTTAAAGGCGAGAATTTCAAACGGTTTCGAAATCGGAGTTAAAACGGATTTTAAAATGATTTTTAAATGTTTTTAACTCTTGGAGTTGTTTTGACTTCCAACTCTTCATTTCTTTGCCTTATTTAAAGGAGTCTTTTGGATTCCAACTCTTCATTTCTTTGCATTATAAAAGGAAGTCGTGGGTAAGCCTTTTAACATACTTTTGGCACAAATTTTGGCAGCAAATATGTTTTATATTCCTCTTCTTTTTATTTATATTTTGGCCCTTGAGATTTGTTAGTTCCAACCTTAGATTAAAGGTGTTCTTGGGAATATTTTGTTGGAGGTTCTTGAAGAAGCTTTTGTAGATATTTTGAGTTTATCTTGAGGATGTGATCATTGGTTTCTCATCATGGTTTGAGGTATGGGGTTTTACACAATATGCTCCTTAAATCTCGCGAGTGTCATTCTCTTTGAATTCTTGTTAATTGAACTCATATTTGAATTGATAAATTCATTGAATTCTGGAAAATAATTGTTGAAATTATTTTGATTCATGTGGTATCATTATATTGTTGATGAGCACGTTGTCATGAGATTTTAATATGGCACGGAGGTTGGGCACCCGCCAAAATTCATGTTTCCCGAGATATGGCTTGATAAAGCATATACGAATGTGGTGAGGCCTGGTGACCCGGTTAAAGTGTTGTTGAGAAATTATATTGATAAATGTTTTGAGATTTGCATTTTGATTTGAATATTCGTATTGTGTACTTCCCCATATTTTCTTTTAGTGGCAGGTTAGCGCGAATTTTGGAGCGCTATGGAGATTGATGTTAGCGAGGATTGTTTGGGAAAGATTTGTATTATTTTGATGTATAGAGCTTTGGAGATTTGCATTTTATTTTCAAGTTAGTTGTGTGTAATTCGAGAGATTTGGTATTTAATTTGAAGAGATTGAGATTTGTAGTTTCTCTTTTGTTGTTATGGGACTTAGATGCTCTATACCTTATCACTTGTGGATTTGAATTTATTTTATCGCATTAGCGCTCCGTTCGCTCTCTCCGGGCGGGCGGAGTGTTACAAGTATAAGACAAGAGGAGGACCATCTAAGGTAAATAACAAAAGTCTTATGGACCACGAGGGGACCACAACCGGATAAGGGCAACAGTCCGTTAATCCGTTCTTTAAGGACGTCCGCTTAAGAGAATGTCTATATATATATACTATGTAATATTACCACAGTAAATGTTACCGTCTGTTTGTAAAAATGTCACATATATAAAACTATTTCATATTCTAGTGCATACAGTAAAGTGTACTGTTTGTGTAAATTTTTTTCTTTGGAATTTTATATCCTTCATGGATCTTGTTTGATAAATCTCGTCGAGCAGATTTCAAAAATAGTAATTTTGCGAATAAAGAATTTGTGAATCAAAAGTTATAATCATTTGAAGATTAAAAAAAAAGTTCAACCACCTACGTAACTTCTTCGATGGTTGGGTTTAAAAGGGTAAAATTGTAAAAATAAGTTCCAAAAAATTAGAAATAAGACTTATATGTAAGGGAAAAACATGGTGGGACTAAAATGTCTGAAAGAAAATTTAATAGGATCTAAACGTGAATGCTCCTTTCAAATATACGTTATATTTGCTGTATTTTGGTTTAAGGTAGTGTTATAATTTTCTTAACACTCGTTAATATTTCAGTTTAGAAATGATGTTATGACCAGAGCCACCGGATCGTATACAAATTTGACAAGCCCCAAGTTTAAAAGGATATATATTGTGTCAACTGAACTTTTTTTTTTATGATGTGTAAGTTGGCTGTATGAAATACTTGAAACCCCATAGTTGCCACACCCATAACGAAGCCAGGGTCAGGACATCACTATAGCAAAAGATGGTCTCAAGCCTAATTGATACATTGAGATGAAATGAACATGCATGTTTTCAGGAAGTGCCCTTTCTTCTTGTTTTATTTGATCTCCATATGATTGCAGAAGGATCTGGACAGATTCTGTATGGTATTTTTTGCGGAGGAACATAAGGGAAACTGCAATCACCATTCACACAAATGAGCAATTCTTAACAAGTCCAAAAAAAAAATTACACTGCTTCATAATTCAATGTAACCATTATTAGATTAGATTTTGTAAAACGTAATACTGTACTTAATCTTGGATCTCCATGAACTCCTCCACGTGGCACTAGAAATCCATCACTCTTTTTTTAATTTCTCTTTAATTTTTATAGTAATTAACATTTCCCATTCCCCTTGTTTGGGAGTTTTTCAGAGGAAAGAAAGGAAATGAAGGTTTATTAGGAGAGAAAAGAAAGGAAGAAAAATTTATAAGAGAGAAAAGAAAGGAAGAGAAGAGAAAGGATTTAGGATGAAAGATAAAATAATTTTTTTTTCTAGTGTTTGAATGTTGAAAGGAAAATAATTTTTTTAAAGGAAATCAGATGCATTCTTTATAAAACTTTCCTTTCTCTCTATTTCTTTCTGATTTGGAAGGAAAGTTTTGGAGAGAAAGGAAGGAATTTTTTTTTAAAATTTTCCTTTCTTTTCTCTTCTTTTAAACTCCCAGACGACCGAAAAATGGCGAAACAACATTTTCTCTCTTATGTAAACTCCTAAACGACAAAAATAAAGCATAATTTCCCTTCATTTCCTTTCTTTTCTCTCCAAAATAAAACTCCCAAACAAGCCTATAAAAAATATAAGTGTGTGTGTGTACACACACTTGAAGTTTGTTGAACAGAGTGTATCAAAACCCATGAAGCTCCCTGCAAAACATTATGACTTGAGAGAGAGAATACGATGGTACGATACGGGCAATGGCGAAAGTAGTTTTTTGTTGGGAATGTGGAAGGATTCATATTTGCATAGTTTTTTACATTTTAACTTGCCGTTGATGTTGGTACATTATTTCTTTTATTTAAATTCTTTTACTACTGAATCTTGATATTTTGCTCGAAATGTTGTTATGAGAAAAATAGATTCATATGTTGTCCCATTTAGTGAAAAGGATGCCCAAATTATGAATTTCCCCCACAACATTTTTTTTCTCAGAACCCCATACAACATTCTTTTGAATGCCAATTATTAATATGTAAAACAACAATCATACTATCATTTTTTCTTCTTTCGATTTCAATTTTAATTCGAAATTTCATTTAACAGGGATGGGGGCATGGCTAAGAGCATATTTTGACCTTTTTAATTGTCATTTTGTTGTAGATGTTATTTTTAATGTCTAAATCTAATATTTTTTTATCTTCATTATATGAATTTACGTTGGTGTACTTTTAATCATAAAAAAACATTATGTAATTGGATCTTAAAATTCCATTCCAAAATCATATTATTTGTATAAAAATCCATGTCACCATTTGTTCTAAAAAAACTTTTAATTTTTGTAGGCATGTGCTAATGAAACTCATTATTGGATCATTCTCAACTTTAAATTGTTATTTCATAATTTATTCTATTTACTTCTATTAATGGTTTCATTCATCTAAAAAATTGTGGTTTATGAATAATCATTTATAAAATTCTTAATAATTGATTTTAAAATCTTCTTTTAAAGGGTTGTGCCCATCATATAGTTTTGCAATGTATACATATCAAAGTATGGTGCAAGAACCACATGTGTCTGCGCATCGCGCGGGTTGCATGTTAGTTCATTCTAGTTATGCGCAACAAATTTTAAAATAAGAGTTCTATTGCTTTATCCCCTATATATTTGTATATATCTAGTGTGATACTGAAGTTTTCATATTTCAATTTTTCTCCCCCAAGGAACATTTTACAACACTTTGTATCATGCAAAAAACCATTTTGGCGGGTCAAAGGTCAAGAAGTGGAAACTTTGTGGAAGACTACTTTAGCACAATTAAATCGGGGTCAAAGTCGAAATAATTCTTAAATTAATTAGAGATTTATAAGTGCCTCATTGCAACCATACTTTAATTTATAATTTAGATAGATTATAAATTAAACAAAATTTGGGTAACTTAACAACGTTACAGCTGGATTGAGGAATTATGCATCTAGGCAAGTTCAAAGTTCACGGGTTTTGGAGAACATTTAATTTATGAAGCAGGTAATCTTGTATAATTACTTTTTAGGGACGTTACCTCAATCCAGTAATTTCAATCTGCGAGAAGTCCATGTTGGTTGAACTAAGTGGTATTGATATTGTCCTTGCGGTCAATGGTGTCGGTTGCTTGATAGCAAGAACTTTGCAATTGAAGTTGTTCGCAATATTGCTGTGGGCCATTGCCAACCTATACAACAAGATATAAAAAAAAAATACAATTGGTTTGACTATATTTAGGGTCCTTTTGATTCAAAAGTGAGCAAAAGTAGAGATGCCAAAAATTTTCATGGGTAAAATTCAAATTTTACTTAATTTTTTCACACGAAGCTATCAAACAATAATTAGGCGAAATTAAAGTCAATCCAATTAGTTTATTTAAATATTTTATAAAAAGTTTTTAAACAATTTTTAAAACAGTTTTTTTTTTTTTTAAATTTTGATGAAACAATTTTTTAAAATAATTTTTACAATATTTGAAATAATTTTGAAACCTTTTAAAATAGTGTTTTTAATAGCTTTAAAACAAGTTTTTAATAAAACATTTTTATAAAACATTTTTTTAAAACCGTTTTTAAATTGTTTTTAAAACAGTTTTTTTTAACAGTTTTAAAACATTTTAAAAACATTTTTGTTACATTTTTTATAAAACAAAATTTTTTTAGTTTATAACAGTTTTTAAAACAGTTTTTAAAACAGTTTTTTTTAAACAGTTTTTATAAAACATTATTAAAACAGTTTTTAAAATAACTTTTAAAGCAGTTTTTTTACAACATTTTTATAAAACAATTTTTACAATATTCGAAACAGTTTTCTTAATTATTCAAAACAGTTTTTAAAACTTTTAAAATAGTGTTTTAAACAGTTTTAAAAAAGATTTTTTAATAAAACAGTTTTAAAAAATATTTTTTTAAATTATTTTTAAAACAGTTTTTTAACAGTTTTAAAACAGTTTTTTATTTAAAACAGTTTTATAAAACAGTTTGTAAAATAGTTTTTAAAATATTTTAGCATAAAAATATAAAAAAAGCACTTTTAAGAAGTGGCAAATTGTTTGGCAAATAATTCTTCCCCAAATAGCAAAGCAAAATTTGCCCACTTTTCATGCATTAGTGGTGTTGTACATAAGCAAATGGGTTATCAAAGAGACTAAAAAGTGGGCAAATGTCATATTTGCCCACTAATTTGATATTTACCATGGCAAATTTGTGAATCAAACGGACCCTTACTTCTTTCCTCCTTTGTAAGAATCTTGCAATAAATAAAACAATTTTCCAGGATATATGCATTTAGAAAGTAAGTTTAAGCCGATACATGATTCCAATAAATTGTCGACGACACAATTAATACTGACATGACACGTCGATTTGTCGCCTAAAATGTGTCGAAATCATGTATCGACCTAAAATTACTCTCTTTTAATATATGAGTGCGAAAGTAGTTGATACTGTTCATAATTATTTATTTTAATAAAAAGAATAGGTGCTAATTCGATAAAGTATTGCTCTATTAGTATATTTATACTATTAGAAAGAGGATATTTATGCTATTAGAAAGAGGAATGAATTATAGTTGGCTCAAACATTTTGTGAAAATACCGTGCGCAATGTCATGATCCTTACCCAATATGTGAGAGTTCAAGACATAGTTTGCTAAGAATGCCCCTACTTTATTATCCTTTTCCTACACCATTAAAACAAATGGACCATCTAAAAAGTCACTTGGTAACTTATGTACTGATATGTGAATACTGTATATATTTATTCAATAATTAATTTCAATATTTATATACGAAATTGAAATTTTGAGGTAATTATTTCTTCTAAATTCTTTATGATTATGATCTATGGCTTAAAAAATTCATAAAATCTTCTAAATTTTTTTACGTACAAGTCTCCCCACCCAGAAAAAATACTAATCAGGCTCCAATACGTGTGGCCCTGATGATAACATCCGTAGTGGACCTAAGTGTAGCCCACCAATAAATGACTCTTTTTTTTAAAAGTGATTCCTTTCTATCCATTAATTGAGTCCTTAGTTGGATTATCCATCCAGATTGTATGTTTCCTATACAAGATATTTATGGACCCCTCACACGAGAGGAATTTGAATATTGAAATGGCTGCTGAGATAATAGTAAACCTAACTGCCCGGTGCTTACCACATTTGATTTGAGGGAGTTATTTGGGACTAAAAGAATTTTCCATTAAGTATTAAGAGACCTGTCATATACTACAGAGAATTTGGATTTAAAGATGGGGACTCAACATATTTCAGGGGCCCAATGAAGAAGTCTAGGTTACAAAAAAATGTGATGGTGATCCTATGAGTTCTGAATCATACCCTTGTCCTTTTGCATCTCTGTTCAATTATTATTTGTGGAGCTGACATAAGTCACACTCAGTAAACAATGGCACGCTGGGTTAGAAAGAGCTCTGCTAGTCATAGTGATTGTTGACTCCTACCTGCCTTGATTTTGCGTTTGATGTACAAAATTCTACTTTCAAAGGGTGTAGTCTAAATCTAAGAAATTAGGAAAAGTATGTAATTGGAGTGGTTATCCAAAAATACTGGGGGTAAAAAACACATAAAACCAGTAGTTTAGGACAATAATTCTCACACTCGAATATTCTGCAACAGTCATTTGAAGAAACTTTTTTTTGCAAGCAAGATGCGACATCTATTGTTTATTTTTTTTCTTTTAAAGTGTGCGCTTGTTTTGTATCGGACATTAATCATTCATTTATAAGTACATGTATTGATAAATTCATTGTTACGAACCTATTCAGATTCTAGTGTTTGAAGTAGAAGATTTTATGGGGGAGTTACATCAATTCCATATCTGTTGGACCAAAAATAAAATAATAAGAAAAGAAAAAGGGTATGAAACATATAAAAACGTGGTACCCAGCTCCACCACGAGGCGATTAAAAGAACAAGTTGACCTCTATGTTAAGTAATTGGAATTCTTAATCTTTGATCGAGCTAGAAACTGGCAAACATTGATCATAAATTGAAGTGGCTAACCTGTATAGAAAACTATGTTCATGAAGTCCCACAACAAGCGTGGAAGCTCCTATTTCTCTGACCGTAGCAGCAATAGCTCCGCCTTCTTGATCGCCTTCTCTCACAACAATTTCGGTCTTTGCCTGTAAAATAACACAACCCTCTCAATATATATTATTATTATTATTATGATGATGATGATGTATCAAACTATATATTATGTTTGATAGAAAAAGGTAGTGAGGGGATACGCTAGGGAAGTCGTTGCATATGTCTTTGAAGGAGAGAGCAAGTTGGAAGCCATTCAAGCGGAGGCGCCTTAGCTTCTTCTTGTTCTTGGATCTGGTGGATGGGAAAACATGTAGCAGAGTCATTAAATCTCCATAGCGAAGAAGATTGTGGAGTGCCCATTCAAGTGCCCTTCTTGCTACTTCCACGTCTTCCACCACTACCACTATTTTTCTTACATCCATTTCCCCCCTCCCACCTCTCGCTTTCTCTCTAGAGTTTTGACTTTATTATGAAAGGAGAGTTTGTCCGAATTCCCAAACACACGGTTCTTGTAACTTAACTCACTCTCTCTCTCTCTCTCTCTCTCTCTCTCTCTCTCTCTCTCTCTCTCTCTCTCTCTCTCTCTCTCTCTCTCTCTCTCTCTCTCTCTCTCTCTCTCTCTCTCTCTCTATATATATATATATATATAATCGGTACCGATTTTTACCGTATCATACCGTTTTGGTCCAGAAAAAAATGATTTTGATTTCATATTATGAAATACCGAAAATCAATTTTACCGAAACCGAAAATACCGTAAAAAATTTGGTTGGTTTTGATTTTTAGATATAAAAAACCGATTTACCGAATTTACCGTACCAAAATTACCGAATTTATTGTACCAAAATACCGTACCAAACTTACCGTATATTACCGTACCAATTACAAAATAAAAATTGTATATAAAACAAGTATACCAAATATATAGGACCACTTTTATTAATAACTACTCAGTACATTCAACCTTAACCCAACTCACACGCATATTGCAAATTTCAATTACCCACCATAACTTGTGGGCCACAAGCCACAACAAGTTCAACATTCACGAATCACGATTCACCCCAACCACAACTTCACAACATAACCCTAGCGTAACCCCTCAATTATTATTTTCCCCAATCTCTCTCTCTCTCTAAACAACGGCAGCAGACAAAAACTCTCCCTCATCTCCTCCTCCGTTCGTCTTTAACAGTCTCTCCTCCGGCGGCGGCTGATAGCTCTCCCTCATCCCCTCCTCCGGCTTTCCCTCATCTCATTCGGCACTCTCCCTCATCTCGTCCGGATTTAACTGTAAGTTTCTAATTGTAAGATCCTTACGAATTTACTAGGTTATATGTGTTATCATCTGGGTTTATCAATATGGGTTATATGTGTCATCATCTCGGTTTATCAATATACAATTTAGCAATATGCAATATACAATATCATCTCAGTTTGTAACACGCTTTGATAACCCATATATATAGTATATATGGCAGTGTAGGACAGTAGGATCAAAGAGTGTAAAACTGATATGGGGTTTGGTTTCAATTTTTTTGTAACGAATTTTAACTGTACACAAATCTATTATGAGGGAGTGTATAAACAAATCTATTACTGTAAATGAATTTTTTTGTTTGGTTTTAATTTGTTTCAATTTGATGTTAACGAATGTTAACTGTATATGGGGATTTTAAAAGTGCTATTTGTTTTAAAAGAGAAATGTTGCTTTTAGAAAAATGTGTCCGGTCACACTCCAAAATCGGATCGGACCGTGAACACCCCTAAGATATAGGCATATCGAAATATATACCAGATTTACCGAATGCATAAACCGAGTTGAAATTCTGGTATTTGCCGGGAAAAAAATGAATTGAAACCGAAATTACCGAAACTTAAAAAACCCGATAAACCGGCCTGTTTGGTTTTGGTTTTTGTTTTGATGTACCGATCGGTAAATTGGTACGATACGATTTTACCATTTAAATTGTGGTTTGGGTATTGGTAAGGGGTCGTTACCGACCATACCGTACCGGTTGCACCCCTATATATATAATATGGGAGAGGGGTGTTTGAATAGTACCCTCCAATTAACGGTTGTGATCGAATTTTTTAGGGAATCTAAGGGTCTTACACTGTGCCATGTCACAATTTAACCATTGTGATGTGGCAAAGTAGACTAAACACCCTTCAATCCAAAAAAACAAACCCTAACCCCCTATCCTACCTCATTTCTTCGTTTCCCTCTTCTGCCTCCCTCTTCCTCATCTTCTCCCCTACCCATTAAACTCCACCTCCGCCGCCCCCTCCCTCTCCCCTTCCCCACTCACACACACGCACACAGAAACACACACACACGCACACAAAAACACACACACAAACACACACACACAGAGAGAAATACACGCGTACACAGAAACAGATCTGTCGCACACACGCGCAGATCTGTCACACACGCAAACGCACACACATATCGTTTTGAATCAGATCTGCTTGCGTAGGGTGTTGACGATTTGGGGATCTGATTTTTTAATTTTTTTTGTTAGTTTGTTCTTCAACAGGTATTCGGGGATGATGTGATTTGGGGATCTGATTTTTTGTGGTTTGTTGTTCATTAATTAATTTTTTTTATTAATTAATTTTTTATTTGTTAATTTGTTGACGATATGCTTGCGTGTTTGTTTTTCGTAAACCAGGGTGTTGAGAAACTCTCAAAAACGCTAACAAAGTGGAAACAAGTTCCTGAGAGGTATTTGGGGATCTGATTTTTTGTTTGTGGTTTATTGTTTATTGTTGTTTTATTGATATGATTTTTTGTTTGCGGTTTATTGTAGTTTTTTTATTTGTGGTTTGTTGTTTGAATAGTGCCATCCATTAATTAATTTTTTTTGTTAGTTTGTTGACGATATGCTTACGTGTTTGTTTGTCGTAAATCAGGGTGTTGAGAAACTCTCAAAAACGCTAAGAAAGTGGAAACAAGTTCCTAGGAAAAAATGGTTTATGATGTTTTTTTTTTCCTGTTATATGATGTTTTTAAAACAAGGGGGAGTTTTATTGTATTGTGGGTACCCTGCTTATCTGTAGGATCTACTATTATTAGTAGTAGGACTTAATACAATTTGTATTTCATAGAGTCCTTTAACTTTGGAGTTATTGAGACTATAGTGATAAATTCTATTTTTTCAATTTCATAATATATACCATCGGTTTTGAATGATTTGATATCTAAAATGAGTTTTTTAATTTTTTTTTCTTTAAGCGACATTTTTTCAATTTCATAATATATACCATCGGTTTTGAATGATTTCATATCTAAAATGAGTTTTTGAAGTTTTTTTCTTTAAGCTTGAGTGGTCCTAAAAATATTTATAGGCATAAGATTTTGTTCCTAGCTTTAAATGCAATTGCAATACGTTAATGTTTCAGAGACGAGAACAACTACAATTTAAATGTAGTCATTGAATCAGTGTATTATGGTTTGACAAGAGAGTTTAATATTCCACTTCTTTTAATTGTAATGTTGACTTCTTTACCCTTTTTTAATTATTATCCTACACTGTATTGGAATTCCTTTGAGGTATAATTCTCTTTTTTTTTCCTATTCTTTTCTACATATTTTGTTTCATTACCCCCTGTTTGGGTATTAAAAAGTGTAGACATTAGTTTACAAGTTGATTATATTTATGAGTTGATTATAGTGGTGTTAAATGTTGAAGAGTTCTTTTTGGTATTTTATGAGTTGATTATATTTACATAGTTTTGTATTGGAAGTGATTTACTTATATTGGTTTTATTATTATGTTCATTTCGGTTAGGAATTTACCTGAAAAAAGGTGCATGAGGTTTCACCACTTCTTTTGCCGAGGTTTTTTCTTTCTTTCTCTCTACATTACCTTTCAATTCAACCTTTTATTTTTTACTTTTAACTTCCTATGATTTGAATTAGGAATTTAAGGTCTTTTACTTTTATGTCATACTAAACCTTTATAGTTAATATTATGTTTATGACATATCTTGCCTTTGAACTATAAAAGAAGCATGGGTATAATATGACAATGACATATTATGTTTATGTTGTAAAAGTTTTCAAAGAGTTCACTTCTTCAGGACACATTAGACCATTTTATGACCACCATAAGTTATCAACGAGTGCACTTCTTCAGTTTTATTACAACATTTTCTTCAGGACACATTAGACATTAGATTATTTTCAGGACACATTAGATTATTATTGAAACTAAAACTTGTATTTTATTGCCATTTCATATAGTATCAATTTATGCATCTGTATATATTAGATTAGTATATAAGTTTATGATGTTCTTTCTTTTATTTAACTTATCATGTATGTTATTTTAGTTTTTTTTTTAATTGTTGATGGAAAGTTCACTTCTTCAGGACACATTAGACCATTTTTAGACATTAGACCATTTTCAGGACACATTAGACCATGTTATAACACATTAGGGGGTGATGGGCAGCAAGTGGGCGTGGGGGGAAGAAGTAGGTCGGGTGGGGGCAGCAACAGGTTGTTGGGGGGGGGGGGGGGGGGAGGGGCAGAAAGTGGTGGAAATAATACTGCGCGTGTGAATCATGGATTTTTAGTTTTTCGCATGACATACATGTGCATCGTTCCTACTAGATGAGACTTTGCACTTAGCAATTTCTTCAAAAAAAATTATGCTGCTACTGATGAAGTTTTGTATATTGTTACTGATTGTATGCTGCCCCAAAATAAGGAATGTTCATCTTTGCAACTCAGTGCGTCTTTTGTTCGAGTAGTTCCATATTTTCTAAATTTACTCATGAAATTTAGTTGTATCTATATTTTGGATCATGACTCAAAAGATTGAATATTTTTATTAACTTATCTCCCGGGTACCCATGCGCCCCCATAATTTGGATCGGGGACACATTAAATATGATGTTCTTGCAAGCTTAGCCTTGAACAGGTATGTCATTTTGCTATAATTATTTTTTTCCTTCATGTACATAAATGGCATTGTCCATACATGTACATAAATGACATTGTCAATTTTGTAGTTTCATTAATCATGCTTTGTACATACATTTCATGTAATTGTGGCCTTAATTCGATTTTTTATTTCAGGGGATGGCACCATGAGATTCTTCAATTAATTCACAACAAACATGTTATTGTGGAGATCACACTCTTATCAGGACTACAAGGACATATGTAAATCAGGACCGTCGTGTTGTCATTACAAATTAAATAATTGGAGTTGAATTAATCTTGTGTTTGTTCATTTGATATTTTTTTCGTAATAATATAATTGTGAAAGTATTATTTTTATTGGATTTTTTTAACAGGGTGGATAGTCCGATATACAAAGGAAACTCTGCCCAAATTTTTTAAAAATATTTACACTTTTGTATCACTTAGAGATGTATATCTGATATTTTTGCTACTTTAATAACGTCTATTTGCTTTTTTATATACTCAATTTGTAATTTGTATCACTTAGTTCATTTTTATTCTAACTTGTTTCTTATTGATTTATGCAGGTGTTAGTGATGGCTAAACTGTTTCTTTTCTTAATATTTAAATCATATTTACCATAAGCAATATTTTATTTTGGGGATGTAGTTTTTATCTTTATAATTTTATTGGTCTTTTAATGCATATGCATTGGGTATGGATGTTTGTGTATCGATTATTCCTCAATAGATTTACATACATCCCGATGGTAAGGGCCTACACTTTTATGCATTTTAGTTTTGTTTGATGAATTTGGGCTATTTGAATACAGTTGGATTTGTTGTTATCCCTCAAGTAGGGTGGATAGTTCAATAAACAAAGGATATTATGTCCATTTTTAAAAAAAATTGACACTTCGTTTACTTGAGGCACAATGTGAATTCGATTGATGAATATTGTATATTTCATGAATTGTATTGAATTGATGATTTTGTTTGTACGATGTTTAAATTTGTATTTGATGGCTATGATGTTTATGCGAGGTCCAACATGGACTATTACTATCTTTATTGTGGACTATTTTTATTTTTGAACAGGGTGGATAGTCCTATAAATAAAGAAAAATTTTCCCAAATTTTCTAAATTGTTTTCACATTTGTGTTGTAAAAATTTAATGTAAATTGTTTACATAGTTGTATACTTTAGACTGCACTATGTTTTGTCGGAGAATAGATTTTTTGTCGTTTTGCAATTGCATACTTAGAAATTTTTTTCCGTTTTGCGATTACGTATCTTGGAAAATTTTCGTCGTGCCTTCAGGCACGGGCATATACTAGTATATATATATATATGTTGCAATCAAGCGTCTTACACTAGTGATATAAAAGTGTCACTCGAACAATTTTGAAGGTGAATTAGATTTGATCTAGGCCTGTAAATGGATCAAATTCGGATTGAATAAGGAAAATCTAAATCCATACCCGTTTATGTTAAACGGATTCAGATCGGATCCGACTATCCGATTATCCGTTTATGTTAAACTTGATTTGCAATATTTTTATTTTCAACTCTTATTTCATAAATTTATTTTGCAAATGTTCCAAAAAAACAAATAATGAAATAAAGAACTATTATAATAAATATTTAATATATATATATTTAAAATATTATTAAATATCATATATATTTATTAAAAATATATTATATATATAATTAAAAATATTATATATATATATATATATATATATATATATATATTAAAAATATTAATCGGATCGGATTATTAACGGATCGGAGTATATGAATCCAAATCCGCTCCATTTAATAAACGGGTAATCGGGTAATCGAATAATCGAATTTTATGCATGATCCATATCCGCTTAAATGGATTGGATTCAGATTTGGATAAAATTCGATCAATTGACAGGCCTAATTTTATCCCTAGTTTGATTTTTGACACTGTCAAAATAATGCTTGACCAGCGAAAGCCACGAACTGTGAATGAGAATTAGTCGAGGTGCACATATACTGCCCGGACACCTCATGATATGCTACAAAAAAATCTATATATGTTGCACAAATGTATGATACGTCATACAACTATCGTCTTTCCCTCTTTCTCTCTATTGACTTGTCCCCTTTTTTTAGTTGAGTAAATTATAGATTTACCCCTCAACTATTATTTTTCATCTTTATTTACCCCTTAGATTATCAATGCGATTCAATTAGGGTGTGTTTGATTGATATAAATTTTTTTTCATGAAAAATAGTTATTTTGACTCATAATTTACTTTTGTAGTGTCTTGATTCTGAATACTTCATATAAGAGCAACACTCGTCCACATTACAAATACTCCATCTTAAACCTCATTTTTAGTGAAAATATTTCTTATCCACCCACCAAAGAATTGATTTCTATGGAAAATAAAAAAAGTAAGATTAAAAACACATAATTTTTTTCATTCATTTTTCAACTTCTCATTCAAATGAAGTATTTTTCAAGCATTTTCCATGTTTGCAATCAAACACACCCTTAATCTCTTTGTGGTTGTAAAAATTATTCATCTTAGCTAACTAATCTTAAACTACACAAATCACATAGAGGTTTTATTCCAAGTGTTGGGTTGGTTTTAATGCCACAATCGAGATTTCACATTTTTCTAAAGTGAAGCATGGCCAAAATAATATACGAGTATAAATTACAAAGAAGAAATCCCATCTCACAGTTCAAATACTTTTAAATAATTATTGAATGAAATAATACATTAATAAGGCTATTAAAAGTTATTGTAGAAAAGTTTAATGTCGTTAATCAGAAGTAATCAACGAAGGGAGACAACTTCAAAATAGTACTAGCATGTAGACTCGTGCGATGCGCGGACGAGAACATGTAATACCCCGTATTTTTTGGGTATTTAGAATTTAATTAATTGAGTAATTAAATAGGAAAATACGTTTTAATTTAAATTGCACGAGTGAAGTAATTTAATGTGATTTAATAATAATTATGATTATTAAGGGATTAAATAATAATTGTGGTTATTAAATATTAATCGAGAGATGGGCACCGATTAATATTATGATTCCAATTTACTAAGTGTGAATAGTAAATATTGATAGTTAATTTGTACGACATAGTGAGTGATATGGACGTACTTGATTTTATCTAACCCGGGTGTCGCGTGTAGAGTAATTTGAGGATGAGATAGGAAATATATTTTTTAAGTGAGTCAAATGATAATTTAGAGGTCACAGATGATTTCGAAAGGGTCGAATTAGTCAAAAAAGTATACGCGGGGGTACTAGTCGGGTACCGGGACATTTTTAGGCTAAATCGGGACCATGCGGGAGCGTTTTTGTCTTTTGGCATTTGAGGGTGAGTAGACCTACGAAATTACAAAGTCTAAATCAGATTATAAGAGTTGGAGGCTAGGGTTAGAGGAGATAAAAACTCACAAAAATCATTGGAGATATAGAGAGAGCTATTGTGAAGTCTAAGAGAGAGATTTAGAGAAGATTGAAGTGTGTTCTTCCACACAAGCATCCTGGGAAGAAAGAAAGGTAAAGAAGAACATCAACCCTCCAACAATCATGAAATCAGACCCTACTATAATCAAGGCAAGTGGTTATTGGTAAATTATTTTGAGTTATTATATCCATGCGTAGGAGTTATGAATACTTGATTTTGATAAATATTCTTGGAGAAAAAGAATTGATTAATTTATTGTTTGGGTAGAAATAACATGTAGTTAGATTTATATTTGTAGTGGATTGAAAATCAGAGGAATCATGATTTTTAATACGAATTAAAATATGGGTTGATGATTGGAAACATGGGAATAATTAGAAGATTTGAATTATTCTCGACTAAATTGTAAGTATTTGGAATGTTTAAATCGTTGAGAATCATCCTAGTGTACGTAGGAATCGTTAGGGATCGTTAGTTGCAGGTCTAGTGTATCATCATGGGAGTTGGAGACTTAAACATGGTGAAAAACGCACGAGGAAGAAGAAGAACCGCATCTGTCACTGCTCGATCGATGGAGTCGATCGATCGATGCTCATGGTCGATCGATCGACCCTGGATGATTTTGGGTTCTTTTGTTGGTTGAGTTCTAAACGATTACCAATGCTTGAGGAGAATATTAAAGACATTATTATACCCATGTAGGGATTTAGTTAAGACCAATAGGTATTTTAGTGGGGGTCCGTTATAATCATGAGTGTAAGATTTGGAGAGATGGACCGACAAAGATAAACCGACCGAGTCGTATATCGGGGATTACCGATTTGAGTTACGAGGTAAGTTACCATCAATCCAAATTAATATCAATAGGTTAGTGATAGTTTAGCTACTGAAATAAATGGAGGGGTAACTAGGACCCTTAGAGTTGTGTGAATACTCAATTAAAATGCGATAGTGAGATCAATTGTAAATTAATAAGTACGGTGAATATTAAAGAGAAATATTATGTACGAGCACTATTATTAGGTTGCGTGTATACCTACTGAATTATATAGACACTTAGGTGGAGAAAATACCTAAAGTATAATTTTCCATATTAGGGTTGAGGTAGGATTCCGAACTAATATATGGAAATAGTAAATTGGGGTCGTGATGAAAGAGTTCTGAACCAATATATGTATAGAATTTCATTAGTGGGGTTGAGGAGATTTTTCGAACCAATACATGAAATAAACTTGGGGTCGAGGTGACATTCCGAACCAATATTTTTACTTAGTGTCGATGGACCATTCCGAACCAAGAGTCCTTGATGTGTGTTAAGATGACATATTGGTAATGAATGAAATTGTAAGTATACATTGTGTGTGAAATGTATACTGTATTAATAATCTACTTATGCGAGTTAGTAAATAATGAGATGCCTTGAATACATCTAAAAGAAAATTAAGTAGGGAAACTTAATTATAAAAGTTTAAAGATAACAAGGCATGAAAATTTATCTAAGTATATAAATCATGAAATATAGTTACTATTACATACTATATGGGCGTTATGGGAACTTAGTCGCGTAGATAAGTTCAGTTGAATACTATATTACAATTAGCTTGGGTAGTATAACTAGGTGGGCTAAGTATAGGACGTTAGGCGTGCACTATAGATGAGGGGTGAGGTAACTCAAGAGAGTGTACACAAATCTTAACATGTGTAATCAATAACTCATCTTACTGTGATAAACACTTCCTAAATATTTTCGAAACTTTTTGAGTACTAACTCTTACTATCAAAATATTTTCAAAACCCTTTTAGGTGTCCAGCCACAGGGACTCCAAACTTGAGGATTCAGTCCAGGGACTCGTAGCTACAACAGTGTAGAGGCCGACAGGACTTTGCGTAGACAATTCATTCATTCAGATCTAGTGTAGGATCTCATTTTTATACTCTCTATTGGGACATGTTGTTCATTGTCATTATTTCAGATATTTCGTTTTTTGGATTATATTGGTTTTATTTAGTAGTTTTGGATTTTAGCCGATTGTTGACTCGATAAGACTTTATTCTTTATATATTGTGAGATGGTTTGGATTATTGTATATTGGAAAGTTTAATTATTTTTCCCCATGAGTAATTTTCTCGGGTGAATGAAAGATAAAGTTTGGCACTAGTCTAATTTTACTTAGGTGATTAGTAATTAAAAAGTTTTCGACAATGATGCTAAGAATGAACCAACTGAGAGACCTGTTTTAATTTAATTTAGTACTGATCACCTGGGATTTAATTAGGTAGGGTGCCACAGTACATAATTCCGATAATATACGAAAATAAATATTTATAGGTGTATAATTTTAGAAAAAAATTGAACAGGGTCTTCAATCACTCTAATGAATTCAAAACCTATCCTTAAAAGAAATAGTCACTCATGGCAAGACTGACTAAATTTTATGATTCAATAAATTAATGAACTCAATGAATTACAAAATCAAGAACTCCAATATAGAACACTTTATATAATATTTTTGCCTTCAATACTCCCGTATATTACAAACACACTAATCCAAATAGAATAAATCATTTAAAATATTAAGAGAAATATTTTATAAATAAATAAATTCATAACATGTATAAATCCCTTAACACATGTTGAGAAATATGATGGTGCTAAAACTGTACAAAAAAGCATGTGAAGAATTCAAGAATTTCTTAGTATATCAAGACAAAAAAGTAATCTTGATTACAGTATTCCCATCATAAAACTATTAGCACTCCTTAAAAAAACCTATAACCACTGCAATTCCACTTGTAATTTCATAAAAATAGGTTCTCACATCTCTAATTTTACTCAAACCAAAAAGATCATACACTTTTGGATAATTTTGTATAACATGATAAAAAGGTTGTAAACGTATATATTTTATTACATCCAAAAATTAATATTGATGGAGCATATTAGAAATTTAATATTAAAATGGATATTTGTTCATAAATTTAATGTTAATAGAAGTCATATGAGCTATATTTCCATCTGATCTTATTAAACCTAACACAAAAGCAAAAAAAGGACAAAAGATAGTGACTAAAATGTTTGATAATGAGAGAAACATATTTTGAAAAGACCATCAACAAATGAAAAAAATACAATATGTGGCCACTCAGTTAAATGGAGGACAAAGAAACTAAATATGAGAAAACGAAGAAAATATGTCATTTGAACTCAAAACAAATTAGTTTATGAGAAACCAAATTAAACACAATAAAAATATGAACAAATAATCCCTCAAAGCTGAATAAAAAATAACCCCTATAACTAATTTAAACTCGAAATTTCTAACCCAGAAACTGTGGAAGATAAAACCCAAAATAAAAAGGGAAAGAATTAGTTTATTGGATATATATATATAATGTATGAAACCAAACATCTAAACCAAAGACCCCAAAACCCAAAACCAATACTAAAAAATGAGAGAAAGATGAGTAACAAATGATAAATATTTATTGTTATATTAAAAATGAGAAATTAGCAAATGTGTAGAAAGTAGTTAGACGAGTGTTGGGAGAAAAATTTCATATATACAAAACTAACAAAATATTCTCATACACATTTTATCATACGTCTTACATACAAAAAATGGACAGTGAAAAATGGTATTTAACATTTGAATCTCACAATCTTTGACAATAAATTATTATTTTCAATCATATTTGATTGCCGTGTGATATATACAATTGATAATAAATTACCATTTTTAATCTAATATGTGTCGTCGGCGTGGAGACTGTGTAGAAATCAAAGGATGAGTTTGGTTGTGTGGTCGGAGGTAGAGGTTGGGGTCTAAATTTAATTGGCACTAACTATGCAAGTCCAAAAAGGCAACCCATGATGAGCTACAAATGTGCATATAATATTAGTTAACATCAACAAACATTTTATATTCGTAGCACAATGAAAATAGAAAAACATTTCTCAACGACAATCATTCCAACCCACTCAAATACCTTAAACCAAACCATAACGCTTCAAAAACTTCATATATTTTTTCCCTCTGACCGTATATAGATTGGATGCATGGAGAAAAGTATATTAAAGCTATCCACGTGTTAATATGGGGACAAAACCTACAACTTTAATTATATACAAAAGATTCCCCCCGTCTTATGCTCTCAGAATTGAAAAGGATTGTGGCACAAAACGATAAACGTTGTATTAAGTGTATATACATTTTCTTTTGATATATACGTTTCGCATCTCAAAAAGAAAAAAAATGAAAGGACATTGGGAAAACAAAAGGATGGGCAATTGAATAGACATTGACTGAAGAGGCAATATCAAAAGAAATAAGAAAATAACTACCCTTTATTACTGTCACGTGTCATAATTGCAAAAAAAACTACACTTTTATATATCATACATCTTGTACGATGCACGGGCGATGTATAATAAAAAAAATATAAAGATAATTTAAAAAATTAGTATCTATCATAAATTTAATATCTTATCTTAAAGCCATTATACTGATACTCTATTTTTTTCATTTGTTTCATACTTAAAATAAATCAGATAATGTCATATTTTTAGCAACTTTATATGCAACTAAAATACTATGATACAAAATTTGTTCAATGTTTTAAAGTTTAGTAATAAACATTATTGTACCAAATTTAGAAAAATCATTGTAAATATAATATCTTCTATAAAAAAATAGTACTCAAAATAAAGCTAGAAAAATAACAAATATCTCCCAAACAAATAATTTTAAATTGTTAACAAAACATATACTTTAATAGTTTTCTAAAAAAATATATAGTTCAATATATATGTAAAGATTTATCCTAAAGTGGATCTACTTTTGAAAATTTTCACTTTCAGCTAAAACATGGGGAAAATGAAAAAAAAAATATATTTAAAAATTGTATTTATACTTTTAGAGAAATGTTTCATTTATGTAAAAATTTATCCTGTAGTTCGTCTTTATAAATTTTATACCCAGGTAAGAACTCTATCAAATTGTCTTTGTAAATGATCCCTTTTCTATTATTTATAAATTTTATACCCACCCAATTTCGTATATTAATTAAAAGTCCTCATCTGAGACTCAACTATCGGGGCATATCCTAGAATATATGGGATTTTAACAATATCATCTTTTTCAATACTTTCCATGGTTGGCGAAATTTTCTATGTGAAAAGTTTATATCTTGTAAAAATGAAAGTGATGGTACGAATGAGGTGACTTTTTTGAGTGTTGCTTTCTTCTTATCTGAGTAGGACATGTTGGCATATATATACAAATGCATCTTGTGGCTATTCTATTTCCATCAGAAGTGAAGAAATTCAGGGAAGATAGAAATGATGGAATGATAATAACAAAGGATGTTTCAAGTATTCCATCGAGAAATTTTATTTATCAAACTCCAGCTATTTGTAATAAAGCAAGAAATTACCTATTTGAATTAACTTTGCCCTTTGGGTGATAAATGGAAAAACATTGTTGCATATAGTTTTGATGAAGAGATCGTATTAGTTGAGGTCTGATTGAGGGGTTTATATAAGGGGTGGTAAAATTAGCTATATCTAGAGAACGATATCTTTTTAATTTTCAAAAAACTTTTGATTTATTCATTTTTTTGGTTTCAAAGAATACAATGTTCAAGATGAAAGAGAAAATGATAGCAAGTATTAAAGCCTCATTAACTCTTCTAGTAATACCATTATTAGAGGTACAATGCATTAAAGCAATTTTTGTTGAGCGATTGAAAGGTTCAGTAAAAACATCACTTTTCCTTGAGAAATTATGATATAGGTGCTCCCATCATATTCAATAAATAAATGGGTGATAAGATAGGCGTCCATGTGGATAGGTTAAAATTGAGATAGCATTTAGTAAATGGTATTCAATAAATAAATGGGAAATAAGATAATCGGCCATGTGAACAGGTTAAAATTGAGGAAGCATTTAGTACATTGGTTTTTACATTAATTGCAAGGATTAGTATTAATACCTCTAATACTACCGTATTAGGGGTATAATATAGATAAAAGAAAAAAATATTAGTAATTTGGGAAGTAGATTAATGAGGTTTGTATTCTTATATATATATAAATATATATATATATATATATATATATATACAGAGAGAGAGAGAGAGAGAGAGAGAGAGAGAGAGAGAGAGAGGTATCATTTTGAACATATTGTACTTGAAAAGAAAAGATACAATTGATTATAATTACTACATTTTAGAAGAATTAGAAGTGATAAATAAGAAAGAAAATAATTTTGAAATTAAGCATACCATAATATTAGAAATATTTCAAAATTTAAGATGGATAAAAGTGAATTGTAGGAATAAATAGCGTTAGGTTGAAAATTAAAGAAGATTTATTTAAACAACAAGTCTTAAGAAAATGGAACACATCTTGTAGAGTCCCAAATTCCATAGCCCTTTTATTCCATAAAGGTCCCTACTATTATTACGCTTTCTTAGGCCTTTGATTCCTTAAGATACTTACAATCTCGGGATTCAACCTACTTTTCGAACTCGTTTCTCTTATAAAATATCCCAGTTTAGGAATTCCCCCAATACAGGGTCAATAGATCTTTGAATCACCTTTCCAAAAGTACTTATAGTGCGTGAATCGATTGCTTTAGCAAAAAAATACGTACAAAAATATAAGAAGATTTTCTGGTACCCTACTCGTTGTATCATAAATATGGGATATGATGTGGATCAATGGTATTAAGACACATATCATCAGAAGATGCTCAACTTACTCATTAATAGTGGTCGACACATCTTCTCTTTGGTCGGTCGGGTATCCAACCACAATAAATTGATGTTATTAGTTTGAATCACCTAAGAACATGTAAGTTACGTGTGGGAATATGTACAACTCCAATTATGCACACATAAACCTTCAGTTGATTATAATCAAATCTTTATTAACCATTCTTAGAATGTAAAAGGCTGCAATTGCTTGACTTATAAAGGTACTCTACCTATCCACCTACTCCCTCTCTCTAATAAATGACACACACTCCCGCCTGAGGGGGAAGTGGATATTTATATGCTTACAGAGATAAATTTGAGATTTTGTACCCACTTTTGTTGATGATTGAATAATAACCTCCTGCACAACACCTATAGACATATGCACCATATTGGCCGAACTACGTTAATATCATGTCTCAATTTCAATATATCACCTCTCTCTTTAATCTAATCCACTGATCTCCTAATCTGTTATTGATTATCATTGGTATATATCTAGCTAAGGCTCATAAATCCACATACCAATTTTAGATGATAATAGATTGACGTCGTTTGTGAGAATATGATAAGCAATTTTTGTATTTTACTATTTTCTATCCTTAAGCCTTTGATTCGTGTTTATTTATATATCTCTTTTTCATAAATCATTGAAGATGGGAGATAATCAATAAGTAATCGTGCAAATAAAACAATACCCCCTCCAACCCCTTGTAAAACCATGTAATTTTAGTTATAATGAATTCTTTTGTTTTTTTAGTTTAATTGGGGGGAAATTAAATTAGAATTTAGTAAATATTAATTAGCGAGATAAATGATTAATATTTATTAGAATTATTATTTACTTGCGTGTGATAAGTGAATAGTTAGATGATTTACTATATGTAGGGTATGAGTGATAGTGACAGATTAATTGGTGATAGGTTGATAGGGTGTTACATCGACGGATCGATATAATTTATAGGCGATATGTAAGGTACACACGTGTCGGACCAGAGTAATGAAAGTTAGCATAATTGGAGTTAGGTGATTCGGATGACCTTTTTGAGTGCACCAGTGATCCAAGAAGGGTTGAAATAGTTTAAAATAAGTATCAGGATGTTGTGTTTGGATTCTGGGAGTTTTTTACACATAAAAGCACCCATATAAGGGCTGAAAAGTCATTTTATACTTAGAATTAAAAGGAAAAAAGGGATTAGGTTGTTGAGAAAACTTTTAATGGGTTGGGAAGGTGGATGAAAACTCACCTTTTACATTCCAAACAAAAGGTTAAGAGAAGAGGACACTAGAGAAGAGAAAAGAGGCAAAAAGGAGGGATCTTGAAGAGGAGAAAAGAGGATTAAACCACATTTAGAGACTTTAGATTTATAATCAAACAAGGCAAGTAAATACTTGCTTTATATCGCATTTTTAATTGGTAGTTAATTACTTTCTTGATTTAATTTAGAAATTGGGGACCTTGATGGTGAAAGATTGAAATTGATGATTTGATAAAGAAACCTATTATTAAATGTTGCATGATCTTAAATAAATGAGTAAATTAGATGCTGATTATATTGGTAATTAGAGATAAAATTCTGGGTTTCAATGGTATAAGAGGAAGAACTTAAGGATGGAATCTTTAATAATCAACTTGGTATAAAAATTATAATCCTAAATCTATGGTGATTTCTATGTTAGATTCGTATATATAGTGATGGGATTATGTTTTCTATATAATACATGAACTATGATTATTGGAATTTGGGTAGAAAGAACCCTAGAAACGAAGTTGGGATTTTTGGGATGAATTCCACCTAAGAAAAGTGCTTCAGGTCTGCGTTTTGTAGTCTTGTTTGAACAAGATGTCATTCTCATTCGAACGAGGTTGGATTTCATTCGAATGACCCGTGGGTTTAGGTCGGGTTTGGATCTTGGAAAGGTTTAGGGATTTTTTTACGAAGTCAAGCGCGTATGTGGGAGGTTATCTAAGAGAGGGGGTATTTAATTAAAAATAGTTTTGTATTTCAAGTTATTAGTGGAGATTTAATAATTAACTAGGGCTATCAGATAAGGGACTAGTCAAATAAATAAATTGGGAAGTTGAGATAAACTTCGATTTGGGTGAATCGTGCTCGGTGGGATATGCATACGAGTTCTATAATTATTATATATACATATTCGAAAGATGTGTGTGTGTATATATATATATATATATATATATATATATATATATATATATATATATATATATATATATATATATATATATATATATATATATATATATATATATATATATAGTGTGTGTGTGTGTGTGTGCGCGCGCGCGTGCTTTACTTGTTTATTTAAACACACCTACTCGAGAGTGATATCGTAGGAGGTTGCACGTAGTGGGAAACCCACCATGGCATTGACCAGCATAGGTTGGGTTGATTCCCCGGGTTATAGAACTATTGCATGATCACTATCTGTGTCTAAAGATAAATGTTCGTTTCGAGTCCAGTTGGGCGCGATGTGGTATAATTACAACCCACGGATGTATGTCTATAACAACCTCCACTATATATGTATTCATTTGGGATCGGTGGTGAGATTTCGACCTGGTGGCTGGGTGTGAGGCATGATGCCTAGAGTTGGATAATACACGAGGAATGTATCCGTGAGGTCCAATCTCTTGGGATACGATTATACGTATATAGTGAGTGATATATATATGTATGCTTATATGTAATGTGTATATCTATTGATAGCATGAGTGTAAGTATGTTATGTTTTTTACGTGATTATTTAATTATAGCAAGTGTGTAGCTAAAATACTATTTATAAATGAATATCTAGTGAATGTAGTTGACTTAGCTAATAAAGAGTACTAGCGGGGTTGGGCTTAGATAGTGGTTGTGTATCCTAGTTGGACCTGGTAGTTTAATTAAGATAAATAAATGAACATGTTAGGTGTGCACTGTTACTGAGAGGTGAGGTTATATTAAGTGAGTGAGACTAGTTAAACCTTGGAAGTAATACACTACTGTTTTAACGATTTAAAACAATTATTTACTTGTGAAAATATTTTCTACTCTACGGACTTTGACCCGTATGTTTGTGTCTTTCTTTGTTTTTCTTCTTATACCCCATGTGTGCAGTAACAGCAGCCGGGACAACAAGGATGGATCCATTCTTGCCGATTGTAGTTGTAGATGTTTTCTTAGACGTTTCAGTCGTTTATGCTCTAGACAGAATCACTTATTCCCATGTATTGTTAGGCGTGTTTCCCTTATACGATAATATTTATCTTACTACAGATTTTTATATTTTGTCAAACTTGTAATTTCGTACTCCATTATTATTTACTTTACATTGCGGATGTTATTTGGTGAACAATGGTTTATTCAATTCACCCTTATTATTTATGCATGCATGATGGTTAGTGAAGTTATTATAGTTGTATGAATTATTCTTATTCTTTATGTTATATTATTATTCGGACTGTGATGCTGAGAATGATTCATACTGATATTCTTGTTATATATTAGTAGAGGATTGGCCACCCAATATTAAAATAGGTAGAGCATCAGGTTCTAGCGTCCTTAGGATCTATGCAGACTTGCTACGTTGCAATTTTGTGTTTCTATTGATGTAGAGCCCTATATTTATGACTATTGTTTATTATTACGTATTTACATTCTTCTATTATTATTATTTACGATTACAATGAATCTCATAAAATTTTGATTTAGTTTTAGATGCCAAACAACAGGAGACGATGACCAGCAAGTACCGTTAGGAGGGCTGCAGGGGAGGAGGCTCTGTCGGAGCCCCATTCCATTCAGGGCAAGGTGATCGCAGCATAGGTTGTAACCATTGTTGCATAGGCAGTCAATGAAGCGATGCCTACCTTAGCACAGTATTTCCCCAGGCATAGACACAACAGCTAGTGGCACCATTTCAGTCTCACCTAGTATCATCTGTTTAGGAGAGAGTCAGAGAGGACTTCTAGAAGGGCCATCCGCTAGAGTTCTAGGGGAGTGTGAATGTGGTTGCCGCTAGCTAATTGAAGAAAAAAATCCAAAGGCATCTATTTATAGATGAGTGTAGTGAGAATCAAAAGCAAATACTGGCTACTTTTAATCTAGTGGGAACAACATTTCAGTGGTGGGAGTCAATCACCACAGCAGAGGAGAGAGATGCCATGACCATATAAGAGTTCTCGGTGCGATTCATCCGTAAGTACTTATCATTTGCAGTTCGGACAGAGATGAGGAGGAGGTTATTTAACCTCTCGCAGGAGGGACGGTCTCTGGCCGAATATGAGGAAGAGTTCACGTGTCTGTAAAACTTTATGCCAGATGAGGTGAACACGAAGGAGAAGAGGGTCCTTAAGTTTACTGATGAACTCACTTATAGGATTTTCCATCACTTGTTGGGGGAACCTGGCATTATGGACCTACACCGATGTCATAAATGTTGTGTTGCTCCACTTTCAGAATCATCGCTTCCACCTAAGGGGAGAAAAGAGGACAGAGTCTAGCCAGCATGACAATACAGGGGGTAGTGGTGCCAACGAGGTGCCACAACAACAGTAAAGGCAGAATGAAGGGAGTTCCCAGCAGGGGAATTTTGCTAAGAGGTTTAGGGTAGGTAACAACAACTTCAGGCGGGGCCATCAGGGCCAGTCTCACACCCTCAAGGCTAAGAGAATTAGACAGGTGTCCAGTAGGGCCGAGGTTATCAAGGCTAGCAGGGCTAAAGGCATGGGCAGCCTCATCAGGGACAAAGGCAAAAAGATTTTACTGGTAGATGTTTCGTGTATGGGGAGAAGTGTCATATATGGCGTACATTCTCGAAGACGCCTAAGGTTTAAAAGTAAGATGCTCAACAGGGGTAGTAGCTTCCAGCCCCACTGGTAGTTCTAGCATATTCGCCTTCGTAGGGTCAAGGATATGGGAAGAAGTATGGGTAAAGAATTTAGGAGTGTATATCATCTCCGAGGACGACACATGGGGAAAGTTTTATTTGACGCAGGAGCATCACATTTATTTGTTAGCACTAGGTTTGCACGTGCGACGGGTTTAGTGGATTTAACCATGGATATTATCATGATTGTAGATTCACCTTTGGGTGATGGGACTATCATTCGTTCCGTCTGCAAGGGGCATGTGTGGACATGAGGAGGTTATGTTTAGTAGCGGATATGCTCATGTTAGACTTGACGAGTATTACATTATATTGGATATGGATTGTTTAGTGACGTATAAAGCGATATTGGACTATTACAGTCGGATTATCCTGTTTGCTATACCAGGAGATGACATATTTTTGTGGTGATGCCTCATTCGGAGAGAGGGTCGATCATGCATTTTTATTATATTGAAGAGGAGACTTTCGAGAGTATAGTCATTTTGTTGGATTTGTTCCCTTTTGTTAGGTATTATATTGCTATGTTTCAAGAGATACCGAGGTTACCGTCGAGTTGGGAATATAAGTTTGTGATCGACTTAGCGCCGGAGACTAGGCTGATTGTACGAGTGCCTTATCATATGGATTGTTTAGAAATGCGGGAGTTGAGGGATCAAATTTAGAAATTATTGGGGCAGGGTTTTATTCGCAGGATTACTTCACCTTAGGGTGCCCCAATTTTATTTGTGAGAAGAAAGATAGATCTTTACGATTGTGTATAGATTACAGGGAGTTGAATAAGGTCACGATCTAGGAAAAATATCCGTTATCACGTATCAATGACTTATTTGATCAGATGGGAGGAGTAACATAATTTTCTAAGATTGACTTGAGGTCGTGGTACTATCAGTTATGTATCAGGGAGGAGTATGTCCCTAAGACTAAATTTTTGACGAGATACGGGTCTTATAAGACCAATGTGTCGAAACTTTTTATGGAGCTCATGAACAGAGCGTTCAAGGACTTTTTGGATCAGTTTGTCATTGTGTTCATAGTTGACATGCTTATTTATTCTTGAACAAGTGGTGAGCATGCAGAGCACTTGCGTACAGTTCTTCAGACTTTGCGGGACCACTAGTTGTATGCTTAGTTCGAGAAATATGGATTCTGGTTACGGGAGGTGCAGTTCTTGGGTCATATTATCTTTGATAGAGGGATTTATGTGGTGAGGGAATGGGGCTATCCCACAACACTGAAAGAGATGCGCAGTTTTTTTAGGGTTAACAGGGTACTACCGCTTGTTCATTAGAGGATTTTTTAAGATTGTGTGTTCCTTGATGAATTTGACTCGTAAGGGAGTACTTTTTATATGGTATGGCCATTTTTAGTTAGCTTTCAATGAATGGAGTACCTTATTTTTATCGATGCTTCCTTACACGAACTTGGGGGAGTTCTTCAGCAGGAGGAGTGATCCATAACTTATGCATCTCGTAAGCTTAAGCCCCATGAGAAGAACTATCCCACTCTAGACTTAGAGTTGGTAGCAATAATTTTTTCCTTAAGGATTTGGAGGAACTATCTTCTGGGTGAGAAGTTTTGATTATTCACGGACCACAAGTCACTTCAGTATCTTTTCACGTAAAAGGAGCTGAATATGAGGCACTTTAGGTGGCTTGAGTTCATGAAGGATTACAAGTTTGACATCTACTATCGTCTGAAGAAGGCTAACGTAGTGGAAAATTTGTTAAGACGTGTGCCGATAAGGCATTTAGCAGCAATGTGGAAAGTGAAATGGGCGGTGCTTCATCAAGGGGATGAGGTATTCCGAACATACTTAGCAGTGATGACTGTCACACCCGAGATCATTTTGAGTGTTGTAAAGGCACATGCAGAGGATCTGTCTTGTTAAGAGAGGATTCAGTAGTAACTAACAGGTGGAGTGGATTCTTACTTACTTAGTTCTGAGGGTGGTTTACGCTTTAATGGAAGGTTGATTGTTCCAGATGATGAGGAGCAACTATGTGCATTTTTACAGGAGGTGCATTGGTTGTGATTTTCGATAAATCTCGAAAGGGATAAGATGTAATAAGATATAAGGCGACAATATTAATGGGTCGGGATGAAGTGGGACATAACAGAGTTTGTCTCCAGGTGAACCACTTATCAGATGGTGAAAGTCAATCATCAAAGACCATCCGAGATTATACAACCGTTAGAGATTTTGGCATGGAATCGGGAGAGTATTTTAATGGACTTCATCACAGGGTTACCAAAATCACAGTGGGTTCACGATTCCATTTGGGTCATCATGGATCGATTAACTAAGGTAGCCCATTTCTTGTCGGTTCGGGTTGATTACACGATAGAGCAGTATGCGTAGTTATTCATAGCGAAGATAGTGATATCGCACATGGTGCCTCTCCACACTGTTTCAGATCGGGATAAGATCTTTATGTCCCACTTCTAGGAAAGGTTTCAGGAGGCAGTGGGGACATTGTTGCATTTAAGCATGACTTATCACCCCTAGATTGGCAGGAAGACGAAAAGGGTGAATAAGATGTTAGAGGATGTGCATTTTAGATTTCAAGGGTAGCTAGGAGCAGTATTTGCATTTGGTAGAGTTTGCGTACAACAACTTGTACCAGTTCACTTTTGGCATGGCATCGTTTGAGGCTTTATATAAGAGACATTATTGTTGACCCTATTATTGGTTAGAGGCCAGGGACAACAAGCTACTTTAGCCTAATTATATATAGGAGACGACAACAAAGATCGAGTTGATTCAGAGTCGCATTCAGGTAGCTCAGGACAAGTAGAAGTATTATGCCGATGCGAATTATAGATTTGTTGAGCTTGATGTGGGTGATCAGGTGTTACTATTGGTATCTCCTATGAAGGGATTGATGAAGTTCGGAAAGAAGGGGAAATTAACAGCTAGGTATGTGGGGCCTTTTTCCCATTATTGAGAGGATTGAGCCACTTGCGTATAGGCTCGCCTTGCTAGAGCATATGTAGTGGATTCATGATGTGTTCCATGTGTCGTTGTTGAAGAAGTGTCACGAGGGTGACATAGCTTACTAGCACATACCGTTAGAAGAGATTGATTTGCAACCAAATATCTCATATGAGGAGACACCTCTTACCATTTTAGATAGTAGGGAGTGTAAGCTTCAATCGAAGGTGGTATCATTATTGCGTGTATAGTGGGGACACCAAAATATTGCCGAGTTGACGTGGGAGGGTGAGGATGATATGCATGAAAAGTATATGGAGCTTTTTATGGAAGGTATGTTTGAGTTTAGAGGATGAAATTTCATTGTTAGGGGGAAGAATGCAATACCCCATAATTTTACTAATAATTAATTAATTGATTTTATCAATTTAATTGGGAGAAAATTAAATTAGAATTTAGGAAATATTAATTAGCGAAATAAATGATTAATATTATTAGAATAATTATTTACTTGTGCGTGATAAGTGAATAGTTATATGATTTATTGTATGTCGCTTATGAATGATAACAATGAATTAATTGGTGGGTGTTACATCGATGGATCGATATAATATATGAGTGATGCGTAAGCTACATACGTGTCGGATTTGATTATTGAAAAGTTAGCGTAATTGGAGTTGGGTGACTCGGATGACCTTTTTGAGTGCACCAGTGATCCGGGAAGAGTCGAAATAGTCTGGAATTGGTATTTGGGCATTTTGTTTGGGTTCCGGGGGATTTTTGGACATGAAAGGACTCATATTGGGGTAGGAAAGTCATTTTATACTTAAAATTGAAGGGGAAAACGGGATTTAATTTTGGGAAGACTTTAAAGGGTTTGGGAAGGTGGATGACAACTCACCTTGTACATTCCAAACCAAAGGTTGAGTGAAGAGAACCCTAAAGAAGCGATAAGAGGCAAAGATGAGGGATCTTTAAGAGGAGAAAAGAGGATTCAACCCACTTTAGAGCTTCAGATTTATAATCCAACAAGGTAAGTAAATACTTTCTTTATATTGCATTTTCAATAGGTAGTTAATTACTTTCTTGATTTAATTTAGAAATTAAGGACCTTGATGGAGAAATATTGAAATTGATGATTTAATAAAGAAACCTATTGTCAAATGTTGCACGATCATGTATAAACGAGTAAATTGGGTTGATTATATTGGTAATTAGAGATAAACTTTTGAGTTTTAATGGAAGAAGAGGAAGAACTTAAACAAATGATGGAATTTTTAATAATCAACTTGGTATAAGAATTGTAATCTTGAATATATGGTGATTTATGTGTTAGATTCATATATATAGTGATGGGATTATGATTTCTAAATGATAAATGAATTGTGATACTTCAAATTTGGGTAGAAAGAACGCTAGAAATGAAGTTAGGATTTTGGGGATGAATCTCGCCTAAGAAAAGCGCTTCAACGCTGCGTTTTGTAATCTCATTCGAACCTCGTTCGAACAAGATGTCGTTCTCGTTCAAATGAGATTGGATTTCGTCAAAATAACCCGTGGGTTTGGATCGTGGAAAGGTTTCAGTATTTTTTATGAACTCAAGTGAGTATGTGGGAGGTTATGTAAGTGAGTGGATATTAAATTAAAAATATTTTTGTGCTGCTAGTAATTAGTGGGAATTTAATAATTAACTACGACGCTCAGATAAGGGACTAGTTAAATAAATAAATCGGGAAGTTGAGATGAACTTCGAGATTTGGGTGAATCGTGCGCGATGGGATATGCGTAAGAGTTTGGTAATTATTATATATACATATAATAGTGATGTGTGTGTGTGTATATATATATATGAATGTATGTTTACTACTTTTTAATTTAAACATACTTACTCAGGAGTGCTATCGTAGGAGGTTGCACGTAGTGGGCAACCCACCCTGGCGTTGACCAACATGTGTTGGGTTGATTCTTAAGATTATAGAACTATTGCGACCACTATCCATGTGTGAGGATAAATGTTAGTTTCAAATGTTAGGCATGATGTTGTATGGTTACGACCCACGAATGTATGTCTACGAATGCCTCCAGTATATATGTATGGGATCGATGGTGAGATTCCGACCCAGTGGATCACTGTGAGACGTGATTCCTGGAGCCGTATAACACACGAGGAATGTATCTACGAGTTCCAAGCTCTGAGGATACTATTTTATGTATAAAGTGAGCGCTATATTTGTATACTTACATGATATAGTGTGTACATCTATTTATAGCACGAGTGTATCTATGTTATGTTTATTACGTGATTATTTAATTATAGCAAGTGTGTCACTAAAATACTGTTTATAAATGAATGTCAAGTAAAGGTAGTTGAATTAGCTATAGAGAGTATTAACGGGGTTGGGCTTAATTAGCAGTTGTGTATCCTAGTTAGACCCAATAGTTTAATTAGGATAAATAAATGAACACGATATGTGCACACTGAAGTTGAGAGGTGAGGTTAATCTCAAGTGAGTGCGACTGGTTAAATCTTGGAAGTAATACACTACTGTTTTAATGATTTAAAACAATTATTTACTTATAAAAATATTTTTTACTCTACAGGCTTTGACCCGCATGTTTTTGTCTTTCCTTGTTTTCCTTTTTACACCCAATGTGTGCAGCAGCTACAGCTGGGACAACATGGATAGATTCATTCTTATCGATAGTAGTTGTGGATGCTTGCTTTGACGTTTCAGTCGTTTCTTCTCCAGATAGCATCATTTATTCCCATTTACTATTGGACATATTGCCCTTAGATGATAGTAATTATCTTACTACAGACTTTTATATTTTGTCAGACTTCTACTTTCGTACTCAGTTATTATTCAGTTTATATTGTGGATGTTATTTTATGACCGATGGTTTAATCGGTTCAGCATTATTATTTATTTATTTATGCATGATGGTTAGTTCAATTATTATGGTTGTATGAATTATTCTTATTCTTTATGTTTATTGTTATTGCGACGGTGATGCTAAGAATGATCCATACTAAGATTCGTGTTATATTTTAGCAGAGGATTGACCATCCTTTATTAAAATAGGCGGTTTGTCACACCTATGTTAGCATGGGAGATATACAAGGAATTTTTATGAGCTGGGCCAGAGGCTAAGAGTCAATGTAATAAATGTTAACAAGTTAATGCATACACTCCAAACAGGATAAGGTAGATCGGGATGAGAACTTATCAACCTGGCTAGATTCGAGCATCCAAGTAGAAGGGTTTTAATTCTACCCCATATCCTTTTTGAGGAGGATGATACACCTACCGGACCCTTGCATTAGAGAAGCCAAAAAGGGAGGACGTGTAAGTATTTTATATCTCAAAGTGACAGATCATACCGCCCAAGAGCTACTTCGTCTCTCAGAACAACTAGTTTTGATGACGAGCAAACCTTATTTGAAGAAAGGCCTAGAATACTGGAAAGGTTGAGAAAGTGTTTTAAATTTAGACATCTAGGCCCACGAGCCACGAGGAGGCTATATCGGAGAGATCCCATCGGATCTAAAGAGCACGGAGAAGACTCAAGAAGGTCTGCTGCCATAAGGATTGAGTGTTCAACTAGACCTAGAGTTGTTTCACATGGGTCGACACATGATAAATAGACTTCTAGTAAAGAGGGTTTGACAGATAATTATAATTATGGTGGACTAGGAAAATCCATGGTCGAGCAAGATGACCAACCCTGAAAGGGGTCGATCTTGTGTTTAGCGGATGATTTGGGGGAAATCTCTAAATCAAAGTATTTTATACATAGAGGGTTTATGAAAGGATCTCCTTTGACCCCGTTAGTTATGAATTATCCCACACTAGCTAGTTCAAACCACCAGAAGTGATGCCAAAGTACGATGACAACACTAATTCGGTGTTGCACATAAAGAAATACCAAGCGAGCGCTAATATTTATTCTATACCGAATGAGATGCATCGTCAAGAATTCTTAAGCGCGTGTCATTGGATCTGCAGCGATGTGGTATAATAGCTTACTGCAAATACATATTTTGAACTTCTAATAGCCGACCAGTCTCTTCGTAAAAAACTTTTGCTTTGGTACCAGGCCAAGAAAGAGAGTAGCCCATCTATTGAATGTTTGGTATAAGTCTAATGAGATAACTAGGGAGTTTATCCCTTGTTTTAACAATGAGAAGTGAATGTTATTAATTATTATGAGAAGACAACCATCACAACCCTAATGAGTGGTCTACTGCTAGAAAGATGTATTAGGCATTATCTAAGGAGACACCCAGTATGATGGCTGAGTTACTAGCTAAGTCCAGAAAGATTATGAATGCTGGAGATGCTATAGGTGCTAAAGAGGTTAGTAGATCCAAAGATAATATCAGCAAAAGCTCTAAGAAGAAGGAATAAAAAGATAAGTAGGCCAACAAACCAAAGTGTTATAATGAGTATACTTTGTTGAAAGTGGTTGTCCACCACATCTTGGAGGATATTCATAGAAACAAAGACTTAAAATGGCCGGAGAAACTGAAATCCCTAACAAATATAAGATGTGGGAGAAAATACTGCAAGTTTTATAGAGATCACGTCCATAATACTGACAATTTCTTAGCCCTAAAGAACGAGATATAAAAATCTAACTCAGATGGGAACATTATCGAAGTTTGTGAGCAGAGGAGGTCGAACCAATCATAGTGATAAGCCGAAACTCAGAAGGCGATCAGAGTCTCCCTACAAGAAAGTTGAAGAAAAGAAAAAGGCAAGGGATAATGATTCAGAGGATGATACAAACCTCTCCAAAACGCCCAAAAAGCCTATACATGAGGTAAAAATGATCTCTTTTGGATGTAACTTCATTGCAGGAGGGGATGCTGGAAGAGGCGACGAACCCGTAGAGAGGAAAGCCTATCTCAATGAGGAAAAATCTTGTGCTCCCATCAGACAGATCAACCTGATAAAAAATGTGAATACCCATCCTAGGAAGGTAAACAAAGATCGCCTTACAGTCAACTTCTCCAAAGATGAACTATTCGGCGTGTTACATCTACACAATGATCTGATGGTCGTCTCTATGATGGTACATAAAAGTAAGGTTGTAAATTTTTTTAATCGACAATGGTTGTTCAACTGATGTGTTATTTTACAACTACTTTAAAAGTTTGAGATTGAGGGATAACAAGCTTGAAGACTATCTCTAAAGCCTATCTCTAACCACTTCTTGGATTCTCAGGAGAAAAGGTATATCATTTGGTCATAATTGAGTTAGAAGTTGCGATCGGAACGTGTCCCACCTGCAGAACATGGAAGATTTATGTTTTCGTACTAGACAAGGAAGTCCACTCACATATAACCTTATCTTTGACAGGGCCGGACTAAAAAAATTTGAAGCAGTTCCCTCTATCTTACAACAGTGCATGAAGTTCCCCACTCACTATAGGGTCAATGTGGTGAAAGGAAGTCAGATGGAAGCCATGGAATGTTATTATCCATGAGCCGACTAGGAGGAGAAAAAAAAATTACCATGACCTAGTAAATTAATGTTCTCGATCCTTGGGATGAGGAAAATTTAGTCAAAGGGCAGACATAGAAGATCTAAATTATCTTAACTGATGAATACCTAGAGAGGATAACTCAAAAAGGCTCATCGCTAGACCCTACCCTTGCAAAAGATTTGGTTAATTTTCTTAGGCAACGGAGGTGCATGTTTGCTTCGAGTCATGAGGTCATGCTAGGGATTGATCCATAATTAATCTGTTATGAGCTAAGCATAGTCAATGATGTTAATCCAATCAAATAAAAATGACGTGTCTTCAGCAAGGAGAAAAATATGGCAATATAAGAAGAAATTAGAGATGTTACAAAAAGTGAAATTTATTAAAGACGTTGGATATCTAGAGTGGATCTCCAATATGGTGGTGTATAAGAAAAATAATAACAAGTGGCATATGTGTGTTGGCTTCACCGACCTGAGCAAAGCATGTCCGAAGGACCACTATCCTTTTCCCAGGATTGATCAATTGATTAGTGCTACTTCAGGACATGATCTGTTCAATTTTATGGATGCTTACTTAGGGTATAGCTAGATTAATATGAAACCAGAATATTGGTAAAAGACATCATTTATCACAAGCTGAGGTACTTACTCCTATAATCTTATTCCCTTTGGGCTAAAAAATGCCGGATCAATGCACCAGGGGCTAGTAAAAAAAGTATTTGAAGAACAATTTGGTAGAAATAAGGAGGTGTAGTTGGTGACATTCTCAACAAGAGCAAAACGGTTGTTGATCACATTAAAAATCTGGATCAGACATTCGACTAGCGAGAAAAACACAGAATGAAGATCAACCTAACAAAGTGTGTCTTTTGAGTACGAGAAGAGATGTTTCTAGGCTTCATAGTCATTCAAAGAGACATTAAGGGCAACATATATACAATTCAGGCGTTGATCAACATGAAATATTTGATGAACAAAAAGGAAGTGCAAAAATTAACAGAGCGTGTCGTTGCATTAAATCAGTTTGTTGAGTGAGCTACCGATAAGTGCCTACCCTTCTTTAAAGTATTGTGGAAGACATGTGAATGGAATGATGAATGTGAGGATGCATTCTTGGAGCTGATGAAGAATTTGGGATCTTCGCCTCTGCTTTTTAAGGCCTGTCATGGGGGAGAAACTTTACATGTACTTAGCCATATCCGAATCAGCGGTTAACTCGGCATTGGTTTGATAAAAACCAGTCTACTATGCCAGTAGAGTATACTTAGGAGTGGGGATCTAATATCCAAAGCTGGAAAAATTATCATTTGACCCTAATTGAGGCTTCCCAGAGGATGAAGCTATAATTTAAGGCCCATACTATCATTTTTCATACAAACCTACCTCTACACCAAGTCATTCATAAGCCTGAGAAATCGACCAGAATAAGTCTTAGGATATAGAACTAGGACAGTATGATATCCACTACAAACCTAAGACCGCCATCAAGGGCCAAGAAGTGGTCAATTTTATAGTTGAATTCACTTACGAAGAAAAACTAGTTGAGTAGACTTCTACGGAAGAGAGCTCAGCCCCAAAGCAGACCGAGCATACTTCTATATAAGAGATCTCATAAGTCCAACCAAATGAACAAACTCCTATGGGAGATAGCTCTGCTATTAATCTAGTCGGGTGCAATACTGGTGTACCGAGGTCATTAGCCAGGTAAGAAGACATTGATTGTGATTTATAGCACATAAAGATTTTATTCAAGCATGGTTGTCTGGTTGACGACAATTTTATAGAGGAGATACCTATTTAGGATTTTTTTATTGATGGATCATCTTGTGCCATGAACAGAGAAGGATTAACAATCACAATGATAGATAACATTGATGTGGAATATGCCCTCGAATTCCAATTTGAATCCTCAAACATTGAATCCAAATATGAAGCACTTATAATGGGTTTGGCCTAGCATCACCCCTTGGTGGTGAAAAAATATAAGCACATAGTTACTCCCAATTGATAGTTAATTAGTTGTTGGGAGTCTATTCAGCGAGGGAAGAATCCATGGCACAATACCTAGGAAAAGCAAAGAGTTTGTTAGCAAACTTCCCAACTATTAGGGTAGTGAGAATTCCAAGGGCAGAGAACGCCCAAGCAGATGCACTTGTTCGATTGGAATTAGAGATAAGGATAAAGCTACGAAGAATAATGAAAGTAGAGATCCTCATATATAGGAGCACCTATGAAGAGAATGCTAGCTTCATAGAGGTAGATTTCGGGTCGTCCTGGACGAATCATATACGAAATACTTGGAGCATGACAATACCAATGGACCATAAATAAGCAAGGAGGCTCCGATATAAGGAAACAATGTATGTATTAAAAGGATGAAAACTATACCAAAGAGGCTTTATCATAACATTTCTTAGGCGTGTCTATACAAATGAAGTCAATGACCTAATAATATAAGTGCATGAGGGCTCTTGTGGGGTACATTCAACGACCAAATCACAAGTAAAACGAATAGCCACACAGGGCTATTATTGTCCCACTATGAAGGTTGATTGTGAAAATTACACTAAGAAGCATGTTAAATGCCAAAAGTATGCCAACATACAAAAGAGTCCGGGGGCTTCTCTTATATTGTCACACCGCCCTTATCGTTCGCATTGTGTGGAAGAGATTTGGTCAGACCTTTACCCAGGACAAGAGGTAGGTTCAAATACTTAGTCATTGTTGTAGACTACTTCACCAAGTGGGTCTGAAACCCAGGTGGAAATGTTATATTAAAATGTCCCCCACTTCATCCGAAAGAAAAACATTTACCATTATGGGATACCGTACACTTTCATCACTGAACATGGAACTAAATTAGACAATCAGGAGTTTGAAGACTTTTGTTTACGATTTAAAATCCAAAAACAACATTCCGCACTTGGCCATCCTCAATATAATGGGAAGACCGAAGTAGCAAACAAAACCTTGCTTGATGGAATATGAAATTAGTTGGACAATGCTAAAAAAATTCGATTAATGAACTCCAAAGTTTTCTATGGGCATACATGGAAATGTCGAGGAGGCAATAGGCAAAACCCCTTATATATTAGTCTTTGTAATGGAAGTAGTAGTCCCAATGGAAATTGGTCAACCTAGTCACCGTGTTCTTAATTTTCAGTCACCAAAAAATTACCTAATGAGAAGACGAGATCTTGATCTCCTTGAGGAAGTCAAAGAAGAGATGGAAGCATACCAATAGTGAACTACTCATTTTTATGATAAAAGAGTAAAACCAAAAACCTTGAAGAAGGGGGGCTACGTGTTATAAAAAAAATTCAGAAAGGAAGCAAATTAGAGCCAAATTAGCATGGTCCATACAACGTAACTGCAGTTATCCGCACCAGGGACCTGTAGAATTGAAACACATGAAGGGGAATAATTTAAGAATCCTTGGAACACTGAACAATAAAGAAAGTACTACCAATAATAAAGAACATATAACACCCTTTTATTTCTCGTAACCCATTTTTTAGTGAGGAAATGTTTTTGTTAAGTCAACAATATTGTTTCTTTTAAATTTTTTCGGTATAAAGAGATATGCTAAAACACTTCTCCCAAAAATATAATAAACCACATAAATTCATGTATGACCGCGTCAAGAGGTCACGAACAAAAGGCTTCACTTTATGTATGATCTCACCTCAGAGCAAACTAAGAATAAAAAGTTCACCAAGTTAAAAAAATCCATTATAGTTATATGGATGCCAAGATTCGACCATAAATGGATACACATATGGATAGTCTTAACACATTTGGTCATCTCAGTTAACTAACACCGGTATTTAGTTAAGTTGATAAGATCCATCCATACGACCAACAAAAGGGCATTAGTAACGCCTAAGACTAGACAACCTAGGTTTGTCCAACCTTGGTAACTAGTAAGGCAGATCATTTAAGCAACGACCAACCACGTGTTCATAAGTCTAAACTACTAGTAGAACCATTTATTAGTATATATAGAAATCATTAAGATGACATGAATTAAAATTCTAATAATTTAGTTACATCTACTTATACAAAAGATAAAAAACTAAGGGGAAGTAAATGATGAAAGTCACGAATATAATGTTCCACTATAAATTGAAGGTTATTACAAGAATGTTAAATTATTACATTATAGCACAAAAATAGATTATAATTGAATCATCATTCACGATAAAGGGGCTTGCTTGCTTGTTGAACTCTCAAAACCAATAAGATGAATATCTAAGGCATGAGGAATAACAGTTGTCAGCAAGTCTCTAATCCTAGACTTAGTGACATAACTGACCCTATCTACCAGATGCAGAGGTCATCTTAGATCTTCATCTCCATCAAGGCCATAATCCCCGAGGTACTTTCTTATCAAACTCGCTAAAATAACATTCGGAGGAATCGATGAGGTGTCAAGCTTCAAAGGAGGGTTGGGAAGATCTAAAGAGCCCGGTTCATAACAGTACCATAACTCGTTCTCTTTAGGAATATTCTATGCTACTAAAGCATTGAGCTAACCATAATTATAATCGATATTCTTAGCCTGATTAAACTTTTCTTCAATATGTATAAGAGCCTCAGCATAACCTTCCATCCAAACAATGCAAGGTTACTTGTGAAACTGATATGTCAGGAGATCTAACTTATCGCTCAACCTCTTGATAGTAGAAAACAGGTTCTTGATAGTTATTGCTCGGTCCGATAGAGTCTTTTTAGTCCCCTCTTCCTTAGTTGATTATGAAATCCTCCCTTACGGCTGCGTAGGTTATCCTTTTATTTTCTTTATTTTCTCCAACTCTTCTCTCAAGCGAGTTCTCTTCTAGAAATTAGGCACCTTCATTCTGGTCAATAGGCCTGAATTTCTTTAAACATTCAAGATCATCCTGAAGAACATTATTTTCATGTTCAAGCATGGTAGCAAGTTACCTACCACGAGTTAAACTCAGTATTAAGAACAAACTCCTTTTTTGAATACACTGATGCTATTAAAAGAAACTTCTTATCAAACCCATTGCTCGTTTGTAGGTTGGCTAAATTTTTCTCATGGTTAGCTTGAAGTATTACCATTGACTCTTTATAGTTCTACTGCATAGCAAAAATCATATATGGTAAGTTGAATAATCCGTAACCACATGGTAAAAAAGACAATACAAATTCGTGTATAACTGTTGGCCAAAGAAGATGCATCCAGACCAAGTAATTTTTTTTAGATCCTCCTCATTAACTTCACTATAATCAATGCCAATAATCAATTACGCCTTTCCTGAAAGTTATTCTAACTAGAGACCAAAGCTGTTAGTCTAGCATTGAACTGCAAAGTACGTGGTAAGGTATAAATATTTACCGAGATGAAAGAACTTACTAAAGATTAAAGTGAAGAAGTAGTATATGAAATAATATTTTTATTTCATCATCAAATGAGAGTTACATTAGGGCAATCCCCATACATTGAAGGGAAATCAGAAAATAAACAGGACAAAATCAAATATTCTTAAGCTGACTGTATAGATTTACTTCTTAACCTGTTCCTCATCGAAAACAACTTAACCTTCACTCTGCCCAATGAACACGGATTGATCATTATTCGAAACTATGCCAGCTTTCTCTTCACCACCACCATCATCATTATCAAATTCCTCATCTATGTGAGGAAGATTGCCAAGCAGGTGTAACTGGAAGATTTTAGACCCTTCAGCAGTGGCAATCTAGGTGAGTGCTTCATCCTAATCGATTATAAAGAATACTTTCTTAAAGAAGTCAATTTTCATGAAAGAATTGGCAAAGGTCTTATCCCAACCCTTAGTAAAGGCCTCTTCCTTTGCCTTGGCAGCAGAGGCCAAAGCTTGTTCTACTTTGATTTTTTCTTGCTCGACTACAACTCAATTATCTTCAGCCTCCTTCCCTAACTTCTATGTAGAGGCAATAACATTATCCGCCATTACCTTCTCCTCCTCCAGGTCATGGACCTTTTTTTTCAATAGCTTTTTATTCTTCATTTGGGCCTCATTAGCCCAACAAAGAGCCTCCAAATATTTTTGCATCTCATCAAAGACGACCTCTGCATCAGAAGATGATTCTTTCATCTTATCGTTCCTCATCAGTAGTTGCTTATATTCAATCAGGAACTGTAAAACAAATGAACATAAGAAGGAATTAGAAAAATAATGGAATAAATATGAAGGATGAATAATAAACAATCAACTTATAAGCGCCAAGTTATGGTTGTCTCACTTTAGCAACCTATTGTGAGGGATAGAAGAGGCACCCACTCGATCGACATGACGAACCCCAGAGCTAATCAAGTTGTGAGAAAGATCAGGGCAGGTAGCTACAAATTAGATGACACTTTTGCATTTATCAATAGTTTGCCTCATCACTATTTTAGATGGGGGAGGTGGATCTCTCCTTATTTTCCGAGATAGGGATTATTTGTCCCCGAGACAGGTATCCAAAGTCTAGAGGTTTCTTAAAACTCCAACATCATATTTCTTACTCGCCGGATGAGCAGGAGGAGGAAATATGTCACCAACATGGGTGGCGATCAGATTTGTAATATTTTATTTATTTTTATCTCGTTTGAAGGGATGCTGGTCGGTACTAAATCAACGTCAAGAGGTTCAGAGGAAGAGGAAGTGATTTTTGCAACAAAATTTTCCCCTCCCATACGAGAAGATTTTGAACCAGATTCTAAGGATTCAGAAGTAGAGGCAACTGGGTCGTCTAAAGGGATGGGTGCAAGTGGTATTTCCTTTGTAGGTTTAGCTACAATGGAGATTGTAGTTCTCTTATATCTGAGAAGAAAGGAGGCCGACCTAGGATCATCCCCAGGGTTAAGCCTTTGCTGGATTGACCGAATAGTTTCCAAATCAATAAAATTGTCCTCAAAATTCGAAGGAGTTTCTTCTTAGTCTTCACTGAAAAACATAAAGCAAGAATACAATATCAATAATAGAAAAAATCACAAATCAAACACAAACATTTTAAGTGCATGTCCTAACTTATTCCCTATCCTTTTTGTGGGAATCTAGGTCCATCATATATTATACCCTCAGGAAGAGGGGTAAACTGCCAATTGTTCACAATCAAATCGTGATTCCTATAATCCTTATTGGAATTGGGTTGATTAACAACCAAGGCTTTGTTTGATTGTCTTGTCTTCATGTAATAGATGTTTTCATTGGTAGTGCCCCAGTGGTAACAATACATCAACTCCATAATCATAATATGGGTTCCATATAATTTGTTAATGTGGTGGACCCCATTAATGATCCCCTAAGTATTTGGGATAACTTGGGTAGGGAGCATATCGAAATATTGATAGAATTATAGAAATATATGTTTGGAGGAAAAGTGACCCCATACTCAACAATAAAAATAGAAGGTAACCAATGACCTTAAGGCAGGGCATAAACATTACACGCCCCATTTATTATTTCAGTAGCTACCCACTAGAGAATTCCATATGTCTAATGAACTCTCGATAATAGTGTAGACTATGCTTTTATAAGAACAAGAAAGTAGTACAAAGGAAATTGAAGAGGGATAAGAATATAATTAGAGTGAAAGATGGAATGATGAAAAACTCTTATGAATGGCTAAAGTAATTGGAGATAAAGGAAGGATTTTGAATGAAAAGTGAAATGAGTGAAAAAGGTGGGAACTGACGTTTAATAAGCTTGAACAAAATCTTTACGATTCCTAAAGCATAATTATGGTAAAATGTACTTGGCATATCCGTTTTGATGGTGAATGATCGCCAAAGGTTGTTTATTACCAATGTACCCCTAACATGCTTCGTCTCCCAAAATTTACATGCATTTATAAAATTTCCATTGAACTCGGATAACTAAGAATTCTGGTTTGCCAACTTGTCAACCGACCAAGCATCTCTGCCGACCTATTCATAGAGAAGATTAGTGATCAAAACAATATGCAACTTTCCCACTCATAACTATTTAGCACTTCATCCATTCATTTCACACCCCAAGCCACTATAACGATCTTATCCTCTAGAGAAGTCGCGACGTGTTACAATCATGAATGAAGTCTCAGGGGCATTTGTTGTATCATAAATATGGGATATCACGTGGAATAATGGTATTGTGACACAGGTCATCAGGAGATGCTCAACTTACTCATTGATAGTGTTAAATGCATATTCTCTTTGGTCGGCTCAGTACTACTATTAGTCTATCGGGTATCCGATCACAATAAATTGATGTTATTAGTTTAAATCACCTACGCACATGTAGGTCACACGTTGGAATATGTACAACTCCAATTATGCACACGTGACCGTTTTGATGGTTATAATTAAAAATTCATTTACCGTTCTTACAATGTAAAAAGGTGAATTGCCTTACTTATAATGGCACTCTACCCATCCAACTACTCTTTGTCTTCTATAAATAACACAAACTCCAACCTGAGGGGGAATAGGATATCTATATGCCTAAAAAGGGGACTTTGAGAAATTATACCCACTTTTGTTGATGATTGAATAATAAACTCCTGCACAACACCTATGGTAGGCACTATATTGGCCGAACCACAATAATCCCCTGTCTCAATCTCAATATCTCACCTCTCACTTTAACCTAGTCCATTGATCTCTTTCTCTATTATTGATTATCATTGGTATTTATCCAGCTAAGTCTCATCGATCCACATACCAATTTTAGATGATAACACTCTAGATCGACATCTCAGTGGAATTTCCAATCAGCAACCCCTTCTAACTTAGCCATAACCTTTTTCTCTAGATATCATTAGGGTGAGTCATGTGTCAATTAGCACCCATGGCCCATGTGTCCGTTAGCACTCCCCTGGGAGCATACCAATTTATTTTTCTTTTTCTATAAAGGTAAATAATGTCCTCACTTAAAAGGAACTAAACTTGTATGTATTTTTAACTTATATTACAAAAACTCTTACGTCCTTTTATAAATAATCTAAATCAAACCACCCACATCGATTCCTACTTTATCCATAATCCATCCAACACATATAGAGCCTTTTGAGGTCATTTTCATGGAATAACCAAATTGAAGGTTAATTAAATGTTTAAGAGTAATTTTAAATCCTATTTAGATTAATTTTTCCTTAGTTTCATCTCTCGTCTACATATTATATTCGTACACTACACTACTTTTATTTTTTTTCATCAAATATTATTCGTGCTAGTCAATCACCAATATATATATATATATATATATATATATATATATATATATATATTATATACACTACTTATATTAATTTTAAATCCTATTTAGATTAATTTTTCCTTATTTTCATCTCTCGTCTACATATTACATTCATGCACTACACTACTTTTATTTTTTTTCATCAAATCTTATTCGTGCTAGTCAATCACCAATATATATATATATCCAAATCTAGTTTTCATAAACTAAGAATACCAAATAACACGGTTTATATTGTTTTAGTAAATTATTGTTGTGCTATTTATGAAAATCCATACTAAAAAATATTTTCACATATGTTTTTGCACTAGAATAATTCCAAATCCAGTTTTCTCACTTTAAGATTTCAATACTGACTTTCTCAAAATCAAAATCACAACTTGTTTACAAAAAAATCCCATGTTCGAACTACGTGAGTTTTGATATCTCTTCCTGATGGTATGTAGGTGTTTTAGATCCACTCCGGGATTCAAGTCTGAGTTTGTACATATTTCAATTTCTCATTCTCTTTATGATTTTTAGTACTTTTTCTGCTTTTTTACATTTAATGTCTTTCTTGTTCATACTCACCCTCTCATTGTGCTCTCACACCTAATATGAGACTTCTCACATTTATTACACTCCTTTGGTCATTTTTGCTTACCCTTACATTGGTGATATCATGATATCCCTTACTCGATACACATATGTATAATAGACGTAAGCACACACTTACCTAATTACACTCATGCACACTGTGACATAAATTTACGTACTTAACCACTTACGTTTCCACACTCTCACTAACACGAGCGTACACAATATCAAGAGAGAATATATATATTTTGACACACTAGAGAACAAGAAAACGGGGTGCCTAAATTAGTCCTCGATCATATTTCTCTTCATTTTCATTTTATTATTTTTTCCTTGTAGCCCACTATGGGGTTATTTATCTTCTTTTGTTGTTTTTAGTAAAATAGGTTGGCTATTCTAAATTTTTACACCATCACACACATTACTCATTTGCGTCATCTATCTTTGTTTCACCTCACCATCGAAGACGAAATAATCTTAGCAAAAATGTCATGCACACAACCAACCTTTAGTGGGTGCAGCGTCATGAGGGGAATCACATTTGGGGTCGAGATGGCCACACATCCCTCGTGATAATTTTTGAAAAACAAAAGAAATAAATTTTAATGAAGAAACAAGCAAACACAAAGGTCGTAATGACACTAGTAATATATGGGGTAGAACCAAGTCATATATATGAAAATAATCCTCAAAATTTTCGGGTAAATCAATTGTAATTTTTTTAATAGGAAGTCATGATTATAGAAGATGAACTGAGGAGTGTGATTTTTTACACCAAAGAAACCCGCATATATGGTGACATTTTATAATGAAAATTTTGTACAAAAAAGTGAAGTCCCATTAAAGACAATTAGTAATACTATATATTTTGAATATTGATTTCACTATAAATGAAAAAACTATTGTGAAAATAGAAAAAAGGCATACATCATATTATAAATCCGAATAGTAATGGTTGGAGTGTATAATTTTTTTTGGCATTATATCAAGTATACTCTTTCAGGAATAGTAATAGATTGGCATGCTAACGTAGAACAAACCAATAAGATGAAATTAGGTAGGAATCTGCTTTAGTGTTAGTGCTTATCAAGTTCGTAAAAAATTGTAAAAGAATAATGCATAAGAAATGAATATTTTGAAGATAAGAAGATGGAAATATGACTATAAAAGCTAATAACATAAAATTTTGTAACATTAATTTTTTACAAACTATATGTGTGAATACACTTATTGCTTATATAATGGGGGCTTAATAAAAATTCTTTAATATTATTTTCCAATAAGATACCTTATCCAATAAACGAAAACATATATTAAAAATATGAACATGGATAAAAAAATTAAATGATTGAATAAACGACTCATGAAGATTTAGAATAAGGTATTTAGGATAAGAGTTGAGCAAGAATATCTACAAATCAAACAAAGAAGAAAAGAAAAAAAAAATTAAATTACCGCGATAACTCAAATCAATGGGGTGTTTAAATGAAAGAAAAATATTTAGAAGAAAATAACATTTTCAATAATATAAAGGGAAAATATGAGAAAATAACTATACAATACTGATATTTAAGAAGAGAATATTTAAAAAAAAAAGTAATTATTGCCCATAATGAAGAAGAGCCTATAATTATTAGGCTTGTAGAGAAATAAGACATAATGTGAATCAATTTAAGAACAATTCTTTTTAAGAACAAAAAGAATTACCAGCTAATAAAATCTTTATGAAGTTTAGATTAAATGGATTTTGACAAAGAAAAAACATTAGATAATAATAAGGGCATATTTGAAAGAATAGAAGGAGGAGAATAGTGTGACGAATAAATAATTTTTATGATATCTAGTGAGGGAAGTATATGAGAGTTTAGAGGTGGACAATTTATAATAAAAAATTACAAAAGATAGAGACATAAAGACATAATGAATATTGACCCATTATACACAATGAACATGTTTATAAAAGTTTAATTGTTATGTAAAAAAATAAAATAATTATGTGAAAGAATGGAAGGAGATATATAATTAAAAATATTTTGAATATGATGTTCGAAAAATAAACATAATAAAAATTAGAATATTTATCATGATAAATATAAGTGTTTGCATATAAAAGTGTACAAATATTGCTAAAATTATTGCTTGGTAAGTATCAAGATCTTGATATTTAAGCATTTTTGTGTGATGTAAGATAAAGAAATTTTAGTAGAATAATCATCTTTGGAACAAGATGTAACTTATGTACAAGATAAATATGATTTAATTGTATAGTAATATATTATGTTAGTTTAAAACCCGTGTTCGTGAATACATTTTCAACTCTAAAATAAAGATAGTGGGAATAAATATATATGATACAACTTTCCTTTCAAGATTTTTTTTTTGAATAAATCATATAAGTTAAATAATGCCATCGATCCTAGAATGGAGAATAAAATAATATAGTCCGATAAGTTCAAACCAATGAATACAATACATATAAACATAATTATTGCTTTGATTTGCTATTATTAAGATTCAATTATTATGTTAATAATCTCAGTAGATTGGGAAATCACTGTGTGAATATTTTTGAGATCGTACTCCAGAGGAATTCGCATTCAAAAGATATTTTGGATTGTGATTCCCCTTGATAAACTTATGAGTTTTGATTCTATCAGTAAATGTAAATAATGAATTTATATACTGTAGAATATAAAATAAATTATGAGTGAGATCAATGAATAAATAGATGTTCCTAAAAATAAATTTGCAACAAATTGAATTTCACCAATCGAGTAGTGAACGCTTGATACAGGGAATCATATTGTTTGCTATTTAACTTTTGAAATAAATCCTCGATATTCAAGTAATTTTGTGATAACTAAATTAGAGTGTAATTATAATTATTTAGTGAAATTAATTATAATTAAACACAAATTAAATTATGGGGTATAATTTGAATTTTAATGTTTCTATTTAAAAGTCAATTTAATTAATAACCTTAAGTGCCTTATATAGTCCATTAACTAAGTAGCGAGCCCAAAAGTCTCTGAAAACCCTACTTGGACCAAGCTCATCTCACACACACACACACACACACACACACACACGTATATATATATATATATATATATATATATATATATATATATATATATATATATATAAAGGAAAGGGTATTAGTAGAATTAACACTCCTAAGGGTTAAAGATGGAATAATAAAAACAATATTCATATTTTTATGAGAGAATGAGGAGAGAGAACGTGATTTTTCTTTACTTTCACCAAGATTTCATCTTCGGAAGTGTCACACACGTAGATTGATTTAGGTGGATCATATACTAAAAAACTAAGGCATATTGTACATTTATGGAATGATTTGGATGTGATAACATCATCTTCTTCTGTATGTCCCCTATAACGAATAATCTACAAGATCAATTAAGGTAATATAATCCAAACCCTAGATATATTCTTGAAATTCTTTTTATTTTCTTTTTAAAAAATGATTGAGATTTTTTTAGTATTAATCATCATCAATTGGTATCATAGCCACGATTAAATATCAATCATGCTTTAAAAAGGTCTATTTTGTCCAATATTAAAACTCTAAGTTTGTACGTTATAAAGTTTATGCATAGATGTGTAGCCTTTTACTAACATGGTTTTGTACGCTTTTTATTATTCCCTTCATAATGGTCAGACAACTTTGTTTTATCCATAGATACAGTGGTTTATTAGTATTTACTTCTCCTAGCTTTTACTTATCAGATAAATTGATGTATATGGAGGAGTTTGTGAGAGGATGTAAAAAGTTTCATATTCTAGAATCCTACATTATAATTAGGTTTGGTCGTGATTGAAGATCCATTGTTTTGGTTGCATTCTACTTTACTTTCAATGTCTAATAATGGGGCTTTCAAAGTTGCGAAAAAGATAAATTATGTAGTTTTGATAATATAAGATAAACTCTAAAATATAAACCATAACTAGATGTGAAGTCAAGCGCGACTATAACCTATTAGGGGGTGACTATAGCCTAGGTAAGCGTGATCGCGGACCTCTAAGGTGCGACCACGGACACCAATGGGGTATGAAGCTTTTGTGAGGGTTTTTTACTTCTCTTCTATCATAACAATTGATACGTGATGCACTCTACTTCAGGGATTTTTTTTTACCCTAAAGGATTCTACTCAAGGAAGAACTCTTGGTCCTGATGGAAAGAGAAATTATTTTTTTTTCTATATAATTGCAAGTGTTTGTGATTGATTATATCTCTATCATCTTAGCCTAATATGTCGATAATTTTATGTGCTAATTATTAATTAATTAGGAACTTATATTATTATGGATAACATGGATTATTTGTGTAACTGTCCTAGATCACGATTATTTTGAAAAATAAAATTATTTATTCTCTCTAAATTGGATTAATTTATGTAATCAATTTAAGGTATAAATTAAATTTTGATCTCTCGATTTTATTTTAATTTTAATACTTGGAATAGTGAGACCGTGTAATGTAATTTGTTCCAGAAATTTGAATATTATCACTGATTTGATTCAAGAAATTAGTTACAAATAATTATTTTTTATTAGTACCCAAATATTATGTGGGAGAGTGGTTTTATAATAAATCTCACAGTCTGAAACAGTATGCTAAAATGTAATGTAATTTATTCGTCATGTTAACTTGACATTTCTCCCAAACGGAGGAAATTAATCACGGTATTACGAGATTTTACAGATTGTAAGTAATAGTTCTTTAAAATTAAATGTGAGTCGAATTTGATTCTCCAAACGGGAAAGTTCCACGCAGGTGGATTTAATTTTAAAGAATAAACTGATGGTATACACTTAAATACAACTAATGATATCCTCCCCAATAGAGTCACTATCATTATGTGATACGAAAAGATGTTGAGTATGTAATTGTATATGACATAGGTTTCTTACACTATCGAATAACATAGTTTAATGATGCAATGCATGCTTAATTCATTGAAAAATGCTTTATGTTCCCAACGATATTTTTTTCCCCAAGGGAATCAGGATGCCCGATGAGATTAATTCTGATTAGTGGTAGAGGGAACATATATTAAATTTAATAAAAAGTTTGATTCTCCTATGTTGAAGCGAAAACTAATTTTTTTCAATAATGATTCTCAGATTTTAAAATGGGATTAACTTTTAACCCACTTCCTTCGTTATTAAAGGAAAAAAGTAACTTGAATGAATTTCATTAACTCGAGAAAAAACGTGGGCATTATCCTCACTATTAAGGAAAATTAATTTACCGTATCCTGCCAAGCCTGGGGAGGAAGCATTCAAGTCATATGTCTAGGATTACTAGAAGTGGTGGAACACTGTTCAGATGGCTCGTTGCTATATATTGGCATCTGGGACTAAAGTATTACAATTCTAACATCATAATACATCAAATTCTTATGACATGACACTGAACCTCCGATACATATTTGAGGACAAGAATCTTGTCGTATGATTGGATGTTATGGAAATAATGGACAACATAAAAGTTGTTTGATGCTGTTTTGATAGGTGTCATGTTATAAAGTTAATGTACATACTATGGAAATTAGAATCCTTGGGGCTGAAATCAATGAGGAAACCCAGATCGATATTATGCTCTAATCACTTTCGGAGTCCTTTATGCAGTTTGCCAAAACTATCCTATGAACAAGTTTGAATAATGTTTAGTGTAACTACTCAAAGAACTTCAAGATATAAAGAATATCATCAAGCAAAAGGGTGTTGTATAGGTTATTGGCATAGATATATTTCTCCGTCCGAAAAGCTAAGAAGAAAAGGAAGGGTAAATCTCGTGCATAATCTATGATTATCAAAATAGTGGTTAAAGCTTAGGTGTCTAAGAAACAACTAAAAGACAAGTGTTACATATAAAAATAATCAGTTTATTAGAAGAAGCAATTTCCTATCTATTTTAAAAAATCGAGGAATAAAAACGGTAACTTACCCTTTATTATTGAGACATGTTTTATGGTCCATTCTACCGGGACTTGGTCTATAGACTTGGGAGTCACTAATAAATTTTACAATCATTTGGAAGGGTTATAGGTAACCATGAAGCTCAGTTAGGAACAAAAATAAGTTCATAGATGATCACAACAAAGCATCAATATCAGCAGTAGGACATCTTTTGTTAGATTTTGATATAATTATTTTTATCTACCTACTATTAAAAGAAATTTAATTTTAATTTCTAGATTACTGATGAATGGATATTCTATCTATTTTAATAAAGACGTTTTCATCTAAATGGTGGATGTTTTATATGTTCGGTACATTGTAAAACGATTTGTAAGTTATAAAGCTCGTCCCATCATTAGTGCCAAATACTTAATAACACAAAGGAAAATAGTCTAAATATAAAGAAACCTTGAAGTTGAACTAAACGTATCTTTGGAACTTATGCTTAGGTCATTAATATAAAGATAATGTAAAGACCCGTGTCAAATGGATAATTAATTTTATTGAAAGTTGAGGCTCTTTTAGTTTGTGATTCTTGTTTAGAAGGTAAAATGACCAAGATGTCCTTCACAACCAACGCCTATAGAGCTAAATATGTGTTGGAATTAGTTCATTATGATTTACATGTTCTTATGACTATTCAAAAAAGATGCGGTTATTAGTACTTCATTAATTTCATTCATGGTTAATCAAGGTATGGTTTACCTTAAGCACCACAAGTCTAAAGTCTTTGATAAGTTAAAAGTGTAAAAGGTTGAGGTGGAGCATAGGCATGCAAATCTAAACCAAACCCTACAATCTGATCGTGGGAGTGACTACCTCTTGGGAAAATTTCATAGTCATTTATCAGAGGTACGAATTACACCCCATTTGTCTGCACCGGGGCACACCATAACAAATAGTGTAGCAGAAATAGGTAGCATGGCTCTTTTGGATATGGTTATATCTATGATAAGCTATTCGGATTTGTCAGATTATTTTTTGAATTATGCATTAAAGACAACTACTTGTTTATTGAACTTAGTTCCTTTTAATTCATTCTCATTGACTCCCATGAAAATATGGACTTGATGCAAGCCTAATCATATTCAGATCTGGGGTTTCTTAGCACTCATAGTAAGGAAGGAGTTAGGGAAGATGGAATCAAGGACATAAATATATGTGATGATTATATGTAAGTCATATTTGAAGAGTTTTTTACTCTTATTTAAGTCAGATTGATTAGTCAACCATTAATTAAGTCTTATTTTTTAATTTAAGGATTTTTATTTTACCAATACATCCCTCTAAATATTCCCTCCAAATTTAAAATGGTAGTTATTTTTTTCCTTTCAAACTTTAAAAAATTATAACTTTTTATCACTATTCTAAAAAGCTTGCCTAGGCTTAAGGCTTAGGAGAAACGCCCCGCCTTAAGCTCTTGACGCCTTATGATTGGTAAAACTCTTAAGGCGCACTTTATCTCTAAAAACAACAATGCTTTAGTGAAACGATATCGCCTTTTAAAGATTTTTTTACAAATCGGACCATTATCTCATCCAAAATAATCAAATAGTATTTTAATTTGCAAATATTCAGACATATTTTTATGATATGTAAATTTTTAGTATTTTAATAGCCTTGTTATGGTTAAAAAATATTAAATATATTAAAAAGGCCTAAACACCTTTTCACGCCTAAGGCCCGCCTAGGCTTCTAAGGCTTAAGACTTGGCCTCCAAGCCTCGATCACGCCCCGTGTTTTTTAGAACCTTGCTTTTTATATACAAATTCAAAATTTATATCTTTGAAAGCTGTTAATCGAGATCTATAAAATAGTAAAAAATAAAAATGACATGTTTCTTTGTTCTTAGACATATAGTAAATACTCATTGTATGTGTAATAACACTACAGTAAATGTTTAGTTTATGTGAAAACGTCCTCGATATAAAACTATTTCATTTTTCGATTAACACAGGAAATATTTACAGTCTACGCAAAAATAAAAATGGTTTTTCCTTTGTTTTAGGGCAGACAGTCAAACTGTCTGTGTAATATTAAAACAGTAAATGTTTACTGTCTGTGAAAACGTCCCATATATAAAATTATTTCATTTTTCCATGAACACAATAATATTTTCTGCAGAGTAACTTTTTAAAGATAGTAATTTTTGCCAAAAAATAAATTTATAAATCAAGAGGTATGGTCCTTTAATTTGTTAAAAAAAAACTAAAAATTAGGAATATGAGCTATTTGATGGTTGGAAAGTCAATGTGACTTATTTATGTAAAATCTATTCAAATGGGATTTGTATTTAAAAGGCCCTAAATATATCTGTTTCTAGGTTTCCCGAAAGGAACTAATGGAGGTTTATTTTGTAATCCTAAGAACCGAAGGGTAATTATAAGTACTAATGCCTCATAATTAGAGGAATATTACATAATGGACTATAAACCCAAATGTAAGTCGATCTTATAAGAGCTATGAGTGTAACACCAAGTGGTTTCTTTTGAACACATCGTACAAGATGATATACGACCACATGCCGATAATACACTACTTAATGGCAGTGGGAGTATTACCGATGCTCAAGATACACGTGTCACTTATATAGGACAATAAGATGAACTACATCGTAGCGGGATAGTCAGATGAAATTCTGATAGGTTAGTGTATTAGGGTGAATGCTTGATGAGATCCTATAAGAACATGACCATTATCCCAAGAACTTTAATGAGGAACTCCAAGACAAGGAATCTAAGACTTGGCTTAAGGCTATAAATATTGATATGGATTCAATGTAATCGAATTAAGTTTGGAAAGTTTTAGAATTTTCAGATGGGATAAACCCAATGGATGTAGGTGTATCTATAAGAAGAAAATAGGGGTAGATGGGAAGGTGAAAACCCTTAAGACAAGGCTTGTTGAAAAAGTTTTTACTCACAAATAGAGGATTGACTATGAGAAGACTTCTTATCGATCATTTTAAAGTCTATCTAGATTCTTTTATCCATCAAGTCTCATCTTGATTACGAGATTTAACAAATGGAAATTAAGACTATGTTTTTAAATGGTAGTATTGATGAGTGAACCTATATGACTCAACCCAAGGAATTGACCAATACCCAGACAAATCTTGTGTGTAGAAGAAGCATCATAATTTGTGACAGTAGTTATGATACGTTATGTGGATGATATTATTCTAATCAGGAACGACGTGGGTATATTGTCCTACATAAGATATAGCTATTTTGTTAATTTGATATAAATGACTTAGCAGGAGCTAGACACATTCTTGGGTTCAAGATTTATGTGATTCAAAAAAAATATTTTAGGCTTATTCGAAGACAATTATTTCGATGATGTTCTTACAAAGTTTAGCATTTGGGATTGCAAGAATGATTTATTTCTATAAGGCATGGAATCACTTTATCAAAGGATCAGTATCCTAATACACTTGATGAGAGAGGATGAGGAATATACCATATGCTTTGGTACTGGGTAGCCTTATGTATGATATGTTGTGTATAAGACCAGATTTATGCTTTGTTGTTTTCATGGTCAACATATTACAATCTAACCCAAGTGAGGAGCACTAGACTGCAGTAAAACATATTTTTAATTACATTAAAAATATTAGAAATTATATGTTGGTTTACTCAGTAGACAATCTTTTACCTTTAGGTTAAACAAACTCAACTTTTCAGTAAGATAATTGTTGGGGATCGATATACGTGGAATAAAAAGTTTCAGCCTTTAAATCATTGATTAATCAAATAATAGAAAGAATATAAGACAAAAACTAGGTTTAAAGAACATACCTACAGTTATAAATTATAATACCGTTGCGGATCTGATTATAATCCTATAGGGACAACGGTATTTAATGATGATTATGGGTTGCCTTCTTTTGGTCCTCCAAAAGCTTACTAAAACAGTGCCAAATGCTTGGATCTTCTAGTATATGATACACCCAAATCTAGGTAGGTGTGGCGGCACATTTGAAGAATAAAACTCTTACTTTTGAATGAGATATGATCCCATATCTGTAGTATTATTTTCTATCACCCTTTTTAAAGCCCAATAATGAATTATTCTCCATAAATCCTTAACTTTAACCAATATATATGTGTTTAAGTGGTGGGATTGGACCCAACTGGGTTTCTTAAGTGTCCATGCCTAAATACTTGGGTATGTGGACTATACAATGGACTCAAGATAGATAATTAATTTGGATTCTAAACAAATACTCAAAAATTCCAAATTCCAAATACCGTGATTTATTTTCTTTCTTTATTTAATCCTAGTTAATTCAACTAAATTATTATAATTGCACTCTAATTTAATAATCTCAGAAATCACTCATAAATCACCGGCTCGATCAAATCAATTTGTTACTAATTGACTTTAGCCAACATTTAATTAATTCCTTGATTCTCAAACTTACCTTATTTTGCTACTCCACCCGATTATGAAATAATCCACTGATCAGGTTTAATTAATGGAAACAAATTTTATAAGCCTATTATGAAAATATCACAATACTAGGTATTCCTGAATGTACATTCTTTCGAATTATGATCTCAAACCTACTTACACAACTATTACCCAATATGCGAGGATAATTTGATTCAATCTAAAATCGAATCAAACCCATACAAATCAAAATAACAATTATACAAGCATTTCAATCCTAATAGTTCTTAAGATTAATAATCTATACACCCTTTTTAAAATAGTGTGATAATAATTGAGTCTAATAAAGACGACCCTTAGACTTAAACCCCATCCAATGAATTCTTGGATGCACCAATCACAATTCTATTTTGAACTATTGTGCAAGTTAGCAAACAATTATAAAGGTTCCCATAGTTTGAGATAAACTACTAGGATTTCATAACAATCGCTTTAGTAAGATGTCATTTCCCTATATAGGTTATGAACCTTTTAATAGTACTAGAACTGTGATCAAGCCGAGCCCAACTCACCCGAATTCTTACTAAGCTCCATTAACCAATATTAAAATGAAACGATATATTTAAACGAATATAATGCATTATTACAAACATGATTATAATTTCAAAATAAATAATACAACCCTTTATTAATCAAAATATATTGTCTTTATATGGTTTAAAAACAAATTCCTAACAATGAGGATTCCAGAATATCGATGTCAAAATATGTGTTTACCATAGGAGGTGGAGCCATAATCGTGTACTTCTTATTCAACCATGGAATTTGAATATATTTTTTCTTAAGAGGAAGCAAAGGAGATTGCGTGGATATGAAATTTTCTATGTCATTTAGGTGTGTTTCTTTTGTAACACTGGCGCCAAATATTTTATTCTTTCCCCGTGTAGATTGTAATCATGTGAAATTATTGGGATTTTAATTATAAATATATGGGCTTTTATCTCCATATCCAATTAATTTTGGTCTTGATGTTAATTGTTAGAAGTTATTGGGTGCAATTGGAGATTTGAGAATTCTGTGTAGATCGAACGAACTTAAGGTCGTCCAGACGAGGTCCTTGTCTCGTTCGAATGAGAATTTTAGTGGTTTGAATGAAAAACCCATCTCGTTCAAAGTGGGAATCTAACAACGATCAAACGACCTACCTCTGCATTGGTGCACAACGTCGTTATAATGTCATTCGAAGGGATAATCGAACGAGAACCTAGTCTTGTCGAATGAGGTACCATTCTCATTCGAACGACCTGGGTTTAAATCTATCATTTGCACTAGTTTGATGTGCTGTTGCATTTTTTTACCATTGATCCGGTGACATGTTAACTTCTGGTGGCCTTGATGGGAAGACATGCTTTTGGAGTGTTTGGGGTGAGATTTTAGATGGTTTTAAGTGGGCCTTATGGGGGTTAAAAGAGGAGAGGGTGAGGGTGGTTTCCCTCACCATTTTTCATCATTTCTCTCTCTCTCTCTCTCTCTCTCTCTCTCTCTCTCTCTGTATATATATATATATATATATATATATATATATATATATATATATATATATATATAAGTTCCTACGCCCATCTTCTTCCTCTCTAGCCATTTCTTCTCCATAACCAAACCTTTCCACCACCTCCAAAACACAAGTTACACCATTTTCAAACATATTCTACCATCTTCAAGCTTGAGTTAAGGAAGCGGTGGATCAAAGCTTGCAGAGAAGATTTTTGGATGAAGGATATTTTGGAATCCTCGAGCTTACGAGTTTTTTAGGAGCTTTTAAGTCATCCCTTTTGTGTTTCTCTCTTTTAATCCAGGGTAGGGTTTTCCTTTTCTAAAGTTTCAAGGTTTTTAAGCTATGAAATTATGTAGGATAAATGCTAGGTGATTTAAAATGCCTAAAATCTAGTAACCTGATGAAATATTTTAGTCTTGCAAAAAATGGAGTTTTTAACAAGGCAAAAACCTAGAAGGGTCTTTTTACAAATTTATGGCACTTTACTTGAAAATGGAAGAAAACATGTTAAAAATGTATAAAAACATGATTTTAATTGTCTAAGTGCATTTTGTGGTATTTCTAAGCTTGAAATCCTCTTTCACTTATGTAGAATCATGTAGTAAGGTAGATGCTGGTATCTTATACTTGTTTAAGCATGTTAAAATGGGTCTTATGATGACATGAATAAATGAAGAAAAATAACCCTAAATGTGTTAAATATTATTAGAATAAATGAAAATCATATTTGGAGTCAAATATAATAATAAGGCAAACTTATGGACATTTGGTTAAAAATGGTCTTGAATGAGAAATTATATTTTATTTGGAAAAACATAAAATGATAACATAATTTTTGACATAAATTCATAAGAGGATATTTTGAAAGTGAAAAGTTAAGTTCTAGTGTCAAAATGAAATTAAACATGTTTTACACAAAAATTAAAATAAAAGGGCAAAATGGTGATTTTGACAAAAGTAAGGGCCCTAGTGGTTGGACTACCTCTTAGACCTTTTCGATCTAATTTTTGGTGGAAAATGAATAAAGTGAATAAATGGCACATTGACGAAATGAACAAATGACATAAATCGTAGAATGAGAAAAATGGTAAAATGGTGGAATAATGTGAACATTAGATAAAATGTTAATCAACATTAAAATTGGACTTGGATGACACCAAAAAAATTAAGGAGGGCCCGGAGCACTGGGGTGAAAGCTCCAAAATTAATGGCCAGAGCATATGGTAGAATAACCAGCGGTGTGGAGCTCATTAAAGTATGTGGTTATTGGACGTTTTCGAGAAAAGATAAAGTGAAATAAAAATGATAATGGTTGTACTTGGAAATGTATAAGTAAGACAACCTAATGAAATGAGATAAATGAGTCTAAAGGATGAAATATGATTAATTAGTCTCTAGACCCGATAAAGGGTGACGAGATTGGTTAAGTGTGAGTGTGAGCTCATCATTTTTGGAAATAGATTAAAATACACATTATATGTGTAGTATTTTTATAAAAAATGTATAGCTTAGAATTACCCACCTTGTTGATCGTTCGCTCACCCCGATTTTTTATGTTAAAATTCCATCCCCACCCCCAAGTACAGCGAGTAAAGATGCTAGAAAGGACGCTAATAAGGTCCATGAGGGCAACCAATGCCGTTAGAGCTGTGTCTTTTTAGTAAAATAATGGGTCAGAACTTTGATAAATTTGGGACTTTTGAACATTTTATTCGGACCTTTGTCCATAACTTGTAATAATACATGGACGCATGTAGTTTATTTCTAATTTAATTAATATTGTGGACTAAATTGAATTTTTATAAATAAATCTTATAAATTGACTAATTACTTAAAGTGATCACTTATTTCGTCAAGTCAAAACTGTCAATTTAAATTCTTAATTATGGAGAAAATCAAAGGATTTATTTAGATAAAATAAAATGGGCTTTCCCCCTCCCCTTTTAGCTCCTTGACTAGGTGTGGGTTGACCCTACAGTGACCCAAATCTGGGTCGGATCTTTACAAATGGTATCAGAGCAATAGCATCCTCGGGTGTGACGGAGTGTTTACACTTTCTTAGTACGCTTTCCTCTCTCATTTCTACATATTTAATGTCTTTCTTAATATTTAAATCACTTTCGCTATTGCTTTTAGATCGTATCATTGTGTATTAAACTCCACGCCGTGATATTGCTATTGGATTGAGCACCAATGAGTTTAGACGCATGGAGCACGCTGTGCGCCAGCTCACCGACTCACTCACACAACAGCAGCGGGTAAACCGCAGTGGGACTATCGAGAGAACCACTTTCATCTCTATCCTCAAGGAGTTCAAGAAGCTGTACCCTCCCACTTTTAATGGGGAAGCTGGCCCCAAGGCAGCTGAGGAGTGGCTCGATGAAGTCACTAGGATGATGGAGATTTTGGATGTTCCATCAATGCACATGGTAAAAATTGCTACAATCCATCTCACAGAATAAGCACAGCACTAGTGGAGTGACTATTCTACCAGCACCACTGAGACCATTGACTGGAGTAGTTTGAGGGTGGCGTTCCTCAACAAGTGTTTTCCATTGGCATTCAAGGATGCCAAAAAGGATGAGTTTTCCCCATTAATACAAGGAAAGACTTTAGAAAATGAGTATCTAGTAAGTTCGAGAGTTTGTGCAAGTATGTTGATGCTATGCAGAAAGGCGAGGGAAAGGAAATAAAGGTGTTTGTCAAGGGCCTCAACCTAGGTATTCGATGGATTTTAGTAGGTTTGGATCTGCCCGATTTTAGAACTGTAGTGAATAAGGCCATATGATTAAACCTTGATGCTGAAGATATCAAGGCTATATGGGATAAGAAGAGAGAGACCAATGAGTCCCAGTCAGGTGGGAACAAGAAGTCTCGAAGTGGGTCGTGAGGCTTTTTTGAAAAGATTAAGGCATCCATGGGGGTTGGCTCTTGATCAGCCTAGTGCACAAGCGATCAAATCCCCATAGCCCCCACTGAGAGGACCTATTTTTCTTGCGAGTCCCTGAATCATTTTAAGAGGGATTGCCCTTAGCAGACTTCAGGCAATCAGTAGATTGTAAATTTTATACCGAGCCAGAATTCCAATTATAGGGGCCATACTCAGTGTAAACAACAGTTCCCTTCGAGTTATCAAAAGCTCACGAGGCATAGAATGGACGGTTCATGTTCGATCCAGGGTCAAGGTATCCGTGGGTAGGGTCAGGTGCCCAGTGGCCAGACTAGCAGGTTCAAGACCGGGTGAGCTTATGCTGCATCTCCCAATGCCCCTTCGGTGATGAAAGGTATGGTTATTTTGTATAGTACATGAGTAAAGTCATTGTTTGACTCTTGTGCATCACATTATTTCATATCGAATTTCTTAACTTTTAGTTTGTGATTAGAGGTGGATCGGTTTCGTCTTCCTATCTTCATTAGGTTTCTAGTGGGTGGCGATATTTTTTTTAATAGGGTCTGCCGTAGATGTGTGATCATGTCCGGAGATTATGTCTTGGAATATGATTTGATCTTTATATACATGGATATTTGAGGTGATCCTGGGTATGGATTGGCTTTCATGTTTTCAATCTACCATCGAATGCCATCGACATAGTGTCCTAGTATCATTTCCAGACGGGTCTCTCCATCGCTTTAGCTGTGAGCAAGGCATCGATTATCCTTGCAAGTTTTATACAGTTTGCGAGTAGAAATGGTATTTTGGCTGATTGAGCAGCTTGATGGCTCAAGATGACCCAAATGGTATGATTTTAAACTATGTCATGGTGCGGGAGTTTCTCGATGTATTCTCAGATGCTCTCCCTAGACTATCACCATGAAGAGAGGAGGATTTTACTATAGAGGTGCACCAAGGTGTCTCGCCTATCTCAATTCCAACTCACCGGATGGCTCTGGTGGAATGGCAGGAGTTAAGGATTTAGATGGAGGAGTTAACCAACAAGGTCTTCATTTACCCCAGTGTATCCGCATGGGGATCCCCTATCCCTTTTGATAATAAAAAGGAAAGCATCCTGAGACTCTGCATTGATTATAAATAGTTGAACATGGTGATGGTAAAGAACAAGTACCCCATGCCTCGTATTGATGATTTATTCGACCAGTGGTGCGTGGCAGGAAAGTTTTTGAAAATTCACCTTTGGTTCGAGTACCACCAGTTGTGCGTCAGGGAGGAGGATATTCCTAAGACGAAGTTTCAGACATGGTATATGTACTATGAGTTTCTGGTGATGACATTTGGTTTGATCAAGTCCCTGAAAATATTCATGGACTTGATGAACCGTATTTGTAATCCCTACCTAGATCGGTTTGTGGTGGTCTTTATGGACGACATACTAGTCTACTCGACCTCAGGCATATACCATAAGGAGCACCTCCTCACGACGTTACAAGTGCCCAGGGAAAAATAGTTGTACGCTAATTTTAGTAAGTGCGAGTTTTGGATGGAGGAGGTCAGGTTCCTTGGCCATGTGGCTTCTGGCGAGGGTATATTCGTTGATCCTTCCAAAGTAGAGGCTGTCCTAGGGTGGGATAGACCAAATATAGTTGAATAAGTGAGCAATTTCTTAGGTTTGTTCGACTGCTACCGTTGTTCGTAGATGAAATCTCAAGGGTTTCCTTGCCAATCACCACGTTGACTCAGAAGGATGTGCACTTTGAGTGGTTCAAGAAGTGTAAGTCAACTTTTTAAGAGCTAAAATTTAGGTTGACCATTGTTCCCGTTCTCATCTTCCTTGATCATGAAAAAGGTTACACTATGTATTGTGATGCTTTGGGGTCAGGGCTTGGAGCAGTATTGATGCAGAACAATCAGGTAGTCGCTCATGCTTCCCGAAAGTTAAATGTGAATGAAAGGAACTACCCACTCATGATCTGGAGCTAGTTACGTGGTATTTGCACTTAAGAGCTGGAGGTACTATCTGTATGGGGAATGGTTTGAGGTGTTTTTTCGATCATAAGAGCCTCTAGTACATTTTATACAACGTGATCTTAATCTCCACTAGAGATGGTGGATGGAAATAATGAAAGACTGCGATTTCTCACTGGAGTATTATCTCGACAAGACAAATTTGGTGATGGATGCTCCTAGTAGGAAGTCTGGTCTCACTCTTGTAACGATGATATGTCATCGAGTGAAGATGTTTGGGTAATTACTAAAGTTTGACATGCACATTTAGTGGGGTTATGACAGGGAATACCTATCGGGTGTGGCAGTTAGGCCACTCATTCAATAGAAAGTCCTTAATACCCAGTGTTGTGTTCCCGAGTTTATTCAGTATCGGGATCGTATTTTGAATGAGGAAGTATTTGACATTCTTACCATGTATAAGGACGATGGGGTACGACACAAGGGTCGGTTGATTGTCCATATTATCGAGGAGCTTTAGGATGAGGTGATGGAAGATGCCTATCATTCACGCTTCAGAATATGTCCCAGTGCTACCAAGATGTATAAGGACCTCTGTAGGGATTTCTGGTGGTCTGTCATGAAAAGAGATGTGGCGAAGTATGTAGCCAAGTGCTACACCTATCAAAAGGTAAAAGCTGTGTATAAGAAGCCAGCAGGGCAGTTGCAACCACTACTCATGGCAGAATGGAAATAAGAGAACATCACAATGGATTTTCTAACAGCATTACCACAGTCTGAGCATGGTCATGATATGGTATAGGTTCACGAATAACCTGGATAATTTGGCGAGTTTGTATGTTAGAGAAATAGTCAGGCTTCACGGTATACCACTCTTGATCGTCTCAAACATGGATCCTTAATTTTGGAAGAAGTTTCAACAAGAGTTGGGTAACGATATGAACATGAGTACTGTATACCATCTTGAGACTGATAGGCAGTCAGAGAAAACCATCCAAATTCTGGAGGACCTGCTATGTGCTTAGCACTCAACTTTCAGGGTAGTTGGGCGGAGAATCTGTATCTCACAGAATTCGCTTATAATAACAGCTATCAGGCAAGCATTGAGATTGGCCCCTTTGAAGCCCTATATGGAAGGCCATGCCGCTTTCCAGTTTGTTGGGATGAGGTGGGTGAGAAGCATCTCACTAATTCAGAATTGATCCAAGATATGACTGAGAAGGTTTGGGTAATTAAGTAGAGAATCATGATGGCTCGAAGTTGATATAAGAATTATGTCGATAATCTTCGAGTTCCCCTGGAGTTTGGGTAGGCCACTACATAATGATGAAGGCTAGAGCAAGGACTGGTAGTCAACGATTCGGGTAGAACGAGAATCTGGCCCTATGGTACATCCACCCCTTTAAAATCATGGAGCGGACCGGGGACGTGTCATACCGCTTGGCGTTGCCTCCACAGTTTTCCCAAGTGCATAAGGTATTCCATGTCTCTATGTTGAAAAAATATCTTCACGACCCCCATCATGTCATTGACTAGAACCTCATCGAGTTAAAAGGACATGTCACGTTTCCCATATGACCCATATCCATTCTAGGCCGTGAGGAGAGAGTCCTACGCAACAAGGTTATTCCATTAGTGAAGGTCCTTTGGGAGTTTCAAGGCGTTGAATGTATGACTTGGGAACACGAGTCGGAGATGCGAGAGATGCACCCGAAACTCTTTCCTTAGTCGATTGTTCTTATTTTGAGGACGAAATCTCTTAATAAGGGGAGAATATAATACCCGCGCCTGATATTTTTTTCTTTCCCCGTGTAAATTGTAATCATATATAATTATTGGGATTTGTATTATTAATATATGGGATTTTATCTTTATATCCCATTACTTTTTGGACTTGATGTTAATTGTTAGAAGTTATTAGGTGGAATGGGAGATTTGAGAAATCTAGGTAGATCTAACAAACTCAAGGTCGTTCGAACTAATTGTCTCGTTCGAATGAGAATTTTGATGGTTCGAATGAAAATCCCACCTCATTCTAAGTGGACATCTAACGACGATCAAATGACCCACCTCTGCGTAGGTGCACAACCTCATTAGAACTTCATTCGAAAGACTGATCAAATGAGAACCCAGTCTCGTTCGAACTAGGTCTTATTCTCGTTCAAACGACCTAGGCTGAAATTGGTCATTTTGAGCTAGCTTGATGTGCTATTACATTTTTTTACCATTGATTGGGTGACGTGTCAACTTTTGGTGGCCTTGACGCGAGACACACTTTTGGTGTGTTTGGGGGGAGTTTTTAAATGGTTCTAAGTGGGTGTTATGGGGGTTATAAGAGGAGAGGGTGAGGGCGAGTTTTCTCACCATTTTTGTGCATTTCTCTCTCTCTCTCTCTCTCTCTCTCTCTCTCTCTCTCTAAGATCCTACACCCATCTTCTTCCTCACCAACTATTTTTCCTCCATAACCAAACCTTTCCACCACCTCTAAACCATAAGTTACTCCATTTTGAAGCACATTCTACCATCTTCAATCTTGGTTCAAGGAAGAAAGTGGTGGAGCAAAACTTGTAGAGAAGATTTTTGGAGTCATTTGAAGAAGCTTTTGGAGTCTTGGAGCTTAGGAGTTTTTTAGGATCTTTCAAGTCACCACTTTTGTGTTTTTCCTCTACTAATCCAAGGTAGGATTTTCCTCTTCCAAAGTTTCAAGGCTTTCTAGCTATGAAATTATGTAGGATGAATGTTAGGTGATTCAAAATGCCTAAAATATAGTCACTTAATGAAATATTATAGTCTTTCAAAAAATGGAGTTTTTAATAAGACAAAACCCTAGAAGGGTCTTTTTACAAATTTATGGCATTTTACTTAAATGGAAGAAAACATGTTAAAAATGTATAAACCCATGATTTTAATTTACTAAGTGCATTTTGAGGTACTTATAGGCTTGAAATCCTCTTTCACTCATGTAGTACGGTAGATGATTGTATCTTAGACTTGTTTAACATGTTAAAATTGGTTTTATGATGAAATGAATAAGTGAACAAAAATAGCCCTAAATGTGTTAAATATTATTAGAATGAATGAAAATAATATTTGGGGTCACATGTAATGATTGAGAAAAGTTATGGGCATTTGGTTAAAATTTTCCTTGAATGATCAATTATATTTTATATGGCAAAACATAAAATGATAACATGATTTTTGTCATAAATCAAAAGAGGATGTTTTGAAAGAGAAATGTTAAGTTCGAGTGTCAAACTTAAATTAAATATGTTTTTCAAAAAAATTAATATAAAAGGGAAGAATGATGATTTTGGCAAAAATAAGGGTCCTAGTGGTTGGACTACCTCTTAGACCTTATCGGTCGATTTTTTTGGTGAAAAACGGATAAAGTGAATAAATGTCACATTGATGAAATGAAGGAATGACATAAACTGTAGAATGAGAAAAAAGGGTGGAATAACGTGGACATTAGATAAAATGTTAACACACATTAAAATTGGACTCAGATGACACCGAGAAAATTAAGGAGGGATTGGAGCACCGAGGTGAAAGACCGAAAATTAATGGCCAAAGAATATGGTAGCATAACTGACGGTGTGGAGCCGGTTAAAGTATGCGGTTATTGGATGATTTTGAAAAAATATAAAGTAAAATGAAAATAATAATGGTTGTACTTAGAAATGTATAAGTGAGATAACCTAATGAAATGTGATAAATGAGACTAAAGGATTAAATATGATTAATTAGTCATCTAGACCCAGTAAAGGGTGATGACATTTGTTAAGTGTGAGTGTCAGCTCATCTCTCGGTTTCATTGCGTGGTAGTTGCATTAATATTAGATAAATTGTTAAACATTTTAAAAAATTGATTAAATTACACATTATATGTGTAGTATTTTTGTAAAAAACATATATCTTATTATTACCAACCTTGTTGAGCATTCACTCACCCATATTTTTTTATGTTAATACCCTATCCCCACCCCGAGGTACAATAAGTAGGGGTGCTGGAAAGGATGCTAATAAGGCCCCTAAGGGCAAACAACGCCATTAGAGCTATGTCATTTTAGTAAAATCATGGTTTGGAATTTTGATAAATTTGTGGCTTTTGAACATTTTATTCGGCCCTTTGGCCATAACTTGTACTAATACATGGTCGCATGTAGTTTACTTCCAATTTAATTAGTATTATGGACTATATTGGATTTTTATAAATAATTCTTGTAAATTGACTAATTACTTAAAGTGATCATTTCTTTCCTCAAGTTAAAACTGTCAATTTAAATTCTTAATTATGGAGGAAATCAAAGGATCATCTTAAATAAAGTAAAATGGTATTTCCTCCTCTCCTTTTAATTACTTAACTCAGTGCAGATTGACCCTACGATGACCCAAATTCGGGTCGGGGTGTTACATCTTTAGTGAAGTCAGTTATTACACGTATGATAACATCAATGTGGTTGCTAAATTGAATAAAAAGAGGACCCATAAGAGGGATAAGCACATTGAGTGCATGTATCACCCTATTTGGGAGATCATGCGAAAATGATACATTTTTGTGACCAATATTGCATCTCTGAAATTTGTTTTGCATTATCGTTAGGACAATGGTTATCAATCAGATATGTGGCATTGATTTGGGCCTAGACGAGATTAAACAATTTTTTTTACCTTATCTCTATTACAAGGTCTAAATATTACAATTTCAAGGCCCAGTCTACTAATAAATTCCCATTAAGACATAAAAACATCATGGTGTTTTCACCCTATATACAAATAAGTATGTTATAAAGGCTTCACCGTGCCTGTAGTGACTAAAATTCATGGTAATAAAATATCCATTGTATCACGTATTGATTGTTATGATAAATTTTTATCAATTTACTTGTTTATTCAGATTTAAATCGTAAGATAAATCTAGGGACTACCAAGTGATATTCTTTAACTCGCGCAAAGTTTTGAAAATGAAAACTTCACCCTAGTTATAAAATTCTTTCATAGAGGCTTATACCCTCATTTGATACGAGTTTAGGTTCACATCGACCAAACGTTTTTACAGCGGTTCAACTTGTGAGGGCATCCAACTATTTAATAGTTTTCGATTCCAGTATACCCACCACATTAATAGTTAAAAACACAAGTGCGGGAGGGGTGTACATAGGAGTGACATGTTATCCTCGCCAAGTCATTTCTAGCAACTTAGAATAAACTAGATGGGACTACCATAAATTCGATCAAGAAGAGGAAAAGTTTGACCTCCCCCTTTATCTTTTGAGAGAGCCCAACCTCTTCATTTTTGGTTAATCTTTGGAGGATGCAATTAAGGGGAGTGAATTACCATGAAGAAAGTGACCTTTTCTATTTCAACCACAACACATACATGAATGTAGAATGTCATATCCCTCTAGATAATATGGTGGTTATCAAGTCCAATCTTAATAAGGAGAAAAATCCTATCCCTCCCTCTGAAACCTGCGGTTGACAAAAGAGGGGGTTGAGGGGGAGAGAGAACATAAAAAAAATAAAAAGAGTTCGAGAAGGACGAGAAATAAAGGAGAACCTACCTCTCCCTGAAAAATCCAACCTTTTAGGCTGACCAACTGTTCAATAGTGGTCACCCCAAGAAGAAATTTCCATTTACTACTCTTCACCATCCTACGCTCAACTTTTGGTAATGACTTTTGTAAAGGGATATGAGCCCCAAAATACTGAATAAATGGCCAACCAGAGTGCCAAGTTAAATTATTCCATTATCTACCTACAACATTTGTTAAAGACATATCACACTAAAAAACTATAGAGAAGAGTGTCTTCTAGATGCAACATTAGATGTTGGTAAGCATTGTGCACTTTTGCTTTTTTCTCAAGTCTTTATTTGATTTCCACTTACTGATTAATTTTTATTTGTAATTATTTATGCCAAGTAATATCTTTAGGAATATTGCTATCAAGATGGGTTTGGAAGAGTGTAATGACGTCTTAAACAATTAAGCAAACCAAAAGAATAATCATCTCTGTAAGAAGGATAACAAAATATTAAGTCTTGTCGATTATCTGTTTTCCTACAATGAGGATATGTTGAAGGAGCGAAAGGTATTACGTAGGCATTTGTCTTTGTAGGGGGACTTAAAGATAAAACAATAATTAAAGATAATTAACATCATTAAAGGAAACCTAAAGAGGATTCAACAAGTTTTGTAAGACTACAAAGGAATGTAAGAGTCAAGTGAGCTGGCTTATAAGCTAGCTCGGGAAATGGAAGAGGAAGCTGCAGGAAGCATAAAGGAAGTTGGAGCAAGAGTAGAGGAAACTAGAAGTAAGTAAACCAATCCAACCGTTAGAAGAAGGCACAAAGGAAGCCTTCCTAAGGGATCTTTGCTAATAACTTTTGTACTTTGTTTACAGTTAAGTTATATATATTTACGAGACATTGTAATTATGAGACATATTATAATATTGGTGAGGTCGCTTGGTATCGGCGAGGGACCACATCTGACAATACTTTGGAGAGATTTCATGCTCTAACGAACAACCTCACTTAGGGAACCTTTGAGGGAATTGATTTATAGGATTAAAGAGAAATGAAACTTTAAAGCATGACTTAACGTCTTTAGATATACTAGGTAAAACACTAGCTAGTCCAATAGAGCATAAGCCAAAGAAATATGTTGCGACAAACCACTAGTCCCATCGACCAAATGTGTTTAGGAGTGGTGAGGGGGTGTTGACATAGATAAGCATCGCCTGACACAAAGTAATATTTTTTTACACATGATTCCATGATGGCAGAGTTTATATCATGTGTATGACAAACCAGTCATTAATTTTTCATTAAATTAAAATTTCTCTCCATGTTGGGAGACAACTTTATGCCAGGATGAACCATTTTATCCCCCATTAGAGGATGGACAAGAGACCAATATGGGCGTGATAACCTAGAAAATGGGATTTTAAGGTTCCATGGGATGAGAACTAAGACCATATAAATATACTATACTACTTTATTAAGAAGTGATGAGTGAAAAATAAGGTGTGGCACATCTAAAAAGGAGATAAAGATATTAGAGAGAGTTACTACAACAACCAGAACTTTTTATCCTTCACCATTAATACATTTACCCAAGCTTTCGACCAATAACATAGTCATTGATTGAGCTTTGATCTTTAGTCCTCCATACCCTGGTGTTTAAGATGCCTATCGGGGGTGTATTTAGAGTGCTTGATCCCCTTTCCCTCTAGCTAGTTACTTTGAGAGTTCATTTATTGTTCTAAACAAATTATACTAATTACTTGTTATTGAGTTATGCACGAGAGTTTATGAACTTAAACTAAAGATTTTGATTTATTCCAATTGATTTTATTCCTTTTTGTCAATAACATCTTGCCTGTTAAATTATCGTCATTAATTGAGGTTATACTTCAACTACTACACAAGCTGACATACTGACGCGGGTTTCCACAAACACGGTGATGGGGACTGCTCAGATATCTCATCTCATGGGTAAATTTATGGAGTTTTTACAATTCCCATGGTCATGATGGTGTTTGAGTCAATCGTGGCCCCAACTCGTTTGTTACTCCCATAGCACCTTTCCTAGTTCCTTCGAGCAAAATCCCTATCTCTTTTACTAAACCCATCGTCTTTCGATGAGAAAACTTATTTCTACCCTTACACCTATTATTGGATCACCTATAACTTCAAATAGTACACCTATGGTTGTTCGCCAATGGTTATGGTTATGGGGGCAGCTGCCCCACTCTCTTTGATTGTTGAGGAGACAAAGAAGGATATGAAGATAATGGCATGTTCGTCACAAAGTGCTAGTGATAATGCCTCTATTTATGCTAAATTTTGGACTCCTTATCCCTAGGATCTTAAATATGAGACATATCCCAAGGATTATATCCTCCCCATTTTTTATAAGCACACTAAGAACAGGGGGAATCTGAAGGAACACATCATAAGGTTTGTGGAGCATTTGGGCACGCATTGAAATAATAAATAACTAATCCTGAGGGAGTTTTCTAAATCCCTCATGGATATAGATTACACATGGTACTCCCACTTAGCTCTATTAAGTTTGGATATGTGGGAAGAGATGAGCATTTTGTTATTCCAAAAGTTTTTTTTGGCTAACGATGGTTTCACTCTAACCCAGCTTGCATAGGAGAGGCAATGTCCGGGTGAAAACTGTAACACCCCGTATTTTTGAGCATTTCAACAATTATGTGATGTGTAATTAATGTTGGATTAATTGAATTAAAATGTGATATTTAATTGTTAATTAATCCGGATTAAAATAGATAGATATTAACTAGCATGCCAGTGTTAATACTTATTGATTGAATATTACTAAGTGAATAAGTAATATAGAATTATTGAATTTGATAAATTATCGGGAATAAGAAATGCGATAATTGGTAATGTAGTCAGACGCGCATGTGAGTCGTGTTGCGACTAATTTAATGAAATAAAAAGATAAATTATTTTTAATCAACTCGTATGGTCATTTCTAGCGCGCCGTTGAGTCCGAAAGGGTCGAGATAGTCAGAACAGTGTATTCAGAGGTTTAGTTTGGGTCCCGGGACAATCTTAGGCCTAACCGGCATCCAGGGAGGATGTTTTAGTAAATTGTATTTTTGGGGTTAATTAATGGACGAAAATTAGAAGGTTTTATTATCCCTTACATAGTCACAGTTAGGGTTTCATCTGTGAAAGAAAAGAGAGAGTCCCAAGGGAAGAAGGAGAAGAGGTTCCTAGAGTTCTAAGGCCAAATCCAGTTATCCTTCACCAAAAACACCATCAACGCGTAGATTGGAAATATGAGATCACATCTATACCAATTTCAAGCGACGAATCAAACCTTCGTAATCAGGCAAGTGTTTATTACTTGCTTTTCATTTATCAATAGTCATGCTCATGTTAGTGTAGGTAAATTTAATAACAAATTACATTGAAATTAGGTAAAAATTGGAGAAGTAACTTATGATTATGGGAAGATGGTTCAGTATTTAATTAGTTCATGTATGTAAGAGAATTTAATACGAAATTGGAGTACAAATCGATAAACAAATCTGGGATAATTAAGTTCTTAAATGGAAAATTGGAAAACTAGGGTTCTTATGATATTCATTGAGGATTTCATTTTTACCTTATGATTTATAATGATTAAATGATCTTAAAATGTTAGAAATTGTGTAAAAATGTTGGGCTATCAATCAAAATAGTAACATTGAAGATTGGGTATGAACTATGAGGTTTTGGGTGCGAATATGGCAAAAACTTAACTGTTGAAGAACATGTCTGACATAATAGAACCGGTTACTTTTTCTGATAGGATCGGTTCCCTTTTTTCTGATAGGATCTGCTCGTTTTTATTTTAGTAGGATCAGTTCGTTTTCTCTAGGATCGGTTCGGTTCATTTTTCTGCAGATTTCCAGTGTTGCTGCAGAACTTTGGAGAACCTTTAGAATCTTAAATTATGAGATTTGAGGAGAAAAAATACCCTAGATCGGTAGAGTATCTGGACCTTATCTACTGTCTTGATATGTGAATGTAGTAGTACCCTTTGATTGAGGAGAAATACTCTACGTAGATTATTTGGGATAAAGTAAACATATTATACGTAGTAATGAGAGAATAATCCGTATGGAATATATACGATTAGGTTGGGTAGATACCTAATGGATTTTAATAGGATGTGTGGATACCTATTACGTGCTTAATATTATGTGTATGACATACCTAGCTGCTTGCTATCGCGAGAGGCGGTGTAGAGACAGTCTTATCCTGGGTGACCTTTGGGGGGATATTTGACTTGTATCTCAGAACATAGGACTGTGAAGACTTATTTGTGAGTTGATAAGTCAGCTGACTATGGGAGCGTAGGTATGTGCGTGACCCATAGGTATGTGAACTATGTTTGCCTCCACTATATGTGTTTTGTGTATATAGTTCGTGGGAGACTTTCGAGCTGATAGTCCTTATTTGAGTACGAGATGTACCGGGACATGATAGCAGAGTATGCAATGCACTACAGGTTTAGCCTTGGGGTGCTGTATTAGTATATGTATATTATAGTGGTGAATATATATATGTATACTTGTGTTATTCCTACTGTGAGATAATAGTAGGCTATTAGGATAGTACAATCTTAAGTAACGTAAGCTGTGAATACTTAAATTAGTGTGATAACACTTAACCGAATTAATAATTGATGATATTAATAATGTGGAAAGATGGGAATCACGGGTTGCTACCACGAGGTATAACTAGAAGTATAAGTCTTTATCTTGTTAGAAGTGTTACGGACGGCTAGGTTAGAATAGATGTACGTTAGGTATGCACAATAGACGAGAGGTGAGGATCTCATGTGAGAGTTCGAACTAAAATGCATTTGATACTTGCTTGATTGAAAATTTTAAATACTTGCTAAAACAAATATTTTTACACATCGGGCCCTGACCCGTTACTTGCACCTCTTTTCTCTCTTGATATATATATGTATATTATCAAGTGCTCAGCCATAGGGACACCAGACTTAGAGACTTGAATTAGACGCCTCTATAATTTCACTCAGTTTTATCTAGACTTTTCATTTTGGGCATGTGTCGCCCACTCCTTAGACATTTTTATCAGAGATTGTATTCAGTTTACTTTCTAGTCATTTCAGTTGGATTTATTTTACTATGGTTCTTGGTTTAGAGTTTTGAACTGTAAATGTTTTATCCAGTCTTATTTATTTCTGTACGTAATTCAGATTCAATATTTATTTTATTCAGTTGTGTGGTGGATGGATTATATTTAAATTCTTGGACTTTATAAATAAATAATTTTTGGTTACAATGTAAAAAGGAAAAATAATATTTTGACGCAAGATTAATTAATTATTAGGTGGTTAATAAGGTTGTTATGTTATCAACAGCGATGCTAAGAATGAACCAACCGAACATTTTGTTTTAAATTTTATAAAGGACTAATCACCGGGTATTTAATTAGGCGGGGTGTCACAGGTGGTATCAGAGCATCAGGTTCTAGAGTCCTTTAGAATCTGTATGGCTTATTGCGTTTCAACTTAGCATTCTTTAATATAGAGCCTTATTATAGGATTGTTGTATTCCATTGCGTATACGATTTATGCTCTCCTGCGATTAAGTTTAGTAAATCCAATTCCTATGCGAGTTTGATTGGATTTCCTACACCGAACAATATGGGACGACCAGCGAAGGCCGTTAGCGAGATTGCAGGAGGAGGTAAACAATTGAAAGCTGTGAAGCATAAGGGGAACAGTGATCATGATAGAAGTCACCAATAGCATTATCCAAGTGTGATGGGAAAATGGAGGGAGTTAATCCAAAGGCAATAGTGTAAGGTAGAGTGAAGTGACACTCAGAATTTTAATTTCAGAATAAATTTTTCTCGCTCAGAGAAGCTGTATTAAGAGTAGGAATAGTCAATCACATCGAGATATTGGGTGTGGGTTGAACATGTAATTTTCCATCTACTGGTCAAACGGAGATACGGAAGATATTTTAAACTTATCACAATTAGGTCAGGTATGGACTGACCATGAGAAAATAAGCTTACTTGACAAGCAAACCTCGTAACCGAAGTAGGGGTTATAGAAGACAAAAAGAGTTCGCAAGTTGAAAATGGGCTCGTGAGTGGAATGCCCAAGCGTGAATGGAAGATGCGACTAATGTCGTCAAAATTATACGTTTAAGAGAATACGTCAACGCCCCAGAAGAAAAGGAGCCAGTAGAGTTGTGATACCTAGCCGAAGGGCAAGATTGAATTCAACAGTGTTAGTGAAACACCACTAGAAGGTACACCCAATGGGAAGACTATTTAAAAGGACATGATTCCATTTCAACGTAGTGACGATGAATTCAACTAAGACCAGCGAGGTCGACCACGTGTTCCATGAGTCCAATAGAGCCAAAGGAACAACGAAAATGACAATTGGGAGCTAAGACTGCTAAGTCCGAGAGAAGGAGATCACAAAAAGGCCAGTAGGACCAGGGAAAGGGAAATATCCCTATTTGTAGAGAGAGGGGTTACCAGTATTGAATGCATCTACATGAGAAGTGGAATTAATAATAACGGGAATATCAAATCGTGTCAGTAAGGCGTAACATTGAAGAAGTAAGATATCCTGTGTAGAATTTGGGTCAAAAGAATTGGGCCCAGGAAACTAATGACCCGAGAGTAGTGAGTCCAGGCAGGACCACTGTAGTCCTTAACGATTATAGTATGCCGTATTTTAGGGTCGATGGGGCCCAGGGAATAAAAGGAAGTCCAGCAAGGACATAATTGAGGCCTAGAGATATGTGCCAATATATCAATGTGAGGCATGTAATCCGCAGATCAAAATTTACCCACAATGAGAAAGAGGAAAATTAATGAATTGAATTCGAAAGGTATAACGATGATAGATAATTATGGGTCGCGAAACGTACGTGCGGGGACCCTATGATCAGGATAGTCTGATGAAGATTTGTCCAATCCTTATGAGAAAATGATTGATTCAATGACATGAGCATGTCACAACATGTGTGAATGGTTAACACTATGGATTCGAGTGTACATCTGGTAGTGGATGCACTGGCAATAACAGCCTTATTATGTAAATGACTACCATTTGGTAGCAAGACTTTTGTGCCACCTGCAGGGAGGAGCACGTGTGGGCAATAAGAAGAATTTGTATATGGTATTGCATAATGATTCGTGATCCTTTGATTGTTATGATAGTAGAACAAATCATTATTATATAGTATGGTTACTAGATGCAGAGGGCTCGAACAGTAGTAAATTGTATGATAAGACTATCGTACTTAATATATCCAGTTTAAAAATATGGTTTTGGCGAGGCATCACCTGAAAGACGGTTGAGCCTGCATGTATGTATCATTATTTCATAGACTTCAGTGAGTATGTTGTCTTACAATTTTAATCCCGAGGAGCAGGGATATTTTACTGATGTGATTCAGGGTATATTGCCTTGTTGTAGAGCGGAGAGAGATAACTTGTGATAGTGAGAGCGCCACGTTGTATGCCGTCTTTAGTGACATGAGAGTGGACGAGTAGACTTTTTATGTTTGTAGATGAGAATTCAAGGATATATGTTATAGATTAAGGACATAACAGATCTCGACGGCCAACAGTGTTAGGTAGTAGTGTATCGGGGGGGGGGGGTCCTTGTTTGGATTTCGCTCTGCGAGACATCCCACGCATGAAAATTAGAGACCGTTGGAAGTTGGGAGAAGTTTGACTTTAGCAAATGTATTTAGTATTGTAGTGGTTACACGTATACTTAGTTATAAATGTGATATAATGGTTATATTATAGATTAAGGCCGATAGAGCCGTATAAGGTTAATATGTGAAAATGTTACCAATTGTTGACACCACGAACCGGCCAGTGGGACAACCTAATATATAATTAGGTGGAAAAGGTAGGGCAGCTGAGTAGGACCCTACCATTTAGTCATGCCAGGCATGTGGGGCATAGTTTGAGATATATATAACACGTCTAGTATAGTGGTGCTGTAATGCACAAAACATAGGGTGTATGGGTGCCCTAGGTAGTTGGACTATGGTATTTTCCATAAGTGAAAATTGAGACAAAATGCGTATTTTCAAGGTAAATGAATGTAGAAGTGGTGACTTCAGGACTTAGACGAGTGATGGTTTTGGTCAGTTAGTCCTGATACTTCCCTAATTTTCCACGAGGATGGTATAAAAAAAATTGATCGATTTTAAATCGGGAAAGTTGAAACTTACTTGGTAAAATGTGTTGAGACCATGTTTCACGAGAATCTAAAAACTTTAAAGAGAGGGGGAAGGACTTACGACACGTGGTGATGACAATTTTCACACGAGTCATGTGTGTGGATGCATTTGTGAGAAAGGTAAAATGCATCATGATATAAAATCGTAGTAGTGATGGCATAAACAAGACAAGACATTACTAAGCTCAAATTTGAAGTGGACCATCACGAAGTAATAGAGTTTCCTTCTGCATTAGAAATTCCTTGTTAGTAATGGGATAATATATCCCTAGACCATAACAGAGTAAATTACTTCGTAACGGGATCATAACTCTATTCGGATGCAAATGGGTCGGGTGATTAGAGTAACTCACGTTATACAAAGTAAGGACTAATCATAACGTGTGACGAAAAACCCCAACCATTGTTCTCGAGATAGTAAGGTTATATGGGGTATAAGTAGACATTTTGTTTAATAGAATTGAGAGAATTATGACTCAATTATCGGGAAGATTTTTCGGGAGGCCAGGACTATCGAGATGCGAATATATACGGCCTAACACACCACAGGCGGATGAATAAACTGAGAGTTCAAGTTATGTATTGTGAAATATGTTGTATTTGCAAGTATGGGAAGGTTTAGAAAAATATCTTCCACTAGTGGAGTTAGTGTACAACTATGGCCATCCCCGATCCTCGCCGCGGGCGGGAGCGTGAAGGGAGGATCCTCGGGTCCCGTGTATCCCTCTCAGGAGCGCTTCGGTCGGCATCGTTTGAGATGAGGTTTAAAAATGTAGAGATATTTAGAGTTGCCAGTCTATTTTACTCAAAACAAACAAAAGAAAAAGGGGAATCCATCCCGAAGACGGCATCCAAAGACATACTGGTGCATACGAAACCAAAATGATTCGAGAAGGGTTCAGTGGTTAAGTTACGAAATGGGAATGTGTTAGGCACCCATTCTGCCCTTTCGGTCTCTCATGGATGTTTGCTATTTTCCTTTTTTATTTTCCCTGTGATGTGTGTGCAAGTGTATATATAAAGTGGAGATAGGACTCCTCAACTTGTATCATGGAAGAGATAAAGCGAGTCATCCGTAGGAAGGTATAAAAATAATATTAGAAAATAAGATTTACGCGATTACCCTTACGTTGATCGTTATAACGTAACGATAATGCATATGGGGTAATACGTCACTAAGAACAAGTATATAGAATATAAGAAAATTGGATTTAGAGAAGATAGAAAATGAGGGAGAAAGTGAGAATAGGACTCGAGTCTTGGGTTTTACCCCGAGATGCCTACGTAGCCTATATAGGCATCAAAGTCCGCGTAGTTCGCATACAAAAGGAGGGGTGAGGTTTATCCCATAATTCCAAATGGGGGATCTCTTATTTTTGAATGTGTGTGTGTGTAGAAAAAGTGTTTTAGTTGTGAGAAAAGTGTGAGAAAAGTATGGGAATCCCTATTTGGAATTTATGAGCAAACCCTTTTTTCTTATTTTTTGGGGTTTTATTTATATGAAAATAAGAGTTGTGCAATAATACTAAATAAAAAGTATATTAGGACGTGTGAGATGGGATAATAAAAGTGCTAAATAATAAAACAAGTTATTGCGAATTTAAGAGAATTTATAGAGAAAGTTGAGAAAGTTGAACCTTCTTGAAGATCTTGAGCTTGATCTTGAATGTTGAAAAGTAGCCCTTGCACTTGGATGATGGTGGAGAGTGGCTAATTCACCAAGTTTGATGAAAAGGATGATGAAAAGTGGAAGTTAGAAAGGGATTTGGATGTTGAAATCGCGTTGTCTTCGAGAGAGGTTTTTGGGATTCACTGAGAGCGATTTTTATCAGATCTGGGCTCCTTTTGCAAATGAGGTGAAGGCCTCCTTTTATAGTCCCAAGTCACTTCCGATCAGCATAGACCTGGTCCTGCCTATCGGCACCTGTCGATAGGCAGGGTCCGGAACCTGCCATTTGGTAGTGTGTTTCAGGCCTTTTCGGAAAATTGGCTGTCGAGGGTAAACCGTTAGTCAAAATCGTGCATGGGGTAGACCGTTGAAAAGGTAATTCAGAGACCTTTGAAAGTCCTTGGGACCGCTCTCGGGTTCGGGAGTTGACTTTGGGTCAAATATGGCTCGAAAGCGTTTGTCCGTCCATTGTACGGGGAATCGTTTGGACGCAAACGGATCATTCGTCCGCATGGTAAGTCCGAATTGCGCACGAGGCGGACCTTTAGAAAGGTTAGGAGATATACTTCGACATTCCAAAGTGTTTGACCTGGTTTGGGGAGTTGACTTTGGTCAACCGGGCCCTAGAATCATTCAGTGACCTCTTGGAGTCAAACGGATCGTTCGTCCGCATAGTAAGTCAAAATAGCGCACGGACCATTGGTAAGGGGTTTTAGTGACCTTCGAATATTCTTTCATCCTCGATTGAGCTGAAGAATTAACTTAGGTCAAACAGAGTCCCGGAGCGCTCGGTGGCCTCTAGATCAAGTTTTGGACGCAAACGGATCGTTCATCCGCATGGTAAGTCGGAATCGTTCACAGGATGGACCGTTGGAAATGGATTTTAGTGACCTTCGAAGATTCATTTAGCCTTGGTCGAGCTGAAGAGTTTGACGTTTTGGTCAAACGGAGCCTAAAAGTGCCCGATAACTTCTAGGTCAGTACTCGGGGTATGACTTGGGTTTGTAGTGATGAAGGGAGGTACTAGGGACCTAAGGAGAGTTAGGGGGTAATAGAATGGGGTGTCTACAGAGCCCCTCGATGGGTGATTTTGGAACAAATGATAACCGTCGAATAGACACCACATGATGCTTTTGATGGAGTATGACCGATTCAGAGGGTCGAAGCCGATTCTAATGACCTGAGGGGTGTGATGGGGATGAATAATTTTATGGGTTAAAGCCAAATTTGCAGGCTTAAGTGATGAGGGTGATCGATTCTGCGGGTCAAAGCCAATTCTGCGGGCTTAGGGTGCAGATCTCATAACCGAGGTCAATTCTGACCTAAGAGTGGTGACGATCGAGAATCGAGGTCAGTTTTGGCCTAAGAGTGGTGACGACCTAGGATCGAGGTTAATTCTGACCTAGCTCAGGTGACGATCCAAGGCCGAGGTCAATTTTGACTTAAGACTGGTGACGAACGAGGACTGAGGTCAATTCTGACCTAACTCAGGTGACGATCCAAGACCGAGGTCAATTTTGACCTAAGAGTGGTGATGATCGAGGACTGAGGTCAATTCTGACCTAACTCAGGTGACGATCCAAGACCGAGGTCGATTTTGACCTAAGAGTGGTGACGACCGAGGACCGAGGTTAATTTTGACCTAACTCAGGTGATGATCCAAGACCGAGGTCAATTCTGACCTAAGAGTTATGAAGATCGAGGATCGAGATCAATTTTGACCTAAATCAGGTGACGATCCAAGACCGAGGTCAATTTTGACATAAGAGTGATGACGACTGAGGACCGAGGTCAATTTTGACCTAACTCAGGTGATAATCCAAGATTGAGGTCAATTCTGACCTAAGAGTTGTAACGATCGAGGACCGAGATCAATTTTGACCTAACTCAGGTGACGATCCAAGACCGAGGTCAATTCTGACCTAAGAGTGGTGATGACCGAGGACCGAGGTTAATTCTGACCTAACTCAGGTGATGATCCAAAATCGAGGTCAATTCTGACCTAAGAGTGGCGACGACCGAGGACCGAGGTCAATTCTGTCCTAACTCAGGTGACGATTTAAGATCGAGTCCAATTTTGACCTAAGAGTGGTGGCGACCGAGGATCGAGGTTAATTGTGACCTAACTCAGGTGACGATCCGAGATCTAGGTCAATTCTGACCTAAGAGTGGTGACGACCGAGGACCAAGGTCAATTCTAACCTAACTCAGGTGATGATCCAAGATCGAGGCCAATTCTGACCTAAGAGTGGTGAGGATTGAGGACCGCGATCAATTTTGACCTAACTCAGGTGACGATCCAAGACCGAGGTCAATTCTGACCTAAGAGTCGTGATGGCCAAGGACTGAGGTCAATTCTGACCTAACTCAGGTGACGATCCAAGATCGAGATCAATTCTGACCTAAGAGTGGTGACGACCGAGGACCGAGGTTAATTCTGACCTAACTCAGGTGACGATCCAAGGCCGAGGTCAATTCTGACCTAAGAGTGGTGACGACAGAGGACCGAGGTCAATTCTGACCTAACTCAGGTGACGATCCAAGATCAAGGTCAATTTTGTCCTAAGAGTGGTGAGGATCGAGGGCCGATGTCAATTCTGACCTAACTAAGGTGACTATCTAAGAACGAGGTCAATTCTGACCTAAGAGTGGTGACGACCGAGGATCGAGGTCAATTCTGACCTAACTCAGGTGATGATCCAAGGCCGAGGTTAATTCTGACCTAAGAGTGGATAAAGAATGGATTTTGATTCTGCTAGAGAAAGTGGTTTATGATTTTGATCTGAGCTGGGGAAGCTTTTGTTTCTTTAGGAGGCCTCGCAGGGGGGAACAACCAATTTTGGTGTTGTAAAAAACTTCACTGGGGAAGTGATCAGGCGATCCTTAGAGATCCTCCGGAGCTTTACCGGGAGGAGATTCACTTGGTTTTTGAGGATTTGGCTGGGAAAGAGGGGTTCCGCTTTAGGGAATGCGAAATTTTCCTGGTGAAAATGCTCTAAATCCTTCCTGGGATTTTTAGGAATTTTCCGAGGATGTTTCGGGGCTTTCTGGTATTTTCTTTGAATTTCTGTACGCAATTTAAGGGGGTGCCAATCGGCATGGTATGAGATGTGCCATTCGGCAGTGGCACATACTTTTGGACTGCCTCGGGAAGGTAAGGAGTCAGTGTCGATCGGTATGTGAGAGAGAGCTCTTAGAGAGCATATCGCAGGAGAAAGAGAGCACGTCGCAGGGGTGGAAGCTCTTAGAGAGAGAGGTGGGAGAGAGAGAGAGAGAGAGAGAGAGAGAGAATGTCGGTTCGGGCTAAGTCCCACTGTTTTTGCCTTTTCTTTTTATTTCCTGCAAAATTGATGTAACACGGAAATAAATAGATGCAATGTAATGGAGTTTTTTATTATCGTTTATTAATGATGAATGTATGCACAAGCGCTTTTTACTTTGCTGTTGAGACCGTAAAAATGAGTATTTTTGGATTTTTTTGAAGGAAAGTTTTAAATTAAAAGGGGAAATTCTATAAGGAGGAAAAGGCATTTTGAAATTCTATTGAGAATATCAATTTATTTTTATTGTGTTTTCTGATTTGACAAAAGAGGAAAAAAGGGAAATTTCTAAAAATGGGGGGTTGTCGATCGGCAAGCACCCTGTCCTGCCTATCGGTTGTTCAGTCCAGTCCCATCACTTCAAAGCTTTGATTAGTACCCTTTTAGCCTTTTATATTTTGTGGGGTAGGATTCCCTTCGATTTCTGCAGGGATTATGTCTCCTATGAGGATTCTCAAGTATAAAAAGGGGTAAGGGTGGAGTGTTTTCATCACACCTTCGCAATCTTACTTACTTGCCCACTATATCTTAGCCTTGCAAGATGGATCTCCCTGGTAGCATTGAGTTTGCTAACTACCTCGAAGCCTTGGAATCAATGTGCTCTTATAATGTCGACTATGATGCTTTTAACATACGTCGAGTCTCCTTGTAGCGCAATCGGCCTATTGAGTGGAACATGCTGATGGCGGCAGTACAATTCTGTTACCCCGAAGACCATGTATTCCGCTTTGGGTTGGATGAAGTTTGTCCTACCTACGAGGAATTTTCTGCCATGCTGGGTGTAAATCCCAGTGTTGCTACGACTTTGCCTAAATTTTCCCGTTCTCCCAGGGATTTGTTGGCCGGGCTTCTTCATATTTTGCCTTTCGATAGCCAGATCACTGGTTGCTGGAGGAATGATTTCCCTCCTGGCCTTGCTGCAGTTCGTGCATTTGCGGGAAGTAGGTGATGCTGGCTATGCTGGAGCCGTTGCTCTGGGCCTGGTTTCAAAATTACTGCTAGTGACTGGGGAACTGCTGGTGGACCCGCAACTTGCAGCCATTACTTCGTGGATGTCATACCGTCGCAATCCTGAGGCGGTGATACTGGCGGAAACCCTGAATGGCCTAGATGCCTGGAGAGAAGGTCGTTCTGACTTTCTGAGGGGTAGCCCCATGATGCTGTTCATGTGGTTGTCTGAAAGACTCTGCTTGGTGGCCCCTCCAGAGTATCCCTTATCGGCTATACCCAATTTCTTTTCGCGTTACTTCTTCAGTGTTGGATTGGATATTGAGAACTGGGAGAACTGGTTTGTGGAGAATGGGGCTCAGAATCTGTATTGGTCAGTGCCTTGGTGGGGGCAGTTGCTGCCTGTTCTGGAGCTAGGAGAGTACTCATATGTGCAACTGGTTGGTCTCAGACATACCTCTTTTTATTTTCCTTGGCGACTGTTGTGCCAATTTGGTTGGGCACAGGTCGTGCCATATTGGACACTAAACTTCTTTCCGGTAGACGTTTTGACCGAGCGTCTGCGTTTATTTCTTGGATCTCTGTGGGAGGATCGACGTCCGTCGACCTATCCCTTTCAATCTGTCGGGGGAGTTTGGCATGTCCCTGGGGATTATATAAAGTGCTTATGGAGGAGAGTAGTCAGCAAGATGTTGGAAGTGGAGACTGGACAACGGTGGTTTGTTTTATTTAACACCATGGAAGAGGGTGTTGTGGTTTTTTCGAAGCTGGTCCTGGTTTATCGGTCCATGGAGTGTTTACGGCACTCTATTCAGGCAGGGGAAATTTGGGGGCCCCAGGATGTAGATGATGAGGGTGCAGGCTCTCTGGTAGTTATGGGTAGAACTCTTGGAGAGTTTATTTGTGTAATAGGGAATATATGTGGGGGGTTTATTTGGCTTTTATGGCAGTAGGGGGAAGGGTGTTATCCGTTCCTTTTCTTATGTAATATGTGCTGTAATTTCTTATTAATGAAATAAGCAAGTTTCTGATCATCCAGCTGTGCCTTTCGATGAATTTTATAATTTTGAATTATCTATACCGATTTCTAAGGCATACATAATCCTTTTGTTCAAGTATTTGTTAGAATGAACTGCCGTTCTTGGAGATAAGAAAAGAATAGTATTTTGTGAAAAAGAAAGGGTCGTGCTCCTGTAAGATGTATGAGCTGCCTACGTACCTTTGGGGATTTTGAATTTTTTTTGTTTTTCTTGAAAAATGTTTTTTTTGCAGAAGATCAGGCCCACATAGTTCTATGTAGAGGGAAATGAAGAGATTTTTTTTGAAGAATAGAAGGGAGATAAGAAGAGTCGTAGCGCGTTGAGATTTTGGATTAAGGGTAGAATTTCTTGAGATGGTCCAGGTTAACTGGGTGAGCCATCTCCTCCCCATCTAGGTCAGTGAGCATGGCGGCATCGCTGAATAATTTTTTCTTCACAATGTAGGGGTCGCTCCAATTGGGCTTGAATTTCCCTCTGGGGTCCCAGATAGGTTCTATTATCTCCTTGAGGGCTAAATCCCCTTCCCGGACACCGCAGTCCTTGAATATCTTGTTGAATGATCGCGCTATTCGGCGATGGTACCCCTGTATGTGGTAAAGAGCTTTCAATCTCCTTTCATCTAAGAGGGTTAGCTCGTCGAGACGGCTTTGGCACCAGTCTCTTTCACTAACTTTTCTTTCGAGCATGACGCGTAGCGAGGGTACTTCCAGCTCCACAGGTAGGACTGCTTCCATGTCGTAGACCAGAGAGTAAGGGGTAGCCCCAGTAGAGGTTCGAATTGAGGTTCGATAGCCCCAGAGGGTGTACGGGATCTGGTCGGCCCAATCCCTTTAGCTTTCGGTTATCTTGCTGATGATGTCTTTAAGGTTCTTGTTGGTGGCTTCAACTGCACCATTGGTCTGAAGTAGGTAGGGAGAAGATTTATGTCTTTGAATCCCGTACTCGTTGACTACTTCTGTGACTTCTTCTTCGAAGTGCAACCCGTTATCAGGCACTAACTCGTGCGGGACCCCATATCGGTAGATGATATTTTGCTTGAGGAATTTGGACACTTTCTTGGTGTTTAATACTGCGTATGACTCAGCTTTGTCCGATTTGGTGAAGTAATCAATGGCAACTAGGATAAACTCATGTACATTTGAAGCCTTCGGTGTAACCTTCCCTATGATGTCGACACCTCAGGTGGAGAACGGCCAGGGAGAGGTCATGTTGTATAATTCTCACGGAGGCAGGTGTTGAAGATTGGAGAACTATTGACATTTGAGGTATCTCCAGACATAGGCGATGTAATCTTGGGCCATGGTGGTCCAGTAGTAGCCCTGTCGGATGATCTTCTTGGCCAGCATGTGACCGATCATTTGGGGCCCGCATTCCCTGCTGTGGATCTTCTGCATTATTTTCTCAATCTTAGCCCCTGCGATATAGTGTAGATGAGTTCCATCGAAGTTCCTCTTGAGTAGAGCTTTATGACAGATGATGTACTGGGCGGCCAGTCTTTGGAGGGTTGTTCGGTTTTTCTTGGGATACCTACCATATTTGAGGAGGCACCAGATGTCATAGTACCAACAATTGGCTAGTTCATGGTCTTCAGTAGAGACGAGCTCAATATGATAGCAGTGTGTTGGTTTGTCTTGCTTTTGAACTAGGAAGGGGGTCATTGTTATTCCTTCGGGCATGTCGACCATGGAGGGCAAAGTAGCGAGAGCATCAGTTAGGTTATTTTTTGCTCAAGGTAGGTAATGGAAGGTGATATCTCAGAATCGGTAGGCTAACTCTTCTAAGTGGGCGTGGAAGGGGTTGGAGTTTTTTGTCCTTAACTTTCCACTTTCTGAGCACTTGACCGATGATGAGGGAAGAATCCCCGTAGACATCAAGGTATTAAATACCTTTCTTGACAGAAAATTTGAGGCCTACTGTGCATGCCTCGTATTCCGTCATGTTATTGGTGCAAGGGAAATCCAATTTGATGGAAATGGGAGTGTGGGTGTCATCAAGGGCGATCAGAAGTATCCCAACACCATATCCCTTTTTGTTTGCAGCGACATCAAAGAACATTTACCATCAAAGGTGGTCTTGAGCGGTGCAGAAGATATTTTCATCTGGGAATTCGAAGATCCAAATATCTGCTTCTTCTACGGGGTAATCAGCGAGGTAGTCGGAGATGGCCATTCCTTTAATGGCTTTCTGCGTGACGTACACGATATCGAACTCGGTTAGGAGCATCAACCATCGGGCCATTCGACTGGATAAGGCAGGTTTCTCAAGCAGGTATTTGATAGGATCCATTCGGGATACAAGTTTGATGGGGATGGCGAACCTGTAGTGTCGTAACTTTTGGGTGACCCAGACAAGTGCGACACACGCATTTTCCAAAGTAGTGTAGTTGACGTCATACCCGGCCAATTTGTGACTAGCATAATAGATGGCTCTTTCTTTGCAGGAGTCTTCAAGGTATTGATCTAGCAAAGCCCGAGCTGTTGTGTCAGTTATGGTTAGGTATAGGAGCAAAGGGAGACCAGGATGTGGTGGCATGAGCACTGAAGGTTGGGTCAGATATTATTTGATTCGATCAAAAGCCTCTTGGAAGGCCTCGTTCTAAACCTTGGTTGAATCCTTTCGGAGGAGCTTGAAGATCAGTTAGCAGATGGAGGTTATCTGGCTGATGAACCGGCTGATATATTTCAATTTCCCAAGAAAACCTCGGACTTCTTTCTCTGTTCGGGGCGATGGCATCTAAAGTATGGCCTTCAGCTTTGAGAGATATGCTTCTATCCCCTTCTCACTGACCATGAATCCCAAGAGTTTTCCTTTTGTAACGCCGAAGGCACATTTTTGTGGATTGAGTCTCATCTGATACCGTCGCAGTCGCTCGAAGAACTTCCGGAGAGCGGGAACATGACCTTCTCTAGTTTTGGACTTGATAATCATATCATCCATATAAACCTCGACTTCTTTGTGAATCAGATCATGCAAGATGGTTGTGGCATCCCTTTGGTATTTAGCCCCAACATTCTTGAGACCTAATGGCATAACGGTGTAGCAAAAGGTTCCCCATGGGGTGATGAATGCAGTTTTTTCTTGGTGGTCTCTGTGCATCTTGATTTGGTTATATCCGACAAACCCGTCGATGAATGACTTGAGAGCATGACTGGCTGTGTTGTCCACGATTATGTTGATATTGGGTAGAGGATAATCATCATTTGGAGAAGCTTTGTTTAAATCTTGGTAGTCCACACACATTCGAACCTTCCCTCCTGATTTCGGCACAGGTACTATATTGGCTAGCCACGTGGGATATTAAATCACACGAATGAAACCCACGTTCAACTGTTTAACCACCTCTTCTTTGACCTTGAGCGACCATTTGGTGCGGAGCTTTCTCAATTTTTATTTGACCGACTTGTAATCTGGGAGAGTGGGGATCTCGTGCGAGTTTTTTCAGGATCAATGTCGGGCATATCATCATAGGACCATGCGAAGACATCCACTACTTCATTTAGCAATTCTTCGAGTTGTGCGCACTCATGCTCGTCAAGGATAGCCCCTATCCTAATCTCGCGCAGTTGGCTACTAGAACCGAGATTAATAACAACAGTCTCTTCTTCATTAACTTGAACGCGATTATGTTGTTTATTATTAACCTTATTTGGACCAATTAAGAATTGTTCATTTGCAAAATCATCATCATCAAAAGTTCGATTAGAATCCAAACAATTAATGTAAGGCATAACAAGATACTCAAAATCTTCACTGATTTCATTGATAGGAAAAACAACATCGAGAACCTTATCAAAAGAGGTCTCGATTACATTTGAATAAGGATAGACAATAGCAGAAGAAATAGGGTAAACATTGGGGTTGGGGAAGATTTCAAGAGGTAGAACTGGCGCAACATGCTAGTTGAGGAGGGGTGTATCATCAACTTTAATCAGATGGGATGAATCCATTGATGTAGTGCCTAAATGAACCATGCAGAGTGCCAACCCCAGTGTCTGTAAGTTGAAGGAATCTTCGAAATCACTTTCCTCCGTCTCTTTAATATCTTTTATGAGTGGTTGTACTCGGTGTTGGAAAATTTTGTCCCATGGGTAGCTATCTTGGAAAAAGATCCCCATTCCAGGCTTCATATTCTTGTCTGTGTGGCCATACCATGGTTCTGGAAAATCGCAATAGGGGAAGTCTTCGCCTTCTTTAATGGATCGTCCATTCAAGGAGTCTCCTGGGATAGTTGGGATGCAGTCTAACCTTCTCTTTGGTCGAGACTGGTGGATCATTCTGAGTTCTTGTTCTGATGGTTGATACCGCAAGCCATAAGGAGGGAAATCTTTCTTCAGTTCGATGGGCTCAAGTATACCTTGCTGCCTTTGCCCTAGCCCCAGTCCAGGCATGAAGTTCATGTTTCTGAACATCTGAATCACATTGACATTTCCATGAGGGTCATATTCTGGACAAACCCTTTCTTTGAAACTGTCCCTTACCGGGAGTAGGAGTGCCTCAACTCGAAATCCTGATAGGAGAATATCATTTGACCCGTGCTGTATCCCAAGGATTGGATTGCTGGTGCTTGTACCCTCGACATTTTTGTCGTCACCCAAAATGGTGATAACTTGCCCATCGGCGAAGAACTTCAATTTCTGAAGGAGTGAGGAAGACACACCCTTGATACTATGGAGCCAGGGTCGTCCGAGCAATAGGTTAAAACAAGATGGGATGTCTATGACTTGGAATTCAACGACAGGGTTTATCGGGCCAACCCCTATTACAAGTTTTATGGATCCCATCACCTCCTGACGAGTATTATCGTAGGCACGTACAGCGGCGAAGGTTGGAGCGAGGTCGCTTTCTTTCAGGCCTAAACACTTAAAGGTTCTCAGTGGGTAGACATTCAAGGAGGATCCGTTATCGATAAGAGAGAGTTTTACGGCCTTCCCCATAACTTCGACGGAGATGTTGAGTGCATGATTGTGATTTGGCCCAATTATGGGGGTTTCTTCTTCAGAAAATGACAACATTCGGGTAGAGGTCAAGGATCTTACCAGATTTACCGCTTATTCTGGTGTGGTAGAAGGAGGAACTGTACGTCCAGTGAGCAGCTTGATTAAAGCATTTTTGTGCAGATGGGAAGACATGAAAAGCCCCCATAGAGTGATGTTATCTTGAGTTTTCTTCAGTTGATCGAGGATCTTGCTCTCCTTGACGGTCATCTCTAGCATAGGAAGGTTTTCAACGCCCTTCCCCTTGTCATTTGCTGGTAGTGAGCTTGAAACCTGGTAATGTCTCCCTGATCTGGTCATGTGATTTACTGAAGAAGGGAAGAACATAAATCCCATTTCCTTGTCAATCTCAGGTTGTTCTGTCACCCTGTTTATTTCTTCGAGGAGTTCTTCAAATGATATCATCCCACATATGTCGGCTACCGGGCCAGTTCTTCCTGAAGCTTGTTCTTCACTCGAATCTTCGAATTCTTCCCCCCATCCGGTGGAAAAAATTCTGTTTCCCATGTAAACTCAATGCATTACACAACTTCAACGGCCTCTTCATACATGTCTTCCCATTATGTGGGGATATGTATGGTTGAAGGGACCAAGCGCCCTTGTAGCTTCAAAATTTCAAGTAACCCGGTGATACTACAAATGTTGTTGGTTTGCCCGAATAATTTTGCCATAATCTGGACAACATCATCTAGGCTGACTTCATCGGTTGGTAGCACCCACTTGTCTAAATCTCGGGCCCATTTCCGTGCTTCCAAGAATAGTATACTGAACCTTTGGCAATCGATGACCATCTGTAAGGGAAAGTTTAGCCCAAACTCTAGGAGTTGGTTTAACACCTCTGACAATTCCATATTTCCATTTTCAGAATGAGTACGGATAGCGATACATGCTCTGGTAAGGAGTGACAGTGCCTGATCAGCGAGGCTAGTAGGGTGTAGGAGGAAATATGGGCAAATTTGAAGAGGTTTAGGAGATTATATGGGTGTAATTTGAGTTGAGGGATCAAAATCTGGGTTTTCTTCTAAGAAGATGGCATTGGCATGATTTGGGAGTGGATTGTGAGTAGTGTTTGTCTTAGGATTGGCTGGTGGGGCGATGGTACCCCGGTCAATAAGATCTTGGATTATATTTCGGAGGTGAAAGCATTGGTCGGTGGTATGGCCAACAGTTTGGTGAAAGGTGCAATGAGCGTCGACTTTAAAGTTTCTTGGGAGTGCATTTGGCAATGGATGGGGATCCAAGGGTTTGATGAGGTTTCAGCTTAACATGTCTTGGTAAACTTTGGAGAAGGGAGCATGGAGATCAGTGTATTCCCTTCGAATGGGGGCAAGGCGACTTTCTGGTGCCCATGATGTGGTTGGTTGAGAGATGTTATTAATGGTTGAGACTGTAGCACTGACAGGCTTATCATACTTTCTGGGGGTGAACTATCCGGACACGTTCTTCGGTTCAACCTCTGTTTTAACAAGGTTTTCCTCGATTTTTACCCCCGCTTCTCTGAGAGCTCGGAAGTGGGGATAGTATTGTCTTGCCATTATCGCTCGGACAGGCAAGAAGTTCTTCTTCACTATGTTGATCTGTTACTCCTCAGATGGCCAATTGGTAATGGTAGCTGCTTGCTCCCTCCATCGGGTTATGAAGTTACTGACTGATTCCCCAGGGTTCTATTTGAGCCGCTCTAAGTCACGACGGGTAACCTCAAGCTCTTCGTTGTATTTATACTGCGACATGAATTCTCGGGATACATCCTCCCAGCTACGGATTCTGGATTCCTCGAGAGACAAAAACCATCCAGGGCAATATCCTTCAAAGTTTGCTGAAACAATTGGGCCATCACTTCTTCAGAAGCCCCTAGTAGAGTCATGGAACGATGATAACTGCAAAGATGAACAATTGTGGGTCCACTCCCTCCGAACTTCTCGATATTTGGCATCTTGAACTTCTCGGGTAACCTCACTTTAGGATAAGGAGACATGTGGGTGTAGTCTATGTAATTCCCAGATATTCTGACTTGGTCAAACTTCTTGGTGAGCATCTTGAGATCCTCTTTGACTTTATTAAACTCCTCCTCTTTTGGATCAACGACCATAGGCAGGTTAGCCACAGGCTGGGCAATGTTTGGCATCGGAAGCTGGGCAGGCAGTGACCCATTGATAGGAGGGGAACGTAGAGTGTGCTGATATTCTTCGGGAACCCAGATAGGCTCGGGTGGACCCATAGCATGAGGAAATAGGGCCTCGGGCTCTTGAGGAGTAGAAACCTGGTTTCGTTGCATCTTTCAAACCTCAGTTTGAAGGTTGTCAATCTTGGACACGAGCTGAGCTAGGACTTCCATCAGATCTGGTTGTATGACTGGTACTTGATCTCTATTCTCCATGGAAAGTGGATGGATTCCGGACTTGGAAGAAGTATTAGAGGAACAAACGAAACTCCGAGGTGATTTGACTAAAGACCGAAGCCAATAGGTAGCCAGGCCAAGGGCTTACGATCAACCTGAGAAGGCGTAGAATGGGATTTATTTTTGAGAAAAAGAGAAGAAACTATTTTTGGATTTTGATAAAGAAGGGAGAAATGTTTTTAGAGACGAAACTCAGCATGATTATTACGATTATTATGTGCTCACTTGTATTTAATTCTCCTAAATGCAATGCCGGACGGGACTCGAACCTGAAAAAGTGGGGTTTTTAATATATGCAAAGCTACAGCTGGACTTGTAACCAGGCTCATGGACAGGGTCCCATTTTAAAAATGCACAAATATTTGGGCGGTAGGCCGACCCGGAATTTTGGCAGAGTTTCAGATTGAAACTGGCAATCTAAAGTGCGTGTCCTAGGTTTGACACCTATATGCGAGTATGCAGTTGGTTGGGTGAATCGGAATGGGTTCCCCCTTTGTCGTGACTTCCATGATATACGTCTTGCTCTTGCGGGCAATAGGTACGTGTGGAAAATCCATTTGATATACCTTAGTGTACGTGAATTACCTCACTATATACCTCATGGGGACGGTACGTGTAAGAGAGAATTCGATATACTCGGCATACGTGAACGAATTCCCTGCTATATACCTCCCGTCATGACTTCGGTCAAGAGGTACAATGCGGGGGAATCGTTCGATATACGTCGAAGGTACTTGGCCAATGGAAGGTGAGAGTCATATTGCTTTGGCTAACTGCGCCCTACCGGACCAGCGCCCATCACGAAGTGACCTTCCAGTTACTGGTAAAATTTGGTCAATAATAATGCTCTTTGGTGATGTCATGTGAATCATGCATGATTCTCTTATTAGTATCTTATGATGAGAATGCTTTTCTTAATTATGCCAAACAGGGAGCAAAGTACAAGTACTAAAGGTACACCAAGTATGGATGGGTGATGCGTGCAACATGTAGATATATGGGATCCTAGGTGCACGTGGTGTAAAGTGTACATGGATAATTTTCTACAAATGTGTGAACAAAAGCATAAGCATGGGATACACATGAAAAAGGGGGAACATGCAGATATATGGGAAATATAAAAAAATATAACATCCATCTAAATATAGTTAAGCCCTCAAAACATACATATCCCCGGCAGAGTCACCACTGTGGCCATCCCTGATCCTTGCCGTGGGCGGGGGCGTGAAGGGAGGATCCTCGGGTCTCGTGCGTCCCTCTAGGGAGCGCTTCGGTCGACGTCGTTTGAGATGAGGTGTAAAAATGTAGAGAGATTTAGAGTCACCAGTTTATTTTACTCAAAATAGACAAAAGAAAATGGGGAAGCCATCCCGAAGGACAGCATCCAAAGACATACTGGTGCATACGAAACCAAAATGATTCGAGAAGGGTTCGGAGGCTAAGTTACGAAATGGGAAGGTGTTAAGCACCCATTCCTCCGTTTTGATCTCTCATGGATGTTTGCTATTTTCCTTTTTTATTTTCCCCTTGATGTGTGTGCATGTGTATATATATAGTGGAGATAGGAATCCTCGACTTGTATCATGGAAGAGATAAAGCGATTCATCCGTAGGAAGGTATAAAAATAATATTAGAAAATAAGATTTACGCAATTACCCTTATGTTGATCGTTATAACAGAACGATAACACATATGGAGTAATACGCCACTAAGAACAAGTATATAGAATATAATAAAATTGGATTTAGAGAAGATAAAAAATGAGGGAGAAAGTGACAATAGGACTCGAGTCTTGGGTTTTACCCCGAGACGCCTACGTAGCCTATAAAGGCATCAAAGTCCACGTAGTTCGCATAAAAAACGAGGGGTGGGTTTTATCCCATAAATCCAAATGGGGGATCTCTTATTTGTGAATGTGTGTGTGTGTGTAGAAAAAGTGTTTTAGTTGTGAGAAAAGTCCTATTTGGAATTTATGAGCAAACCCTATTTTTATTATTTTTTGGGGGGTTTTATTTATATGAAAATAAGAGTTGTGCAATAATACTAAATAAAAAATATATTAGGATGTGTGAAATGGGATAATAAAAGTGTTAATAATAAAATAAGTTATTGCGAGAATTTAGAGAGAAAGTTGAGAAAGTTGGACCTTCTTGAAGATCTTGAGCTTGATCTTGAATGTTGGAGGGAAGCCCTTGCACTTGGATGATGATGAAGAGTGGATAATTCACCACGTTTGATGAAAAGGATGATGAAAAGTGGAAGTTAGAAAGGGATTTGGATGTTGAAATCGTGTTGTCTTCGAGAGAGGTTTTTGGGATTCACTGAGAGCGATTTTTATCAGATCTGGGCTCCTTTTGCAAATGAGGTGAAGGCCTCCTTTTATAGGCCTAGGTCACTGTCGATTGGCATAGACCTGGTCCTGCCTATCGGCACCTGCCGATAGGCAGGGTCCGGAACCTGCCATTTGGTAGTGTGTTTCAGGCCTTTTTGGAAAATTGGCTGCCGAGGGCAAACCGTTGGTCAGAATTATGCACAGGGCAGACCATTGGAAAGGTAATTCAGAGACCTTTGAAAGTCCTTTGGACCACTCCCGGGTTCGAGAGTTGACTTTGGGTCAAATATGGCTAGTAAGCATTTATCGGTCCATTGGATGGGGAATCGTTCGGACGTAAACGGATCATTCGTCTGCATGGTAAGTCCGAATCGCGCACGGTGCAGACCGTTGGAAAGGTTAGGATATGTACTTCGACTTTCCAAAGAGTTTGACCCGGTTTGGGTAGTTGACTTTGGTCAACCGGGCCCTGGAAGCATTCGGTGACCTCTTAGAGTCAAACGGATCGTTCGTCCGCATGATAAGTCGGAACCATGCACGAAGCAAACCATTGGAAAGGGGTTTCAGTTCCCTTTGATGATTTATTTAGCCTCGATCAATCAGAAGAGTTGAGTTAGGTCAAACAGTGCCCGGGAGTGCCCGGTGGCCTCTAGATCAAGTTTCGGACGCAAACGGATTGTTCGTCCTCATGGTAAGTCAAAATCGTGCACGGAATGGATCGTTGGAAAGGGATTTCAGTGCCCTTCGAAGATTCATTCAGCCTTGGTCGAGCTGAAGAGTTTGACTTTTTGGTCAAACGGAGCCTGGGAGTGCTCGATGGCTTCTAGGTCAGTACTTGGGGTATGACCTGTGTTTGTAGTGATGAAGGGAGGTACTAGGGACCTAAAGAGAGTTAGGGGGTAGCACAATGGGGTGTCTACAACGACGATTCCCCTTATCTCAATATCGATACGACTCCAATTAAGGCGTCATATGTAAAATCTTATCATCCTTGTGCTTATTGGATAGAGGTAGAGGACAATGAGCTACTAGGGCCAGAGGAATTTAGGTCCCATTAGCCAGGATTGAAATGATTTAGGGTCACATTTTTGCATGTTGGAATGAGGAAATTAGTACCAAGTGATGTGGGATCTTTTTCTATTAATACTAAGTTGGAACCAGCAGCTTACAGGCTTGGGCTCCGTAGTCCGTTGCTGAGGCAGTATGGCAAAAATGTCTTAAGATGGATAGTATATATTGTCTGTAAAGTATATACCATATAAACAAGGATAAACTACTGATGCGATATGGTAGTAAGACGAATTCGTATATTTCTAAATACTGATTAATCTACTAGTATGAGTAGTAGGGGGATATATAGTAATTATCTAAAATTTTAGTAGTGAAACTTAAATGGTAAGGCTTGGAGAGTAAATTATAACATCAGTGAGGTGTTTATTTTTTTGGGTATTCGATAATGTACTATATGGGTAATACTACATAGATTACATGAGATGTGAGGTAAATATCTGAAGTTGTCCTTACCAGAAATGCCTTATTTTTGAATTTCGGGACGAAATTCCATTATTAGGGGGGAAGTATGTAACACCCCATATTTTTTAGCATTTAAACAATTATGTGATGTGTAATTATTGTTGGATTAATTGAATTAAAATGTGAGATTTAATTGTTAATTAAGCCGGATTAAAATAGATAGATATTAACTAGCGTGCTAGTGTTAATACTTATTGATTGAATATTACTGAGTTAATAAGTAACATGGAATTATTGAATTTGATAAATTGTCGGGAATGAGAAATGCGATAATTGGTAATGTAGTAAGACGCGCATGTGAGTCGTGTCAGGACTAATTTAATGAAATAAAAAGATAAATTATTTTTAAGCAACTCGTATGGTCATTTCGAGTGCGCCGTTGGTCCGGAAAGGGGCGAGATAGTCAGAACAATGAATCCGGAGGTTTAGTTTGGGTCCCGGGGCAATCTTAGGCCTAACCGGCATCCCGGGAGGGCGTTTTAGTAAATAGTATTTTTGGGGTTAATTAATGGACGAAAATTAGAAGGTTTTATTATCCCTTATGTAGTCATAGTTAGGGTTTCATCTGTGAAAGAAAAGAGGGAGTCCCAGGGGAAGAAGAAGAAGAAGAAGAAGTTCCTAGGAGTTCTAAGGCCAAACTGAGTTATCCTTCACCAAAAACACCATCAATGCGTAGATCGGAAAGAGGAGATCACATCTATACCAATTTCAAGCGATGAATCAAACCTTAGTAACTAGGAAAGTGTTTATTACTTACTTTTCATTTAGCAATAGTTATGTTCATGTTAGTGTAGGTAAATTTGTTAATGAATTACATTGAAATTGGGTGAAAATTGGAGAAGTAACTTATGATTATGGGCAGATGGTTGAGTAGTTAATTCCTTTATGTATGTAAGAGAATTTAATACGAAATTGGAGTACAAATCGATCAACAAATATAGGTTAATTAAGTTCTTAAATGGAAAATTGGAAAACTAGGGTTCTTATGATATTAATTGGGGATTTCGTTTTTACCTTATGATTTATAATGATTCGGTTCGGTTCGGTTCGTTTTTCTACAGACTTCCAGTGCTGCTGCAGAACTTTGTAGAACCTTTAGACTCTTAAATTATGAGATTTGAGGATAAAAAATACCATAGACCGGTAGAGTATCGGGACCTTATCTACTATCTTGATATGTGAATGTAGTAGTATCTTTCGAGTGAGGAGAAATACTCTATGTAGATTATTTGGGATAAAGTAAACATATTATATGTAGTAATGAGAGAATAATCCGTATGGAATACATATGATTAGGTTGGGTAGATACCTAATGGATTTTAATAGGATGTGTGGATACCTATTACGTGCTTAATATTATGTGTATGACATACGTAGATGCTTGCTATTGCGGGAGATTGTGTAGAGACAGTCTTATCCTGGGTGACCTTCGAGGGGATATTTGACTTGTATCTCATAATATAGGACTGTGAAGACTTATTTATGAGTTGATAAGTCAGCTGACTATGGGAGCGTAGGTATGTGCATGACCCATAGGTATGTGAACTATGTTCGCCTCCACTATATGTGTTTTGGGTATATGGTTCGTGGGAGACTTCCGAACCGATAGTCCTTATTTGAGTACGAGATGTACCGGGACATGATAGCAAAGTATGCAATGCACTACAGGTTTAGCCTTGGGGTGATGTATTAGTATATGTATATTATAGTGGTGAATATATATATGTATACTTGTGTTATTCCTACTGTGAGGTAACTGTAGGTGATTAGGATAGTACAATCTTAAGTAACGTAAGCTGTGAATACTTAAATTAGTGTGATAACACTTAACCAAATTAATAAATGATGATATTAATAATGTGGAAAGCTGGGAATCACGGATTTCTACCATGAGGTATAACTAGAAGTATAAGTCTTTATCTAGTTAGAAGTGTTACAGATGGCTAGGTTAGAATAGATGTACGTTTGGCGTGCACAATAGACGAGATGTGAGGATCTCATGTGAGAGTTCGAACTAACATGAATTTGATACTTTCTTGATTGTAAATTTTAAATACTTGCTAAAATAAATATTTTTACCATCGGGCTCTGACCCGTTAGATATGTATATTATCAGGTGCTCAGCCACAGGGATACTAGACTTAGAGACTTGGATTGCTTGGCGTGCTACAACTGTTGTGGAAGCTGCAGGTCTTTGCATTAGACACCTCTATTATTTCACTCAGTTTTATCTAGACTTTTTATTTAGGGCATGTGTCGCCAAGGTTCTAAAAAACGCGGGGCGTGAAGGCCAAGCCTTAAGCCTTAGAAGCCTAGGCGGGCCTTGGCGTAAAAAGGCGTGAAAAGGCGTTTAGGCCTTCTTAATATATTTTAATATTTTTAAACCATAACAAGGCTAATAAAATACTAAAATTGTACATATTATAAAAATATGTCTGAATATATGCAAATTAAAATACTATTGGATTATTTTGGATGAAATAATGGTCCGGTTAGTAAAAAAATTCTTTAAAAGGCGATATCGTTTCACTAAAACATTGTTGTTTTTAGAAAAAAGTGCGCCTTAAGGGTTTTACCAAGAATAAGGCGTGAAAAACTTAAGGCGAGGCGTTTCTCCCAAGCCTTAAGCCTAGGCGTGCCTAGGCGGAGCCTAGGCGGGTTTTTTAGAACAGTGTGTGTCGCCCACTCCTTAGACATTTTTATCAGAGATTTTATTCAGTTTACTTTCCAGTCATTTCATTTGGATTTATTTTACTATGGTTATTGCTTTAGAGTTTTGAACTGGAAATGTTTTATCCAGTCTTATTTATTTCAGTACATAATTTAGATCAGTTGTGTGGTGGATGGATTATATTTAAATTCTTGGACTTTATAAATAAATGATTTTTCGTTACAATATAAAAAGGAAAAATAATATTTTGACACTAGCTTAATTAATTATTAGGTGGTTAATAAGGTTGTTATGTTTTCGACAGTGATGCTAAGAATGAACCAACCGAACATTCTGTTTTAAATTTTATAAAGGACTGATCACCCGGTATTTATTTAGGTGGGGTGTCACAAAAACGTGGTGGCATATATACGAATATTTAGAGAGAGGTCTCTCGATGTGATTTACAAGTCCAATGAGTGAAAATTACTTCAACTTTGTGCAAAAGGATTTCTCCCTAAGCATATTTGTCAGTTGATAAATGAGACACGTGAGGTAACGTTTGTAGTCGTTTTGAAGTCAGCATAAAATATTTATTATGTTGTTTGACCAACCCAATCATGACTAATTTAGTGTGTAAACCACAAACTGGGCCTGGAAGTGTCCGGGACCCACAAGTGGGTTATGAGGATGGGGCCATTGATGTTGGGATGGGGAAGAAAAAATGTAACAAGAGTAAATTTGTGAGAGAGAGAGAGAGAGAGAGAGAGAGAAAACCCTACCCCATTTCCTTGCATCATTGTGGAAGACATCAAATGTTATAACACAATGTTCATGATGAGATAACACGTGCACCCAAAAATGCTACCGAATATGCACCAGGAGCAGAGTTTCAAGTTGATACCAAGTTTTTTCATATACATTGGCTTGTTTTCCACCCAACCTACTCATGATTCATGTTGAGAAGAATTATAAACAAGCATATGTTATCTCGAACACTACAGATGCCTTAGGAAAACATCAACAATAACCCACTGCTTGTGTGGCCAATGAAGAGGTAGTTAAGGATCACGTGAGGAAACTAAGAAGAGAGAGGGAGAATTTTGAGTTGACATTGGAAGATTTCACATTGGGAATGGAAAATATAGTTATTGTCTGTGACGAGTTGAGTGCCAGAGACATGGAGGAAGTATACAACATAGAAGGTCATGTCGTTGAACCCATTTTAGAGTGTTAAGTTGTATCGAGGTATCCCAAATTTGTGTTGTTCTTTGATTAATTTGGGAATCCTAAGGGGAGAAAATTGGAAATCACTTAGGAAACATTAGACATCGAAATGAAGAATGTTATTTCTTCACTGAGATGGAAGGGCCCAATGGCCAGACTGGTAAAAAACTTTATGTTAGAGATAAATTTCTCTGACACTTATAGAGAAGTCAGTTTCCCACGTAATCGACCGTTGTATGTCACAACAAGCATGATGGTTATAATATTTTCTAGAGCTTTGATGGATGGAGGTTCCTCTCTTAATATCATTCTTAGTAACCCCTTTTATGTGGTTAACATCTCCGAGGCAAGGTTAATTGCAATCCCACTTAAAAATTTTGGTTATGATAACCAGACTTCAAAATCAATTGGGTACGTTAATATGGGGATTATAATAGGTAATCTCACATGACACATTAAGTGTGCCTCTTATTAGGCATGTGATTGTGAGTGTTACTTCCTACCATCTTTTGATAGGAAGAGTGTGGATACACAACCACGGTTTAGTTCTCTCATATTATCATCAATGTTAAGATAACATGAAGGGAACTAAGATAATAATTCGAGCAACCAAGAAGCCTTTTACATAAGATGAAGCACACTTGATGGACTCCGCATTTTACACTGAACTATCTAAGGATATGCATGTTTTAACATGTTGTATGGAGAGAGTTAGGTTTCCAAATATTAGATAAATGTTAGATTTTATGAACAACCAAGATGATGAGATATTGGATGTTGGGGGGTGCTCTGAAAACTATGCTTGATTTAAGTGCAAATCAATCGCAATAAGTAATAACCGAGCAAGTTCGATATTGATTTCCACAGGGACTGGACACTTCAAAAAGAATGGGTTCGGAATATAAGGAGTTACTATACGTCACAAAATTAAAGTGTAAAAGATGATAGTTGTTAGGAGTGGTGAACTACAACTAGCAAATATATTGGCATGTGCTAAAATAAGTGTGAATAAGTCAAATATGATGGTAGATATGGATCATTCTCCCACATTGGATTTTCTAAGTAGATGACGGAATTCAATCGAAATTGATTCTAATCGATCATCATTAATTAAGTCCAAACATCAACCATATAGACACCAAACTCATCAATGGAAAATTAAGGGTTAATTAATTATGGACACAAATGGGTTAGGGTTGTAGTAAAGATTCAAACACTACCCTTGCATGATAAGGGAAGTTAAGAGACTATGATACTCCAATACTAACACATGAGGTTCAATTATAATGAATATAAACAAATCCCTAACTTTTGAATTAAGTCATCCATGGAGGGATTATGATCCCTAACATTAACGACTAGCCACTCATAGTAGAAAACAACATAAACCATGAAAGTAAGCATCATTTAAGAAGAAGTCATCATTTAATATACATACCAACCAAAGCAATGTTAATAAATGCAAGTGCTAGTTATATAACTAACAAAGATAAAAGTATATAAGGTTGCAATAATATTTAACCAAAAACTCTTGTTTATTTAATGGAAGAAAAGAGAGAAATTAAACTTTTAATGTTTAACTTAAGAGAGAGAAACAGAGTTGAATGCAAGTCTTGTGTCCTATAAAATATTTTATCCCTTTAAAAATGAATTGAAATGACTATATACACAATAATATAGAAATTGAAAACTTGTGAATAAAGGCTCAAGCAAAAAAAAAAGGGATCGAATCTATATTGATTGGAGATAATTTGAGGATAGCTGGGGGAAAATCAATTTGAATTAGGGGCCGAATTGATTCGACACTAGAATGTGATTGAGAAACCTTATTGCTTTTCTCTTCACATGGGTCATCCCACGAAAACTTCCATAACTTCTTCATTATGAGTAAGATTCATGCACCGTCAGTGGCCACACGAAGATAACTCAATGAACTATACTTTTGTGTATAGTAGGGACTAAAACCCAAGTGCTAAAATCATTAAAATGCTCTCGAAGTTGCATTTGTTGACAAAATTTCACAAAAATTTAATTAAACTCCACGCCTAGAATTCCCAACACTTTTAAAAGCTCAAATAAATATTACACATGATATATACAATGCAAATAGAGGTTATTCAGTAAATGGGCATAAGTCTTAGGATAAATGCGTGCAATGCATAAATAGAAGGGATTATAAATGCAATATTCGTAACTAATAATGGGCAAAGAGTTTAGTTAATGCATGATTTCATTTCTAAACCTCAAATTATTTCTAAACATCTAAGAGATAAAACTAGGACAAGGATTCATCCGATGCATCATGAGATAAAACGATGGATCATCCTTAGTAGGTTTTCAAGAACTAAGTTAAAGTAATATGAGAGAGATTAAAAGTTGAAGGTAGTTACGTTGCTAAAATTCCAGTGAAAGAAAGTAAAGAGGAAGAATGGAAGGGTGGTTTATCGCCTATTAAGATGTACATAGGCAGTCAAAGAAACTGAAGAGGAAGTTGATCCGCAGTATGAGTGTTTCCTAGTGGATAATTAAGAACAATGCCTTGTCGTTGATAATTCTAGCATTTATAAATTTGTTAAATAAACTGAAGATGAGCTAGAATGAATGATTGATTTCCCCAAACCAAAAGTATAAGATTTAGGGCAGATTAATATTGCTGAGGGTAAAGAAGATCAAAGGACAATCTTCATTTCGAGAGACCTGACACTGAGAAGAAATGGGGATTGATCGAGATTATTTGGGAGTATAAAGATGTTTTTAATTGGATATACACATATATAGGAGGGCTAGACTGAGAGGTGAGTTATCATAAATTGAACGTGATGACTTTAAAAAAATACTAGTGAAGCAAGTAAACCGAACGTACAAGCTAAAGCTTGATCTCAAGATCAAAGAGGAGGTGGAACATTTACTGGAAGCTATATTCATTAAGTCAACACAACATCTAATTTGGTTTTACAATATTATGCCAGTAGGGTAGAAGGACAAAAATCAAATATGCATATGTGTTGACTTTAGAGATCTCAACTGATCTTTCCCAAATGATGGGTTTCCTCTACCATATATTGATCGTCTGATAGATTCAACGGCGGGTTATGAAATGTCTAACTTCATGGATGGGTATGTGGGATACAATGATATCAATATAGATCCGACTGACGCAGATAAACTGACATTTATGACTCCATTAGGTAGTTTTATGTATGTTGTTATGCCTTTTAGTTTGAAAAATGTCAAGGCGACTTATCAAAGAACGATGATGGCCATTTTTCATGACTTTTTTCATGACATTTTGTATAGATGATATGGTCACTAAGTAATAAAAGGAGGAATCTCACTTGATTGATCTGAGGAGGGTTTTTTGCATATGTAGGAAATATAAATTAAAGATAAACCCTCTTAAATGCGCTTTTAGCATAATAATTGGGAAATTATTTAGTTTTATGGTGGATCACCAGGGAGTACACATGGACCAAGATAAGAAGAATTATATCTTTGATATGCCTTGCCTAGGAACAATGAAAGAGCTTAAGAGTTTCATCGAGAAGATTTCGTATCTCAAAATGTTTGTCCTAGGTTTGGATGAGGTTAATAATCCGTTGATGGATTTGTTATGCAAGACTGTGAAGTTTAAATGGGAGGAACCTCATCAAGAAGCTTTTAGCAATCTTAAGAAATTACTCAACTCCCCACAAACTATGATTCCTCCAAGAGTTGGAGTAAAATTGAATCTTTATCTTACTCTTACCCCAAGGTCCATCGGTGGTTTATTGACACACGAGATTCATGGGTAAGAATGACATGTCTACTATCTGAGTAGAATCATCAACGATCCATACATAAGATACACTAGTGTGGAAATGCATTATTTGACCTTGGTATTTGTGGGTAACAAACTAAGGCATTATATGCTATCTTTCACCATTTATATTTTGATAAGATGTGATCCTTTTAAGTTCATATTGGCACGAACAATTTTAATTGGGAGGGAATCAAGGTGGTTCCTTATCCTCTTGGAGTATCATTTAAATTGTGTGGTCCCTTGAGTGATCAAGTGTCAAGATTACGAAGATTTACTAGCGATATTTACCTTTGGGATATTTGAACCACCTCACGAAGAAATTCCAGGTAATGATTTACAATCCAATTTCTTGGAGGCCAATCTGGAAGGCTAGATTATAGAGTTTAATGACTCATCAGACTGAAAGAAAATGAAGAGAATGGGTCATCCTTCTAAGAGGAAATAGGGAAATTTTTCTATCCTTTAAGTTATATTTATTTTGTTCCAACAATGAGGCATAATATGAGGCTTTGGTTTTGGGATTATTAGAGGCTTTTTGAAGAGGCATCCATTCGCTCTGTATCAAAGGAAATTTTAATTTAGTGGTCAAGTAGGTGAATGGAGGATACATATTGAAGCATCTCAACTTGGAACCTTATAGAATAATTATCCAAAGGTTGATCGACCAGTTTCATCAGGTCAAAATGGAAAGGCATCCTAGAATAAGGAACAGGCATGCTGATGCCTATGAGACTATTGTAAAAAAGGAAGCTATGAATGATGAGTCACCAATGTTGGTTATCCAATGAAAAATAACTCCATCAATCGTGCTTACAATATTTCTAACTTATGATAACTCAAAACTGGAGATGTAAAATGCGAAAGAATCTTGAGTCTGGAGAAGGAAAAGTGAAGCTCAGAGAGTTAGCGTAATATTTCATTATGGCATGGAGCTTATACTTCAGAAATATGGTGGTTGGCTGGCGAGATGCACCAGTTTAGAGGAAGTAGACAAAAAATTAAAAAAAAACCATAAGAAACGTTGTGAAACCACTTAAATCCCTACGTATCAAAGAATTTAAAAGGGGAATATTTTTTATCGATGATGAGGCAGGACACAACAACAGTACAAAGAGAGTGTGCTATGTATCAACTTTTCTTTCAGGCAGCTGAATGTAATTTCATGGAAACCCAAATAGATTGGAGACAAATTTACATTGATTTTTTCAAAGACTGTTTTGTTCTTGCAGAGAAGATTGATGCCATGGGGATTTGAATAAGAGCCTCAAGGTTCTGCATTCAAGAGGAGCAACTCAATCGCAGATTATACTGTAATAGATATTAGAGGTGCATCACAAATGAGGAAACATGGGAAGTTCTTAAGTACATCCACGATCCAACTCACATTGGGGGAGCTAAATTATATGATCAATTCATGACTTTGTGATATTATTGGCCAACTATAGAGAAAAATTCAGCTGAGTTTGTTTGAAATTGTAAGGTGTGCTAACTTTATGGAAACATAATCCATGCTCCCTCCATATACCTTAATTACTTAGCAACTCCCTACCCATTTCACACTTGGGTGTTTGACCTTGTGGGCGCAATAAAATCCCCCTCAAGTGTCAAAAGTTGGATACTTGTGGTAACATAATGTATTACAAAGTGGACAGAGGCAATACCCTTGAAGAGAGAAAAAACAGGAGTGGTGGCGTAGTTTATCAAAGAATACATAATTTGCCATTTTATTATTCCCAAGGTTATTTTTTTGATAATGGAACTTTATTCATCACCAAGGAGGTAAATTTTCTCATATAAAAATATATTATTGTACATCACGCTTCAACAGTAGCCTACCTCATATCTTGGCAAAGATGATGGAGGACTTTATTGGAGCACGAGATGACAAAATTCCAACAATATTATGGGGTTTTCAAATGACTAAAAGGAAACCAACTGGTTATACACCTTTTTATTTGGTCTATGGAGATGAAGCAATTTTACCAGATAAGATAGAAGTTCCTCAGGCTATATATGTCTTACGATGCAGCATGCTCCCTCAAGACATGCACGTTCAACTAGAAGCGTTGGATGAACACAACGATACTGCGAGGCAACCTTTCCATACGTACACGAAACAACTTTTTCGGACTAATGAAAATTTATTTAAGACAAGGAAATTTGTAAAAGGAGGTTTAGTTCTAAAAGAAGCTATTAGACACATTAAGGGACTCCCATTGCCTAATTTCATAGCTAATTGGGAGGGACTATTTATTAACAAAGAAGCCCATGTTTCGGGTTACTATTTGATCTCCTAGATATAATAGGATAGGCCTTTCAAGGTTAACAACAAGTGGTTGAAATTTTACCATGTTTAGAGTTGGTTGTTCATTCTTGTTTCAAATCCTCTTGCTTTTGAGCTTATTCGTAAGCTTTTTTAAGAAATGTTTTGACATTATGAGAAACCACATATGTACTACACGAATGACAATTTATGTTATTAACACAAGTGTTAGAAGTAAGAAAATGAGTAAGAGTACACAAATGGTAATGTTAACAACACAAAGCATTTCTTTCTTTGTATTTTAAAATTAAATAAAGTTACATTACAAATAGGGATTATCGACCATAAATATAAGAAAGAAAAATATTTCTAACCTATGAGGAACCACATGCCCGGGGAGGTGAGATATCCCTCAGGCAATAAAGCAGTATATTTAACACAAGACTATTGAGCTTCCACGATGGCATTGGGTCTCGTTTGAACTTGGGACCTCTGTTTCAACTTGACTTAATGGTCACTCATAACCTTGGCTAAAGCCTCTTCAGTTGCCTTGACTTTTTTATTAAGATCCTTAATAAGGGTATCAAGATTCTTTAACCTTCCATCCTTAACACGTTGGAACTCAACTTTCTTCGAGTACAACTCACGTTGAGCTGACGTTTGATCATCCTTTAGGAGTTTCAAATGATTAAAAGCCAATTGAAGTTGAACCCATATTTTTACTGATCTCTTAGGTTGCTCAAGTGTCAGTTGATCGTAGCTCTATCAAGATTGGACATTGGAGTGCTTACGACCTCTGAAATAATGGTTTCCTTATCATGGAGTCTGCACCTTATTATAACTCTATTTGGGTTTAGGCATTCGACAATGAAAGCATCTGAGTGATGTAGAATAAGTTATTCTATCACCTTGTAATGGAAACCTAGCGTAATAGAGAACTATTGAAGCACCTACAGACATAATTCATGAAGTGCAATGTTAGGCAGTGTAATCTCACACCAAAACTAACTATCAGTCGCGTTGGCATTGGCAGTGGAGCCATAATAACAGTCAATAAAGGACTCAACATGAGAAGGCTCTAGCACAATGGGACCACCCTTTATCTGTTGAGGGGACATAATGATTTGAGAAGGAACAACACGAGGTACCTCAAATATTACAACATGTTCCCTCCCAGGCTGCAAAGAGGCAACAATAAGATTTAGCCACAATTTGGGCATTTTTCTTGGTTACCAAAGAGGTTACTTTCAAATGATCTTTGCAAGGAGTTTGTTAAGTCACCAAACACGTGTGAGATTTGAAAAAAAATTGTAGGAAAGATATTTCTAACTCACCATGACGGTGTGAGATTTGAATTTATTTTTAGCAAAGAATTTGATAAATTTGAGGTTTAAAAAAGTCTTAGAAATGAGATTTTTAAGTCACTAAGAAGGTGTGAGATTTTAAAGAAATCTTAGCATTGTTTTTAATTCACTAAGAAGGTGTGAGATTTGAGTTTTTTGGCAAAGAGTTGGCTAAGTTTAAGATTTAAAAAATTATATTATTTATCAAACAAATTGCTAATTTACTAAGAAGATGTATCTTCAAACATTTTTTAGAAAATAAACGTACGAAACTAAAATATATCTTAGAATCTTGATTAGTCACAATTGAAGCTAAGAGAGTATTTCCATCCCTAGCTTCAACGACATGACTTTGAGCAGAGGGAGCTTCCTCTTGAGCTGGAGCAGGAAATTGAGTTTCAACTATCATAAGATCCTAGTCAGAGGCAGGCTCTGATAATGAACCACCAGTATCAAGGTTGGAAGGGGTAACTTCCTCTAAAGGCAGAGGAACCTCATTTCAAAAGTCATTGGTTCACCCAGGGAGAGATGAATGAACAGATAGAGAAAGAGAAAGATTGCTAAGAGTTAGAATATAAAATAATAAGAAAATAATTATAAACAAGTTGAAGATTTACCACCTCAAAAGTGTCTCGTTGAATCTAATCTACGATTGGCCTCATAAGGGGGTAAGGAGGAAGATACTCGTTCAGTGCACTAACAATTTGATTAGGCATACTTAGAAGTTTTTCAAGCTAAAAAGACAACTTACCTCTATCATGTTTGCTGGAGCAATCACAAACAGTGGTAAAAGATTAGATGATGGTGAGTCAGATGCTGTGGAATAAGGTAAGTCAGATGTTGTTGAATATTTACCAATACTGATTGATGTCGTAACCGTTTCTTCTACTAACGACAATTTACTTGCTATCACACTCATACTGCTGACCTAAGAATGCCTTAAATATGTAAGCCCTATCATCGATGAACGGCAAACAAGAACTGGTCTAGGAATAAGTTCATTGATGATTGGGCATGGGGGTCCCTTAGGGGAGATAAAGAACAACCAATAAATGAACATATCTAAAGAGTAAAGGATAAAAAATAAAGTATCATAGAGATCAAGTCAACATAATCAAACTTGTACAAAATAAATAAAGAGTTACCTCTGATGTAGGAGAAATGTGTAGCATTGGAGCATGCCGTATTGAAGCAGTTACAACATCTTCATCCACAGGACTGTCCTCCAAAATAATGGGTTCATAGAAACCTGGTGGCATTGGAGTTGGACTTAAATTGGGTGGGATCACAACACACTGTTGAGTTGCACGTTTCCATAGTATTATGGTGCCCAAATGTTTTTTTACTTTAAGAAGTGACACTATAGGAAGGTCCCTATTTGAATTGGCCAAAGGTTAGATCTTTTCTTATGAAAAATTCAAGAAGCAACAACATGATAAATAGGGGTTGCCCAGAGGAATAACTGGAAAATGATTGAATCACGTAGCACTTCATCCGCTATTGAACGCACCTTTTTCACTGAGTCTAGATTTCATGATGGGAGATAGGAGGGAAGCTTACTCTATTGACGAATCAACGAAAGAGGAATCTTCCCCTTTTGTAGTAGCAGTGGTAGGGGAAACAACTTTCTTCTTCCCCTTTTAAGGAAGATCGCTTAATGGGGACAAAAAAGGTAATTCCTATGGAGGATTCTTATTCATGGTGCTCAACTCAAATTAAACTCCTATTAATGAGTTCTTTTTAAGTCCAATCTCACTGAGGTAATACTGATTAATCAATTAATAGGCAGGAGGCGTCTCGGGTCACTATCTGATTTGATTAAATTGATATGGCCAAAAGTGCATGAACCAGCTAAAATATATCACCTTCCTTTTTGTTACTGGGAATGTTGAGATTATCCTTCAAATTACCAAAAATATCTATAATAACAATGTTTGTAAAGTTTGAACAATCCGTGGAGAAAGAATCAACGTCGTTATTACTTTGGCAGGCCTTGGGGGAGACACCTTAGTTATACTAAAATTGTATGTCAGAACGGTGGGGGTGATACACCTCACTTTTTAACACCACACTTAGTTAGTAAGGGAAGACAAATAAGAGGAAGGATAAGAGAAACAACTAAACCATTTTTATCAGTAATAATTTCTGCTGTCACTGCTTCAACTGGTAGATTAGCCTCAGTAAAAAAATGAGCATATTTAGGCGTGTGTTTCTCCATAGTAAGGCTTAGAAACAAAGGTAGAGTACTTGTTAATAAAGTGAAGTAAGTATTTTTTTTTTCTTTGCTTCTTGTTACAAAAGAGCATCATTGGATATTTTACAACAAATGGAACAATGGTGATCTTCGAAGGGCCAAGATCGGGAAACCTCATGTAAAGGAACCCCATTAAGAGAAGAAGGTTAGCGAAGTTGGAGACATCATAACTCTCCAAAGATCATTCACTATTAGCGTGAGTCCTATCTAGTAAGGTGTGGAGGGATCCAAGAGTGATATTAGCAAGTGGAAGAAGATTAACCCCATGAGCCAACTCACAAACATATTTATTAAGTCTCTACGAGGTTGAACGTTAATCTTGCCCGGTAAAAGGAAACAATAAAGTACACACATAATGTAAGTAAATAAATCCAACGAGGAAACTTGACCTTCACTAAAAGATGCGTCTGGAATGATACTTACGGCCTTCTGATCTTCAGTGGGTTTTGGTGGAACCTTGTAGTTAAATTTGATAAGTTGAGTGAAGGTTGATTGCTTAAAATCCCCAATGCATTCATGTACGAATATATCCAATTCTGCTTCATCGTTCCTTTAGCAGCATTAAGAGCTTCATCGCTATAAGAAAGGGAAACATGGGGATCAAGGCCCATCATCTTACAGATGTCTTCAAAGATGATCATAAATTCACCCCAAGATGCAAACGAAAGTATGGGACACTTAGTTTCATCGAGAGACCAATAGCTGAAGAGGTATATTATGCTTGGACAAAGTGAAATACCCAAACCAATGATTGTGAAAAACACCTACCTTTTTTAGAATCAAAGAGTAAGTTTGATGGATATAGGTTAACCAAGCAATAAAATCTTCTAGAGATCCTTCAGTTGACTCAAGATCAATGTGTGTGTAAGGGAAGTTCCCACGGCCCAACCTAAAATGGATTCCTAATGGCAGCTCAATATTCCCATTCTTTTCTCTCCTTTGATTCATCCCCCAATGTCAAAGTATCAGATTTATCTTGTAACTTCCTAGAAAATGGATTGCATTCTCCCCTAAACTTTTCATTCTTCCCAAAGTAGGGGCACAATGGTATAAATACAATTGGGTTTGATGTGTCACCATCTCAATCTCTAGGACTTGGCTTGAAACTTGGTCAAAAACCTTTACCTGATGACGAGAGGAATTCATTGATGATTAAATAAATGTTTTAATGATGAAATGAAGTGAAAGAAACACAGGAGGTAAGGGAATACGAAATTAGTGGTGGATATGGGATTTTGTGGTGGTTTCCATGAAATTCAAAGGCAAACAACACTTTTTCTCTCTAAGAAAAACTTGAGCTATGAGTTTTAATGGCAGAAAAGTTTGAAGGTGTGAAAAATTGTTCAAGTGTTGGGTTTCAAACAAAGGCGTTTGGAATGATACTAAAATTTTTGTTTTCTAATGCAAGGTTATTTTAAAAGTAATGATGAAATTTGGGAAAATGAACTTTTCATTGATAACCCTAACTCACCACGTGGCAAAAAGGCGATAGATGTGGTAGATGATTAGACTTATGAATTCATTTATGAAAACATAAAACAAGGGAAAACTATTTACAAAGGAAGGGTTTCAAGGTCTTTTATTTTCAATGTCAGTTTTTTAAATTTTAGTAGCCAAGTTTGATCGCTACAAGCTCCCACAGATCAAGTTTGTTTACAAAGAGTTCACACAGATCAAGCGTGTTAGTAATAATTTCCCACGGATGAGGATCATTCGCATTCACACAAGGATATGTTTGCGGAGTAGAGGTTTTTGGGGCAAGGTGTTTCGTACAAATATTTCTCGCCCAAGCAATGATTTCTCTATGAAGGGGAAAATATAGGTGGATTAAAAATAAAATAGTAATTAGAGATAATTTCCCTTATTAAAGTAAACTAGAGGAGGATTAAATTTTTTTTAATGAGATTACAAATGAATATAACGAGTCAAGTGAGTTGGCTCATAGGCCAGTTCGAGCAAAGGCAAAGGAAGCTGGAGGAAGCACAGAGTAAGATGAAAGCAAGCGGACCAGTCCAAATGTTAAAAGAAGGCACAAAGGAAGCCTTCATAAGGGTGTTGTGCAAAGTATCTTTGTATTTTGTTTTTGAATTAGACATTATGTAATATTAGTGAGGTAGCTCGATATCTGTGAGGGAATAGGTACTCTACCGAACAACCTCACTAAGGGAAGCTTTGAGGGAATTGGTTTGGAAGATTGAGGACCGAGTTAATGCTAAAGCATGACTTAATCTCTTTAGATACTCCAAGTAAAACACCAGCTATTGCGAGAGATCATAAGCCAAATAAACATGTTGCGACCAACTACTAGTTCCGTCGACTAAATATATTCATGAGTGTCATGGGGACACTAACGTAGAGAAGAATTGTATGACACAAAGGAATATTCCTTTTATTCATGATTCTATGATAACAAAGTTTATATAATGTATTGGATATAGAAATCATTACTTTTTCATTGAAGTAATATTTTCGACCATACTGGGAGACAACTTTAGGCCACACTGAACAGTTTGTCCCCCATTGGAGGATGGACGGAGGAAAAATATGGGTGTGCTAACCTCGAAAAGGGAATTTAAAGGTTCCTCGGGATTGGGACCGAGACCATATAAATGTAATATACTATTCTATTAAGAAGGGACGATTGAAAAACAAGGAAGGGCACATCTAAAAAATATATAGATATTTGAGAGAGATTTGTTACAAGAACCAGAGCTTTTCATCTTTAATCATTAATATCTCTACCCATGCTTTTGACAAAGAGCACAGGAATTTATTAATCTTAGATCTTTAGTCCTCAATACCCTAGTGTTTGAGTTGCTTACCTAATGTGTATCTAGAGTTCTTACTTCTCTCTCCCTCTAGCTAGTTGTTTTAAGAGTTCATTTATTATTCTAAATAAATTATACCAATTGCCTCCTATTGAGTTATACACGAGAGTTTGTCAGCTTACAGTAAAGAGTTTGGTTCATTCCAATTGAGTTTATTCCTTTATTGTCAATAGCATCTTGTTTGTTAAATTATTTCCAAATTATAAAGGTTACGCCTCAATTTATACTTAAGCACCCTAGTACTAAGAGAACTGCTCTCTTACAATCTTTAAATTGTAGTGAATATTAGAGAAAGAAAATATATTTGGTCAAATTTTCTTAAGGCCAAATATTTCAAAAAGACATCTCTTATAAAATGAATATTAGTCAAAATTAATTTAATACATGGAAAAAATTTCTTTAATGTAGAGATAAATTGGAACCTCATTTCAAATTAGTTATAGGATAATGGTAATTTATGTAGTATTTAATAATTGAATTCATTTTGTTAATAATTCTCATGGTACGCAAGTTGGGGGAGAGGATAGAGAACCTTGGTTTTTATGAATGGAACAACTACAAAATTGGTATCCATCTTAGATATAATGAATGGGAATAATTAAAAAATGATTTTAAAATACCTAGAATATCAAATAGGCTGATGTGGAGAGGAAATGAGAAAGGGGGAGGATCCACTACTAACTTTTGTGAGTATGTTAGAAATAAAATCTATAAATTTCCCTTGAGGTAGAAATATTATAACATACAATGAAATCAAAATCATTTCAAGTCAATAATATTTTGTATGATAACAATACAATTGATATGTTACCATACTTCACTATCTTCTCTCTAATGTACTTTAGATAACAATAAGCACTTAATATATAATGAGATACATTACAAGGATCACAACATCCGTTCAACAAAAACCTCAAGTGCATAAACATTACAATGAAGATGCAATCCCTAAAGCCAAGATTTAGAAAGTTCTCCATATACTATTCATATCCTAAGAATACCCAATAATGCATCATGAACCAAAGAAGAACAAAATCATAATCATTAATATCACCCAATCAACAAGCTCAACCCAAGAAAGATCCATACATTAACAATCATTAGAAGTTCAACCATGAAGAAACACACTCAAACTATGTCAAAGTTTAACCCATTTCAAATCAATTAAGAATCAAGATAAGACTATCATAACCAATAATATAAGCAAAGCTTTAGATAATCATACAAAAGTAACATCATATTACTATGAAGACCAGAGATACAATTAAACTCTAGAAGACCTTCCCAGAGATTTAAAGAAATTTTGGAATTATTGTAACAATGTAAATGGACTCGTATGATTTTGTATATGCTCAATATAACCCGTGTAAACCATCCCCAAAACCTGAACCAAGTTAAAACAATATGAATAACTAAGCAAGGAGTTTTAGTCAACCTGGAGTCGGCTCAACCTTGTGGTAGAGTCGACTAAAACCACCTACTCGTACTGTGTTATTTGAATGCAAAACCACTTTAGTGAGAGGACTTTGAGTTGACTCTATGAACTTTGAGTTGACTCAAAATGTGTTTAAAGAAAAAAAATTCAATGGCTAGTTTTCAAATTCGGAATCCCACATGATCCAAAAATTACCATACTACCCTCCAACGTCTATTGTTAAAAATGACCTATAAATGGAGACCTTAGGTTCCTTCATTAAACAAAAAAGCTTACTACAACATCTCCATTAATCAAAGTTCCCTTTCCAAACTTGTGTCTATTTACTTAATATTTCTAGAGAGAGAAACCAAGTTCGAGACCCATTCCAAAGTGATAGTTTCAAACTCAAAACTCCATTGAAGATAACATTCAACCAAAGGCATTTTGAGATTAAAGATTCTTACTCAAGTACCTCTTTATCCAAATATATAAACCCAATACTCTTGTGTTGTAAAATACCAATCCAATACCCACTTGACAAATATACTTGTAATTACATGGTTGTTTACAATTCTAAAAATGAAAAGTAAACCCATTTTATACTTATTTGAGTAAAGAAAATTTTCATTAGAATTTGGTTAAAAAATTTGTTATTACTTATTGTGGACTTCATTGTATGTTCAAGCTGGTATTGTTGTAGTTACAACAAGTCAAGGAATTGTTAGACCTTGGGCTCTTGCGTATACCACTTAGGGAAATGACGAGTATTGTTCCTTTGTTGGTTATGGTTTGAAAGGTGTTATAATTCCTTGTGAGATTTTTGGTTCCGCCTTAGTGAACTGGTGATAATAAAGATTCTCGATTACTATCTCGAGCGTGAACGCAGGCAAAGGACGAACCACCTTAAAACCTTTTTTTTAAAGTTCCTCTAAACCTTCTATATTAATTATTTATGCTTGTTGATAAATTGATTTTACTTGAATCGATCTTATTGAATTTAATATTTGAAAAAAGTTAAGAAAGTTTACAATTGACATTATTTTACATATAACCAAATCACCCATGGGTATTATTTCGGGTCAAATATTGGCATCAGATCCAAGATCATAGGTACTTACTTCTGAAAAAGTATATTACTGTGTTTAAAGACCATAATGGCATTTTTATCAAATGCATTCATTGTCGAAGAAAAATACACAAACCGACCCTTATTTTTTATGGAACTAAATATAGCTTTTGGAAAAACAGAATGCAATGGTTTGTTCAAGACCATGACTATGAAACATGGATATCTGTATTTAATGGTCCATACATACATATGAAAATTATGGATAATTCTTCCGTACCAAAAAATGATATTGAACACACTTAAGACGATGCTAGAAAGTTCAAATCAATTCTAAAGCAATAAACACTTTTGCTTGTTCACTATTAATGAATGAGTATAATATTATCTCTTATTGCGCACCTCCAATATAAATATGGGACACTTTTGAAATCAAACATGAAGGCACATCTCTAGTTAGAGAAGATAAAATTAGCACACTCATACATAGTTATGAATTGTTTCAATGAAAGAAGAAGAATCAATCAATGAAATGTATGATAGATTTAATGCTATTTTAAATAAACTTCAAAGTTTTAGTGGAAAAAATTCTAGCAAATACAAATCTAGAAAGCTTCTTAGGCAATGCCAAAAAGTGGTATTCCAACAAGATAGTCTTTCAATCTTAGATACAAATGGGAGATATGTCGTTGTATGTCTTAAGCATATAAAATAGAGTTAAAAGATATAGTAAAAAGGACAAAAATGATCAAAAGAAAATATGGTCTCTCCTGGGAAATAAAGAGAAATGAAATTGTTCCACAGATGAAATGATTGTCTTATTTACTAAAAAATTATGGAACTTTTTTAAATTTCAACAAAAGGATGGTCACAAAAAACCAAGATACAAAAATATTTTGGATGCAACAAATACAGGCACTTTGTTATGGAGTGTCCAAAAGATACAAATGGAAAGAAGAAAAGAAATAATAGAACAATGTGAAATACATGGAAAATATCAATAAAAGGATATGGGAGTGACTCGAATGAATCTCACTTTAGCAGTTTATCTAACGAATCTAATGAGGCAAATTTGTGTTTAATGGGAAGAGACGATGAGGTACATTATTGTGATTATCAAACCTCATATATGAATTCTTAATAATATTTTAAAACTATTTTAAAAATTACAAAACCTTGGAAAATAAATACATGCAATTTAAATTAAGGCATCATAACTCTTATCTCAAACATAAGATGACTCTAAAATAATTTTAAAAGGTTAAAAGAGAAAATGATTTCCTTAAAATAAAAGTCTCGCATCTTGAAAATCAAAAGGAACATAAGATATCTTTTAGTGAAAAGGATAAGAAGAAACTAAAAATAGAATTGAAATCCTTAAAAGGATCTTTTACAATCAATCAAAGGTTCAATTTACTTCTTGAAAATCAAAGAATTTCTTTTGCTAAAAACATAATTGGTCTTAAACGTGTGTATGTAATGACCCCAATATAAAATTAAAAACCCATTGCTCTTAGAAAGACACAAGATCTCCTTATTTAAAATACTTAAGACACCCTATTGATAAAATGTCATGTAGGGATATTAGTGGTTTATCACCACATGCTAACTTTTTTGGACCCAACATCTCATGAAACCAAAAAACAAAACTATCATTTTGAATAATGTAGGTATGAATGAAGGAATTTTCAAAAGAAGTAAAGTGGTACCTTCATAAACGATGTTCCCATCACATGACGAACGTTAAAAAAAGTTTACAAATTTAGTCCTCGAGAGAGGAGGAACACTCACATTCAGAGATAATTGAAAAGGAAGAATCATGCGTGAATAAAAAATTGGTACATAAACTTCTACCATCATTAATAATGTTCTACTTGATTATGGTCTTAGTCATAACTTAAGTAGCGTTAGTCAAATTTTTGATAGAGGTTACCAAGTTTTTTGACTCAAAACATTGCCTAGTAAAATGTGGCATCAATAATGAATTATGTTTGGTTGTACCTAGAACATAAAACTTTTATACCTTAGATATAGATGATAGAACTCACCAAAAGATAAAATGTCTGAGTTATAGCATAGGAGGATTGGTCATGATCATATGCAACTCATTCATAAACTATATACTAAAGCTCTTATTAGAGGTCTCGTAAAATTTAAGTATAAAAAAGATAGAAACATCTTTTTTAAACTAAAAGGGATATAACCACCAACAGAGCTCGTAACCTTATCCATCTTGATTTATTTGGTCCAAATCATATCTCTATCTTAAACAAAAAGGTATATGTATTTATCATTGTTGATGACTTCTCCCAATTCTGTTAGGTATTCTAACTATCAAACTTAATTAAAAACGGTAACATCTTTATAAATATTTTTAAAAGAGTTCAAAATGAAAAGGGCGTCACCTTAAACATGTACGAAGTGATCAAGGGAGATAATTTGACAAAAAAGAAATTAAAGAATATTATGAAAATCAAGAATAAGAACAAAAGTTCTCATCTCCTAGGGTCCCTTAACAAAATGGTGTATTAGAAATTAAGAATATGTCACTTTAAAAATTGTCTTGTAATATGTGAAACGAACATAAACTACCATATATTTTTTGGTTTGAAGTTGTAAACACCGCTTTCTATATAATCAATAGGGTAATAATTCAAAAGATTATAAATAAAACCCCATATGAAATATGGAAGGGAAATAATCAAACATTGAGTATTTTAAAGTATTTGGTTGAAAATGTTTTATCATTAATGATCGAGAAAACATTAGCAAATTTGGTCCAAAATTTGACGAATGAATCTTTTTGAGATACTCCACAAATAACAAAGCCTATAGGATTTTCAAGACACGAACATTAGTTATTCAAGAATACATTCATGCAACTTTCGATGAATCAATCCCCCCCCCCCCCCCCCCAAATAACTAGATGATAAGGATGACTAAAATAATCTAATATAACAAATAAAATTCCCTTCTCTAAAACCTTCAAAATATCCTCTAAAAGAGTCCTCAGATTAAAACAATGAAACCCATCAAGATCTACCAAAAACATGGAAGTTCATAACCAACCACCATAAAGACTAAATTATTGTTGAATCTTCCCATTGTACAATTACTCGATCAAAATTAAAAAATGTTTTAAACAACTTTTCATTTGTATCTAAAATATAACCAAAAACATAATCAAAGTAGAACAATATGAAGCATAGATGCTAGCTACGAAAGAATAATAAGTTTATTTCAAGAGAAACCAAGTTTAGTCAATTGTCCCCCCACCAAAAAACCATACCATCATAGGAAAAAATAGATTTTCAAAAATAAGATAGATGAATCATATTATATCATTTGTAACAAATAATGACTAGTTGATGAGGTATAAAAAAAGAAGGTGTTGACTATGAAGAAACACATGTATTTGTCGCTAGATTAGAATTATATGTATGGTACTTGCATTTGTATGTTTTAAAAGATTCAAACCTTTTCAAATGGATGTAAATAGTTCCTTTATAAATGGATATATTAACGAAGAAGTTTATTGAAAACAACCTCCGGGTTTTAAAAATCATAAGTTCGCTAATCATGTCTTCATACTTACAAAAGACCTTTATGGTCTAAAACAAGCCAATCGAGCAAGGTACGGAGGATTGAATAAAATCCTCAGCTCATATGGTTTTATGAGAAGATTACTTGATACTATTATTTTATTAAAACCCCAAAATCAAGATTTCCTCCTTACTCAAGTATATCTAGATGATATTATATTTGGACCCATAAGTAAAAAAATGTGTGAAGACTTTGCATTATGTATGGAAAAAGAATTTTTATCAGCCTAATGGGGAAACTCAAATTTTTCTTAGGCCTCTAAGTCAAACAAACCAAAAAGTGAATTTTCATAAATCAATCCAAATACATCAAAGGCCTAACAAACAATTTTGTCTAACATTGATAGTGATAAATATCAAAAGGAAATTGATAAGAAACTATTTGGTGGCATGGTTAAATTTTTTTTTGAGGAAGCGGGTTAGTGTGGATATTCCGTATATTAGGTTAAGCACACACAAGATTTAATTTTTAATCTAAATTTTATCTTATTTAGATTAAGGTGTGCATGTAAGATAAAGTACAAGTCAAATATCTCCAAGCTAAGCAATCAAACCAAGCATGCGAAAAAGAATATAAGGAAAAAATCCCTTTTGGGCAAAAACTAAATTTCAGCATTGTATAAAAAATTATCAGACTCGAATACTTACAAACTACTTAGAGCTCCACTAAGTATAATGCACAAGTATTCAACTATTCTACAGATATGGCACAGTTCAACACCTTCCACAAGTAGCAGTCTTCCCTTGGTATCCACCAATCAGCCTCAGGATTTAAGATTCGTTCTTCTTTAGTAGTAGATACTCGTCTCCACAAATCAACAGTAGAGTAAAAATTTACAAAGGTTTGATGTAATCTTTGGAAACTTGGGTTTAACCAAACTTAACAAATCATATTTGGGATGTATGATTTGAAAAATAAAAGTGTTTTAAAGAAACATAATGATGGAAATGTTTGGCACATGTATTGCTAAAGATTTTCATCCAATGTTCTATGTAAGACACATCAGAAGAGTATTTCTTTTTATAAAAAAAAAATTTAGATGAGGCAATTTCGTTTGAACTAAAATGGAATATCATTCAAAAGAAAATACTAGGTTCATTCTAACGAGGTTAAGCTCGTTCGAATGACAAGACTATCTCGTTCGATCGTTCTTCCAAATACCTTCCAATGAGAATGGTTCCATTAAACAGTAAACAGAGCACATGTCGTTAGATGATCATTAGATGCTCATTCTAATGAAATGGACATATCTTTCTAACAAGATTTTCATCTCATTCTAATGAGTTTAAAAAAATTAATTTCAAAAATCTTTATATAAAAAATGTTTTGAGAAAAAAACAAACATCCAAGATTATAATTTGATTGAGAAATCAAAACCACAAGTGCTTATACCTTCAAAAAGAGTCCGTGATGGCTTGAATCTCGAGCATAGTGCTCGATCACTCACATGTATTCAAATAATCATGAAGGCAAAAACAGATGTAACCTTTGGTTTGTAACAGTGGTTTGTAATGGAATACGCCAAATAAACTACTGCATGATCAATTACAAAATCTTGCTCTTACAAATTGACTTTATTAACCTGCTAGTCAACCTGACATCTTGTTTAGCGTTTGTTTATATATTAGATTTCTATCCCAACTAAGATAATCTCATTTAATTTCTATTAAAATAATATTTCATTACGTACTACTAATGGTGGACATAAGCCCGCGGCCTTCCATGTTCGAAAGGCCCAACCTGTTATTTTCTACGGCTTAGTCAACTAAAGTATGCTCGTATACCGAGATTAGTAAATTTTTTAAGGCTTGATAAAAAAATTAGGACGAGCTTGGGCACATTTTCAAGTCCAACTAGTTTCGCACCATCTAGAGGCTAGAATATATATATATATATATATTTGTGCGTGTGTGTGTAATAAATTAATAATTAGATCTTTAACTTATTCAAATACATATGACTTTTCATTCAAATATCATGTTTACAATATTTTTCAATAATTTTTATGAAAAAATTGTATCTTTAATATATATAATATAAATATGTGGTCGGGCTTGGATTTTATGATTTTATGGTAAAGTAGGCTTGGGCTAACAATTTCTAGCCCGACGCATGCCTTGGCAGGCCTAGGTAAGCATTACTCCTTACTGTATGGTGGAGGCACGACCCGAGCCTTCCCTGGACCGACCCGTGGCCACACCTACCTAATAAGAACCACTAATTTAGGTTTCTGGTATCCTAAACATGCATTTTTTTATGTAACCAGATAATCAGATGTCGATTAGGCCGGATGTAAAATAAATAAAAAAAGTGGGTCATGTCACTTTTTCATCCACTCACTTGTGTCTTGGGATGCAAGTGTAGGGGGAGATTAAAAATAAACTTATAATTAGAGACAATCCCCCCCCCCCCCCCCAATAATTAGAGAAATGTATAGAGTCAAGTGAGCAGGCTCATGAGCTAGATCGAACAATGGATGAAGAAGGAAAGCAAGCTCTTTCAAGCTGGCAATAGGGACAACGAGGAAGCTTCTCAAAGGAGCAGTTTGAGGGAGCTGTGTTTTTTCATTTATACTTATTTATGTTAAGTATTTGTAAGGTGTATTGTAACTTATGAGATGTATTGTAATATGTGGGTGAGTTTAATCGGTACTCATGAGGGACCAAGTTTGGAAGGGCTTGGATGAGTTTTCATGCTCTATCGAATGACCTCACCATGTGAACCTATGAGGGAACTAATTTGGAGGAGTAATACTCAAGGAAACATTAATTCATGACTTAACCACTCTAGACACTCCAGGTAAAACACTGAGGGAGCATAACCCGAGAGAGCATAATCAGAATAACCACGAGTCATATCCCCTATTGGGTTAGTGCCTAATAATCCTTTACTAAAAGTAACATTTATCTTAAGTGATGCCACATGTGACCTGCCTAATATCTAATACAAACTTGAGTAAACCATGGTGGTTGATAACTGTTAGTCAGTTTGGTATATTACCACTGCCATGAGAATTACCGGACACACAATTGATCACAAAACCTGTTTGGTTGGCTTTTAATGCATGATGCAGGGGCATGCCGACACACCTTTACATTATGCTAGTGATATAAAGGTACGAGGGTTTTGCCCTTTGAATTGATTAAGCTTGTAATTACTCGAGTGGGGGATGACTATATAGATAGCCCAACCACTCGATGAGAGAGAGAGAGAGAGAGAGAGAGAGAGTTATTGTGAAAACCAGAGAATTTATCATCCACCCTACGACACTTCGTTTAAGATTTTACACTAAGAACTAAGCATTTATTGAGCTACATGCATGTGGTGTATCTAAGGGTTCTTGATTCTCTCGCTCTTTGGATAGTTGTTTCAAGGGTTCATTTATTGTTGATCATTGAGTTATACACAAGCCTTTTTTGAGCTTATATCAAAGAGTTTGGTTCTATTTCACCCGAGTTCATCTCATCATTATCATCAATATGTTTAGTAACTTATTTCCATTTTAATAGAGGTTACACCTCTATTTTTATTTAAGTACCTCAGCATCAGGAGGAGTCCCCTCTTACATTTGGCGACTCCGCTGGGGAGGTATTATTTTAGCAAAATGGCTTAAGAAAATATTACCCGTGTTTTCAAATTTGTTGAGATCCAACGGAGGGAGGAACAAGATGCAAAGGAATGCGAGGCTCATAGATATGGGGTCCCTCGGGTGGAGGTTCCCCAAGTACCAACTGTCACAGAAGTTTCCATGGTGATGCATTCTTCAATGCGCGTTATTATGGGGCCAACTCAAATGGCCCATCTGACGGGGAAGTTCATGGAGTTTCTATAGTTTCCAAAAGTCATGATGGATTTTCTTGAAATAATGGACCCCGATTCATTCTCTATTCCTATAGTGCCTCCATCAGTTCTTTAGAGCAAAGTTCCTCCAACATTTCTACAGTTGCACCCTATAGAGTGGGGTTAAATGAATTAACCACCAACACTCTAATAAATTAACCCATAGATGTAATCATATATTGATTTATGATTTATCGAGTTTTTCTACAATATGCTCAATTTAATATATTGCGTATACTCCGCATTTGATGAAATACACTAGACAATACTCTAGTAATTATTTAATTAATTATTTGATATGCTACCATATATATTGTGACAAGTGGCACCATAAATATTGAACACTTAGTGCGAAAGATTACATGACATGTGTCAAACCCACTTGGGGAACTTTTGCTAGTCATTTGATGGATGATGGTCTTGGGGGAAAAGTAAGGAAATGAAATATAGATCTCCTCCCCCTACGCACCTTTCGAGATCCGTCACGGGTTTGATAGTGACGAGGGGATTTTTATAGTTTCATTATACATTATATGGGAGTTTGAGAGGCGGATAACCGGATTTGGCACCCCCACGCACCAAAACTACCAAAACTTAGCATTCGAGAGGCGGCTCGCCGGATTAGGCACCCCCACACACCAAAACCACAAAACCGAGCTCTCTCTGACTTATCCTACGGACCTACGAACTACGCAAACTTTGATCCCGCGAAGATGGATCCGTAGGTGCAATCACGTCGCTCAAGTCTAAAGCACGCTCGACGCGGTGCCTCCTCAAATCTGTACTCACATCTTACATTTGACGACTCTGCTGAGGAGGTATTCATGATTTTGATTGCGTAACGCCTCGTGCGCACACACGAAGAACTCGGCAAAAGTGGAGACAACGCCCCCATTTCAAAGAAGCATTCTGATATTTTTCATTACTTAGTCTTATATTATTAGATGAGATGGCAAGATGCATATATTATTAAATCTTGGAAAATAAAATAATATATACTGTTTATTTCAGATGTTAGCCAAATATGACTTCATCATCCATTTAAAAAAAAATACATTGAATACACCTCCCATGATAAAATACCTACATTGTTTCATGAATATTACAGAAACGCGCTGAGATGTATGAAATATGTATATACAATAGACTGTGTCAACCTGCGAATTGATTTGAAAAAAATTATGTAAAGATATATTTTGATACATATCCATATTAGATAAATATGTTCATACACTTTTGTCAAACAAAAGGGCTACGTTCCTTCTTTCAAGAGATTTTTTTTACATTTTAAGTCACCTTACGCTGTGTACTTTATCTTTGAGCCACACAAAATTCACGCTAGTATTTACTTTGGACAGATATGCCATAAAGTCCTATATTCCCAAATCTATTAAAATATAGATGGTCCAAATTATTATACAATGTTGGGTTGTCACTATTACATGAAGAAACAACAAAGAGCCCATGGCCAGTGTTTAAAATATATACATATGATATATTTTACTTTCTGTAATGAAAATCAAAGAGTTGCTAGCATAATGGAAACCAGAGCCAAAAACGCTTTCTGTAATTTCCGCCGACAAACCTTCCCTACAAGATTTCTCCTACATTTATGAAGCAATACAATTAAACCAGCTATTACCGACTTCCCTTGCCCAAGGGTTACATCTACCGCTCTGATAAACCTCAGGCCTGATTGCCCCGATCACTCCGACGAAACCAATCGTTATTACGGGAAAATAATTCTCCTACTGAAAATAAGAAATAAAACCCAGATCATGGTCAAATTCGATTTAAATACTGTTTTTAAATACAGTTTTAAAATTTAATTTTTTGTGTTTATAATTATTGGTGTGAGTTTGGTAAATTTGTTTTTAAATAAATGTTTTTGAAAATTTGACAAAATTGGTAAACATGTATATTTATATCATACATATGTGTGTGTGTGTGTGTGTGTGTGTGTGTGTATAAACGTACATAAAACTTTCATACATACATGATACATGAATGTATGTACATAAAACTTTCATATATATATATATATATATATATATATATATATATATATAATGATTTTGCATGTATAATTCACTATAAAATTATATACATACATAAATTGATAATATTTTTAATACATATGTACTCTATGTATACTTTATATTATTCCATACATTAATAATACATGTATAAAACTATATATAAGTATCATGTATCTATTGATAACATTATTTTACTTTATATTATTCCATACGTAATTTTGTGTACATATACATTTATATATTTTTTTATTTATAAGAATTACACACACATTAATATATTATGTATATTATATATTAAGGTATAACGTCTTTAAAATATTAAGAATGAATAATTCTGAGTAGAAAAATAAAAAAACAAAAGTTATAAAACAACTTAAACCTGTTTTCTGAAAAACTTGATTATAACACAAAAATATTATAATTCTGTGTTTAAAAACAGGGGTTGCCAAATGAAGATTTTTATCAGAATTGTATTTAAACACAGAAAACAGAATTATAGTTGCAAACCAAACAGGCCCTAATTCTCCCTAGGTTTATATTTGGGGGATATACAAGGTTTGCTTAACAACACAACTAGCTTATGACTTTGAAGATTTATTATTTGAGCATGTTGACAATAAAGAGTCGGTAATGATTATTATTTCATTAAATTCGCAAGATATAGTATTTAATTTGTGCATGTTTTATTTAGATACCCTGAAAAATACTCCTAAAAATATTTGTACCCTCGCACAAATTTAAGTTGTTCAAGTAGAAAAACATTTATTTTTGAAAAAAGTCGTACACCCTTGAAAATTGTGCATATTTTATGTTATCCTTCAAGAGACCATTTAAAAACTTAGTACGAGCATGCCCTCGAACAATCGGTCAAAATAATATTTTGTGAGCAAACATGTCAAAAATGATATACTTCGAAACAACCATGACAAAATGATATTTTTCGAGTGACCTTGGCAAAATAATATTTTTTCTGAAAATTTGCTCAAAGTCATGGTTCCTCGAGCAAGTGCCTCGGGGGTACCTCCTCGAGAAACCTATTTGAGCAGCATCAGGGGGGCCTCCTTAAGTAACCTCATCCGGGGTACCTCCTCGAGAAGCTTCGAAAGTACCTCCTCAAACAAACTCGGCCTAGTGACTCGAGTTTGCCTCGTCCTAGTGACTCGAGCAACCTCGTCCTAGTAACTTGAGCAGCCTCGTCATGGTGCCTCGAGCAGCTCACAAATAATTTTTTTTAAACTTAGCATTTTTTCTCAAGTCATGGTACCTCGATCGACCTCACCCGCGTTGCCTCGTCGTAGTGGCTCGAGCTGCCTCGCCCTAGTGCCTCGAGCGGCCTTGTCCTAGTGGCTCTAGCGAACTCGTTCTAGTGGCTCGATCTGCCTCATTCACAGTTGCTCGGAGCAGCCTCCTGAGTAACTGCATCCATGGTCGCCCGAAATAGATTTTTACGCTATCTTGTTTTCGATTTATGATAAACTATGATTTATTCACATTATGATGTTAGTTACTTGAAAATTCAAGTCTGATATTTATTACTCACCTCGAGGTGACTGAGTATGCTTATTGACCAAATTATTCTATAAATGATTTAATGGAACATTTTCTGAGTTTTCATATTGTAGCATATTAAATTTACATCATGAAGTTGCACAGAATAATATGTTTACGATTTCTCGACGCATGATTACGAGTTTATTTTATTCTATTAACATAAAATAAAATAAAAGGGGAAGATATACCCCACATGATTATATATGACATTATAATATGACTGACGAGTTATTAATGATTTTTGTACCCGAATTCGAGATAATTTTTTGTCCTTCAAGATATTGAACGCACATGATCAAATCGAGCTTGATCAATTACAACAGGTCTTAAAGATGTCAAAGCCAAACATTTAAGAGATTTTATTTTTAATTGGGGGCAAACACCCTGTGAAATTTATTTAAATACTTTCAACTCTTAGATGGTGTTGTAACCAATTGTTTATTTATTTTTATTTACTTTACTTTATCTTGAGATAAAAGACAAAGCAAAGTAAAAAGGGGGGAAAGTACTGTATAGTGTACCACTTGTAGTTAGGCATAAACACAGGTGACAAGCATGCTCGGATCTGGTCCCAGAATGACCATCATTGATGAAGCATCCCTAAAAGAAAATATCAGAGTTGTTCAGAACAGCCACCAGATGGCTCATATATGGAACTGACTATATGATATTATTTCTAGCAAAGAGACAGGGGACAAGCAAAATTGCCCGCAAAACCTGGGGCATAGATATAGAGTTTGCATACAAACCTTACCAGTTTCGAGGTAAGTCACCCACAGAGGTGCATTATAGTTTTCACAAGCCTTACCAGTTTCGAGGTAAGTCGCCCACATAGGTGAATTATAGTTTTCACAAACCTTACCAGTTTTGAGGTATGTCGCACACAGAGGTGCATTGTAATTCTCCTAAAAACTTACCAATTTTGTGCTAAGTCTCCCATAGAGGTGCATTATAGTTCTCACAACCCTTGCCAGTATTGTGGTGAGTCTCCCAAAGCGGTGCATTATAGTTCTCATAAAATCCCATATTACTAGGCCCGCCTGACCCTCGGTTATGGGAGATTTTATGCCAATAAGACTCGGCCCCCCTACACCCTCGGTTATGGAAGATTTTAAGACCAATATGACTTGGTCCGCCTGACCCTCGGATATGGGAGATTTAATTCCAACGTGACTTGGCCTGCCTCCACCCTTGGTTATGGGAGATTTAAGTCCAACATGACTTGGCCCGACACCACCCTCAGTTATGGGAGACTTAAGTCCAATATGACTTGGCCTGCCTCCACCCTCGATTATGGGAGATTCAAGTCCAATATAACTTGGCTCGCCTAATCCTCGTTCATGGGAGATTCAAGGCCCAATATTACTTGGCACGTATGACCCTCTTAAGGGAGATTTAAAATCCCTACATTACTAGGCATAATCCTAATTTACAGGAGACTAAAGTCTTACATTACTAGGCACGCTTAAAGACCCTGACTTTTGGGCACACTTACAAAAATATGTTGGTTTAAAAAAAAACAGTTCACTCAAGGCACTTATAGTTGCTCGACCGAATACTGTTGATAGGTTTTGATCTTATATTAGAAAAAATCCACTATACTCAGATAACCACCAATTGGTTGCTCATGCCAGTACATCTCGCAAGTTTGATTGTTCAAAATCTATAAAATCACAAATAAAATTGCAGAAACAGGATCGTTCAAAAGGAATGGGCTCAACCCCCAAAATACTCCTCCAAAAATGAAAAGCAGAGGCAGCAAAATGGCCCTCAAAACTACTTACGGGTGATATATGCATATACATGCATGATAAAAGACCGAACATGGTGATGTGATGATTTGCTAGTCGAGAAGTCTAAACGATTTATTTCGTACACATAGTTGATATGTCTCAGCCGGGGCATCAACACACCAACTATGTCTACAAAGGGCAAATGTAGAATGGGGTTAAATGAATTAACCACTAACACTCTGATAAATTAACCTGCGGATTTAATCAAATATTGATTTATGATTTATCGAGTTTTACTACAATTCAGGCCCTATAGGGACTGAAATATTATTATACGCAATTTTATATATTGTGTATACTCCGTATTTGATGAAATACACTAGACAATACTCTAGTAATTATTTAATTAATGATTTGATATGCCACTACATATATTGTGACAAGTGGCACCATAAATATTGGACACTTAGTGCCACATATTACATGACATGTGTCAAGCCCACTTGGGGCACTTTTGCTATAAAAGAGGGTCTCCCCCCTCATTTGATGGATGATAATCTTGGGGGCAAAGTAAGGAAAGGAAGTATAGCTCTCCTCCCCTCACGCACCTTTGGAGCTCCCTCACAGGTTTGATAGTGACGAGGAGATTTTTATACTTTCATTATACTATATATGGGTGTTTGAGAGGCGGATAGTCTGATTTGACACCCCCATGCGCCAAAACTACCAAAACTAGGCGTTCGAGAGGTGGCTCGCCGGATTAGGCACCCCCCATGCACCAAAACCACCAAAACCGAGCTCTTTTCGAAGTATCATACGGACCCACGAACTACGCAGACTTTCAACAACGATGATATTTCACATTTTTAATGTTAGTCTTGGGTTTATTATTACCATTATTCTGTTTGTCATCGTATTATTACCATTACTCATGAGGTTTGTGATTTTAATGAGATTGATAACTCAATCTGCCTTGTTTAAAAGAAACAAAATTTCTAAACTTGATTATCTTTATAAATTGTTTGCTCATAAGATCTATTTGGTTATCAAGGTGATCCAAATTAAAGTCATCACTAAGGTCAAGGTAAAAATCCAGGGGATTCATTTTAGGGACAGTCATTTGTGATGAAAACACAGCATTAGATCCGGATGGTCTTTTGAAGTACGAAATTGCTATATGTTATGTTGGATGCACACGAGGTGTTCATGGCACTCGCGGTGTCGTTTGGGTGCCAGTGGGGGTGCTTGCCCCGCGACACATTTTCAAGCCTAAGTGTGCATGTTTTTGAATTTGTGTCCTATCCTCAAACTGGGAGTCCCACGGCTGTGCGATTGGTTGCTATGAATTACGTTAGCTGTTCACGAGGTATCTTCTGCCACTCGTTGTGCTGTTTGGATTCCGCTGGAGGTGTCACACCCCCGTGACACATTTCCAAACCTAAGTGTGCCTATTTTCAAATTCGTGTCCTCTCCTCAAACTAGGTGTTCCTCGACTGCATGACCTGTAGATATGTGTTACGTTGGATGCGCACATGGTGTTCATGCCACTCGCGGTGTCATTTGGGTGCCACTGGGGGTTTTCGCTCCAGCTGTACGTTTTTAATCCGAAGTGTGCTTATTTTCATGTATAGTCCTAAAACTGGGAGTCTTATTAACACGCAACTAGTCTCTACGCATTACTTTGGATACATAGGAGGTGTTCGTGCTAGTTGCAGTGTCATTTGGGTGTCGTTGGGGGTGCTCTCCCCCCGCAGAATGTTTTCAAGCCCAAGTGATCTTGTTTTTTAATTCATGTGCAGTCCTAAAATCGGGAGTGCCGAAGATCCACGTCCGATCGTGTTACATTGGACACGCATAAGGTGTTTATGCCACTCGCGGTGTCGTTTGGGGGTGCCAGCCCTGAAATACTGTTGACTAGATCGTTAACTAAAACTTAAATTTTAAGTAAACTTCGAAAAATAAACTCGTTGGATGAAACTCCTTTTAAAACACTAGACAAAATGTGTAAAAAAATATTTCAATTGGATGTTAGATTTGGTAGCTAAATTACCTTAGGTTTTTAAGATAAGACCTCTACTAATTCTTTAATGAGAAACCACACCATATAAGCAGTAAGAACAATCCATGAAAATTTCACAATATTTTTAACGTGCTAAAATCCCAAATTAGGGAACATACACGGTGACCTCTACGCCATAAAATAAAAAACCAGTGTAATCAAACAACAGATACAAGATTACAAGAACCTAAACATGCATTTAAGATCCTAAGCTAAGAAGAGAAATATACCTACAAGAGCTTTCCTCTCTAATGGTGTTTCTGTTTTGACTTTGATATTCCCAATTGTTTCCTTGCTTTAATCCTTTCTCCTTATTCCCATAGGCTTAATTAATACAAAATCTCTCAAGTGAACCACACTTTGACTAGGTGTTCGTGTAAGAGTGTAACGAATGTGATTTGAATTACATGCAAGATGCTGCTCACGTCTCCCAATAGATTTATATGAATAAATCCTAATGAATTTCAAAGAATCTATATGATATGCAGAGATTTCAATTTTTCTTTGAAATCAGACTTATTAAACAGACGTAATATATTAGATCTGAAAGAAATCTTTCTGAAAAATAGATCAAATGTTTCAAACAACTTATTTATGCATACACTAATTTCAGAAACTGTTAAACTGAGTTTTTCGTAACAAAAGCTTTAGATCAAAGATATTAGTGATTTCAAAAGTCTCTTTTTGCTGAAAACATGAAAATAAAATGGATCTAAAATAATATACAACATAAAGAACAGATCCACAGAGAAAGGGTGACGAAAACTCTAATAAACTAAGCGATATTGTATCTCTAAGTAAATATCACAATTTCTAAAAAGAAATGTAAGATCTACATTGAGACTAGATTCCTTAGAGAGATTAAGATTGAAAAGATTCTTAAAAAATATCTAAACACCAAACCCTTATGAAAGCCTAATATATTTCTAACTCTCAAGAATGGATGTTTTCTACTATAAGTAGAACAATGAAGTATGTATTTGATTTTGTGAGAACACCTAAAGATTTCTAACTGTGGAATACTGGTTGTCTCTGTCTCTCTCTAACCTTTATCTTTTCTCTCTCCACTCTCCCTTCTCTCCTTTATCTCTTAAAATGACGAGATGCCAAAAATTTCTCAAAAGCCTCAACCTAAAGTCTTATTTATACTAGATGAAAATGGATCAAGATGTTCGAAGAAATTGAATGGCTGAGATTGATTGGACGGTTTGACTTCTTAATCTAAGGGTTGTAAATGATCCGTATAATCTTACACTCTCATTGGTCCATTCTAGCGTCACAGGGATTATCAATGAAAACATGAAGATAGTTGATGAGAGTTAATCGAACAGTTACAAAAGATGCACTGGATTGAAAGAGTAAAGAAACACAGATGAGGCAAATCACATAGCAACACGTGTAGCAAAATGGTCGATCCATAAATGCGTGTTTTAAATGTTTTAATAATCCAATTTCGATCACTAAAATTCCGTGTCAGTTTTGGATTATACCCTAGGAATCTTTCAAGGAATAAAACTTTTTCAATTTTAACCCACAACACTTTAAAATCATTATTTAAAAAAAACATTTAAAAAATTTTAACACTGTTTTAAAATGTTTAAAAAATTCCTAAAAAACATTTAAACACTCATCCACACAATCATACTCCTATATGCATGATTTGTCTCTTATAATGTCTTCAGTGCAATATTATACTTCCCTTTTTGGTAGATATGATATTCTTGGACAAGATGAAATGTTGATGAAGACGTGCAAACCATGGAGAAAATTGCTAAAAAATCTAACTTATTTTGTCTCCATATCCAAACTAGTTGGAACTTCTATATGGTACAGACTCAAGTAAGTCAACCAGATAGTGTTCTCATGCCCCCATGGCACGTTTTTAAGTCAAGGTGTGTCTGTCTTCGAATTTGGGTCCTATCCCTAAAATGGGAGTCCTGCAGTTGCACCATTGGTTGCTACGTGTGACGTTGGACGAGCATGAGGTGTTCGTGCTAATCGTGACACCATTTGGGTGCTGCTGGGGGTGCCCGCTCCCTCGCAGCTCGTTTTCAATCTTAGGTGTGTCAGTTTTTGAATTTGTGTCCTATTCTCAAACCGAGAGTACCCCGGATGCGCGACCGATTACTACATATTACATTGGGTGTGCACGAGGTATTCGCGCTACTAGTGGTGCCGTTTGGGTGCCACTGGGGTACTCACCCCCTCGTAGCAAGTTTCAAGCCTAAGTGCGCTTATTTTTGAATTCATGTCCTATCCTCAAACTAGGAGTCCCACAGCGGCACCATCGGTTGTTAGTGATACACTGGACACGCACAACTTGTTTGTTCCACTCGCGGTGCCATTTGGGTGCTGATGGGGGTGCCTGCTCCCTTGAAATTTGTTTTAAGTCTAAGTGTGATTCTTTTAGAATTCGTGTCAATTCCTAAAACTAGTAGTCCCGAGGATGCATGGACGATTTGCTACATTTTATGTTGGATGCGCACGAGGAGTTCATGCCACTCGTGTTTCCATTTTGATGCCGTAGTGGGTACCCGCCCCCTGCAGTACTATTTTAAACCTAAGTGTGCCTAATTTTGAATCCGTGTCCTATCCTCAAATCGAGAGTCCCACGACGACACGTTGAATGAGCATAAGATGTTCTTGCCACTCTCAGTGCCATTTGGCTGCTGCTGGGGGTGCCCGACTGCTTAACCCATTTTTAAGCCTAAGTGTGCCTGTTTTTGAATTCGTGTTCTATGATCAAACTGTGAGTCCCGCTATTTCACAGTCATTTGTTACGTGTTATGTTGGACGTGTATGAGGTGTTTGAGTGTCGTTGGGGGTGCCCACCCCCGTAGCACGTTTTCAAGCTTAAGTGTGCCCATTTTTAAATTCGTGTCCTATCCTCAAATCTTGAGTCCCGCAGCTACACAATGGGTTACTATGTGTTATGATGGACATGCATGAGGTGTTCTTGCCACTTGCGATTTTTCTTGAGTGCCGCTAGGGGGGGCACCCCCTATGGCACGTTGTCAAGCCTAAGTGTGCCTATTTTTAATTCGTCTCTGATCCTTAAACTGGGAGTCCCGTGATTGCACATCCAGTTGCTATGTGTTACATTGGATGACCATGAGGTGTTTATGTTACTCGTAGTGCCGTTTGGGTTCCCTAGGGTGTGCCTGCCCCTTGAGGCACGTTTTCAAGCCTAAGAATTCCTATTTCCAAATTCGTGTCGCATCCTCAAATCGGGAGTCCCCCGATTGCTCAGCCAAATGCTACATGTTACATTGGAGACGCACAAGGTGTTCATGCCACTCATGGCTCCATTTGGGTTCTACTGGGTGTTCCCGCGTCCCGAGAACTTTTTCAAGCCTAAGTGTGCCTGATTTTGAATTCATATCCTATCTTTAAACCGGGAGTCCCACGACTGGGAGATTGATCTCTACGTGCTACGTTGGACTCGCATGAGGTGTTCATGCCACTTGCGGTTCCGTTTGGGTGCCGCTAGGGGTGACAGCCCCCCACTGCACATTTTTAAGTCTAAGTGTGACTATTTTTGAATTCGTGTCCTATCCTCAAACTGGGAGTCTCGAAGTTGTGCGAACGGTTACTATGTGTTACGATGGATGCACATGAGGTATTTGTGCCACTCGCGGTGCCATTTGGGTGCCGCAGGTCCACAACATGTTTTCAAGGCTAAGTGTGCCTATGTTTAAATTCATGTCCTCTCATCAAACTGGGTATCTTGCGATTTCATAACTAGTTGCAATGTGTTACATTGGACTTGTATGAGGTGTTCGTTCCACTCACAATGTCGATTGGATGCTGGTGCTCGCTCTCTCGCGACACGTTTTCAAGCCTAAATGTGCCAATATTGGAATTCGTGTCCTATCTAAAAATCGGTAGTCCCACAACTGAGTAGACGATTTTTACATGTTACATTCGATCCTCATGAGGTTTTCGTGCCACTCGTGATGCCATTTGGGTGCTGCTGGGGTGCCTGCCCCCCTGCGGCACATTTTTTAGCCTAAGTGTGCCTGTTTTTGCATTCATGTCCTATCCTTAAACCGAGAGCCACACGACCGCATGGAAGGTTGCAATGTGTTATGTTCTATGTGCATGAGGCATTTATGCCACTCATTGTACTGTTTGCGACCCTTTATGGGTGCCCGCCATACATTTACAAGAGTAAGTGTGCTTAAAATTGGGAGTCTCATGGATATACGAGTGACTGCGACATGTTACGTTGGATGTGCACGAGGTGTTTGTGCCACTCTTGGTGACATTTGGGTGCTGCTGGGGGTGCTCGATCCCCCGCAACACATTTTCAAGCCTAACTGTGCTTATTTTCAAATTCATGTCCAACCCTAAAATCGGGAGTCCTCAGGATGCACGGTCGGTTGCTTCGTGTTACGTTACACATACACGAGGTGTTCATGCTACTCGCAGTTTCATTTTGGTGTCACTGTGGGTGCCCACCTCTCGTAGCACGTTTCCAAGCCTAAGGATGTCTATTTTCGAATCTGAGGCATATCCACAAATCGGGAGTACCATGACGGTGTGATCGATTATTAGGTGTTAAGTTGGATACACACGAGTTATTTGTGCCACTTGCGGTGCCGTTTGGGTGCCGCTGGGGGGTGCTCGCCCCACGCGACCCATTTTTAAGCCTAAAATTTCCTATTTTCGAATTTGTGTCCTATCCTTAGACCGAGAGTCCCGCTGCTAGGTGGTCAATTTCTACATGTTATGTTGAATGAGCATGAGGTGTTCGTTCCACTCGCGATGCCGTTTGGGTTCCATTGGGGGAGCATGCCCCCGACATGTTTTCAAGCCTAAGGCTGCCTATTTTTGAAGTCGTGTCCTATTCTAAAACTGGGAGTCCCGCGACTGTACAAAGTTTGCTTGTTTTCAAATTCGTGTCCTCTCATCCAATCCGGTGTCCTAAGATTACACGTTCAATTGATAGGTGTTACGTTGGAGTCGCATGAGATGTTCTCCCACTCGCAATGCCATTTGGGTTCCACTAGGGGTGATCGGTTCCCACGGCTCATTTTCAAGACTAAATGTCCTTGTATTCAAATTTGTGTCCTATCCTGAAACAAGGAGTCCTGCAACTGCGCGATCGATTGCTATGTGTTGCGTTGGACGCTTACAAGGTGTTCATTCGACTCGCGGTGTTGTTTGGGTTCCACTGGGGGTTCCTGCCCCCACAACACGTTTTCAAGCCTAAGTGTGCCTATTTTTCAATTAGTGTCCTATCCTCAAACCGAGAGTCCTACGTCTATGCAACCGGTTTCTACGTGTTACATTGGATGCCCACAAGGTGTTCATGACACTCGTAGTTCCATTTGGGTGCCACTAGGGTGCCCGTCCCCCACGACACATTTTCAAGCGTAAGTGTCCCTGTTTTCAAATTCGTGTCCCATCTTGAAATCTGGAGTCCCCCAGCTGCGCGGCCAGTTGCTACACATTACGTTGGACACAGACGAGGTGTTATTGCCACTCGCGGTGCCGTTTGGGTGCCACTGGGGGTGCCTTTCTCTCGAGCACTATTTCAAGCCTAAGTGTGCTCGATTTCAAATTTGTGTCCTATCCACAAGCCAGGAGTACCATGGTTGCATGATCGATCGCTATGTGTTACGTTGAACTTGTAGGGGATGTTCGTACTGCACGCGGTTCCATTATGGTAATGCTGGAGGTGCCTACATGGTGCACGGTCGATTGCTACATGTTATGTTGGACGCTCACGGGGTATTTGTGCCACTCATGGTGATATTTGGGTGTCGCTGGGGGTGCCCCCCGAGGGAAATGTTTTTAAGCCTAAGTGTGCTTATTTTTGCATTCTTATTCTACCTTCAAATGGGGAGGTTGCATGGACGATTGCTACGTGTTATGTTGGACACACACGAGGTGTTCATGCCACTCACTATGCCGTTTGAGTGCCATTGGCGGTGCCCGTCGTATGTGTTTTAAGCCTAAGTGTGCCTATTTTTGAATTCATGTCCTATTCTCAAATCAGGAATCCCACAGATACACGATCAATTGTTAAGTGTTATGTTGGACGTGCATGAGATATTCATGCCACTTTTGGTGCCATTTGGGTGTCGCTGGGGTGCTCGCCCCTCACTGCACGTTTTCAAGCCTAAGTGCTATTGTTTTCAAATTCGTGTCGAACCTTAAAATAGGGAGTCCCCAGGTTGTGTAGATGGTTGCATCATTAGTGGGCGAGGTATTCGTTCCACTCGCGGTGCCATTTTGGTGCCACCGGGGGTACTCGCAGCACGTTTTCAAGATAAGGGTGTCTATTTTTGAATCCTAGTCCTATCCTCAAATAGAGAGTCCCATGGTGGTGCAATCGATTGCTAGGTGTTATGTTTGACGCGCTTGAGGTGTTTGTGCCACTAACGATACCATCTGTGTGACCCTGGGGTGCCCCCCCTTCGACCTATTTTTAAGCCTAAGTCTTTTTATTTTTGAATTCATGTCCTATACTCAAACCGAGACTCCTACTGCTACACGGTCGATTCATACATGTTATTTTGGATCCGCACAAGGTGTTCGTGCCACTCGCGATGCCGTTTGAGTAACGTTGGGGATGACCGGCCCCCGCAACATGTTTTCAGGCCTAAGTGTGCATGATTTTTAATTTGTGTCCTACCCATAAACCAGGATTCCCGTGAAGGCGCATCCAGTTACTATGCATTATGTTTGCCATGCATGAGGTGTTCTTCCCACTCGCCTGCTTGGCTGCCGCGGGGGGTGCCAACCTCCTCGCGATATGTTTTCAAGCCTAAGCGAGCTTAGTTTTGAATTTGTGTCCTATCCTCAAATCGGGATCCGCATAGATGCATGTCCAATTACTACTTATTATGTTGTATGCACACTAGGTGTTTGATCCACTCACAGTGCCATTTGGTTTATGTTGGGGGTGCCTATCCCCTGCGGTACGCTTTATGCCTAAGTGTGCATATTTTTGAATTCGTGTCCTATCCCCAAACCAGGAGTTCCATGGCTGCGCGATTGTTATGTGTTACTTGAATGCACATGATGAGTTAGGGCCACTCGCAGTGCCGTTTAGGTACCGTAGTTGGTGTCTGCCCCTCGCGTCACATTTCGAAGCCTACGTGTGCCTATTTTTGAATTCCTGTCCAATCCTCAAATTGGGAGTCCTTAGACTGCACGACTACTTTCTATATGTTACGTTGGATATGCACAAGGTGTTCGTTCCACTCGCGGTGCCGTTTGGGTGATGTTGGGTGGTGCTCACCTCTCGCGTCACGTTTTCAAGCTCAAGTATGCCTGTTTTTGAATTCATGTACTATCCTCAAGCTAGGATTCCCACGAATGCGCGACCGGTTGCTATATGTTACATTTGATAAGCATGAGGTGTTCGTGCCACTCGTGGTGCGGTTTAGGTGCTGTTGGGGTGCCTCCCGCTGCACATTTTCAAGCTTAAGTGTGCCTGTTTTCGAATTAGTGTCCTAACCTCAAATCGAGAGTACCGAGGCTATGCGACCAGTCGCTATATGTTATGTTTGAAGCGCACGAGGTGTTCGTGCCACTCGTGATGCCATTTGGGTTCCGCTGGGGGAGCCACCCCCAGCACGTTTTCAAGCCTTGTGTGCTTGTTTTAAAATTTTTCTCCTATCTTGAAATAGCGAGCCTAGTGGCTGCACGAGCAGTAGCTACATGATATGTTGGATGTGCATGAGTTGTTCATGCCACTTGCAGTGCCGCTGGGGTGCTCTTCCTGTCATGGCACGTTTTTAACCCTAAGTGTGTCTGTTTTAGAATTTGTGTCCTATCCTCAAGCCAACAGCCTTAGTGCTATGCTGTCGGTTTCTAGGTGTTACATTGAACGCGCACAAGGTGTTCGTGCCACTCGCAGTGCCGTTTGGGTGCCGCTGAGGGTGCTCGCGACACGTTTTCAAGTATAAGTGTGACTATTTTTGAATTCGTGTCTGTGCAGTCAGTTTCTAAATCTTACGTTGGACGTGCATGAGGTGTTCGTGTCACTCGCGATGCCGTTTGGATGCTACTGGGTTGCCTTCCCCATCGCGACATGTTTTCAAGTCTAAGTGTGCCTGTGTTTCAAATTCTAGTCCTCTCCTCAAATAGAGAGTCCTGTGGTTGCACGACCGATTTCTATAAGTTAATTGGATGCACACGAGGTGTTCATACCACTCTCTATGCCGTTTGGTGTCGTTGGGGGTGCCCGCCCCACTGCGGTACATTTTCAAGCATAAGTGTGTCTATTTTATAATTCGTTTCCTGTTCTCAAACTAGAAGTCCTGCGAATGTGGGCCCAGTGGCTACATGTTACGTTTGATGAGCATGAGTTGTCCGTTCCATCGCACTGCCATTTGGGTGCTGCTGAGGGTGCGCCCCACCTGCGGTGAGTTTTCATCCCTTAGTGTGTCGGTTTTTAAATTCGTATCCTATCCTCAAACTGATAGTACCGTGATTGTGTGGATGGTTGATACGTGTTATGTTGGATGTGCACGAGGTGTCCGTGTCACTCGTGATGCCGCTTGGGTGTCACTGGGATGCCTTCCCCCCGAGGCACATTTTCAAGCCTGAGTGTGCCTGCTTTCGAATTTGTGTCCTACCCTCAAACTGGGAGTCCCATGACTGCGCGGTCGGTTGCTATGTATTACGTTAGATGCACACGAGCAATTTGTGCCACTTGCGATGCTGTTTGGGTGCCGTTGGGGGTGCTTCCCTCACGATATGTTTTCAAATCAAAGTATGTATATTTTCAAATTTGTGTCCTCTCCTCAAGCCGAATGTCCCTCAACTGGATGATCGGTTGTTATGTGTTACGTCGGACATTAATAAGGTGTTCGTGCCACTCGCAGTGTCATTAGGGGTGCCCACCCCCCATGACACATTTTCAAGCCTAAGTGTGCCTATTTTCGAATTTGTGTCCTATCCTGAAATTTGGAGTCCCGCGATTGTGAGGCCAGTTGCTACGTGTTATGTGGGACGTGCATGGGGTGTTCATGCCACTCGTGGTACCGTTTGGGTGCCGCTGGGGGTGCCCGCCCAATCGGTACGTTTTCAAGCCTAAGTATGCCTATTTTTCAATTTATATTCCGTCCGATAACCAAGATTCATGCGGATGTGCAACCAGTTGCCACGTGTCACTTTGGATGCGTACAAGGTGTGTGCGACTTGCGAAGCCGTTTGGGTGCCGCTGGGGGTGCCCTCCCCCCGCTGCACATTTTCTAGCCCAAGTGTGCTTGTTTTCGAATTCATGTCCAATTCCAAAACCAAGAGTATCGAGGCTCTACGACTGGTTGCTACTTGTTACGTTGGACGTGCACAAGGTGTTTCTGCCACTCGTGGTGACGTTTGGGGGCTGTCGGGGGTACCTGCCCACCATGAAACGTTTTTAATTTTAAGTTTTCCTATTTTTAAATTCGCGTCCTATCCCAAAAAAGGGAGTCCCGCAGCTGCACCGCCGGTAGATATGTGTTTCATGGGACGGACACGGGGCGTCTGTGCCGCTCGCGGTGCCGTTTGGGTGCCACTGGGGGTTCCCCCTCGGAGAACATTTTCAAGACTGAGTGTGCCTATTTTCGAATTCATGTCATATTCTCAAACCAGGAGTTACGTGGATGTGCGATCGGTTTCTACATGATACGTTGGACGTGCACGAGGTTTTCTTGCCACTCGCAGTGCCGCTTGGGTTCCACTAGGGTTGTCGCCCCCGTAAAACATTTTCAAGCCTAAGTGTGCTTGTTTTTTAATTCATGTCCTATCCTTAAACTGGGAGTTCCACGATGGTGTGATCAGTTGATATATGTTAAGCTGGACGCACACGAGTTGTTCGTGCCACTTGTGGTGCCGTTTGGCTGTCGCTGGGGTGCCCTCCCGCGATCCATTTGTAGGCCTAAGTTTGCCTCCTTTAGAATTCATGTCCAATCTTAAAACTAGAAGTCCCAAGGCTATAGTCCAGTTTGCTACGTGTTATGTTGGACGCGCGTGAAACGTTCATGCCACTCGCGCTGCCATTTTAGGTGTCGCTGGGGGTTCCTTCCCCCCAATACTATTTCAACCCTAAGTGTGCCTATTTTTCAATCCATGTCCTATTCGTAAATCGGGATTCCCACGGGGGTGAGATCATTAGCTATGTGTTATGTTGGATGCGCACGAGGTGTTTTCGCCACTCGCGGTGCCGTTTGGTTGGTGTCGGGGTGCTCGCCCCCTCGATCCATTTTTAAAACTAAGCGTGCATGTTTTGGAATTCGTGTTCTATCCTCAAACCGAGAGTCCCTCTACTATGCGGTTGGCTGCTACGTGTTATGTTGGATGCGCAAGAGGTGTTTGTGCCATTCGTAGTTCTGTTTGAGTCCCGCTGGGGTTGCCCACCCCCGCAACACGTTTTCAAGCCTAAGTGTGCCTCTTTTTTAATTCGTGTCCTATCCTCAAATTTGAGTCTCAAGTATGGATGGCCGATTGCTACGTGTTACATTTGATGTTCATGAATTGTTAGTGCCACTCAGAGTGCCACTTGGGTGCCGCTAGGAGTGCCCAGCCCCGCGACACATTTTCAAGCCTAAGTATGTATATTTTCGAATTCATGTCCTATCTTAAAATACGGAGTCCCGTAGTTGTGTGAATGATTGCTTCATGTTACATTGGATGCCCATGAGGTGTTCCTGGGACTTGCAGTGCAGTTTGGATGCCACTGGGGGTGCCTGCCCCCGCGACACGTTTTTAAGCCTAAGTATCCCTGTTTTTGAATTCGTGTCCCATCCTCAAACTGGGAGTCCCCTATCTGCGCGGTCTATTGCTTCGTGTTATGTTGGACACGCACAAGGTGTTCGTGCCACTCGTAGTGCCGTTTTGGTGCTGCTAGGGGTGCTCGCCCCCTGGAAATACATTTTCAAGAATAAGTGTGCTTGTTTTCGAATTTTTGTCCAACCCTAAAACTGGGAGTCCCCAGTCTGCGTGTCCGGTTGATTTGTGTTACATTGGATGGGCACGAGGTGTTCGTTCCACTCGCGGTGCCGTTTTGGTGCCACTTGGGGTGCCCGCCCCCCGCATCATATTTTCAAGCCTAAGGGTGCCTGCTTTCGAGTCTGATTTCTATCCTCAAATTGGGAGTTCCATGGAGGTACATTAGATTGTTAGGTGTTACGTTCGATGCACACGAGGTGTTTGTGCCACTCGCAATGCCATTTGGGTTCCGTTGGGGGAGGGCCCCGGCACATTTTCAAGCCTAAGTGTGCCTATTTTTTAAGTCGTGTACTATTCTCAAATATGGAGTCCCACGGATGAATGATCAGTTGTTTCATGTTATATTGGACATGCATGAGGTGTTCGTGCAAATCTCGGTGCCGTTTGGGTTTCGCTGGGGGAGCCCCCCCCCCCCCCCCCACGGCACATTTTCAAGCCTAAGGGTGCCTATTTTTGAAGTCGGTTCCTATTCTCAAATAAGGAGTCTTGCGACTGTACAATCAGTTGAAACGTGTTACTTTTTATGAGCATGAGGTGTTCGTGCCACTCGAGGTGCCGTTTCTGTGCCATTGGGGGTTCCCGCCTCCCCTCGGCATGCTTTCAAGCTTAAGTGTGTCTATTTTTGAATTCGTGTTCCTATCATTTAAATTAGAAAGTCTCACGGTGGCATGCCTGATTGATATATGTTACGTTGGATGAGAAGGAGGTGTTTGTGCCACTTGTAGTGCCATTTGTGTGCCACTGTGAGTGCCCTCCCCCCATGACACGTTTTCAAGCCTAAGTGTGCCTGTTTTTTTAAATTCGTGTCCTATCCTTAAATCGGGAGTCCCGTGGTTGTGCAACCGGTCACTACGTGTTACGTTGGGTTCACACAAGGTGTTCATTCCACTCCCAATGCCATTTGGGTTCCGCTAGAGGTGCCCGATCATCGCAATCCATTTTTAAGCCTAAGTGTGTTTATTTTCAAATTCGTATCCTATGCTCAAATCGAGAGTCACATTGCTACGCGGTTCCATTGATACGTGTTATGTTGGATGCAAAAACATGTGCATGCCTCACATAGTGCCATTTGAGTGCAGTTGTGGTGCTCACGCCCCCGTAACACATTTTCAAGCCTTAATGTGCCTTTTTCGAATTTGTCTCCTATCCTCAAACTGAGAGTCCCGCAGTTGGGCAGCCGGTAGCTATGGCCTAAGTGTGCCTATTTTTGAATTCATGTCCTATCCTCAAATCAGGAGTCCTATGGCTAAAATAACGATTATTACGTGTTACGTTGGATGCCCACGAGGTGTTCGTGCCAATCAAAGTGTCGTTTGGGTGCCGTTGGGAGTGCTCAGCCCCACGATACATTTTTAAGCCTAAGTGTGCTTGTTTTCGAATTCGTGTCCCATACTCAAATTGGAAGTCCCCTGACTGTACTGAAAGTTCCTATATGTTAGCGTTGGACACCTACGAAGTGTTCGTCCCACTCATAGTGACGTTTAGAAGCCCTCCCACAGGTCACTTTTTCAAGCCTAAGCGTGCCTGTTTTTGAATTCGTGTCCTATCCTCATACCGGGGATACCACGACTGCGCGGTTGATCGCTACATGTTAAGTTGGATGTGAAAAAAGTGTGCATGCCACTCGTGGTGTTGTTTGGGTGCCGCTGGAGGTGATTGTCCCCCGCGGCATGTTTTCAAGCCTAAGTGTGCTTATTTTTTAATTCGTGTCCTATCCTAAAACTAGGAGTCCTATGACTACGCGACTGGTTGCTATGTGTTACGTTGGATGCACATGAGGTATTCATGCCACTCGTGGTGCCAATTGGGTGTTCCTGGAGGTGTATGCCCCCCTTGGCACATATTCGAGCCTAAGTGTGCTTATTTTCAAATTTGTGTTCTATCCTCAAACTAGGAATCCCGCAGCTGCGCGATCGGTTGCTATGTGTTACGTTGGATGTGCACAAGGTATTTCTGCCACTTGTGGTTCCGTTTGGGTGACGTTGGGGGTGTCGTCTTCCCACGGCCCATTTTTAAGCCTTAGTGAGCTCATTTTCATATTCATGTCCTCTCCTCAAACCAGGTGTCCCGCAACTGCATGTCCACTTTCTACATGTTATGTTGGACTCACGCGAGGTGTTTGTGCCACTTGTAGTGCCGTTTGGTTATGGATGGAGGTTCCCTCCCCTCCCCCCCCCCCCCCCCCCCCACGTTACATTTTCAAGCCTAAGTGTGCTTGCTTTTAAATTAGTGACCTGACCTCAAATTGGGAGTCCCGAGGCTACATGCCAGGTTGCTACGTGTTATGTTTGATGTGCACGAGTTATTCGTGCCACTCGCGATGCCGTTTGGGTGCCGCTAGGGGTTCTCTCCCCCCACGACATATTTTCATGCCTAAGTGTGACTATTTTCAAATTCGTATCCTTTCCTCAAACCTGGTGTCCCGCAACTACACGGTTGGTTGCTATGTCCTACGTTGGACTCGCGATAGGTTTTCATGCCACTCACAGGGCTGTTTGGGTGCCGCTGGGGGGAGCCCGCAACATGCTTTCAAGCCTAAGCATGACTGTATTCAAATTCGTGTGCTATCCCAAAATCGGGAGTCCTACAGCTGCGTGGTCGATTGCTACATGCTACGTTGGATGCAAACGAGGTGTTCGTTTCACCCACAATACTGTTTGGTGGCCTCTAGGGGTTTCCGTAATACGTTTTCATGTTTGAGTGTGCCTATTTTCGAATTCATGTCCTATCCTCAAATCTGGAGTCTCGCGAACACGCAAATGATTATTACGTGTTACGTTGGATGCGCATGTGGTTTTCTTTTGACTCGTGGTGCCATTTGGTTGCCATTGGGGGTGCTCGCCCACCCGGGGCATGTTTTTAAGATTAAGTGTGCATTTTTTGAATTCGCATCCAACCCTAAAACTAAGAGTCCCAAGGATGTATTGCCGGTTGCTTCGTGTTACATTGGACGCGCATGAGGTGCTTGTGCCACTTGCGATGCCATTTTGGTACCGTTGGGAATGCCCTCCCCTCGCAGCACATTTTAAAGCTTAAGGGTGATTATTTTGGAATCTGTGTCCTATCCTCAAAGAAGGAGTCCCACGGATATGTGGTCGATTGCTAGGTGTTACATTGGACACTCCTGAGGCATTTGTTCAACTCGCGGTTCCGTTTGGGTTCCGCTGGGGGTACCTACCCCCCGCGACCTGTTATTAAGCCTAAGTGTGCTTGTGTTTCAAATTCGTGTCCTATCCTCAAACTAAGAGTCTCGATGCTATGTGGTTGGTTGTTATGTGTTATGTTGGATGTGCACGAGGTGTTCGTGCCACTTGCGGTGCCGTTTCAGTGCCACTGGGGTGCATTCCTCATGTAGCACATTTTTAGGCCTAAATGTGCCTATTTTTGAATTCGTGTCCTATCCTCAAATCGGGAGTCCCCTGGCTATGCGATCAATTGCTCTGTGTTACATTGGACGCACATAAGGTGTTCGTGCCACTCACCCACTTGGGTTCTTGCCCATTCACGATGCATTTCCAAGCCTAAGTGTACCTATTTTTGAATTCGTGTCCTATCCTTAAACTGAGAGCTCCGTGTCTACTCGACTAGTTGATACTAGTTACGTTGGATGCGCACGAGGTGTTTTTCCACTCGCAATTACGTTTGGGTGCTGCTGGAGGTGCCCACCCTCGCGGCATATTTTTAAGCGTAAGTGTGCATGTTTTTGAATTCGTGTTTGATCTTAAAACCGAGAGTCCTTCGGCTGTGCAGTCGGTTGTTAAGTGTGATATTGGACGAACACAAGTTATTCGTGCCACTTGGGGTGCCGTTTGGGTTTGGCTGGGAGAGTCCACCCCCCGCGGCACGTTTTCACGACTAAGGGTGTCTGTTTTCGATTTCGTGTACAATACTCAAACCAGGAGTACCATGGATGAACGACCAATTGATACGTGTCACGTTGGATGCACACGAGGTGATCGTGCCACTCACGGTGCCATTTGAGTGACGATGGGGGTGCCCGACCCCGCAGCACGTTATCAAGCCTAAGTATGCCTATTTTCGAATTAGTGTTCTATCATCAAACTGGGACTCCATAGCTATGTGACCGGTCGTTAAGTGTTACATTGGACGTGTGTGAGATGTTCATTCTACTCGCGGTGCCATTTGGATTCCGCTAGAGGTTCCAGCCCCCCGCGACACATTTTCAAGCCGAAGTGTGTCTGTTTTCGAATTCGTGTCTTATCATTAAAATTTGGGAGTCTTGCGGTTGTGTGGATGATTGATACATGTTACGTTGTATGTGCACGAGGTGTTCGTGCCACTCACGGTGACATTTGGGTGCTGCTGGGGGTGGCCGCCCCCGACACATTTTCAAGACTAAGTGTGCCTATTTTCGAATTCGTGTCGTATCCTAGAACTGAGAGTCCCATGAATGCACAAATGATTGTTATGTATTACGTTGGATGCGTATAATTTGTCCGTGCCACTCACAGTGAAGTTTTCATGTCGCTTAGGGTGCCTGCCACCCCTCAAGGCACATTTTCAAGCCTTAGTGTGACTGTTTTTGAATTCGTGTCTTATCCTCAAATAGGGAGCCCCATGGTGGTGCGATCAATTGCTACATGTTACATTATACATGCATGAGGTGTTTCTAACACTCGTGGTGTAGTTTGGGTGCTGCTGGGGGTCCCCCCCGTCACGTTTTCAAGCCTAGGTGTGATTGTTTTAAAATTTGGGTCTTATCCTAAAACTAGGAGTGTACCGGATGTATGTCGGCTGCTACGTGATATGTTGGATGTGTACGATAAGTTCGGACCACTCGCGGTGCCATTTGGGTAACGTTATGGGTGCCCGCCTCCCGAAGACACATTTTTAACTCTAAGTGTGTCTGTTTTTCAATTCGTGTCGAATACTCAAACTGGGAGTCCCGTGGTTGCATTATAGGTTGTTGATGTGACACCCCGCCTAATTAAATACCGGGCGATCACTCCTTTATTAAATTAAAATTAAGGTGAACAGTTGGTTCATTCTTAGCATCACTGTCGTGAAAATAAATTTTTCCAAATTAACACCCTACTTAATTAAGCTAAGTGTCAAAACCATTTTTCGACATTTCTGACCAATTTTATTTTTAAAGAAAAATTATTTATTTAATTAGTAACAACATATTCAATAAGTAATAATCATACAACAATTATCTTGGAACATAATCCGATTACCTTAAACATTCAACATACAAAATCCCAACATTTAAAACTTAAGGTAAAACATACATGATGAATAAATCCCAAAGTAACTACTAGAAATAACTGAAATACAAATGTCCCACAAAACAGATAAATAGTGGAAAGGGCGACACATGCCCCAATAACTGAGAATCATAGGAGTGGAATCAAGTATATGAAATCGTCTAAGCAAGTGGCCTGCAACTCCCACCTAAGCTGCAGCACGTTCCTTCCAAGGGATCCTAAGCAAGACGCCCTTGTGGCTGGGCACCGGTAGTACATACATATATATACAAGAGAGAGAGAGAGAGAGAGAAAACGGGTCGGAGCCCGATAGTGTATATGATTTAAAAATTGTTTAGAAAGTATTTAAATTGATACAGGCCAATGCAATAACATATTAGTTCGACACTCTCTTGAGAAATTCTCACCTCTCTTATAATGTGCACACCTATCGCACTAACCTTCCCAGTGGTCTATCTCATCATATGTCACGCTATCCTTTCCCAATTGTTTACTTTTCTTAGATTACTCGCATGATTCAAAATTTAACGATTCAATTGTTTGAAAAGAATATTTCAATTAGTAACCAAAGTTCTCATTTTAACTTTATAAATCAATAAAGTTTTCCAGTGTCATATTATACTTTCTCAAAACAAGTATTTACAATTTGAGTCATCAACCATGTCCTACATATCACATCACAGTAGGCAGTTCCAGATTTCAGAATTTCATATATATATTAACTACTCATAATTATATATATATATATATCACAACAGCACCCCAAATAAAAACTATGGTGAGGGCATACTCTACTATCCAAACCCCATATCACTCATATTAAGGGGAATACAAATTCAGAATCACTCTCGAATTGTATTAACACATACTCAAACAATATTGAGGTGAAGCATAGATTCCAAGTCTCTAAGAGGATGGCATATGGCTGCGTCTCTTAGGTCCATCTGAACTATCACTGCGATAGCCTGTACCAACAATATCTATACACAAACAAAATGAGGAGAAACATAGATTCCAAGTCTCTAAGAGGAAAGCACATACCCGCATCTCTTAGGACCGTCTGAACTATCATTCCGATAGCCTGTACCAAGGATATCTATCTTCTAGGGTACAAGTCAATATCCCCCATAAAGGTCCCATCGAGATAAGACTGTCCCAGCGCGGAAACCTCAGGGATAGCAAGTAGCGTGGGCATGATTTTCATACATAGATAGTATATGCATACACAATCATATAACTATACTAATATTACCATATCAATAATGGGTAAATTCTCAATTCCCATAATTACGACATTTGTATTTATTTCTCATTATTTAGTTATCACGTATAACCATTTACATCTTATTTTAATTTGAGGAACTTTTCCACTTACTACATAACGCTCATGGATTCTATCCTCCCAAGTATAAAATTTAGTAGGTATACACATTTGTCCCAAAGTAACTCTCTTACGTGTCTCTCTCTTTAAATCATAAATTCACCGACCCTTATGTAATTATCCCAAAATACAATCTTTGCCCGATATCAAGGGTCCCAAAATCTATTCACATGTCCTAATGGTCTTCCCTATCTCTCAAAACATTTTATTAAGGATGTCCAAGAAATATCTCACGATAAATTGAATTTAACTCATTTAAAAAGGGAAATAGGAGTCTGCCAGGAGGGGTCGATCGATCGAGGTCTGGGGCTCAATCGATCGATCAAGCAGGTATTGCGATTTCTGCAGAATTGCAGTTACGGGTTCTAACACATTTCTTCATCCAAATTTAAGTTTTACATTCCCAAACGTCCAAAGATTCATCCTACTAACCTTATATCATCATACTAAGTATTTCCAACATAAAGCATGTGGATTTCTATCACTATACATGGATTAACAGCCCAAAATTATCATAATTATCAAGAACCCTAGAATTCTCTTAAACATAGTTCTAACAAGTATTTCCAGAAATTTCTTCTTTTAAACATCATAAATTCGTGGGTAATTCCTCTACATGGCAAGGGTTTCCAGAATTATCAAATTATCCATCACTACATGCAATTTCCTAACTCATATCTTAGGTTTCTTCCATAAAAACTCATCCTAATTACTCCTAAACTAATATAAAAGATGCACCAATGAAATAAGAAAGATAAACACTTGCCTGGAATTTTTGGTGTTCTGATTTGCAGATGTTTTTGATGTGGTTGTGTTCCCCGTCGCGCGATCTACGCGTTGGTGGTGACGGCGGTGCAATCGGAGGTGTTCTTGGTCTAGAACTCCTTGGAGAGCTTCTCCTCTTCCTCTCCAATGGCCGTCATTAGTATTTGTTTGTGTTAAACCTAGAAGATAACATTTCCCATCTGATATAATCCTATAAAATTCGTGGGTTTAGTTACCCATAATTACGAAATGTCCAAAACGCCCTCCCGGGGTACTAATTAGGCCTAAAAACGCCCCGAGACCCAAACTAAACCCCCGGGTACACTTTTCTTACTATCTCAACCCTTCCGGACACTTTGGAGCACTCAAAACGATCATACGAGCAACTTATAATTTATTCACTTTTATAAATCAATATTTAGTCCCGACACGACACAGGCGCGTCCCGACTTAAATTTCCATAATTGTCATTTTATTCCCACGTGACAATATTATAAAAATAAATCTCATATATTACTATACTCATCCAGTAACATTCAACAAATAACAAATTTCCAATAATTACTAACTCTCGTCACGCTAGTAAATATTTAAAGCAACATTCCGGATTAAAATTAAATTAATTTATCTCAATTAAATTTAATAAATCCTTAAATTTAAAAGCCATGAAAATACGGGGTATTACAGTTTCCTATTATGTTGGACGAACACGAGGTATTCGTGCCACTCGCATTTCCGTTTAGGTGCCCCTGGAGGTGCCCGCACCACGTTTTCAAGCCTTAGTGTGCTTGTTTTTGAATTCGTGTTCTATCCTCAAATCGGGAGTCTCGTGGCTACATGTCCAATTGCTACGTATTGAATTAGATGCACACGAGGTGTCCGTGCCACTCGTAGTGCCATTTGGTTTCCCACCCCCCGAGGCATATTTTCAAGCTTAAGTGTACCTGTTTCTAAATCCGTTTCCTATTCTCAAGCCGGGAGTCCTCTAGAGGCACCATTGGTTGCTACATGTTATGTTGGACATACACGAGGTGTTTGTTCCACTCACAGTGCCGGTTGGGTGCTGCTGGAGGTTCCATCCCCCCCGTGACACGTTTTTAAGCCTAAGTGTGCCACTTTTCAAATTCATTTCCTATCCTCAAATCGTTATTCCCGCGATTTCATGGCTAGTTTCTAAGTTTACGTTGGATGCGCATGAGGTGTTCATGCCACTCGCGGTGTTATTTGGTTGTTGATGGAGGCGCCCGCCCCCACGACACATTTTTAAGCCTAAGTGTGCCTTCTTTTGAATTCGTGACCTATCCTCAAGTAGGGAATCTGAATTCTGCACAATCGATTGCTACATGTTACAATTGATGTGATGAGCTATTCGTGCCACTCGTAATGCCGTTTGGGTATTGTTGGGGGTGCTCGCGCCCTCGCGGCACATTTTCAAGCCGAAGTGTGCCTATTTTCGAATCCGTGTCCTATTCTCAAATCAGTAGTCCCTCGGATGCACGACCAGTTGCTACGTGTTATGATGGACGTGCATGAGGTGTTTGTGCCACTCGCAGGGCCGTTTGGGTTCCCTCCCCCAGCAACACCTTTTCAAACTTAGGTGTGCCTGTTATTGAATTCATGTCCTATCTTCAAATAGAAAGTCCTGAGGCTAGATGGATGGTTCCTGCATGTTATATTTGACACATACGAGGTGTTCATGACACTTATAGTGCTATTTGGGTGACGCTAGGGGTGCCCGCCCCCCAACATCACATTTTCAAGCCTGAGTGTGCCTATTTTTTAATTCGTGTCCTATCCTCAAACTGGGAGTCCCGTGACTGTGCAGTCAATTAAGATGTGTTACGTTGGACATGCACGAGGTGTTCGTGCCACTCACAGGGCCATTTGGGTGCCGTTGGGGGTGTTCACCCCCCGCATAACGTTTTCATGAATAAGTTGTATATTTTTGAATTCGTGTGCTATACTGAAACTGGGAGTCCCGCGGTTGCATGGCCAGTAGCTACGTGTTACATTGTATATCGACGAGGTTCTCATGCCAATCCTGGTGCCATTTGGGTGCCTCAGAGAGTTCCCATCCCCTCCCCCCGCAACATGTTTTGAAGCCTAAATGTGACTATTTTCGAATTCGTGACCTATCCTTAAACCAGGAGTCCCTCATGTACATACATGTTATGTTGTATACACATGAGGTTTATGCCACTCACGGTGTAGTTTGGGTGTCTTGGGGGGTTCCTTCCCCTGGAGGCACTTTTTCAAGCCTAAGTGTGCCTATTTTTTAAATTCGGGTCCTACCCTAAAATCGGGAGTCTCACGACTACGTGTACGGTTGCTATGTGTTATGTTATATGCGCACAAGAATCTCATGACACTTGTGGTGCCATTTAGGAACCGCTGGGGTGCCTTCCCCCCAATGGCACATTTTTAATCCTAAGTGTGCCTGTTTTTTAATCAGTGTCTAATACTCAAAACCGTGAGTCCCGCCACCATGCGACTGGTTGCTACCTATTATGTTTGATGTGCACGAGGTGTTCGTGCCACTCGTTAAGAAATTTGAGTACTGCTGGAGGTTCCCTCCCCCGCAGCACGTTTTCAAGCCTAAGTGTGCCTATTTTTTTTTATTGTATTTCACATACACATCGTGCTAATCTAGATAGACACTACACTAGTCTTGACACTTTACCAAGTTTTATACTCCATACAGAGCCTAAGATGGTGAATCCCAAATATGAGGTGGATTACAAATCCATCGACGATTACGCCTGGTACACCTCTCAACTGATTGTCCATGATCAATATCTGACCGTGAAGCTCTTAAACTTCCCCGAATCTTATGAAGGAACCACATGAAGCATTAGATTCCCACCCACCACCCACCTCACATTGATCATGCCATGTAATGGCCCCCGCTATCCATTATATAATAAAAATTAGTTTTAATCGTGGCCCAAGTGAAAAATATTTCAAAACCTTTTGTAGGACTTGGGAGCACTTGTGATATTTTATAGCTTTATCCTTTTCATTCTCACAAACCACATATCTTGGCTTATGCATATAGGACATTTATCCTTCTCTTTGTGTTCATTGTGGTAGGATATGAAATCATACTTGCATGCATGAATAGATTTGTATTTCAAACCCAAACCCTTTAACCTCTTCTTCATAGTAGACAATTGTCTAGTAATATGTTCTCTTTGGGGAGAATTTCTTTGACCCATTTAAGAATTACGGTGATGCCATTCCTAGACAAAAAAAATTGACTCTTCAAATTATGTAAACAATCATTGCATATAATACCACGTGATCTTCATTGAAATATTTATACAACGATCTAGCCACGTCGGCTTTCAACCGTATGTATTCCCGATCTCTTAGTAGTTCAACATTCAATTGTTCATTTACTTGGTCATAATTCACATTATCCGTATCCATAGGTTGGTTGTTTTGATGGTTGTGGAGTCCGTAAGCATCATCACGTAAGTCGATCAATGGACTATATGTTGGTGAATTTCGTACCACTTCTAGTCGTTGTGGTTCCGTTATGCTATCTGGTACCGATAATTATTCTAGAACATAAGGTATTCCCCACATTATTAAATTCAACAAAGCATATTCCAATGACTAATATTTTTCATTCATACAACGGGTGCATGGACACGGACACGGACACGGAATCTTTTCACTTTTAAGATTTTTGGAAGCGTATTTAACAAATTCTTGAAAGCCCTTTACATGATTATTTCTTATTCGATTAGTCTCTCCCATCCACTCTTTGTATTGTGGTAAATCCATGTAATAATTTTCAAATTTCAATCCCGTGTTAATAGGTTAAAACAAATGTCATGTTGTATACAAGAAAATAAATGATTACAAAAATATTATTACAACTGAAACAAAAAAAAATATTATTACAACTGAAACAAAAACAATATTCTTACAACAGAAACAAAAAAAATATTATTACAACTTAAACAAAAAAAATTTATTACAGCTAAAACGAAAGAAATTATTCTTATAACTTGACCAAGAGATAAACTGTCCAAGTAATAAAGGATTCTGCATAATTCCTCAATTCCTTCCCTTCCCCGTTGTCAACGTACACAGGTATATCTTCGCAACCATTGTATATTTGATTAACCATTATTTGAGCCTCACCCATGTCCAAATCTAGATCGTGTAGTGGAGTTCTGGAAACTACGGAGATGAGTGTGTACAAGCCAGCAATCCATGTATTGCCTTTATCCCTGAAATGGTACTGTTGTCCATAGTCACCGTGAGTTATTGACGATGATCCATGTCCCGTGACAGGCGGAGGCACGGGGAAGGGGAATGTTGGAGGAGTCGACATTTGGGAGGGGTATGATGAAGGAGGCGGGAATTTATTATCTTTGTCCCATCGAGCATGAACGTATAAGTTGGCCGAATTTGGTTATTTATCGGCATCTGGACCATCCTTTATCCTATTCCTCCATTCATTCTTCAAATCCTCATATGATTTGGAGCCCAGCCTGTGGATTAATTTTTTTTACCCTATTTTATTTGTTTTTCTCTCTTTGGGTTAACTTTTTCTCCTTTGCCACATTCTCCAAAAAATTATTCCACTGCTCTATCGGTATTCTAACATTGGAAGGCATTCTTTTGAAGCCAAAATATCGGAGCTTGCTGCCTCCTTAGGGAGATGTTTCTTTCGAAGGTATCTCATATATTTCCTCAATGATTTAGCAACTCGAGAAAGAACATTCTTCTTAGAATGGTCGGGAAATGAGAAATGTATGCATAGTTGATCATATATGTCATCTTTGATGGATTAATCAACAAGGTTCCAATTTTATTGTCTACCGACTCCACGTTCATTTTTTCCAGCGATAAGCACTCGACTTTAAAGTTTAACAGGTCATTACTATCACCCGTTGGGTTATTCCCGAGAAGGGAGAACCTAATGGGCTTCTTTTCATTTGAGCGGGAGGTGTTGGGAGCGCTGGATGGGGGCGTTGCATCAACAAGAGTGTTGGATGTGGGCGTTATAGCACTTGGGGTTGGACTTGGTCTGGAGTGAACCACTGGGGGATTTGTGAATTTCTTAGCCATTGGTGTTGAGAATTTTGATTGTGCACGAGATGAGGAACCTCATTTGGGTGTCACCTCACCACATTGTACCTTTTGGTTGTTTCCTCTCGACATTAACTACATAAATAAAAGGCCATAAGCGACTAAATAATTATAGTAATATGAAATTATAACTAATTAATCAAGCTTATGACTACACATATAAATATATATATATATATATATATATATATATATATATATATATATATATATATATATATATATATATATAGATAGAGAGAGAGAGAGAGAGAGAGAGAGAGAGAGAATAAAACTTGAGCTAGATGGAATAAAACTTTGAACGTGTGAAAAAATTGTTTAAGTGTTAAACAAAGTATATATAGCCATCTCGAAAGCGACTAACATTTTGTTTTTAGACGCATGGCTATTTTAAAAGTAATGATGGCTTTTAGGAAAATGGACTTTTCAAAGATAACCCTAACTCACCATGTGACAATAAGGCGAAAGAGGTGGCAGATGATTAGACTTAAACATTAATTGATAACAAGCATAAAAACGTGGGTAGGTTATTTACAAAATAAGGGTTTCATGGTCTTTTATTTTCAATGTGAACCCAAGTTTGATGGCTACAAGCTCCCACACATCAAGTTTGTTTACAAAGAGTTCCCACGGATCAAGCTTGTTAGTAATAAGTTCCCACAGATTAACTTAATTCGTATTCACACAAGGATATGTTTGCGGAGTAGAGGTTTTTTGGGCAAGGTTTTTCGTACAGATATTTCTTTCCCGAGTAATAAATTTCTCTAAGAAGGGGAAAATATAAAGGGCTTAAAAATAAAATAGTAATTATAGATAATTTCCCTTATTAAAGTAAACTAGAGGAGGATTCAACAAAATTTAATGAGATTACAAATTAATATAAAGACTAAAGTGAGATAACTCATAGGCCAGCTCGAGGAAAGGCAAAGGAAGCTGGAGGAAGCACAGACGAAGCTGGAGCAAGAGCAGAGGAAGTTGGAAGCAAACGGACCAGTCCAAATGTTAAAGGAAGGCACAAAGTAAGCCTTCCAAAGGTTGTTGTGCGAAGTATCTTTGTATTTCGTTTTGACTTAAGACATAATGTAATATTGGTGAGGCAGCTCGGTATCTGCGAAGGACCATGTTTGGCAGGACTACATAGAGCTTCAATGCTCTACCGAACAACCTCACTTAAGGAACCTTTAAGGGAACTAGTTTGGAGGATTGAAGATACACCAGGTAAAACACCAGCTACTCTGAGAGAGCATTAGCCGAAAAAATATGTTGCAACCAACCACTAGTTCCCTCGACTAAATATGTTAATGAGTGGCGTGGGGGAAATGACGTAGAGAAGTATTTTCTGACATAAAGGAATATTCCATTTACACATAATTCCATGATAGCAGGGTTTATATAATGTATTGGACAAAACGATCATTACTTTTTCGTTGAAGTAATATTTTCGACCATAGTGGGAGACAACTTTAGGCCAAGTTGAACAGTTTGTCCCCTATTGGAGGATTGATGGGGGACCAATATGGTCATTCTAACCTATTGGAGGATGTATGGGGGACCAATATGGGTGTATCTAGAGTTCTCGGTTCTCTATCCCTCCAGCTAGTTATTTCAAGAGTTCATTTAATGTTCTAAATAAATTATACTAAATGCTTGTTATTGAGTTATACACGAGAGTTTGTGAGCTTACAGTAAAGAGTTTGGTTTATTGCAATTGATTTTATTCCTTCATTGTCAATAGCATCTTGTTTGTTAAATTATTGCCAAAAATAGAGGTTGCACCTCAGTTTCTATTTAAGCACCCTAGTACTAAGAGAACTGCTCCCTTACAATCTATAAATTGTAGTTAATATTAGATAAAGAAAATCTCTTTGGTCAAATTTTCTTAAGGCCAAATATTTCAAAAAGACATCTCTCATCAGATGAATATTAGTTCAAATTATTCTAAAACATGGATAAAATTCTTCAATGTGGAGATGAATTGGAACCTCATTTTAAATGAGTTATAGGATAGGGTTCATTTATGTAGTATTTCATAATTTAATTCATTTTGTTAATAACTCTCACGGTACATAGGTTGGGGGAGAAGATTGAGAACTTTGGTTTTTGATGAATGGAACAACTACAAAATTAGTTTCCATTAAAATTATGATGAATGGGAATTATTAATAAATGATTTTAAAATACCTAAATAATCAAATAGCTTGTTGTGGAGAGGAAATGAAAAATGGTGTGATGCACTACTAACTTTTGTGAGTATGTTAGAAATAAAATCTATAAATTTCTCTTGAGCTAAAAATATTGTAACATAGTGTGAAATCAAAATCATTCCAAGTCAAAAAGATTTTGTAAGATAACAACACAATTGATATATGACCATACTTCACTATCTTCTCTCTAATATACTTTAGATAAAAACAAGCACTAAATATATAATGAGATATATTACAAGGATTTTAGCTTCCATTCAATCATAACCTTAAGTCCACAAACATTGAAATGAATATGCAAGCCCAAAATCCAAGATTTAGAAAGTTCTCAATATACTATTCATATCCTAATAATACCCAAGAATGAATCATAAACCAAAGAATAACAAAATCATGATCATCAACATCACGTAAGTAAAAATACCAACCTAAGAAAGATACATAAATTAACAATCATTAGAAGTTCAACCATAAAGAAACACACTCAAACTATGTCAAAGTTTAACCCATTTCAAATCAATCAAGCATCAAAATAAGTCTATCATAACCATATATATAAGCAAAGCTTTAGATAATCATACAAAAGTAACATCAGATTTATATGAAGACCATAGATATAATTAAACTCCAAAAGACCTTCCCAAAGATTTGAAGATCCATAGGAATTATTTTAAATTTAAATGGTCTCGTATATGCTTAATATAACCCGCCTAAACCTTCCCCAAAACCTTAACCAAGTTAAAACAACGTGAACAACTAAACAAGGAGTTTTAGTCGACCTAGAGTTGACTCAAGGTAGAGTCGAATAAAACTACCTACTTGGTATTGTGTTATTTGAATGTGAAACCACCTTAGAGAGAGGACTTTGAGTCGAATCTATGAACTTTGAGTTGACTCAAAGTGTGTTTAAAGAAAAATTTCCAATGGCTAGTTTTCCAATTTTCAATCCCACAAAAACCAAAAATTACCATATTACTATCCAATGTCAAATGTTCTAAATGACCTATAAAAAGAGACCTTATGTTCTTTCATTAAACAAAAAAGCTTCCTACAACATCTCCATTGATCAAAGTTCTCTTTCCAAGCTTGTGTCTATTTACTTGATCTTTCTAGAGAGAGAAACCAAGTCCCAGACCCATTCTAAAGTGAGAGTTTCAAACTCAAAACTCCATTGAATATAACATCCACCCAAAGACATTATGAGATTAAATATTCTTACTCAACTACCTCTTTATTCAAAGATATAGACCCAATACTCTTGTTTTCTAAAAAACCAATCCAATATCCCCTTGATAAATATACTTGTTATTATATTGTTGTTTACATTTCTAAAAATGAAAAGCAAACCCATTTTACACTTATTTGAGTAAACAAAATTTTCTTTAGGATTTGGTCAAAAAAATTGTTATTATTTAAGGTGAACTCCATTGTACCACTTGGGGCAAGGACGCCTATTTTCCTTTATTGGTTATGGATTGAAAGGTGATATAATTCCTTATGAGCTTTTTATTTCCGCCTTAGTGAACTAGTGATAATGAAGTTTCTCGATTACCATCTCGAGCGTGAATGTAGGCAAAGGTCGGACCACCTTAAAACTTTAGTTTTAGTTCCTCTAAACGCTCTATATTAATAATTTATGCTTGTTGATGAATTAATTTTACTTGAATCGATCTTATTGCATTTAATATTTGAAGAAATTTAGGAAAGTTTACAATTGCCATTATTTTACATATACCTAAATCACCTCTAGGTATTGTTCAGGTCAAATATTGGCATCAAATCCTAGCTCAAAGGTACTTACTTATGAAAAAGTATATTACTGATTTTAAAAACTGTAGTGGAAATTTTACCAAATGTATTCATTGTCGAAGGAAAATACACAAACGGACCCTTATTTTTTAGGGACATAAATATAGATTTTGGAAAAATAGAATGCAATGGTTTGTTCAAGCCCATGACTATGAAACATGGAGATTTGTAGTTAATGGTCCATACATACATATGAAAATTATGGATAACACTTCCATACCAAAAGATGATATTGAACACACTTAAGACGATGCTAGAAAGTTCAAATCAATTCTAAAGAAATAAACATTCTTTCTTTTTCACTATCAATGAATGAATATAAAAGTGTCTCTTATTGCACACCTCCAAAAGAAATGTGGGACACTCTTGAAATCACATATGAAGCAACATCTCTAGTTAGAGAAGATACAAATAGGACACTCATACATTATTATGAACCGTTTCAATGAAAGAAGAAGAATCAATCAATGAAATGTATGATATATTTAATACTATTATAAATAAACATCCAAATCTTAGTGGAAAACGTTCTAACAAATAAAAATCTAGAAATATTTTTAGGTCAATGCCAATGAAGTGACATTCCAACAAGATAGTCTTTCAATCATAAATACAAATGGGAGATATGTCATTGAATCTCTTATAGCATATGAAATAGAGTTCAAAGAGAGAGAAAAGGGACAAAAATGATCAAAAGATCTTGTCTCTCCGAGGAAATCAAGTGAAATGAAATTATTCCACAGATGAAATGGGGGGATTATTTATTAAAAATTCTAGAACTTTCTTAAATATCAACAAAAGGTTGGTCACAAGAAACCAAGATACACAAATGTTTTGGATGCAACAAATACGGGCACTTTGTTGTGGAGTGTCCAAAAGACAAAATGGAAAGAAAAAAGGAAATAAGAGAATAATTTGAAATACATGGAAAAAATCAACGGAAGAATCTTGGATTGACTCAGATGAATCTCACTCCAACAGTTAATCTAACGAATCGAATGATGAAAATTTGTGTTTAATGGGAAAAGACGATGAGGTATATTATTATTATCATCAAAACTCATTAATGAATTCTTAATAATATTTTAAAACTCTTTTGAAAATTACAAAACCTTAAAAAAGAAATACATGCAATTTAAACTAAGACATTGTAACTCTTATCTCAAACATAAGATGACTTTAAAATAATTTTAAAAGGTTAAAAGAGAAAATGATTTCCTTAAAATAAAAGTCACACATCTTGAAAATCAAAAGGAACATAAGATATCTTCTCTTGAAAAAGATAGGAAGAAGCTAAAAAAAGAATTGAAATCCTTAAAAGGATGTTTTATAATCAATCAAAGGTTCAATTTACTTCTTGAAAAACAAAGAACTTATTTTGATAAAAACATAATTGGTCTTAAACATGTGTATATAATGGCGCCAATATAAAATTAAAAACTCATTTCTCATACAATGACACAAGTTCTCCTTATTTAAAATACTTAAGACACATTTTTGATAAAATTTCATGTTGAGATATTACTGGTTTATCACCATATGATAACCTCTTTTGACCCAACATCTCATGAGAACCAAAAACAAAACTATCTTTTTGAATAATGTAGTAGGAATGAAGGAATTTGCAAAAGAAGGAAAGTGTACCTTAATAACAGATGTTCCCATCACATGACTAGTGATAAAAAAAAAGTTTACAAATTTAGTCCCTGGGAGAGGAGGAAAACTCACAATTGGAGATAATTCAAAGGGAAGAATCATGTGTGAAGAAAAAATTGGTACATCAAGTTATACCTTCATTCATGATGTTATACTTGATGATGGTCTTAGTCATAACTTAAGTAACATTTGTCAAATTTTTGATAAAGGTTATCAAGTCTTTTTTTACTCAAAACATTGGTTAGTAAAATGTGACATCGATAACAAATTATGTTTGGTTGCACCTAGAACATAGAACTTTTATACCTTAGATATAGATGATATAACTCATCAGAGGCTAAAATGTATGACTAGTGTGGATGATTGATCATGGTTATAGCATAGGAGAATTAATTATGCTCATATGGAAATCATTCATAAACTATATAGTGGAGCTCTTAGGAGAGGTCTCCTAAAATTTAAGTATACAAAATATAGAAATATCTTTTTTAAAGGAAAATGGAAATAACCACCAACAAACCTCGTAACCTTATCCACCTTGATTTATTTGGTCCAAATCATATATCTACCTTAAACAAAAAGGCATATGCATTGTCGTTATTGATGACTACTCCCAATTCTATTAGGTATTCTAACTATCAAACAAAATTGAAACCGGTAACATCTTTATAAATTTTGTAAAAGAGTTCAAAATGAAAAGGTCACCACCCTCAAACATGTATGAAGTGACAGAGGGAGATAATTTGACAAAAAATAAATAAAGAATAATATGAAAATCAAGGATAAGAACAAAAGTTCTCATCTCCTAGTATCCCTAAAAAAATGGTGTGGTGGAAATTTAGAATCGATCACTTTAAGAAATGTCACGTACTATGCTCAACGAACATAAACTAACGGATTTTATTGGTTTGAAGTTGTAAACACCACTTGCTATCTAATCAACAGGGTAACATTTCAAAAGATTATCAACAAAATCCCATATGAAACATGGAAAGGAAATAATGAAACATTGGGTATTTTAAAGTATTTGGTTGCAAATGTTTTATCCTTAATGATCGAGACAACTTAAGCAAATTTGATCCAAATTTTGACGAAGGAATCTTTTTTAGATACTCCAAAAATTACAAAGACTATAGGATTTTCAACATGTGAACATTAGTTATTCAAGAATACATTCATGCCACTTTCGATGAAATCAATCCCTCCATCCCCAAATAACTAGACGATGAGGATGACTACAATAATCTAAGATAACAAATAAAATCCCGTTCTCTAAAACCTTCTAAATATCGTCTAAAAGGGTCCCAGTATCATACAATGAATCCCATCAAGATCTACCAAAAACATGGAAGTTCATAAACAACCACCCTAAAGACCAAATTATTGGTGAACCTTCCATTGTATAGTTACTTGATCCAAATTGAAAGATTTTTTAAATAACTTTGTGTTTGTATCTCAAATAGAACCAAAAAAATAATCAAAGTAGAACAAGATGAAGCATAGAAGCTAGCTATGTAAGAGGAATAAGTTCATTTCAAAAGAAACCAAGTTTAGTCATTTGTTCCCCTACCTATAAACCACACCATCCTAGGAAAAAATGGATTTTCAAAAACAAGAAGGATGAATCATATTCTATCTTTTGTAACAAAGCGTGTCTAGTTGATTAGGTTTAAAACATAAGGTGTTTAGTACGAAGAAACACATGTTCTCATTGCTATATTAGGATCATATGTATGTTACTTCCATTTGAATGTTTTAAAAGCTTCAAACCTTTTCAAATGGATGTAAATAGTTCCTTTATAAATGGATATATTAATGAAGAAGTTTATGTAAAACAACCTCCTATTTTTGAAAATCATAAGTTCCCTAATCATGTATTTATACTTACAAAATCCCTTTATGGTCTAAAGCAAGCCCCTTGAGCACGGTATGAAGGATGGAGTAAAATCCTCACCTCATATGGTTTTACGAAAAAATTACTTGATACTATTATTTTTTATTAAACCCAAAAATCAAGATTTCCTCCTCATTCAACTATATGTAGATGATATTATACTTGGATCCATAAGCAAAAAAATGTGTGAAGTTGTTGCACTATGTATGCAAAAATATTTTTTATCACCCTAATGGGGAAACTCAAATTTTTCTTTGGTATATAAGTCAAACAAACCAAAAAGGGTATTTTCATAAATCAATCCAAATACATCAAAGACCTAACAAAAAACTTTGTCTAAAATTGATAGTGATGAATCTCGAAAGGATGTTGATAAGAAACTATTTTGTGGCATGATTAAAAAAAGGTTTTGAGAAAGCGGGTTTGTATAGATATTCTGCATATTAGGTTACACACAAGATTTAATTTTTAATCTGAATTTTATCTTAATTAAATTAAGGTGTGCATGCAAGATTAAGTACAAATCAAATATATCCAAGACAAGCAACCAAACCAATCATGTAAAAAAGAATATAAGGGAAAAATCCATTTTCGAAAATACCTAAATTTTAGCATTGTATAAAAAATTGACAAACTCGATGACTTCAAGACTACATAGAGCTCCACTAAGCATAATCCATAAGTCTTCAACTCTTCTACAAATATTGCACGATCCAACACCGTCCACAGGGAGCGGTCTTCCTTTGATATCCACCGATCAGCCCCGGGATTTAAGATTCTTTCTTCTTTAGTAGTATAGCCTCGTCTCCTCAAATCAGCAGTGGAGCAAAAATCTACAAAGGTTTGATGTAATCTTCGAAAACTTGGGTTTGACCAAACTTAACAAATCGTATATGGGATTTATGATTTGAAAAAGAAAAGTTCTTTAAAGAAATATAATGATTGAAACTTTTGGCACATGTATTGCAAACAAATTTCTCCTAAAGTAATGTGTAAAACACATCAGAAGAATATTTTTTTTATAAAAAAGCATGATTTTTGATAAGTTTAGTTTGAACTAAAATGGAATCTCGTTCGAATGAAAATACTAGGTTCGTTCTAACGAGGTCAAGCTCATTAAAACGACAAGACTACCTCGTTCGATCGTTCTTCCAAAAACCTTCCAATGAGAATGGTTCTGTTAAACAGAGACCTTCTCGTTAGATGCGCATCTGCTAACGAAAAGGACATTTGGTTCTAACAAGATCTTCATCTCATTCTAATGTCGTTAAAAAATTAATTTCAAAAATCGTTATATAAAAAATGTTTTGAGAAAAAACAAACATCCAAGAATATAATTCGATTGAGAAATCAAAACCCCAAGTTCTTATACCTTCATAAATATTTCATGATGGCTTCAATCTCGAACACGATGCTCAATCACTCACATGTCTTCAAATAATCATGGAGGCAAAAGCGGATCTTTGGTTTGTAACAATGGTTTCTAATGAAATAAGCTAGAGAAACTAATCTGTGAGCAATTATAAAATCTTGCTCGTACAAATTGGCTTTATTTAACTGCTAGTCTACCTAATATCTTGTTTAGTGTTTGTTTATGTTTTAGATTTCATTCCCAACCAAAATAATCTCATTTAATTTCTATTAAAAGATATTTCTTTTCCTACTAGTATTAAAAGATATTTCAATCCCAACCTGCTATTTTTAGGGCTTATTCAAGTGTAGTAGGCCCATATACTGGGCAAAGAAATTTTTTCCAGGCTCGCTAAAAATTAGGACGCACTTGGGCACATTTTCAAGCCCAACTAGGTTTGGCCTGACTAGAGGCTCAAATACATATATATATATATATATATATATGTGTGTGTGTGTGTGTGTGTGTGTGTGTGTGTGTGTGTAATAAATTAATAATTAGATCTTTAACTTATTCAAATACATATGACTTTTCATTCACATATCATGTTTACGAAAAATTTCTAATAATTTTTACGAAAAATATATATTTTTAATATATATAATATAAATATCTGGTCGGGCTTGCGTTTTATGATTTTATGGGAAAGCGGACATGAGCAAACATTTTCTAGCCCGACACGGGCTTTGGCAGACTTGGGTAAGCATTTGATCTTACTATATGGCGGAGGCACAACCCGAGACCTACCTATCCCAACCTATGGCCACTCCTACCTAATAGGAAACACTAATTTACGTACTTGACATCCTAAGCATGCATGTTTCAATGTAACAAGATGCTCAGATGTTGATTGGGCCGGATGTAAAATAAGTTAACAAAGTGGTCACGTAACTTTATCATCCACTCACTTGTGTCTTGGGAAGTAAGTGTAGGGGGAGATTAAAAATAAACTTATAATTAAAGATAATCCCCCCTACACACATAATTAGTGTAAGCTATAGAGTCAAGTGAGTACGCTCATGTTCTAGCTTGAACAAAGAATAAGAGGGTATAGGGACAACGAGGAAGATTTCCAAAGGAGCAGTTCGAGGAAGTTGTGTTTTTTCATTTATACTTATTTAAGTTATGTATTTGTAAGACTTATTGTAACTTTATGAGATGTATTGTAATATGTGGGTGAGGTTAATCGGTACCCGTGATGGACCAAGTCTGGCAGAGCTTGGGAGAGGTTTCATGCTCTATCGAACGATCCCACCGTGGAATCTTACATGGGAACCGATTTGGAGGATTAATAATCAAGGCAACGTTAATTCTTGACTTAACCACTCTAGACACACCAGTTAAAACACCGAGGGAGCATAACCCGAGAGACTATAATCAGAATAACCATGAGTCCTATCCCTTATTGGGTTAGTGCCAAACAATCCTTAACCAACAGTAACATTTGTCGTAAGTGACGTCACATGTGACCTACCTAATATCTAATTCAAACTTGAGTAAACCATCGTGGTTTGGGGCTGTCAGTTAGTTTATATGTTACCACTATCGTGACAGTTTCCTAACACACAATTGATCACAAAAATTGTCTTGTTGGCTTTTAATGCATATGATGTAGGGGCATGCTGACACACATTTATATTAAATGCAAGTGATATAATGGCACGAGGGTTTTTCCTTTTGAATTGATTGAGCCTAAGATAACTCGAGTGGGGGTTGACTATATAGATAGCCCAACCACTCCATGATAGAGAGAAAGAGAGGGAGAGGGAGAGGGAGATTTCATTGATCATTACTTTCATCAAACTATCATAGAGAGAGAGAGAGAGAGAGAGAGAGAGAGAGAGTTATTGTGAAAACCATAGAATTTATCATCCACCCTAAACACACTTTGTTTATAATTTTTCACCACGAACTAAGCTTTTATTGAGTCGTGACATATGTTTTCCCAGATCTTGGTGTTTAAGCTGGATTCCTGTGGTGAATTTGAGGGTTCTTGCATCTCTCTCCCTTTGGCTAGTTGTTTCAAAGGTTCATTTATTACTGATAATTGAGTTATATACGAGCCTTTTTTGAGCATATATCAAAGAGTTTGGTTCTATTCACGTGAGTTCATCTCATCATTATCAGTAGTATCTTGTTTAGTAACTTAATTCCATTTTAATAGAGGTTACACCTCTATTTATTTTTAAGTACTCTAGAATCAAGAGGATTCCCCTCTTATATTTGGCAACTCCACTGGGGAGGTATTCTTTTAGAGAAATTGGCTCAAGAAAATGTTACCCATGTTCTCAACATTGATGAGATCCAACTGAGGGAGGAACAAGATGAAAAGGAACACAAGGCTCATAGATATGGGGTGCCCCAGGTGGAGGTACCCCAAGTAACAACTGCCATAGAAGCTTCTACGGCGACGCATACTTCCACTAGTGTTGTGATGGGGCCAACTCAGATTGCCCATCTGATGGGGAAGTTCATGGAGTTTCTACAGATTCCAACAGATTTGATGACTTCCGGGGAAGCAATGGACCGCAGTTCACTCGTTACTCCTATAGTGACTCCAACAGTTCTTTCGAGCAGATTTCCTCCAGCATTTCTATGGTTTCACCCATCGTGGGAACACCTAGTGCAACTGACGCTATATTTGTGATGGTCATTTTCCCAAGTGCTACAGTAATAGGGGTAGTGGCCTCACTTGCTTTAACGTTTGAAGAAATAAAGAAAGAGATATTGAAGATGATGGCATCTTCCTCGTAGACGGCCAATGATATTGCCTTAATATATGACGAATTTCATACTCTTTACTAAGAGGAGTTCAACAATGAGCCATATCTTAGTGATTATATTCCCCCTATATTTGATAAGTACACCGGGAAAGGGAAAACCCCAAAGGAACGCGCTAAGAGATTTGTGGGTCACTTAAGAGCCATATAGTAACAAAAAGGTGTATTTAAGAGAGTATTCTAAATCCCTCACATACAAAGCTTACATGTGGTACTCACACTTGGCTCTAAGGAGTGTGGCCACTTGGGAGGACATGCACGTCCTGTTTGTTCAAAAGTTCTTTTTGGCTAAAGACGAGTTCATTCTAACCCAACTTGTATGGAAAAAGCAACGATTGGGGGAATAAGTTGTAGCATACATAAAGAGGTTTAAAGAAAGGACACCAAGGAATCCATGTTGTTTCAACTTTGTGCCGAGGGTTTCCTCCCTGAATATATTTTCCATTTGATAAACGAAATGCGAGAAGGCACCTTTGCAGCATTCTTAAAGTTAGCGCAAAACATCTCATTAGGTATTTGCCCAACTCCTATCTTGAACCTTCTGATGTTTAGACCAAAAATTGGGGTTGGAATAGGGAAGACTCCATGAGTGGGTTATGCAGATGGGGGAGATAAATATGGAAGAGGACAGAGGAAATATAGCAAAAGACAATTTGGGAGAGATAGAGAAGATCCCCCACAGGTTCCTTGTATAGTGGAGGAATTTATTAGTTGCTTTAATGCCATATTGCATGGAAGGGCAGCCTACATGCCCAAATATGCGACCCAAAATGAACCATGACCATATTTTCAAGTTAATCCTAAGTATTTCCATGTATATTGGCATGTTTTCCACCTAGCAAAATCACATTTTACATTAAGGAGGATTATTAACATGAATTTACTAGCTGGAATGCTACGAAGACCTCAGAGAGATTTTGACAATCCATTTCCAGTTCATGGAGCAAATTTAGTCGTAGCTTATGATGAAGGGGGTGAAGAGAGTATGAGGGAACTATGAAGAGAAAGAGGCGAGCTTGAAGTAGCTTTAGGAGATTGCACGATTGAAATGGAAAATGTAGTGATTCCCTATGATGAAGTGATTGTTAGGGATATCGAGGAAGTCGGTATTTTAAGCAATGATTGGTTTGCATAATTTGAAGAGTCAATTTCATTTGTAGAGCAAAAGCATAACTAAAATTCTCAAGTGGGTTAAAGAAATTCTCCCAAAAGAGAACACATTACCAAACAATTATCATACCATAAATAAGATCTTGAAGGGTTTGGGTTTGAATTACAAATTTATTCCTGCATGAAAGTATGATTACATATTGTACCACAATAAGAATGGTGATAAGTATGAGTGTCCTATATGTAGTGAGCCTAGATATGTGACTTTTGAGAAAGAAAAAGACAAGACTGCAAAATATCGCAAGTGTTCACCATAAAAGGTTGTGAAGTATTTTCACCTCAGACTATGATTAAAATACTTTTTTACTGTATCGTGGATAGAAGAGTCCATGAACATTTTTTAATAAAGCCCCCATGTGGTCACAGACTAGGTCCGTGACCCCTAGTTCATAAATAGTCACGGCTCGGGCCCATGACCCCTAGTGCATAACTGGTTATGGCTCATGTGCATGACCCCCAGTCACGGCTAAACACTGTGACTATGGAGCCATATGCTTCCCAATGATCCAGGTCGTGACCCTCAATTTCGATCACGGATAAAGTCTGTGATCATTAATTTTGATCATACTAGAAATGATCACAGACCACAGCCTTGACTCAAACTCCTAGTCACAGCCAAAATCTATGAGTATTCTTAGTTTGTGGTGTAGTGTTATTGTGAGGGTACATGTAACGGTGCGAATCGGATTTATGGGTTACTTCGGGGTCAACCCGGGATGGCCCAAACGTTAGATGTAAAGTGCAATGAGACAACCTAAATAATTTAGCTAGTCCAGTTTTATCTAATTAACCTTTCACTTATTTAGCCTGTAATTCGAATTGATATCAAACTACATGTGGGACCCATAGGAAGCGTTCACAGAGTCCGAGCATTCAAAGATACTAATGTAAAATAAAAAGGACACTTACTTGTACAACGCTCTAAAAATATGGAACCACACGTAATCTTCCATAACAAAGAAGGGGTAATGAGTCGAATGCCCAGTGGGAAATGCAATAATGTCATACAGAATCGAATGGCAGAAAAGAGACTCTAACATATTATACCAACGTGAACCTCCAATCACCTCATACACATATACATATACATACATTAATGCATTAAATCGATTTTATTCAAAAAAACGTTACTTGTTTCGATAAAATCACAGTAATCCTATGAAGAAAATTCACCTGATTAAATAATTAAACAAAATACAATTTGTTTAGAGAGAATACTTCTGTTATTGAAACCACCCATTTACTCACTCCGAGTTTATCTTAGTATTTTCCTTGAAAATATCCTTTCAACACATGCATGTTCTGTGTTAGAAAATACTTGTGTTCCATTGAAAACCTTTCGCAAGCACACACTTGTGTTAATTATGTGTTAAAATCTCCTTAGGTTGCTTAATTATCCATTTAATCACTTCACTTTACATTTTTTTTCACTTTACATGGACATTAACCAATTTCTCATATCACTTGCCCACATTATCTTTCAATTGGAACATTTATGAATTTCATTTCAAGGTTGGTTGTATTTTCTTATACTCACCACAAAACCCACTTTTATTGACATGTTTCACTTTTCTCATTATCTTTTCTTGAAATCCACCAAATAACCACTTGATTTAACGGGATCCACACTACCAGCTACGCTATCTTATGCTTAGCCAATGTTTTGGGTCTTTTACCTAAGGGCTCCGGGCCCTTCTTAATTCTTTCACAGTCGCATCGGAGTCCATATTAATGTGTTTTAGCATTTTTCAAATGTCCATATTATTCCACTTTTATCGATCAAACCCAAAATTCGTAGATTTCACCCCACCTTGTGTTACACTTTGAAAACCATCATTTATTTCCCTTTACACACTTGATTTAATTTTATCCCAAAAATCACTTTCGTTTAGGACCATTTGTGTAACACATTTTCAAAGCCTAAACAAACATCAAAGTCAAATATTCACACTATAATAAAGAATGGTTTGAAAGTTCAAACTTAAGTTTTTCACCAATTATTTATAATAATATCAAAACCATACATGTAAATTTAACTATTTTATAACAAGCAAACACATATATTAAAGACAAAAAAATATCAATGCCAAATATTTACATTGTAGTAAAGAACAGTTTGAATGTTCAAACCTACTTTTACATATTAACAATATGAAAGTCATATATGTAAGCAAAACTATTTTACAACAATCAAACACATATATTGAAGCCAAAATAAATATCAAAGTGAAATATTCACATTGTAATAAAGAACGGTTTGAATGTTCAAACCTAGGTTTTGCACATATTATTTCTAATAATATCAAAGATATATATGTAAATACAAGTATTTTCAACAAACAGACACATACATTCAAGAAGTACACATACATACATATATATATATATATATATATATATATATATAGAGAGAGAGAGAGAGAGAGAGAGAGAATTAGGCTATTGTGCACACCCAAGTTGGCACACCGATTTTTTAACATAGTAAACAAATTATTTTTTAGTTGATTTTTTTTGTGTGGTATTTAAGTATTTCAAGGAACCAGCATAAAAAATATTCTCAAAATATTTTGTTTTTCTATTTTAAAAAAAGGTCAACCTTTCACACTTTTAAAGCATTTAAAAAGTTGTGAAATTTGCCCGACTTTTTTAAAATAGTAAAAAAATTATTTCGAGCTGATTTTTTTTATATGTGTCCCTTGAAATGTTTAAATATCACATAAAAATTAAGCTCAAAATATTTTTATTAATATTTAAAAAAAAATAGTTTTGCGCCAGTAAGTATGCAAATTTGGTGTGCAAAAGAGCTTGCCTATATATACACCCAAAATTAGACCTTTTGAAGGAATAAAATTGGGACAAAAATAATTGCCTTGACCTTGTCATGGCCAAGGACCGTAACAAATATTGCATGTTTTTTTGCCCCGGTCCTTTATCGTGACAACACCAAACCTAAAAAGTGAGATAAAAATGCTCTTTTGGTATAAGGCAAAACTTATGCGAAGAAAAAAATGTAAAGTGTGCATAATGTACCAAGCAACCAATACTCCCCTTGATGAAACTACAATTAGTTTAATAATGTTGATCATATACTCATCACATGACGATAACATGTACCAACTTCTTGGACATTGATGACGGTAATGATTTAGTGAATATATCAACAAGGTTATCATCTAAATGAATTTATTGAATATCAATTTCATGACTTTTTTGGAGCTCATATGTGTCAAAACTTGATGAAATGTGTTTTTTTAAAACACCTTTTATTGACCCTTTTCTAATTTGAGCAATACAAGCAACATCATTTTTGTTTACTATTATTTTAAATGTTTGTGACGAAAGAATTTTTTTATGTAATTCTATTGTGGTGTATGAGAGTGCGTTGTCTCGACCTTAATGGAATAATTTATAAAATTCAATGTCCATAAAACACAAATCCAAATTTTATTTTTTCACCCTAAGATATGCATCTACGTGATAAAATAGATAAAGTAAATCATCCAATCAACAAAGGCAAAGTTTGAGGAAAAATTCCGTGGGGGAAAAATCTTTATTTAGCACTTTAGAAATATTACAAGATAGTGGACTTATAAACTACTTGATACCAGCCACAACTATAATGCAATAGTCTTCGCAAATCTCCAAAGAAGACTACTTGTCTCTAAGCAATCCACAGGTGTCCTTCCACCCTTGATATCCACCGATCAGCCTTTGTCTTCAGCAATGATCCCTTCAAAAATCATAATAGTCAGTCGTGAAGAAACTCTCTCCACAAAAGTATTGTATGCAAGGATACAAAACTATAAGGTTTAAATTGATTCACACAAATATATTCTATGGATGTGATTTGTGAATCAAAGGAGTTTTTTAAACTCAAAAGGTTGAAAACTATTGTAAAAGATATGAAGAAACAGTTCGGCAGAAGTCTTAACAAAAATAAACACGAAATAGGTATTTATAAGGAGAATACAAATTTCGAGGTGGCGCAATTCGTTCAAACGAAAATGAGGCTCCTTCGAACGAGAATAGCAGTTCGTTTTCACAAAATTGGATCTCATTCAAACGACTTTGTCATCTCATCTGAATAGGCTTCAAACGATCTTCAAATGATGCCAAAAAGTGTGTCAGTATGCCCTCTTTAGATACTCGTTAGATAAATATATCGAACGACCTTCGAACGACTTAGACATCTCCTTTGAACTATAATGCCATCTCATTTGAGTTGGGCACGCGAATTTTGAAAAACAAATAAACAAAAAAATGCCTCAAAATTGTAAGCCAAAAAAAACTGTTTCAGATTTAATGAAAAAAAAGCATCTCAAAATAAATTTAATGAATAAATTTAAATTCCTAAAAGCTTTATACCTTCATAAAGTGAAGAACCATGGAACTTGGAGATGTTGGAGATTCAGTTCTTTGAGACAGCTCAAGTTTAATGGTAACAGGATACGTGAAAATCTATGTAAGCCTAAGCTATTAAGCAATGACATAAAATATGCTCTTACAATGTATTATAGATCTAAACCAAGCATATTCACGACTTGATTCATAAAGTGAAAGTATTTTTGAGTGGTTGGATGATATAGCTACTAGTGTCTGCTTTGTAGATCACCACAAAATTGTAACATTACCACATATAATTACATACCTTGTTTCTGAACGAGCAATGTAAGGATCTGATTGGTACTCAAAATTGACATATCCTTTCAATTAAGGGTTTTTATATGATTCTTTTTAATAAAATAAACTAATACTAACTATTCCTCAAAGGTATCTCATAATTTGTTTGATGTCGTTCTAATGTCGTCGAGTTGATTCTGAATTATACCTAACTAATAAATTAACTAAAAATGTAATGTCAGGTCTAGTATATTGTGTAACATATGGTAGAGTACCAATAGCACTAAGATATGGTACTTCAATACCAAGAATCATTTCAGCATCCTCTTTAGGAAAAAATGTATCGTTTTTAGTGTCAAGTAAGCTAACAACCATGGTAGAACTCGATTGATGACCTTTATCCATATTAAAATGCTTTGGGGTTTTTTGGTGTAATTTGTTTGATAGATAAAGACTCGACTTGAGTTATGTTTGATCTACAGGATGAGATAATATTTTTCTTTTCCGAGATCTTTCATATGAAATTATTTCTTTGAATATTTAAAATCTAGTATAAACTTTTCTCGAGTACCAGATAGATTTATATAATTGGCATATGATGCAATGATAATTAATACACAAGGACATATAGGATTGTTAATATACCTTATTTCACCAAGTACTCACAAAGGAAATTATACCACATTTGTCCAGATTATTTCAATCCATATAGTAACCCCTTAAGCTTAAAGGAGTACATATTGAATGGTTACCTTATCGAAATTTAAATCCTTTATAAACTTTCATATAGACATTTGTATCTAAAATTCCACATAAATATGGTGTTACTATGTACATTAGATGTGTGTCGAGTCTTTATGAGACTATAAAACTAATTAAATATCTAAATGTAATTTCATCCATTACTCGTGAGTATGTTTCTCCATAATCAATCTCAGCTCTCTGCGAGAAACTTTGTGCTATAAATTGGGCTTTACATAAAAAAAACTCATATTTTTCATCACATTTTTTCTGCAAACACCCGTCTATAACCTATAAGGTTGATCTTTCTAAGTGTTTGGACTTCAAGTCCAAAGACCTCTCATATTGCAAGTGAATCCATTTATACTTGAATTGTTTCTCTCTAGTTTGGCCAATCATATAATTGTTGACAATTATCAATAAAAGGAGGTTCAATGTCATAATTTTTATGATTATTTTAACTATTATAAAGAAAAATATATCATCGATGATAATTTTTTTAACGGTTCCACAATTCTCTAGTGCATGCATAATTTATAGAAATTTATTTAGGCACCTTTACTTCTTCAGGTATGTGTCTCTTCAAGGAAATGTTCTTCCTTTTGAAATATTTATTTAGACATTGTGTAATTTCTTTTTATAATCTTTTCAGAATTATGAGTTTTCCCTTTCGTTCACTTCTTATGAGGATTTGAATCTTTTAAACCAACCGGATGCCCACACTTTAAGTGTTTCTTATTCGATTAATTTTCTTCCATACTCGTAGGTTTTCCAACTAGAATATCTACTCTAGGAGGATTAATTGTGGGTGGTACATCAGTAAATGCACGAAGAAATTTATTTATAATCTTCCAACGATGAGTGATCTTTTGGACTTTTATTTCACACTGACAGGTAAAATGATCGAGATAAGATAAATTAGTGTATTCCACGTAAGTCCACACCAATATGTTAATTTCTTATTCTCTCCCCCTAATAACAGGAAAATTATCTTAACAAAATGGAAATCCACAAAGAGTGTGGTCAAAATATCACTAGATTAAAGGTTTAACATCCCTAATGATAGTATGCGAATTAAAACTAGCATATATGCCCAATCGGTATTTTAGACCCACCTTCATCCATTCAATGGGCGCAATAGGGAATTGAACACATTTAAAAGTGAGTAAGTGATAAATATTTAGTTGAGGGCATATTTAGTTGAGGGAATAATACAAGTTAAAAAAGTGAGTACCGATGATACGCAGTTGGCCAACGATGAACCAATGTTGTAGCGTGCAATATGTCATGTACCCAGGCAAACACTGTTAATTTGGTTCTCATAAGGATAAGAAAAAAATAATAATTTGAGAAACTTAATAATTGATCCTTTCAAACCATTTTGGGTTTCTAGATGCTCAATTTCAATTCCTACAGATATGCAATAGTCACCAATAGTATGGGATGTAACTCACATGCGTCATTAAAGTCAATTGACTTGATACAATAGTATGAAAAGTTTGATTGTAACATGTTAATTTAAGAAAAATAAGTGTGAGAATTAAACATTGCGAGTTAAAAGTGAAGAAACATGTGGCTCTCGTGCAAATGCATCTATGAGTACCATGAAATATTTAACTGGTATGTACTTAGGGTGAATAGGACCACAAATATCCTCTTGAATTCATTCTAAGAACGTTGGAGATTCGAAACTAATTTTTAATGGGGATGCACGAAGAATTAATTTTCCTTGAGAACAATGAGTACATGATATATCATTGCTAAAAGAATCTTTTGGTATTAAATTTTTGCTCACATGAGTCCTTAATAATTCTACACATCATAACTGAAGCACCTTATACTCTTGACTCACTTGAGTCTAAATTTTATAAGTGCTCATCTAGTTTGGAAATATATGACAAAATTAGAGTCTCATTCCCTAGCTACCAAAGAGCCTCAGAATCTTCTTCTTAAGCCACACTTGATTCAATTGTAGGTATAATGCTCATTCACACACACTAGGGTTGCATACAATGTTCATATATTTCACTAATTGATTGTGGGTGACTTGTGTGTGGTTAATCCCATTTAAATTGGTTTTAATAATTATTTGGGAATTTTTAATCATTTTTAAATGATTTTTTGGAAATTAAAATTTGGTTTATAAAACTTTTGGGGTCATTCTGTAATTACTGTTAGTACCTTTTTATACCTGAAAGTTGGATTAGGTAGGATCCGAAAGTGTTTGAGACTTCAGGGGAGTTGTGTAATTAAGTTTAAAACACGCGTGTGAGAGCTCATTTCAGCCCTACACCTGTCATCTTTATAACGGCCAGATTTGTGTTTGTCACAAGACACATAAACCTTGTGTTATCTCAGCCCTTGGATTTCTGTAATCAACACTCTGCATGCGTTCGAACCCAATCCTTGTGTAACCTATCTAGACCAATCAGAGGACGTTTAATCCACCGCTGATGTTAAACCGTTGGATCAAAGTCAAAAGGCCAAGACCAAATCTCAGCCTTTAGATTTGCACCAACCTTCTCGATCCTTCCTAGCCTACTATATAAGGAGGCTTACCCTCGGCATTTGGGGACTTTTGACAGTTCGTCTAAGTAAAGAGAGAAAAGAGATAAGAGAGGAGAGAGAGAGAGAGAGAGATAGAGAGAGAAGAGAGAAACCCTAACGCATTTCAAACCCTAAACTCATTTCTCCTAAATAGTATTTTACCAAACACTATACCTGTGTGTTTGAGAGTGTTGTTGGTGGGGGTTTGAAGGTTGTTTAAAGAGTTTTATCCTCTGTGTTCGAGATCTTGTTTCTAACTTAGACATTTCATGTTTGATCTCTATTTCTCTTTCATAGAAACAGAAGATCTGATTATTGCATGTCATATTACACTTAGATCTGCATATTTTAGTTTTTCATCTTGAGAAATCGCATTTGTTGATTACTGTTATGTAAATGTTTTTCAAAACGTTATAATGAACAAATTATTCTTTTATTAGTTTCTAGTTCTTATGAAACAAGACTTTTAATCTAGTTGGAATGACAATTGGCGGTTTTGAATTTCAAAAATATTTTCAAAAATCTCTGAAATTGATTAAGACCTTGAAATGTCTTTCAAGCAAGGTAGCCTTGGATTCTGGGATTATTTGAAAGGCCAAATAAAGTCTTTTGTTTCCTAAGAAGAGAGAAACTTAAAACCTTACTTCATATAGATCTGTTCTGTAATTTGATAGGACTGTTTGTATAAAATAAGTGTGCGTGTGTGCATGCATGTGTTAGAACACTTTCACAAACACTTGACACACTACAACACAGAAGTGTTGGTTATAAGATCTTTAATTAACAAGAGTCGATGTAAAGACTGGAACAAAGTGGAGAAGTTAGCAAACTGGGAAAGCCACATCAACTTCAGAACTGTAGAAAAGTTAGAATCAAACCAAAGGGTAGATTTCCAAACTTGTATAGGGATGATTAGTTTTCATGTGTGTTAAATAGTTTGTAAGTTGTATATTTTGTTTTAGTGGATTTTTAGTTTGTGACTTAGATGTTTCCTCAGTTGGGTGAGGTTTTACCACGTTAAAAATGCCTTGTCCTTAATCTTTCTACATCTCCTCATCTCATTCTTATTGGTGTGCTGAGTTTAATTGATTTAAACTGATTTTCGAAACCTATTATAAAATCTTGAACAAATCTCATTCATGTTTTATTAAACACATCTTGTGATTAATCTATTTTGATTTAAAGAAAATAGTTTCCTCAAAAAATAGTTTGACTTTACTTCAATAGTTTAATCTTGAATTAAACGGCCTAAGTAACAGCTTTTTCAATTTGTATCAAATCTTTTGAAATTTTCTTTAAAGATCTTGTGTTTATGAAATTGTTTTCTTAAAATCAAATAATGGAAGAGAAAACTGAAAGATTTGGTAACTTGACCAGACCCCCTCTCTTTGATGGAAACAACTTTGCTTACTGGAAAGTAAGGATGGTTGCTTTCATATAAGGAACCTTGGGAGATGATGTCTGGTATATTTTTTAAAATGGATATACTTATCCTATAAAACCAGCCACTGAAGGAAGTAATGAGAGGATAAAGAAAGTATTAAGTGAATTCACTCAAGAAGAGAAGTAAGTTTCTCGAAACAATAACAAAGGAAAGAATGCCATTTTTATATCTATAAATGAACATGATTTCAAAAGGATCTCATCTTATGTCACTTCTAAGGAAGCTTGGGAGACACTGACTACTGCACATCAAGGTGACACTAGAGTTCAGGTTGCTAAAACACATATGCTTATCCAGCAGTATAACTCTTTAATTATGTCAGACTCTGAATCTTTTGATGACTTTTACATGAAATTGACTGACATTGTGACCAAATTTCACTCTAATGGGGTAATTTATGATAGACATAAAATTATCTCGAAAATTCTAAGGCCATTGCCACAGAAATTTGATAAAAAAAGATATGTTATTGAGGAAATGAGTGATCAAAATCTCACTCCTGAATTACTCAGTAGTAAACTGAGAACTGTGGAAATGGAATTAGAATTTAAGAAACAATTGACCCAGTCCCATAGGAAATAGACTAGTTCTAATTTGAGTTTTTCTTTTAAGCTGATGAAACCTGAGCTTACTATTCCCAATAATGACTCTGATGAGGAATGTGATATAGATAGTTTGGATAATCAAATTGCCTTGATGTCAAAACAGTTTAAGAAAATTGTAAAATTTAGAAATAAAATGGAAAACAGATAAGGCAATCCAAATTATCTAACTCTGTCTAACCACAAACCTCATGAGAAAGGTCAAGACAAACATCACAAGGACATTCACATGAGACCTAACAAAGACTTTAATAATATTGAATGATTTAGATGTGGAAAATTGGGTCATATAGCACAAGACTGTAGAGTTAAACTGAACACGATCAATAAACATAATAGGGCCAACATTGCAAGACATGGGATGATTCAAGTGATTCTGAAAATGAGGAACCTGAATCATCTGATGCTTTTGATCCTTGCATGTCCTTCTTTGCAAAGATAATCTATAATGATGATATGTCTGTGCCTTTGTATGAGAATGATGATAATAGCTCTACTTCTGTTGTTATAAATCATGCTGCTACTGGTTTAGATGCTTTAATTTCTGAGAACATTGCTAGTTCTACAGTGGGGTATGTGAGTCAAAGGGAAAGAAATAATGACGATGTCAATGTGTGTGTGAGTTCAAGAATTGAATCCTTTGGGGTCACTTCACAAACTACACTTAGTGATTCGTACACTGAAGACCTCCCTGATGTTCACACACTTTATGCCAAAACTCTCAAGAAAAGCTCTAGACTAGAGAAGATAGTGAAAAAACTCACTAAGAAACTAGAAGACCTTAGTCTAATGGTCAAACTTAATGCTGAAGAGTATACTACCCAATGTCTAACTCATGAAAATGAAGTCAAAATTTTTTATCAAAAATTGAAAGATTTGATTGAAACAAATGAAAATCTGGAGAAAAATATAAAAGGACATTATTAGAATTTGAACAAGCTAAAGAAAAGACAGCAGCTGTTTTTAAAAAATTTGCTAAGTTTGAAAACAATTCCAACTGTTTTGATGATTTTGTTGCTGACTCGAAAACCAATTCTGATGATCGAACAGGGATAGGATTTTGCCCAAAGTTAGAGACACAAACTAAAAACATTGAATCAATAAAGTTTTTGTCAGGTGGCAAAATAGCTATAGAAACTTGCCCAGATTTTCATTCCCTAAAATATGAGTTTGATGAAAAACAACAAAAGTTTGATATTGGGGAATCAAGTCACTCTAAGTGTGATAGTTTGTCTAAGGCTAAATGCGTCTGACCTCCAATAAGGAAGAGTGTTTCTTCGTTCCAAACTATACGCCCTAGGAATAAGGTTCAACATCAAAATCCCATGAAACCTATGTTTAGAGACTTTCCTAAGGAGATACCATCTTCAAGCAATCTATATTGCTCATACTGTGACATATACGGTCATTCTTTTGAAGGTTGCTACTCTAGTCATTTAGTAAAACTTGTCTGTAATACTCCTCTATACCAGAACTTTAACTACTCTAGGAGAAGTTGTAACAATTATGTTCTGCCTAGACAACTAGACAAAAACTCTAACTATAGAAAGAGAAAGACCAAACCTAAAAGATCATTTACAAGAAGGAGTCCTAGATACTTTCCTAAACCGAATGCTCATATTTTTCATAAAATTCAAACTCATGCGCAAAACATTTTTCAACAAAAATCTAAAGCTCGCAAATTTTATCAAATGAGATCAAATATGTGCAAAATAAAAGCAAGAGCTATTTTGGTTAGAAAAGATAAGTTATTACCCCAGATGAAGTGTAAGATTATAATTACTTCTTTAAAAGTTGAACACACCTCTTCTGGTTGGTATTTAGACTCTAGGTGTTCAAAACGTATGACTGGGGATGATACAAAACTTTTAAACAAAACCAGCTTTGTTGTAGGAAAAGTTATTTTTGGTGATGGTGTATCGTCTCAAATCATTGTTAAGGAACACTCCAAGAAGAAGGAATGCCTGTTCTTGAAAATGTTCTTCTGGTAAAAGGTCTTAAGGCTAATCTAATTAGTATCTCGCAATTTTGTGACTCAAATCATACTGTCACCTTTTTAAAGAATAATTGCAAAATTTTAAATGAAAAAGGTGTGAGCATAATTACAGGATTCGGGACTCCTGACAATTGCTATACTGTCATGAACAGTACTGAAATCTGTAACGTTACCAGAATAGATGACAATGAAATATGGCATAATAGGATGGGTCACATAAATTATAATAATCTTAGTAGATTATCTTCACAAGAAATAGTTAGAGGAATTCCAAAGATCAAACCTATCTCTAATATTGTCTGTAGATCATGTCAGGAAGGAAAAATTGTTAAGGCACCTCATAAGAAAGTTAAAGATATCTTTACCTCTAAACCCTTAGAGCTCATCCATATGGACCTAACGGGTCCCTCTCGAACTGTTAGTCTCTGTGGACACAGTTACATTATTGTTATGGTTGATGACTTCACTAGATTTACTTGGGTGGCCTTCTTAAAACAAAAGTCTGACACTTTCCAAACCTTTTTGAAAATTTTACTTCGAATTAAAAATTTTACTTCGAATTGAAAATGAGAAGGACACTCAAGTAAATAGAATTCATAGTGATCGAGGTGGAGAATTCATTGATATTGGTATTATAAAGTATTGTGACTATAATGGTTACAAACATGAATTTAGTCCTCCTAAGACTCCTCAACAAAATGAAATTGTTGAGAGAAAGAATCATACTCTTCAAGAGATGGCACGTGTTATGATTCATGCCAAGTGTTTACCTAAGTATTTTTGGGTAGAATCTATTCGTACTGCTTGTCATATTATCAATAGGGTCTATCTTAGGAAGAATTCTAAACAAACTCCTTACGAACTATGGTATGGGAAAAAGCCCAATCTTAAATACCTTAGAACCTTTGGTAATACGTGTTATGTCTGCAAAGATAGAGAACACTTATCCAAATTCGTGACTCGTAGAGATAAAGCTATCTTTCTAGGATATTCTTCTGATAGTAGAGCATAATGTGTCTATAATCATCACACAAAGACCTTAATGGAATCCATAAACATTATTGTAAGTGACACTACTGTTGAGAGTAAGACTGGAGAACCAACTATTGTGGAAGAGTCTGAAAATGTTTTAGAAAATGACTCTCAAAAAATAGATGATTTTTTACCAATTGAGACACCTAAAGTACCTAACTGGGTTTCTAAAGATCATCACATAGATAACATTGTTGGTAACCATAGTGAGCATGTACGTACAAGATATAAATATAGAAACTATGCTCATTATGCATGTTTTGTTTCCCTTATGGAACCAAAGAATGTAAATGAGTCATTGAATGACCCTCATTGGATTTCTTCCATGCAGGAAGAACTTCTTCAATTTTTCATTCATGATGTTTGGTATCTTGTACCTAGGCCTGATCATAAAAAGGTTATTGGCACATGTTGGATATTTAAAAATAAATCTGATGAAAGTGGAATAATCATTAGAAACAAAGCCGGATTAGTGGCTCAAGGATACTCTCAAATTGAAGGAATATATTTTAACGAGACTTTTTTACCTGTTACTCGCTTAGAATCTGTTTGTCTTCTCTTTGCAATAGCTTGTTACTTGCATTTTACACTTTACCAAATGGATGTCGAATCTGCCTTTCTTAATGGAATCTTGACTGAAGAGACCTATGTTGAACAACCCCAAGGGTTTATTGACCCTCAGTTTCCAAACCATGTTTATCGTCTTAAAAAGGCTTCGTATGGTCTAAAACAAGCACCAAGAGCCTGGTATGAGCCTCTTTCTAATTTTCTCTTAGATAAAGGTTTTAAGAGGGGTGGAAATGATCAATTCCTATTTCTCAAACATTTTGACAAACATATTATTATAGCTCAAGTGTATGTTGACGATATCATTTTTGGATCAATATCCCCTTCAGAAGTTAAAACTTTTTCTGAAATTATGCATAAAGAATTTCAAATGTCTCTTATGGGGGAGTTACAATTTTTCTTGGATCTTCAAGTCATACAGAATTCAGAAGGTTTATTTGTTTCGCAATCTAAATATGCTTTAGAGATTGTCAAAAAATTCAGCCTTGAAAGTGTCAAAGAAGCTAAAACTCCCATGAGTACTACGGTCAAACTATCTAAAGATGAGAGTGGTAAATCCATATATCCTACTCTGTATCGTAGTATGATAGGAACCTTGTTATACATTGCTGCCTCGTGTCCTGATATTATGTACGCAGTTTGCATGTGTGCCCGTTATCAAAAAAATCCTAAAGAGAGTCATTTAGTTTGTGTAAAAAGAATCATTAAATACATAAAAGGCACTCTAAATTTAGGAATTTGGTACACCAATGAAACTCCTAGTACTATAATAGGATACACTGATGTCGATTGGGCAGGGTATACTAATGATAGTAACAGCACATTAGGAGCGTGTTACTATATCGGTAATAATTTGGTAGGATGGAGTAGTAAGAAAAAAAATTGCACTTCTTTATCTAGAGTTGAATCTGAATACATAGCTGCTGGTAGTTGTTGTGCTCAATTACTTTGGCTTAAACAAATGCTAAATGATTATGGTATTCAAGAAGATCAACTACATCTCTATTGTGATAATCAAAGCGCGATCAATATCTCTAAAAATCCTTTTCAACACTCGCGAACTAAACATATAAACATTAAACATCATTTTATATGCGAATTAGTTGAGACTAAGGAATTAGAAATTAATTATCTTCCTACTGATTTGCAACTCATAAATATGTTTACCAAACCTTTGGATTACAATAGATTTCTTGCTTTGCGAAAATCGATAGGAATGGTTTGTGCTGAATAAGCTTCTATGACTTAAGTATTTTTCCCTTTGTCCATTTGAGACAAAATGGGGAAGAAATTTGAGTCGTATGAGTTCTTTTTTTTTGGTACATATTTCTAATAAGCTTGATCTTAGTGATTATTTGCAGGAATCTGTATTCAACAAATGTTATTAGGGTATTGGTTTGTAATTAGTTGAGTTATGTAATTTTCTTTTTCTAGGAAATGGATAGATAGAATTTTTGTATAGGAATAGGTTTTTCCTTATTTCTTTGTAGCCCTACGAGTCCTAGATGACTCAAAGGAGATTTTGTCTCATATTTCCAAATGGGGAGATTGAAGCACCTTATACTCTTGACTCACTTGAGTCTAAATCGTATTAGTGCTCATCTAGTTTGGAAATATGTGACAAAATTAGAGTCCCATTCCCTAGCTACCAAAGAGCCTCAGAATCTTCTTCTTAAGCCACACTTGATTCAATTGTAGGTATAATGCTCATTCACACACACTAGGGTTTCATACATTGTTCATATACTGCATTAATTGATTGTGTGTGAGTTGTGTGTGGTTAATCCCATTTAAATTGGTTTTAATAATTATTTGGGAATTTTTAATAATTTTTAAATGTTTTTTTGGAAATTAAAATTTGGTTTATAAAAATTTTGGGGTCATTCTGTAATTACTGTTATTACCTTTTTATACCTGAAAGTTGGATTAAGTATGTTCCGAAAGCGCTTGAGACTTCAGGGGAGCTGTGTAATAAAGTTTAAAACACGCGTGTGAGAGTTCATCTCAGCCCTACACCTGTCATCCTTATAACGGCCATATTTGTGTTTGTTGCAAGACACATAAACCTTGTGTTATCTCAGCCCTTGTATTTCTGTAATCAACGCTCTGCATGCGTTTGAACCCAATTCATGTGTAACCTATTTAGACCAATCAGAGGACAAGACCAAATCTCAACCTTTAGATTTGCACCAACCTTCTCGATCCTTCCTAGCCTACTATATAAGGAGGCTTACCCTCAACATTTGGGGACTTTTGGTAGTTCGTCCAAGTAGAGAGATAAGAGAGAGGAGAGAGAGAGAGAGAGGAGAGAGAAGAGAGAAACCCTAACGCATTTCAAACTCTAAACTCATTTCTCCTAAACAGTATTTTACCAAACACTATACCTGTGTGTTTGAGAGTGTTGTTGGTGGGGTTTGAAGGTTATTTAAAGATTTTTATCGTCTGTGTTCGAGATCTTACTTCCAACTTAGACATTTCATGTTAGACCTCTATTTCTCTTTCATAAAAACAGTAGATCTGATTATTTCATGTCATATTGCACTTACATCTGCATATTTTAGTTTCACATCTTGAGAAATCGCATTTGTTGATTATTATTCTGTAAATGTTTTTCAAAACATTAGAATCAACAAATTATTCTGGTTCTTATGAAACAAGACTTTTAACCTAGTTGGAATGGCAATTGTCGGTTTTCAATTTCAAAAATATTTTCAAAACCCTCTGAAATTGATTAAGACCTTGAACTGTCTTTCAAGCAAGGTAGGCATGGATTCTGGGATTATTTGAAAGGCCAAATAAATCCTTTTGTTTCCAAAGAAGAGAGAAACCGAAAACCTTACTTCATATAGATCTGTTCTGTAATTTGATAGGAATGTTTGTATAAAATAAGTGTGCGTGTGCGCATGCATGCGTTAGAACACTTTCACAAACACTTGACACACTACAACACAGAAGTGTTGGCTATAAGATCTTGAATTAACAAGAGTCGACGTAAAGACTGGAACAAAGTGGAGAAGTTAGCAAACTGGGAAAGCCACATCAACTTCAGAACTGCAGAAAAGTTAGAATCAAACAAGTAGGTACATTTCTAAATTTGTATAGGTCTGATTAGTTTACATGTGTGTTAAATAGTTTATAACTTGTATATTTTATTTTAGTGGATTTTTGGTTTGTGACTTAGAAGTCACCTTGGATGTTTCCTCAGTTGGGTGAGGTTTTACCACGTTAAAAATGCCTTGTCCTTAATCTTTCTACATCTCCTCATCTCATTCTTGTTGGTGTGATGAGTTTAATTGATTTAAACTGATTTTCGAAACCTGCTATAAAATCTTGAACAAATCTCGTGCATGTTTTATTAAACACTTCTTGTGATTAATCTATTTTGATTTAAAGAAAAGAGTTTCCTCAAAAAACAGTTCGGAGTTACTTCAATAGTTTAATCTTGTATTAAACGGCCTAAGTAACAGCTTTTTCAATAACGAATCCCAGATAGCTGAGACGATTATGCCAAAGCATAAACGTACTTTTATCACTCAATTTTTGGTTCATATAAGATTCCATAACTCTGATATTTTTTGTGATATTATCATGTGATAAACCAAGAATCTTCTCTATTTGTTTTTGGATTGAGATAGTTGCATTAAATCAAATATACTTCATTTTACTTCATTAAAATCTCAATGTGGTACCCATTTTGATGGATCTTTAAAACTTAGCATACTTCTTTTAAATTGATTGAATACAAATCATTATTAAAATATAATTTTATACCCCATGGTAATAATATGGTGGCCCTCAATAAGATTTGTAGAACATAATATTCAGTTAACATTAACTTCATAGAATGTTAACCTTGAAAAGTACTTTCTATGTCGAAGGAGTGTATGGGTTGTTTCATTATCTCGTTGACATACATCTTCATCATACATTCCTAATTTAAACAATCCAGCTTGAGATTTGATTTATTCTAAATGAATAGGATAAAAACACTCATATATATAAACATAATTGAAATGATAAGAAATTTTCACTACTACAAGCCATAAGAAAACCTAACTTATACATGGATATAAAGGCTTTTAAAATAACTATAATTGGTGGAAACAGACCCATCACCAAATAGATGATCAATTATGCTGACACTTCGGATCCTTAAAGAAATATAACACTTCAAGGCCAATAATGTCAACGGAACCATCTGAGTCAAATGTATGATTAAAATTTTCTTCAACATTTATCTTTCACTGAAGTGTGATATAATTCCACCAAATATTTTGGTGTACGACACGTTCTTGACCAATGACCTTTCATTCCATATCCATAAAAGTATTATCATATTGTTTTTCCACACCGTCTCCCTTTTCTTTCTTTGGCTACATAACATTCCAATTCTGGTGGTACGATGTATTTATAATATTTTTATGATCATAATTATGTTGTTTAAAACATTCAGGGTTATAATATCTTGTCTTTCACGAACATGGTCATGTATCAATGTCGAGTACTTCTTGTAATGACATTGTCGATATCGTTCTTATAGAATAATATTATCGCTGTGAAATGTTAAATATGTCTTCTCGAGCATATCACTTACTAAATGGCCACACAATTTCTGTTGTGGGGTAATACTAAATAATATGGAGTTATACTCATATAAATATTTAAATTTTGAAACCATAAGTGTGACCTTTCGTAGCGAGGTCACACTTACGATTTCAAAATCGTAAATTTCGAAACCGTAAGTGTGACCTTTCAGAGAGAGATCTCAAGCTGGTACATAGGAGTTATGGGTATCCTTCCTGAATATGATGGCATAGAAATATTATGCCTTTAACTCGGTCCATCATGGACTTATTATATTCTTCTTTAATAGTGCTCCCTAACCCATGCCATCGAGATGTATTTCGGCATTCACAATCCATGAAAGATAATTGTTTCCAGACATATCCAACGCAGTAAATTCAAGCTTTGTAAGATTTGACATAGCAGTCAACAATTGTAGTATAAACAAAGATCGGATATGATTTTAACAGAGGCGTGGAAGATAAATTAACTAACAAAATCTTATTGAGATATTGAACACAAAATAGATCAAAATCTTCATAATTATATTGTTTGTATTTTACCTGTATCTTTTAAAGTACAAATAAGAGTGAGTATTTATCAGTAAAAATAAGCAATTGTTTTAATATGGTGAATCAATAACTAGTTTTACTTTGTTGTGATTGTAGCATTTATTTTTCGTGATTATAGTTTTACTTTGACGTGTTTCTACTTTGCATTTTTTGACACTTTATGCGTCTAGCATGATATTGTTGTACTTTCAACTTCAAATGTTTGACACTCATACTTCTAGCATGATATTATCGTATTTCTGACTCTAGAGTATATTATGATTATTCACACATTCAAATTATAACATCCGTGCTTATGAGAAAGGTAATATTAAAATCCATGTGTTGAAAAAGTATTTATAAAAAAAAGTGTAGTTTTAGTGGTTCATATTAGTACTCTTGACACTTCAAAAAGTATCACCAAAAATTTCATTGTCTCAAAATACATTAATAAACAATATAAAAGTACTAAATTATCAAAATGAAGTACTAATAATAGCACATCATATAAGGAAAAAATATGGATTTGAATGATTTGATTCAACTAAAATGTAAAGATTTTTCTTCAGCAAAAAGGGACCATAACGAATTGTGTTGTGGTCAACTGCTAATGCAATAAACATGCCACGTTTCACAATAACTGAACTCTTCGACATCTGAAAACATGGGTGAAACCTTTCAGCTAATACAATTCAACTATAGTAAATCTTAGTAGTGTAACACAATATTTGGCAATTCCCCTCTTACAAATTTATTCAATTTCAAAATGGGTGATAGATGGACCTGTATATGGTGCAACAGCAGTACAAAATATTAAATAAAAAATAGGCCCGTAGTGGATTGCCGAGTCATTAGAATGTATTGTTATTGTTATTGTTATTGTTATTGTTATTGTTATATGGTGATGCAGCGGCGGGCGAAAAGCGATAAATGTGACACAACAGTTTGTGGTCTTGCGTTTTGTGGTTGCTTTCGTTTGTCTTCTTCAATTGAGTCTAGGTTCCATGCACGCCTGCCTTATGAGGTAGGGAGCGTGTCCAATCAGCATCGATCAATCATCAAATGTTTCATTAAAAAAATGTAAACTATTCAAATATGCATATTTATTAATTTTATATTTTATCCACCTTTTAAGTTAAATATTTTTGACAAAATCAAGTGCAAATAATTATGTGTAAACATTTACCGATCGGTGTCTAATATATTTTAGTTGATTTTTAAAGTTAAAACTACATATGGGGTTTATATAAACACCGGTTGTAAAGTTCGCGAGTTATTAGTAATCAAGCTTGTAGTTGAGTTATTAGTAATCAAGCTTGTAGTTCTAGAATTTTGATTAATGAGTAATGATGGATCGATAAAAAAACGTGATACAAAAATACGATATAATTGATATGTTGTATTCATATTGACTTCTGTCCGATCCAAAAATAATGGAACAAGAATCAATGTGGGTGCAACATGTTAATTGTATCACACTTTTGTGTACCATTTGTATATCAACCTAATAATTTTTTTGATTATTTTCTTTTTGACGTAAAGAGGATGAGTTGATTAGTTAAATTAATGCTTGAACTAATGACCTGCAAATATAGAATAAATGATAATACAGGCGTTATATACCCTCTTTTAATGGAAACAGGCAACAGTTTCAGTACAATCATCCGTGTTATATGGCAAAACCATGACAAAATTTAACTAACAAATTAATAAAGAAGTCATGTGATACACTTTTGGCAACCATCAGCACCCTTAAGTTGATACCCTTACAGAAAGACAAACAAAAAGGCAGTTGAACTATCTAAATTATATTCATTGACAATAAATTGGATTACTTTTGGATAAAAACAATATACTGTCGGCCGAACAACATTGTCAAAGAAAATTCATTTTTTAGTGATGACCCTTCAAATGGGTGGCTTGTTTTAAAATTCAGAGAACATTTGGCGGATCTTTAGGAAGAACAATTAAGTCCTGAAAGCCCTTTTAAATTTATAAAACTTCCATCATTTTATATTAAAACACTTTTTAGATGCCAAAAATCAATTGTCATTTAAAAAATCAAAATATATATAATTAGACAATGAGTGAATTAGTCTTGATCTTGGCTATGGTTTAGGACTCAAATTTTTTTGACACGATAATTCGTTTATGGTAAAAACTCGATATGACCTGTAGATGACACGATGAACTTGTTTAGATTTAATTGTTGTAGTTAGTGGTGTTTTTAAATAAGTGATAATTGGCACACTTCGGTTAGTGGGAAACACTCGGGAATATACGATGAGAAGTATAATGATAAATTGATAATACGTAGGGTGTATATTAGGATGTGTCTATGCCTAATGATATATGTGTATAGGTTGTGTGAATACATATTGTATGATTTCTTATATATATGTGAACATACCTACGCTACCTGCTATCACGGGAGGTTCCGCGTCATGGACAGTCTTATCCTAATGGGCCTATTGGGGGAATTTTAGACTCGTAACTCATAGCATAGAAGTAAGGGGGTTGAGCACTACTTGTGTTTATGATAGTGTGACCGATCATTTTGGTGTGTGCGTAACCCAAAGGTCTAAAACTATGTTCACCTCCAAATTTTGTGGATTGTGTATCTATGGTTCGAGATTGATTCTGAACCAGAAGTCCTTTACTTAGTACGTGATATATCAGGACTAGATGATTAGAGTATGTACGCATCGCAGGTCGCCGCCTAGGGATGTTATATTCGTATATGATACAAGAGTAGTGTATAGTTATATACATGTGATAAATTCTATTGTGTGTACTTTAGTAGATAAACTAAATAGTGATATCTAAAGTAATCTAAGTATGTGAAAACTTAATACATAATTAGAGAACCTTACTGGATAATTGAACTTGGACATTTGGTAACGTATCATATGGGCACAACGAGTTCTATACAGGTAGCATATTAGTTCAGACTAGTTAGGCGGGGTAGCGTAACTAGGATGGATTAGAAGGATACGTTAGGCGTGCACAATAGTTGAAAGGTGAGAATCTCAAGTGAGGGCACGTGAAGTTAACATGTATATAATATCCTCTCTTACTGCATTTTAAATACATGCAATTATTTTTCAAACTGTTTTTACTCGGGCTCTGATCCGTTTCAAATCTATTTTTATAAAAACCTTTTAGGTGCCCAACCACAGGGACGCCAAGCTTAGGAGTTCATTCATATTTGGCGTGCTGCGACTACTGTGGACGTTGCAAGACCTCGGTAGTAGACGCCTCCACTTCTATTAGTTCTTGTTCATCATTTCTCTATCTCAGTCGGGCATGTCGCCCATCTCTAGCTAGTGGTTATTTCAGAGACATTGCATTTTTATTTTATTTCCAGTATTGGATTTGGATTTATATTATGGATGATTCTTATTGAGATTTTTGTCTAGATTTTATTCATCTCATTGTTTTATCATTTATACGATGCTTACTGGAATGGTGAATGTGATTCATTAGTTTAATTTATTGTTTACTGATAAAAAGATTAAAATTTTGATACCTAGCCATTAGGGTACTAGTAAAACAATATGATTTTCGACAGTGATGCTAAAAAATGAAACCATTAATGATTCATGTTTAATTTAATAATGGACTGATCACCCAGGATTATAATAGGTGGGGTGTCATAGATGGTATCAGAGCATCAGGTTCTAGTGTCCTTAGGATCTGTGCGGACTTATCACGTTCCAGCATAGCATTCTTTTATATAGATCCCTACTACTAGGATTGTTGCATTCATGAATACGCATTTACGTCTTCAGCTATTGTGAGATATATTAAATTGTGGACTTATGAAAATTCTCTTTCGTTTCAAATGTCGCCCCAACATGCACCACAAGCCACCCTAGATGCACAGCTCGAGCCGCATCCAGCTCAGGCACAGGAGACTATGAATGCTGCTGAAGTCGCTGCTATTGTGGCCCAGGCGGTTAACGCAACTTTGACTACCACTGCTCAGCAGGCACCACAAGTTTCACCCCAGTCGCAAGTTGTGGCACCAGGCCAGGCACACTCATTTCCTTCTGCCTGGGAGCAAGTCAGAGACGCCTTTCAGAAGGCTCATCCTCCTTATTTTCAGAGAAGTTCAGATGTCATTGTTGCTTGCCAATGGAAGAAAGACATCTAGCGGCATTTACGGGTGTACGAGTGCACTGAGGTTCAGGGACAGATACTAGCAACTTTTAAGGTAATGTGGGCCGCCTTGTAGTGGTGGAAGTCTGTTACCACCGCACAGGAGAGAGATAGCATAACTATTCAGGAGTTTTGGGAGCGGTTCGACCTCAAGTACTTTCCATCCGCCATCCAGACAGATATGAGAAGGAAATTCTTAAACTTTTCCCGGGAGGGAAGGACAGTGGCCAAATATGAGGAAGAATTCACTAGGTTGGAAAATTTTGTACCTGGTAAGGTGAGCATAGACGAGAAGAGGATACAAATTTTTGTGGATCGACTTACTTGGAGAATTCGACAGCTTTTGTTGGGTAATCTCACTTTGAAGACGTATACGGATGTGTTGAACATGAAAGCATGCAAGCGCTCAGGAGAGTCCAATCAACAAGGCAGGATAGGGGTAGTAGTGCTAGTGGAGCACAATCGACTCAGACTAAGAGGGTGAGCAGGATTCCCATCAGGGGGATACTGCTAAGCATATTTTATTTGGAGATTTTAGGCAGGGGCAAGGTGGATTCAGGCATGGACCTGAGGGTCAGCAGGGCCAGTCGGTCCAATAGCATTTTTAGTAGGGCCAGCAGGGCTAAAGGAGAAGTGCTAGTGTCCAGCAAGGCCAGAGGGGAGGAAATTTCACGAGAAAATGTTTCATATGTGACAAGAATGGCCACAACCGTCAGGATTGCCCTGATAAGGGCGGAATTCCGCAGCAGCAGGGAGCTCTCCAGGAGCCCCAGAGGTCTATTTTCCCCCACCCTCCCAGCACCAACACCAGCACTGCCTACCGTACCAGTCGTCCCAGCAGTCCCACCTCAGCAGGTGCAGTTACAGTACGGTCGTGTGTACAACGTCCACCAGGCCGTAATTCCACAGGCTCCACACGCAGTTGAGGGTATGTTTCTTATACATAGGACTTCGGGGTACATTTTATTTAACACTGGGGCTTCACACTTGTTCATATCCACTAGATATGCACGAGTTGCAGGATTGTTAGACACGGCTGATAGTAGAGTCACATGTGTAGACTCACCATCGGATAACGGGACATTTATCTTCTTTATTTATTGAGGTGTGAGTATAGACATCGGGAGACTAGTTTTGCCTACCAATATGCTAGTGTTAGATATATCGGAGTATGACGCCATTATTAGCATGGATTGGTTAGTAGCGTATAAAGCCAAAATTAATTGTTACAGTAGGAGCATTGTGTTTTCAATTTCGGGTCATGAGATATTCTTAGTGGCAAGGCCCCATCCCGAAGGAGGATCATCGACCCACTTATACTATATAGATGAGGATACCTCTAAGAGGGTAGTGATTCCCCTGGACTTGATTCCAGTTGTATGTGAGTTCATCGACGTATTTCATGAGATACTTGGATTGCCGCTTAGCAGGGAGATAGAGTTTATCATTGATTTAGCATCGGTCACTTGGTCGATAGCTCGTGCGCCGTACCGTATGGCTCCTATGGAGATGAGGGAGCTACGAGATCAGATTGATAAGCTTTTGGGGAAGGGTTTTAGTCGTAGGAGTATCTCATGTTGGGGTGCGCCAGTGCTGTTTGTGATGAAGAAAAATGGATCTTTACTCCTATGTGTGGATTATTGAGAGTTAAATAAAGTCATGATACGGAATAAATATTTATTGCCCAGAATCGATGACTTATTTGACTAGTTGAGAGGAAACGTCTACTTCTCTAAGATAGACCTGAGGTTAGGATACCACTAGTTGCGCATCTAGGAGCAAGATGTATCTAAGACTGCATTTCTGACGAGATATGGGTCTTACGAGTTTTGGGTTATGCCATTTGGACTAACAAACGCGCCAGTTGTGTTTATGGACTTAATGAATAGGGTGTTTAGAGAGTTTTTGGATCAGTTTGTCATTATCTTTATTGATGACATCCTGATTTATTCTCAGACGGAGGAGGAGCATGTAGATCATCTGCGTAGGGTTTTACAGACTTTACGCGAGCATCAGTTGTACGCTAAGTTTGAGAAATGCGGGTTCTGGCTACGTAAGGTACAGTTCTTGGGGCATATTATATCTAACATGGGGATATCAGTGGATCCCAATAAGGTGTCAGCGGTGAGAGAGTGGGGATAGTCCACGACACCAACGGAGGTGCGCAGTTTCTTGGGCTTAGTCGAGTACCACCGACAGTTTATTTAGGGATTTTTGAAGATTGCGGGTCCGTTGACCAATTTGACACACAAGGGGATACCATTTATCTGGGATGACGCTTGTTAGTTGGCTTTCGATGAGCTAAAGGATAAGTTGACTTCAGCACCCATACTTTCACTTTCGAGGGTAGGAGTGGAGTACCTCATTTTTACTGATGCGTCCCTCTAGGGACTTAGGGATGTGCTACAGCAGGAGGATCAGGCTATATCTTATACTTCCCATAAGCTTAAGCCTCACAAGAGGAATTACACCACCCACGACTTGGAGTTAGAAACAATCGTGTTTGCGCTACGGATTTGGAGACATTACCTTTTGGGGGAGAGATTTTGCCTATTCACATATCATAAGTCACTACAGTACTTGTTCACTCAGAGAGAGTTGAATATGCATCAGCGTAGGTGGATGGAATTTGTGAAAGATTATCATTTTGACATCCTGTATCACCCGAGAAAGGCTAACATGGTGGCAGATGCCTTGAGCCGTAGGCCTGTGGGGGATGTGGCTAAAGTTTGGAAGGAAAAATGGAAGGAGCTGGGATATCAGGATTCGGTTGCCAGATCATTTATGTCAGTTATGACCGTCACCCCTCATATTGTCACGAGGGTTGTACAGGCCCAGGAAGCGGATTTATTTTATCAGGACCGAATTTGATATCTTTAAGCCGGGGGAGAAGAGTCTTACTCCGTGAGTTCAGAGGGAGGCTTACGCTTTAACGGGAGATTGATTGTTCCCGAGGGGGAGGACTTGCGACACGAAGTGATGGCAAAATCGCACGGATCACGGTTTGTGGTACATCCTGGAGGGGATAAGATGTACCAAGATATGAGATGAAAGTATTAGTGGAGTGGGATGAAGAGATACATCGTAAACTTTATCTCGAAGTGTACCACTTATCAGTTAGTGAAGGTGGACCACCAGAAACCAACAGGGGTTCTACAGCCGTTAGAGATTTCGATGTGGAAATGGGAGAGAATTTCCATGGATTTCATCATTGGGTTACCTACATCTCAGAGGGGTCATGAATCAATTTGAGTAATTGTGGATTGGTTGACTAAGGTAGCTCATTTCCTTCCAGTATGGACGAATTACACCACAGGACAGTATGCTCAGATTTTCAGCGTCAAGATAGTGAGATTGCATGGGATGCCACTCGATATTGTGTCTGACATGGATAAGATTTTCGTATCTCATTTTTTGAAGAGTTTTCAGGAGGCTATGGGTACCGAATTGCGATTGAGTATGGTCTATCACCTGCAGACAGATGGGCATATAGAGAGGACGAATCAAATATTAGAAGATATTCTACGGATGTGTATCCTTGACTTTAGCGGAGGTTGGGAACAGTATCTTCCACTGATAGAGTTTGTGTATAATAACTCCTATCAGTTTATGATTGGCATGGCACCATTTGAGGCATTTTATGATAGACCTTGTCGTTCTCCCGCTTATTGGTTAGAGGTGGGGGACAACAAGCTTCTCAGACCAGAGTTGATTTGGGACACTATGGCGAAGATTGAGCTGATTCGGAGGCGCATACGAATAGCTCAGGATAGAGTTATGATGATGCTAAGAGGTTCTTCCTAGAGCTTAGTGTAAGAAACCAGGTGCTGCTACGTGTATATCCTATGAAGGGAATAATGAGGTTCAAGAAGAAAGGGAAGTTATCACCAAGGTATGTGGAGTCATTCCCTATCATCGTGTGAATTGGGCAACTTGCTTACAAACTCGGGTTGTCGGAGCACTTACATCAAATTCATAATGTGTTCCACATTTCTTCGTTGAGGCATTACCTCCAGGATGAATTATCTTACACTCGCGTTGCATTGGAGGAGATTGATTTACAGCCAGATATTTCATACAAGGAGAGATCAGTTGCTATTCTAGACTATAATGATAGAAAGTTGAGGTCGAAGGTAGTTCCACTTGTACGTGTTGTAAAATATGCGACGGTGTATGATACCGATTTAAATTAGTTCGCAAGTTTTCAATTAAACCTTACTTAATTAGAGTCTATTTTTAAACCAAATTAATTCAGCCCCTAAACATGCAACTACGTGTGTGCGTGTGTCAAATAAAGCATGCGACATAAATTTCAGGAAAAATCCCCAAAGGGCAAAACCTTTTATTTCTAGAACTCTGACAAGTTTACAAGACCATTGACTTACATACCATCTTTCTTTTTCCCACAAGAGTAACGTACGGTGCCTTCGTCAAACTTTCAAAGTAACGGCTAGAAATCAGCAGTGGTTCACACGCAGCTATACCATAAGGACGCTCAGTCCAGACACGCGGTCTAAAATCTTCACAAGGACTCCCTCCACAATAGCACGCAGTTGTCGGTTGTAGAGCTCTCCCCACAAAGAATGAACAGGAGTAAAGTGTGTTCTTGAACACCAAAAATAATTCACCAAAGCATATGGAATTTTTGTGAATTGAAAACAAAAGGGATGAAAACCCTAAAAGAAGAAGTCAAAAAGAATTCTGAAGATTCGCAATTTTCTGTCTTTCAAACCGCTAGAACTTCTTAATGAAAACGAAACCATTTAATGAGTATTTATAAAAAAAAAATCATGCCGCCTCAATCGTTAGGACAAAAAGGGGATCTCGCTCGAACGAAGTACACGTGTCGTTTGACCAACATCGCGTGACATCTCAATGTCGCTCGAACGAGATGGTGATCTCGCTTGAACGACCTGAGCGTCAAAATCGAGGAACGCTACAAGACTTAGAAAATTTCTCAAAATCTTTTTGAAAGTACTTTTTTTTTTAAACAGTAACAAACCTTTTTATAATAAAACATTTATAAAAACATTTTTATATAAAATCTTTTTAAAACTCTTTTTAAAAATATCCCAACACTCTTAATATGAAATTTAAATGAAACTTAAAACATGATCTTACCAAAGATCATATTGTTGGGTATTAATGTTGAAGACCACTTGTAATTCGGATTCGTCTTTTGTAGATGTAATCTTCTTCAATTCTTCGACGACTTGTAGAGGTATATGACATACTCAAATTGTGACGGACATTTATAAAATTATGTCCTTACACGTGTTTAGTGGGAGCATTATAATGCCGAGGAGTCTACTTAGGAGCGCGAGGATAAGATGCATAACAAATATATAGATTTAGTTTTACCAAGTATATTTTTTAATTTCAGGATGAAATTCAGTTATTAGGGAGGAAGTACGTAACACCCAGTATTTTTTAATGATTTTTATACTGGGATTAAATTTTAAATGAGAAATTAATCCAGATTAAAAATAAATATTAATTAGCAAGACAAGGGTTAATATTGATTTAAATTAATTATATTGAGTATTACTTAGTGGATGAGTGATAAATTAATAACAATGTATTATGATTTTTGTGAGTGGGAAATATGACATTTACGGTAAAGTTAGTCGGGGCGTGCGTGTCAGTCGTGTCGGGACTTAAATTTATGAGATAGAATGTAATTTAATTGTGGGTCATCCAAATGGTCATTTTTAGTACGCCAATGTGTCCGAAAGGATCAAAATAGTCCGAAAAGTGTACGCGGGGGTTTGGATTAGGTCCCAAGGCCATTCTTACACCACCACCACCGTTGTGTATATCAGGAGGAGAGGAAAGCAATCCCCCCAGTCCTTTGTAGAAATTCAGACCTGCTGTTTAAGGCAAGTATTTATCTTGTAAATTTAGAGTGCATATACCATCCATATTAGTGTAGGATAAATAATCTCATGAATACATAAATATTGGCTTTAATTTGGAAGATTTAATTCATGTTTTTGAGTAGGAATCATGATAAGTTTAATCCCTTTATGCTTGTAGAACGAATATGATGAATTGGTATTATAAACATGTGAAGAAATCTGGGTTCTTGTTGAAGTTCTTGAATAAAAAGGATAATTTAGGGGATTTGGTGATTAATGTTGAATTAATTCGGTTCACTACACCAAAATGACAAAATTATCACCTTTCAGCCGGCCACCCTTGTCAAGGTCATTGATCGTGACTAAAAACACGTGTTTTGTGTCACGGTCATTGACCTTGACACGACCGTGACAAAGCGTTGTCACGATCATTGACCGTGACAAGGCCGTGACAAATGTAGTTGTCACGGTCGTGTCACGGTCAATGATCGTGACAACTCTTTAAATAATTGTCACGGTCAATGACCTTGACACGACCGTGACAACTTCTGTAGTAAAAAAACCCTAGGCTTCTTTTTTTCCCACCTTTTTTTGTTTTCCCCCTCTCTCTCTCTCTAAGGTATATTTTTTTTCCTCCCTTTATCTTTCATTTCTATATGTGTGTGTATGTGTATGTGTGTATATATATGTGTGTATATGTATGTGTGTGCATATATGTGTGTGGTGGTGTGTGGTGGGGGAGGGGGGAAGGGGGTAATGGGGGTGGGTGGGGTATGTGTATATATGTGTGTATATATGTGTGTGGTGGTGTGTGGTGGGGGAGGGGGAGGGGGAAGGGGTGGGGTGGTGGGGGGAGGGGGGAGGGGGGAGGGGGTGGGGGGGTGGAATTTTCTAACTAAAAATATAATAATATTTTGTTATAATTTGTTAAAACTATGTAAACCTTAGTATGAATGCAAGGTTAGTGATAGTTAGAATTGTGTAAATGTTAGAAAAGTTCTAGAATTCATATGTTAAATTTAATTATATAAATATTTAAATTTGATAATAATTTTATTCATGAAATTAATTCAATTAGGTAAAACCCTAGATAATTTTTTAACAAAATTTGATAATATTATATAAAGTTTAGTAAATTAACAAAAGGTTGCCAATTGTATGTTTTTAGAACTATCATTAGTTACTTTCGTGCCCAGCTATGTAGAATCCATACGCATGCATGTTGTTAGAAAGTCTTAAATTTAATTCTCACTTTAATTTGTAGAATCTTTGTACTTGGTTGGATTTATCCCTTTATGATAATGAAATTTATGCTCCAATTATAATTATCTCATGTCATAACTTTATTGATAAACAATAAATAAATAAAGTAATAAAAATATGAAAATACCCCAATTGATTTAGTAAGATTCGTTCTAGACTTCATTACAAATTATTCATGCCAAACCCGACTCTCTTATAAGATATGTATATTGTGATAAAATATAATGAGGATAAGAGACTTTTGAAATATAAAAGAATCTCAAAGAATAAAGATAAAGATAAAGGATTAAAGAACTAGATAATTGCAATGAATATACAGATAAGATGATGATAAAAGATCGTGCAATGAATAAGATGATAAAACACGCGTTTTGTATCACGGTCATTGACCTTGACACGACCGTGACAAAGAGTTGTCACGGTCATTGACCGTTACAAGGCCATGACAAATGTAGTTGGTTCCCCCCCCCCCCCCCTCTCTCTCTCTCTAAGAGATTTCTTCTCTCTCTCTCTAAGGTGTGACACCCCGCCTAATGAAATACCGGGCGATCACTCCTATATCAAATTAAAACAGGAGTCTCATATGGTTCATTCTTAGCATCACTGTCGAAAACCAATTTAATTACTAATATCCTATTAGGCCGGCATCAAATTTTTAATTAACTAATCTTTTTAACCAAACCATTCAAATAAAAATTATAACAGTTTATATGCAGCAACTGAAATGAAATAAAAGAAAATAACCGAACACTCGGTACAATAATACAACCAAATCAAATGCCACACTAAAAGGCGATAAAAGAATAAATGAGTACAGTTGGGCCATAAGCCCGAATGCTTCTACAATATTCCTATCTAGATCTCAATGATAGAAGCGTCTAATATAAATCTGCTTGCATCCACAGCTGCTACAGGAAACGTCTGACTCGAAAGAATCATCATCCAGGCATCCCTGTGTCTGGACACCTATACATATATATAGATATAGCAAGAGGGGAAAAATATAGAAACAGGTCAGAGCCCGAGTTGTGAAAATATTTTGCAAGTGCATAAATACTTTATTTAGGAAATTATATTTTATCTCATATTTAAATTGGTATAGCACTCCCATGAGATACCCCTCACCCCTCTTCTAATAGTACACAACTATCGCATACCTTTTTAAACAACCTAGTTAAGCTACCCTGCCTACTAAGGTATTTCCCTTATCTTCCAAAATCCCCAAAAATCCGAGTACTAAGGAATAAGCTTCTCCCCATTCCCAACATTACGTTACGTTCGTGCGTTGGGTGTCTCGAGAAGTGAAATCCAAATAAGGACCCCCCCCCCCCCCCGATACACTACTACGTGACAATGTTGATCATTGGGATCCATTAAGCCTTAAGTACATACCACATTTATACCATCCCGTATATATTAATAATTCTCATTAACTTATGATCAATATTCATATAAATCCGGATATAAATCTACCGGAAGGAGTATATCACTTTATTCATTATTTTCCGTTTTATACAGGGTTACGTTATATGATATCTTATCTCATATATATAAATAATATACTAAACGCAACAAGTATATTAATCATCCACCGAGCTATAATATTAAGCAACCGTAGATTATCTTAAGTACATATATTTTAATCTCAATACATAAATGTATATCCGGCACCCATATGCTTAACAGCGGTGCCCACATACTCTGCTATCCAAATCCAAGTACATCTCGTACAAAAAGGATTACCCGTTCCACATCACTTAGGAACTGCAACAATACAAATCACACGTACTGGAGGCGAACAAAGTTCACGTACCTATGGGTCACGCACATACCTACGCTCCCATAAGCAGCAGACTTATCGACTCACAAATAAGCCTTTCACAGCCCTATCTTCTTGAGGTACCAAATCTAAAATCCCCCCGAAGGCAACACAGGATAAGATTGTCCTCTTTCGAACGCTAACCTCCCATGATAGCAAGTATGGTAGGTATGTCATACACATAATAAACAATCATATAGGTACACTGTAACACCCCGTATTTTTGGTACATTTAAAATTGAATTAATTCCGAAATTCTAAATTACTAGTGTGTTGGAATTTAAGGAATTAATTATGATAGAATGGTATATAAATATTAATCTGGGATTGAATGGTTAATATTTAGGAAAAAAATTTATTTACTAAGTGAATAGTAATAATGAAATTTCGTCGTTTCGAGTATTAATGACGAGGTATGTACTTATCACATCCGGAAGTCGGTATAGACAATATTGGGTGGGGGGATAAGTATTTTTATAAATAAATTCAGATGCAAATTCTGAGTGTACAGTTGAGTCCGGATGGGCTGAGATAGTCGGAAAAGTGTACCCGGGGGTAGTAAACGGGTCACGGGACGTTTTTAGACATAGCCGGGCCCACTCGGGGACATTTTGGTCACTTGGGCTTGGCCCACTAGTCAAAAAACGGGAATTGAAAAATTAACCTGATAAAAAGAAATTAGGGCATGGCTGAGCTTAATTAGAAATAAGAACTAAAGGGTTAGGAAACCCTAGCAGCAGCCAAAGCCATTTTGGGGATCTCAAAGAACCAACAAGGTCATCTTCAACCTTGGAATTCATCGCAAATTCAGACACTACGAAAACTAAGGCAAGTGAATAACTTGCAATAGCATGAAAACTGTCTTTCAATTCATATTTGTGTGCTGTTATGAATTTAAAATTCGTTTTGGGGTTCATGGTATAAACATGGGACTTTGATAATTCTAAAGAAAACATGAATCTGTTCTGGCCGAAATTATGAGGAGTTATGTAAAACCTATTGTTGGAATATTGATGGGTACCTGTTAGGATGATATTCAATTAAACTAGAACGAATCAAATGAAGAAATTTGGAGTAAAAATGTGTTTAAGGAAAAAGATGGATTTTCCCCAAAAATTTATGAGTCAGTTGTTTATGCACGAATTGATGATTGTTGTAGTCTTTCTGGGTTATCCTAATAAGGTTTCTAGTATACTCTGGTGATAAGAAGGCTTAAAACTCATGTTAGAAGAGGTTAGGTTTTGAGGAAATCCGTTCATGGCTTCCCTATCTTCGTGAAGAAGACGAAGACCTGTTCGATCGATCGATCGACGGTCTGGGTCGATCGATCGACGGTCGCCAGAATCTGGCAGTTTCGCCAGTTGGTTATATATGATGGAAAATTTATATAAAAATCTTATGTAATTAATTATTGAGAAATTAAATACATGAGTTTGAATCTAATTAATTGTAGATAGATTAATTAGGGTTTGAGGCTAATAAATTAGAGTCGGAAATTGTGACTCGGGTAAATTTATTTTGGGCTACGGGAGTAAGTCCAAATCTATGGTGGGGGCGACACCAAAAATAACTAAATTAATTAAAGTGCAATTTAATTAATACTTAGAGTTGGACTATAAACTCTTAATAATTTTAATAGGCTTATGTTACGGATTTTAGCGAACGGTATAGCCGGGACTTTTATATTTATATATACGGAGGTGTTAGTATATATATATGGTGTGCACAATTAATATCAGTGATTAGATATTTGTTACTATAGTGCTATAGGGGGAGGTTGCGCGTAGTGGATGAATCCCCTAGCTTGAGGAGTAGGGTGAGTATATTCCCGAGGTCATAGCGTCCGTTATATGGGTGAGGGACATCTCACTTTCAGGGAAGGAATATGACCACCTCCAATTATTTTATTTTTATCAAGTTGGTGTGAAAATTCTGACTTGGGATAACTAGGCTATGTGATTGTACCTAGTGGGATAGCACTTTATAGAATTTACGTTCCGGGAGTATTTTGCTCGGGAGGATGCAAGTTTTTATATATATTACAGTATGATTGTGAATGTTGAAATATGATTATAAGTATATAATTGGATAATTAATTATATACGGGCTATTGATGAAAAATATGGGCTATTTCACATGTATAACAAGTGTAGAAGTTATATGAAGATAAAAAGGAAAATGATTTAGTTAAGTTGATGTTACTAATAACTTAAAAATCATAATCACTACATACTCAGTTAGAGTAGGGTGGGTATAAAGGAACTTTGTTAATTATCTAGTCATGAGATGAGTAACTAGGTAATTTAATTAAAGCATTCGTAGGGTATAATAGAGGCAGGGTAAGGAAGTCCTCAAGAGAGTGCGATATTAACTAAAAATATGAAGAGCATGCATATTTGTTTATTACTGCAAGTTAATCATTTGTTAAATGTTTTTCAAATGTTTTGGGTACTAACCCTTGCTATAAAAACTTTTAAAAACCTTTTAGGTGTCCAACCACAGGGACGCCAGCCTTGACCATATTCCAGGGATCCGTTGCTGCAGCATAAGTGGATGTTGCGGGGTTTTGATAGACGCCTCATTCTTCATTCTTAAATGTAGAAGTTCATAATTAGTATTCGAGCATGTTGCTCACTTTCCATTTATTTGTATTAGACTTGTTGAGATTTTATTCTTATCTTTATGGGATTTATTATTTGGACCGTTGGTTTATTCGGTCAATTATTTTTACTTGTGAATGATTAATTCAGTTATCTGTGATTGTTATATAGTTTTATTTTCCGCATGGGTGTTTATTAAATAATGAAAGATAAAAATTGGCACCAGTCTATTTTTCTCACTTAGGTGGTTAGTAAATAATAAGACGACAGTGATGCTAAGAATGGACCAAATGAGAAACCTGTTCTAACTTGATTTAGGACTGATCACCCGGGATTAATTAGGCGGGGTGTCACATACGCATTCCACCTATATAAATATACCATCAATTAGGTATTCACACAACCATATTATAATTATAGGTATTTCTCTCCCCTAAACATAATTCTCCATAGGTAATTATTTAACCCACGTATATAATAACATTCGGGCATACGCACAACCCGTATAATAAATTTCTCACGGAGTATATTTATATCTCGAATATCCTACGCGTTTATTGATTTTAAATCATTCCTCAATATTTTATATTTCGAACTTTTCTCACCGCACGGTGAGAATACCAACAACACTTATATATTTATCCACCCCGTAAATAACAGTTGGCATTCCTCTCACCTATAATAATTGTCATAAATAGACGTATCAGATAACTGCTCAATTCTCTTTAGTCCGTATCCCAAATTTCATCGTAGTCACCTCGTAGGATTTTACTCAATCAAAATCGACATATAAGTGTGTTGATGTAAAAAATTAGATCGCTCTAATTAATCAATCACAGATAAATAAAATGAGACAAAGGTTTTTAAAGTGGTTCAGCCTTATAAGAATGGCCTACGTCCACTGTTATGTTATTGTTGAGTGTTTGAGAATTCTCGAGTACAAATTCTCTCAAGAAATTCCCGTCCCTTTGAATGAGGGTGATACAAGGTATTTATAGCCCTTAGGTTGTACATGAAAGGGTTGATACATTAAATGATATACATATGAAAGGGTAATACATTTAATGCAGCGTGTGCGTCAAGATGATAAACATTCAATGAATAGTTGAACTGTTGATTATCTGGCAATTAATGATACGGCCGAGATGCAGCTCGGACCGCCTTAGTTGCTCGTTGCTCTGGAGTTCCTCGGAGCGCTAGAGTACCTCGGAGTGTTAAATTTCCTCGGTGTATCCTCGTTGCTCGGAGATAACATGAGTTGGTCGGGGAAATGAACTTCCTCGTTGATATTGTGCCATGTAGATTGACACGTGTCTTCGTATTATTCGTCCATATCAGCATGTTAATTTTGGTATCAACAGAAGCCCCCAATGTTTCATATTTCGAACTTTGAGGAGTATGGAACATTCTTTCTCGGTATATGGAGATATTAAATGACTTTCCTGTGTTTTAGGAGCTTTTCTTCATATTTGAATTTCCTTCCAAATTCGCAGAATCCGCTATTTTGCACTTTTATAGGCGTTTCGGTCTTCGTGCCCTTTTTGTCCTTTTAGCCGCCAGTAGCGTAACAATTTCTTTTTTTGTAATCATTTCTTTTGCCATTTCCCAAGGCAAGGTATTTAAACTTCCCAAGCAATCATATCGTCTTCTACCTTTTCCAATTTTCTTGCTTTCGAGTTTTCTATAGCTTTTCTCTCTCCTGTGCGTCCATCTTTTTCTTCGTTTGTTTGTCAACAGATCTCCTTTTTCCCTATAAGCTCTTCTTCCTTCTTCTTTTATTCATCATGGTTTACATTATTGAATCTATTGAAAAATTCCGTTCTGATTATTCCATTCCATCTTGGGTAACTCTGGAGAATCTTCCTGAGCCCTTTGATTATTTTCGTTTGGCTGAGGGACATTGGTTCCCCAGCCTCTTTATTGCTGAGTGTGGATTTTCTTTTCCACCCAACTCTTTATGCTTAGAATTCTGCCAACATTTCGATGTTGTTCCTGCAAAAGTAGCCCCCAATACATGGAGAATAGTTAATGGGGTGCATAAATTAAATCAAACTCATGGAACTCGCATAGGAATTCTTGAGATTATGTATTGCTATAGATGGGCTGTTTTAGATAACGTTTATTATTTAAAAACCAGATTTTTGAATAGAGCTTTAGTAGTCAACCTCCCTGATGCCAACAGGGATTATTTTGAACATGGGTTAGTTTTCAAAAATTGGCAACATGATCCTTTAGTCGGAGATGGAGTGTATGAAGGTCCCAAATGCCCCCCATATGGCAATGGGATAGGTTATTTTCATTTTATTTTATTCTCGAAATTGTGACTTCATCATGTTTGAATAAATGCATGATTGACATTTCAAATTGTTTTTGTTTGTAGTTAACAACAAGAGAAAAACTCATAAAGAATCAGAAGTTAATATAAGGCAATTGAAACATATCTGGAGCTTGCATCAGAAGATTGCAGACGAGCACATCAGGTCTGCCTCATACTTGTTGCAGTACCGGAGTTATACGTCGTCTTTTACTACTCGCCCTATGGTCAGCTCCAGTGATCCAGTGCAAATTCCTGAAGACTCTGATCCGGAATCTCATATTCCTTTGAGCCAGAAAATGGGCAAGAGAAGAGTTCCTACTCTCTTCGAGGAGAGTTCCTCTGCTGGCGATGGGAAGAAAACCAAGGTTAATGTCCCAAAGGGGACAAAGAAAATTGATGATGCTCCTTCTGTTGCTGTTCAGAAGGTTGCCGAGAAGCCCCCAGTGGCTCCTGTGCAGAAGGATGCACCTGTTGAGGTAATCACTATCTCACCAACCAAAAGTTCCTCTTTGGTTGAGGTTGCTGAAAAGGCACCGAGGAGATTGAGGAAATCCTCCTCGGTCAGTATTTCTGGAGCCATTCCCCCACTCCCAACTGGTGGAGATGGTGTTCCAATTATTGTTCCTCTGAGCTCTACGATGAGTTTGGCAAAATTTTCACCCATCCCCGAGGTGCAAGGTACTGAAGAAGACCTTAATCGGGATGTGGTTACTTCTCTGGCTGCTCGTCATTTGGCTTCAGTAAGTATCTCTACTCCGAGCTTTTTATATTTTCCTTTGTTGTTTCCCATACTTGTTTCTGATTTCATTTTCGTCTTTTGATTGCAGTTGACGAGCTGTTTCAATTTAATCCTTAAAAAGGATGAAGCAATCAAAGCTTCTTGCTCCTCGTCCACTGTGGAAGGAGCACTGGAGAAAGCTATTAAATCTGTGAGTGAGTCCCGTCAGAAGTATGACGAGGATAAAACTGAATGGGAGAAGAAATTGGCTGTGTCTGATGCAGAGAAGGTACAACTGGGTAATAAGGTGAAGGACTTGGAGAAAGAAAATAAAGATTATGCCGAGAAACTTTCAGGATTTGGGGAGCTTGAGAATAAATTGAAGTCGGCTGAAGAAGAGCTGACCCTCCTGCGAGAAGTAAATCGCCAGAAGGAGGAGGTGGAGACCAAATTGAAGGCCACCGAGAATCTTATGTCCGAGAAGCTATCCTCGAAAAAAATGAAGAGAAAAACAGCTGTGAAGACGTCCTTTAAAACTGGTTGGGACAAAGGATGGGACAGGGGGGTGGCAACTATGACGACCCAGGTGAAATATGGAAATTTGAAATATTTTCATGATGGTTGGGTTGCAGCACTGCAGGAGTTGAAGGTGAGCGAGGACTCCGAGCTATTTCAACAACATATCCATGGTCCTCCTCCAGTTATTGAAGATGAGTCTTCAGACGAAGCTGCATCTGAAGAATCTTCAATGACAGTGGTGATCAAGTCCTTGTTCCACCACCCAACCAGACAGCCACCGAGGAAATTTCGTCATTGTCTGCTCCTCCAGAACAAGTCCCAGCTTCTATTAATCAGACCATTGTTCCTACCGAGCAACCGAGCTCCTCGTCCCAGCCTCTCGAAAAAGTCTTGGGAGACAAGGAAAAGGTGTGAAGTTGTTCGGTACTCTTTTTCTGTTCTTCTTTTACTTATCCTCTGTATTCCAAACGATGTAATATTGTTGATGATGTAATAAAATCATATCTTTTTGTTCCTCTTCATTGTTGATGCTCTGTCTGTTTTTATTTATGAACTCTTACCTTCTCTTCTTTATTAGTTTGTGGCTAGAATGGAACTGATATCTGCACATGATACAAAGCTGATGCAGCAATGCCATGAATATTATAAGGCTGGTCATACAAATTTGAGTGTATCAGAAATTGCTGACATCCTTGGCCATGATGCTTCAGAACAAGCAATTGAGGCTTATCAGTACCTGAAGGATTTACTTGACCGAGCTGTGGCCAACAACGTGGCCTACTATAACTTGATCGAGGAGCTTCATTGTACTTTAGAAGATCTTCAGAATCAGCCCAATGAATCAACTGCCTTGTTGCACAAGGAATATGAAAATAGGTATCAACAGCTTTCTTCCAAGACAGGCCACAAAAAGATCATAGCTGCGTACGATGTCAGGGAGAGAACCCTAAAGGGTGAAATTGAAGCCTGTAGACAGATTGCCGAGCTGCTGGAGCAAGAGAACAACAATTTGCAGAGAGAAATGGCACAATATAAGTCTGCGGCTTCTTCTTCGACAAGTGTAATCCCAGTGACTGACGAGGGATTCTCATTTTTGGAAGTTGAGAACGCCAAATTAAGGCAAGAGTTGGACACTCTGAGAAGGTCTGGAGCTTCTCCTGTAACTCGGGGACGAGGAAGAGGTTCTCGTGGATGAGGAAGGAATGCTCTGAACGTTGTTAAAGAATAAATTATTCCACTTGCTCGGGGACAATCAAGAGTTATTCGTCGTAATGTTGAAGAAGCTCGTACTCAGTCAACTTTGGAAACTCAAGCGTTCCAATTGAATGCAAAAGATCGTGCTTTGTCTGAAATGTCCAAGAAAAACCTATCTTTGGAAGATCAACTTACTGCGACGAAGTCTGCTTTACATACCAAGGACCTTTTTGCTAAAAACCTTCATGAACAATTAGATAGATTAACCTTCCAATTCCATAAACAACCTCGTGAGTTCTGGATGGCAGGCTACAATGAGGCCCTTTGTCATTTGGATGCTCGTATTGAACACGCCAATAATGAAGGTTATAAGCAGGGATGGTTGAACGCCCTGGGTGTATTAAAATTGGAGCAAGGGCATTATTTATGGGATTATCATGCTCCTGGGTTACTAGATTTGCCCGTGCCACCTTATAAATTGGGCATGGAATGGATCCCAGCTCGTTCCATTCCTCGGAGCTTAATTTCAAAATACCTTGGTGATTACAATCTTCATTCCCAAATCGAGGTATCTCGTCCTGAACATCCACTGGACACACCTTCTGTGATGAACGTCAGAATGCTCAGAGATATTAACTTCATTAATTCTCCTCTTTGCCTGGAAGATGCTCCTGCTGGCGAGGAGCCTGTTTCAAAATCTAAGGGAAAGAACCCAATAGAGTAGGGATCTTAATGTAACAGTTAGTACACATGTAATTTGTAATACATTTTGACCTTAATGAAAGAATTTCATTTTTTGTTTGCAAATTTGTATTGCTATTGTTATGTGCTAAACACTACGTATATATATGTTAAAAAGATAACAATTTTGTGATGTTCATCAACCAACTTAGTAATAAACAGTTAGAAGTATCAAAAATGTTGCTCGATCACTTAATAATAAAGTAATGAGTATAAAAATGTTTAAAATTTTTCCAACCAACAAAGGTTGTAAAATTGTACTCGTTGACCAAGTATAATTAGCGAGAGTTTTCATAAAATGTGTCCGACCAACCAGGTTGATGGACCCTCCTCGTCGATAAGTTTTCCTCGTTGACCAACTACAGTTAGTGGGTTTTTATCCACGACCAACTATACTTGGCTCAGTTTGGAATATTTTGTATTTTCTGGAATGGTTTTACCTTCCGACCAACTTGTTGGCATATTTTGTTTCTTAACCGGCCAAAATTGGCATTTTTAAGAATATTGTTCTTCCCCTTTTACCATCCAAAGTTGGTCGTGGGTTTGAACTATTAGTTTCTTTCGAACTATCTTGTCCACAAGCTCTTTTACCAACCGAAGTTGATCACGCAAGTGTACGCCTCCTAACCAAAGGAGTATAATTTGTTCTCGCTATTTTACCAACCGAAGTTGATCACGCTCGAACTATCAGGTTCTTTCGAACTATCAGGTTCTTTCGAACTATCTTGTCCACAAGGTCTTTTACCAACCGAGGTTGATCACGCAAGTGTACGCCTCCTAACCAAAGGAGTATAATTTGTTCTCGCTATTTTACTAACCGAAGTTGATCAAGCTCGAACTATCAGGTTCTTTCGAACTATCAGGTTCTTTCGAACTATCTTGTCCAAAAGCTCTTTTACCAACCGAGGTTGATCACGCAAGTGTACGCCTCCTAACCAAAGGATTATAATTTGTTCTCGCTATTCTACCAACCGAAGTTGATCACGCTCGAACTATCAGGCTCTTTCGAACTATCAGGTTCTTTCGAACTATCTTGTCCACGAGCTCTTTTACCAACCGAGGTTGATCACGCAAGTGTACGCCTCCTAACCAAAGGAGTATAATTTATTCTCGCTTTTCTACCAACCGAAGTTGATCACGCTCGAACTATCAGGTTCTTTCGAACTATCAGTGTAGTGTATCACACTAGTATTCCCCAAAAAACTTGTAATAAAAGGAAGGAGATGGTGAAACATCATCGTTTTATTCATAATGAAGGAATTGCTTTACATTTTACATTACTGATTATACTTGCGTAGATGTTCAGCATTTCATGCATTCTTAAATTCCTCTCCTTCTAGAGTTGCTATTCTATAAGTTCCTGGTCGAACAACTTCTGTAACTCGGTAAGGTCCATGCCAGTTGGCTTCCAGCTTATTGTGTTTCTGAATAACCTTCTTTAGTACATAATCCCCTTCTTTTAAGTCGCATTTCTTCACCCTCTTGTTGTAGAACAGAGTTGTGTGTTGTTAGTAAGCAGCATTCCTAATGGCTGCCTCTTCTCTAACCTCCTCGAGCATGTCCAAATCTAATCTTCTCATCAAGTCACTGACTGGGGAATTAAAATTCAGCACTCTGTGTGTTGGGAGACCCAACTCAGCAGGTATTACAGCCTCACTTCCAAATGCCAGCATGTATGGTGATTCTCTAGTTGCTGCTCGGGGAGTTGTTCGGTAAGCACACAATACTGACTGTAGCTCATTAATCCAATTAGCTTTAGCCTCACTTAGCCTCTTCTTCAAACCATTTAGTAGTGTTCTGTTTGTCACCTCAGTCTGCCCATTGCTTTGAGGATGACCTGGTGCTGAATGGGTCTTCAGGATGTTTGATTGTTGACAATAGGCAGCAAACTCCTCGTTATCAAATTGTGTTCCATGGTCTGTGATGAAGGCATGAGGGAGACCATATCGGCAGATAATATTCTTCCAAACAAATTGGTACACCTTCTCATACGTCATATCAATAAGTGGCTCAGCTTCTACCCACTTAGTAAAATAATCCACTGCAACAACGAGGTACTTGAATCTTCCTCGGGTCGTTGGCAATAGTCCAACCAAATCAATTCCCGACATGGAAAATGGCCAAGGAGAAGTTATGGGTGTCAACAATGCTTGTGGAGTTCGTCGGATGCAGGAAAAACGTTGGCATTTGTCACATTTCTTGGCATATGCTATACAATCAAACCTCATCGTCGGCCAATAATACCCCTGCGTCATCACTCTTTGCAAAAGTGTCTGACCTGCCACATGTGCTCCACAAAATCCTTCATGGATTTCTTCAATCAATTCTTTCACCTCGGAAGGGTGTACACATCTCTGCAAACGTACCATAATTCCTCGTCTATACAAAACACCATTAGTTAGTACATACCGAGCAGCTTTAAACTTCAATTTCTTTGCTGCGAGCTTGTCCTCTGGCAATTCTCCCTCTTCAATATATGCCCTAATGGGATCCATCCAAGATGGTCCTAAATCAAGGGTAATAACATTCATCGTCGGGTCTTCATCTATGCTCCGACTTGCCAGTACTTCAATGGGTATCGTTCTTCGCAGCTCGGTACGAGTAGCTGATGCTAGTCGGGCCAGTGCGTCTGCTTGTGCATTTTCTATTCTGGGTATTCTGATCAACTGAATGGCATCAAATTCTGCCAATAATTCCATCACCTTTGCATGATACTTGACCATTAATTCTCCTTTAACCGCATATGTTCCCATCATCTGATTCACAATTAATTGAGAATCACTGAATACCATCACTTGTTGTGCTTCCATAATCATTGTTAAATTAAGACCTGCTATCATGGCCTCATACTCAGCCTCATTATTGGAGGTTTTGAATTGAAATCGCAAGGCATATTCTATGTCAATCTCGTCTGGGGTTTTCAAAACAATCCCTTCTCCACAACCTGCTGTGCAAGATGACCCATCTACATACAATCTCCATGTAGGTAACTCGTCTTCAAATTTCTTATCTGACAGAGTTCCTCGGTGAAATATCTGATGTTCTCTTCCATCCTCCCCTGTTAATTTTCGCTCCTCGTCGACCATCTCTTCTCTCCCTTTTACCAACCGGAGTTGGTCTGGGTTTGAATTTGATGATCTTTCTACATCCACAAGCCCTTTTACCAACCGGAGTTGGTCTGGACTTATGTCTGTTGATCCTGTAACATCCACAGGTTGGTCATCGAGCAACTTTTGTTCCTCGGGGGTATCAGGATATGTAAACTCTGCTATAAAATCTTCTACAGCTTGCCCTTTCAATGATGATCTGGGTTCATACACAATATCATATTCACCGAGCTCTATTGCCCAGTACATCAGTCTCCCTGACTTTTCTGGCTTATGAAGGGCTTGTCTCAATGGCATGTCGGTATAAACGACGATGGTATGGGCCTGGAAATATGGCCTCATTCTTCTACTTGCTTCAATTAATGCCAATGCCAATTTTTCTAACGTTGGGTACCTGATCTCTGCACCTCGGAAAGCCTTACTTGTGTAATAAATTGGCTTCTGGACTCCATTCTCCAATCTGATCAATGCCGAGCTGACTGCATGCTCTGATACTGCCAGGTATAAGTACAACTTTTCTCCCATTATTGTCCTTGACAACAGTGGAGGTGTTCCCAGATATTTCTTCAAGTCTTGAAAGGCTTTTTCACATTCATCATTCCACTAGAAAGTTTTTTGAAGTGTTTTAAAGAATGGTAAGCATCTATCTGTTGCTCGAGATACAAATCTGTTGAGCGCTGCAACTCGTCCTGTAAGACTCTGCACTTCTTTCTTTGTTGTTGGAGATCGTAACCCTAAAAGAGCTTTGATCTTTTCTGGATTCGCCTCAATGCCTCTTTGGTTGACGATGTACCCGAGGAACATTCCTTCTCGTACTCCAAATGTGCACTTCGTTGGATTGAGCTCCATCTGGTATTTATCCAGTTGATCAAAAGTCTGACTTAAATTAACTAGATGATCAGCAGCCTTCTCGCTTTTTGTCAGCATATCATCGACATAGACGTCCATATTGCAACTGATTTGTTCGGCAAAAACCTTGTTCATCAGCCGTTGGTATGTCGCTCCTGCATTTTTTAAACCAAAAGGCATAACATTATAACAATAAGTACCCCTAGGGGTAATAAAAGAAGTACTCTCCCTGTCTTCAGGTTTCATCTTGATCTGGTTGTAGCCTGAATAAGCGTCCATGAAGCTGAGCAGCTCGTGCCCAGAGGTAGCATCTACTAGTTGGTCAATTCTGGGCAATGGAAAATGATCCTTTGGGCATGCCTTGTTGAGATCAGTGAAATCAACACACATTCTCCATTTGTTATTTTTCTTCTTTACCATCACCACATTCACCAACCAGTCCGGGTACTTCACATCTTCAATGAATTGAGCTTTCTGGAGCTTGTCGACCTCCTCTTGAATAGCTTGATTCTTCTCGGGGCTAAATACCCTTCTTCTCTGCTTTAAAGGCTTGATCTCCTTATTCACATTGAGCTCGTGACATAAGAAGTTTGGATCTATTCCTGGCATGTCCTCATGACTCCATGCAAAAGTTTTCTTCCTGTTTCTCAAGAAAATTATCAACTCCTATTTTATTGAAGCATCCAACGTTGAACCTATCTGGGTTACTCGTTCAGGGTGCTCGTCGTCTAGAATAACATTTTCTGTAGATTCCACCACCTGTCCTTTTACAAGTTGACATTCATCTCTGGGATCGAGATTTCAATCTCTGTATCTTCTTCCACCTGGTAGGTAGTAGTCTTGTTCCTCGATTCCTCAAGCTCCTCTTGCTCGGCAGATGAATAATAGCATTTTTGAGCTACTTTTTGATCACCTTTCACAACTCCTACTCCAAAGTTTGTTGGGAATTTTAAGCATTGATGCACTGTAGATGGAACTGCTTTGAACTTCTTCAAACCAACTCTTCCCATGATGATGTTGTAGGCTGACTACACATTCTTATCCATCACAAAGAAGCGTATTCTTTCTGTTCGACAAGCAGGCCAGGTTCCAATGAGTATATCCAACTTGATCGTCCCAAGTGTAAAAACTTTCTCTCCAGCAAAACCCAGAGGGGTCTGTGATATGGTTCCAATTGAGATAATTTCAGATTCAAGCTGTCAAAGCATGAATAGTACATGATGTCTGCTGAACTTCCATTGTCTACCAACACCCTTGAAATCACTACTTCCTTCATCCTCATTTTGATCACCAGAGGATCGTCGTGAGGATAAAGAACACCTGTCAGGTCATTTTTTGAAAAGCCAATGACCAGCTTCTCTTTGTTTACCTTCCTCGGACGATCGTCCTCGGCCAGATTTATTCGCTGAATATATGAACAAGCTTGAGCCTCTCCAAGGTAAGCCTTTCTTTCTGCAGTAAGGTCTCCTCCTCCTGCATCTCCTCCTGTAATAACATTACAATCAAATGATCCAAAACGTATGGAAAATACCTCTCGTTCTGGCTGCCTTGGCTTCTTGGGAAGATCGGGGTCATCATCTGGATCATCTTCATGGTTTCTCTTCTTTTTCTCCTCTGCACGATGAGGATATCTAGACCTCTCTCTAGTTCGGTCATTATTTCTTTTTTTTCCTCCCCGATCAACATATTTTGCTAGCTTTCTTCTTCGGATGAGTGTTTCAATCTCGTTTTGAAGAGCTATGCAATTTTTGGTCATGTCACCATGATCTTTATGAAACTCGCAATATTTATCCTTACTCCTCGAATCAGGGTCTGACCTCAGTTTCTTTGGCCATTTTACCTCCTCGTTGTTCTTGATTTCTTCCAAGACATGATGAATACCCATTTTCAAAGGAGTATAATTGTCGTATTTCTTCATGACTTCCCATTTATTCTTGGAATGATTATCTCCACCATTGCTTTTATGCTCTTTCTTCTTAGATTTGTCGACTTCCACCTTGGTGTCTTTACCCATATTCTTCTTTGCAGCCATAGCCTCCTCGGCATTCATGATTTTGGCCTCTTTTGCCATCAACTCTGACATAGTTGTAGGTGGATCTTTCGCTAAGGTGTAATACAATTTATTAGGCAGCAACCCACTCATCAAGGCGGTGATTGCTGTCTTCTCTTCGTAATCTATGACTTCCAGCTTCTCGTTATTGAAACGAGTTATGTAATCTCTAGTACTCTCACCAGATTTTTGTCTAACACTTAACAAGTGTGCTACTCGTTTTACTGGCTTTGCTCCAAAATAGAAATTGCCAATAAACAACTTGGCCAACTGAAAGAAAGTTGAAATCTTACCCCGAGGAAGATTGTTGTACCATATCTGGGCAGATCCAGTAAGAGTTCCTGAGAATGCTCTGCATCTCATCTCGTCGGGGACAACATAGATGTCAGCAGCAGCTTGATATTGTTCTATGTGAAGAACAGGATCTGTCTTTCCATCATATTTGGGAGTTACCACGGGTGCTTTAAATTTCGATGGTGTAGGAAAATCCACAATGGCCTGTACAAAAGGTGTTCCTCGAACAAAAGTTCGTTGTAGGGGGTTCTTTGCCTTAGCCATTTCTCCCAATATATCCTCCAACCGCTGGATGGAACCTTTCCACGCATCATTTCCTTCATCGAGCTTGTTAGTTCGAGCAATAGATCGTTCTGAAGTAGCCTCCTGAGATTTATCTTGACGAGCAACTAGTCGTGATTGTGCTGATCCTTCTCTTAGATCTGTTGGTTGTCGAAAACTCCTCGACATGGTCTTAGGTGGACTCCTATGCCTCCTAGGGCCTAATCGACTGAAAGGAGACTCCCTACTCAGTCTTTCTAAAGCACTGGGTCTTTCTGGAGAGAGGGTGATATGTTGATCAGTATCTGTAGCCCTTATTGACGAAGTTCGCCCAGGCTGATAAGAGAAATCATCAGACTCCTCATTACGGTATGACTCAGTACGCCTGGATCGTGAAGAAAGTAAATAAGTTTGCCTCTGACCACTTTGATGTCCTGAACGTGCAGGTGCACCGCCATGAAGGGTTTGTATGAGTTGCCTCATTATTTCTTGCATAGCGGTTTGTCCTTGAGCCAGATTTGTCATAATCCCGGCTAGATCTGGAGGTGCAGAGGGATTCGGAGGATTTCCAGTATTTCCAGCGTTTCGATTGCTAGATTCTGGATTATCCGCCATTGATGATGAATGATTTTTGGTGAAAAACGATAGTAACAATCGTTCCCACAGATGGCGCCAATCTGTTGATGTAAAAAATTAGATCGCTCTAATTAATCAATCACAGATAAATAAAATGAGACAAAGGTTTTTAAAGTGGTTCAGCCGTATAAGAATGGCCTACGTCCACTATTATGTTATTGTTGAGTGTTTGAGAATTCTCGAGTACAAATTCTCTCAAGAAATTCCCGTCCCTTTGAATGAGGGTGATACAAGGTATTTATAGCCCTTAGGCTGTACATGAAAGGGTTGATACATTAAATGATATACATATGAAAGGGTAATACATTTAATGCAGCGTGTGCGTCAAGATGATAAACATTCAATGAATAGTTGAACTGTTGATTATCTTGCAATTAATGATACGGCCGAGATGCAGCTCGGACCGCCTTAGTTGCTCGTTGCTCTGGAGTTCCTCGGAGCGCTAGAGTACCTCGGAGTGTTAAAGTTCCTCGGTGTATCCTCGTTGCTCGGAGAGAACATGAGTTGGTCGGGGAAATGAACTTCCTCGTTGATATTGTGCCATGTAGATTGACACGTGTCTTCGTATTATTCGTCCATATCAGCATGTTAATTTTGGTATCAACAAAGTGTGTTTTCTATGCGCACAATTACATATATAAAATTTTGCCCATCGAAACATCACTCTGAGTGTTACTCCTCCCAAACACCCCTATTTGGGTAAATCTTGGAGTTTACTTTCATCTAACCCAAGATATACATCTTACTAAAAAAAATATTTAGAAGTCCCCACACTATTTTTAGGAACCCCAAATATTTATCTCCAAATAATTCTATCCCTTTTTTTTCCAATTTCCGAGTGCATTTCCTTGTTGGTGATTTCACCCCGAAATGCCATCTTGTAAAAATCATAACAATTCAAAAAAAAATCAAAAAAATACGCGTTTGGTTTCCACGCGACCGTATCGAAAAGATATACAACTTTCATGTTTTGACCGAGAGCTAAATCTTCACTCTTCCTATTTGAATTTACCCCGCAAGCTATGGAGTTACTATTCATTGTCTTCTCCAAAATCCCAACCTCCATTTTTCTCCATTTTTGTTGTTTCTAATCTCATCCAACAACTCCAAAAATATTTAATCTATGTTTTACAACTAACACATCAATTAATTTGGGGTATTAAATCATTTCCCTTTGATTTAAACCCTAAAAGCATAAAACCCCAACTTATGATTTTAACCCATTTTAATCTATTTCTTCACTCTATTTACATGGATTTAACACTAGAAATCATTAAGAATTTACATTACATCAACATGTAAACTCATATTCAATCTCAAATTTATTTTAAGGGTTTACCAACCATAATATGAAATAAATGCACAAAATGAAATAAAGCAAGTACACACTTGCCTGGAGTATGAAATCCGATGACCTCGAGTCGAATCCGGCGAAGTTTGGCCCAGAAATCTCTTCTTCTTCCTTCTTCTCTTCTCTTCTTCTTCTTCTCTCCCTTCTCTCTTCTCTTTCTCTCTCTTAAATCTGATTTTGGGACAAATATGAGGGTTTTCTCTTATTAAACCTGAAATTGGGTGTATACCCAATTGTTAAATGACTTGTGTACTCATTTACGAGTCCCTACTAGTCCGAAAATGTTCGGAACCCAAATACTACCCCCGGGTACTCTATTTTGACTATCTCGGCCATTCCGAACCCAATGGCGGAGTCGAAATCTCCATCCGAGTCACTTAACTAAAATTCACTAATTTGACCTAACACGTTCAATACGCGCATTTTCCAATTTAAATTATTTTTCTTTGTCGTTTTACCCAACTGCGACATGTAATAAAAATAATCCACTCGTATACTTAATCTCAAAATATAATCCACGTAAATATTAATCTGTCACTCGAAAACTAATATTTATTATTCACTTTATAATATCGAATTTATTTAATTTCACTCATTAATCCCAGAATTACTATTCATAATAATTCCTCAAATTACCAAATTACATCCACAGTGTAATTTAAATACCTTTAAAAGTACGGGGTATTACATACTTCCCCCCTTACAACAGAACTTCGTCCTCGAAATTTAAATATAGCATGTACCACTACTCTAGGATCGGTATATACATTAGGCCCTAGCTTAACAAAATTTAGATATAGCTTAACGCAATGGTCTCCCACTATATTCCACCCATCTCAAGGCGTATGCTCATATATATATTCTCATCATCGCTATGCATATATATACTAATCCTGCACCCCCGGGTTAACACCCATTAGTGCTCTTAATAATCATATCACATAATAGGCATACACACCTCCTATTAAAATTTATAGGTATTCTCTCAACCTATTTGCATACTTACCATACGTATTTTTATTCTCATCGCTACGTATTGTATAAATATTCGGATTACTATCTCTCTCGTAATCTCCAAGGTACATTCCTTATACCAAATAATTAAAGTATTAACTCTCATATACTCTTCCGGAATTTGGTACTACATGCACTCCTTTCCTTGGAGTATTCTAACAATACAATCATGTGCAAGCCACTCTTCAACACTGGTTCGAGTCAGCTTCCGCTCTACTTTCTCACATTATTTGGTATCCTTTTCATTAAGAGGTACCTTTTAAATGTCTTTACACAGACTTCCAACCCATGTCGGGTGTGCTAGCTCTTGTTGCACATAAATGCTTGAATTATTGTCATTCTCACACGACATTCAATTCGTCATACCATATTAACCTTGTTTATAGATGCCCCTCAGGAATATATTCTACACATTCATTTTTACGTCCTTCTATCTCGGATATATTTTTTTTAAATTAACTAACCAGGGTAATCGTACCCCGTATCATTCGTGTATATCTGCACAACCATTATAAACGTTTTGATACCTTACACTCACTCTAAATAATGGGCATCATTTCATCGGCCTGGTACTAACACCTGGGTATCCCTTAACCCGAATAATTTGAAATTTAATTCTCCCAATACCTGGAAATTCAATCCTTCTCAAGATTATCTCATCGATCTTCTTGTGGTTAGCTCACAATAGCCTTCCTATATCAGTGTCGATAGTCTTATTGCCCTTACTTCGTGGTAGTCCTAAGATTAAGGTGTTTCTAACACACGTAATATGAGTATTATTTTAACTATATCCCTAGTGCCCAAGACCTCTCTCGACTTTCGACATTTGCTTGGTTTCGTGCGTGGTACGTCTCGTAAAGCGAAATCCAAACAAGGAACCTTCCCGATACACTACTCCCTCGCTTCGTCGATCATCGAGATATAACGGTCTAAGGGACACCAACAGGACATTCTAAATCCTACCTCGTTAACCTACTAATGTACTTCTACCACTATATACTTCCATCTTGTACAAATGGAAAGTCCAACTAATTAGGGCACCTACTCTCTGCAAAAAAAATATTATGAACATCATACCCAAAATGTATTTCCTCTTAATTTTCCTTATATTCAATGTCTGGCTATAAGTCTCAAATTATTTCATTTATCTTACCTCACCCACATACTTGCGATGAGAGGAAAATTTCAGTGCTTCTTCATAGCACTTATATCTCTATATAATTATATAGTCATCAAATGTCTCTCACTCTATAGTGTTTCCTCTACACTAGATGACTTATCGTCAAAACTCACATTCTTGCATTTTCTAACATTTGTCCACTCCCGACGTCGTTAAGGTTCATATATGGAGTGTCTTATTATCTTCAAATATACAACCGGGATAATCCCATCCCATCTACCAATACAATATGGTCAGAACTCTCAATTCTGTCAAGGAGCTATACCACAAGCGCTTGCACTAACACTAAGTCCTTCGCGCGAACACCAACAAGCTTAAACTCTCAGCTTAACTATAAATCCTACATACCTTAAATTATATCCATAAGGTCCCCATGCACTCAAATCATGCTAATGAAACATCTCCTCATTGAAGTTCCATCTAAACATATAATCAAGGCGAGCTCATCCATAATTTATTTCGCATTCCATTCTTTAATATGTCCGTATATATATGTTTCACATCTCATATAAATATATATACAATATACTATACACATTAAGTATATCCATACTTATATATCATGCACTTTATAAGTATAATAACCATCCCTCAGAGCGATAACTCAATGGATGCAGTCTCTCAATGCTATCATCTTCCAGAAAATTAATTACACAACATCCCGGGTACCAGTGGTCGGACTATCACACCGACTCGGTAAAAACCATATCATATAAGTATAACAATCACACACATATATACTTAACATATCTCATATATACGTCTGAATATGCCCGTATATATATATACATAATATATATAATATTTTTCGGCTAATCATGCATATTCTTCGCTCACTTATAAATTTTAAGTTACTCGACATTTGTACAGGCTTAACACTCATTTAAATAAGCCTACGAGAAATTCGGAACAAAAATCGGGCCTTAAGAGTCATTCTGGAATCTCGTTAAAAGACCCAAAATTCTCGTTTGAATGAGCTCGTTTGAACGATATTTCGTTCGAACGACATTTCGTTCGAACGACATTTCCAACATCGAACGAACGACCTACTGGAACCTCGTTAGAATTCTTGTTAGAAGTCTCATTCGAACGAAGTATCGTTCGAACGACCTGGGTAGACTTCTAACGAGATTTCTGCGGATGCACTGTTCATCTTCCAAAATTGTTCTTCCCATTTTTCCTTCTTTCAATTCAATCCAAAACTCATTCCAACCCAAACACAAGGTTCCCAAACCACTCTAAGTCACCCTAAAACACTTCTTAGCATAGTTTAGGGATTAAATCCTTTCAATCTTCAAGTAAATCCAACAAATCCATAAATTTTCCCATGAGTTATATTAACATAAACCCAAAATTGTTTTCTTCATCTATAAAAAACTCCATTTTTATTTAGTGATTAACATCTAATTCACCAAATTTCGCATTCTTATTAAGGGAAAAAAATCCATCTATAAGATTAATTTATGAGCAATACGTCATGCTCCCACGAATATGGTGATTATCGTCCCCACCATTTCAACATTGCTCTCACGAGTGAAAAAAATTTCCTTGAATTTTCACTTATGGGTAATTCCATACCGAACTCTAAGCAAGAGCTTCTGAGTCTTCTACTTGTTAATTCAAGTTTAGCACCATTCTCAAGTACAATGATTCTTGATAGTTTTAACTACTATATTTTAGTAGTCGTTGTAGCAATCCGACAATGCCACAAGTAAAATAACCTTTACCGCGGTCCTCATTTCCAATATCAACTTATAGCTCTAACTAAGCCTCGCCTCCTGCTGCCCACACAACGAACTTCCCTAGTCGCCCTTCGTCGATCAGCACACGAAGCCCGAATGAGTGCGCAAAAGATTTATAATAATTTTACATAATGGCAGGAGAACGAAATCTCACACGAGGATATCAACAATCCTAATCATAAGGCTCTATATCAAATCAAAAGCAACGCTGAAAGCGTAGTACGTCCGCACAGTTTTCTAAGGACACTAGAACCTGATGCTCTGATACCACATGTGACACCCCGCCTAATGAAATACCGGGCGATCACTCCTATATCAAATTAAAATAGGAGTCTCATATGGTTCATTCTTAGAATCACTGTCGAAAACCAATTTAATTACTAATATCCTATTAGGCCGGCGTCAAATTTTAAATTAACTAATCTTTTTAACCAAACCATTCAAATAAAAATTACAACAGTTTATATGCATCAACTGAAATGAAATAAAAGAAAATAACCGAACACTCGGTACAATAATACAACCAAATCGAATGCCGCACTAAAAGACGATAAAAGAATAAATGAGTACAGTTAGGCCATAAGCCCGAATATTTCTACAATACCTCCTATCCAGATCTCAATGATAGAAGCATCTAATATAAACTTGCTTGCATCCACAGTTGCTACAGGAAACGTTTGACTCGAAAGAATCATCATCCAGGCGTCCCTGTGTCTGGACACCTATATTTATATATAGATATAGCAAGAGGGGAAAAGTATAGAAACGGGTCAGAGCCCGAGTTGTGAAAATATTTTGCAAGTGCATAAATACTTTATTTAGGAAATTATGTTTTATCTCATATTTAAATTGGTATCACACTCCCATGATATACCCCTCACCCCTCTTTTAATAGTGCACAACTATCGCATACCTTTTTAAACAACCTAGTTAAGCTACCCTGCCTACTAAGGTATTTCCCTTATCTTCCAAAATCCCAAAAAATCGAGTACTAAGGACTAAGCTTCTCCCTATTCCCAACATTAAGTTAGGTTCGTGCGTGGGGTGTCTCGCGAAGTGAAATCCAAATAAGGAACCCCCCAATACACTACTACGTGACAATGTTGATCATCGGGATCCATTAAGCCTTAAGTACATACCACATTTATACCATCCCATATATATTAATAGTTCTCATTAACTTATGATCCATATTCATATAAATCCGGATATAAATCTACCGGAAGGAGTATATCACTTTATTCATTATTTTCTCTTTTATACAGGGTTACGTTATATGATATCTCATCTCATATATATAAATAATATACTACACGCAACAAGTATATTAATCATCCAACGAGCTATAATATTAAGCAACCGTGGATAATCTCAAGTACATATATTTTAATCTCAATACATATATCCATATTCGGCACCCATATGCTTAACAGCGGTGCCCACATACTCTGTTCTCCAAATCCAAGTACATCTCGTACAAAAAAGATTACCCGTTCCACATCACTCAGGAACTGCAACAATACAAATCACACGTATTGGAGGCGAACATAGTACACGTACCTATGGGTCACGCACATACCTACGCTCTCATAAGTAGCAGACTTATCGACTCACAAATAAGCCTTTCACAACCCTATGTTCTTGAGGTACCAAATCTAAAATCACCCCGAAGGCAACACAAGATAAGATTGTCCTCTTTCGAACGCCAACCTCCCGTGATAACAAGTATGGTAGGTATGTCATACACATAATAAACAATCATATAGGTACACATTCCACCTATATAAATATACCATCAATTAGGTATTCACACAACCATATTATAATTATAGGTATTTCTCTCACCTATACATAATTCTCCATAAGTAATTATTTAACCCACGTACATAATAACATTCGGGCATACGCACAACCCGTATAATAAATTTCCCACAGAGTATATTTATATCTCGAATATCCTACGCGTTTATTGATTTTAAATCATTCCTCAATATTTTATATTCCGAACTTTTCTCACCGCACGATGATAATACCAACAACACCGATATATTTATCCACCCCGTAAATAACAGTAGGCATTCCTCTCACCTATAATAATTGTCATAAATAGACGTATCAGATTACTGCTCAATTCTCTTTAGCCCGTATCCTAAATTTCATCATAGTCACCTCGTAGGATTTTACTCAATCAAAATCGATATATAAGTGTGTTTTCTACACGCACAATTACATATATAAAATTTTGCCCATCGAAACATCACTTCGAGTGTTACTCCTCCCAAACACCCCTATTTGGGTAAATCTTGGAGTTTACTTTCATCTAACCCAAGATAAACATCTTACTAAAAAAAATATTTAGAAGTCCCCACACTATTTTTAGGAACCCCAAATATTTATCTCCAAATAATTCTAGCCCTTTTTTTTCAATTTCCGAGTGCATTTCCGTGTTGGTGATTTCACCCCGGAACTGCCATCTTGTAAAAATCATAACAATTCGAAGAAAAATCATAAAAATACGCAGTTGATGCTCACGCGACGGTATCGAAAAGATCTACAACTTTTATGTTTTGACCGAGAGCTGAATCTGCACTCTTCCTGTTTGAATTTACCTCGCAAGCTACGGAGTTACTATTCATCACAAAATCCCAACCTCCATTTTTCTCCATTTTTGTTGTTTCTAATCTCATCCAACAACTCCATAAATATCTAATCTGTGTTTTACAACTAACACGTCAATTAATTTGGGGTATTAAACCATTTCCCTTAGATTTAAACCCTAAAAGCATAAAAACCCCAACTTATGATTTTAACCCATTTTAATCCATTTCTTCACTCCATTTACATGGATTTAACACTAGAAATCATTAAGAATTTACATTACATCAATATGTAAACTCATATTCAAATTTTCTCAAATTTATTTTAAGGGTTTACCAACCATAATATGAAATAAATGCACAAAATGAAATAAAGCAAGTACGCACTTGCCTGGAAGATGAAATCTGATGACCTCGAGTCGAATTCGGCGAAGTTTGGCCCAGAAATCTCTTCTTATTCCTTCTTCTCTTCTCTTCTTTTTCTTCTCTCCCTTCTCTCTTCTCTTTATCTCTCTTAAATCTGATTTTGGGACAAATATGAGGGTTTTCTCTTATTAAACCCGAAATTGGGTGTATACCCAATTGTTAAATGACTCGTGTACTCATTTACAAGTCCCTCCTAGTCCGAAAATATTCGGAACCCAAATACTACCCCCGGGTACTCTATTTTGACTATCTCGGCGGAGTCGAAATCTCCATCTGAGTCACTTAACTAAAATTCACTAATTTGACCCAACACGTTCAATACGCGCATTTTCCAATTTAAAATATTTCTCTTTGTCGCTTTACCCAACTGTGACATGTAATAAAAATAATCCACTAGTATACTTAATCTCGAAATATAATCCACATAAATATTAATCTGTCACTCGAAAACTAATATTTACTATTCACTTTATAATATCGAATTTATTTAATTTCACTCATTAATCCCACAATTACTATTCATAATAATTCCTTAAATTACCAAATTACATCCACAGTGTAATTTAAATACCTTTGAAAGTACGGGGTATTACATAAGGTATATTATTTTTCCTCTCTTTCTCTTTCATTTCTATATGTGTGTGTATATGTATGTGTATGTGTATGTGTATGTGTATGTGTATGTGTATGTGTATGTGTATGTGTATGTATGTGTGAATGTGTGTGTATATATGTGTGTATATGTATGTGTGGTGGGGGAGGGGGGAAGGGGGTAATGGAGGCGGGGTGGTGGGGGTGGGGTGGGGGGAGGGGGTGGGGTATGTGTATATGTGTGTGTATGTGTGTGTATATATGTGTGTGGTGGTGTGTGGTGGTGTGTGGTGGGGGAGGGGTGAAGGGGGTAGTGGGGGTGGGGTGTGGTGTGGTGGGGGGAGGGGGGTGGGGTGGGGGTGAGGGGGAGGGGGAGGGGGTGGGGCAATTTTAACAATTGTATAGCTTTAGTTAAGAAATTGTATAGCTTTAATTGTAATTTTAATTGTATAGTTTTAGATTAAAGTAAATTAATAATTAGTGTCAATTTCATATGAAAGTAAGATTGCCCCTCATTGTAAATTAGTAAATTAATAAATGTATACTTTAATTGTTAGTTTAATTGATGAAATGTTGGGTTGGTTAGTTTTAAAAGTGGCATGACGTGTGCATGTGTGTGGTGGGGGTGGGGGTGGGGTAGGGGGTGTGTATGTGTACTATTAACTTTTTTTTTTATCTGTACTAATAACATTTTTTTACAGCAAATGTCTCCTTCATATATTAAGGCGAAGATGATGATGTTGTTTATGATGATGTCGCCTGGGCTCGGTGGTAGAAGAGGCGACGAGGGCTCCTCCGCCCCTAGGCTCCCCAAATATGGAAAATTTTGGATTACCGTCGAGAACAAATCGGAGCTATTAGCGAGATCCCTCGAGCTGCTAAAGATGGTCATCGGGCCGGGATTTATGAGTTGGAAGGAGGTGCCATATGAGCTCAAGTTAGCTGTTTGGGCGGCACTACAGGTAATATATTTATATTTATATGAATATTTCAATTTCAATTTCAATTTCAATTTCAATTTCAATTTCAATTTCAATTTCAATTTCAATTTCGATTTCGATTTCATTTTATATTTATATTTATATTTATTCACAACTAACATTGAATTTGTTGGACAGTAACAATTCAACTTGGATCCAAAGCTACGCGATTCCGTCTTGGAGCAGTTGAGGGGGAAACACAAGATGTGGAAGAAAAATATGCGGACACGGTACTTTGGGAAAACACGAGAGTCCATTATACAATGGTGTGGATCCGTCCCGCCCAAGGAGCCGATCTCATTGGCACAATGGCAAAAAGTTCATTGACAATGAGATCGAGGATTGACAATTGGCATCTCGCCAATCGGGGATGGAAAACCGGGCAAAAAAGACGAACGTGCACTACTCCGGCCGGACCTCTTACGCCGGGGTGGAGCATAGGATGAAGGTAAGATTTAATTTTTCTATAACTACAGAAATATATTATTCTTAATTATTTTACTTTGCGGGGCCGATACTAATTTTACTTTATTTTATTTCAGGGGTAGGGAGTGGGCCAGGGGGTAAACCACATAGGCTCGATACTTATGTGGCTCTTCGGACGAAGAAGGGGAAGGACAAGGAGGTGTCCCCGAGCATCGCAGCGACGATTGTAAGTAATCCGACAGTTTAATTTTTGTTAATTACGTTATAATTTTTTAGTTTACTTATTTTACTAATCATGTGCTTTTTGTCGTTTCAGGCAAAGCTTAAGGAAGTGCATGAGTCGCAGTCTGATGCCGACAAGGCATCTTTGTCCACAGATGCACTTAGCCAAGTGCTTGGATCTGATCGCAAGGGGAGGACAAGGGGGGTGAGCTCGCGGGTGGCCAAATCTAGGATCATCGAATTGGAGACGAGCGACACCGGGTTGGCTCGAACGGTGGATTCACACGACGCGAAGTTGTCCCGTTTGGAGGCGACGGTCGAAGATATGTACACATTCATGAAGCGTACGTTGGGCGGAGACCGAAAGGGGAAGCCGAAAGGGAAACGGAAGGAGAAGGTGGTGGAGGAGGAGGAGTAGGAGGTGCGGGAGAACGAGGCGCGGGAGGATGAGGATGTGGACCTCGCTGCTTCTTCACCATTACGTGCGTATTTCGATGATCCACTTCCTTATTTGGCTCCCTTCCCCAGATCAATATCGACACTCGGTTGGCCGAGCGTGTTCATATTGGATGGATTTGATGGACAGTGGATAGGGCGAGGGTTGAGGGACCCGAATATCGTCGAGGGTGGAATAGTTCATGGACGTGCGCTTCAAGGGATCGAGTCCAAAGTGCTCGTCATGCATGTGATACCCGGTAAGGAGAACTCCCTATTGTGGTTGCGCGAACAATGTGGCACGATGTATATTAGTGGGTGTGTCAATTCGTATATCGTGTGGCCAACTCACCTCCTCACATTTACCCAAGACATGTAGTAACATTATTTTTAAGTTTGTCTATTTTAATTATATTTGGATTATATCGTCATGTATATTATTTCTATTTTGAATATTTGGATTATATCGTCATGAATATATATTTGCACTATCTTTAGTTTATTTGGATATATGATGTTTGAATAGGTACAACCAACGTTGTTATAACAGGTACAAATATACTGCTGGGCAGTGGCAGTGGCCATACTGCCCAGCAGAATTTTTTTAAATTCTGCCCAGAATTATCACGGTCATTGACCGTGACAATTTTTTTAAATATTGTCACGGGTTCGTCACGGTTATTAATCGTGACTAAACTTGTCACGGTCCATGACCTTGACACGACCGTGATAATTCTAACGGACTTGTCGTGACACGTCCGTGATAAAAAAATTTGTCTCGCCCTTAATTGTCACGGTCATTGACCTTGACAAGTCCAACTTGTCAAGGTCAATGACCGTGACAATAGTGCAGATTTGGTGTAGTGGTTTAAAGGATTTTCTTGATGATTTAATGATTTAATTACGTTAGAAATCATTTATATATGTTAGTTTATGGTTTGTTATAATTGGTTGGGAGTTTAGGACTGTGTAATAGAGTTTTGGAGAGTTAGATTTGGAGCAAAATGCAAAAATTGAATGAAGAAGACAAATTGCTACTGTTCGAATCGATTCGGCCACAGGGCGAATATATTCGATTTGCCCAGAATTTGGAAATTTCCCTATTTTAGCTTTGAACTCGTAAGTGATGATCGGAAAAACTTTTGGGATACCTTTAAAATATAATTAGTGATATATTTATTTCCAGTACGCCAATGTTAATATTGAGACTTAGTCATATGAGAAGAATTTGGGGATAAGATTAGTTGGACATGATTTATAATGTAATGAATTCAGAAGAATGAGAACGAGTTACGTAGGGAGAGAAAATGAGTGACTTAGATCGGTAGAGTTTAATGAAATAATTTAATTGATAACTGGCACACTTCGGTTAATGGAAAACACTCGGAATATACGATGAGAAGTATAATGATAAATTGATAATATATAGGATATTCGAGAGTTATAATACGTACGGAGTATATTAGGATGTGTGTATGCCTAATGATATATGTGTATACGTTGTGTGAATACCTATTGTATGATTTCTTATATATATTTGAACATACCTACGTTACCTACTATCACGACAGGTTCCGCGTTGAGGATGGTCTTATCCTGATGTGCCGATTGGGTAGATTTAAGACTTGTACCTCAAAACATAGAACTTAGGGTTGAGCACTACTTGTGTTTATGATAGTGTGATTGGTCATTTGGGTGAGTTAGGTGTGTGCGTATCCCAAAGGCCTATAACTATGTTCAATTCCAAATTTTATGAATTGTGTATTTATGGTTCGAAAGTGATTCTGAACCAGAAGTCCTTTACTTAGTACGTAATGTACCAAGACTAGATAGCAGATTATGTACGCATCATAGGTCGTCTCTTAGGGACGCTATATTCATATATGATATAAGAGTAGTGTATAGTTATATATGTGTGATAAATTCTATTGTATGTACTTTAGTAGATAAACTAAATAGTGATATCTAAAGTAATCTAAGTATATGGAAACTTAATACTAAATTAGAGAACCTTACTGGATAATGGAACTTAGGCATTTGGTAACGTATCATATGGGCAATACGAGTGGGAACAATGAGTTCATATACGGGTATCATATTAGTTCAAACTAGTTAGGTGGGGTAGCATAAATAGAATGGATTAGAAGAATACGTTAGGCGTGCACAATAGTTGAGAGGTGAGAATCTCAAATGAGGGCACGTGAAGTTAACATGTATATAATATCTGCTCTTACTGCATTTTAAATACTTGCAATTATTTTTTGAACTATTTTTACTCGGTCTCTGACCCCTCTCAGTCGATCATGTCTCCCATCTCTAGCTAGTGGTTATTTCAAAGACATTGCCCTTTTATCTTATTTCTAGTATTGGATTTGGATTTATTTTATGGATAATTGTTATTGAGATTTTCTTCTGGACTATTATTCAGGCATATTTAATTCTTCTCATTGTTTTACCATTTATATTATGCTTACTAGAATGGTGAATGTGATTCATTAGTTTAATTTATTGTTTGTCAATAAAAATATTAAAATTTTGACACTAGACCATTAGATTATTAGTAAAATAATTTGGTTTTTGACAATGATGCTAATAATGAAACCATTAATGATTCGTGTTTAATTTAATAATGGACTGATCACCGACGATTAGAATAAGTGGGGTGTCACAGGTGGTTAGTAATTTAAATGAGTTTCGACAGTGATGCTAAGAATGAACCAAATGTGATTCCTATTTATTTTTATAAAGGACTGATCACCTGTGATTATAGTAGGCGGGTGTCATAGTAATGTTTTGGAGTTTTCCAAAATCTTTTGGAGTGACGAAGTGACTAGGGATTTCTCTCCAGTGTCTGCTAAGATGCTCCGGTCTTTGGTTGATTTTCCATCACTAACATTAATTAAAAGGGGAGTGGTATCTTCCTTTTTGAATTCGAAAAGGACCCTCAATGAGCATTTAACCACCACCACAAGGGGAAATGAAACTTTGATTCCATTGCCTCCACCTCTCCCCAAACCCCATCCTACTTAATGAGTACACAAATCATCCATTCACATAATCATATGTGTTCTAAATGTCTATCATGTAGATGACCTTCGAAGAACCATAATTTTCCCGACGTGGTTAAATCTAAGATGGTAGTTCAATATCTTGTATAAAAACTTAGTGTTCTTTATCTCCCTCCTTCATCCAAATGGCATGAGACTACTGCCTCCAATACCAGCTCCTCCACACCCCACATTTCCTCCCTCCTTCCCCACTCCTCCCGATACAAGATCACCAAATTATCATTTTCATCCAACTCTTTAATCTTCTCCAACCCCCTAGTGTTACGAAGTTTGACATTGCCAAAACGCTCCTTATTCCACCTTTTATGGCCTCCTTGACCGTTTTATTAGTGATTCTCCTTAAGCATGTAAAATTTTCTTAGTGAACACAAACCACACATTTTGTTCCTCCTATTACCCTTGCCACCAATTAATTATGCACTCCGTAAAATTACTTTTCTTTAGCCACATATAATCGAATTTAAAGGGTGTTCGGGCCTGGCCTAACCCCCACAACATTGTAGGAGAATCGGGATGTGATATGAAACAACTTTGGGCAAACAAGACTGAGATTCTTCTCCTAATTATGAGAAGTCATAAAACAGACCAACCTTGACATAGATGGGGACTTTCTACTGGACCAAGTAAAGATGCCTCACTGTAAAGGAAGATTAAGCAACTCCAACTCATCAATGAACTCTAAAACTCCACTAGCGATCGAGAGAGCCTGCACTTCGATGGTAATCGAACCTCATTAAAGTCCCCACCAATATAAGAGGGAACTTCCCGTACTCCCTTCAATTCCACCAACTCCTCCAACAACTCCCACATATACGTCACCAATTGGCCCAAGAATCACCACATAAATCCATCTACGATGCAATCTAACTTCTTCACCACCTTAGATTTCAACGATAATACCTCACGAGGCTCAGCGAACATCTAAACAGCACTAATCCACCCACCTCCCTCCAGACAGACACCGGTTGTTGTGTATTGAAAGAGGCAAATATTATTTTATGTCAAAGGTTATTGTGTATAGTGTCCTAACAGTGCTTGTAATTTAGAAACCGAGTTATTCATTCCTTCACCATAAGAAGTTGCTTCAAGAATCCTATCAGATAAATCATACTTTACATCACAAAAAAAAAATCAACTAATTTAAAAGTCATATCCGTTTAAAAGAAATTATAAGAGTTTATTGTCGTCTATTTTCTTTTTCTATTGTTTTGTTTGGGGAAAGAGGGAAGGAAATCAACATAGAGTGGCAATGTAGCACAATACTCCAGAAAACAATCAGTACAATTGTAAACAAGACGCTTATTTTTTGTATCCCATGGCTTTGTAATCTATTCTGTCTAGCAACCAGAACCAAGTGATGAACACCTACGTTAATCAATGGCATAACAGTCTATACTGATCTTGTGAGATTCAGCCTACTTACCTTCAATCAATTTTCACCGAATCTCCTCCCAAATCATAAGGTGTAATTATATTGAACTCGTTAGTGCTTTTAGTAATTCTATTTCCAGTTTGCAATTTGAAATAAAAAACGAGTATAATGTGGAGTGAATCACCAACAATGCTCTTGCAATTCTCATTTTTTAGGTTTTCAGTAATTCACTTTCAATTGAATCTCAATTACTCATTCCTAAAAGTTATAGGGTTTTTTTCAATCTACATATTATTTATGTTCCTTGGATAAAAACTTCCCTATATTCAATAATCCCATCGCCATTACAATATCAGCATACAATATACTCGTATCTTTATATACCTATCCACTAGCAAATTCTCTTGTTAGATTATAAACAGTTTTGAGAATTCAATATCCATTCTAAATTCGAAAATTAGTCATACAAATATTAGAGTCTATGAATGGCGAAATTATAACTTTAAAAGTGTTATGAGAAAGTCATTGACATTGCAAAAGGTAAAGGGGTAAAGCACAAATGCTATTATTAGAGAAAATATTTTATATGGCCTACAAACCAGAGTATGATAAGTGCCGCCAAATTTGCACACTTCACAACATGATAAATGTCATCATTAAGATTAGAGAAAATGGTAACAAAATTCTAAAGATCAGAAGGGGGATTAAGAAAGATACTTACTAAAGGTATGAGGGGGGGCTATGGAAAAAAGAACAATTCCACAAGAGAGCCTCTCATGGAGGGTTTGCATCAATTGTATGTCATATGCAAAGAGTTACGAATTCATGTAATTTCAGAATGCATTTCACATTTTGAAATCCAAAGAGTGTCATATCGAGATGATGTCAAGGATTTGGTATTTAATGCCACAATTGTCTTGAAAGCTTGTCCTAAAAAATGGTATCAGATTCAGCTCCTCCAATTGTCTTGACACTATGAGAGACGAAGATTTTACTAACAATACACGAAGATTTTAAAAAAAAATTCCAAATTTCTGGTACCAGAAATTTGGAGTGGACTTAAAAAAGGTTAGGTCATTAGTGACACTCTATAATTAAGATTAGCTAAGTTGTTCAATTTCCAATTTAGTATTAATTAATTACCTCTTTCACATTATCCGTGTGTAGTTGTTCTTCAGGTTTTCCAATTATTTGGGTGATTCCCCCTTGTTCTCTAACAAATTCGTGACTTCAACATCTATATTTGGATATCCAAATAGGCTCGAAAAAATTTCAATGACAGGATATTAAAAGGTGATTTTTTGGATGATCTCATTTCAAGTATAAAAATTGTTAACAACGGCCAGAAATTCGATATACTTTGCAGCTTTGTTGGATTTAAACTTCTTATAAGTTATAACACGGGAATAGAACTCAAGGAGGATAATGAGGAGTCCACCAACAAAAGTAAGTAATGAAGCACCACGTGGAGTTGTAACCCTGCATGTTAGAAGCGTTATTGGTATAAGCCTCCAAACATCCGTCCGTCCATCTTTCTTTATCATATTTCGACAAATCTTTTAGTAAAAACATCCATGGACTCTTTACTTTGACCATCTTGCTCATTCACCTCTTCATTATTTCCACGAGAATTCGATGATTGAGAGGTGGAAGACTTTGAAGCATTTTGCATGTACTCATCGTAGAGAGAGAATAACTTTTCACGCACCCTCGTGCATTCAGCATTTCCAACACCATAAAGTTTGTTGTACGAAAATTCCACAAATTGGATTTTATAACGGGGGTCAAAAATGACAGCCAATGCCAACAACAAGCTATATTCATTCCAATATTTCTCAAACTTTGTAACCATTTGCACGGCTATTCTTCTAATAAAAACATCCGTGCTTTCACTTGCTTTGTTTAAACTAAACTCAACCATGAAAACAAGTGGGAAGAACAAGTTTGAAGTCGGGTATTTCACTCCAGAGAAAATACAAGTAACATCATAAAAAAGTTTCAAAAACTTACAAATTTTCTCCACTTTTCCCCATTCCTCATGAGATGGACAATGCTTAAAATTAGAGTCGGTGAGTTGCAAATGACAAAATGCTCGACGATAATACAAGGCACACTCGAGCATAAGAAATGTGGAGTTCCATCGTGTTGGAACATCTTGTCTCAACGCCCTTTTTGAATCTAGAGATGTTTGTGCCACACATGCAATAAATCTATCCTTCCTCACTTGCGAACCTTTCACATATTTAACACATTCTCTAATTTTATCAACCGACTCATCAATCTCTTTTAACCCTTCTTGCACAATTAAGTTCAAGATATGTGCACAACAACGAACATGAAACAAACTACCATCACTTAATAATGCACTTTTCAAACTTAGTTGGCTCCTTAATATCTCACAAAAAACATCATTAGCAGATGCATTATCCAATGTAAGTGAAAATAATTTCTTTTCAATTCCCCAACTACTAACAAGACTATAAACCTTTTCCGCTAAACATACACCACTATGAGGAGGAGGCATGTAACAAAAGTTTACAATCTTTTTTTGTAAAACCCAATCCTTATCAATGAAATGAGCAGTAAGGCATATATAACCATCCGTAGCAATAGAAGTCCACAAATCAGAGGTTAAGCAAATTCTACCCGGACAATCTAACAACAAGGAGCTTAATCTACTCACTTCTTTTTTGTGAGCCTTCATTACATCGGCTTTTGCCGTATTCCTAGTGATATGCTTGACTTCGGGGCACAGATAGGTTAACAGTTGCCTAATACCATCATACTCAAAAAATTGGAATGGCAAATCATGCCTAATAATAGCAAATGCCAATAAAAGGCGAAAATTTTCTAAGCAAAAACTTGGAGAACGAGTGGTCAATGAACCATTTGCTTGCGACATAATCAACTGGCCTATGTCATTTGTATTTCTCCTTTCACAATTTTTAACATGTCGGGTCATGTTACCCGTTCCATATTTACTATCACAAAGATATGTAATCCCACATTTTTTACATTTACATCTTTGTTTTTTATCACTGCTCAATGGAAGGACTTCAAAAAAAGCCCAAACAGCAGAAGTTAACTTTCTAACTCTTTTTTTAGGGTTTTTAGTTACCTCTGGCTCATTGGCTTTTTCTTGACTATTTCTCCGAGAAGATTCTTCTTCCCCCAAATCTCTTTGAAAATCAACACTATCTTCTTCCTCAAATACAGCTTTATTATAGTTTATCTGTTGAATAACATAAATAAAAAATAAATCAGCCACAAACAAAACAAAATGGGTGGATCTTAAAAAAATATATGAACTGAGCATATATACATATATTAAAAAAATGGGTGGATCTAACATTGTTCTAATTAAACATATGAAAAAAACATATGCAGATTGTTTTTCAATATAATTTTATTATTTCAGGAAGTACTCTAAATATGTCATATAAAATATGCACTTTTCTAATTAACATTGTTTTATAATTTTATGCTTATTGAAGTTTATTTTTTGAAGTTTATTTTTTGTTTTTACTTTAACCCTGATGACAATGCAATACCTTGAGATATCCCCTACAATGCAGGTAACTTAAATGATTATAATAATTATGTAGAAAAAGAAGATTGTTACAATGAAAAGAAAAACTGCAGCTGCGATACCGAGAACAAGGAGTTCTCCAAGGAACAACAGTAAAGGACAAGCAAAAACAATAAAATGAGCAGATTTCTAAACCCTTATACCAACTCATAAAATTAACACCCAGTTAGTAAACAGATTCAGTTAGTAAACAAGATGGAAACAGATTCAGAGAATCAGAGTGACCTGCGATCGCTGTGACGAGGGTGCTGCGATCGCTGTGATGACGAGGGTGCTGCGATCGCTGTGACGAGGGTGCTGCGAGGCTGGAATGGAGTGAGGCTGGAATGGAATGGAGTGAGGCTGGAATGGAGTGAGGATGGAATGGATCGTTGTGACGAGGGTGCTGCCGGAGAGGGTGAGAGAGAAATGAGAGGGGCTGGAATGGAGTTTGGGTTTTTAGTAAGAGGGTGAGAGAGAAATGAGAGGGGCGGCGGCTGAGGGAAAAGTATTTTAGGGTTTTAGAAGTGTTGTGTTGTGTGTGTTATGTGTAGAATATATATGGTAAAGATTGAGGGTTTAAATGGGTTGTAAACGGGTTGGGTGGGTTGTGTCATTAAACGGGTTGACCCGTTTATTAAACGGGTTATACGTGTCAAAATCGAGTTATGCGGGTTTAACCCGAACACGACACGATTATTAATCGTGCTAAACGGGTTGACACGATTATGACACGAACCCGTTTAGGACCAACCCTAACCCGTTTATAGCGTGTTGGGTTCGTGTCGGGTTTTCGTGTCGTGTCGAAAATTGCCACCCCTATCTTTTACCCAACAAATCCGTTTGAATAATCTCCTTATGATTCTTAGCAATTATTAAATTTTTTACCCTCTACAAATTCCAAATTTGTTACCATTTTCCCGCGCTATATCCCCACCACTATAATCACATCAGGAAATCCCTACTTTGGTTGATCCTTCTCAACAATATCATAGACTCATAAATCGTAGTCACAATTAGATTTCAGTAAGAAGCAAATTATTAGTATTAACAATCCTCTCTATTATACTACTAGCCTTTGAACCTACCATCACATAAAATCATTTAATAATATTAGTCCCGCTTGGTTGTTTCAAAATTATAAATTGGTTCATTTACAAATTGATCTATTAATTGGGTTTAGTTTCATTAATGAAATGATTCATTAATTGCCCCATTTTAGCTTATCTGTAAAATTTGAAATTGGATCATTTCATAAAAAATGTGAAATGCATCAATTTGAAATAGGAATCGCATAAAGTGTGTGTTCTTCTCTTTCTCTCTTTCCCTCCCTTCCCTTCCCTCCTTTTCCCCTCCCCCTCTCTCTTAATTTGTTTTTATCTTTTATTTCTCATATAACCTTAACATAAATTTTAGATTTCCAATATTAATTGGATTTAAACTCATTTCAAATCCACTCATTTATAATTCACTAATTCATATTGAACCAATTTACATAATTAAATAATTTGTGCAACCAAACAGGGCTTTATTATTATTATTATTATTATTATTATTATTATTATTATTATTATTATTATTATTATTATTATTATTATTATTATTATTATTATTATTATTATTATCAAATGTGATAAAAATAAGTTTTTGTCCATTCCAATTTTATACTCGTCAATAAAAATTACATCAAAAGCTTAGTTGATTAGTGCAGAGCCTCAATATGGAAACCAGCACAATACACCACATAACTCGATATACTTCATATGATTGTGTGTGTGTGTGTGTGTGTGTGTGTGTGTGTATATATATATATATATATATATATATATATATATATATATATAGAGAGAGAGAGAGAGAGAGAGAGAGTAAACCATTTCGCAATCCAATGGTGGATCGTTGAGGTTTGATGAGGAAAGCAAAACCTTCATATCAAGTATCGAAATTTGAGGTCAAACTGACGTAGCTTCCAATATAGGACTTCGCATTTTCTCCAGCGGCTATTGTTGGATTGTTGTTTCGGTGATGAACTATGTATATAATCCTTACTTTATATATATGCTAATCATGTTTTAGGTGGATATTATGCTAATTTGAGATTTTAGGTGGATATTATGCTAATTTGAGTTTCACATTATCTAATCATGTTTTAGGTGGATATTATGCTAATTTGAGATTTTATTAGGTCCAAGTTTCACATTATGTAATCATGTTTTAGGCAGATATTAAATGTCAATTTGATATTTTACTAGAATCACAATTCTTTAATGACAATCATACTATCTTGTGGATGACTAATTGTTCAAGTGAAAACATTAATGTATAAATATGTGGTATATTCCCAATGTGAGGATGTTCAATGTGTAGAAAAGTTTAAGTATGAGAGTTCATATATGACTTCAAGTGTAAGAGTCATTAATCATTTCAAAATTTGAGTACTCAAGTGTTGACAAGTTTCTTAGCGTGACTGCCTTAAATAGCTTTAAATCATGCGTGTTCATCATTTGTCACATTTTTGATATTTTCTAGAGTGTGTATTGACTAGGATTTCACACTACACCAAAATGGGCAAATTGGCACCCTTTAGCCACTTAGTCTTGTCACAGTCATTGAGCGTGGCAACAAAAATGCGTTTTGTATCACGGTCAGTGATCGTGACAAGACCGTGACAAATTTTTGTCAAGGTCATTGACCGTGACAAGCCCGTGACAAATTTACTTGTCACGGTTAAAGACCGTGACAATATTTTTAGTATTGTTACGGTCAATGACCGCGACACGTCCGTGATAAATTATTCAATAAAAAAACCCTACTCTTTCTTTTTTCCCACCGTTTTTTTGCTTTCACTATCTTTCTCTCTCGAAGCGGTTTCCAGCTCTCTCTCTCTCTCTAAGGTATGTTTTTTCCTCTCTTTCTCTTTCATTTCTATACGTGTGTGTATATATATATGTATGTGGTGGTGTGTGGTGGGAGGAGGGGGGCAGGGGGTGGTGGGGGTGGGGTGTGTGGGGGGGTGCAGGTGTGTGCATGTGTGTATGTGGTGGGGTTAGGGTGGTGGGGTGTGTGTGTGTGCAGGTGTGTGCGTGTGTGTGTTGTGGGGTGAGGGGGCAGGGGGTGTGGTGGTGGGGGTGTGGTGGGGTGTGTGTGTGTGCATGTGACAACCCGTATATAATTATGATAAATTATATTTAAATCATACTTATCTTATGTGATATGAATAATGTGTTATTAGTATATCTAATGTTAAGTGATTATGGTTAGTATAATTCTACTTTCATAAATCATGAAATGTCGAATTATTTACGAACACAAGATTTGATTATTTTTTATAGAAATGTTCCTGTTTAAGACTATTTTTTACCCTTATAACATTACAACTGACTTGAGGTGAAAACTACGTAGTTGTAGACATGTAAGTTGGGGTGGTAACACAATAAACATTGAATCAAGCAGATGTTTGAGTAGGAAGTTAGGACAAAATTATGAACAAGGGGCAAATTTGACAATTCCCTTAAGTGGTAAATTGACTTTTATTAAACCAAATATTTTAATTTGATTGGATGGATTGGGAGGCAACCTTGGCCGACTTAAAACTCTTCTTCTAACATATTTCTTCAGCCAATTTAGGCCTAAGTTCAGTTTTAAGGGTTTTGGCTTGAGGAAAGAGAAAGTAGAAGTTAAGGAAGAAAGGGTTTCATTAAAAGCTAGGAAAATAATTCCAAGAAAATTCTTAAGGTGTTTCCAAGGTAAAATTATGTGTTAATATTATTTTAATCATCTATTATACTTATTTAAAAGTATATAAATCGTGAAGTATTGATTAAAATTCCATCCTCCTTTGTGATAATATGTATTGGTTCATATGTGAGATAAGTGGTGTTATAGGTCATATTGCTTTGTATTGAAACCCTTTGTATTCAAACTTGCATATCTCTTTGTGTGATTACTGAAATTTAGAAATTCTAATTGGATATGAAAATAGACTCATATATTCATATCATATCCGAAAATTAGAATTTAACTCCTTATAGTTAGGCCTTAGTGATGGTTGCAAGTTGGTATATAGTTTTTGTTTGTATATTTCATTTCGGTATGCCCTGAGCTTGTACAAGCTTTTGAGATAGCAAATGAAGTCCCAATATTATGAAACTTTAATTCTGTACTATTCAGTATATGTACTGAAAGTGGGTTGAAAATCAAGTAAAGTTATACTGGAGAAAAATTATGAAAATTCTTGGAAGTTGAAGAAACAATAGAGGAGCTTGTAGTGAAGATTTCTGATGTTGTAAAGAAATAGTCATAACTTTCCCTAGAGAGCTTGAAAAATTACACCGTCACTTGTGATGGAAATTATATTCATATATATTTTCATATTGATAAGGTTGGACACCGGTATGTGTGCAATTAATGAATATGGGAAGGTTAAGTATGGAGGATAATAATTTCAGGCCATACTGGATATCCCATGAAAGAATATTTTTTATCTGCTCCTTCCCAAGGGTATTTTGAGTTCATGTTTCATGTTTACATATGTTCATAAGTATTCTTTTATGTTTACTTGAGTTTAGTTATAAATTCCTTACGAGGTAGTTTCTAGGGTTGAATGTTCATGACCTTATCAACATATATACCATCGTTTCGTCTTTATATATATTTCATGGAATATGACTTGAGTAGAATCATATTGTGATTGTGTACTGATTTAAAGTTACATAATTATATTAAGATAATACTTATGATTGAGTTTTAGTACTGATTTAGTTGGATTAACAGGTGTAAGGTCAAATCAACCAAGTTCAGCTCCACCCGAGGGAAACGTGAATACATAGTTGACAACACAAGGTGAGTGTACTTACTGAGTTGATTTGGGATATGATGTGTATGTATTATATATTGAGATGTTATGGCTTATTAAAAGTCAAGATATGTTGAGTTTCTATGCAATTTAGGAGATGTTAGGTTATTAAAACCTATGGATATGATTATTGCCTACGGGCAGGAGATGTGGGGTTTATTAACTCCGGATATGTATATGGCCTAATTTGGCACAGAGATGTATATATTGATATGTTGAGATGTTAATATAGTACTTTTACTATAGATAGCTGTAGTACATTCACTGAGTTTTTAAACTCATGGTTTTATATGTTTACATTTTCAGGCTTTCCAGCTGCCACTGCCAGGTCTAGTAGGTTGAGTAAATAGAAGTAGGGTCTTGTTAGATTGTTTTATACACTGTACTAGTTGTAATTAAGTTAAATGGTATGTGAGTTCTGTTGAAATTATGTCTCCTTAAAACGATTGGATTTTTAGTATTTCGCATTTTAACCTTGAAGTTGTTTCAATATGTATTACTAAAATAATAAATAAATTGTAATTGTGGTTTGTAAACTATTTAGTTAATTATATCCTAATGGGGTTAGGGGGTGACAACTTGGTCTGATAGCTTTAGGTTTTTATATTCTGGGGTTAGAGAGTCTAGATGTGGCAGTGGCAGAAATAGCGTTGTGTGGGTCATTTATATTAATTTGTGAGAAATACTAACCATTATGTTAGAAATAAATGTTGTATTCTTGTTTCTATAATTGTGGTTTATGACAGATAGTAAGCTATAGAAGGAGAAAATGTTCATGAGAGGGTGGATGAGGAGTCTTCAAATACAGTAAACCAACAAAATCCAAATAATGTAGAGGGGGATCATGAACAACTTACAAATATGCATAAAATGGCTCGTGCCATGACTTTAATGGCAGAACAACATAACATGTTTATGACGCAAATAGCAGAACAACAAGCCAAGTACTTGGAGGAGCAGACTTTGGCCAGAAGAGAAAGGGAAATACAACGAGAGGAGAAGAATGCTCTGTACGAGAAGTTTATCAAATTGAACCCCCCAGCATTCTCAAGTTCTGTAGATCCTTTAGAAGTTGAGGCTTGGGTTAGAGACACAGAAACTATCTTCGGGGTGATGAATGTACCTGGCACGCAGAAGGTAATTTTGGCTACTTTCATGTTAAAGGGCGAAGATAAATATTGGTGGGAGTCTTCCAAACATTTATTGCTTACTCCGGAGGGAGGTGAGGTAATTACTTGGGATTCCTTTATTAAAGCCTTATATGAAAAGTATTTTCCTCGCATGTATCGGAAGCAAAAAGAGAGAGAATTTTTAACATTGACTCAGGGGAATATGTCGGTCAGGGAGTATGAAACTAAATTTATATCTTTGTCTCGATTTTCATTACGTTTCTTACACAATGAGGATGACAAATGCACCAAATTTTAGGATGGGTTGAATTTGGTTATCAAGTCTAGACTCACTACACTTGAAATTGTAGATTATACTTCTTTAGTTAACAAAGCTATGATGGTTAAAGGAAATGTTAACGATGCAATAAAGAATAGGGAACAAAGGGGAAAGAGGAGTAGATTTGATCCATCTCGGCAAAAGGAAGGCAATGTAGAATACTCAAAACAAGGGAGTCAAAGATTTCAGCGCGGTAGAGGGACTGGAAATTATGTTTAGAATAGGACACCAAGTAGTTTTAGGGGTGCAATATCGATGGGCCAACAGAATAGACAGCAGGAGAATGATAATGGGAAGTTTAATCCTGTTACATGCTATTTTTTCAAAGCTGAGGGCCATATCAGTCCAGATTATCCCAAGTTAAAGGGGGTAGAGTGTTATCACTATCATCAAATTGGTCATACCAAAAAGAACTATCATATGCTAGTGGGAAGGATTCAATCAGCTACTACTAGTCGAGGCTCATCACCTAGAGGCACAGGGAGAGGAGGAGGTTGAGGACAGGCTAGTGGATCCAAGGCTCCGGGAAGGATATTTGCTATGACTTTACAGGATCCTCAGGCAACTCCAGTGGTGGTGACAGGTACATTTTCTATCATGAACAAACATGCTTACGTGCTTATTGATCTAGGTTCTATTCATTCATTTGTAGCACTGTCATTTACCATGCATTTGGGTAGACCATGTTCTTATCTACATTTTGGTTTATATATTTCTACACCTATGGGGGATGTGATGTCAGTGGAGTTTGTGTATAAAAATTGTGTATTGTATATGGGGGAGAGGGAGTGGACCATTGATTTAATTCCACTAGATATTCGAGATTTTGATATTATCTTGGGTATGGACTGGTTATCTTCCTACCATGCATCAATTGACTATTTTCGTAAGGAGGTTACATTTAATATGCCGAGGAAGGAAGAATTCAAATTTACTGGATAAAGAAATGTGGTTCCAAACTGTCTTATTTCAACCCTCCGGGCGAGGAAATTGTTAAATAAGGGTTGTCAAGGCTTTTTATCATATATTGTGGATATAAACAGGGAATTGCAAAAATTAGAAGATATCCCAGTCGTTAAGGATTTTGCAGATGTGTTCCCAGATGAATTACCAGGATTGCCACCTAGTAGAGAGGTAGAGTTTACTATCGATTTAGTGTCTGGTATAGCTCCGGTTTCTATTTCTCCATATAGAATGGCACCTGTGGAACTAAAGGAGTTAAAGGTTCAACTGCAAGATTTTCTAGACAGAGGTTTTATTCGACCTAGTGTATCACCATGGGGTGCTCCAGTATTATTTGTGAAGAAGAAAGATGGCACCATGCGACTCTGCATTGATTATCGACAGTTGAACAAGGTGACTATTCAAAATAAATATCCATTGCCTCGTATTGATGATTTGTTTGATCAATTACAGGGTGCTAAAGTGTTTTCAAAAATTGATTTGAGATCGGGTTATCATCAATTAAGGGTGAGAGATTGTGACATTTCTAAGACAGCTTCTCGTTCTCGCTATGGTCATTATGAATTTTTGGTAATGCCATTTAGGTTAACAAATGCTCCTGCGATGTTTATGGATTTAATGAATCGAGTATTTCATCCTTTCATATATTCATTTTTTATTGTCTTTATTGATGATGTTTTGATATACTCACCTAGCCAAGAGGAACATGAGAAGCATCTAAGAGTTGTATTGCAAGTTTTGCGAGATAGACAATTGTTTGCGAAGTTTAGCAAATGTGAGTTTTGGTTAAATCAGGTAGTATTTCTGGGGCATATTGTTTCGGGAGATGGAATTTATGTTGACCCTAAGAAGGTAGAGGAAATTGTGCAATGGGAAAGACCGAGGAATGTAAGGGAGATAAGGAGTTTCCTAGGATTGGTTGGATATTATAGAAGATTCATAAAGGGGTTTTCATCTATAGCCTTGCCGTTGACTAAATTGATCCGAAAGGAAGTGAAATTTGTGTGGAGTGATGAATGTCAGCACAGCTTTGAAAAGTTAAAAAATAGGCTAGTATCAGCTCCAGTTCTCACTGTTCCATCCAGTGGAGAAGGTTTTGTGATTTATACTGACGCTTCACATCAGGGTCTGGGTTGTGTTTTCATGCAACATGGAAAGGTAATTTCTTATGCATCTACACAGTTAAAGACGCATGAACGTAATTATCCTACGCACAATTTAGAACTTGCGGCTATTTTTTTGCCATGAAATTATGGAGACATCATTTGTATGGAGAGACGTGTGAAATTTTCACTGACCATCAAAGCTTGAAGTATTTATTTACACAGAGAGACTTGAATTTGAGACAAAGACGTTGGATGGAGTTAATTAAAGATTATGATTGTACCATTCACCATCATCTTGGGAGGGCCGATGTTGTTGCAGATGCTCTGAGTCGAAAGTCATTGGGGGGTTATCTTATATTCAATGTGCACGGGTTGGCAATATTATGGAATTAAGACTAATGGGAGTCGAGTTGAACTTATCTAAAATGGGGGAGTTATTTTCACACGTTACAGTGAGACCTTTACTGGCAGAACGCATACGAAATTTGCAATTCAGTGATCCATTCCTTGAAAAGAAGAAACAGGAAATCCTGCATGTTAAAGAGAGTGACTTTGAAATTAAGAAGGATGAATCCTTGTCTTATAAAAATAGAATTTGTGTACCGAATGATCAGTCCTTAAGAAGGATATATTGGACGATACATATAGTTCTATTTACTCTATGCATCCTGGGTGTACCAAAATGTACAGAGATTTGAAAGAGTATTACTGGTGGAATACCATGAAACGTGAGATTACCTAATTTGTAGCTAAATGTTTAGTATGCCAGCAAGTGAAGGCGGAACATCAAAAGTCGGCAGGATTATTGCAGTCAGTGCCTATTCCAGAATGGAAGTGGGAACATATAACGATGGATTTTATTGTAGGATTACCACGATCTCCAAAGGGGCATGATTCTATTTGGGTGATTGTAGATCAATTGACAAAGTCAGCTCATTTCTTCCAGTTAAGATGACCTACACTGTTGACAAATATGCACGTATGTACGTTGATGAGATTATCCATTTACATGGGGCACCAGTGTCCATTGTATCAGATAGAGATCCAACGTTCACTTTTAAGTTTTGGCCTCGTTTACAGAATGCCATGGGCACAAGTTTGAAGTTCAGCACTGCATTTCATCCACAAACCGATGGGAAATCTGAAAGGGCGATTCAAATATTAGAAGATATGTTACGAGCTTATGTATTTGACTTCAAGGGTAGTTGGGATGATCATTTGACATTGATGGAATTCTCGTATAATAATAGTTATCAGTCCACCATTGGTATGGCTCTGTATGAAGCGTTATATGGGAGGAGATGTAGAACGCCTTTGTATTGGGATGAAGTAGGTGAAATGAAACTTTTGGGTCCTGAATTGATAGATATGACAACTGAAAAGATCAAAATGATTCGGGAGCGGATAAAGATAGCGCAAAGCAGGCAGAAATTTTATGCAGATAAGAGGAAGTATCAATTGGAATTTCAGAAGGGAGATTTTGTATTCCTACGTATTTCACCATGGAAAGGCGTTATGAGATTTGGAAAGAAGGGGAAACTAAGTCCAAGATACATTGGATCATATGAAGTGTTGGAAAGAATTGGAACCCTGGCATATAGATTATCATTAACTACAGAGTTATCTCATTTGCATGATGTGTTCCATGTATCTATGTTTCGTAAGTATTTGGCAGATTCATCTCATCAACTGAAAACCCAACCTATTGAACTGAAAGAAGACTTGTCGTACATCGAGGAACGGGTGGAGATTCTTGATCGTAAGGAGCAAGTATTGAGGAATAAAGTGATTCCCTTAGTTAAAGTTATGTGGATGAACCATGGAATTAAATAAGCAACTTGGGAAATGGAGGATAGCATGAAGAAACAGTATCCCCATTTGTTTGGTAAGTGACATTCGTATTAAATTTCGGGGACGAAATTTTCTAAGGGGGGGAGGTTGTGACAACCCGTATATAATTATGATAAATTATATTTAAATCATACTTATCTTATGTTATATGAATAATGTGTTATTAGTATATCTAATATTAAGTGATTATGGTTAGTATAATTCTACTTTCATAAATCATGAAATGTCGAATTATTTACGAACACAAGATTTGGTTATTTTCGATAGAAATGTTCCTGTTTAAGACTAGTTTTGACCCTTATAACATTACAATTGACTTGAGGTGAAAACTACGTAGTTGTAGACATAAGTTGGGGTGGTAACACAATAAACGTTGCATCAAACGGATGTTTGAGTCGGAAGTTAGGTCAAAATTACGAACAAGGGGAAAATTTGACAATTCCCTTAAGTAAAAAATTGTCTTTTATTAAACCAAATGTTTTAATTTGATTGGCTGGATTGGGAGGTAGCCATGGCCGACTTAAAACTCTTCTTCTAACATATTTCTTCAGCCAATTTAAGCCTAAGTTCAGTTTTAAGAGTTTTTGGCTTGAGGAAAGAGAAAGTAGAAGTTAAGGAAGAAAGGGTTTCATTAAAAGCTAGGAAAAGAATTCCAAGAAAATTCTTAAGGTGTTTCCAAGGTAAAATTATGTGTTAATATTGTTTGAATCATATATTATACTTATTTCAAAGTAAATAAATCGTGAATTATTGATTTAAATTCCATCCTCCTTTGTGATAATATGTATTGGTTCATATGTGAGATAAGTGGTGTTATAGGTCATATTGTTTTGCATTGAGACCCTTTGAATTCAAACTTGCACATCTCTTTGTGTGATTACTGGAATTCACAAATTCCAATTGGATATGAAAATAGACTCATATATTCATATCATATCCGAAAATTAGAATTTAACTCCTTATAATTAGGCCTTAGTGATGGTTGGAAGTTAGTATATAGTTGTTGTTTGTATATTTCATTTCAGTATTCCCTGAGTTTGGACAAGATTTTGAGATAGCAAATGAAGTCCAAATATTATGAAACTTTAATTCTGTACTATTAAGTATATGTACTGAAAGTGGGTCGAAAATCATTTAAAGTTATTATAAACGCAAGTTATTAATTTCCTATTTATTTGTAAAACATACAAACACGATGCGGAAGCGTAAGATGTGATGGTTCAACTTTAAAACAACAAGTTTTAATTTTCTTTAAACAAATTAAAATAACACCAAGTGAATTGAAATTAACCATTTAATATATTCACTTAAACTGATTTATTAATCCAAGCCCTAGAATTTGCCTAAGTCATATTTTCAATTTCAACAAAGTTAGGTGAAACCAATTTTAGCAAATGACTTGAATAAACCAAATTTACCCAATATTTAATTTAGCACCAAATCAAATTGAGTGTGATAATTTAAACCAAATTTTATCTTGAATTATCCTAAGCATGCGTTCTAAATTATGATGCAAGATAAAATAAACAATATCACACTACGCCGCGATGTACGAGGAAAAACCCAAGACGGGAAAAAATCTCGGACGGCCCTAGCCACAAATCCACTAGATACGGAATTATACGTACAAGACAGATAGACTTACAACGACTGACTCGATCCCTCTCAAGCCTCGACGCTTCTTCTCGTAGACACCTCTTCCTAGCGGATAACCTCGGAACACCACCGCGGTCTCGAAATCCACCGATGGGGCTTTCTATGGTCACCGTCACCCGAGCAAGGAGCCTTTCTCCAAGTGGGTAGAATCGCAACAAAAAGTCTTCTTCTTTGATGGATGTAGAAGCAAAACCAAAACTTCTCTTCTTGAATTCGGTAGAGATAAACGGGTGCCAAAACTCCAAGCAATTTGATATGTATATAATAACTTGGATAAACAATATGGGTGTACAACACTAGAGTGATAAAATATTTTCTCTAAAAATCTCACTCAAAACATGAACATTTTCCTAAACAATTTTTGCTCTCAAACTCTCTCTAAGAGATAAACTAGGATGGAAAAGTTAGAGTGGAAAATGTGATTCCCGCACAAGATAAAGTCTGAAAAAGTTGGTTAAAAACCAAGTGGGGAAGTGGGTGAAAAACTGCCAAAAACTGTTCCCGCCTAACAGTTCGTTCGAACGACATTTCGTTCAAACGAACTCTCGTTCGAACGAGACTTCTAACGACGCACCAGTATGGACTTCGTTAGAATCTCATTAGAAATCTCGTTAGAACGAACAATCTCGTTCGAACGACATTTCAAACGACAAACCAGTATAGGTTAGTGAGAACTCGTTGTCAAACTCGTTCAAACGAAACCTGGTTCGAACGAAAAACTCGTTCGAACGACATTTCGAACGACTTCCAGAAATTTTTATAAAATTCGATTTTGGCCCAGAAACTTTATATACTTTAATTTAAAGTTCTAATTAAATTTTTCTGAAAATCAAAACACAGTTTATATTAAACCTAACACCCAATAAACTTTGTTCCAAGCTCCTATATATATATAATTGCATTCATACCTTGGGAGCATGGAACTATAGTTGATGACGTAGAAACGAGGCACGCAAACCGTCATATTTGAGGAAGCTTTATATTCTTTGCCGCTACGTCTTCAACAAACACTTCATAGGCTTAAGAGTATTACAATTACATACTTTCCTATGAATAAATGTTTTTGTCCGGAATTGATCCAAAACTACATACGGACTCAATTGGAAATTTGTGTCCTTAGAAATCTCCCCCTTTGGCTATTCCGGGACAAAAACCAAACAAAAATCCTAAAGGGCCGTCAAGCTCACTAGACTCAAAAACTTAACCCACCCAAACTTGACTCAACCCAAGGATCAAACACTTTGCCATTAAACAATGCCGCTTTAGAAGAAATCCTGCACACTTAAGCAAACTCATCAAATGCATAAGGAATATCAAGGTATTAAATGCAATTAATTAATTACTCCCCCTAAATTAATTCTCCCCTTTATCAAACGAATGACATACTTAGAAAGACGTCTCCCCCAAACTAAGATAAATCTCCCCCAAACTAAGATACGATAATAATAGGATTAGATACCATTACTCCCCCTTTTTGTTCAGGAATAGGCAAAGGATAAAGAACTAATAAACAACATGTTGAAGCTTAAAGTGATAAAACATGAAAGCATATGGGCAATAAAAGCAAGGCAAAGACAAACAAATATCATATATATATATATATATATATATATATATATATATATATATATATATATATAGAGAGAGAGAGAGAGAGAGAGAGAGAGTACTTGCATATATATATAGAGAGAGATATAAACACACATATAACACAGAATACAATAAGTTTGCACACTCGTATGGCAAAAATGTGTCATATGGAAATGGAAGTGTTGGGGTGTGAACTAGCAACAGTTAAATTTAGACCCAAACACTTAATAAACATTCACGGAGTTCTCATTTGATTGCAAACTTCATCACATTTGAATATAACCTCATGTGACAATATGAAGATTGAACTCAATGAACAAACATACACAATGCATACAAGCCTAGCATGATGATGATTCTACAAACCAAATAGAGTCATGACATTAAAGACAACTAGGATAAACGGACATTGTGCAAACCGTTGATATACCATCCAATTCTCCATCAATAAGCATATATATTCTTTTGCTTTTGAATAAATATATCAAACAAACATAGGCCTTGTCAATTGTTTTCTTTTTAATGCCAAATATTCTGTTTTTAGGCCTTTGGATCACGTATTTCTTTTAGATCCAATAAACGGTGGCTTACTATCGCAAAGGATTTAATTCATCCCTTCGGAGCCCTTCCCCGTGCACAATTAGATATATAATTTTTTATCTTACAAAGCTCACGTGCAACGGATTTTGACATGCACTAGTCCTCCTAGGTCATAGATATGTAAATGACTAGATTGGTAGTAGAACACCTCAAAAAGCTCAAATATAACATGTGACATTAAGATTTCAAAAGAGCTCGTGCATGTGTGAAAAGAGGCATATAAAAATAGAATCCATTTAAACAACACAAAATCCAACTACTCCATATAAAGCATGGTAAAGAACATTTTAAGGATTGAAAATCTAAACCAAAAGTTCTAGCCACATGGGAGCGTTAAAGGAGGAATTCAAACACAAGTATATGCCACTTAAAGTGTGTCAAACTAAAATACACACATAAAAAATCTTTTTGAGTTTTTAACATTTTTCACCAAAAATAAGTATATATACTCAAAAGGATAAACAAAAATCATTTGTATTTATCATTAAGCTTAAATGAGAAGAATAAAACACAAATGATAAACAAGTCATAATTTCTAGCATGGGATATGAAATAAGGCTATGACTAGAAAATGACTAAACAAGCATACATTTAGCATGTGAATATAGCATGAAGTACAAAAGCTAAAGTATGCAAACACTCACACATTCATCCTTTAGATTTAGCAAGGGAGGAAGCATGTGAAAGTAAATGAGAATCAAAAACCCTATTTTGCAAGGCAACCAAGTCGGATTTCCTAACCCAAATTAATGAAGAATAACTATCTTGGGGTGTAGGATCATTAAAAACATTTGATGCATTGCGTTGGGATTTTCTAGGAATTCGTTTAAGATCAAAACAAAATTTCCTAAGATGACCTTTTCGACCACAATGTGTACAAGTGAGAATATGTCAAAAAGATTTACTTAAGGAGTGATCTTTAAATGTATTCCTAGTAGATTCTCCTAAACCATTGGTTTGGGCATTATGAGTAAATTCATTACAAGTATTGAAGCCTAAACCACAAGTGTCATTTTTAATTTGGACCGTTCCTAACATTTTATCTAGTTTTTCCGAATGACACCCCAAATCAAATTTGACATTACTAGAATCTTTTAATTTATTTTTCAATTCTACAATGTTAGATTCTAGTAAAACATTTCGCTCTTCAAAAGCAAGAAGCTCCTTTTTCAAGGATTCCATTAAACCCCTAAGGCTATCTCTTTCGCCTTCTACATAATCAAGCTTCTCTTGAAGAGTCCTCACATGTGTCCTAAGGTCTTCTATTAAATCATTTTCATCAATGACCTTGACACTCTTTCTTAAACTAGCTTATAACTTCAAATTAGCTCTTATCAATTTAATAGATTCTTTATAAAGTTCTTGAAAAGCATTTTGAAGTTCACTCACATTAACCTCTTCTTCATTTTCACTCTCTCTTTCTTCTTCACTATGACTATCATCAAAAACAAGAGAATCATGTACAATGACCTTGGAAGTGGCATGTCCTATCGTTTCATCAATCGATGAGTTCTCACTATCACTCACATGACTATCCATAAAAGCCACAAATTTTTTCTTAGTGGGGGAATCGGGCTTCTCTTCCTTATCACTATCACTAAGGGTCGCATTATATGAAATGGGTCGCTTACCCTCTTTCCTTAGTTTAGTGGGGCACTCATAAGCCCTGTGGCCATAACCTTCACAACCAAAACACTTATTATACTCGTCCCTATCTAAATTGTCATTGCTAGGTTTAGGGATCTTCTCGGCTTTAGAAATCTTCTCGCTTTTATCATGTTTAGAAGTATCAAATTTCTTAAAATCATTTTTAATTTATCTTTGTTAATTTTAAGAAATTTTCTAAATTTACGAGCAAACAAAGCCATGTCTTCCGAGTCAGTATCACTCTCGCTCTCTACTACTTGTTTGACCTCTTTTCGGGCTTTTAAAGCAACGCCCTTTTCAATTTTCTTTTCAGTTTTAGAGGGAAACATATCTAGTTCACAGGTTTGTAAATCACCTACAAGCTCTTCTAATTTCGTAGAAGCTAAAGTGGGTAAAGAATTTAAAATGGTCACTTTTGGAATAAATCTATAGGGTAGGGACCTTAAAATTTTCTTAACAACACGGTCGTCAGGTATTTTCTCTCCCAAGTTAAAATATGAATTAACAATATCGGAAAGTCTAGCATAGAATTCATCAAAAGTTTCTTTTTCATTCATTTTGATAGTTTCAAATTGAGTGGTGAGGTTTTGGAGTTTTGAATCTTTAACGACACTAGTTCCGTCATGAGTTAATTGTAAAATATCCCAAGCTACTTTAGCAGTTTCACATGTCATAATACGGCGGAATTCATCCGGTGTGATAGCGCTAAACAAAGCATTTAAACCACGGGAATTGAAATTAGCAAGTTTAAACTCATTTTCAGTCCATCTATCGGCGGGTTTGATAACACGTTCATTTTCAACTAAATAAGTTGGTGGGGACCACCCGTTAACAACAGACATCCAAACTCTCTCATCGATAGATTTTAGTGCCGATCTCATACGCGCTTTCCAATACGCGTAGTTTGAACCATCGAAAATAGGAAATTTTGAAAATGGGGAAAAATCCATTTTAGCCAAAAATATTTTAAGGATCTTTAACGAAATAATTTATCGTTTTTGGCTCTGATACCAATTTGTAAACGCAAGTTATTAATTTCCTATTTATTTGTAAAACATACAAACACGATGCGGAAGCGTAAGATGTGATGGTTCAACTTTAAAACAGCAAGTTTTAATTTTGTTTAAACAAATTAAAATAACACCATGTGAAGTGAAATTAACCATTTAATATATTCACTTAAACCGATTTATTAATCCAAGCCCTAGAATTTGCCTAAGTCATATTTTCAATTTCAACAAAGTTAGGCAAAACCAATTTTAGCAAATGACTTGAATAAACCAAATTTACCCAATATTTAATTTTGCACCAAATCAAATTGAGTGTGATAATTTAAACCAAATTTTATCTTGAATTATCCTAAGCATGCGTTCTAAATTATGATGCAAGATAAAATAAACAATATCACACTACGCCGCGATGTACGAGGAAAAACCCAAGACGAGAAAAAACCTCGGACGGCCCTAGCCACAAATCCACTAGATACGGAATTATACGTACAAGACAGATAGACTTACAACGACTGACTCGATCCCTCTCAAGCCTCGACGCTTCTTTGCGTAGACACCTCTTCCTAGCGGATAACCTCGGAACACCACCGCGGTCTCGGAATCCATCGATGGGGCTTTCTATGGTCACCGTCACCCGAGCAAGGAGCCTTTCTCCAAGTGGGTAGAATCGCAACAAAAAGTCTTCTTCTTTGATGGATGTAGAAGCAAACCAAAACTTCTCTTCTTGAATTCGGTAGAGATAAACGGGTGCCAAAACTCCAAGCAATTTGATATGTATATAATAACTTGGATAAACAATATGGGTGTACAACACTAGAGTGATAAAATATTTTCTCTAAAAATCTCACTCAAAACATGAACATTTTCTGAAACAATTTTTTCTCTCAAACTCTCTCTAAGAGATAAACTAGGATGGAAAAGTTAGAGTGGAAAATGTGATTCCCGCACAAGATAAAGTCTGAAAAAGTTGGTTAGTGGGGCAGTGGGTGAAAAATTGCCAAAAACTGTTCCCGCCTAACAGTTCGTTTGAACGGCATTTCGTTCGAACGAACTCTCGTTCGAACGAGACTTCTAACGACGCACCAGTATGGACTTCGTTAGAATCTCGTTAGAAATCTCGTTAGAACGAACAATCTCGTTCGAACGACATTTCGAATGACAAACCAGTATAGGTTAGTGAGAACTCGTTGTCAAACTCGTTCAAACGAAACCTGGTTCGAACGAAAAACTCGTTCGAATGACATTTCGAACGACTTCCAGAAATTTTTATAATATTCGATTTTGGCCCAGAAACTTTATATACTTTAATTTAAAGTTCTAATTAAATTTTTCTGAAAATCAAAACGCAGTTTATATTAAACCTAACACCCAATAAACTCTGTTCCAAGGTCCTATATATATATAATTGCATTCATACCTTGGGAGCATGGAACTATAGTTGATGACGTAGAAACGAGGCACGCAAACCGGCATATTTGATGAAGCTTTATATTCTTTGTCGCTACGTCTTCAACAAACATTTCATAGGCTTGAGAGTATTACAATTACATACTTTCCTATGAATAAATGTTTTTGTCCGGAATTGAGCCAAAACTACATATGGACTCAATTGGAAATTTGTGTCCTCACAGTTATGCTGGAAAAAAATTATGAAAATTCTTGGAAATTGAAGAAACAATAGAAGAACTTGTAGGGCAGATTTCTTGTGTTGCAAAGAAATAGTCATAACTTGCCCTAGGGAGCTTGAAAAATTACACCGTCACTTGTGCTGGAAAGTATATTCATATATGTTTTCATATTGATAAGGTCGGACACCTGTATGTGTGTAATTAATGAATATGGGAAGGTTAAGTATGGAGGACAATAATTTCAGACCATACTGGATATCCCATGAAAGAATATTTTTTATCTTCTCCTTCCCAAGGGTATTTTGAGTACATATTTCAAGTGTGTATATATTCAGAAGTATTATTTTATGTTTACTTGAGTTTAGTTATAAATTCCTTACGAGGTAGTTTCTAGGGTTGAATGTTCATGACCTTATCAACATATATACCATCGTTTCGTCTTTACATATGTTTCATGGAATATGACTTGAGTAGTTACATACTGTGGTTGTGTACTCATTTAAAGTTACATAATTATATTAAGATAATACTTATGATTGAGTTTCAGTACTGATTTAGTTGGATTAACAGGTGTAAGTTCAAATCAACCAAGTTCAGCTCCACCCGAGGAAAACGTGAATACATAGTTAACAACACAAGGTGAGTGTACTTACTGAGTTGATTTGGGATATGATGTGTATGAATTATATATTAAGATGTTATGGCTTATTAAAAGCCAAGAGATGTTGAGATGTTATGACTTATTAAAATCCAAGAGATATTGAGATGTTATGGCTTATTAAAAGCCAAGATATGTTGAGTTGCTATGCAATTCAGGAGATGTTAGGTTATTAAAATCTATGGATATGATTATTGCCTACGGGCAGGAGATGTGGGATTTATTAACTCCGGATATGTATATGGCCTAATTTGGCACAGAGGTGTATATATTTATACGTTGAGATGTTAATATAGTACTTTTACTATAGATAGCTGTAGTATATTCACTGAGTTTTTAAACTCGTGGTTTTATATGTTTACATTTTCAGGTTTTTCAGCTGCCACTGCCAGGTCTAGGAGGTTGAGTAAATAGAAGTAGGGTCTTGTTAGATTATTTTATACACTGTAATAGTTGTAATTAAGTTAAATGATATGTGAGTTCTGTTGAAATTATGTCTCCTTAAAACGATTGGATTTTTAGTATTTCGCATTTTAACCTTGAAGTTGTTTCAATATGTATTACTAAAATAATAAATAAATTGTAATTGTGGTTTGTAAACTATTTAGTTAATTATATCCTAATGGAGTTAGGGGGTGACAGTGCAGGTGTGTGTGGCGGGGGGAGGAGGTGTGGTGGGGCAATCTTAACAATTGTATAGCTTTAATTAATAAATTGTATAGCTTTAATTGTATAGTTTTTTATGAAAGTAAATTAATAATTAGTGTCCATTTCATATGAAAGTAGGATTGCCCCTCATTGTAAATTAGTAAATTAATAATTGTATACTTTAATTGTTAGTTTAATTGATGAAATGAATTAATTGATTAGATGAATTAGAAGGAGTACGGGATACACATTTTTTGTTGACATTGCTGTTGGATTATTTTGTTTAGTAAAAGTTGGGTTGGTTAGTTTTAAAAATTGCATAACCACTGGATTATTGTCCATATGGGGGTGAGATTTTTCTATTTTTTTTTTTTTAAATTACTTTGTATATCAAACAATATATTTATATAGTATGATAATTTAATGAAACATACTTGAAATTAAATATAATGCACATAGATACTAGCCTTCTAGTTCTTATGCGTACGCATTCAATAGCCCTTAGACCCGTTCGAGAGTCATTACCCCTGTAATGAGATCTCTCGAATTGTCCCATTTGGACAGTTTGAGACTGTATAATTTATGTATAATATTCTTAGTGGCTTAAAGTTGTTACTTTTTGAGGAAGCTCTGCAATCGTATCTTAATGTTCTCTGGGTACATACTAGATTGACAAGTGTGACTGTTATTTCAATTGATTAATTGAAATAACACTCACACTTGCCAATCTACGTCGTGTACTTGGAGAACTACGGGAATATGCTGTCGAATTTTTTTCAAATTGTAACAATGTGCATGAGTTGTTAAGTATATTACAGAAAAATGCGATCTTGAATGGGATAGGACCACTCACCCTTTAGAGGAGATGGGGGGAATAAACATTTCTATTATAAATTGATTTTGAATATAAATAAGACATAATTAAATGAAACATACTATAAATCTAAGTTTTGTTTATACTAATCCATGAATATACGCTTCGTACCTTTAATAGGTGAATAGTTGTGGTAGCTGTGATGGGATATCCGAAATACAAAGAGTGGATGGGTGAGACAAATAGAATGGGGGATGTGTTTCGCAGAGGTGCTAACGAATTTGTGAAATATGAAAAGAGATGTCATAAGGATGAAGAGTTACCGTGTCCGTGTGCTAGGTGTAAGAATGGTAAGGTGTTTGAGTGAAAAATAGTTGAACTACATTTGTTAAGATCGGGTATGCAAGATAGTTATCGATTTTGGAGTTTTCACGGTGAATTGAAAGTTCCTTTTGTCCCTGACCAACCTTCACAATAACCTTCAACAAGTAGAATAGATGTAGAAGGGGACGACGTAGATCATAATATATTAGAGGATTTAGTTGATGATGCGTACGAAGTTTATGAAGCAGAGGAGAATGAGGTTACTGATGATGTAGAAGATTCAAGTGCTCATGAAGATATCACGATAAAACTTGACGATGACTACCAAAGTTTAAAATTTAAGGCAACCCAACCGTTATACTCTGGCTGTGATAAAGATCAAACAACCTTACATGCCATGGTTGGTTTGTAAGGTTTGAAGACGCAGTACGATTTGTCTGGCAATAGCGTGACAGGAATTCTGAAATGGGTGAAGGGCTTATTACCCAAGGAGAATACACTTCCAAATAGCTATCCTGTTATGAAGAACAGTTTGAAAGGTTTGGGAATGAAGTATAAATCGATTCATTCTTGTGTGTATGACTGCATACTATACCGAAAGGAGTATGAAAATCTCGATTGTTGTTCGGTATGCGATGAACCAAGATATGTCCAATCTACTAGTAAGGAAGGCACAAGCTCAAAAGTGCCTCAAAAAGTATTAAAATATTTTCCCGTTGGGCCTAGATTAAAGCGATTTTTCACAGTACCATGGATAGAAGAGGCAATGACTTGGCATGCTAGGGCAGAAGTATGGGTAATATCATGCATCATCCTATTGATTCTACCTCCTAGAGGAGGATGATTTTTGAGTATCCCGATTTTGCTCGAGAACAACACAACTTTCGTTTGGCTATATCAACAGATGGTTTCAGTCCATTTGGAAATCTAAGCACAAATCAGAGTGTATGGCCGGCGATCCTAGCCCCACTCAACCTCCCTCCTTCACAGTGAATGAGACTTGAATTTTCGATGATGGGTTTGTTGATACCTGGGCCTAAGGCACCAGATGATGACATCGACGTCTACTTGGCTCCTTTGGTAGAAGAATTAAATGAGTTGTGGGATGAGGGTGTGCAATCATTTGACTCTTTTAGAAAATAAGATTTTATGCTGAAAGTTATGTTGATGTGGGCAATTCATGATTTTCCAGCTTATGGGACATTATTCGGTTGTGTAGTACATGGTTATTTGGGGTGTCCTATTTATGGAGAGGAGACTGAATCTCTTCGTCTATCCTTTAGCTCAAAAAATATATACCATTGCCACAGGAGGTTTTTACCCCCGGCTCATAGTTTCAGATCTGAGAAAGGTTCCAATTTTTTATTGGGCGGGGTTGAACATAGGCTACCGTCGAGACAACTTTCGGGTTCAGAAATTGAAAGTAAATCTTCTGAATGTGGCCCTAATATGCCAGGTAAGAATCCCAAATTTAAGAACGTCAAGCATAAGAAGACCCCAACTAGGAATGAAACTGAGACAAGAAAGGCATGGTCTCGGAGGTTAATTTTATTTGACTTGCCTTATTGGAAGAATAACCCGATTCTCCATGTATTAGATGTGATGCATGCAGAGAAGAACTTCGCTAAACATATTGTGGGTACTCGCCTTGGGGGGAGTCATTCGAAGGATGGAGAAAATGCACGAAAAGACCTTAAATCATTGAAACTTAAGTCACAACTATGGTTGAAAGAAGATAGTAGGGGAAGGACAATAATTCCCCCTGGTGCGTTTACTTTGACGAGTGGGAAAGAAAGGTGCTTTTAGACACAATGTATAATTTGAAGGGCCCATCTACTTTTTCGTCCAACTTGCAAAGGATTGTGAATTATGCTACTCATAATTTACATAAGTGTAAGTCCCACGATTGGCATGTGATCATGCAATTGGTTCCTCTATTGTTTAAGCAATGTTACTCCAAGAACAAGGATTTGCGGATGGCTATTATGAAAATTAATATTACCTTCTCCCTCTTGTGTGAGAAGGTAATCAATCGAGAACACATAGTGGCCGCAAAATTGACGGTGACCAAAGCTATTTGTGTATTGGAGAAGTACTTTCCACCAGTATTCTTTGACATAAGTGTTCATTTGTTGGTACACCTATGCGACGAGGCACTTCTTTGTGGTCCAGTTAGTTATCTGTGGATGTATCCGTTTAAAAGATTAATGAAAGTTTTTAAAGATTACGTCAAGAATACGCGATACATTGCAGGATCAATTGCAGAGGAATACATCACCGTGGACTCATCAATATATACTCGGGAATATATGCCAGACTCGACTAGCGTTGATGACACTGATGAGTTCGTCGTTGATGGTGGTCATGTGATGGGAAAACGAGTGAAATTAACGAGTTTGCAACATGAACAAGTAGCTCGTTATCTATTTGACACACATGAAGATGTCGAAGAATGAAAAAAGTAAGTTTCGATTATTATAATATTTAACATTATTTTAGATTATTTTATACATGATTAATTTTGTAATATGCAGAAAATATGAAGCCTGTGAGAACAATAAAAGACGAAAAATAAAGGTACAATCAGACAGAGAATTTAGGCTGTGGTTGACACAAGAGGTAATTATAATGAAAATAGTCATTATATAACGTTACATTACACTCAAATTTTACCACTAATATAATTAATTTATCTATATTCTCAGCTCTTAAAGACGGGTGATGCTACATCAAGGCTTGCTCGTTTAGTCACTGGACCCTTGTTCGTGGCACAAGATTACAAAAAGTATCTATTGAACGGTTAAATTTTCGACGCTAAAGTGTACGAGGAAAGTACAAATGTACATAACTCGGGCATTTCATACAAGGCTCGTACTTTCTTTTGAGCGAGTGCAAAAGATAAAAACCTCGTTGAAGCTGAAATGACTTACTATGGTGTAATCCAAAATATATTTGAATTGGATTATATAAGCTTCAAAGAGGTTGTATTTTACTGTGACTGGGTAAGAGTTGAGGACAAAAGTGCTTGTAAAGTTGATCATGTCACCAATTTGATTATGGTTGCCTTGTCCAAATTGAAGAGCAACGACCACTTGAGAGATGAGCCGTTTGTTTGTGCATTTCAAAAGGTTAACCAAGTGTTTTACTCGGAGTATATCAATAACGAGCTGCGTAGATGACTTGGTTGCTCCTACCGAATATCAATCCATTTTTTATGATAACCCTAATTTTAAATAATTTTTCAATTTGTAATAAATATTCCAATTTGTACCGAAATATTCCAATGCGTTTGGACAGTTTGGGACTGCATAATTTTTCTATTATAAATTGAATTTGAATTTGAAATTGAAATTGAAATTTAAGTTTTGTTTATACAAATCCATGAATATACGCTGCTTACCTTTAATATGTGATTAGTGCATGGTTATTTGGGGTGTCCTATTTGTGGAGAGAAGATTGAATCTCTTCATCTATCCTTTATATCCGAACACTAAGAAATGCCATAATCCTATGGAGTGATGCTCTGCAAATTCCTTACAACCGTTGTGTAGCCAAACATCACCAGTTGAAGTTGTCAATTACACTTTCCATACCCCACCACTTGTAACCTCTAGCAAAACATGAGAAAATATGGAAAGTGGAATTGACAACTTCAACTGGTGATGTTTGGCTACACAACGGTTGGAAGGAATTTGCAGAGCATAACTCCATAGGATTATGGCATTTCTTAGTGTTCAGATATGAAGGGAATTATATTTGACACAATTGTCCGGGGTACATTAGTTGGAAGGAGGTGCCATATGAGCTCAAGTTAGTTGTTTGGGTGGTACTACAGGTAATGTATTTATATTTATATGAATATTTAAATTTCAATTTCGATTTCGATTTCGATTTTTATGAATATTTGCTTGTTGGGTGGCACTACATTCTTGTGCAATGTCTTGCATTGGCTGATTCTTATAGGGAACTGGAACTAGAAATTGGTGCTGGATTTTCTCAAAATTTGTCCTCTTCTAGAGGTTCTTATATTTGAGGTATGTCAAGGGTTCATAACATCACTTTCAGCTAAATAGTTTGTAGATTTGAGATAATTGATGGTGATGTTGTTTCTTCTTATATTTGGGTTTTTCATTTTGTCGTGAACAAATCGGGACATCTTGGTTGGAATGGTATGTACCTGATTGTTAAGACAATCGAAATTACGAAATTGGGGTCGAACAATGGAGTTAAACAATTGAGGTACTTTGTGGAGAATCCCAAAGTTTGGAACAGGTACGGGATTGTTTCTATTTTGAATGTATATTTGCACTATCTCTATTTTATCTGGATAAATAATGTTTGAAGAGGTACAATGTTGCTATAACAGGTACATATATACTGCTGGGCAGTGGCAGTGACTATACTGCCTAGCAGATTTTTTTTAATTCTGCCCAGAATTCTCATGCTCATTGACCGTGATAAGCCCGTGACAAAGTAAGTTGTCACGGTCTTGTCACGGTCATTGACCGTGACATTTTTTTAATAACTGTTACGGCTTTGTCACGGTCCTTAACCATGACAAAACTTGTCACGGTCAAGGATCTTGACACGACTGTCATAATTCTAATGAACTTGTCACGGTCAACGACCGTGACAAAAAAAGTTGTCTCGCCCAGAATTGACAAGTCCAACTTGTCAAGGTCAATGACCGTGACAATTCGGCAGATTTGGTGTAATGTCATTATCTACCCAAGCAAGTAGTTTTAAGTTAAGATGTGATGGAAATAATGATTAAATAGGTTCTTATTTTACATGTATAATTTTTATTATTAAAATAAGATTGAGGCAGGGGTGGATCCAGCTCAGAACGGGAGGAGGCTGCCCCTCCTGAAGTTTTGGGAAATTTTGTGATTGTATTAAACTTGTAGGGGTGATATGTGTATTGTTTGAAAGTAAAAGGTAAAGGAGTGTAATATACCAAGACTTTAAGGTAAAAAAATATCATCAAAACCTTTTAAATATATGTGCATGATGAAGGCACACAAATTTTTCGCCTTTTATTTTCATCTCTCTCTGTGGGTATAAATATATACTGCTTTGGTTCTTTTTGTTATTTGTTTCCGGAGATATTGACCAAAATCTTGAGATTTAACAATATAACATTTGAAAACACATAACAAGTAATCTTTTCTTATTTCTTTGGTAAATATTTTATTTTTTATTTATTTTAATAGGAATTATGAATATTTTAATTTAGATTAGTTCAACATTTCTGAATATTTATTTTTACATATTATTTATCCTATTCAGATTACTGGTACTTTTGTTTTATTTATATCAAAACCTCTTTTATTGCTCTTGAGATTTGATTATGTACAATATTTGTTATTTCTCAACAAATAATTTATTGGTGGTGTTGTTTTGCTTTCCTTTTTTTTAAGTTTAGCTTTAGTGTTATTAGCATTGTAATAATTAATTATAATTCTTGACATTTAAGAGCAATAGGGAGGTTTAGCATGTTTAAATGTGTTGTTTAAAATAAGTTGAGGGGTAATAAGTATTTGTTTCTCTGACATATGTTTTGTTTTTGTACACTCCGTAAATATAAAATTTCTATGGTAGCCTAAGTGATGAATCTCACTAGTAGAAAATTGAAATAATAAAATAATTCTTAATATAATATAACATTAATTTTTTATGCAACTTTAGAGAAATACTTTAAAATAAAGAAAATATAAATATTCCTCATCCGAAGTGAAATAATTTGCCCCCACTCATACTTGTACTTTTTCTTTGTAAAATTCAACCATGTTCAGCCCTCCCTCGACTAAAATCTCGAATCCCCCACTGGCTTGTGGTGTAGTGATTTCTAAATGTTGTGTGCAACATGTATTTTATTTTTATTTTATTTTCGTTGTAAGCATAAATAAATAGATATTTGACAAGCATGGGAAAACTGCGGCGCAAGTGTATATTGATATACGTCGGGCGTTATGCTCGACTCCCATCACTATGCAAAAACCTAGATTATTGACTAGACTCTTTTAAGGGAGTATAGCGATCAGTCCGGGTATCAAAATCCACAGAGGCTAGTTGTTAGACTTTAATTGATTTAATACTTCAGGAATAAAAGTGTAAATGATAAATGTTAACAAAAAGAAAAGATCATCTAGGAATGTGTTTATACTACGATTACAAAAAGGAATAAAAATAATAAATCGAGACTGATACCCCTCACCTCGAATTAATTAGTATAAATGGTTACATGGGTACACAAGTCATTAAGATTAAATTTCATTTCAACAATTAATTAAATCTATAGCTGTCACCCCCTAAATTCGCATAAAAGCCTAGTATGATTTTGGCGCCAAAAAGTACCCCGAAAATTACACACGTAAGGTCGTAAATACGGAGCATGTATGATATACCCCGTTAAATCTCCTAGGCATAATAACAAGAACAACCCAATAAAAATAAACTCATGAAAACCCATCACCATATCAAAGCAACCAAATCAACCCTAGGTGAGTTTAATCAATATTAACCTAAACTAAATTAGATACACAAGATAATGGAAGACAAGTATTTAAATGCAAGAAAGTAAAGAAAGCAAGTAAGAAAATTAAGTAAATGAAATCAATAAACCTAAGTTAGAAATCAAGTAAATAAACAACAAAGAATTAAATAAACAATGGAAGCTTGGATTAAAGAGAAAGAAGATGAGTAATGTTCTTACACAACGTATATGGGGCAAACCCTAAGAGGGAGAAATGGCACACCCAAAGTCTTCTCTAAACCCAGATTCCCTAAGAGAACCAAAACCTAAAACTAAATAAAAGAATAGATGATAGAATATCTTACAAAAACAAACCAAAAGTTCTATTTACAGTAAGTGAGAAAAGAAGAAAAGAAAAAAATGGAAAAAGATATTAAAAGAAACAAAACGTCGGACATTTGTTGCTACCAATGGACCGCGGCCAGGGGGTAGGTCAACTGGGTCCTTGGTTTGAGACCCCCTATTTCCTTCGTACGCTTAATTTCAATTTACCGATCGACCGGGAACTCAGGTACCGTCGACATGTCCCCTGTTTTCTGTCCTTCTTTGATCTTCACATGGGAGGAGAAGTACAAAATAGAAATGGTTATAACTTCTTCGTCCAGCATCCAAATAATGTGTCATTTGCGGCCACGTGAAGCCAACTCAACGAACTACGCTTCCATAGAATTTCACTGAGTCGAAGATGAAGTGTGAAATGTCTAAAATGCTCTTGAAATTGAGTCCGACAACGAAACTTCTACGAAATACAACCAATCCTTACTTTAAGCATTCCAATACCTATAAAAGCTCAATTAAACCCTACAAAGCATATATTTATCTGAAACCGAGGTTGTCTGGTTAACGAGCATAAATATAGCCATAATGAACACAAAAAATTCTAAAATTGGTAAAGATAACAGGCACGCATGGTGACACATCGCCTAATTAAATACCAGGTGATCAAGCCTTTAATAAATTAAAACAGCATTCCCATATTGTTCATTCTTAGCATCACTATCGAAAACATTTTTAAATATTTACTAACCACCTAGTATTCAAAAAGTCGGTGCCAAATTTTATATTTTTTATTTAAACAACAACAACGAGCGGATAAATAATTACAAAAATTAACATTCCATGCAATAACAAATCATGTGAATAATCACTAGATAAATAGATGAAATAAAATAATACTGAATAAACAATCGATTCCCAACTCCAATATAAAAGTCCAACATGAATAAAAAATTTGAATATAAAGTCTGACTGACATAAATGAAATAACTGAGGCCAACACGACCAGAAGAAATATTGAACTGCACCTTACACTAGGAATAAAGTAACTAAAGAGACTAAGTCCAAATCCTGTAAGCATCCACAAGTGCTGTAGCTACGCATCCCTGGAAAATATCATCCTACTTGGCGTCCCTATGGCTGGACACCTAAAAGGTTTTGAAAAAAGTTTTGCAAGTACGGATCAGAGCCCAAGTAAAAATCTTAGGAAAACATTTAGCAAGCATTTAAATTACAGTTTAAATGAGCAGTTATTAGATAAACATGTTAGGTTACGAACACTCCCTTTAGTTTCTCACCTCACATCTATAGTGCGCACCTAACGTTTGGTACTTCCTACTTAGTCATTCTATCCAATCTAACTAGGTCTCAATTATCTAACTAACTACTAACCAATCTATTTCACCCGTACCGTCCATACAGTACGCTACAGTATACCCTTAATTATAATTAAGTCCTTACTTAAGTTTCTCCTTAATTTACCCATCCCGCCCATACAGTACTCTATCGAATTAATTAATAATTAACATCTCCCTTGTGTTATTATTAAACCAAAGTTAACATTTCACATGTGTTATCATTCAAGCCTTTTCATTAAGTTTCTCTACTTAAATCTTGCTTTAGACATACGTTGCCTATCTTTCCTACTATTTACCCATTTGTAGATTTATGTTCGTTTAGATATACACTGTCTCGTCCCACTACTATCACACTTAAGTAGGTTAAACCTTGTTTAGATGTACACTATCTAATCTCACTACTCTCGCACATATGTAGATTAAACATTACGTTAGATTGTCACAATCTAATCTCACTACTAACACACATAAGTAGATTAATCATCGCTTTAGATATACAATATCTAGTCCCACTACTATCACACTTAAGTAGATTAATCATTGTTTAGATATACACTATCTATTCTCACTACTATCACGCATAAGTAAGATCTCACATCCATGAGTATATATATATGTCACACTATATATATATATAATACCACATCTCCCTATCTGGTCATAACGATGCGTACTCGCATACTCTGCTATCGGTCCAAGTACGTCTCGAACCTAATCATGGACTATCGGTTCGAAACGTCTCCTCAAACCATCAATCAAATCAAAATAACAAACAATGGAGGTGAGCATAGTTTTAATCCTTTGGGCAACGCACATAACTAGCGTACCCAAATGACACATCAGTCCCACTAATACACGACACATAGTAAGCCGCCCTAAGTTCTTTGTTCTGGGCACAAATTCGAACCTCCTTGAAATCGGCAAGGTGGGATCACCCACTACGCAGGAACCTCCGTGATAGCAAGCAACGTAGGTATGTTTACACACATATAAAAGCACATAGTAGGTATACACATAGCCTAATCCATATGTCACACATAGGCATACGCACAACCCATGAATATCATCTATATAAGTATACACTCCACCTATAAACATAATCCGTATAAGTATACACTCAACCTATAAACATAATTCGTATAGGTATACGCTCAACCTATAAACATAATTCGTATAGGTATACACCCAACCTATAAACATAATCCGTATAGGTGTACACTCAAGCTATAGTTATCGCCCGTACGTAGTATTTATCTCTCAAATACTCACCATACAATTAATTTACAATATTAATTCACTATTGCATATTCCTGAGCATTATTCTCTACCCGAAGGACCCATGGTTACTTCTTAGGTTAATTCAGTAGCTAATTCACAAATACCCTCCTGGTCCACCTCATAGTTTCCCTTACCCTCTCCATAATCCATTCGGATTCTCTTAAATTATTATGTTAACTGTTGTGCCCATCTAACCTTAGCCTTAAACTCTCACATATATGGCTAAATCTGAAACTTACCAAGGCCTACTGCCATCTAATATATCCTTCATTATATTCTAAGGATGTCTCCAAAAGGTCCCCAATTAATACATCGTATTTTAAGGGCTTAGAGGGAAAATTTCACAAATCTGGCCAAACCGAATTGATTCAGCCTTGGCTCGAATCCATTCGCCTAGCCAAATCGATTCAGCTAAGGACCAAAATTATTGGAAAATTTGTAGAAAACTAGTTCTTGTATGCAGTTACATTTCCAAAGGTTTCACCCATCAAAACCTCATGATTTTATACCAAACTTTAAACTAACATAACTGCACCTTATTCTAGTTCATAGGGATGATTTTCAATGAAAATTTTTCACAAAAACATTAATGATTCAATCCAAGAATCGATTTCTTCTTCCATTAACACAAAATCCTAGTTTTATCATGTTCTTCATATCTATAACTAAGAACCCAGTTTTATTCATACAAATCATCTCAAACCTTCTGATTTCGTGCTACAAACATAAAGGAATATCTCTACATGCATCCCTACTTCAATTTATGGATTATACCCATCCAAATTCACATTAAATCTCCCAAAAACATCTAAATCAAACCCTACTCTACATGGGTATTATAACATGCTTATAATAAAATGCAATTGAAACACTTTTCTCTCAATAGCAGGTCTGAAATCAATTTGTGTGCTTCTATGGTTGTTCTCCCCTCGCTCCAATCTCGATTTCATTGCGTTAGGGGCGAAAAATGGCATAGGAAGCTTGTTTATCTCCTCCTCTTCCTCTCATGTGGCCTCTCTTCCTTTAGATTTGTATTAACCCTAGCTTCCTCTCTCAAATGGCAGATATAAACCAACAATTTTCGGAGTTCTCTAAACCTCAATCTCCTTAATGATCGAAACACCCTTAAACGGTGTCGAGTTGGTCTAAACTCGCCCCGAGATCCAAACTATACACCCGGGTATACAATTTCGTCTATTTAGATCCTTTCGGAACTAGCCGTGACCTCTGAATCACCATCCGAGTTACTTCATAAAATCATTTTATCTCCACCTCAAAATACGGCACGCATGAAATTAAACTTAAACTTAATTAATTAAATCCAAATCATCGAATTAAATAATTTTGATGGAACGTATGCGCGCAAAATAAAATAATTCTCACATATGCCTACCCTTAAATACCACGATTAGGCGCCCATACACCCAATCCTACCAGCATATTTTCCAACACGCTTTCTCACGAATCACTACTTGATTCTATATCCCAAAATTCATCGCAACGCTTAATTCCTCAAATCAATTCACATTACCAAAAACTAATACTAACGACATCTAACATCGATAGTAAAGAATCTTCAAAATAAATCTCGTCACCCAAAATTACTTCTGGGTAGCTTCACATCAAGATTACTAGTTCTAACCTCAATGCCTATAATGTCCTTAACATAAAACTCCCTACCTCCAAGAAACACATCTAACACGTATGCTAGACCCAATACTTTAAGGATTACGAATCAACAAACATGGTCAAAGATCGGTAACACAGAAACTAAACGAACTCATAACCTAGGAGACCGAAAACCATGCTCTGATACCATCTTAACACCTCGCGTAATTCTTGCGTCGGCCACCACCAAGACTACGCCGGGAGTCACTAAATTAAATTCATTCTTAGCATGTGACAGATATGAGACATATAAAAAAAATTCATCCACAAGAGAATAATCAGATTAATCTCATAAATAATCATCCAAGAAATAATAAAATCCATCACCATGCTAATCTCCAAAAATAATTCAAGTCCAAATGAAACAATCCAATAAAGTAATTGACTGAACCCATAGACAACTTTGGAACCGAATGGCCCAATAAAATCCATAATGAACTCTCATAATGTAAAGCGACTAAATAAAAGTAAACTTAAACTAACAAAGTGAATGAATAAATGAAACTCCAGTTGCACCTCCAGAATGATCTCCTATAAATCTTATGTAGCTATTCCAGCACTACCCCTAAAATATTAGCCAACGCAATGGGTTAGAGTCCACCGCATGGATACCAGCTACTCCTCTCAAATAGGGTCTTTGAACCCAGACAATAGCATTATACGCAATAAACATGATAATAGAATATTTTAAATTAAACGAGATATAATAATCAACGAGTAACAATAAATTACTATCTAACCACTCCTAAGTTACCCCCGAGGTCCAAGTCCAATTATTTACAGTAAACAACAACTAATTATTTAATTTAATTCCATTAACCCGATAATTATTTTTATCCATCATTAATATCCGTTGTGGGGCTCCCGCTTTAAGTCTTAGATCATTTTAGTACGGGACTCCCACTAAAAGTTTTACACCACACCAATTTACCCCCCCCCCCCTAACTGTGGCCAATAAGACCGATTCACTGTCAGCTCTGCACACACTCGTGAGGTTCCAAGCACGACATGTCACTATAGCCCGTTAGCCTATTTAGCTATCAGCCCGCACATACTCGTGACGCCACACACACACACGTCGCTATAGCCAGTCGACCAGTTTAATTGCCAGTCCTACACATACTCGCGCTGACAATATATTTTAATACCCGTTTATTATCTTAGGCATTAAATTTTCCATTTCTCATATTTTCTCATTTATCTCAGTTTAACTCCCACACTCCTTTAATCGACATAAAATCCTCAAAACACCCTTAGTCCCATACCTAAAGGTCTCCATCCGTAAGTATTTTATAACCTATCGTTTAGGAAGAAAACTAACTATCAAACACCACTTAGTGTCACTCCTAGGCTCACTAAACCTCGGAACGACGTAAAATCAGACCCACCTCGAAATATATATTCGTAAACTGTCACCACTATCTAGTCACATACCTAGAAAGTAATAACAACCCAAAGGCTTACTAGATAGTTCCATACCTAGAAATTAACCCAAATAAAGGTGAGATCCCTATCAATCCCATAATCCCGCCGTCCCCGCATTGTCAATTACAATCAAAATAAACAAGTGGCATAAGGCTAAATTTCCATTAATCACAATAATTCTGCCAATTTAATCCACACATCACTACTTAATCGATTAATGTTTATGTAACCATGGTATTAATTAAACCATACTTTCTCATCAAATCATTCGATTTTTAATCACATGCATGTTATCAAATTTATACAACAACAATTTATTTACTACGCAACATCCACATGGTTAATATGATTAACATGATGGCATTTCTATGTAAAAATCTACATGCGAACATCTTAAAGTCTACGAAACCCAAATCTCTAATCTAACATGCAAGGTTTTGAGTCTTCATTCCTATTAGAAATTTTCATAAAAACAGTCTTGATTTGTCTTCCACTTTCCCTACTTGATAACTCTAATTTGTTTTAAGAAACACGTGTATTTAGTGTATAGGCCATAATTACTACACATAATACTGAGGGAAAGCAATAGATGTAACCATGACTGAGATTAGTTGAAGAAATATGAATGGATGAACGTGTTCCTCACACAAAGATGACAAAAATCTCTTCTTGGACTACTTTGAAAAATCTGGTTTTGGCCTTCAAAACTTGGATTGGATCTTGGTTTAAATGAAGCTAGGGTTTGGAGGTAGAAGATGAAAATAAAATAGGTCTATAGCATTTAGAGTTTATGAAAATGCCTTTTAAAAGTCCTAACCCCGGATTAATATTAGTGGAAAAAGATTAGAATTTGATTACAACTAAAACTCTTAAGAAAGCAAGTCATTGTCGCATTTGATCAAAACCGAATCGGTTGGGCTCTAAGGTCGAATTGATTCACCCCTGACTGCCAGCCAAGGATGCCCCAAAAATTATATATGTTGATAAAATCCCAATTTCGACCCCGATTAAAATCCTACGTTCCATAATTAAATCCCAACATTTTAAATTACTAAAAATATTTAAATACCAAATATTTTATTTTTATTTTCTGAATTCCAAATTTATTTAATTTATTTTCGGTTTAAAATCTACGTGGTGTTACATCCTTCCCCACTAGCATAGAAATTTTATCCTTGAAATTCCACGAAGCGTACGCACGCAAAAATAAAATAATGCTCACATATGCCTACCCATAAATACCACGATTAGGTGTCAATATACCCAATCCTACCCGCATGTTTCCCCATGCGATTTCGCAGGAATCACTACTTGACTCAATATCCCAAAATTCATCGCAACGCTTAAGTCCTCAAATCAATTCACATCACCAAAAATTAATACTTACAACAGCTAACATTGGCAGTAACGAATCTTCAAAATATATCTCGTCTCCCAAAATAACTTCTAAGTATCCTCATATCAAGATTACTAGTTCTTGTAATACCCCGTACTTTTGGCTATATTTATTTTTGGGATTAATTAATTAAATGTGTATTAATTGGAAATTAATCCGGGTTATAAATACTAATAGGATGCGAATTGGTATTTGATTAAGTGCATATATGAATATATATGTATTTGGTATTATAAAATTTGTCGTGAGATTTAAATACGGCAATTTGGAAATTTTGTTGAGACGCGTGGGACCGCCGCGTCACGGTATAAAATTTTGATACTAAAAGTGAATTTAAAATCTATAATCCGAATGGTCGTTTTGAGTGCGCCGACGCGTCCGGAAGGGTCGAGATAGTCAGAAAACACTAGCCGGGGGTATAGTTTGGGTCCCGGGGTATTTTTAGGCCATTCCGGCACCATAAAGGGTATTTTAGTAATTTGGTATTTTTGGGTAATTAAAAGTGACGAAAATTGAGAGTTGTAATCTGATAAGGATTTGACCCAACCAACCCTTATTAACCCAACAAGCCACGGAGGTTTATTAAATTAGGTTTTCATAGGTTCCCCAAAGCAAACCCTAGCCACCATAGCTTTTTGAAGAAGAAAGCTTGGAGAAGGAGAGAGAGAGAGGAATTCTGCAGAAATTCTACACCGAGTCCACACCAAATTCAGAAATCAAACCAAGGCAAGTGACTTTATTTCCATTTAATTACTGAGAATGTCTTTTCCATGTTAGAAAATTCAGATTTATGGTTGTTCTTGATGAAATATGAAAACCCATGTAGTCTAGATGATAAAACTTGAGGAATTTGAGAAGGATTGCATGTAGAAGGATAGGTAAATGATTAATCTGATGTTAATACATGTTTTGGGTGAAAGAAAAACGGATTTTAATTGATGAATTGAAGGTTCCAAATTTTAGGGTTCATGTTCATAAATGAATTGGGGAAAAGTTTAAGTAATTGTAAATTGATTGATGATTTGGGTGAGTAAATCCATACAAACGTGATAGGATGTGGTTATACTATGTTTAGAATTGTGTAGAGACTTTAAAACAATTGTTGGGATAAATTTTAGAGGTGATTTGAGGAGTAAAAATGGGGAAAAACAATTTTTGGGAAATTCTGGGCCGAAACTGGCCTCTCGTTAGAAGCAGCCCCCAGGTCGTTCGAACGAACTCGTTCGAACGAGCTTCTAACGAGTTGACCAGTCGCTACTAACGAGTGGGGATTTCGTTCGATATCTCGTTCGAACGAGATATCGTTAGAAGGGTCAGTTCGTTCGAACGAACTGGGATCTCGTTCGAACAGCCTCGTTCGAACGAGACTTCTAACGACCTGACAGTCCAAACTCGTTCGAAGCCTCGTTCGAACGAGACTTCTAACGAGTTGACAGTTTGGTCCTTTTTGGACTGTTTTGACTTTCGAAGTCCCGGGAACTGGTTCAAGGGTAGAGTTAGTATTCCTTTGATGATATAGTGATTGATTTGGGACTTTTGGGTTATTGAGATGAGTAAATCATACACTAGAGTTATATTCAATGAACCGTTTGGGTTGAGACATGAGTGTCTTCTACGATGTGAGGATAAATTATGGCACGTATAATTATGAACCGGAATAAAATAAGTTGTGATAATTATAATTAGTACGAGAGTGCAAAATGTACTACGAGTATAATACGGTATTACTAAGATGTGTGTTTACTTAGTATTGATATATGGATTGTATGTATGACATACCTACCATACTTGCTATCACGGGAGGTTTCATTCGCTTAGGACCCTCTAATCCTTGTGTGCCTACGGGGGGGGATATAGACTGGTACCTTGATGAACATAGGTCATAGAAAGACTTATTGTGATATTAATAAGTCCGCTGACCATGGGAGCGTAGGTATGTGCGTGACCCATGTGATGGTGACTGTGTTCGCCTCCACTATTTGTGATTTGTATTATCTGAACTATTCCTGAGAGATTCGGAGTATGTGATCCTTATGTACGTGATGTACCGGGATGGATAGCAGAGTATGTGTGCACTACAGCTTAAATTGCGGGGTGCTTGTATTGTATATTTATGAGATGAATAATATACATTATATTAATGGGAATCCTCATGTTAATGTTGTAAATATATTACGGGGTTGTTTTGAGTTACATAGTGAGTTGACTAATAGTAATATATATAGTGTATATTGAGTATCTGAGTTAAACTAAACCCTATTTGATTAAGAGCGTTATATGATAAGGGAACCAAGTATTATGGGTAGAACCTTTGGTAGTCTAGCTAGTTACGTTGTCACTTAGCTAGTGGAAAGGGTAGTTATAGATGGGTAATTACGTTAGGAGTGCACAGTTAGACGAGAGGTGAGAATATCATGCGAGTGTACGTCCTAACATGTACTTTGCATTTAATGTTTTAAATGTTTTTAAAGCACTTGGAGGTTTTTAAAATATAACACATTCGGGCTCTGACCCGTTTGCTTTTCAAATCTTTTTCTTTGTAAAACCATTTTAGGTGCCCAGCCACAAGGACACCAAGCATAGGTACTCATTCAGGTGACGAGCTATAGCTGTTTGTGGAAGCTACAGGGATTTGCTCATAGACGCTTCTATTCTTTGGATTCCAGAGTCACTATCTATCAGTTGTAGGGCATGTTGCCCATTTCTACTTAGAGCATCTTTTACATTTCAGTTTTCAGACTTTAGCATGTATTTGTTTCAGTTATTCATTTCAGTTATGGGATTGTAGTGAGGGGTTTCCTCCAGACTTTATTTACTCTATTGTGATGGTTATTCATTTCATTTCAGCATGGTGAATGGTGTTATCTATTTCTTCATTTTATTTCTTGCATGTTACTCAGACTTAAATTAAAATTTGGCAACTTGCTTTTTAAATACTAGGTGGTTAGATATTATAAAAATGTTTTCGACAATGATGCTATTAACTGAGCCAACTTGGCATTTTGAATTAATTTTATAAAGGAGTTGCTACCCGGTGTTTAATTAGTCGGGGTGTCACAGGTGGTATCAGAGCATCAGGTTCTAGTGTCCTTTAGGATCTGTACGGCTATTATGTTTCCACTACGTTTTCTTTGATATAGAGCCCTATATTTTAGGACTGTTGTATTCTTTTGTGTATGCTTCGTTCTTCAGCTATGTTAAGTTTATAAACCGTGAACTTATAAACTTTGTTCTTATTTCAGATGCCTCCACGACGTGCACGACGAGTTCCCAGGAATGCTACGCCCGAACCCCAGCCCGCTCCAGTTCAGGGCATGTTGAACGCCGCTGAGGTTGCAGCTATAGTAGCTCAAGCGGTAAATGCCGCGATTGCCGTTATTCAGCAGGCACCACCACCGGCGCCGGTTGCCGCGCCAGTACAGGTTAATGCATTCCCGTCTGCTTGGGAGCGTGTACGTGACGCTTTTCAGAAAGCGCATCCGCCGGAGTTTGCAGGTAGCCCAGACTTGGTAGTCTCGAGCCAATGGAGGAAGGACATACAGAGGCATTTGAGGATGCATGAGTGCACTGACGTCCAGAAACAGGTGCTAGCTACTTTCAAGCTAGTGGGATCTGTACTGCAGTGGTGGGAGTCCATTACCACCGCGGAGGAGAGGGATACCCTCACGATTCAGGAGTTCTGGGTGCGGTTCGACCACAAGTACTTTCCGTCCGCAGTTCATACAGAAATGAGGAGGAAGCTAATGAGTTTGAAGCAAGAGGGCAAGACCGTGGCCGAGTATGAGGCCGAGTTCACTAACCTGTTGAATATCGTTCCAGACGAGATTCCAACAGAGAAGAAGAAGATAGAGAAGTTCACCGACGGGTTGAATTGGAGAATCCGTCAGCATCTACTTGGGAACCTATCGTTTGCCACGTATTCTGATGTGGTTAACGCTGCATTACTACACTGCCAGGACCACCGTTTTCATATGGCCGAGGGCAAGCGGTCAGGGGAGTCTAGCCATCAGGGCAGGACTGGAGGACATGGTGCCAGCGGGGCACAAACCGGTCAGGGGCAGAGACAGACTGAGCAGGGTACCCAGCAGGGGGACAATAAGAGGTTTCGGTCAGGGAACTACAGGCAGGGACAGGGAGGTTTCCGCCAGGGCCATCAGGGTCCAAACGGCCATCAGGGCCAGCAGGGGCAGAATGGGCAGCAGTTCCATCAGGGCCAGCAGGGCCAAGGGAGGAATGGTAACGGCCACCAGGGCCGGGGACAGCAGGGGCAGAGGGGAGGGAACTTCCCAGGGAAGTGCTTTACTTGTGGCAAGACTGGCCATAAGAAGCAGGATTGTCCTGATAAGGGCAGGGCCCCACAGCAGCAGCAGCAGGGTGCTCGCCAGGAGCCACAGAGACCTATGTTTCCCGCCGCTCTTCCTGCACCGCCACAGATGGCAGCTTTGCCACCCATTCTAGCAGTCCCAGCTCAGCAGGGGCAGCTACAGTATGGACGTGTCTACAACGTTCACCAGGCTGCAGTTCCACAGGCACCGCTCGCGATCGAGGGTACATTTCCTATCCATGGCACTATGGGTCGGGTGTTATTTGATACGGGTGCTACACACTGTTTTATTGCTACACACTTCGCGAAAGCTTTAGGATTGTTAGCTACGGCAGAAAGCACAGTGACGTGTGTCGACTCACCATTAGGGAGTGGGTCACTTATTTTCTTTATATGCCGGGGAGTGGGGGTAGAGATTGGTGGTTTAGTATTGCCTGCAGACATGTTAGTGTTAGACATGCATGTTCACGATGTGATCATCGGTATGGATTGGCTCGTAGCATATAGGGCCATGATTGATTTCTTCAGCGGGAGCATTGTTTTTGCCATTCCGGGGCAAGAGATGTTTATAGTGGCGATGCATCGCCCAGAGGGAGGATCGACCGCTCATCTGTATTACATAGAGGAGGATGCCTCTAAGGAGGTTGTGATTCCTTTAGATTCGATCCCGGTTGTCAGGGAGTATTCAGATGTGTTTCAGGAGATACCAGGCTTACCACCCAGTCGGGAGATAGACTTCGTTATAGATTTTCTACCAGGTACGAGACCTATAGCACGCGCACCGTACCGTATGGCTCCAGCTGAGATGAGAGAGCTACGGGATCAGATAGAGCAATTGTTGGGACAAGGCTTTATTCGCAGGAGTACCTCACCTTGGGGCGCTCCGATTTTGTTTGTGAAGAAGAGGGATGGTTCACTGAGATTGTGCATGGACTACCGAGAGTTGAATAAGGTCACGATATGGAATAAGTATCCGTTGCCTCGAATCGATGACTTATTCGACCAGTTGAGAGGAGCTTCCTTCTTCTCGAAGATTGACTTGAGGTCAGGATACCATCAGTTGCGTATCAGGGAGGAGGATGTCTCGAAGACTGCATTTTTATCGAGATATGGTTCTTACGAGTTTCGGGTTATGCCTTTCGGCTTAACCAACGCTCCAGCAGTGTTTATGGACTTGATGAACAGAGTGTTCAGGGATTTCTTAGACCAGTTTGTCATTGTCTTCATCGATGATATCCTGGTTTACTCTCAGACAGAGGAGGAGCACGCCGAGCATTTGAGGCAGGTTTTGCAGACACTTCGTCAGAACGAGCTGTATGCAAAATATGAGAAGTGCGGGTTTTGGCTGAAGGAAGTCCAGTTCTTGGGTCACATTATTTCCGACCAGGGAATATCTGTCGATCCGGGGAAGGTATCAGCGGTGAGGGAGTGGGGACAGCCCACGACACCAACGGAGATTCGTAGTTTCTTGGGTCTAGCAGGATACTACAGGAGGTTTATTCGGGGTTTCTCAGAGATAGCAGGTCCTTTGACACATCTTACTCATAAAGGTGTGCCATATATCTGGAGTGATGCTTGTCAGTTGGCATTCGATGAGTTGAAGGACAAATTGACCTCAGCACCTGTGTTAGCATTGCCGAGACCGGGAGTTGAGTATTTGGTTTACACCGATGCGTCTTTGCAATGACTGGGAGGTGTGTTGCAGCAGGAGAGACAGGCCATAGCTTATGCTTCCCGTAAGCTTAAGCCTCATGAGAAGAATTACCCCACGCATGATTTGGAGTTGGCGGCAGTAGTATTTGCCTTACGGATTTGGAGGCACTATCTTTTGGGGGAGAAGTTTCAGCTGTTCACGGACCACAAGTCACTACAGTATCTGTTCACGCAGAAGGAACTGAATATGTGGCAGCGTAGGTGGCTTGAATTTGTGAAGGACTACCAGTTCGACATCCAGTACCACCCGGGTAAGGCTAACGTGGTAGCAGATGCGTTGAGCCACAGGCCAGCAGATGAGGTGGCAGAGGTGTGGAAGGCGAAGTGGAAGGAATTGGGACACCAGGATGCAGTGGCCCGATCTTTCATGTCCGTGATGACCGTTACACCACAGATTGTCACGAAGGTTGTACGGGCACAGGCTAATGACACGTTCTATCAGGAGCAGATAGTTCGATTGCTAGCAAAGGGAGCCGAGTCCTATGCCGTTAGCTCAGACGGGGGATTGCGCTTCAATGGGAGATTGGTGGTTCCGAAAGGGGAAGAATTGCGGCACGATGTGATGGCAGAGTCGCACGGCTCACGGTTTGCGGTACATCCCGGAGGGGACAAAATGTACCAGGACATGAGACGGCAGTATTGGTGGAGCGGTATGAAGAGAGATATCGCTGAGTTTGTCTCGAAATGCGCCACTTGTCAGCTTGTAAAAGTGGATCATCAGAGACCAGCAGGATTGCTACAGCCGTTGGAGGTTCCGGTGTGGATGTGGGAGAGCATATCCATGGATTTTGTCACAGGGTTGCCTACGTCGCAGAGGGGTCACGACTCTGTTTGGGTAATTGTGGACAGGTTGTCCAAGGTCGCTCACTTCTTACCCGTAAGGACTGACTACACTACGGGACAGTATGCCCAGCTCTTCATTTCAGAGATTGTGAGACTTCACGGTGTGCCCCTGAATATCGTGTCTGACACAGACAAGATATTTGTTTCGAGGTTTTGGGAGAGTTTCCAGGAGGCCATGGGCACGGAATTGCGGTTAAGTACGGCTTATCATCCGCAGACCGATGGGCAGACAGAGCGCACCAATCAGATGTTGGAGGACATGCTACGCATGTGCATTATTGACTTCGGGGGTGGATGGGAGCAGTACCTTCCACTGGTGGAGTTTGCTTACAACAACTCCTATCAGTTCACGATTGGCATGGCTCCGTTTGAGGCATTGTACGGTAGGCCTTGTCGTTCCCCAGCATATTGGTTGGAAGTGGGGGACAACAAACTACTTGGGCCGGAAGTGATTCAGGATACTTCGGCAAGGATTGAGTTGATTCGGAGTCGCATTCGGGTAGCTCAAGACAGGCAGAAGAGTTATGCTGATGCAAAGAGGTTTTTCAGGGAGTTCCAAGTGGGGGACCAGGTTTTGCTCAGGGTATCTCCTATGAAGGGGATTATACATTTCGGGAAGAAGGGGAAGTTGGCACCGAGGTATGTGGGGCCGTTTCCTATTATTGAGCGGATCAGACCGGTTGCGTATAGACTTGGACTACCGGAGCACTTGCATCGGATTCACGACGTGTTCCATATTTCCTCGCTGAGGAAATACCTTAGAGATAATTTGGCTCATTCTCACATTGTTGTGGAGGACATCGATCTCCAGCCGGATAGCTCCTACGAGGAGGGGCCAATCGCTATTTTGGACCGAAGCGAGAGGAAACTGCGGTCAAAGATAGTCCCGTTAGTGCGTGTTCAGTGGCGACATCACAATGTCGAGGAGTCCACATGGGAGCGCGAGGATGAGATGCGCAAACGTTATCCAGAGCTATTTTTAGTAGGTACTTTCTAGTTTCGAATTTCGGGACGAAATTCAGTTATTAGGGGGGAAGTATGTAATACCCCGTACTTTTGGCTATATTTATTTTTGGGATTAATTAATTAAATGTGTATTAATTGGAAATTAATCCGGGTTATAAATACTAATACGATGCGAATTGGTATTTGATTAAGTGCATATATGAATATATATGTATTTGGTATTATAAAATTTGTCGTGAGATTTAAATACGGCAATTTGGAAATTTTGTTGAGACGCGTGGGACCGCCGCGTCACGGTATAAAATTTTGATACTAAAAGTGAATTTAAAATCTATAATCCGAATGGTCGTTTTGAGTGCGCCGACGCGTCCGGAAGGGTCGAGATAGTCAGAAAACACTAGCCGGGGGTATAGTTTGGGTCCCGGGGTATTTTTAGGCCATTCCGGCACCATAAAGGGTATTTTAGTAATTTGGTATTTTTGGGTAATTAAAAGTGACGAAAATTGAGAGTTGTAATCTGATAAGGATTTGACCCAACCAACCCTTATTAACCCAACAAGCCACGGAGGTTTATTAAATTAGGTTTTCATAGGTTCCCCAAAGCAAACCCTAGCCACCATAGCTTTTTGAAGAAGAAAGCTTGGAGAAGGAGAGAGAGAGAGGAATTCTGCAGAAATTCTACACCGAGTCCACACCAAATTCAGAAATCAAACCAAGGCAAGTGACTTTATTTCCATTTAATTACTGAGAATGTCTTTTCCATGTTAGAAAATTCAGATTTATGGTTGTTCTTGATGAAATATGAAAACTCATGTAGTCTAGATGATAAAACTTGAGGAATTTGAGAAGGATTGCATGTAGAAGGATAGGTAAATGATTAATCTGATGTTAATACATGTTTTGGGTGAAAGAAAAACGGATTTTAATTGATGAATTGAAGGTTCCAAATTTTAGGGTTCATGTTCATAAATGAATTGGGGAAAAGTTTAAGTAATTGTAAATTGATTGATGATTTGGGTGAGTAAATCCATACAAACGTGATAGGATGTGGTTATACTATGTTTAGAATTGTGTAGAGACTTTAAAACAATTGTTGGGATAAATTTTAGAGGTGATTTGAGGAGTAAAAATGGGGAAAAACGATTTTTGGGAAATTCTGGGCCGAAACTGGCCTCTCGTTAGAAGCAGCCCCCAGGTCGTTCGAACGAACTCGTTCGAACGAGCTTCTAACGAGTTGACCAGTCGCTACTAACGAGTGGGGATTTCGTTCGATATCTCGTTCGAACGAGATATCGTTAGAAGGGTCAGTTCGTTCGAACGAACTGGGATCTCGTTCGAACAGCCTCGTTCGAACGAGACTTCTAACGACCTGACAGTCCAAACTCGTTCGAAGCCTCGTTCGAACGAGACTTCTAACGAGTTGACAGTTTGGTCCTTTTTGGACTGTTTTGACTTTCGAAGTCCCGGGAACTGGTTCAAGGGTAGAGTTAGTATTCCTTTGATGATATAGTGATTGATTTGGGACTTTTGGGTTATTGAGATGAGTAAATCATACACTAGAGTTATATTCAATGAACCGTTTGGGTTGAGACGTGAGTGTCTTCTACGATGTGAGGATAAATTATGGCACGTATAATTATGAACCGGAATAAAATAAGTTGTGATAATTATAATTAGTACGAGAGTGCAAAATGTACTACGAGTATAATACGGTATTACTAAGATGTGTGTTTACTTAGTATTGATATATGGATTGTATGTATGACATACCTACCATACTTGCTATCACGGGAGGTTTCGTTCGCTTAGGACCCTCTAATCCTTGTGTGCCTACGGGGGGGGGGATATAGACTGGTACCTTGATGAACATAGGTCATAGAAAGACTTATTGTGATATTAATAAGTCCGCTGACCATGGGAGCGTAGGTATGTGCGTGACCCATGTGATGGTGACTGTGTTCGCCTCCACTATTTGTGATTTGTGTTATCTGAACTATTCCTGAGAGATTCGGAGTATGTGATCCTTATGTACGTGATGTACCGGGATGGATAGCAGAGTATGTGTGCACTACAGCTTAAATTGCGGGGTGCTTGTATTGTATATTTATGAGATGAATAATATACATTATATTAATGGGAATCCTCATGTTAATGTTGTAAATATATTACGGTGTTGTTTTGAGTTACATAGTGAGTTGACTAATAGTAATATATATAGTGTATATTGAGTATCTGAGTTAAACTAAACCCTATTTGATTAAGAGCGTTATATGATAAGGGAACCAAGTATTATGGGTAGAACCTTTGGTAGTCTAGCTAGTTACGTTGTCACTTAGCTAGTGGAAAGGGTAGTTATAGATGGGTAATTACGTTAGGAGTGCACAGTTAGACGAGAGGTGAGAATATCATGCGAGTGTACGTCCTAACATGTACTTTGCATTTAATGTTTTAAATGTTTTTAAAGCACTTGGAGGTTTTTAAAATATAACACATTCGGGCTCTGACCCGTTTGCTTTTCAAATCTTTTTCTTTGTAAAACCATTTTAGGTGCCCAGCCACAAGGACACCAAGCATAGGTACTCATTCAGGTGACGAGCTGTAGCTGTTTGTGGAAGCTACAGGGATTTTCTCATAGACGCTTCTATTCTTTGGATTCCAGAGTCACTATCTATCAGTTGTAGGGCATGTTGCCCATTTCTACTTAGAGCATCTTTTACATTTCAGTTTTCAGACTTTAGCATGTATTTGTTTCAGTTATTCATTTCAGTTATGGGATTGTAGTGAGGGGTTTCCTCCAGACTTTATTTACTCTATTGTGATGGTTATTCATTTCATTTCAGCATGGTGAATGGTGTTATCTATTTCTTCATTTTATTTCTTGCATGTTACTCAGACTTAAATTAAAATTTGGCAACTTGCTTTTTAAATACTAGGTGGTTAGATATTATAAAAATGTTTTCGACAGTGATGCTATTAACTGAGCCAACTTGGCATTTTGAATTAATTTTATAAAGGAGTAGCTACCCGGTGTTTAATTAGTCAGGGTGTCACAGTTCTAACCTCAATGACTATAACGTCCTTAACACAAAACACCTTATCTCCAAGAAATATGTAACACCCCGTATTTTTGGGACATTTAAAAATTTAATTAATTCAAAAATTCTAAATTATTAGTGTGCTGTAATTTAATGAATTAATTATGATAGAATAATATATAAATATTAATCTGGGATTGAATGGTTAATATTTAGGGAAAATTATTTACTGAGTGTATAGTAATAATGTAATTTCGTCGTTTCGAGTATTAATGACGAGATATGTACTTATCACATCCGGAAGTCGGTATAGACTATATTGGGTGGGGGATAAGTATTTTTATAAATTAATTTGGATGGAAATTCTTAGTGTACAGTTGAGTCCGGATGGGCCGAGATAGTCGGAAAAGTGTACCCAGGGGTAGTAAACGGGTCACGGGACGTTTTTAGACATAGTCGGGCCCACTCGGGGGCATTTTGGTCACTTGGGCTTGGCCCATTAGTCAAAAAACGGGAATGGATTAATTAACTTAATAAAAAATAAATAAGGGATGACTAAGCTTAAGCAGAGAAAGAAATTAAAGGGTTAGGAAACCCTAGCAGCAGCCAAAGCCAATTTGGGGATCTCAAAGAACCAACTAGGTCATCTTCAACCTTGGAATCCATTGAAGATTCAGACACTACGAAACCTAAGGCAAGTGAATAACTTGCAATAGCATAAAATCTGTCTTTCAAATTCATATTTGTGTGCTGCTATGAATTAAAAATTCGTTTTGGTGTTCATGGTATAAACATGGGGTTTTGATAATTCAAAAGAAAACATGAATCTGATTTGCCCGAAATTATGAGGAGTCATGTAAAATCTGATATTGGAATATTGATGTGTATCTGTTAGGATGATATTCAGATAAATTAAAACGAATTTAATGAAGAAATTTGGAGTAAAAATGGGTTTAAGGAAAAAGATAGGTTTTCCCCAAAATTTATAAATCAGTAGTTTATGGACGAATTGATGATTGTTGTAAGTCTTCTGGGTAATCCTAATAAGGTTTCTAGTATGCTCTGGTGTTAAGAAGGCTTAAAACTCATGTTAGAAGAGATTTGGGTTTAAGAAAATCCGTCCATGGCTGCCCTGTCTTCGCGAAGAAGACGAAGACATGTTCGATCGATCGATCGACGGTCTGGGTCGATCGATCGACGGTCGCCAGAATCTGGCAGTTTCGCCAGTTGGTTATATAAGAGGGAAAATTTATATAAAAATTTTATGTAATTAATTATTGAGAAATTAAATACATGAGTTTAAATCTAATTAATTGTAGATAAATTAATTAGGGTTTGAGGCTAATAAATTAGAGTTGGGAATTGTGACTCGGGTAAATTTATTTTGGGCTACGGGAGTAAGTCCAAATTTATGGTGGGGGCGACACCAACAATAACTAAATTAATTAAAGTGCAATTTAATTGATACTTAGAGTTGGACCATAAACTCTTAATAATTTTAATAGGCTTATGTTACGGATTTTAGTGAACGGTATAGCCGGGACTTTTATATTTATATATACGGAGGCGTTAGTATATATATATATGGTGTGCTCAATTAATATCAGTGATTAGATATTTGTTACTATAGTGCTATAGGGGGGAGGTTGCGCGTAGTGGATGAATCCCCTAGCTTGAGGAGTAGGGTGAGTATATTCCCGAGGTCATAGCGTCCGTTATATGGGTGAGGGACAACTCACTTTCAGGGAAGGAATATGACCGCCTCCAATTATTTTATTTTTATCAAGTTGGTGTGAAAATTCTGACTTGGGATAACTAGGCTATGTGATTGTACCTAGTGGGATAGCACTTTGTAGAATTTACATTCCGGGAGTATTTTACTCGGGAGGTTGCAAATTATTATATATATTACAGTGTGATTGTGAATGCTGGAATATGATTTTAAGTATATAATTTTATAATTAATTGTATACGGAATATTAATGAAAAGTGAGTTAGTTCACATGTGTAACAAGTGTAGAAGTTATATGAATATAAAAAGGGAAGTGATTTAGTTAAGTTGATGTTACCGATAACTTATATATCAAAATCACTACATACTCAGTTAGAGTAGGGTGGGTATAAAGGAACCTTGTTAATTATCTAACCTTGAGATGAGTAACTAGGTAATTTAATTAAAGTATTCGTAGGGTATAATAGAGGAAGTGTAAGGAAGTCCTCAAGAGAGTGCGTTATTAACTAAAAATATGAAGAGCATGCATATTTATTTATTACTGCAAGTTAATCATTTGTTAAATGTTTTTCAAATGTTTTGGGTACTAACCCTTGCTATAAAAACTTTTAAAAACCTTTTAGGTGTCCAACCACAGGGACGCCAGCCTTGACTATATTCCAGGGATCCGTTGCTGCAGCATATGTGGACATTGCAGGGTTTTGATAGATGCCTCATTCTTCATTCTTAAATGTAGAAGTTCATGATTAGTATTCGAGCATGTTGCTCACTTTCCATTTATTTGTATTAGACTTGTTGGGAGTTTATTCTTGTCTTTACGGGATTTATTATTTGGACCGTTAGTTTATTCGGTCAATTGTTTCTTTTACTTGTGGATGATTAATTCAGTTATCTGTGATTATTATATAGTTTTATATTCCGCATCGGTGTTTGTTTAAATAATGAAAGATAAAAATTGGCACCAGTCTATTTTTCTCACTTAGGTGGTTAGTAATTAAATAAGACGACAGTGATGCTAAGAATGGACCAAATGAGAAACCTGTTCTAACTTGATTTAGGACTGATCACCCGGGATTAATTAGGCTGGGTGTCACAGATGGTATCAGAGCATCAGGTTCTAGAGTCCTTAGGATCTGTGCGGCTTTCTACGTTTCAGCGTAGCGTTCGGTTGTTATAGAGCCCTATTATTAGGACTGTTGATTATATTTTCCGCTTGTGAGATATCGTATTCCTGCTATTATTTTTTGTATAAATTGTGTACTTATACAATTCAATCTATTTCAGATGCCGCCAAAGAGACAGAGAGCGGAAAGGGCTGAGGCTAGAGATGAGGTGAGGGAGGCTCGCCAGGAGCCACATGTACCGCCACCACCACCCCCACCCGAGTTGATTTCTACCACTCAGGTGGCAGTGATAGTGGCCCAAGCGGTCGAGACAGCGATGCGAGCTATGGCAGCTCATTTTCCACAGCCTCAGGCACCGCCTCCATTGGCTCCAGCAGTTCAGGCTCCAGTGGGGCCACCATCTTGGCAGCGAGTGAGGGAGACCTTTCAGAAGGGTCACCCACCTGAGTTTCGAGGTAGCACCAATGTGGTTGAGGCTTGTGACTGGAAGAAGAACATTCAGCGCCATCTGCGCATGTTAGAGGGTACAGAGGTGCAGAAACAGATGTTGGCTACCTTTCGTCTGTCGGGGGCAGCCTTACAGTGGTGGGAGTCCGTAACCACCGCTGAGGAGCGGGATTTGATGCCGATTTCTGAATTCTGGGTGCGGTTTGACCGCAAGTACTTCCCTCCAGCAGTAGAGTCTGAGATGAGAAAGAAATTCAACGAGTTGGTACAGGGTGACAGGTCAGTAGCAGAATATGAGGAGGAGTTCACTCGTTTGGCAAACTTTGTGCCAAATGAGGTGAGCGATGAGGAGCGGAAGAAGTCAAAGTTCATGGATAATTTAGCCTGGAGAATCAGGCAACACTTGATTGGAAATCCGGCGTTAGTGACTTATACAGATGTCGTTAATGCCGCACTTGTACATTGACAGGATCATCGTTTCCATGCTAAGGGGAACAAGAAGGCAGGTGAGTCGAGCCAGCAGGGCAAGGCGGTCACTAGTAGTGAGATGAGTGGCACACAGCAGCAGGTCATCATTCAGCAAGGGAATCAGGCTAAGAAGTTTAAGCCTAGTGGGTTCTGACCGGGAGGACAGGGGTTCAGGCAGGGGAAACCAGGCCCTAATCAGCAACAGCAGGTTCCTCAGAGCCGTCAGGGCCAAGGGAACAACGGGGGAGGCCAACCGGGCCAGCAACGTCAGGGTCAGCAGGGCCAACGGCAGGGTGACGACCAGAAACGCTGTTTCTCCTGTGGCCAACCAGGACACTTCGAGAGGGAGTGCCCGCAGAGGGGCAGAGGCCAGCAACAGGGTGCCCAGCAGGGGAAACAGGGTCAGATGCCGCCAGCAGCACCAGCCCCACCCGCCCCACAGCAGCAGGGGAAAATGCACTACGGACGTGTGTATAACGTTCGGGATGTTCCTAATCCCCCAGCACAGCAGGCGCCGCCCGCGATCGAGGGTACTTTTTCTATCCATGGCACTATGGGTCGGGTATTGTTTGATACGGGGGCTACACATTGCTTTATAGCTACACATTTCGCGAAGGTTTAGGGTTGTTAGCCACCGCGGAGAGCACTGTTACGTGTATCGACTCACCATTGGGGAATGGGTCGCTTATATTCTTTATATGTCGGGGAGTGGGGGTGGAGATTGGTGGTTTGATATTACCTGCGGACATGTTGGTATTAGATATGCATGTTCACGATGTGATTATCGGTATGGATTGGCTTGCTGACTATAGAGCCATGATTGATTGCTTCGGTGGGAGCATTATTTTTGCCATTCCGGGACAAGAGATGTTTGTTGTGGCGATGCCTCGCCCAGAAGGAGGCTCGACCGCTCATTTATATTACATTGAGGAGGAAACCTCACAGGAAGTGGTAGTTCCTTTAGACTCTATTCCTGTAGTGAGGGACTTTGAGGATGTATTCCAGGAAGTACCAGGATTACCACCCAGCAGAGAAATCAAATTTGTTATCGATTTGGCTCCGGGGACGAGACCGATTGCTCGGGCACCTTACCGAATGGCCCCTTCAGAGATGCGGGAATTGAGGGAACAGATTCAGCAACTACTGGGTCAGGGTTTTATTCGGCGGAGCATCGCCGTGGGGTGCGCCGGTATTGTTTGTGAAGAAGCGAGATGGTTCACTCCGCTTATGCGTGGATTATAGGGAGCTGAACAAGGTGACGATACGGAATAAATATCCGTTGCCTCGGATCGATGATTTATTTGACCAATTGAGAGGGGCGTCTTACTTCTCCAAGGTTGACTTGAGATCAGGGTATCATCAACTGCGTATCCGAGAGGGGGATGTTCCTAAGACCGCTTTCTTGTCGCGGTATGGATCATATGAGTTCAGGGTGATGCCCTTCGGGCTCACCAATGCACCAGCAGTGTTCATGGACCTCATGAACAGGGTTTTCAGAGAGTACTTAGATCAGTTTGTCATCGTGTTCATTGATGACATCCTAATCTACTCGCGCACCGAGGAGGAGCACGCAGAGCATTTGCGCATGGTTTTGCAGACACTGAGGGATCATCAGCTCTATGCCAAATTAGGGAAGTGTGGATTCTGGCTTCGGGAGGTACAGTTCCTTGGTCACGTCGTGTCAGATCAGGGTATTGCAGTGGATCCGAATAAGGTGTCGACGGTGAGGGAGTGGGGACAGCCCACGACACCGACCGAGGTGCGCAGTTTTCTGGGTTTGGCCAGTTACTACAGGCGATTCATTAAAGGATTCTCTAAGATTGCAGGACCTTTGACGAATCTGACTCGGAAAGGAGTACCTTTCAAGTGGGATGATAGTTGTCAATTAGCGTTCGACGAGCTAAAGGACAAGTTGACATCTGCGCCCGTGCTTGCATTGCCAAAGGGAGGGCTAGAGTATCGGGTTTACACAGACGCATCCTTACGGGGTCTTGGGGGTGTACTCCAACAGGAGGAGAGGGCTATATCTTATGCTTCCAGGAAACTAAAGCCCCACGAGAGGAATTACCCCACTCACGACCTAGAATTGGCAGCGGTCGTTTTTGCTTTGAGGATATGGAGGCATTATCTTCTAGGAGAGCAGTTTACTCTATTCACGGATCACAAGTCACTTCAGTATCTCTTCACTCAGAAGGATCTGAATATGAGGCAGAGGCGGTGGCTAGAATTCGTGAAGGACTACCAGTTTGATATTCAGTATCATCCTGGTAAGGCCAATGTGGTAGCAGACGCATTGAGCCGAAGGCCGACGGGGGAGATAGCAGAGGTATGGAAAGCGAAGTGGAGAGAGCTTCAATATGAGGATGATGTGGCCAAGGCTTGCATGTCAGCTTTATCCATCACACCCGAGATCATTATGCGAGTTGTGAAGGCTCAGGCTGAGGATCAGGTTTGTCGGGATAGGGTGGGCCAGTTATTAGCTGAGGGAGCATAGGGTTACTCGATTAGCTCAGAAGGAGGCCTACGCTTTAATGGGAGGTTAATGGTGCCAGAGGATGAGGATTTGAAGCACGCTGTTATGACAGAATCCCATGGTTCGAAATTTACGGTACATCCCGGTGGGGATAAAATGTACCAAGATATGAGGAGGCAGTATTGGTGGGCAGGAATGAAACGGGACATAGCGGAGTTTGTTTCGAAATGTGCCACGTGTCAGCTTGTGAAATTTGACCACCAGAGACCATCAGGGATGCTACATCCGTTAGAAATTCCCGTGTGGAAGTGGGAGAGCATCTCCATGGACTTCACCATAGGGTTACCTGTATCGCAGAGGGGTCACGACTTCATATGGGTTATTGTGGATCGGTTGACTAAGGTGGCCCACTTTTTGCCGGTACGCACAGACTTCGAGACGATGCCTTATGCACAGCTATTCATAGCAGAGATTGTTAAGCTGGATGGAGTGCCTATAAATATTGTATCCGACCGAGACAAAATCTTTTTCGCCCACTTTTGGCAGAGCTTTCAGGAGGCAATGGGCACGGAGTTGCGCTTGAGTACAGCGTATCACCCACAGACGGACGGACAGACTGAGAGAGTTAACCAGATGCTGGAAGACATGCTCAGAATGTGCATTTTGGACTTCGGGGGAGGATGGGAAAAATATCTTCCTTTGGTAGAGTTTGCGTATAACAACTCTTACCAATTCACGATTGGCATGGCACCGTTTGAGGCACTGTACGGGAGACCTTGTCGTTCACCCGTTTGTTGGTTAGAGGTGGGGGACAACAAACTCTTGGGGCCGGAGATTGTTCAAGGGACATCTTCCAAGATAGAGCTGACTCGAGGAAGAATTCGGATAGCTCAGGACAGGCAAAAGAGTTATGCTGACGCTTATCGACGACATGTGGAGCTAGAAGTTGGGGACCAGGTTTTAGTCCGGGTATCCCCAATGAAAGGGGTGATGAGGTTTGGCAAGAAGGGTAAGTTAGCACCGCGATACATAGGACCTTTCCTTATTATTGAGAGGGTGGGACCGGTGGCGTATAAGCTTGGGTTACCAGAACATCTTCAGCGGATACACGATGTATTCCATGTGGCATCGCTGAAGAAATATCGAAGGAGCGAGAGAGCCTTTTGGCATATTCCACTCGAGGAGATTGACTTACAGCCAGACATCTCGTATGAGGAGAGGCCGGTAGCTATTCTGGATCATAGTGAGCAAAAATTACGATCCAAGGTTGTTCCATTGGTTAGAGTACAGTGGGGTCATCACAATGTTGACAAGTCTACCTGGGAGCGAGAGGAGGATATGCGGGAACAATATCCAGAGCTTTTCAACTCAGGTACAATCTAATTTCGGGGACGAAATTCCTTTATAAGGGGGGGAGTATGTAACACCCCGTATTTTTGGGACATTTAAAAATTTAATTAATTCGAAAATTCTAAATTATTAGTGTGTTGTAATTTAATGAATTAATTATGATAGAATAATATATAAATATTAATCTGGGATTGAATGGTTAATATTTAGGGAAAATTATTTACTGAGTGTATAGTAATAATGTAATTTTGTCGTTTCGAGTATTAATGACGAGATATGTACTTATCACATCCGGAAGTCGGTATAGACTATATTGGGTGGGGGATAAGTATTTTTATAAATTAATTCGGATGCAAATTCTGAGTGTACAGTTGAGTCCGGATGGGCCGAGATAGTCGGAAAAGTGTACCCAGGGGTAGTAAACGGGTCACGGGACGTTTTTAGACATAGTCGGGCCCACTCGGGGGCATTTTGGTCACTTGGGCTTGGCCCATTAGTCAAAAAACGGGAATGGATTAATTAACATAATAAAAAATAAATAGGGGATGGCTAAGCTTAAGCAGAGAAAGAAATTAAAGGGTTAGGAAACCCTAGCAGCAGCCAAAGCCAATTTGGGGATCTCAAAGAACCAATTAGGTCATCTTCAACCTTGGAATCCATTGAAGATTCAGACACTATGAAACCTAAGGCAAGTGAATAACTTGCAATAGCATAAAATCTGTCTTTCAAATTCATATTTGTGTGCTGTTATGAATTAAAAATTCGTTTTGGTGTTCATGGTATAAACATGGGGTTTTGATAATTCAAAAGAAAACATGAATCTGATTTGCCCGAAATTATGAGGAGTCATGTAAAATCTGATATTGGAATATTGATGTGTATCTGTTAGGATGATATTCAGATAAATTAAAACGAATTTAATGAAGAAATTTGGAGTAAAAATGGGTTTAAGGAAAAAGATAGGTTTTCCCCAAAATTTATAAATCAGTAGTTTATGGACGAATTGATGATTGTTGTAAGTCTTCTGGGTAATCCTAATAAGGTTTCTAGTATGCTCTGGTGTTAAGAAGGCTTAAAACTCATGTTAGAAGAGATTTGGGTTTAAGAAAATCCGTCCATGGCTGCCCTGTCTTCGCGAAGAAGACGAAGACCTGTTCGATCGATCGATCGACGGTCTGGGTCGATCGATCGACGGTCGCCAGAATCTGGCAGTTTCGCCAGTTGGTTATATAAGAGGGAAAATTTATATAAAAATCTTATGTAATTAATTATTGAGAAATTAAATACATGAGTTTAAATCTAATTAATTGTAGATAAATTAATTAGGGTTTGAGGCTAATAAATTAGAGTTGGGAATTGTGACTCGGGTAAATTTATTTTGGGCTACGGGAGTAAGTCCAAATTTATGGTGGGGGCGACACCAACAATAACTAAATTAATTAAAGTGAAATTTAATTGATACTTAGAGTTGGACCATAAACTCTTAATAATTTTAATAGGCTTATGTTACGGATTTTAGTGAACGGTATAGCCGGGACTTTTATATTTATATATACGGAGGCGTTAGTATATATATATATGGTGTGCTCAATTAATATCAGTGATTAGATATTTGTTACTATAGTGCTATAGGGGGGAGGTTGCGCATAGTGGATGAATCCCCTAGCTTGAGGAGTAGGGTGAGTATATTCCCGAGGTCATAGCATCCGTTATATGGGTGAGGGACAACTCACTTTCAGGGAAGGAATATGACCGCCTCCAATTATTTTATTTTTATCAAGTTGGTGTGAAAATTCTGACTTGGGATAACTAGGCTATGTGATTGTACCTAGTGGGATAGCACTTTATAGAATTTACATTCCGGGAGTATTTTACTCGGGAGGTTGCAAGTTATTATATATATTACAGTGTGATTGTGAATGTTGGAATATGATTTTAAGTATATAATTTTATAATTAATTGTATACGGAATATTAATGAAAAGTGAGTTAGTTCACATGTATAACAAGTGTAGAAGTTATATGAATATAAAAAGGGAAGTGATTTAGTTAAGGTGATGTTACCGATAACTTATATATCAAAATCACTACAAACTCAGTTAGAGTAGGGTGGGTATAAAGGAACCTTGTTAATTATCTAACCTTGAGATGAGTAACTAGGTAATTTAATTAAAGTATTCGTAGGGTATAATAGAGGAAGGGTAAGGAAGTCCTCAAGAGAGTGCGTTATTAACTAAAAATATGAAGAGCATGCATATTTATTTATTACTGCAAGTTAATCATTTGTTAAGTGTTTTTCAAATGTTTTGGGTACTAACCCTTGCTAAAAAAACTTTTAAAAACCTTTTAGGTGTCCAACCATAGGGACGCCAGCCTTGACTATATTCCAGGGATCCGTTGCTGCAGCATATGTGGACGTTGCAGGGTTTTGATAGACGCCTCATTCTTCATTCTTAAATGTAGAAGTTCATGATTAGTATTCGAGTATGTTGCTCACTTTCCATTTATTTGTATTAGACTTGTTGGGAGTTTATTCTTGTCTTTACGGGATTTATTATTTGGACCGTTAGTTTATTCGGTCAATTGTTTTTTTTACTTGTGGATGATTAATTCAGTTATCTGTGATTATTATATAGTTTTATATTCCGCATCGGTGTTTGTTTAAATAATGAAAGATAAAAATTGGCACCAGTCTATTTTTCTCACTTAGGTGGTTAGTAATTAAATAAGACGACAGTGATGCTAAGAATGGACCAAATGAGAAACCTGTTATAACTTGATTTAGGACTGATCACCCGGGATTAATTAGGCGGGGTGTCACAAAATACATCTAACACGTATGCTAGACCCAATACCTTACGGATTACTAATCAACAAATAGGATCAAAGATCAGTAACGCGGAAGCTAAACAAACTCAGAACCTATGAGACCTAAGACCATGCTATGATACCATCTTTAACACCCCGCGTAATTATGGCATCAGTCACCCCCAAGACTATGTCAGGAATCAATAAATTAAATAGCATTCTTAGCATGTGGCAGATATGAGATATATATAAAATTTCATCCCCAAGAGAATAATTAGATTAATCAAATTAATAATCATCCAAGCAATAATAAAATCCATCACCATGATAATCTCCAAAAATAATCCAACTCCAAATGAAATAATTCAATAAAGTAATTGACCAAACCCATATACAACTTTGGAACTGAATGGCCCAATAAAATCCATAATGAAGTCTCATAATATAAACCGACTGAATAAAAGTAAACCTAAACTAATAAAACGAATGAATAAATGAAACTCAAGTTGCACCTCGAGAATGATCTCCAATAAATCCTATTCAGCTAAAACTCTAAGAAAGCCACTTACCGCCGTATCTGATCAAAATCGAATCAATCCGGCTCTAAGGCCGAATCGATTCGCACATGACAGCCAGCCAAGGATGCCCCAAAAATTATATAGGGCAATAAAATTCCAATTTTGACCTTGATTTCAATTTCGATTAAAATCCTATTTTCCATAATTAAATCCCAACATTTTAAATTACTAAAAATATTTAAACCCCAAAATTTTTAGTTTTATTTTTCCGAATTCCGAATTTATTTAATTAATTTTTTATTTAAAATCTACTCGGTGTTACAAAAAACTGAATCATAATCAAAATGTCTTATATCCACATTCTCTTAGTCCAGGGGTATATAACCCAATGTAGAAACTATAAAAGTATCATTCAATCATGGTAAATCCCATTCAGCCTATGGGGGTTCATCACCTTGCTCATATAGTTAATCTTTTGAGTAATCAAGTGGGTCTCTCACTTGTGAATCCTCCATTTGTTCAGCTAGCGGTTAATCAACTTGTTTTGGCATATCCTAGATATATCAAACTCACCAATATACAATACAATTTTAAGTTCCTTTCGCTGAAGTTTGTTCAACTCACACTGTTAACTACATAAATTACTATCACATGTCAACTTACTTGAAGGTTTTATTGCTTGATCGGACGAAAACTGAGTGACCGTGTAAGGGCACTGTCGTTATTTGGTTTACCTCCATAAAACAAAAACCTAAACTTTAACAACACTTGTTTTATAAGTGTAGTGACGAGTTTGTGTATCGATTCCACGGAGAACGTGTTTAGAATTCAACTAATTTATTACTTCACAAATAAAAGTGTAAAAGATGATCCTTTCGCTCAAAATGTTTTATACTACCATTAACACTAAAAAAATATTTAAACTAAAGTAATTACAAAGAAATAAAGATTTAGGTCAAGAATCATATCCATCACCACGTACTAGTCAGCATAAGCGATTGCATGGAAAGAAAAATATTTTTAAGATAAATACCCATTTGGACGATTAATAAAACCAAGAGTTGTCCCCCCCCCCCCCCCCCCCCCACCACCACCACCCCAAATTCTCAAAAGAGCTCAGTTGGAGTTTGGCATCAACAAATATTCCCGGGATTACACACGAAAGGTCTCAAATATGGAGCATACATAATTTACTTCATTAAGGTTCTTAGATGAAAAATCAAGAACAACTAACCTATCAAAACTAGCCTAAACCATCATATCATAGTTTAGTAATTCATTAATCCACGATGAGTTCAATAAACTCAACCTAATTTAATTAGCTAGAAATAATTTTTAAGCGTGGATTAAAATTAAGCAATAGAAAAATGAAAATAACTAATTAACAAATATTTAATCAAAGAAGACAATGAATAATAACTTGCATATAAAATGGAAAAAACCCTAAGAGAGAGAGAGAGAGAGAGAGAGAGAGAGAGGGGGAGAGAGAGTCTCTCAAAATATTAGGTTTAATCCTAAAATAAAAATGTATTTATAAATATCAAATCCACTTACTATTTATAGTAAGTGGATGAAATCAAAATAAAATAATTCAAAAGATCTAAAATATCTAAAATGTGGAAGGGCCAATCGATCGAGCCACCTGCAACTAGCCTTACTGACTGCGAAATCTTCACAGAACAATCAAGGGTCGATCGATCGAGCATAGACCGATCAATCGAGTAATCTGAAATCAGTACAACTACCTACATATATTCATCAAACCAAAGGAGGTCGATCGATCGATTAGGGGCCTCAATTGATCGAGACTCTATTTTTCAGCCTCAATTTGTTTCAAAAAGGAAGAAGGGTGCTTCGAGGAAAACGATAATAACTTGGTCATACGGAAATGGAATGACGTATTATGTGAATAAACTCAACGATCTACGCTTCTGTGAAGTTCCACCAAACGAGCCATAAAATTGGAATTTACGAAAATACCTTTGAAATTGCACCTTGCAATGAAACTTTCCCAAAATTCTGCCAATTAGTCCGTTAAGCATTCCCACACCTAACCTTGCAAAACTTATATATATATATATATGTGTGTGTGTGTGTGTGTGTGTGTGTGTGTGTGTGTGTGTGTGTGTGTGTCGAAAATAAAGGTTATCCAATAAAAGAGCTTAAATATAGGAATTAGCGGAAACAATTATTCTAGTTAGTGCAAAAGTAAAGGGATACAAAATACAATATTCGAGACGAAACACACCCCATAACTTACAGAGTCCTAAGTGATGAAACAATAAGAGAACCAAAAAAATTAAGGAGAGAAAAAGATGATGCACAAAGGATAGAATAGCACTTTCTTGGGTGCACGGTTGCATTTAGCAAATGCAACAAGCCGTTAAACCTATAGATTACCCTAGTGGACGAGTGTTGTCTCGTGAGGGTTTTCAAGGATGAAACCCACAGATATAAAATTTCCTCCAAACAGTTGTCCAAGTATTCAATATGTCAAGCTCAATAACAATAAGGATTTCAACAAATTATTAACAAAAAAAATGAGAATTTTACAAAATAATTTGAAATTCTCAATGTTAAAAGAATAACTAGATATAATTGAAACCTCAAAAGTATATAGTGCACTGCACAAGAAAAAGGAAGCAAGGTTGTAAAAGTAAAAGGAATGGGATATAACACACAGGGAACATGCAGACATAAAGAGTAAATGTAAAAGGAAGCAAGGTTGTACACATGTCATCAATGAAGAACGCTATATAAAAAATGAAAAATGGAATCTCATGAAAGCATATTATTCATCAAACGAGATGAAACACATTTTTTAAGAGATTATTGCAACTACTTAGACTTTAGGATAATATAAGACTTTTAAGGGTTTAATATAGGTTTTGGATTAAGGTTATGAAAGGAATGGTATATTTGCGAATTTGATGTGTTTGGAGAGAAAACTCGAGCCAATGGAAAATCTCAAGAAATTTCAAAATTAGAATCTAAATTCATAATAAATCAATGGATAAGACAATGGAGTATGACTAACATTTATTTTCTCCAAATATTTAAATTTCTAATTCTTACTTTTTTCAATCCATTCTTTTTCTTTTATTTTATTTTGTTTTCCTTTTCACTTCTTTATCTCGAGAATAAAAGCCAACTCTTATGCTTAATTGCAACCATGAGACAAAAATATCATTAAATTAGAATTACAATTCCAAGCAAAGGTATGTAAGTTGTATATATGGTTTAAAACTCCAATGTGGAGTAGGTATAACAACCCCCATTTTTCACATAAAGGTTGGCCACACATAATATGCCGAAGATGGGGCTTATCTAACAATTTATAGCATTCTCAACATCAAAACATAAAATGACATTTTTATTTTAAACACACATGCATGATAAAACCATATGAAGTGATAAACTGACAATAAATAAGTTTCAATTCCCATAAGTCATCTATCCCAAATGTAACTGAAAAATAAATAACTAGAATAAATAAATCTCGGGCTTATACCCATACGATCTCTGAAATAATAAAGACCGATTAAAATAGAGAGTAATAACCTATGCTAGAATCAAATGAACTGAATCCACTACTAGTCAAATGCAACTGCAAGTCTAATCCTTTGTTAGCCCTATTGTCCCTGTGAAAATATTGGAAAAAAATATTTTACAATTTGGGTCAGTGCCCTAAAGTTGCAAGAATTAACTTTTAAAACTAATATATAATTATGCACTTAATTCATATTACAAACTGCCCATCGACATTGTCATGCAGTAAGTATCTCACCCCTCATCTAATTGTAATATTATATGCATTTTCAACGCAAGCCCAAATATAAAATTCGATATCTACACTAATGTGACAATATCAAAGGCATCTAGCACATTTACTAGATGTGAGATAAACATCTACTCATATGATTTAAGTCCCAAGAATAACCCCCACAATACTACCCCATTAAAAATACCGTTTTATCACATTATGTATTTTACATAGCATTGTGTTCTTTAACACTTGTCTACATCATTAGACTACATGGATTTGTTCTCAATTAATTTATATATATATATATATATATATATATATATATATATATATATATATGTGTGTGTGTGTGTGTGTGTGTGTGTGTGTGTCCTTTCATATATACGGCACACGAATGCATCTACCTTCGGTGTCCAATTCGTGCTCTATCGGTAAGTCCGAAGGAGTCCCTCACCAAACGGATGTAAACAAAACACACATAAGCAAGACAGTCACTACGAAATACACCATTTCAAGGTCCATACCCCTGACGATGACAATGGACCCAAATATCCTACTTGCCTCATCACAAGCGGTGTTGTTGAACGTAGGACCTAGAATAGCGACCTACATTACACCTAGCCCACCTATGTTGATGTGTTCTACGGTCCGAAGACGTATGCAACCCCAATCAATAGGTCATCCACAAACATGGGTATGTTCACACAATTAATAATTATATATATGCAATACACAATATGTACAGGTAATTATCCCCATAACTATCGCAAGTAGGTTTCATCGAGCTACAAATAACACTCTTATCTTAAGAATTAACACCCTAGTTAATTATTAAATTCTCCAATTAATGAATCACAATAAAATTCTATTTTTAATTAAATATCCTCTCACTTGAATAGCCTTCCACGTACTCACTTGAGTTCATAAAAAATTCCATAAACGTTCCCACAATCCAACCCTAAACCAAGTCTAGGAGTCGAATCAATTCACATCCCAGAGTCGAATCGACGTCGAGTCAAATCGATTCGCCCTGGGGGGCAAATTGATTTGATATTGGGCAGTAGCCCAGATTTGCTATGTTTTTCCTATACAGATTTCACCCCTAAAAATCCAAATTCGTTTCTAAGGTTCCACCCACTTCACTTTCAAGAACTATAACCCTATTATGGTTAAGAAAATACGATTACATCCTTATCCACCCAAATTATGTATGGTACCCCTAATAATTTTAGAAAATTGTGTCTAAACATTATAGGTTGTCTAACCAAATCAAGACAATAACATTTATCTAAAAAAAATTCAAAATAATGAGATCAATACATAATTTGAAATAATCTATAAACACAATTTCTATCACATGAATTCTAGCAATAAATTCCTAATAAAACGATATCAATTTCGGGTTTATCAACAAAGTCTTTAATTTTAAAAATACAATTATTCTTTGATTAATCCTAAATAGTCCTAGATTCAAATTCATTGGTTTTTAATCTCTAAATAAACTTTTAACCCAGATTTGGTATGAGAAAGTATGCATATGAATCAAGAAATAAATTATAATCAGTTTAGTAAGAAAATTCTTTCCTTAAATAGATGATGTGAGCCTCCTCTCTTGAACCTTGTTCCTCACTTCCTCTTCAACTTTAGTAACTTCCTCCAGATGGTGTGGGACTGTTAGGTTAATTCTAATGTGGATGGAATATGTGTTTAGGTTAGGTTATTAACCTCATTTAAACCTTAATCATGTATCTCCCTTTAATACCCAATTTCAGGTCCCCAAACAAGCCTGAAATAGTACCTGGATTGGTATAAAATGTTCCCTAAGGGTAAACCAGTCCATTGGGTCCGAGTTAAGATATTTAAAGTGCCTAAACGAGTTCTCAAATCACTCTGGAACTCACCCAAATAATGTCTAACCCAAATTAAACATTTTATTATGTTTAATCTTAACATAATATTAATCCAAGTAATATGAAATTTAATTGTCCACTAATGTACACATTTGCCATAAATGAATCATATAATCATGCATAACATATTCAAGCAGTTCATTAAGGTAATTTAATTATTTAAAATTTTACTAATACAATTATTATAAAAACACGGGGTGTTACATTCTCTCCTTCTAATAACGAAATTTCATCCTCGAAATTCGAAATATCGAATGCCTATCTCGCATTCATCCTCTCTCTCTCATGCCAACTCATCCTCCTTGTGGTTAACCCATTGCACTCGTACTAATGAGATAAGCTTAAAACGAAATCTATGTTCCCTACAGTCCAGAATGGCTACGGGTCTCTACTCATAATTCGCATCGGCTTGGAGCTCTATATCATCAAGATCTATGTGCTGGTATGCTACCTCGTCTGTAAGAAATCTTTGTAATGCCAAAATATAGAAAACGTCGTGGATCCTCTATAAATGACCGGGTAAAGCTAACTAATACACCACTGGTCCAATTTTCTCAACAATAGGGAACGGTCCCACGTACTGGTGAGCCAACTTTCCTTTCTTCCCAAATCACACCACTACCTTCATAGGAAACACCTTAATTAGCACCTGATTATCAACCTCAAAATCTAAACGCCTCTTGTATGCATCATCATAACTCTTCTATCTATCCTGGACAATCCAAATCCTAGCCCGAATCATCTCCACCTTCTCTGAAGTAACCTGGATGAACTTCTATCCAAGAAGTTTATTCTCCCCCACTTCTAACCAACAAGAGGGTAAACAACAAGGCCTCTCGTGCAATGCCACCAAAGGTGCCATTCCGATAGTAAATTGCTAACTGTTGTTGTAAGCAAACTCTACCGCTAATAATTACTGCTCCCAATAACCTTTGAAGTCCAAAATACACATCCTTAACATGTATTCTAGAATAAAATGTACCCTATCTATCTGATCTTCCATCTGTGGGTGATACGAGGTACTCAACCTCAACTCTGCCCCCAATGCCTGATGGAAACTTCTCTAAAAGTGTGACATAAATATCTTGTCCTTATCTGATACAATATTGAGTGGTACACCATGTGACTTCACAATCTCTGCAAGAAAAAGCCTAGCGTATTACTCTGAAGTATAGTCTGCCCGAAGTGACAAGAAGTGAGTCACCTTTGTCAATCGGTCAATAATGACTCAGATAGCATCGTGTCCCCGCTGTGACATAGGTAACCCTGTAATAAAATTCATGGAAATGCTCTCCCATTTCCACATCAGAATCTCGAGAGGCTGTAGAACACCCATTGGTCGCTGATGGTCCACCTTCACTAATTGGCATGTGTTACACTTGGACACAAAAATGGCTATGTCCTTCTTCATTCTGTCTACCAATACAGGTGCCACATGTCCTAGTATATCTTATTCCCACAGGGATATATCGAAAAGCGTGATCCATATGCCTTCATCATGACTGCTCATCATAACTCCTCATCCTCTGTGACTATCAACCTGTCATGCAATCTCAATCCCCTATCTGAACTAATCGAATAGTGTTCTGCCCCCTCTGCCAATAACTTCATGACCTTCTTCTAGAAAAGATGATCTCATGTATATGCCTTCATGACCCGAATGATGATCTCAGGTGTGATGGTAAGAACTACTATAAAAGCACGTGACAGCTCATCGTCAGTATGAAGCAAACTCCACATCGCCTTCTACAAAGCTGCTAACTTGATTGTCAGCTTACAGATCAAGGCATCTACCACTACATTTGCTTTGCCCGGATGTTATTGGATATCAAATTGGTAGTCTTTTATAAACTCAATCCATCGTCGTTGCCTCATGTTCAACTCCCTCTGTGTGAACAAGTATTATAAACTTTTGTGGTATGTGAATAACTGAAATTTCTCCTCCAAGAGATAATGCCTCCAAATACGTAATGGAAACACTGCGGATGCTAACTCCAAATCATGTGTGGGGTAATTCCCCTCATGAGGTTTAAGCTTTCGAGAAGCATAAGCTATCATCCTCTCCTCCTGCATAAATAACCCTCTCAGTCCTTGCAAGGATGCATCATTATAGATCTTATAGGCAATCCCTTCACAAGGCAAAGCAAGTTTCGGAGCTGAAGTCAACTTGACCTTCATCTCGTCAAAAGCCTGCTAGCATGCATCATCCCAATCAAATAGTATATCCGTCCACGTCAAATTCGTCAGAGGTTCGGCTATCTTCAAGAACCCCTGAATGAATCTACGGTATCCTGCAAAACACAGAAAATTGTGCACCACCGTAAGTGTAGTGAGTTGCCCCCACTTCATCACTGCTGAAACCTTTATCGGATCCACTGATATCCCCCTCTCAGATCAATATGGCCTAAGAATTGAACCTTCCTTAACCAAAATCCGCATTTCTCGAATTTGGCATAGACCTCGTAACGTCTACAAGACTATCCACAAGTACCGTGCATGCGCATCTACGGCCTGAGAATAAATTAATATGTCATCTATGAACATAATAACAAACTGATATTTTTTCGCTTCAACGAAGCTCCAACGAAGGTATTTGATCTGGAAAGAAAAAGATATTTTTTCAATAGATTACCTTGTAAATTGTATATATTATCTTTTGCAACCATGTATGTTGTTGTGTTAGGGAAGCAACTTATTTGTGCGGACAAGAATATCTTAGGGCCTCTTAGAGCTTGTGGCCACAATTTTAAAATGTCTAGTTATCTCTTCTTCTTCCCACAAACATGTTAAGAATTTTTAAAATATTTTTTCCTCGAGGTTTTATCATAATAATTCCTAGAGAGGAATGCTTTCTTTGTATTTTTTACATATCAAGGTTTTAAACTTTGATCTAAAATATTTTTGAGGTTTCATTATTTCACTATTAAACCTTGTATGAATTCATTTTAAATTGTTCTTGTGTAATTTTAGAAGAAATAAAATACATCTCAAATATTTTGTTAGTTTATTTTGATTAGTCAAACACTTATATAGACTTCTCTCAACCTTTAGGAATCCCACATCCTTGGAAATAGAAATATATTCGGTGGATTTTCATAGTTCCATTCCATTGAAACACAAAAAGGTAGAAAATTTTATTTGATGTGGTTGTGCATTATTGAGTTTAAGAGAGGTTCAACTTTTTAATTCATATATTTCTTCTTGTAATAAGTTACCTATATAGTGCAAGGAGTTGGTGTGGCCCAATGTCTTTCCTGTTGTGGATTTTTTCCTCCTATAAATCCTCGTCTCAAGTGCATGATTTTATTTTCTACATTTCGATTCCCCTAATATTCTTAATGAACATATGTTAATAAATTGAATTGATTTATAAATCATGTTTTGTCACTCATATATTAGGATTAACGTTTGCCTAAATTTCAATTAAAAAAAAATATTACCTCAACTTGGTTATAATTTTTAATTTGGGTAGTTGATCTTAATTTTCATTTTTCTCCGGCTATTTAAGCTTTCCATATCTCTACATACGCACTCTCAAAATCAATGAAGTGACCACAATGACTGAGTTTCACGAAGGCACATGGTTCTTTTTTATCCACCTGTAGTGAATTATATGACCCGTTCAGGACGGTACTACAAGGATTCAATTCCAATGCGTGCCAATGCTCTAGTAGATAAAGGAAATCATATTGCCAAAGAATCTATGCAAGAATTAATCATGGAAGAAAGTATAATCCTGGAATAGGTTAAGAAGATGTAGGACAACATCCCGTTAGGGTAATCTTCATGTGCTCTCAACTACACTCGAAAGCCCTTCTTAATTTATTATCTCAGACGTCCAGTGTGACCTGTCTCCGGATCAAGCCACTAATATTGTAAGAACATTGACTTAAAAAAGATTGATAACTTTTGCAAATGAATAAATTCCAAACTTTGGTCCCGGTCATAATTTCTCTCAATACATCAGTAAATATGATTCTAAAGACAATATTATTGGTTCTTGTATATAACGGGTCAACATTAAGTGCATGTTCCCTCCGAACACTCAAATGTTGGGTTTGTAACCTGGTGACTTAACTCATACATCAGTGGTGGTGCGAGCTTATGAGTCGGAAAGTTATGGATTATGTTCCCGCCTTCTAAGCTTCGAAGAAGTCTCAGTAGATGTTGAAGAGAGTTTGGCTAATGAATCATAAAATATTGAGTCTAATCCAAGAAAGACCTCTAGAAAATTTGTTCCTCGAAAACTTCAAAAATGACTACTGTAGTCTCCACAAACCCTATAGCCTCCCGGTCTCTAGAAGCTCGATCATATCCACCCAAAAGACATTATTTAGAAGTCTATAGTACTGTATCAAAAAGTGTTATGACCTTATCAAACCTAGTAACCCGATACCATTACCTAAACTTTTCACTTTATTCCCACTGTGCCTACCATCAGATGCATGGTCATAATACCGACCAAAGCAACCAATTACAGGACATTGTGCAAACCATTATGGATAAGGCATCTTTTCCCCACCTGCTACTAAACCAAACATACCTAAAATCTCTTAACCCCCTCATCAAACAGGTGTCAATTCCAATCGATTACTACCCCTCAAGCTTAACCATAATAAAATAAAAAATTACTCCTTCTAGCTCTTGACAATCTTCTGACCAATGTCTTTTGTTCAGTCAATTATACAATTTATGCAAAAATCAGTGATCTTTCTACGGACGCCTGTACCCCGGAACGACAAACTAAAGACTGGTTTGTTCAGTCAAGAGAATTCAGCTTCGATAATATTCATTTGATTCTAGCCAAATAAAGCTTTGATCGTGGGAAGATATGCAGTCCACCTGAGTTTCTTGTCTCCATGAAATATAAAGAATTCTTGGTCCCATCTGATAACATTTTCTTTCTTGTATGTGAATCCCTTGAGATTGTTAATTATATAGATCTTTCCTCAGGTAGTTAGTAAGATAGCTCCCATTTGATGAGACGATGACTGCGACGTGTTTGAAAGTGAGGAAACTACTCCGATGAAAGCAACAATTAACTCTCCTAGCGGCATTATCACTCTCGAAGAGCTCCTGTTTAAAATGTCTAGAGTATAGCAACTAATATTGTAGGGACATTGACTTGAAAAAGATTGATAACTTTTGCCAATGAATAAATTCCAAACTTTGGTCCCGGTCATAATTTTTCCCTCAACATATAAGTAGATGTAATTCAAAAGACAATATTGTTGGTTCTTGTATATAACGGCTTAACATTAAACGCATGTCCCCTCCGAACACTCAAATGCTTGAGTTTGTAAGCTAGTGACTTAATTGATATATCAGTGGTGGTGCGAATTATAATCCTAGTCCGGAAGTTATGGATGATGTTCCTCTCACTCTTGGGTTAATCTCCATGTCACTGATGTTCCAACATGTTTTAACCTCCCACTAGGGCGACCATGCCTTCACAGAATTAGAGACATGGCCTCATCTCTCCATAAAAACCTCGATACGACCCTACAGAGAGGAACTGGGTCACAATGTGGAACCTTTGCCCATTAATTCCTGTTAAATCAAGCTCTTGGGACAATGAAAGCATCGGCAACAAGAGTCTTGTTGGATAGTTGAACTATCAATGGGTACATATATGATAAAAGTGAGTTTCTAAGACCACCACAAAAATTGTTTCAAAATATGATAAGAAAAATAAATCATATTTTTGCTATGAGCCACCAGCCCATATATATATTTTTTAACCCAACTACAACACAAAATACCATTACAGTTCAAACTCTCCCCTTCTCTCTCTATCCACTGCACTCCAAATTATCTATTTCTCATTTTCACTTCACCTAACAAATTTGTCTCAATTAATCCAACCAACCATTGTCAACAACATATTCAACATTATTAAAGTTTTGTTTCTTTGTTCCCCACATATCATTATTAAAATTTTGTCCCGCACCAACCATCGTCAACAACATTATTAAATATTGGGGCTGTGTTTTTTTTTCCGAACTTCCCGATTTTTCCGATTTCCGATCCGATTTTTTCCGAATTTGGAATGAAATTTTAGTTTGCCGATTTCCGATTTTCCAATTTCCGATTTTTCCGAAAAAAATCGGATTGGAAATCGGAAATAATTCTGAATTTCCGATTTTCCGATTTTTCCGATCCGATTTTTCCGAAACTATGCCAATCCCATTTTTCCGATTTTTTTCCGAATTATTTCCGATTTTTTCGGAATTATTTTCCCATTTCCGATTTTTCCGATTTCTTTTCCGATTTTTTGAAAATTTTCCATATCCCACATTGATTGGGAGAGGGAGAGGGCTCCAAAATATGCTCTATAAAAGGAGAGTATCCTCCTAACTTCTACACAAATGAAAAATGAGTCAAATCCTCATGTGTTTACATGTTGGGTTAAGCTATTTTCATTGTTTCTTTAAAATGAGAATTTCGAGTAATCGAAAATCCATAATTTATTTTTTTGAAATTTTGGAATTTTCGAAATTTCTGGATTTTTAATATATTTTGTGAATTTCCGATTTTTTCCGATTTTCCGATTTTTCCGAATTCGGAAATTTTTTTAATTTTCCGAAAAAATCGGATCGGAAATCGGAATAGTTATATTTTATTTTCGAAAAAATCGAAATTTTTTCCGAATAGGCATTTTCCGATCCGATCCGGCCGAAACACAGCCCTATTAAATATATAGGGTTTGTTTTTTAAATATTCAAATACTAATGGATATTCTACCATTAGACAGTGACAACACCTCAAAAGCAAATGGCAACTTTACAAATCCCATTTTTGAGGTATACTTTGGATCCCATTACATATTTATTTATTTTTTCATAAGGTCTGAAAATCTAAAAAAAAAAGCAGAAAACGTACACTTGGTTCGGGATCGGGGCCCCGATTTCAAGGCAGAAATTCGGGGTAAACCTCCTGAACCAACTCTATATTTTTTTGTTCGGAGTAGGCCAATCGTTATAATCATGTCGAATCAGATATACATATTCGGTATATATACCCCGAACCATCTATAATAATTCGTTAGGTTCACCCCAATCTAGATGAGTTTAGTCATTATGTTCACCCCGAACCATCTAAAACAATTCGTCATCTTCCCCCTGAAATAATGAAACCATTTCGTTATATTCATGCCGAATGGAAATAAAACATAGAAAATGTTGCAAGCTTGTTATCAAATGTAATTACGTTGTGATTAAAATTCCATTTATTACTACCTAATAATAATTTTACCTATGCAGGATGCATTCATGGATTTCAATTCCTTGTTATTTAATCAGGCTTTAGTGAACATTGATATACCCCATAACGAGAAAGGTGGTGCGGTGTTAGTAGATGTTAGTGCGACGTTCTTTACGGAGCATGTATTATAATGTCTATTATTGATGTAATATATTTATATATTTTAATTATATTGTACTCATTCATTATATTCTTAATTCTCATATATTTTCCACTCGGCAAGAGTTGGTTGCTTGGACTCAAAAGCAAGCCTCGTCCGTTAAAACAGTAATAGTCATCACCAACTCTGACGCACCTTCTTCAATACGTAAGGGACGTCTACACATGGGTTGCGAGAGAGGTGGTGACTACCGTGATCATCACAGGAAGAATGATGGGAACGTAGGGAGTAGTCAAGGGGGAAAAAGTCGGAAAAGGGACACGGTCCCTCGGAAGTGCAACTATTTATTTTTGTTAAAGGGTATTCCGCTTGACAATGAACACTGGATGTTGTCAGTCATTAATGGTGTTCAAAATCATCAATTGCTGAAAACGTTAGTTGGACATGCATATGTCGGTCGACTTACTTTGGTAGAGAAAAATATTGTTGAAGAGATATCCTTAAGTGGGGCAAAGTCGGGCGCCATTCTAACGAAGATTAAAATTCGTAATGTTAATAATGTTTCGACCATGAAAACAATTTACAACGCCAAGGGGAAGATGAGGATTTTCGAATGAAAGGGTAGAACGGCAATGCAACAGTTAATGAAGTTGTTTAGGGATAAACATTGCGTCTATTGGTATAGAACTAATGAGTCTACCATGGAGGTGGAAGACATTTTTTGGGCTCATCTAAACTCAGTACATCTGGCCAAGTATTTTTCGTCCGTTGTCATTGTTGACTGCACATACAAGAACAATCGATACAAGATGCATTTATTATAGATGGTTGGTATAACGTCATGCGGAAGGACATTTAATATTGCCTTCGCCTTTTTAGCAACGTAGATAGTGGAGAACTATCGGTGGGCATTGGGACGTTTGAAATCCCTATTCTATCATTTTTCATGTCCCGCTGTTTTCATCACAGATTAGGAGTACGCGTGCATAAACGCGTTGCGGGTTATGTTCCCCGAGGCAATTTCTATGATTTTCACTTTCCATGTTCATCGTAATGTGGAGCTCCATGCTAGGAAAGAGATCTGCGATGAGGTTATATTGAAGAAGTTCATGAGGGATTGGATGAATTTGGTTGAATCCCCCACCAAGAACGATTTTAACGAAGAGTGGGTGCTATTTCAATGTGATTAGGTTGCATACCCGAACATGCTTCACTACATAAATTGCACATGGTATAATCTAAGGGAGAGCTCCATTCATGCGTGGACAAATATGGTTAGGCTATGAGGCAACCGAATTACCAACCGTTGTGTAGGAGCACATGCTAAGTTTAAGAGGCACTTGGAGAGTTCTCAACTTCCTTTTGACAAGTTTTTTGTCGGCATACACAACTACATTGAGTTGCAAGTGATCGAGATTAAGATGGAGTTTGAGGATTCTTTGTAAAAATTAAAGCACTCCCACAATATTCCTATCTTGTGTGAGCTCATAGGTCGGGTTTCTCATTATGCCATTGACCTAATTGTTGAGGAGCTGAAGAGTTGTGATACCGTTATCATGGATGTTAAATCGTGCCTACATTTGGCATGCAATATATATGATTTACCCTGCGCTCATGAATTGGTCATCTATCGGATGAAGGGTAGGGCAACACTGTGGGGGGATGTTGGTGCACATTGGCGTAAATGAACAATGGCGCCCGAATTAACGAAGTACCATATGGTTGACTACGATCCGAAAATGATACTTTTTAAGAAAATGTGGGAATGGTCAACTATAGATGAGCAAAGGGCCATGTTGCTAAAAATCAAGGACATCGTTTGTCCCACCACCGCTAGGATATTTGAGCCATCCGTGCTTAAGCATTACAAGGGTCTCCCGAGAGGTCGAAAACCAACTGGTAAAGAGAAAAGGCATGAGAAGTTAACTAAAAGGGATCCCTTGGGCTTCGAACTTACTAGGCAATCAACTAGAAAAGGAATAGCCCGCGGTCCAAAGGCCTAAGAAGAAAATTGATTTTACGGAGCTCACTCGCCCCACCCCATGGTGCCCAAACCACTCCCCCACGTATAAACAGTATATCAATGAGATACCAGTATTTTATAAAAAATTTGTAGAAGATATCGTCGAGGTTAATGCTGACGAAAATTGTGGGTTTAAATGCGTTAATAAATGCTTCAAATTTGGACCCAATGGATGGAGCAGGTGGGATAATACTTGATTGAAGAAGTTGCGGCAAATAATGACTTCTACACGCACTATTTTGGTGATTGGTTTCCGAACACTATTCTACATATGTTGGATGATTATTCAAGCCCATGTATGCTGAAGTCTTGGATGATCATGCATGAGTGTGACTATCTTTTGGCGAAAACTTACAAGTGCGTGTGCGTCCTTATCTCGAAGAGATAGTGTCTCACATTTCTACCGATGAAATATAAACGAACTAATATTTGCGGGAATCACTTTGTATCTTTGAAGTTGAAGTACGGTTGCCCAATTCCCCCGGTGGAAAGGCAATGGCATAATTATTCATTTCCCAAAGAAAAACCTTGGATTGATAAATATGCGTAACAAGTAGCGGAGTTCCGAAAAATCTGCCCAAAGGATGTAGTGACCAACGATCAACCTATCGAGATCAACTAGTTAGGGATCTCTCTTATTTTACAAAATCATGTAAAGTTTAGCGCGAAACGAAGTTGTATGATATGAAATTGAAATGAAGTTATATTAAATAATATGAAGTTGTATGATATTCAAATGTAGTTGGTTGATATTAAAATGAAGTTGTATGAAATCATATTAAAATATTGTAAAATTAAAATGTTGTAATATTAAAATGTTGAAATGAAGTTGTATGATATTCAAATGTAGTTGGTTGATATTGAAATGTAGTTATATCAAATCAAATCAAATCAAAACACGCATATTCAAATGTAGTTGTATGAAATCAAATTAAAATGTTGTAATAAAAGTCCATTGTTCGCTATGTTTAGCCCGAAGAAGCCAAGCCTTTTTGGGTTTGGAGTGCACTGTATGGGATGTTTGTAATAAACCAACTTAAAAATCCCGCGTTCACTATGTTTATACCGAATTAAGTGACCTTATTTGCTATGAACGTAGAGAATGAAGCCAAGCATTTTTTGTTAATAAGGCCACTGTTCATTATGTTTATAATGAACCAACTTAAATCGTTATGTTTATACCAAATTGAGTGACCTTATTCGCTATGAACATAGTGAATGAAGGCAAGCATTTTGTGTTAATAAGGTCACTGTTCGCTATGTTTATAACGAACCAACTAAAATCGCTATGTTTATAGCGAATGAAGCCAACATTTATACCAACATTTCAAAGTTATATATACAAACCTTGATACCAACAGTTATACAAACATTTTTAACACAATATATACCAACAGTAATACCACAATATATACCAACATATTCATATAATTTCAAACTTAAATCAGTATTTACATTCATATTAAGTTCAAAACATTTAGAACCCCTCAACTACAACTTCAAAACATTTAATCAAAACTTCAAAACATATCTATTTTACTTCTTTGGTACCCCTCAGCTACAACTTCAAAAGATTTTTACAAAACTCCTATTTTTTTTCTTTTACTTCTATGGCACCCCTCGACTACTTTCTCTTTTCCTTTTCCTTTTCCTTTTTCGTTGCCTTTGGACTTACTTGTCTTTGCTACTCGCTCCTCAATGGCAATCGATCTGCCTACCCCAATGGCCGCAGCAAAGATATCATAGGCTTGGACATTACGTGCAATTAATGCACCTGGATCAGCAGCAATTTCATCGTCAATATTGTTCTTTAATAAATCCCTAGCCTTGCGCACCTCATCTGCCTATCGAAAAGATAATTACATGAAATTAATAACGAAAATAGAACAATCGGAAGTATTTTCCACATAAAACTTACAAACGATGTTTTTTGTTGTTTGACCATGAGAAACTTGGGGTTTGGGACTCCGGGATGGGGTTTGGACAGGAACCAGGCCATATAATCATTATTACAGTCCCTACGGGCACAGACCGAGACTTCTCGGATAGAAGGTGGTCTTGACAGTTTTCTGGGTACCATTTTTGCATATCGAATTTTACCTTGTATCGAGCTGCCTTGTCTCCCCTATCGTCCTTCAAGGGTGTCATGGGATTGAGAGGTATGATTTGCAGTCGTCCGACTTGTCTAAGGCATCTTTCCGGGTAATAGGGCTCCCCCACCCCAAAACAAACTATAATCCCGATATACCATGATGCTTCGTGAAAAAGATAAGCAGCCCGAGCATCTCGGTAGGGTTCCCATATGACCTACACAGAAACAATACATAATTAAATGTCATAAAATATCAAAGTCAAAAGAAAACATTACAAACAATCCAAAGACTACTCCCATCACCAACATTCATATCATCCAACTGCTCGCGATAATTTATTATATTTGAAATGAATTTTTCTAAGAGGCGGATTGCAATGACCAACGTGCAATCCTTGGTATGGTTTCATTGAACACCACATCGACACATCCGCAAACCCCTGAAAAGTGTTCATATATCCATGACTGTAAAATACGCATATTACGAATTTATTAAAAAAAATGGAAGAAATTGATAAACATACATAACCGGAATATGAATTTAGATTATTAGTTACCTGTATAAGAGAGAGGCAACCACTCATTTGCCTCGCACCTGAGCGAGCGAAAAGGCCCAACTATCGATACACATACGCCAGGATACTCATTTCCCATGATAGTTTTCCAACCTTCTTCACGTCTCTAAAAACATGAAGGTAGAGCACGAAAATCTTGTTCTTTGACTTGTCAGAAAAAATTGTGCAACCGATAATGTAGAGCAAATAGGCCATGGCGCAATAGTCTTTGTCTGCACTCGAGGCATTGGCTAATGAGACTGTTCCTTGAAATTCGCAGTGAGCTAGTTTAATCGGACAGCCGCGTGCTTGCCACATTCTTCCAGGGCAACGTCCCTACTCACTCTTAACAACTCCACCACATGGTCCACAACCGACGGAACCACTACATCCTCATCCTCATCCTCATCCTCCTCCTCAACTACGGGTTACGGGTTATATAGAGGTAATCTAACGAGAGGAACGCCCAAGATTGTTGATACGTCGTCGAGGGTGATTGTCATCTCCCCAAATGATATATGGAATGTGTTAGTCTCCGAATGCCACCTCTCGAAAAATGCAGATACAAGGACGTAGTCTATATAGCGGTGGCTACATATTATAAGCTCACCCAACTTAGTCCTTTGGACCCTCCTTTGTACATTTGGAGAAAGATCACTAAATTCCCACTCCCTAATCTTCATCCAGTGATTGATGCACAATAAAGGAACTCGTTCCTCCTACAATATAAGCAAAATATTTATCAAGATTTATCAAAGCAATGAATTATATAAAATATTAATGATTTAACGTTGTAGGGAAATGTAATTACCACTGAACCGGTCCAAATACTGTAGGTCACGTGATGCTTGAAATGTTTTAATAAGTTGAGATCGTCGGGGCCCCCGTAAGCCGCGGTAAATGTGTCTTCTTCAGGCACCTTTTTCTTTTTGTTATACTCTGTAGCGATCTTGTGTAAAGCGGTAAAAAAACTTCCAGGCCGTTTGGGTAATACATCCCCCTCAATCTCATCCTCCTGCACAGCATCACCCCCGCCGCATCATGTCCCTCCTCCTCAACTGCAGCCTCCTCATCCTCCTCCTCAATCTCAATGTCATCATCAATCTCATCCTCCTCATCATCATGCACTGAAACCTCCTCGTGCATCTCCACCACTGGGGCATCCACCTCCATCACATCCGGGACAACACCCTCTAAGGGAGTAGCAGTCGCAATAGACAGAGCATGGATCTCTTCTCGACGCTTCCTCTCTGAGGCAATCAACGGCTTCCAGTTCTTGCGAGAGTAGGATACTAAGTTATCCATGGTAGACCTGTATTACAACAATTAACACACTGATGAGTACAATGAAATAAAGAATTTATAAGCATAATTCAAAAATATTAGTCAAGTATAGTTGTAATCATAAGTCATGTATTGTTGTAAACATAAGTCATAGACATTGTGAAGTTATAAGTCATGTATTGTTCAAATCATAAGTCATAAACATTGTGAAGTCATAAGTCATGTAATCATACTAATAACATTGTGTAGTCATAAGTCATGTGAAGTCATATCAATGTCATAACAGTGAGTACTTAACACATAAAACATATCATACTAATAAAATGCCATAACAGTGAGTGCCTAACAAATAAAACATAAGCCATGTCAATGTCCATTTGACATATACATAGCGAGTGGGTATACAACGATTGTGGAGTGAAGATTCGGTATGTTCACAACGAAAAAAATGAATCCGTTCGTCATAAACATATCGAATAAGTGCAAATAATTCGATATAAACATGACGAATGGAACCGTAATTCATATTGCATTGATTCATTATAAACATAACGAATCAATGCAATTATTTTGTGTTATTTATACCGATTGAAACCCTAATTTGACGCTTACAAAATTCAAACAGTCGGGGTTCGTTCTGATTTCCAAAAAAAAAAGCTCGTACCGTTGCAAAATAGCTCGTACAATGGATTGATGAGTTAATTTCATACAGTTCAATAACCTTCTTTGCATTTCAATAATCAACGGGTTGATTTCATACAAATCGAACCTTGTTTGGAAGCTTTAAATTGATCATTTCAACAACCTTATGTGGAAGTTTTCGTTCAATCATCTGGAAGTTTTGGTTTGGTGGTAAATATAAATCGTAACCAGTAGCAATATATATAATAAGATAATTGAAAGGTTAAACTCACTTAGTTCATTTGAAGATGAAAGGTTATTTTGTTCAATGTACCAACATGATTAGCGTAATCTTTACTTGGAGATGAAAGGTTTGGAAGTTAAAGATGAAGGGTTTGAAGGTTTGAATGTATATAGAGATGGAGGGAAAGTGTGTAAATGATTTTTACAACTTTATATATGTGGTAGCCCTTTTGTGGTATTTGAAAGTAACTATTAAAATTAAGTGTTATTTTGTAGTAAAAAACAAGTTGTGGTATTTTGAAGCAATAAGTGTGGTGCCCCTATAAACACCCATGATAAATTCTATTATCCACTTAAGGTAATCATGTTAAGAAGTTACACCTTATTGAGAAGCCTCTGTGTAACTGGTGGAGTGTCTCCGCCAATTAGGCCCCTGGAATTAGTAAAATCACTACCTATCAATTAGAATCTGACGTAACCCCTTCCCTTACTATTAATGTACTCCTCGCGTCCTTCAATACAATTCTTAAAGTTGTATTCAATTGAAAAACACTAATAATGAAATCAGAGCTAATTTTACGTATCTCATCGTGCCAAAGTCCCAATGTGCTATTACACAAATATCCTTAAAAGGATATGCTCCTCAAGAGCTCAATTGAAATGTAAAATACTCCATTAAGAAATTCAAAATGAATGACTTTGGGGTAAATAGTTATTGTCTCGGCCTAAAGACTGAGAATGATTTTGGTTAAACATTAATCTATCAGTCCTATGGATTGAAAAGTCCTGCAATGCTTTAACATATAATAAGCACACAACTTTAGTATATACCTATAATGTCCAATCTTTGGATATTAAAATATCCACTTCGTCCTAAAAAGGATGACAAATATAACTTGTGTCCAGAAGTACCATATTTGTATGTTATTAATGCGTACATTGTTAACTTTGAGCCAAAAGTACCATACATGTATGTTATTAGTATATTGCTATACGTAGCACAATGCATGATATCGGATATAATATTCACAGTCAATCTCTTGAAAATAAACAATTATCATTGACTTGCAATCATAGAACTAATATCAAATATATTATGTGATGCATTTGTGAAATTATTGTTGTGATACTTTTAAATATAACGATCCACATCTAGTTAGTTATGTAAATGAAGGAACAATCAAAGCACTTATGATTTGCCCCCAACAACACATGTTACTACCACTACCTTTGAAGGCAATGATGCATGTATAGCTCAAATTCAAAGAAGTTACATTAAGGGAGATATCATCAACATATTTCAATTTTTCAATTTACACAAACTCTAGAAGGGTCGTGCAATTTAAGTCAAATAAATCCAATAAAATGACTTGTTCACTCATTTTCACCAAAGTTGAACTTCAGAAGAAAAGTGAGATTGAAGTAACAACCTATCTAATTTTTTCAATAAGTCAATGCCGAAAGCAACATTCTAATAGTTTGTGTATGAGACTCGTATGCGTCGACTCAATCATCGGAGAAGTTCCACAATGAATAGAAATATCCAATCAAGGGGAGAAAAAAACATGATATTATGGACATATGCATGATAAACTTTTCCCTTTAACAAGATTTTTTCCCATTGAGTCTTCCTATTAAATGTTTTAATGAGACATCACTGAGTATATCCAACATCAATTCAATAATCATAAAAACTGTACTATTTTTTCTTCACTTTGATTTTTTTTCCACTGTGTTTTTTCCTTAGTAAGGTTTTAATGATGCAAGAGTCAATGAACAGTGAAAACAATGTACATCCAAGAGGGAGTTATAAGATATATATTTTCAGTGAATATCCATTACTATTCCGCATTATTAAATGGTTTTTTAAGTATACTAAGGGTGATACCCCTTGAGTATACAATATAATAGAATGAAAAGTTCTCCCTCTAAATTCTCTCTATGTCCCTTTTATTTTACAAAACTCTTCGATTACTTTCAGAAGATTAATTATAAAACACCATTCTCCCCATACTAAATAGATGTCATAGTTTTCAAATACCAGTGACATTAGTGCTCGAGAAGACAATTGCTTCATCAATTGGCACAGAAAGCTATTATGTAGCCTTGAACATTATAATCACTGCAGCACTCTCAATACAGAGCATGAGAATGAAATTATTATTAACAATACCAATCAACCACGGTTTAAGATGCTTATCTGGGAGTTGGAACCCGTTTTCTACTGAGGGAGCCTTTGTTGCTTAAAATAAATATAGGCTTCTCATATGAGAGTTTGCAGAGTTCACTGGGATTTTCCTTGATTCAAGTTTCCTCGAATTCTGCTCTTTTTTGTTAATCCTCCTTTGGGGAGGGAAATCGATAGTAATAAGAAACATGGGGTAAAATATTACAACAGCTTAAGCCCTTGAAATTGTATTGTATGTACATAGAGTCTTCTGGGCAACAAAAGCATAACATAGTTGCGTGAGAGAGCTCCTTAATCTTCATCAAACATGCGTGAACTTCGTTCTTTTTGCAGATGGAGACATGAAAAGCTTTTTGACAGAGCCAACAGGATCATCCACCTGCACAGCAGTATTACACAACAAAATGATCATTATCAACTACCAACCAAAATAAACTCATAGGAAGTCGGGTAAATATTATTTCCATGATATCGTGTATCTAAATTAATTATTCCCCCATGTGTTATAAATTCTTTTAGAGGCAAGAAGGACTCTCCGACCCATGGGGTTACGGGAATAGAATATGAATGTGATATGTCCCATCATACTGGAGAGGCGAACCCTCTCTTTAAGTTCGAAGTATCTAATAAGTTCACATGAAATCTTCGGAATGTTGCATGATTTGTAGTTTAAAAATGAGTAACATGCTCCAAACTCTCCTTGTGTACATAAAACAATAAATATTCATCCTCATACAAGTGTCCTTGGTTCAGGGAATAAAAGTATTAAATGTTTGGGCGCCTGTTCCACTAAAAGACTCAACCTAATCATATAAAATAGCAGTGGGGGTGGGGGTGGGAGGGCGGGAGGGGAGGATCATCTCCAAGACCAAACCCCCTCTAGGCCACTTTAAAGAAAAATGGAAAGCCCATTGCTAGATATTAACCGATGTTGAGAGCTCTTTCTACTTTATTTAAGTGAGTTTAAATTAATTTTTTGTTGTGTTTAATTTGCATCACATTGGTATCAAAGTGTGGTCCCCTCAGTGGTGGTGGTGTAGTCGTGAAATTATTTTCTTCTTTTTTGGATTTCATTGCGTGCGGAATCATGCCTCCGAAGACTCACAAATTGACCCAGATAGAAGATTCAATCGAAGAACTCAAACAATTATGTCAATGATGAAGAACCAGTTCGGGAGTGAAATAGAAAAAGCTTGAAGAAGCGGGGGAGGAAGTTTGCCACTCTGGCACCACTGTTTGTCCCTCCTTTAGGCAATATTGACAAGCTGAGGTTAGTGGCAAGGCACAATCCCACAGGAGAAAGTCGTTGAAGCATGTATGGTGGGCAACTCAGATATCGCCGCGAGCCCAGCTGTGAAGACCCAGGTGCTTTGCGCCAAGCTTGCGAAGAGAAAGAACAGGGGAGGAAGAAGTTAGGAGAAGCCCTCGCAAACAACCCTAGGGATGAAGGCCACTTCACCCATCAAGGGTCAATACAAGTCACCAGCCATATAGGCATTGATTACAGAATGTTCACAGTAAGTGGCACCGAGATCTTCTCTCCATATATTGTAATTTTCTTGAGTTCCAATTTGAATGTTTTATTTTCATTTTTTATATATAAAACAAAATTCCATTTATGATGAAAACTGGGTGCAATTGTGGACAGCATGTCCAAGTAAAGAACACGAAAAATAGCCATATGCAATAACAGTCTGTAGTGAAGAAGCTCCCAAAAAGCTAGAACTGCCAAAACTCCTACCAAAGTTCCTACACGAAAAACGTGTATCCCCCAAAACCCTATTAAGGTATATATATCAACAAATATCCCTATAAATAGGAATCTTCGCACCCTCTTTTCCCAAAGATGCCCAAAATGATGCCGAGAATTTAATATGATCCATAAACCTTCTTTGCCCGCTTTCCTCTCCTCAAATACCTAAGAATTTCTTTCCCGCCAAACATGCTAGCACAAAGCCAACACCACACATCTCCATATATGTTTTTTCCTTTTCTTCTGCCATGTTTCACAAAATCAATTGGGAATATTTCCTTTTCGGATCGAGGAAGAACAATTTGGATTCCAAACACATTATTTTTTCCCAAAGAAAAGAGGCAATCGAGCAATGGACAAAGATATGATCCAAAGACTCATTGTTGTTGTCACACCAATTGGGTAACAATTTATAATTCATCATCTTTTTTTTTTTTAATTTTATCGCAACTACATATGCTTCCATGAGCTACGAGCCAAGCTAATACTTGTACCTTAAAAGAAATGTCAGTCGACCAAATAAATTGAAGTAGAGGAATAATGATTTATTCGAGAACATCTCCTCACTCGGCTTCCACTCCCTCTTATCTACCTCTTCTACCAAAGAAACTCCCTCCAGAAAGCTAAGTAAAGAATGGAAAGATACAATTTCATCATCCTCTAGGCTTCCAAGAAAGATTATGTTCGAAGAGGGTGACCCATTGGAGAAGGAATAACGATAGTCGATGGATTGGTTTTTAGAGAGACCAACATATAGAGATGCAAACAGAGTTTTATATGGACCCTCCCCTTCCACTTGTCCTCCGGGAAGCGAATGGCATTCCCATCCTTCATCTTAAAATCAACAAATTAGGGAAATCGAGGCAAGCTTAAGCCTCTAGAAATATTATTCCATTGACTCCTACGCATGGACTTTCCACCTCACACTCCCATATCACTTGATTAACATTGAAAATCAATTAGATCCTCTTTTCTAGCATTTTCCAAGTTTTCTCCCACTCCGGGCACATTAAAACAGGTATATTCTTAACGTTACACGACAAATGACACACAAGAGCAAGCACAAATTAAGAAACTGTTTCTCTCACCAATTCGTCCAGTGATTGCAATGGGTGCCCAAAAGCAAAATAACCTAAAGGTATCTCGCTAACCAAGGTACCCTAAGAAGGGTAATAGGACTAAAGAGGGCAATTATAAATACTTCAATGGAATATTAATATCACCCCCTTACCTAATATACTAAACTAAAATAAAGAAATACAATAAAAGGTTAACAATTAAAAGAGTACAAATAACAATATTACAACTACATCTCAAGCACTCCTCTATTCTCATCACTCTCCCCATCTACGAAAAGATTTGTCCTCGAGTTTTAAAAGTTGAAGCAGAGTGACAAAATTATACAGCCGATGAGAAAAGAAAAATGTATTGCGGGCCGAAAAAAATTGTTAAAAATTAGGGGGGCACAAAATTTTGATCCCTAAAAATGTGGCCATATTGGTAATTTTCAATCTCCATGATTTCCAGGCGCAAATTAGCCTTTAAGTGAAACGTTTGGGCCCCCATTTAAAGTGTAAGAAACCACATCACCAAGATCCCCCCTGATCTACTCACTGATGGTCAGCTATCCCATTGTTTATACCTAAATTCCCACAATGTGTTACAGACGTGGAGTAGTGTTTTATTTCATAGGAGTGTATTAGTTGAGTCCTAGATAATAGGTGTAGTTTCCAGTTTATTTGCAATGTGTAGTTGACTGTTTGCTTAGGAGGTTTAGTTCATAGTGAGTTAGTTCCTATTTTCTAGATTTTTTGAATGTGGGATTGCATGTATAACTAAGGCTATTGATTGTTAATACAATGCAGAGAGTTTTAATCCAACACAATTGTGTTTGACAAGAGGCATTGGGTTCCTCCATTAACCCTATTAATTCATTTTCTTCTTGTTCCTGTTTTAATTTTGCAAAATAAGAAAACAAGGGACCCAGTTCATACCAAAGTAGTATCAGAACGCTCAGGCATGGACAACCGAGTAGAGCTGTTAGAGCAAGCCATGGCTTCACTCTCTAATGGCCAGCAAGATTTCATGAATCGCATGACAGACGTGTTTGAGAAGCTCACTGCTAAAGTAGAACAACTAGCAGTTCAATCCGTTAAAGAGATTGCAGAGTCTTTGCACGCTCCAACTCAAGCTCATGGAGGGAGGATTACCGGCAATGGCAAACACCATCCCAGAGGCTCAGGTAATCAATATGCACGTAAGCTTATAAAGCTAGATTTCCCACGCTTCAATGGGGATGAAGACCCAACTAGTTGGTTGTGTCAGGTCGAACAATTTTTTCAGTTTCAAGAGGCTCCGGGAACTGATCGAATATCGCTTACATCATTCCACCTTGAAGGCGATGCTCAACTCTAACTCTGGTACCAGTTATTGAAACAAGAGAAGGCCATGATAATGTGGGATGAATTAAAGAGGGGTTTTTGGCTCGTTTTGGAACAAACCATTTCTGCGATTTCTTTGGCCAACTCACAAAGTTGAGACAAATTGGTAATGTGCAAGACTATCAAACACGGTTTGAAAATTTACTTGCTAAAGTCGGCCATCTTCCTCAAGCTCGACAGGTAAGTTGTTTTGTTAGTGGTCTTTGTGACTCAGTCTGAACTGATGTACAAGAAGCAAAACCCAGTTCTTTGTTGCCGGCAATTAGTTTGGCTCATTTGTATGAGGCGCGGGATAATTCAATAAAAGTGATAAAACAGACAATCCACCACCGATTCCAGTCAGACAATTGAACGCAGCGGAATTGCAGGAATGTCGCGCGAAAGGGCTTTGTTACAATTGTAACGACAGATTTGTTCTTTTTCATCGTTGTAAGAAGTTATTTAATCGAGGTATGCAACGAAGACGACGGTGACATTGCTACGGAGCATGATGATACAGGTTGAATGCATTATATATTTTTTAATTTTGCCCTTGAGGACAAGGGCGATTTTAAGGGGGAGGGGATGTTGCATACGTGGAGTAGTGTTTTATTTCATAGGAGTGTATTAGTTGAGTCCTAGATAATAGGTGTAGTTTCCTATTTATTTGCAATGTGTAGTTGATTGTTCCTATGTGGTGGTTTAGTTCATAGTGGGTTAGTTCCTATTTTCTAGTCTTTTTGAACGTGGGATTGCATGCATAAATAAGGCGCAGAGAGTTTTAATCACAATTGTGTTTGACAAGAGGCATTGGGTTCCTCCATTAACCCTATTAATTCATTTTCTTCTTGTTCCTGTTTTAATTTTGCAAAATAAAAACAAAAGACCCAGTTCATACCACAATGATGCAACTATTTGGGGTTAATATGAATTAATTTAATCTTCCAAATAGCAGCAGACACTGATTGTTTACTCTTTTTTTTTAAACGGAAAAGAAATAAATGCACTCAATAAAAGGAGAGAATTCATGATCAAAGTTTATTGTGCAAGTTGTTCATTGTCACATACAAAAATTGAGGAAAAACCAAACATAAAAGATACAATACAATGTGTAGGATCTTATCTAACTATATCAAGGAGTAAAGTGCAAATGATTGACGACAAACTTATTTCAACTTTTCCCACAAGAGATCCACCCCCACCCCCCATGGTCTCTCTTTCCCTATGTATATGCATATATGCCAGTGAAGTGAGGGGTTTAACCCTCACACTCCATCCATGGGCACTGCCTCATCCCAATTTCACTCCATCTCTGTCTTTTGGTCCACGTGTTAGAACAGAAGTTAATGATTGGGTGCGGGTGCTTGGCGCTTTATCAATAGGAAAATAATTTAATATTACCTGAATTATTGAAGAAGATGGAGCACTTGTGGATGGAGGAAAAGAAAACTCCAGCTGACGTTGTAAAGCAGACAGTGTTTGTTGCCATCCGGGTGCAAAATTACCACTTGATGCAATCCAAGGACAAAAATGTCTGTGCTGCCTGATTGGATCAAATTCCATTGCTTTACCTAATTGTGGTTGTTTTATATCCTTCCCTGTAAGAAGCAGGAGAACAATATTGTCAATCTTTTCTACATTGAACATAATAATAAACAAGTAGTCATTACTAGTTATAAAAACCAAACGCTGAAGTAAAAATCTAATAAGAGGAAGGCCAACAGAAGCATCATGCATCAGTCTGGTTTCATTAAGGTCCGAGAACCAGAAAGAAATGAGGACAGATCCTGATCATAACTTGCCATCTGTATCAACACATCCTGATATCCATGCAAATGCCTTTGAAAGAAGAGACTTCAAAAGGTTGGAGTCAGTAAAAGAATTGAATTCTCCTACATTACATAGTCATGGCCTGAGCAGCCCACAAGCCGAAAGCTATTCGAGAATCAAAAAGAATTTCGGGTTAAGGGTCATGTGAATAGATTGGCAGGATGGATTTAAAAGGCAATATCTCTCAAAAGGAGGAAGACTGATTCCTATCAATTCCATGATAGGTCAGATTTCTTTCGTCATTTTTTTTATAAATACAAGTATCGTTAAAAATCCGTCAAGGGGGCGGAAGTATACAGGGAGCATATAAAAAAAAATTAGAGGGGCCAAAAAAAACCAGAAGCCCAAATAAATAATCTTTCATCCGGATCATGTCTTTTCACCTAGGTGAATAATATTTTACACAAACCAAACGGAACCTTAGCGTAAATTGTCTACTCTTCCCACTTGCTTTAAGTCTCTTTTCCCTATTCCAGCATATGTGAGGAAGAAGCTTAATAGACTTATGAGGGACTTTCGCTTCCTTTGGAAAGGTAATGAGGACAACTTCAATCATGATATGGTGGGTGGGAAGAGAATCTGAACCCAAATTAGACAGGAGATCTAGGGGATGAAAGACTCATGCTGTTTAATCAGTCTCTTCTGGAAGGTTGTGGAGGAAATATGATGGGGATAAAGGTAGTTTGGCAACCAAGGCATCAAAGTCCGAGCAACATGGTTTGGGTTTTAAGGTGGCTGGGTTTCATTATGGTTCAGGTGAAGCAGAGCAGAGTCAATTAATTATCTAGATATGTATAATAAGCTTTGGAAGCCTAGGTTATTAAATTGTGTATTTATCCAGTAGCTAGTTCTTAAGATATTTTGGCATTTATTAATTAGCTATTATTTAATCTATTGGTATTTATTATTTACCTAGTAGTCATTAGCTTATAAATAATTAGCCATCAATTTGAGGAGTGGACATATTTGAGGTACGTTTGACAGTTTGTGTTCCTCTCTCTCTCTCTCTCTTCTCACTTCTTGTCTCTTCCCCTCACCCTGTGTCATCATTTGGTATCGTAAAAATCGAGCTTTTGATCCATATTTATTTTTCCCTTTTCCTCTCGCTTCTCTTAAAATCGCAATCCCTGCGTTCTGCTTTTCCTCCTCGTGTGCGGCTATGCCTCTTTTTCTTCCCATCAAAACAAAACCGGGCCAAACTATTTAATTGCAATTAACCTCAAAATGGTCATTTTTTACTTTGAGCTCCAATAGTATTTGGTTATTGTATATGGGTGGGTTCAGTAGTTTTCATATTTAGGGTTTGGGGTCCATTTTCACAAATTGTGGGTAGACTTGGTCAAACTATCAAATTGTTCAAGATGCCCAAAATAACCGCATTGGGTAAATTTGTCTAAATTTACCGTTTGTCCTTATCACTGAAAATATTATACATAATATAAATTAAATTATAAATACGGAGTTTTTGTAAGTACATGCTTGGTAAAGAAGCAAAATATCAGCAGCAGTTAGCAGTTATCTTTACGCTCAGCCACAAGTCATTTTTTCTTCAACATAAAGCATTAAAGGCAATCAAAGATAGCATAGCATTGATCAGGATGGAAATGTTGAACTTTAGTTAGGTAACTTTGGAAGAAATGGCTTCCATTATTTTCAGGGGTAGTTTGACGAATAAGTTTCTAGTAACTCTACAATAGGAGAGGAAAAAAAAGGTCATTGCAAGAAATCTGAATAAGAATTGCATGTATATTTCAGTAGATTTATAAGAAAGTTACAATTGCACTTATGAACTCAATTACTTTGATTTTCTTCTCTCATATAAAACCCAACCTACAAATTTATCTTTTCATGCCATTGTAGGGGGAGGTTTGTTCGTTTACAACTAGTTTCCCCTCCATCATGAACAAATGGATGGAAATAAATATAAAAAACTGTGACGTAAACTACACGTCAAAAGGCTCCTACAAATATCTAAACACACTTTAGAGAGAGAAATGCTCTTTTCTATTGTCAAAATTCAAGTCTACCTCAAATGAGGCTTACAAGTGGATATTTAAAGAGGAGCTTAGACTCCAAGCTAAGGCCCTAATTACAAAAATGTCATTACTACTCCTTACCTCTAAATATAACAACAAAAAATAAAGGAAAATACAATAACAAAATAAAAGAAATTACAAAAGAAAATAAAATGGCTAATAAAACTTTAAAATATGGCCCATTTCCATCACTCTCCTCCCCCCCCCCCTCTTAAGACCAAGCTCGTCCTCGACCGTTCAAAAAAATCGGGGATTCATGAGGAAATTCCAAAAATTAGGAGTCAAAAATTAATTTCTGAAACTTGAGGGGTGCCCATCGCACAATTTTTTTCTTCTTTTCTTCTCTTCTTCACTTTCTTCATCCAAACCAACCCAAGAAGAGTCCTCCCGGGTCAAAAACCATGTGTGTAGAGGAGAAATAGTGGCCAGCAGGATGTTCGGTGTCGGGTGGGTTGGGAAAGAGGTTGGGGTCGGCGGGTGGAAAAAAGGGTCGGAGGGGGTATGGCGGGGCAGGGGTTGTCGGCGGGACCTTTTGGGGATGGGAAGGGGTTTCGGGGAGGGGGGAGTAAGCTAGGGTTTGGGTCTGCAGTGGGTTTTTGGCCAGTGGGGTGGTCGGAGGGTGGGGAGGGTTTAGGATTACGAGGTGGGGTATGGGGGGGTAGGGTTGTTTGGGGCAGCAGGGGAGAGGTTTGGGCAAGGGGAAGCTAGGGTTTGGGAAGTGGGTAAGGGTTGGGGAAGGGTGGTGGCTAGGGTTTGGACAATGGTGGTGGGATGTAAACTAGGGTTAGGGTTTAGGCCTCGGTTAGAAAAGAGTTGAGCAATATGTGTGTCCTCAACTCCGCAATTTGTTGCTTCACTTCTCGTCGTGTTGCTTGGATTTCTTTGGAGCCATTGAAGAGTAACGTACGATTTTGATAAAAAAAAATATACACTGATACACCAACACCAATGTGGACCGACGCCCGCTCTGATACCAATTTGACGTAAACTACATGTCAAAACGCTCCTACAAATATCTAAACACACTTTAGAGAGAAAAACTATTTTCTATTGTCAAAATGCAGGTCTACCTCAACTGAGGCTTACAAGTGGGTATTTAATGGGGAGGAGTAGCTTAGGCTCCAATCTAAGGCCCTAATTATAAAAATGTAATTACTACTCCTTACCTTTAAATACAACAAAAAAAAATAAAGGAAAATACAATAACAAAATAAAAGAAATTACAAAAGAAAAAAAATGACTAATAAAACCCTAAAATATGGCCCGTTTCCATTAAAATGACAACGAATTGCCAGTCAAAAAGTTTTCAAATTTTTTATATACAACTTTCGTTAATTATTTGTTTTACTAATTATGTTTTATTATATATATATTAATTAAAATTATAGAGTATTAAATTAGGGGTAAGGACAAAGGGTAATTTAAATAATTTACATCACCTAACAGGGACATGTTGGGCATTTTACAAGCACGTTAACAGTTTGACTGGGACAACAAACGGAATCCATCAAAATGGATCCAAATCCTAAATATGAGACCTCAAAGTACAAATGACCAAAAAAATAAGAAAAATCGCACCGCAAAATCCATCACACCCAAATCTGTGTACCCGATTGCAAGTCGCACCTCTCATCAAAGACCCTTACAAGTCCCGCCCTCCCAATCTGCCAAACCACCGCGAAAGGCGCCGCTGTTTCACTACCTTATTGTCATCTAGCCTACTCCATTATCATCGCTGCGATAAGTCGGACCACCATCTCCCTAAAATTTCATAACCGTCAGAGCCTACATCCGCTGTTTTGCTCCAACTACACAACTGCTTTTCGGAAGAACAAAGTAAACGATGCATTTCAATGGTGGGAGATAGTTTGGGTTATAACTAAGGTACAGACCCATATCTATCTTAACTGACCCGACCTAGGTACGAGGGGCCAAGGATTAATTATATTTTTACTTATTTTATTTCATGTAAGGTTATTTCTGATGTGAATAAAGAATACGGAGGATATTTTCGTCATTTTTAGTAATTTAAAGTTTTCTTATTCTTTTCTTTTATTTTGTTAATTGGTTGTATTGTCCTTTTGTTTGTTTAGTATTTAGAGGTGGGAAGGGCAAATGGCATCTAGGGACATAATTGTGATTAGTTACATAAATTAGGGCCCAAGTTACTTTCCACCTATAAATACTCTTTTGTAGCTCATCGCAGGCATTTTTTTCTTTTGAGATATATTGATTTGAGAGAGTTTAGACGGGAGTTATCTTCTTCTTGCTCTCATTTGACGTCATTTACGTCAATTGGTATTAGAGCCTCGTTGATTCTGCCAGTTGTTGTCGTTGCTGAAAAAAATAAAAACTCGTAAACAACGACAAGATGGGTTTCAAGAGGAGATATGCACCCGTGGAAACTCGTAATGATCGAATCGTGAGGATCTTGGATCACCTCTTGACGCGAATGGAGGATCTTGAGACTCACCTCCCTCCCACCACCACCCAAAACACAAACCCTAACCCTAACCCTAACTCAAGAAACCTTAACCCTAGACCCCAAAACTCCTTTACCTACGCTTCCGCAATTTATTTCAAGCCCCTTCCCTAAAAAAATTCAACCCCACCAAATCCTGATGACCAAACCGCTAAATCAGTAGCGGCGGCAAGCGACCGCCATGGCCAGCCACCACCACCAACGGCCTACTGCACCGACACCTATCCTTCCTGTTTTAGCCCTATTCAAGGCAGGGAAGACCTCTCAGAACCACCACTGCTATCCAGACGCTCTGCTACTGCCGAGGAAGGCAGAATTCACCTAAGCACATCTCCGGCGCTGCCCCAGGAGGCACAAGGTCAACTCCTAGGCGCGCGTCCGGCAGCCTGGGAATCGTGACCCGAGTCAAGCCAAAACCCGTCGAAATCAGCCTCTGGCGGTCCAAGAATCTCCTCCGGCAATCCAAGAATTAACCTTTGATTCTGCCACCAATCAAGGTACACTAGTGGGCACTTCCGATGACATTTTACCATTCAGCTACCCCGATCCACCTTCCCCACCAGCGGTCGAAGCCTACGGCTGGTGTCCAGCAATCCAAGATGAGGGCAGTCATTTCCCAGCAACCACCTCCACCGAGCAGCCCCTGCTGGGTCGGAACCCTTCAGCCGACCACCATCCACTTCTGTTTGGCACGATTCTAGTGACAAATGATCGAACCAACCCCACGGTGGTCATGGGTAAAACATTTTACCACGAACCATTCTCTTATAAATCCAATCCAATTTCAACCCATTTTGACCCAAACCCATCCTATACTAGCCCATCTACCCTCTGCCCTAGGTGGAACCCTCCAACAAATTCAAGAACTAGGATTTGTCCGCCAAAACTTGGTTTTTGACCCGAGTGGAAGCTATTTTTTATGGTTGACATAAGAGGTAAGAGGAAGATAATGGATCTTGAAGCAAGAATTGAAGAATGGCCTATTCCTCTCAAATTTTCAGCAAATTAGTTTTGTCCCCCATATGTTTTTTGCCTCTCTTAAGCACATTTTTGGTACTTTTCAAATGAATCTCCAATTTTGAAGATATATTTTGGGCCCTTTCATATATTTGACAATTCTTTTGGGACCCCATACATTTTTCTTTCTCTTCTCGGCCCCATATTATGAAGATTTTGTGCATCCTCAACTTTCAAAGCTCGAGGACGAGCTTTTTCAAAAGCAGGGAGAATGATGTGAATGAAGAATACGAAGGATATTTTCGTCATTTTTAGTATTTTATAGTATTTTTGTTCTTTTCTTTTATTTTGTTAATTGATTGTATTTTCCTTTTGTTTGTTTAGTATTTAGAGGTGGGAAGGCCAAGTGGCATCTAGGGACATAATTGTAATTAGTTTTATAGCTTAGAGCCCAAGTTACTTGCCACCTATAAATACTCTTTTGTAGCCTCATCTGAGGCATTCTTCCCTTTTGAGATATATTGATTTGAGAGAGTTTAGACGAGAGTTATCTTCTTCTTGCTCCCATTTGATATCATTTACGTCAATTTCTCTCATTTAGTTATTATATTAAGTTGATATTCCCTTTGAATATTCTAGTGTACCCTCTTTAGTCATTTTACCTTATTGGTTATCTTGGCAAGCAAGATAACTTTTACCTATAAATAAGGCCATTGGCCAACCATGTGGTCTCTACTATAACTTTGTTACTGTGTAGTTTAGATTAATAGATTCCGCTCCCTAAGCGAGAGGAAAACTCCTTCAAACCATACCACCTCCGCCTCGAGTCATAGTTATTTAAGGCGCAAAGGAAGGCGCGCGCCTGATCAAAGTGAGGCGCGCATTCAACAAAACATATAAAACTTACATACTTGTAGTAATAAAATTATTTTATGATCCAGATTTTGAAATATATAACACAATTACTATCATACACGATGAAAGAGATACATAAGAAGATGAATCTACTACGCCATATGAAAAAACTTATATATTCAGATGTCAATATTAATTTAACATTTATATTATCGGATAATCACAAAAAAAATCATTTATTTCAAACAAATGTACACAAATGGGTAATAATAAATCAAAAGCAACATATAAATCGTTCTGAGAAGCAACACTATTGGATTTTTTTCAAATTTTTTGCCTAAATAGTGACTAATGAGAGAAGATTTCACATTGACTTCGGTTAGTTTTGGAATGGAGAATGGTTCAATTCTCCATACTTCATTGGAAAATACATAGGGTCAACATATCAATTGGTCCATTATTTTATTGGGGTCATTTTCTAAAAAATTTAATCAGACTTCCTAAACCGTGCCTTAAACCTGAAGCCTAAAGCCTAAGCACACAAGGCACGCGCCTAATTGAAGGGGACTTGCCTGAGGTGAGCCCAGGCACCAATGTTGCGCCTTGGCTAGCCTGAAGCCTAGGAGTGCGTTTAACAACAACGCGATCATACGGCACCACCTTTTCCACCACCAAAACCATCAAAACACCTCAATGGGTGGTAGCAACAACCATTGGTCCAAATCCCTTGTTCTACCGCCTCGGAACCTCATTGGCGTTGGACAACCTTCTTTGACATCTGGTGAAGCCCAACAAACCTTTCCTCGTCTGAAATCCTAGATTACAGCTACTAAAAACCATCAAAATCCCTAAGAGGTTTTTAAGCTCGCTTGCGCTTCCCAAGCTCCCTCCGACCATCACCAAAGGTCGACGAGGAGGTGCAAGGATGGCCAGAAGTCCGTCAACCACTGTCAAACCCCTTTTGTGCACTTAAGGAAGCCATGTTACTCTAAAATCTCATTGCACCAACAAATGAAGGGCTAAAGATTCTAAAAATCTTGATGCATTTCAGCTCCGAACATTCTGAAATTCTCGAATCTGTCTCGGGAATTTTTTAAAACTATATTTCAACTCCCCATCTTTCTAAAAATCATAATGCAGCCCCAAACTTCATTACCCGACACCTTTATCCCTTCCGATTTGTTGTGGGACGATGGAGCTAATATAGTGACGCAGGAATGTATACGCCACGAGTCGGGTCGGTTCTCACGTTTAATTCATTTATTTAGTTTAGGGTTATTTTAGTCTTTTGGGTCCTTATACTTATAAAATGATCACTAGGTGGTTAGTTTTCATTATTATTATTATGTTCTAGAGAGAATTGAGAGAGAGAACTAATGGAGATTTATTATTCCATTGCTTTATTCATGTGTGTGCAATTGATTCGTTTGTCTTCCGATGCGTTTACATCAAAAGTGGTATCAGAGAAAAGTTTCGATCTTAAAAGCTATGGTGGTTGATGACTGGAACTCAAGCCAGATGCCCGCACTGGTGGAGATTTACGGTACAAGGGCAGACAACCACCCAGACTTGGTGGCTGTCAATCGGGACTATAGTGCAGCCCCCTCCATGGCTTCGCGGGCTATAGGTGAGGAAAGAGGGAATGGGCAAAAGCCCTTGGTGCAGCTAGTGGTTGCGTCTAGCATGACAGGCCGGCAAAAGCCCTAATTTTGGCCACAAGCCAACCCTACACTCAGACTAGCCCCGACCCAACCCTAACCCCAACCGCCCCATATTCAGAAAAAAGAATCCAGCCCTAAACCGCCCAAAACCCTCACCAAGATTGACCACTAAGGGGTTGTTTCCAATCACCAGCCACTCGTTGGGTCTCGAACCCATTAACCCAATGATACCCGCTAGCATTCGCGCCTCTATTTATCATAGGTGCGTCATCCACAGTCAAACCCAACTTCGTTTGCTAAACAAGCAGTCCTATACAATATCCCCACCCCCAATGGCCAGCCACAACACGACTGCCCCAAACTCCGTCCCCACTGCTAAATAACCATCACCGTGCCCTCACTTTCCCATTTTCCCTCGTGCCCGGTAGTACAATCGCAACGGCATAGCTTATTCTACACGCACTGTATTGCGAAAGAGTGGTTGTATAAAATCATAATTGACAGTTTGGTCTCTAGAGAGATGGTAGAGCGTCTGGGTCTTCGTGTCGAGCCCAGCCAGAATCCGTGTAAGATTGGATGGCTAGGATCCAAGCACGAAGTGCACCCTACGAGGCAATGCCAAGTGCCATTTACCATTGGTCCATATTCATATGAGGTTGTGTGTACGATTGTTGATATGAACTTGTGCCTCCTTCAGTTGGGCCGACCCTGCCCGTTTAGTCGTGCTAGCATGCATGATGCTCATGCTAATACTTATTGGTCTTTGACCCCATGTCACAGCCCATACTCCCCGGAACACTTATGTCCCAAACCTCTGAGATATCTTGGATTCGTTCCAGGACATATGTACCCCACCCAATTCCCTTCCACCATTGAGGGGGCATATATCACACGATTGAATTTATTTCGGGAGTCCAGTTGCCCAACCTCCCCCATTACAAGATGTTGCCTACCGAGCACGCTGAGTTATAGCGACAGTTGTCAGAGTTGTGTGACCGTTGCCTCGTACGGAAGAGTATGTCCCCTTGTGTTGTGCCTGCTTTGTTGATGCCGAAGAAGAATGGTAGCTGGCGGATGTGTGTGGACAGCCAAACTATGAATAAAATCACAATCAAGTACCGTCTCCCCATTCCAAGGTTGGAGAATATGATTTATCAACTTCATAAGGCCACAGTGTTTTCCAAGTTGGATTTGAAGAATGGGTATCATCAGATTCGCATGGGACCTGGTGGTGAGTGGAAGACCACCTTCAAGATGAAGGACGGACTGTATGAGTGGGTTGTCATGCCCTTCGGGTTGTCCAATGCCCCGTCCACAGTGATTGTTTTATGATATAGATCCTCTGTCCCTTCTTGGACAAGTTCGTTGTATTGTATTTTAATGATATTTTGATATACAACTGGTCCACATAAGAGCATATGGACCATATCAGGCAGGCCTTGGAGGTTCTTCGACGCGAGATTTTTTATCTCCAGCTAAAGAAGTGTTCTTTTATTGCGCCGGAGGTTTCCTTCCTGAGGTATATAATCTCGGGGGAAGGAGTATGTGCTGACAGTGAGAAGTTTAGGCTATTTGGAAGTGGCCTAGACAAACCATGGCTTCTTAGGTCCGCAGTTTCCACGGGTTGGCCAGTTTTATCGACGCTTCATTGAGGGGTTCAGTTCTGTAATGGCTCTTATTACTGCGATGATGCGAACGTCCGTGACTGAGTCTGCATGCACTGATGAGGCTGAGAAGGCATTCCAACTCATCAAGTTCAAGATGACGTCAGCCCCCATTCTAGCGCTGCCAGATTTTACCCAGTTGTTTGAGTTGACTTGCGATACCAGTAGGCTGAGGAGACATGATTTGTTGAGAGAGGGGGCTAATTTTCAAAGAATTTTTTTGAGGTTTTTTTTAGTATTTACCAAATAATTACTAAAATATTTATTAATCTAATGAAAAGAGAAAAAAAAATAATTGATTAAAAAATTTAAACCCTAAAAATAGAAGCACAAATAAAAATTGCGTCGGAGAACAGTTGGGTGACTTGAGTCGTGGGTGGGTGTAGGTGACGACTCCAATACAATATCCCCTAAAATTGATAATATCCCCGAAAAAAGTAGTAGCATTACATAACATCGATACAATATCCCTAAAATTGATAGCATAATAACATTAACTCTAATACCCCTAAAATTAGAAACCCTAACGAAATTCAAATTTAAATACCCCAAATAAATATATAATTAGAATCTCAATCTTCAAACAAACACAACCAATCAAACAAATTTAACATATACTAACAACCAAATAAATAATAAGAGAAAGAGTCCAGTAACAACCAAATAAAAAAAATTACCTGTTGGAGCCTGGGGAGGCAGGGACGAAGCTGTGTAGAGGGGGACCAGTGGAAAAGTAGAAGAGGGGAGGGGGACCACTGGTTGGCAACGAAGTAGTGGGTTTTTAATAAGTCGTTTGTTGCTGATGTTTTAAAAAGTTGTTTTAAAGAGTTGTTTTTCTGTTGATGTTCTAATAGATTAGGATTTAAAGAGTTGTTTTGTTTTGTTTATTTATAAAAATGCCCCAAAAAATTTTACTACTTTAACTTTTACCCCATATATTTTTTATATACCTATTTTTCTATATTTTTAAAATAAAAAACTGTGGGGGCACAAGCCCCCACTCGTCCCCACACAGCTCCGTCCCTGAATATATTAATGTATATATGGGAGGACTACTTTAGTTGTGCAGCCCATCCTCTTCTTGCAATGGAATATATCTCTATCATTTACGATATATATATATATATATATCCTTTAAAAAAGTACAACTCCATATTCGTTTTTGCAATTCATGAGTGTCACAAAGACAGTCATAAGTGTCGAAAAAAGTAAATTCTAATTGCAAAGCATGAAAGTGGCAATAACCCTGCACTACATCAAATTCGGTATATTGTGCTTTAATGTAACGAGAAGACTTAAAGATAGTGGATCAGCCTTTCTTGGACTATCCACATATGCATGATAATGTTTCTATTTGTGTGTATATATCTGTTACACATGACATCGCTTTTCTCTTCCTGTTTTGTGGTATTCTTTTCTTTTCTTTCTTTGCTTATGTTCTTTTCTTATTCAATAAAATAACACTATTGCGCATTTTTTTTTGCTTGAGTTATGCTTTATCTTATACTAACTTAAAAAGTATGTAAAACACATTTGACCTCTTTGGACCCTTATACTCCTGAAAGGTAAAAGAATCACAAATCTACCATTATTAAATCCCCGTATTACTACGCCATCCCACACTTATCTTTTATTTCTTAATTGATGATATTAAAGAACCTTTGGTTTGTTCTCCACGGAAGAGCATCCAATTTTCGCCCCTTCCCCTACCTTTGTCCCTTTTTCTTCATCCCTCGTATCCATCAATGTTGGATTTAATGTTGGTATATTCAGTCGGATCCTCTTCTCGACCTCCCTATGTATCTATAAAAAGGAACCTCCAGTTAATGTGGAACTCTCTCTCTCTCAACATCTTCGATACAAGTAATTTTTGTTTTGTTTTATCAAAAAATTATGTTCCTCATGTGTTATCTCTATATCTTGAATCAACTTTCCCACGTCCCCTTTGATGCTTGAACGACAAGATCAAGTCTATGATCTGTTAATGTTTCTGCCTTGGGATTTTGAAACACACATCATGCGCAAAATCCAAATCTTTTGTTAGCACCACAAGCAGAAGTAAACCACATCTTTAACTTCTTCTTTAGTTGGATCAGCTTGAAACAACCACGGTTAACTCTTGATGTTTTTTTGTCATTTTTCGGCAATGACAAGTATCCACAACAGCGGATATTTGGTCGATTCTGACTTAAATGACGCCAAATGGGAACAAGAAAAGAGGATTCTCGTCTCAACTCTCTCTAACCAATATCTCATAAAATGGAAGAATGCCTCAAATGAGGCTACAAATGGAGTATTTATAGGAGGAAGGAAGTTGAGGCTCCAAGCTAAAGAAGTAATTACAATTATATCCCTATTAGCCTTTTACTACTTCCTATAATACCAAACAAACAACTAATAAAAGAAAATACATCAAATAAAGGAAATAAAAAAAATAACAAAAATACAATAAATCCTAAAATGACAAAAATATCCCAAATTCTTCATTCACATCATTCTCTCCGCCTTCGAAAAAGTTCGTCCTCGAACTTTAAAAATTGAGGTCGAATGCAAAAATTCCCAAAATGTGCGGAAGGGAAGCAAAAATTGTGGGGCCAAAATGTAATTTGCTGAAATTTTTGAGGAAGATTCTTCAATTCTTGCGGCAGTCTTCATTTTCTTCCTCATGCCGCTCATGTCCATCATCAAAAATATCGACCACCCAGATCAAAAACATAGTTTGGGATGTCAAACCCTAGTTCTTGCACATGTTGGAGGGTTCCACCCAAGGAAGAAGAGTGATTGACTAGCATAAGAGAGGTTTAGGTCAACATGGGTTGAAAAGGGATTGAATTTGTGGGAGAAGGGATCTTAATTGTTTCTTGGTAATTTTTTTGGGTGAGGGTGTGTTGGTTTAGGATTTCGGGTGTAGAAATAGATGTTTGATGGATTCCAAACATGAGTGGGTAAATGGGGAGTTTAGGGTTTGTTTGGGTGGGTTCTTGGACAAGAGAAGGTAGAAACCCTAGAGTTTCTTGATCAAGATTTTGATTATTGTTCATTAGGGTTTCATTTACCACCGAAATTATGGCATTTGAGCAAGATGGTGATTATTAGTCTTCTTGGATGTCGGATCAAAATTGCAACACTTTTGAACACTATTGGCGGGTTTTATGGTCTCTTTTGGTCGTTGGAGACCATGGATGATGTCGGCAATCGTTGGAGATGGGTTTTCAACCATGGGAGGGGGTGGTTTGCACCCGGGTTGGTGTATTTTGTATGGGGAAGAAATGGGTTGCAAGAATTGGTTGGAACAGTCTTCGAAGATGTGGTTTGTTTGATTATGGCTACGGCTTGGAGCGTGGTTCCTTGTCAGAATGTCTGAAAGGCCAACCAGCCTTGCATCGTAGTTGTTCGGCGTCGAGACATAATTTTTTTGAGGCTGCGATGTCGGCGGGGGGTTCGAGGCAGTAGCTGGGGGCAGAAGAGGCCATGTCGACGTCGGAGGAAGGGTATGGGAGTGACCGACCTGCTGTCGGGGGTTGCGGCCTGTGACGGGGTGGTATACTGTGAATGAACAAGGGTTCTGCCCCTGCCAGTGGGTGGAGGCGGCGGCCAAAGGTGGCCAGGTGGTTATCGAGGCTAGTGAGAGGTTTCTTGATGTCGTGGTGGTGGGTGAAATAGGGTTAGGGTTTTGATTTTTTGGGGGTAGAGGTGCAAAATGGATTGGGGAAGCGTAGATAGAGAAGTCTTGGGCGCTAGGGTTAGGGTTAATGGTGGTAGGTGGCTCAAGGTGTCTTTGGGGTGGTGGTGGGGATAGGTCGAAATTTGGAGGAGAGGATCGTGGTGCGTGGTGGTTGCTAGTGGAGGAATACGCGGGTCAATTTCCTCCATCCGGGCCATCAATTGATTGATAGCCTCCATGAGATGATTGTTAGAAGTTTCTAGGGGAGTTTGCACCTTTTTTGAACCCATCGTGACGTTATTTACGAGATTTTATTTTTTTACAACAACAACAACGGGTAGAACCGACTAGGTTCTGATACCAATTGACGTAAATGACGCCAAATGGGAACAAGAATAGAGGACTCTCGTCTCAACTCTCTCTAATCAATATCTCATAAAATGGAAGAATGCCTCAAATGAGGCTACAAATGAGTATTTATAGGAGGAACGTAGCTTAGACTCCAAGCTAAAGAAGTAATTACAATTATGTCCCTATTAGCCTTTTGCTACTTCCTTCCTATAATGCCAAACAAACAACTAATAAAAGAAAATACATCAAATAAAGGAAATATAAGAAAATAACAAAAATACAATAAAATCCTCAAATGACAAAAATATCCCCAATTCTTCATTCACATCAGATTCATATCCAATAGTTGAGATGGTGTGGAGCTGCTATTGTGAGCCGTAAGAAGAAGATAGATGGTTAGGGTACATCCGGCCTCAACCAATAGGGAGAGGCAGTTACTGTTGGCTACGAGGGAGGGAGAGGGAGAGCTAAACCCTAGAGTTTTGCGTTTGGGTTAGGATGAAGTTCAATGGGTTTTATGTGAGATTTGAGAAGTTTCTAATGTATTTTTTTCTTCTATTTTTCGTGTAGTATAATGTAATTGGTTAATGGGTTTTATTTTGTTAAAGTGATAATAAAATAAAAGATTTTTTGATTTATTAGTTAGTAAAAAAATATTTGTTCCCTTAATTTTAATCTCCGTTTCGGTTTTTATTTTTAGTTTGATGAGCACCAAAAATGGTTAAAGAAATTTTGTGATGATCGTTTATGTTTAATTTCTTGGCAACTCTAATATAATTGTTTGGTGATATATTTAGTAGACTTTTGGTGTTGTTTTATGTTATGATCTCATTTCCAGTAAAAGCGTATGAATAATCTTTTTCATTGAGTCCTCATGTTAATCTTCTGCATATTTTTATCCATATTTTTATCCATATTTTTATCCAGAAAGTACAAAATACCTTAAAAAATGGCATAATAATAAATCTGATTTGTAATTTATTTTATAAGAAATATTTACATAACTTTAAACTATATAATGTTTCTGTAAAAATAATAGTAATTTTTGCATACCGAAGTGACATAGATATCGGGGAGAGAGAGAGAGAGAGTGACGTAAATTACACGTCAAAAGGCTCCTACAAATAACTACACACGCACCTTAGAGAGAGAAACACTCTTTCTTTTGTCAAAATTCAAGTCTACCTCAAATGACGCTTACAAGTGGGTATTTAAAAAGGAGGAGGAACTTAGGCTCCAAGCTAAGGCCCTAATTACAAAAATGTCATTACTACTCCTTACCTTTAATACTAAAATAAATCAAAAGAAAATACCATAACAAAAATAAAGAAAAATAATATAAAAAAAAATAAACTACTAATGTGCCCAAAAATAACACTAATGCCCCCGATTCACATCAGAGAGACTAACGAGAGGCGTTGGTAATGGGTGTCTTGGGTAAAAATGAACAGTCTCTTTAAAGTTCCATGGATTGCCAAGTGAGTTGGTTGATTAAAGTAGAGAGAGAGAGAGAGAGAGAGACTAATGAGAGGCGTCGGTAATAGGTCTCTTGGGTAAAAATGAAAAGGTTGCCCTACTTGCATTAATTGTGATTAGTCTCTTTAAATAAAATCGAGTGCCATGGATATTCCACATATATTAAAAAGTGGGTTGATTAAAGTACGCCCGTGTAACAATTCTTTGTCAAAATGTAAGTCCATGACAGCTTTTGCCTGTGAATGCATATAAAATTATGAGTGACGCTATGAGGACACACACGAGGACACAAGGGAACACTGGGCACGTGTATGCATGTCATTAGTGAACACCTTCAGCGGGACACATCCACTCAAGTTGTCCACCAATATTATACGGGAACACGTGTCCAGTGTCCCCAAATCGTGTCCCTAAAGTGTCTCCTTAGCATTTTCCTAAAAGTATATGTGAAGCAGTTCTTTGTTTCTTGAATAACAAAAAATAATGATTAGCTCGGCCTCTCTTTTCAAAAAACCCCGACATGGTTTGATTTAAATTGTTTCTTTCCATTGTGTGTGTGTGCGCGCGCGCGCGTGTGTATATATATATATATAGAGAGAGAGAGAGAGCATGTTTTGTTGATTAGTCAAAAAAATGTAAATGTTATCTTTCTCTTAATATTTCTATCAATTGTCCCCGATTTGAAGAGCACAAATAATTATGGGTATACATGCACTCCAAAATATACATAGTGACAGTCCTTTTATTTTTTTGATGGATGACACTTTTTGGAGTGCATCGGAGTGCATTTAACCATACCCATAATTATTATAGTATTTGGGAACATATAATATTTTGCATGATAAATGTTCCACCCAAATGCAAATTGCCATAGGTTTTTGGTATCGTCAATTCGACCCTACATCACACGATTCCCAATTTACAAGAATCAAACGTGAGTCACACGTGCAACGCACGTGTGGACTTACTAGTAAAATAAAAAGACTGATTTCACATAAATTTTGCAGCTAAAAAAATTATAACCATTTTAACACTTATTGCTTGTCAACCTGATCTCTGACCTCAGTGAACCTTGGCCAGAACAGTAGGGATCTCAAAGGCGTAAACATTGCAACTTTAAACAGGAAGGTGTGCAATGCCCCCTTTACTAAATTCCTAAGTATGACAACTGCCTTTACACCTACGTAAAACGTGTTTGTAACATTCTGTACTGCATATCTTATATTATAACTTTTTACTTTACATATCTTATATAGTATGCTGTTTTCTATGTTTAACTCACATGTTATAATCGAGGTTGCGAGTCGTCTATTTAATAAAAATCACTTGTTGTAACATATGAACTTCCTAATTAATTTTTGTCTCTGCCAAATGAAAAGATTCCAAAAGTTTTAAGGCATCTTCTATTTATGCAAAGTGCTTTGAAGTTGAGATTGGATTTTTGATGAGTGGAAAAAAAGTGTAATGATTTAGCTTTATGCTCCCTGGGTAGTGAGGTGTGAGTTAAACACTGTTACTTAACCTGTTGAGAGACATGGGGTAAGCCTATTGTGCAGCTAATTTTGTTGACTGTTTAACAAGGGACGAGGAGAAATATATATTTTGTCAAACAATATTGTGAATATAATTATAAATTAACGAAAAGTAAGAATACTATACATTTTGTCAACACAAAATTGATATAGATCTAACAGCACCATAAAAGAAGAAAATTTTGAATGTCTAATTCTTTCCAGTTCAATTGATAAGAAAATGACAAATAACCACAAAAGAAGTATCAAGCAAGTGCTCATGCCAAGAAAGTATATTTATGGATATAACTAAATTTACAGAGAGAATCATGATTTTTAAAAAATAAAAACTAGCAATAACTTGACTTACCTATGTTAACGGTCATGATATTATTGTTCACAAATTGTACTCTGTCCACTCCCTGGCCATCAGAATCATCATGTTTGCTGCATACTATGGCAGTTCCACGATTCTGTTGTAGACTGCAATTGTCGGGCGCAACTATCAATTGAGTGTCACTTACACTAGCTTCACCATTTCCAATTGCGACGTGATAACCTGAGTTCGTAACAGAAGCGTTTACAACTTGAGAAATACAAAGATCCCCTACAGCTGGATCAGCTCTTCCAACACTTTCTGCATTTTCTGGTACCTTTTCGAGTTCCACACTCGTGCTTTCTAATGGATTTCTCATAGAGGAGTCTGGTGTGCTAGTTTCAGGAATTTCCTGCTCATTAGTATGTGTTCCTTCCAGACACTCTTGCCCAGTAAGAGTAATTTCGCTGTGGTCTTCAACCCCCTGGAGTGATCTCTTAACACCTTGGTAATTGCTAAATTCAGAATCAGATGAAAACCTAGCTCTCAAGTTACGCCCAATGACAGGCAAAGATATTGTCGGTCGGAAATTCTGCTTTGCTGGTGGAGGACCACCAGCTATTGTCAAATTTAATTTCAATGGCATTTCATTCAACGATGTGGTGCCAGTTGTACCAGTGCTCATAGAGCGTTCTCTACTTTCAGCATGATACCCAGCGTCAGTACATTCTTTATGAAGAGCAGTAGCGTTTTCACCATTTACTTCAGAAAATCCAACCAACCTAATAAATTCTATAGGCCGTGAAACCGTAGAGAAGGCCCATAATCCAATACTAGCTCCACAAAGCCTGCAATCCAGAACAACAGAACTGGGATCATACTGCACACCAGTGGTCATGGGATCATCATTAGCCTCCGTATTGTCATCAGTAGAAGAAGAGATAACATCAAGTGGAACTGAAAGATCAGTATCTCTATTAGACAGATCTCGGCAGTTTACAATGTAAGGTAATGAACGAGGTTCCCATCCACATAAACTTATGATCCTCTGTGCCTGCAAATGCATTGGTCCTCATTACTCTATCAATAATAAGAGAAAAACTATTACTAACAAGTAAAAACAGATCATCTAGCAGAAATAAGGAAAACTAATTGGGAAAAAAAAAACATTTTATGTATTAAGCTATGAAGAACGGACACTCTCCCAGAAGCAACGAGTCAGCTTTGGCGTGTTGGATACGCGACATGCTCCCGACAAGCTCCCTCTGACAAGATCCCGACACGCTGGGACACGTGAGTTCTAGAGTGTCCTCTTTTTTCCATTGGACACGTTCCGGACACATTGTGGACACGTAAATAAGGACACGCGGGGTGAAATATAGAATATTAAAAATTAAAATGCAGTCAAAATTATAATTATCAAAACTATAACTAAATAACATAAAAAAAATAACCTAAATACCCTAACAAAAACAAACCTTTTAAAAACAAAAACCACATTACGGGTTTACGGCCGTCGGCATCAACAACAAATCGTAGACTTCTTAAAATCAAAAACCCTAACCGCAGACTTCTTCTCTCTCCTCTTCATCTCACAACAAACCCGGCATCAACCCTAGCAGAAAACCCTAATCGCAGGAAACCTTAATCACAGGGGTAAGTATCTTTTATCTCTCTCTCTCATTCTGCTTCTTCTTAGCAAAAAAAACTAATCGCACTTCTTAGTTTGTATCCTTTTTCCTCTGTTCGTACGAAACTTTTTTTTCTAGTTACTTTGCTTTTTTTTATGTTATGCACTTTTTTTCTTAGTTACGAAACTTTATTTTGCTTTCAATTTTTTCCCTCTGTTTATGAATCTCAGTTGTCACAAATTCATAAAAAATAAAATAAAAAAATAAAAAAGCTAAGAAACAAAGCAAAGCAGCAAAAAAATATGAGAAACACAGCGAAACAGCAAAACTTTTGTTACTCTTTTGTTTTGTTCCGTTATTCAATCTTGCCCTCTCTTTTTTTCTTTGCTTATTTATTATTTTTAGATTGTAGATGGTTAGTACAGCAAGTACTGCTACTGATGAAAATTCAACTAAGCCACTTTGGGCATATACTACTGTTAATAATAAAAATGGTCGGGGCAGTGGAAATGTGAGTTGGCTATGCAATTTCTGCAACAAACCTTTCAAGAGTTCTTATACTAGGGTGAAAGCTCATTTGCTTAAAATTTCTGGACAAGCGATTGGAGCCTGTCAGAAAGTTTCAACCGAAGATATTTTGGAAATGCAGAAAATGGAGGATGTAGCTGAAAAATTGAAACAAGATGTAGCACCAAAAAAAAAAATCCCTTTACCTCCGTCCCAAACACATTCCGTTATGAGTGGATTGTTTACCAATTTGAAAAAGAGAAAGGTTGGGCCACTAGAGAAGGCATTTAATATGGAATCACGGGATACACTGAATGTAATGATTGCTAGGACATTCTATTCAGCTGGTTCACCCTTTCACCTAGCTCGAAATCCGTATTTTAGAGAAATAATCGAGTAAAGCGTCAACAATTCAATTCCAAGTTATAAGTTTCCTGGATATAACTTGTTGAGGAAGAAGTCTCGTATTGATAGGATGTTGACACCTATTCGTGATTCATGGGATGAAAATGGTGTAAGCATTGTGAGTGATGGGCGGAGCGACTCTCAGAGAAAACCGCTTATCAACTTTCTAGCGATTACGGACAGGGAGTCTATGTTTATTAGGGCGGTGGATTGTTCGGGTGAAAAAAAGGATAGTGTTTTTATTGCAAATTTGTTGACTCAAGTGATAAATGAGATTGGAAGTGAGAAGCCGGTTCGAGTAATTACCGATAATGCCAATTGCAAGGCCACGGGGCAATGAATTGCAGCAAATTTTTTAAACATTGTTTGGACTCCTTGTGTAGTGCACAGGCTTAACCTTGTTTTGAAAAATGTGTTGCTAAGAATGTTGAAAGCAATGATATCACCTATTCTCTTTGTAGTTGGATTACCAATGTTGTCGGGGATGCTATTCAAATAAAGAATTTCATTATGAATCATGGTATGAGACTTGCCATATTCAATGAGTTTGTTCCTTTAAAGTTGCTATCGGTGGCGGAAACACGTTTTGCTTCGGTCGTGGTGGTGTTTAAGAGGTTTAAACTCGTAAAGGCGGGTCTTATATCAATGGTATTTGACGACAAGTGGTCTTGCTATCGAGAGGATGATCAAGGAAAAGCAATGTTTGTGAAAGAGAAGGTGTTGAATGAGGAGGGGTGGAATTCCATAGACTATATTCTTTCCTTTATGGCTCTCATTTATAATATGCTTAGGCGTTGTGATACCGATAAGCTTTGTCTTCACTTAGTGTATGACATGTGGGATACAATGATTGAAGGAATATATAATCAGGAAAGGTTGATAGATGAAGAGTTTTCGCCCTTTTATGAAGTGATGCATTAAATACTTGTGTCTCGGTGGGACAAATATAACACCCCCACTTCATTGTTTGGCGCACTCTTTGAATCCAAAGTAAGTTCCAAATGTTTTCAAAAAAAAAATTCTATTTCATAAGTATTATTTGTTTCCTTTTTAATTTATATATCCTATTTATTTATTTAGGTACTATAGTACTGAGTGGCTTCGTAAAGACCACGGTCGACTACCTCCTTAAGGGGATGCGGAGATTTCTGAAGGTAAAGTGAAGTGCTTCAAGAAGTATTTCCCAAATATTGTAGAATGCAATAATGCTGGTATGGAGTATACCAATTTTATATTCAAGGCCGGAGTTTTAGAGATGAAGATGCCATAGCAAATCGATATAGTATGGAGCCTATTGCTTGGTGGCTTCTTTATGGCTGGAGTGCACCAATGCTTCAAAAGATAGCATCAAAGATTTTTGTGCAACCGTCATCCTCATCTGGTGCAGAGAGGTATTGGAGCACTTACTCATTTGTGAACTCGTCGAGAAGGAATAGATTGACAGCAAAACTGGGTGAAGAGTTGGTATTCATTCATAGTAACCTTCAGCTACTATCAAGGAGGAAAGATGAATACAAAATGGGAGAGACTAAGATGTGGGATATTTTGGGTGATGAGTTTGACACAGTTGAGGATGTTAGGGAACTTCAAATTGCAAGTCTCTCACTTGATGAACCAGAGTTGGTGACAATGGTATTTGGTGATGAAGTTGTGGGTGTTAGAGGTGTTCAAGCAGTTGATGAAGACTCCACAGGATTGTGATCGAGATATGGGACTTTTATCTTTTGGGACTTTTGGTCGTGGATGGATGTTATCTTGTACTTCCTGTTTTTGTTTTTTGTTAGACTTGGAACTATTTTTGAAATTATGTTTAGAATGTTCTAATGTGATGGTGATTCTGTTTTATTTATGATTTATAATGTTAAAGTGTGTTTGAATATTATTTTGTATGGTCCTTTTACTGAATTTCATGTTAAGATTGCTCTAATAATGTATTTTATGGAAAAAACCTGTTTTCTTTCATTAATTAATTAATATACATATATATATATATATATATTATACGTATCCTAGTGTTATAACGTGTCGTATCCTAGTTTTTAGAAAAATCATGTGTTGCGTGTCATGTCGAAACATGTGTTACGTGTGGAGTTCGTGCTTCATATGTATTACGTTAGATGGAAAATTGTCACTAATCCCATTGAACAGTCAAGTACAAGAAATTTAGAAGGGTTGGAAGTTTATCATTAAATATTTTTACATAATAAAAGCTGAAAATTGAGCAGACGCAGACAAATGAGAAGTCATATCACTCCCATTCCATTATACAGGAAACAGCAACTACAAGTAAATGGGCTTGAAAAGTGATGCCATTACCAACTTTAGTATTTTTTGTAACAAACATCATTGAAGTGCTGCACATAGCTGACTCTTTCACATCCTTGCAATGGAAGGAAAGATGTTTAGGGTTGAGAAATATGGGTTAGTTAGAAGCTAATAATTACAAAAAGAGAAATCAAAGAAGTTTGGGAGTTAGTAACTCCACCTGTGTCGTGTTAAAATTCTTATATTTTATTTTAGACATTTTCCAAGCCCGGATAAAGAAGTAGGGTTGCGTTTTAGGTAGCTGACAGCCAGCGTAAAACTTTGTCATATTCTTATGAACATGAATCCTATGAATATATGCCCGGCATTCCCCTTAAGCCATGCGTTGCGCCTGCCACCGGGTGTCTCAATAAATAAGTCGGGGCGTCGCATCAGTTCCAGGATCGGCAAGAAATGGGCAAGGGTTCTTGCACCAATATGGACATGTGCCGGCAAAGAAGCTAGTCCATAGTAGTAGACTTAGGTTAGCGATTTGGAATACCGGGACTTCTCGTACAGAGAAGGGGGATGGAGCTAGTGACTACCATGATAAGAAGAAAAGTTAACATAGCTAGTTTGCAAGAAATAAATGGGTCAGAGAGAAAGCTAGAGAAATTAGAGAAATTAAAAATACAGGGTATAGGAACAAAATCAGAATAATAGTATATAAGAATCTTAAAGATGCTATCGTAATTGTTATTAGGAGAGGTGATAGACTTGTACTTGTAAAAGTGGTATTAGGTGAAAATATTTTTAATATGGGGCTTATGCACCCCAAGTAGGATGAGGAGCATACTAAAGTACAATTTGGGGAACAAATGGATAAACTATTTCAAGAAATACCCATAGCATGTGAGAAAATTTATATAGGATGAATTTTAATGACCATGTAGGAGAAAATTGTGTAGGATATGAGATGGTGCATGGAGGATATGGTTTTGAAGATAAGAACGAGGGTAGAGAGTCTATCTTAGACACCTAACTCCTAAAGTTTTCGGATGTGTGTCCTTCGTTCATATTCATTTTCATCAAAGGTTTGATTGTTCATATTAATTTGATATATGTATATATATATATATATATATATATATACATATTAGGGTTTTGTTTATGCAAAAGTGGTTTACATGAAGTGGTTACTTAAAAGTTGACATGCGTTAGACGTTACTACAAAGGGAATTAATAGAAGGGGCTTTGGCAAACAGGCCCTTGGAGGAAGATATCAAACCCCTTAAACCCACTTTTATATAGTTTGAACAAAGCCCTTTGCTTTATATTATATTGTTTTAATTAAGCCCATGGACAACATACCAAACCATAATATTTTTTTTTTTGTATCTTCGTCTTCACTTATAGTTATAGTTATAGATGTTGGATGTTGGATGTTGGTTCAACAATTGCGACAAATCTTTATTAATTTCAAGATCCATCTCAATAATTCTTCAACAATCCTATAAAGCTCCAATAGGAATCCGTAATTAAATCTAATCAAAAATTCGGATACGCAATGGGTGCAAATCGGGGAAGAATAAGAATTCAATATGGGTGCAATTCAGATCTTTGACCATTTTGAAAAATCAGTGCTTCATATATTAGAGCAACAATACCCATTGAAGGTTACGGCCAGGTAATGACAACTATGTATTCATTTACATTAACTAACATATTAAAAATTTTAAACCAAATCAGCATAACATGTGCAGCCCTTGCTAGCATATGCATTTATAATACCTGATGATACGAGACGAAAGAACGTGCTTCTAATTTACTTTCAGGGTATTCTGGAGTAGAAGCACCCGTAGACTTGATGCCAAACTCTATAGTTGAAGGTCCTTCGAGGAAGTGTTCCAGCTGAGGGCTTTTCATGTAATCGATGGCTGAAGATGAAATCACAGGAAGGGCTAAAAGCTGCAATAGCACAGAACAGCGTTTCTTGTAATTATCAACCAAAACTGCAGCTGGCATAGGTGGGAACTGAGCTAGCCTTTCATCACAGGCATTGTCAACCCATGGACACAGTAGCTTGTGTCCATTATTAAGCTTTAAGCTGAACACCAAAGCTGCTTTCTCAACTGGACAGCAATCATAAGATTTAGTCAAATATTATTAAAAGAATGTGTGCTAGAACACTCAGCCACTGTTTAGGTAAAGAAAACAAGCTTGTTTTCTAGGAAAAAAAATCCAAAAAATTTCCATGAAAATAGAAAATTAGAAAATGTGTTCAAGTTTGATATTTTACCAAAATAGAAAATTGGAAAAAAGTTTACCAAATTCTTCAATTTTCCAGGAAATTGGAAAACCACTTTATCAAATTTTCCACAATTTTCAAAGATCTAGACCCCTCAACCTTTTGGTGAATTACATTTTAATCTCTTAATTTTCTATAAATTACATTTTGAATTTGAAATTTTTTAGAATTACATTTTGATCCCTGAAATTCTATAAATTATATTTTGGCCCCTTGACTTTCTGTAAATTAGATTTGGACCCTGAACTTTATGTGATTACATTACAACCCTAAACATTGTGTAGATTACATCTCAAACCCAATTTTTCTATAAACTACATTTTGAAAACAATAATTTATTTCTAGCAAATGAACAACGCATTTTCTAGTTTTCTACAATTTTCTATGGAAAATGAAAATTAGAAATGGAGATGAAAAATGGAAATAGAAAACGGAAAATAATTTTCCACGACTAAAGAGGGCCTGATTGTTTTTAAGAATAATACCACTTGGTTAGCGGACTCTGAAAAAGAAACAGGAATTACCTTGATGATGCGTCCAAGATGATGGAGAAGAAAAGAGGAGACGGGCACCACATGCTTCACAGGCAATGATGTCACTATCTACATTGACCCAGCCTCTCCTAGCACAATTTACTGAACTCACAACCTGGTAATATTGGAAAAAGTTATTCTCATAGATGGAATAGGGGAAATGTCCAAATTAGTCAGTGACATGGAAATAGAAAATGAACCAACAATATAACATGATCTACTCTTAAAAGAAAATTTAAAAGGTTGTACGGAACTTGTAAGAAGCAAACACTGAATGGCAACGTAAAACTTCTAAATTCCAAGAAAAGCCAGAAAAAAAGAAAGAAAAAAAAAAAGCAAGACCATATTGGAGCTTTGGAAACACACTAAGTGGAACACACAAACATTTTCAGGGAAAGACACCTTTAAATAGGATAATCCTAAAAACCTAGCAAAGCTATTGCTGATAAATCTTAATTTGTGTTCTAGGTCTATAATCACTAAATAAAGAGATCACTTGGGTTTCAAATTCAGCCATATTTAACTTAAGAGTATCGTTCCGAATGTAGGACGCACTGTTTGTCATGAGACGACTGGAAAAATGGCATATCCACATCTCGAAAATGGATTGTTACGCGTTAGTTGCGCGTAGACCTAGTTAAGACACTATTTTATTGGAGTACCTACGTTTTTGTATATTTCCACTTTGAAACAGAAGTGAAGAGGAAAGAGAATCTGAAATCAATAGTTATGATTGAAATCCAACAAATGACATTATTACTAATCATCAATTTTATCAAAAATAAGAAACTTTTCTTTTACTGCAAGCAGGGGGGGAAGTGTGAGTTGGTTGGAGCGGGTAGTAGGCCAGGTCCATTTAAGCCAAAATAAATTAACACCACTAATATATAAAAAAATATATATATATTTATTAGATAACAACCCACCCCACCCAAATATCAGCCCACACCCACACTAAGACCATTTAATCTTTTACTCAACTAAGCTAAAGCCTTCTGATTTCACACGATAACACCTGATACCCACTTTGCCTCAATTAAATAACAAAACCCATCTCAAGACCCACCTTTTTCTCTCCAAAAAAAAACACAATGATTCCCCTGTTTTGGTGCTACCGGCAGCAACAAAGCAGTTGTGATTCAGTGAATGTAATTTTCTCTGACTCATTTTATTTAATCTTTATCTACTCCAAATCTATAATGGTAGTTTTTTAATATGAAGTTTAAAAAGCCCCAATTTTTATAAAATCTAAATTTTAAATTCCTAATTTTTGTTTCTCATTTTTTACAGGCTAATTTATTCTTGGTTGGAGATTTTATTTTAAACATATTCTTCTTCATCAAGGTATGTTAATGTTCAAAACCCCAAGTTTTAGTTTTTATCAGTGTTCTAAAAAGCGAGTCTAGGCTCCGCCTATAGGAGAAACGCCCCGCCTTAAGCCTTTTACGCCTTATTATTGGTAAAAGACTTAAGGCGCACTTTTTTAAAAACAAAAACGCTTTAGTGAAACAATATTGCCTTTTAAAGGCTTTTTTTTTAAAACAGACCAATATCTCATTTAGAACAAGCAAAAGACAAATGGTACCCCAAATCTCTCTACCTCTCGTCCAAAAAAACGTGCGTTTTTTCTTATTCTTTTTGTTTTTTTCTTAGTATTTAAAAAAAATAGTACTTTAATTTGCATATATTCAAACATATTTTAAGGTATGTACCATTTAGTATTTTTAATAGCCTTGTTATAGTTAAAAATGTTAAAATATATTAAAAAAAGCTGAAACGCCCTTTCACGCCTAAGGCCCGCCTAGGCTTCTAAGGCTTAAGGCCTGACCTCCACGCCTCGGTCACACCCCGCGTTTTTTAGAACCTTGGTTTTTATTCCATTCGTTATTTCTTATTATTGCTTAAGTTAGGACTGCATTGTATGATTATGATTTTAGTAAATATATTAAAGTTTGAGCAAAATAAAACCAAGCTATTCAAATGGAAATTTGTTTATAGAGTTTGAATTTGTCATTAATTCCTGAAATATTATAATTGTATCATATTAATTGTTAGTTAGTTATAGAATCGTTAATTAACATTATTTTCCATTGTCTTTTTTTAACTAAGAAAGATGTATTGATTTGTGCATTTTTTTAGGTTACAATATCAAGGAAAACTTTGTTATCATTTTTTAAACCAAAAATTGACCACCAATCAAAAAATGATTCGCCCTCTATATTGACCGATGCTACTCCTTCACCCTCCACTGAGCCACCTCGTAAAATTCAAAGGACTGAACCTAGTGAAGAAGATAATACTTTCACTCGGGATCCTGGCATGCGTCTCCAAATATGGCAAGAACCCGTTGACGATTGCGATGAAGTTCAAAGAAAGTGCCTGAAAATGGGCTTTATCAACCCGTACTTCAAGAGTATCCACCCGCCCAAGATGGGAAACAATTTCATCACTTTCAAAGCAGTTGGTATAAAGGATATCCTTGGCTTGAAGTATTCTATTGAAAAAATAAGGCATATTGTTTATACTGCCTTTTGTTTGAAAACAATCCACCAACTCAGGCGGCATTTACAATTGATGGGTTCCAAAGTTGGAAAAGGGTTGGTGGCCCTAAATGTGCATTTTTGAAACACATGGGATGTCCCTCTTTAACACATGAGTGTCGTTCATTCTACTGAAGATTTGATGAATCCTTTTCAACACATTCGAAGAGTGTTGGAACGCAATCTAAAGAAGTGGTGCGGAAGAATCGGTTGCTTTTCAAGACATCTATTGAATGTGCGCGTTGACTTGCATTTCAAACATGCGTATTCAAAGCTCACGATGAATCCCTCGAGTCACTAAATTGTGGCAATTTTATTGAATTGATAAAGCACACCGCAAGACATGATAGCAAAGTTCCCGAAGTTGTCATGAAAAATGCTCCAGGAAATGCAAAGTATTAACTCTCCAATGATTCAAAAAGAAATTTTGAATGTCATTGGTGTTAATGTGAGAAGTAAGATTCGTAAAGAAATTAGAGATGGGAGTTATTGTATATTAGTTGAAGCACAAGATGGATCTATCAAGGAGTAAATGGCCATTGTCTTAAGATTTGTTGATGAGGGAGGTGTGGTATATGAACGATTTTTTGGAATTGTGAGCGTTGAAGACACCACTGCTTTGACACTTAAAAAAGAAATATCTAGGTTCCTTGCTTCTTCATCATCATCATCATCATCCTTGCCTTAATCCCATCATATGGGGTCGGCCACATGAATTTTTCTTTTCCCTTCTACTCTATTATATGCATTATTATCATTCAAGTTTAATTTCTTAAGGTCTCTCCTAATAATTATCATTCAAGTTTAATCAAATGGGTCACTTGCTTCTTATGATCTTTATATGGATAAAATGCACGGTCAAGAGTATGATGGGACTAGCAATATGCATTGATTCGCCCACCAACTACAACTTGCGTTAGTTTTGGCATCTAAAGATGTGCAAGGTATATGGTCATTCTTTTTAAAATTGAATGTTGTTGTCAATCTTATCGTTGCTTCTCTGAAATGTCAAAGTGAATTACAATTGAGACAAGCTGCTGAAGTTGCAAACAAGGTGGCTCTTGGTGAACTTGAGACGAGAAGAAGTATTAAGCAAATAAAGACATTGCATTGAGCCGGAGCCACACGTTGGAGCTCTCATTTGAGTTCCATTCATAGCTTGATTTATTTATTTGGTCCATCTTGTCAATTTGCTGAAAATTTTTAAAAGGATGGTCCTAGTCATCCTATACGCTCGGAAGGTAAGGGTGCTTATGATGTGATGACCTCGTTTCAATTTGTCTTTATCTTACATTTATTGAACAAGATTATAGGAATCATCGATTTACTTTGTTAAGCACTTCAACAAAAATTTCAAGACATTGTAAATGCTATGAAACTCATCTCAACTACAAAAACACTCCTGCAGAGGTTAAGAGAAAATGGTTAGAGTGAGCATGGTGTGTTGAAATCCCAAATACGAGTGCTTCTTATAAAGTGGGTGCCGGTCATTCTTGTCACCAATATGACAACATTACAGTTTTTCATCATTATCAAGTCGATACATTCAATAGTTGCAATCGATTTTCAAATAATGGAGTTAAATTATAGATTCTTCGAGGGAGCAATGGAACTTTTTATTCTTAGCCCAACTTTGGATCCATGTGATGCTTATAAGTCATCTAAAATTGATGATTTATGTAACCTTGCAGATAAGTTTTATCCTCACGATTTTACCAAATATGATATACATGCTTTAAAGGGCAGCATAAACATTATGAGCTTGATATCCCCTATCATCCATTTCTCAGTTATGCAAACACGAAAGAAAGAGATATATTCATTGGTTAATAGATTGATTCGCCTTGTATTGACTCTTCCCGTTTCTATTGCATCAATCAAACGAGCCTTTTCAGCTATGAAGCTTGTAAAAACGACCTTTCGCAACAAGATGGAGGATGATTACCTACAAGATTGCATGATACTCATCATAGAAAGAGAAGTTGCAGAAGATATGGATGAGTAGATGATTTTGATTCTTGAAAGGATCGTAGGGTTCAACTTCATTAGCTCATTATGTATATTTTTGTGCATATCTATCACATGTGACGAGATATAGCAAAATGACACTCTATTGTCTATTTTGGATCTACCATTAATGCATCACTATCGTTTAAATGCCTTGGATATTTGTGTTATTTTTATTAAATATTATGTAAGTTATAGATTAGCCCAGCGGGGTGTAAAATTACTGGAAGTTGTATATATGATACCTGAGGTTTCGCAAACCATGTCATGGACTTGAACGTGGCCAACCTCTTGAGTAAATCCCCTCGGTCCCATGGTCTACAAAGTGGAGCTTCAATACTTCCAAATTTCAACTCCTCTACCATATTTGGACGCTTTTTGGCTCTTGAAAATTGAGCACCACACAAACTAGAAAAAATAAAATAATTTAGGTAATAACATTTATTTAGAATAGCAAGCACGGAAACTGAAAAAACGTCAAACTTAAGATATGAGAAGCACCTGCTAGATTTAGATATAGATTTAGATTTGGGAGGGGCGTAGAAGAGTTTGTCCATCACAGCGTGAAACCTCTTCTCTGATTCTTCCGCCATTCTTCATCCACTATATTATATTCAGATTCAGGTACGCACTCTTTATTTATATGATATGATATAATGAGCGTGTTGGAGCTGATGAGTATGTAGTGTTTTGTGTCGCCGGATGAAGGTTATGCGGAACGGTGTATTGGGGATATATTGTGCGCCGGATTACCATCTATATAATGGTAAGAAATAAATGTTGTTCTTTAGAAATTTTCTCTTGTACTAGTTGTGCCCACGTGCGTATTTGTGAGTTTTTCTTTGCTTTGAATTAATAAGAATTATGTGAATTTAAAAATTTAAAGCATCAAAAAATATATTTTTGTAAGACTTTGGATAATAGCTATGTTTGATCGAAAGAAAAAGATATTGTATTTATCAATCTTGGATAACAACAATCTTTAATCGAAAAGAAAAATAAAATGTCTTGGTCAGATATATTGTTTTTTACGTTTGTTTGGATGTGAAGGTTCTTCTTCCTCTTTAATTTTGTGAGCGACGAAACGTGTCAGCTTTCGATCTGATTCTTTAACTGACTTTCCTTTAATATAGAATCTGTAGAATTTATCAATGCATGTGTATAGCTTTCGCATATATTCTGAGTGCAAAATTCCTTGTAGAGTAAAAGAATAGATATGAATATTAAGTATATTTTTTTTAGTATTTAGCGTATTGAATTTACGAATGAGTTTGAATTGGTAAAAAAAATTATATTACCTTTGTAGGAGGGTAGTGAGACTGGGGTCTATGAATAACTGGAAAGGGTGAGGCGTGACCCACTCCAATGGACACTGTCTGCAAGTCTTCAAGGTCTCCTGGTGCAAGTTCTGAAGAAAACTTCTCCTTCTGGTAACAATGGAACTCAAGCTTCAACTCACTCCCTGCAAGAAGATGAACTTTCACAGCAAAAATAGTAATTTTCTCAAGGGGAAGCACCTGAGAGTGATGGTTGTCAGTGGGGAGTGAAGGAACAAGGCACTTAGCACTAAGAGAATGAGCAGGGAGAGAATACTAGGTAGGTCTGGTGATATTTTAGCAGAGTAACAGTGCAATTTTTCTTGTCTTTCTTTTGACCTTGCCCAGGGGTCTATTTATACATGGGCGTAAGGGGTGAGCTGGCGATTTTGGGCGCCAAAATTGAGAGAGTTGGTGGGGAACAATGTCTGAAGTGTACCATTTGTCCCTACCTGCAGGCAGCTGCCTGTCCCCTCTGCAGGCGCCACCTGGCGCCGACCAAAACTCAAAAAGCACATATGTCCCCTAATGGAGACAAAATAGCAGATTTGGTAGTTATCTTTTAAAACGGTAACTTGTGGTGCAATTTTGCAAATCTTTGAGAGAGGGGACCTTAAGGCCTCACTCCCTCTAAAAGTGTTATTTTTCTTGAGAGAGACCTCGAGGACCACCTCTTCTGGAAAAGTCATTTTTCTTGTAAAGAGTTTATTTCTTGTGAGTAGCCAACTCTTTGGCCACTTACTTCATTTATGACTAAGTGTGCAGTGTGCGTAGCCTCGAGTGGCTTCTGGGTCTTCCCACTAGTATTCTCTCAATCCTATAGTGCTAAGTGGTTGAGCTTGCTCAACATACCTTGTCCCTCAGCCGCCAAGCCAAAACTCCCAGGAGGTCCCGACGCGCCTGTTCGAGCCCTGCTTGCTCGACTGGGCAACCTGTGCAAGAAAGTAAAGTGTTAGTGCTGTTGTTTATTTAGAGCCTGCTGTTTCATGATGGAAACTCCTGTAGCAGCGCTTCTCGAATAACGTTTCTGTAGTACGATTGTGGTGGCGCTGATGCTTGAAGCGGCGCCGACCCTTGTCCTGGCGCCGTTGCTCGGAGTGGCGCTGATGCTGTGAGGCGGCGTCGACCCTTGTTGCGGCGCCGACGCTCGAAGTGGCGTTGACGCTTGAAGTGGTGTTGACGCCCGAGGTAGCGCTAATGCTTGAATCGATGCTGATATGTGAGGCGGCGCCGACCCTTGTCCTGGCGCCGACGCTCGAAGTGGCGCTGACGCGTGAGGCGGCGCCGACCCTTATCCCGGCGCCGATGCTCGAAATGGTGCCGACGCTCGAAATGGCGCTGACGCTTGAGGTAGCGCTGATGCTTGAACCGGCGCTGACAGGTGAGGCGGCGTCGACCCTTGTTGCGGCGCCGACGCTCGAAGTGGCGCTGACGCCTGAGGTAGCGCTGAGGCTTGAATCCGTGCTGACAGGTGAGGCGGCGCCGACCCTTGTTGTGGCGCCGACGCTCGAAGTGGCGCCAACCCTTGTCCCGGCGCCGACGCTCGAAATGGCGCTGACGCTTGAGGTAGCGCTGATGCTTGAACCGGCGCTGACAGGTGAGGCGGCGCCGGCCCTTGTTGCGGCGCCGACCCTCGAAGTGGCGCTGACGCCTGAGGTAGCGCCGAGGCTTGAATCCGCGCTGACAGGTGAGGCGGCGCCGACCCTTGTTGTGGCGCCGACGCTCGAAGTGGCGCCGACGCTCGAAGTGGCGCCGACCCTTGTCCCGGCGTCGACGCTCGAAATGGCACTGACGCTCGAGGTAGCGCTGATGCTTGAACCGGCGCTGACAGGTGAGGCGGCGCCGACCCTTGTTGCGGCGCCGACGCTCGAAGTGGCGCTGACGCCTGAGGTAGCGCCGAGGCTTGAATCCGTGCTGACAGGTGAGGCGGCGCCGACTCTTGTTGTGGCGCCGACGCTCGAAGTGGCACCGACGCTCGAAGTGGCGCCGACCCTTGTTGCGGCGCCGACGCTCAAAGTGGCGCTGACGCTCGAAATGGCGCTGACGCCTGAGGTAGCGCTGAGGCTTGAATCCGCGCTGACAGGTGAGGCGGCGCCGACCCTTGTTGCGGGGCCGACCCTTGTTGTGGCGCCGACGCTCGAAGTGGCGCCGACCCTTGTCCCGGCGGCGACGCTCGAAGTGGCGCTGACGCTCGAAATGGCGCTGACGCTTGAGGTGGCGCCGACACTCGAAGTGGCGTTGACGCCCGAGGTAGCGCTGACCCTTGCGGTGGCGTAGGGACTCGCCGCGGTGCTGAAACTTGCGGTGGCTTTTGGACTTCTGGGTGGCCTCGCGGGTACCTCTCGGATGTTATTTAATAAAAAAAGCATATTTATTTTATTTTGCTTTTTTTTCTGCTTATAACACCCTTCTACATTAGCCCCTCGTGCAAAGATTTTTTGGTTGGGTAGACTAAAAAAACTTTGTACGCTATAAATCTGGTTTCAACAATTATATATATATATGTATATATATATATATATATTTTTTTTTTCTGAGGGATCCTAGGATCATTAAATTCTGTGTCCCTCTATCCGAGGTATTTAATTTTTTGAGAACCCACGCGTCAGTGTGGGAACTGTCACCCCATCATTTGGAAAAAAAATCATCAACTTTTGGCCTTCCTGCACGTTTTTCCGTTTTGGTGAAAAAAACATAAGCCCCTTATCTTGGAGTCCTTCATCTTCTTCAACCAAACATAAGCATCTTTGGATTTGTAGTGAGAGAAAGTGAGAGAGGGATTCTTTTAAAACCCCATAGCCACCCATCTCCTTTTTTTCTTTCTAAGCTTGCCCACTTTCATACCCTCTCATCCATGGAGCCTAAACCAAACGATACCCCTTCCAATGTTGGTGCTTCCAGCGCACCCATGGTTTTAGGCTATGCGCCTTCTGCATCGTGCATTTCAAACACCCCTATGCCCGGAACTGCTGGCGCCGGCGACACTAGGTCCTCTCCGACCGGTGGCGTCGATTTGTCATCCGCCACACTTGCCTCCTCGCGTTTTGAGCCGAGATCCCTCGCGGGTTCCTCCCCTTCTCAATTGGCATATACCGGTTTTCATCTGGGTTCATCTGTGATGAGGGGCCTCTCGACCAATGCTTTGCTGACGGCGGAGAGTGTCTCGCCTGCTTTCGGTATGCGCGAGGAAGAAGGGGTCTCGCCCGATTTGGGCGCGGGTCTGAGTTTTTTAGTTGAACACGGGGTCTCGTCCAATCTGCTCGCGGAACAAAGGGCTTCATCCGATCCGCGCGAGGAACCAATGGTCTCGTCTGATCTGCGCGAGGGACAGAGGGTCTCGCCCAATCTGGGCGCGGAACACATGGTCTCGTCCGCTCTGCTCGAGGGACAGGGGGTCTCGCCCACTCTGGGCGCGGATATGAATTTTTCGGTTGAGCAAGGGGTCTCGTACGGTCTACGCGAGGGACAGAGGGTCTCGCCCAATCTGGGCGCGGATATGAACAATAGTTCCTCGCTAGTAGCTCCTTCACACGGGGGTCTCTCGCCCGCTATTTCCGCTTATGAAGGCCTCTCGCCTTTGACGAGTTTTCGTGTAGGTTCCTTGCTTGATGATGCGCCTTCTATGGTTATCTCGACGCATGTTGGCAGCGTCTCTACGCGCATTCCGTCATTGGCGTCTGGTGGCGTCTTGCCCGTGGGGGTCTCGGCACACGTTAATTTTGTCAGTGGGGGTATCTCGAACTTGGGGGTTTCGACGCCCGTATTTTTTTCTGAAGAGGGGGTCTCGCCCCATGACGGTATAGTGACCTCTTGTCAGCAGTTGGGGGTCTCGCGACCTGGCCTCACCTCTACGGGTCTCTCATTCGTGGAAGGGGGTGTCTCGACATTTCGTCACCTCAGGGGTTCCGTGACCCAGGGTGTCTCGACGACTATTGGTGTTACGGAGAGCATGCCACTGCCCAGGGGCTCTTCCTATGATTATGATGGGGTTTCTGCCTCCCCCTCTTCTTTTACGAGAGGGGGCCCCCAGAGTCCTTCGCTCGGAATCTCCACTGGGGTGAGTTCTTTTCTTGAGCCACTGGCTCTGGGTGGTTCCTCAGCTACGCCTACTTCCTCTCAGGCATGGAAGGATTATATGCACATTCGTCAAGGGCGGGACTTCGGTATTTATCGCCGTGCTCCCTTTTTTGGTCCTGCTGACAGTTTCATGACTTCACTTTCCGACTTTGGGGAAAAAATTTCGGGTGTTTTTCTCGATCGGTCTCATGTGGGGTTAACTGAGTCTGCTGATCTTCCTATTATTTCTCCGGATTCGATTCTCCGAATCCGAGTTGACCGAGGCGACTTTCCCTATTCCAACGTTGAGGTTAAAACCCCCGGAGGACCCACAGAGGAGTGGGCCAGTTGGGTTGACTATGTTCTGAGCGTTCCTGATTACGTGGCTATTCTCAGGGAGGTGGGGCTTTTCACCGCCGTCAGCAGTCTGAAGTCCTGCACCCTCTTCAAACACGGTACTTCGCTCAATCTCTTGTTATCCCGGTGGAGCATGGAGTCTCACACCTTTGTCACGGGCTGGGGGGAATTTACTGTTACTCTCGAAGATATATGTGAGTTGTACGCCCTTCCTTTCTTTGGGCAACAGGTCTTTACTGATGACTGCGAGGACTCCCTAGAGCAGGAGTTGGTGGGGGAGTTACGGTCATCTCTCGGGGAGTGCTCGAGATATGTGGCCATAAATGTAACGGGTCATTCCAAGCATTCCTTTGCCAAATGGCAAAGATATTGGTTCAGAGACTTTGAGCAGTTGCCAAAGGGGGAGACTTCTCGTGCAGCGCCCAGATCCCAGGATGGTCCTAAGCTTCACTCTCCTGCACATTTAGCCGCTTTCCTTGTTACGTTCCTGACTCGGTTCCTTCTTCCAGGTAAGCCTGAAGACTGTCCCCGCGAACTTCTTTTTAGGTTGGCTGTGCGATTGTCTCGCGGTAGACCAGTACCCATAGCTGCCCTGACCTTGGGTTCTCTTTACACCTGGATAGACCGAGCACACATAGATGTAGAGAGGTCCTGCGGTCGGTATGATGTTGCTAATCATGTCAACGGCCCTTTCTTGATGGCCTTTTTGTTTGAGCATTTCCCCCACTTTACTTCAGGGGCTCACGCTTGTCATAGCGACGCTGCGAGGCTTCTTCGGTGGCATAAGAAAACTCCCAAGCAGTCTTTGGGAATGTTGATTGATGATATCGAGGAATTTCAGTTTCGGCCTTATACCAAGCGCCCAGGGGGTACTTTCAGCTGGCTTTCTTTCCCTGGTGATGGCGGAACCTTCTATTGTCCTTCCGCAGTGGGGTCAGTTTCCACGTGTCCCCATATTAATGTGATGACGATGCTCTTACCATGTCACCTTCCTTCTTGGACCGAGTTAGGTCCCCGTGCTGAATTTTACCATTCCGAGAAGGCAAGACGACAGTTTGGTTATGATCAGGGTGTCCACACTCCTCCTCTTCCTACCTACAGCAGTCATTCTGAGGCATTCTCCGAGGCTTGCGCGAGCTTTACTCTTCAGGGGTTATTCCGCAGGGTCAGTGGTTTGGGTGGTCTCTATGTGCCTACCAGTGATTATCAGCCTTCATTCACTTCATCCTGGTTCCTTCTTTGGCAGCAGCAGGTTCGTCTTATTCAAGAATGTGTAGTTGGCCCTCCTCATGAGACTAACCCCATTAAATATACCAGAGCTCAGTTTTTGGTCAGGCGAACGCAGAAAGAGCCTTGGTTTCTCAGTACCACCTCTACGCCACCCTTGGAGCAGGCCATCCCTATTTTAGTGAAACCTCTCTTTGACGAGTCACTTCCGCCTCCGTCGACTGAGCTTCCCCCTGTGAAGTCTAAAAGCCAACCAAAAAGCAAAGGGAAGGCGGGCACCTCTACTACTAGCAAAAGGAAGCATCCTGACACCGATGTTTCCAATTTTGTTCCTGCTACTACTGCTTCTCCTCCTTCTTCTCCTGTGAGGACCCGGGCTGCGAAGAAAAAGAAAGGAAGTAGCGCTGGCATAGCTGCTTCCTCTACGGTGGACCAAGGTTACTCCTCACCGAGCCTTACTTCTCAGGAGACGCGGGTCGCGTCCATTCCTATTGCAGAAGGTACTATATCACAGCCTCCTTTACTTAGTGGAACCAGTTCTCGCGGAGTTCTTTCATCTCCCTCCCCTTCATTGGAAGAGGAACTAGTTGATTATGGAAGCACCCCTTCCTATGACGACCATAGTTCTTCTTCGGGTGATATGGGCGGCCTAGGTTTCCATAGCGAAAGCACTACTGACACTTATACTTTGTTATCAGTCTCCAGAGAGTCTTCTAGCGATGATGAGGCCTCCCGTTCTCCTGGGGGGGTCAGCCCCACCCATCTCCCTTATAGCCAGACTACGCGCCCCGTTACTGTAAGCGTTCTCCCTTCACTTGTCCATATATATTTTTTGCATACGATTTTCTTTCTTCCCTTCATCATATATATGTATATATTTTTATTTAAATCATTCTGTTATATTTGTGCAGGCCACTTCCATCGAGGCAGGTGGTTCTCCTCTTCCCCCACTACGACCGACGCCCTTTCAGCGGGAGAGGAACTCCATGCTCATTTCCTCCCGGGGATTGTTTAGAGAGGTTTTCTGTTTCCTCAATTCATTTAACATCTGTTGTAATTTATTCATCTCCTAACTGCCTTTTGGTTGCGTATACTGTCGCTTCCTCGCAGCTTTCGTCCGTGCATTTTACCGTCACTCGGACCACTCCTGTGGCTTCCCCTTCTCCTCAGGTATGCCTCGTTATTTTCAAAACTTTCATTGCTTCATTTCCTTTTGTATTCCTTCTTCTCTTTTTTTTTATTTACCCATTTATCATGCGTAGAGAGCTGTGTCTTCGGGCGTTGCCACATTGTCCTCTCTTGTCTCGGCGGTGGGTGTTTCTGCAGCTGAGCCCCTGGAGGCCTCTTCATCTGAGGTAGTAATTATTTTTTTTGAATATTCGTTTCCTCTCCGCAGGAGTCTTAATGTCTCTTGGACTTTCTTCTCAGGAAGGGGCTCCTCCCTTAGCTGGCGTTATCGCCCCGAGTTTATCCTCTTCGGGGAGGATTTCCATCCCTAGGGTCCGCGTATCTATGGACGGCAGACCTTTGGTTCAGGCGATTTCTCGGGGCCCCATATTTACCGTGGCCTCAACCAGTGAGCCCACACTTCAGGTCAGTCTTTTCTGTCAAAGGAATGGGATCTCCTTTTCCTCGAACATGCAATAAACAACATATTTTCATTCCTTGCAGGCTATCAGTACGGCCCATACTGCGCCGACTGTCCTTTTTCGTGCTTCCCCCTTGGATGGGGTTCAGGTATTCTTTTATTTTCTTAGTTCTATTTTCTTATCTGTCCAGCCTGCATATATCGTATCCCTCTTTTACTTTGTCGCAGTTATCTCTGGGAGCTGTTTCGAGTGCGGTTCCTGCTACTGCTATTTCAGCAGCCCCTATATACGAGCTGGTTTGTCCTGTTGTTGCGCCTCCTCAGGTAGCTATCTCTACGGTGCCTGAGGTTGAGGTAGCTTCTTCGGAAGTATTGGTTACCGAGGCAACCTCTTCTGGAGCATCAATCAGTGTTGTTGCCCCTACGGGGGCCCCTGCTCCTCCTTCTATGACCGTTGCGGAGGGCATTGTTCAGGTACCGTGTATAAGACTGGCATACCCCCTCTTTTTACTATTCCCCCTTTCTTTTCTTCTTGCGTATACTGTGCAAGCATTCCTACAATACTCTTGTCTCATTGTTTCCAGGTGTGTGAGGATACTCCGGTGACTGTGGAGTCTGGCGGCGGGGCAGCTGTGAGAGAGGTACTAGACTGGCGTACCCCCTCTTTTACTATTCCCCTTTTCTTTTCTTCTTGCGTATACTGTGCAAGCATTCCTATAACACCCTTGTCTCATTGTTTCCAGGTGTGTGAGGATACTCCGGTGACTGTGGAGTCTGGCGGCGGGGCAGCTGTGAGAGAGGTACTAGACTGGCGTACCCCCTCTTTTTACTATTCCCCTTTTCTTTTCTTCTTGCGTATACTGTGCAAGAATTCCTATAACACCCTTGTCTCATTGTTTCCAGGTGTGTGAGGATACTCCGGTGACTGTGGAGTCTGGCAGCGGGGCAGCTGTGAGAGAGGTACTAGACTGGCGTACCCCCTCTTTTTACTATTCCCCTTTTCTTTTCTTCTTGCGTATATTGTGCAAGCATTCCTATAACACCCTTGTCTCATTGTTTCCAGGTGTATGAGGATACTCCGATGACTGTGGAGACTGGTAGTGGGGCAGCTGTGAGAGAGGTACTAGACTGGCGTACCCCCTCTTTTTACTATTCCCCTTTTCTTTTCTTCTTGCGTATACTGTGCAAGCATTCCTATAACACCCTTGTCTCATTGTTTCCAGGTGTGTGAGGATACTCCGGTGACTGTGGAGTCTGGCAGCGGGGCAGTTGTGAGAGAGGTACTAGACTGGCGTACCCCCTCTTTTTACTATTCCCCTTTTCTTTTCTTCTTGCGTATACTGTGCAAGCATTCCTATAACACCCTTGTCTCATTGTTTCCAGGTGTATGAGGATACTCCGATGACTGTGGAGACTGGTAGTGGGGCAGCTGTGAGAGAGGTACTAGACTGGCGTACCCCCTCTTTTTACTATTCCCCTTTTCTTTTCTTCTTGCGTATACTGTGCAAGCATTCCTATAACACCCTTGTCTCATTGTTTCCAGGTGTATGAGGATACTCCGATGACTGTGGAGACTGGTAGTGGGGCAAGTGCGGAGGGAGATCACAGTTCTGAGTTCACTCCTTTAGTCGGTGATGCTGATTCTGGTGGGGAGTCTTCTTTTCTTCCCTCTGAGGCGGGGTCTCGCCACTCTGAGGGCGATGATGAAACAGAGGACGCTGCGACTATTTCTAGTAGGCTATGGCGTGAGGAGTTACCAGGCCGCTTCAGGGTACACGAGCGTCAGCTCTTGGATCTCATCTTGGAGCACCATCCCGAGACGTTTACTTCTCAGAGTATACTCCAGGTTGACAGTCTTACGGCCTTCAACCTGAGGGCTCTTGCCAGCCATGTTCATGAGTTCTTGGCTACCTCCCCTGCTAAGCTGACTAGCTCTTCTATCTTGCTATTCTTGGATGCTCTCCGCGACTTACAGCAGTTCTATCATTTTCGTTTGGATTGGCTTGACGCAGGGGTTCGCCCCTTCCTGAGTGTTCCTTTCCGGAAGATAGTGAGGTTTCACACGTCCCGGCAGTCCAGGGTTGAGCAACGACACGCTGAGGCTACGAGGATCCGGAATCAGATCGCCCTACTGCAGGTGAAGCTTGCCAGACTTGAGTCTGGCGATGAGGAGGATGATGCTAAATCCGTCCGGTTGGAGGAAGAGTTTCTGCGGGAGGCTGGTCCGTCATATGCTGGCGCCATCGCGCGCGATGATTTATTTTTTGTGGTTTCTAGCCGATAGGCTACTTCTTGCTTTGTAGTGCTCAGAATTCTATATGTACATCGCTTATCATTCATGTATGAGACACTTTTTTTGAACGCACCTCTTGTAACTGTGAGGTGTTGGCATGTGACTTTCTTGGGTTGCCCCTCTGTCTGTGGGGGTATTCCTACATATTACTGCTTATAGTCATAGAGGCTGGGTTGGGGAGGAGGGTGACCCCCTCCCCTTTCTGGAAGCCTGATTTTATCATAAAACTATATTAATTTATGTCTGGGGGACTTTGCTCAGTATACTTTCTCTTAGGATGGACTTACCTCCCAAGTGTAGTGAGCAAAGTTCCCGACCTCTCTTTTTTTTTTACTCTCTTCTAACTTAATAGGGAGCATATATGTATGTATAAATAAGTAAGCGAAATAAACGTCAAAATGATCAAAAACGTTGCTATTTCATTTCTTTTACTTTTGTCTATCGTTTACAGTGTAGTATTGCTTTAAAAAAAAAACAAAAAACTTTTCTGGTGTAGGAGCAATCCTTGACATCCGTTGCCGACATGCAAAATACAAACAAAACTTGTTAGTTGCTACTAAGCATAGTACCTCTTCAGCCACTTGCAGTTGATGGACTGGAGGCAATCACTCTCAGGTTCTGATATCTGGCAGTAACCCGACTTCCCCACTCCTCTGACAACAAAAGGGCCTTCCCAGTTAGGTTTGAATTTGGACGCCGACATGCTACGGAGATGGTGGGTTGATGCTCGTAGGACTAGATCTCCCACCTGGAATTCCCTAGGCTTAACCAAATTTTCATAGGCTCTGGACAGTTGCTGAGTGTAGACTTTGAAATTCTCTCTCGCCTTGTCCCTGTGCTCATCTAGTGCCTCCAGCTGCACATGCCTAGGATCTGGAATGAGCCCATTGCTAAGAGAAATTCTGGCCGAAGGTACCGCCAGTTCCACTGGTAGGACAGCTTCGGTCCCATACACTAGAGAGAAGGGAGTGAAACCTGTTGGCTTTCTCTTCGAAGTACGATAGGCCCATAACACCATAGGCAGCTTCTCATCCCATGCCCCCGGCATGTCTTCTAGCATCTTTTTCAGAATATTTATCAGGGTCTTATTAGTAGCTTCCGCCTGGCCATTGCCCTTGGGGTAGGATATGGTTGAGCTACTATGCACAATCTTATACTTGTCCGTGAGGAGGGCCATCTCTTTGCATACAAATTGCTTCCCATTATCCGTTAGGATCACTTTGGGTATACCAAACCTACATATGATATACTCTTTTATAAACTGGGTTACCACTTGGGCAGTGACCCTCCTTAAAGGGATGGCCTCCGCCCATTTGGTATACAATTCTGTAGCCACAATGATAAAGGTCTTGCCATGAGATGCTGGGGCGATCTTACCCACCAGGTCGAACGCCCATGTGTGGAAGGGATAGGGGGTTGCCAAGCTTTGTAGGCTGACGGAGGGAGCGTGCACCATATTTCCGTGCACCTGGCATGCTCTACACTTTTTCACGTATCCAATGGAGTCAGCCTCCATGGTCGGCCAATAGTATCCCAACGTCATCAGCTGATCATACAGCTTGGCGCCTCCCATGTGGGAGGGCTCATGAGCTTCTTTCAGCACCCTTTCCACTTCCTCTTTGGCTACGCACCTTAACGCCTTCTCATTATACCCTTTCCTATACAGCTCTCCTTTGACCAAGTAGAAACATGCTACCCTTTTTCTAAGGTAGATTTCATCCGCTCTCTCGGCGGGCAGCTCCCCATTCTTCAGATACGCTAGGTACGGCTGTCTCCAATCTTCGAAGGCTTCCACGAAGTTAGCTTCCGTCGGCTGGTCAAAATTAGCTTGGCACTTTAGACAGCTTTGTTGCAAGTGGGCCGCTTCTACGCTCATGGAGGGCCAAAAATACCCGCTTCGCTGCAGTCTTCTGTAAAGGGGGATATCTGTATCTCCACAGTGCCTCTGGTGCATTTCTATTAACCTCTCTTTGGCTTCCTGCTCCCCTACGCACCGTGCCAGAAACCCTCCGGGACTCTTGAAATAGAGAGTTCCCTGCAGCACATGATAGTTGGCTAACTCCAAAATTTTCATTGCCCCTTCTCTGGTTTCCAGTTGCCTCTCCACCAGACGCCTCCAGTCTTCCGGCTCGTCACTTGGGAATAGGGACTTTACGGTAGTAGGCACTGTTCTCCGCCTAACGGTGATGGTTGCTTCTGACTCCTCCATGTCCAACTTTTGTGCTATGGTGGCGAGCGCGTCAGGGTGCCTGTTCATCGTTCGCGCTTGTCTCTCCACAGTTACTTCTAAGAATTGTCTCAGCAGTCGTTGGATGATGTGTCTGTACGGCGCTAAGTTGGCATGTTTAAGGGAAAACTCTCCATTGACCTGCCTTACTACCAGATTGGAGTCTCCTCGTATACATAGTACCCTGATCCCTCTTCTGAGCGCTTCCAACATCCCTAGAATGAGGGCTTCGTACTCAGCTTCATTATTTGAGCATTTAAAATCTAACTTGAAAGAGAGGGTAATCTTCTCCTTCCCATCTGACAGTATGACGCCAGCCCCACCTGTTCCTTGTGCACTAGAACCATCAAATTCCATAAACCACTTCTTCACCTCCTCCGCCATGCATGCTTGGAAACTTTCTCCGGGTAGCTCTTCACTAGGTGGTTCGAAAACCCCACTCGGGAAGTGGGCCAGCAGATCTGCTACCGCCTGGCTCTTGATGGCTTTAGGTACTACGCACTTTAGATCATACTCTGACAAAATCAAAAACCACCTTGCTGCTCGTCCCACGAGTATAGTCCGCGCGAGGAGGTACTTGATGGGATCACACTTAGTGATTATGTGAATGGTGAAGGCTAAAAGGTAGTGTCTCAACTTCTGGGCTACAAATACCAGCGCCAGGCAGTGCCTCTCAACGCTGGTGTATCTCGATTCTGTCCCGGATATTACTCTTGATAGGTAGTAAACCGGCCTTTCCATTCCTTCCTTCTCTTGCGCCAAGAGGGCCCCTATCGACCTCTCTGTAGAAGTGAGGTAGAGCAGCAGTGGCGCTCCGGCTTCGGGGGGAATCATCGTGGACGGAGAGGCTAGGATTTCTTTAATCTTTCTGAACGCACTCTCTTGCCTCTCTCCCCAAACCCACTTGGCTTTGTCTTTTAGTAGAGGCGCGAACGGATGAGTTACTTCTGCCAACGCAGGTATAAACCTCCGCAGGTAAGATACCTTTCCCAGGAAGCTCTTAAGTTGTCTCTGACTCTTGGGCGGTGGCATCATCACAATGGCTTTCATCTTCTCTGCATCCACTTGCACCCCTTGTCTATTTACCACAAAACCTAAGAATTTCCCTGCAGTAACCCCAAAGGCACACTTTGAGGGGTTCATTCTCATCTTATACCGACGACACCTCTCGAATACTCTCCTAAGATCTTGAATGTGCTTGCTTTCTTTCCTAGACTTCACCACCAAATCATCCACATAGAATTCTAGTATGTCATGAAATAAGTCGTGAAAGATTGCCATCATGGTCCGCTGGTATGTGGCCCCAGCGTTCTTCAATCCGAAGGGCATGACTGTATAGTGAAAGTTCCCTAACGGCGTGCGGAAGGCAGTCTTCTCTGCGTCGGCGAGGTCCATCTTAATCTGGTTATATCCAACATACCCGTCCATGAAGCTATACATCTCATGTCCCGCGGTGGAATCCACTAAGCTGTCTATGCTGGGTAGTGGGAATTCATCCTTAGGACACGCCCTATTCAAGTCGCGAAAGTCTACACAGATTCTGATTTGGGTCTTATCTTTCTTTGCCACTGGCACTATGCTGGACAGCCATATGGGGTGCTGAATAGGCTTGATGAACCCTGCCGCTAATAATTTCTCCACCTCAGCCTTTATTTTTAAATCAAGGTCTGCTTTATATGTGCGTGTGGCTTGCCTTACCGGAAGGGCGTTGGGAAGGATGTTCAATCTATGAGAGCTCACTTCTGCGTCTATTCCCGGCATCTCCGTGTACTTCCAAGCAAATACATCAGTGAACTCCTTAAGTAGCTCAATGAGCTCTTCCCTCTGCTTCGGTTCCAGGCACTTGGAAATTAGGATGGGTCTACTCTCGCCCTCTTCCGACCCCAACTTGATTTCCTCTAACTCCTGCAGCTGCTCTCTGGGTCCGTCTTGCATGCACTCCGGCGCCTCTTCTGGTTCTTCCACATGCTCAACAATATGGGATTCATCAACAATAAAACACTCGGGCGCCGGGTCGATGCTCTCGTCCCAGAACATCGCCCGCGCAGACCGTTATAAACGGTAAATGACTTTTCCATTGGGCAAAACCACTTTCTTGCAAGTTCGAGGAGGCCTAGCTATCTCCTCTACCTTCCTCTTGCCTTTTTCTATGTGGGGAATTATTCTTTCCCCTAGACGATCATGGACGGATTTTTTCTGCGGGACCCTTCCCTCAGCTATCTCGCTTCCTGCTAGCTTTCTCGTAGAGACCTTTCTTTCCTCGTCCAACTCGGTGTAAAAGGCGGCATCTACCAGGTGGGCCTCCTCAACTGCGAAGGGTCTCTGCGTGGCCTTGATCACTATCTCTGCACCTCTAATATTTGCCTTCGCGCACTGATGGTAGGTGGAAGGCACTACGCCATGAGTGTGCATCCACACCCTTCCAATGAGTAATTGGTAGCTGGTGTCAGCGTTAATAACATGAAATTTGATGTGGGAGGTGAAATTTCCCAACTTAATTCCCACATTCACATATCCGATTGACTGCATTCCGGCGTTGTCGAATCCGGAGATTACTAGCGGTACCGGGACCACCTTCTCCTGGTCAATTCCCGTTTCATATAACGTACTGATGGGCATAATGTTAATGGATGCTCCTCCATCCATCAACGCCCTAGGAAACGAGACTCCATTAATTATGGCTGTGACGTATAACGGGCGATTGTGGAAGTAAGGCACTGCCCTATCCGCTTCTGAAAACACCACTTCAGAGGTATACTTCTTAATCATCCTTCCCATTGGCCCCTGCCAATTTAGCGAAGGGTCTCCATGCTGCTGCACCGCCTCCAAGACTTTCCTCGTGATGGACACCCTCGTGTCGTACTTCACCCCTATCTGGTCGAAAAACCACTTGAACTTGGGGCTCCTTGCTATGGCCTCACATTCAGAATCTAAGTCTACCTCGTACGTCTGGGCACTGCAAACATACTCCGCTTCAGAGGTCCCTCCCTCGTCTAGAGCGAGGATGACGTCTACCTCGCCTTCTGAGAGACCGACTTCCTCAGCTTCCCCGCTCCCGCTTTCATACTCCGGAGTGAAGAACCACTCCTCTTGCTTTCTTTCCAGCTGAAGTCTGCTTAGTGACAGATTTTCTAACTCCTCGCATAACTGCTCGCCGTCCTCCCGTTTCGTAAGACTTCTCGCAGCTTCTTCATCATAGGCAACTACCATGTTGGCAGTTCCAAAATGATGCGTAGGGAGGGGGTTCTCGTTAACGTCCACGGGGGGTATCTGCAAGGTACCTCTGGCCATCTGCTCACCAATGATCCTTCTCAAGTAGTAACAATCTTTGGTAGAGTGCTGCACTCGTTGGTGCAATTCGCAGTACTTCGGGTTGGCCTTGTCAGCTGCAGTGGGGGTCTCTACTTTTAGGTTGGGGGGTCCTGTTACACCTTCTCGCACCAGGGTGCGGTAACAATCCATGGCCTCCGCTACGCTGCACGGTAGTGGCGGCGGGACATCCTCCCCGAACTTTCTCTTGTTGCCGGGACTGTCAGTCCTGGCCCCGGGACCTCCCTTCTTCCCTTTGTTACTCCCGTCCACATAGTTAACCGCCTGCCTCCTCGTAACTTGAAACCTCCCGGGAGTCGGTGGAACTTGTGTCCTCCAACCCGGGGTTCTCGGTTTGATTATCATAGCGATATTGCTGGCAGCCCTGGTGAATTCTCTGAAAGTCCCATCTCTAGTTTCGTTGATCAAATGCAGCTTGTACTCTTCCGAGAGTCCTTCCACACATATTTGTAGCAACCTGGCCTCCGCCACGTCCTCGTGAACATCTAAGGCCCTCTCGCGAAATCGCTTGATGTAGTGCATCAATTCCTCGGAATGTTGCACCCAATCAAAGATTTTGCTTCGTTGAACATTGTCACTGATGCTCTTTCGTTGTCGTCTTGGACCACAAGTTGAAGTAAGTACCTTACGTTTATTTGTATAATGTGTAAGTGAAGGTATGTGTATGATGAGTTATTTAAATTTAAAATCATAGATCATTAATTTATTTTTTTTACCTTATTGTTTAATTTCCATTTGAGGAACTACAATTTAAGCATGTTCCATTTTCATTAGAAAACAGTGAGTTTCTTGTTGCAAACACTGCAAGCGTCATACCATAGGTTTTCTTTGATTCTGACCTCCATAATCATGGTAACGAAAGAACATAAAAGATTCTGTGGAATGTGAAAATATTTTTATGTTACGTTATGGTAATGAAAATGTTAGACATGTAAAGGTGATTCATAGTAAATTAAGTATTACCTCCTTTGTTGATGCAACTCCATTTATAATATCACGAATAGAAACCTTGTCTGCATTCATGATTATTTTTTGTGGCGGCGAACTAAATTTCTTGAAATTTGGGGATGTTAATGAGCTCTTCAACCTACAGGTGTCAAGATATTTATGTAATGTAGAAACTAAAGTGTTTGTGAAAAGAAAATCAAAGCATTGTTATAATTCGGTAGCCTGTATGATATCAGGGTTAATCTGAATTGTAGTATTTGATACGCTACTTAAGCTATATTCGCATGTTAAGAATAAATTGATGAAATTGGAATTAGTAGGACCTAAATTCGTTATTGCTTGAAGTGCAAAAAAATATTTTACCTTCGTAAGATGAAAGTTTAGCTTGAGAAACAACTATTCAAGGGTATTCGACTGATAAGCTACTTAATTGCTATCCTTCATTCTCTAAGTCTCCCCATAAAGTAAAATTCATTGATTGGAATTTGTGATAAGTAATAAATTATAACATGAAATAGTATATTAAGCAATGTGAAATAAATTTACATACATAAAAGTATATTTGAATATAATGAAAAGTTAAATTTTAGGATTCATACTTTGTATGTCGGAGAGTTATATCGCGTAAAATCACTTTTGTCGAATTGGATGCTTTTGTAATGGTCCTCATTAGTTTCACATTTATGACAAAAGTTATCACATCTTTATGTTTGAGAATTAAAAATAAGATAAAATAATGAGTTTTTATAAATGTATGAGCAAAATTTTTGTACTAATAATTATCATAGGTTTTTCTCTTCATCTTTCCGTGAGAGTAGATCTTCAAAGGAGATGAATTTATAGAACGTTGACGGGAATATGAAATAATGATCTCGTTCAACGACCTCAATGTGTTTATTTAAGGACAACTCGATTTTGTCGTGAACGGTTGAGTAAGCATCATTAACGTTCTTTACCATACCATTAGTGAGGGAATATTATTTATGACTTTCAAGAAGACCTTCTAGTCGATATTTTCGTGAATGGTTGAGTAAACATCATTAACGCCCTTTACCATACCATTAGTGAGGGAATATTATTTCTGACTTTCAAGAAGACCTTATAGTCTTTTAATAGGGACAAACTCCTAGTGCGCAAGGTGTAAAATGTGAATTGTTTACTATAAACGGTTATGCTTAACCCATGTGGTGGGTGAATAGAAGACCTTGACGCATACGTAAAACAACTGAATGATGAAAGGCTCTTTGGTCCTTAACAATTTTAGAAGCGGTTTGACATCTCACAGCTCAAGCTTTCAATGGTGGGATCGAAAACACCAGACCTACAATTAGGATCGACCATATTGCAGGTTCACCTAAGCAATTTCAAGGCCAATCAACCAACAAAGTAGCACCTACTTTACTCCCTTGTTTGTATGCCACTAATGCATTTATTTTTCTGTAATTTATTTCCTCGATCACAGTTCTAATTTAATGTAATTTGTACATTAAATTTATATTTCTTGCATTTTTGTCTACATACTTCTTTTATTTTTTGCCTTCAATTTTATGTTGTTTCATTTGCAATACTCAAAATGACACATAGTTTTACGGTGGTTAAGGACACGGAGGTGAATGTCTATTCTAGTTCATAAAACAATAATATTATAGCAGATCTTTTATTCTAAAATATTTAAGTAGAATAGTATCGTTAGGAAGGTCTATAACTTTATTCTGAAATATTAAAGTATAATAGTATCGCTATTATTTTGCCTATCATCCTATAACAGTTTCATGGCATATCAAATGAATGGCATTATAGACATGAATACGTAAGTTTAGGTTAAAAAACATAATGAAATGAGTTTGACGAAATAACTTGAGTCGTTCAAGATAAATTGTTTTAGAGGTCTAAAAGTGTAGATAGCGGTGACATAACAGAGCGAAACTTTAGCAACAATACTCGAATACTAAAAATATTCTCCAAACTAAAAATTGTAGAACGTATTATTTCACATTAACAGAACAAAAAAACGAACATTATTACCAAAAAAAATCTCAAAACTAAAAATTATAGAACGTATGATTTCACATACCTCCTAAACAAATGGAGAATTCCTTCAGTCGTCTCTGATTTAGAAGCTGATCTTGTACAACAAATAATGATAATAACCTATAAGATTTCAATTAACTTTTCATTAGGAAAGTTAAGAGATTTTAAAATTTTGTAACCTGTAGTAAGAATTCATTTTATATGAGTAGGCATATTAAAACCAAAAAAATAACTTGATTGTAGAATAAGAAACAATAAGAAGAAGGGATGTAATCTGAAATAATCTCTTGTTGTGTTTTTTAATGTATATAACTTTGGAGAAAATTATTGAATAACTAACTATATCAATTTAACAATACCAAAAAACGAACATTATTAGTAAAAAAAATCTCGAACAAAAAATTGTAGAACGTATGATTTCACATACCTGGTAAACAAATAGGGAATTCCTTCAGAAACGGAGCTTGTATAACCAATAATGATAATAACCTATAAGATTTCAATTAACAATTCATTAGGAAAGTTAAGAGATTATTGTACAAGAATTAATTTTATATGAGTAGGCATACTATAAAAAAAATCATAACAGAAGTGAGGAAAAATTCTATACAGAAGTAGGATTGTTTACCTTGACTTTTGAAGAAGTAACAATAAGAACAAAGGATGCAAGAAGGAACAATAACAACAAAGGATGCAATTTTAAATAAATAAACATATACAAAAACCCAGCACACCTCATATTGACCTTTGATTTTTCCAGGTGTCGTGCCATCTGACAAGATGAATGAACAAATGTTTAAGATTTCGTGTTCTCTTGAAAGATGAGAAAATTAATGAATCTTCTAGGTGTAACTTAAAAGATGAGAAGATGAATGAATGTTGTGAATGAATGTTGGGATGGAGATACGACTCCTCATTTGTAGGGCATGGATGTTTGATTGAGTGTGATAGGGGTATTAGGGGATGAATGTATTAGTAAGGTTATTTTAGGAATAAAACATTTAAGGATGATATTTTAGTCATTTGACAAGTGAAAAATAAGTTCCCTCTTTTTTAGTAGTAGTGATAAATGAATTTTTATAATTTTTACTTAAAACTAACATGTAGATTCGCGCGATACGTGGGCGAATGCAAAATAACGATAACACATGTTTAATAATTTAGATAGTTTAATCTTTAATATAACATGTTCTTTAATAACACGTTACTTGAAAAAATGATGATTATGTAGAGTATATTTGATAAACTAATATAACCTTTTTTTATATAAAAGTTCGTACGGATTAAAACAAAATAATTTTATTAAAGAAATAAGAAATTACGATATAAAAAATTTGTCTTCTTGTAGAGAAATAACAATTGTATTAAATTATTATTTTGAGCTATTAACTGTTTTTTGGAGCATATTCATTCACCTAATAAACCATTAAAATTAGTGTTGTGGATTAAACAAAAGGAAATAAGTATTTATGAAATTGAGTTTTTACCTTGGGGAAATACACAATAAAAAATAATTAAATCAACAAACTTGAAATATGTGATGTTTCAAGTTTATTGATTTATGTCTTAAATGAGTATTTAGGTTTTTTAAGTTATTATTCCAAGTGATTCTAAAAGAATTTAATGATAGAAGTTAACATGAATAGAATTCTAATTGTAGGGAAAAAGGAGAAACATGGAGAGAGACCATCTTGATATTCATAATTTGTGCCAAGAAAATCCAGTCCAATACAAATCAAACTATTTCTATATATATATTCACATATTCCTATCTTTGTATGTTAGTCTTGGTACTAAAGCAAACATATAGGAAAGTATGGTGTGTTTGTAGTGTGCGTGAGGGGGGAGAGAGAGAGAGAGAAAGAGAAATAAGAACATACCGAAAAATTATGCAGTGTTGGGTGATACGCACATAAAGTTGATAGAGATTGTTAGAAGAATGCAATAAACCATATGAATTTAAGAAAGTAAATAAGATTAAATAAACAAATTAATTCACATTAAACAAACCCAAATCCATACATCAACACTTATAAACACACAAATAGGATGGTTAGTTGGAAAGTAAACTTTTTTTACTTCGGTATGATCAAATAATGAAATGGATTGTGAAAAGGACAAAAAGAACGGAAGAGATAAAACATATCTTCCTTATCATTCTTCCTCTTCTTGATTTCTATGGGTTTTTGAACCACCAACTGTTTAAAAAAAGAACGACCCAGATCAGTTTCCCAACCAAGTAAGACTACCCATGAAGCTTTTTATCATATATTTGATAACAAATGTTTGTTTTTTGGTTGATTTGGCGAACACCCAATTTAAAATACTAGTAAATAAATATGTTTTTTCTTTAAGGTGCTTTTTTGACTTTTCGATTGATTTGGAGATGAGGGGACAAACCTAGTTACATATTGGAGCCGATTATCTAATTTTGAGAATATCTTTTTGAAGATTCTTGTTGTTAGCGAATTCATGAACCGATTGAGTATATAAAAAGGAAAATAAAAAGGGATGAATGTACACGTGTAACTATATGTGGTGATATTAAAATAGAGATACCATTAACTTATACTCAATAGCAACATTTATGAAGTGTATACGTGTCGTCGTATGGTCGCGACAAATGTCGACGTTGTGTTGTGATGTCAATTATATATATATATATATATAAACTTTTGTTGGGTTATGTTTCTTCTCTTTTATTTTTAGTTAGGTGTCATTGATTCTTGTATAACCATTTGATGTTATTTCTCATGACAGTTATTAGTATCTATTGAAGGCAACGTTTGACAGTTGGTTGGAAATTTCAAAAGGACATTTCTGCCCTCTAAACTATTATCACCATTATAATTAAATCAAATCAGTAATAGAATGTGAACACTTCCAAAGACATGAAAAACTTATACCGCCATTGATGTAATCAGCTCTAGAGAAGGTATCCAAAAACAAAGCATTCGAAGTAGATTGTGAACCAATATTAACATAGGTATTCTTCATTTTCTTGTCAAAATTTAGGGTTTTCCTTTGATATAGGGCTTTATCAACCTTTTGTTAGGGGTTGGTCAACATAGCATATTTCCAGACTTCTTTAAAATGTGTTTATTTTTTATATTTTATAATCAATTGCAGGTATCGCTTTGCTTAGATTAAGGGATTTTGTCTTCCACTGTAATCGGATTTAGAAAAGGAATAGGAAATATAAAGGGGGCAAAAGGTTTATCTTGAGAGGTGTGAATGGGCACGAGTTATGCCATTTAGATGTAGTGAAAGATATTGAGGAGAGTACAAGTAAAAATGGGTGAATTATTAAATGGTTAAGGGATGGATGCCGTTGCACTATTGATAGTTATGCTCAACTAATGGAGATGTGAGACAATATTGAAGAATATAAAAGAGAATATAGTATTATTTAGAACAACCCAATGGTTTCACACGAAACCTAATGGTACCATATATGGTACCACCAAGTCAATGTAAATATGTGAGCTCAATTCAGTATAACAATGGGGTGTTAACTGATATATAAATGCAGAAGGAGATGAGGCAAAAAGAAGAAAGACAACAATATAAGTGGTTCAGCCTATCTTGGCCTACTTCACTGTGTGTGTGTGAGTGAATTTCACTAAGAAATGGCTCCAATGGCTTTAGATACAGATCACTCAGCTTTCTTTATCTATGTTGTCATTTCAACAGAGTTTCAGTAGGGTTTCGAATTAAGAGTCATTCTCAAGGTAAAAGAACACTACACCAAAACGCAGTTTTAGTAACACATAAATTTATTGATTAGTAACACTAGTATACTGTTACAATTACTAATAGTATTTTAGTGTTACTAATAAGCTTTATCATGTCAAATAATAAAGTGAAAATCTATTTTAATATTACATATCACAAAATAGGGGTGGGAGACTTCCCTCGCAAAGAAAGGCCAAATACGTTTTCTCACAAAATGGGAGCTGCCAATACGTTTTCTCCATTCTCCGAAATAGGAGCGGTTTTCGTCGAGACCTCTTCTAGCGATTTTCGGTGAGCCTCTTCTAACGATTTCTGCCAGGTACCATCCTTCTTTTGGTTGTTTCGTTATGGATGTATACATAAACGGAGATGAATTTTTCATTTGTCTCTCCTTCTTTTGGTTATTTCGTCACGGATGTATACATAAACGGAGATGAAGTTTAGTTACGGATGTATACATAAACGTCATCTATGGGTTGTTTTTTTACCTCTTTTCTTATTCTTTGACAATTGATTTCTTTTAATTTGACGATTTGTGTTGTTTTTACGCATTAACTCAACATATAAAAGGCTAAAATCAAACTGAAATTAAACTAGAATTTTCTCATTTATTACGCGACTGTTTAATGGGGATTCAAAGACCATTTATGAAAATACAATCCTAAAATCCAATTCTTAACTTGATTTGTGGCCCTTATGCTAACTGTAAATATAATCTTAATTTCTCACTCGGACGATAAACATGTTGCTAAGTTTGATATTCTCAAACTCTTAACTTGAACCACCATTCGTACCATAGCATTATTTTTTTAAGCACTAGCTGATTTCAGGTTGGATGCTTAGGTTTTAAAACTTTTGTGGTTTGTTTTTTGTTGGCAAGGGTTTGTAGGTGCAATTAGGAATTGAATTGTGTTTTTAGGACAAATAGGACATTTTAAGTGAGAAAATCCAATGTCCACTGCATTTAGGTTGAATGTTTGGGTTTTAAAACTTTTGTGATTTATTTTTTATTAACAAGGGTTGTAGGTATAACTAGGCATCGAATTGTGTTTTTAGGACAAGTGTGAAAATCCAATGTCCATTGCATTTAGGTTGAATGTTTGGCTTTAAAACTTTTGTGGTTTGTTTTTTATTGGCAAGGGTTTGTAGGTGTAACTAGGCGTCGGATTGAGTTTTTAGGACAAATAGGACATTTTAAGTGAGAAAATCCAATGTCCATTGCATTTTCCTAAAATATAATTGTCCATGCACTAATGCTTTTAAGTTATTTTGTATTTATGTAGAGGGAAGACTTGCGTAGAGACTTATTTTAGGATTACTAACGCTACTATATTATTACTATACGATTACTTATTTTTAGTTATCAAAGCTACTATACCATTTCGGTAAGTGTATCATGTAAGTCCAATGGTGCACACTATCCTTTTATATAAAACAATGATGTTTTTTTGGTAGTGCAAAATGTCCCAAATATTGAACAAATGATGGATGAGTGAGAGGAACATAATAAGTGAGGTATACGTAAATGGAGTAACATCTTTCCTTGATTTTGCAATTGCAAACAATAGACACCATCTCTCGACATTTCCATGTTCATGTGTTAAGTGTTGAAATAAGAAGCGGTTCAGTGCGTTAGATAACAGGAGTCATTTGATTCGGCATGGTATATATTCGACATATACTACATGGGTTTTACACGGTGAAACAAGATCCTCGAACTCCCCGAATTCCATTATAGAACCTATTGATTGTGAAGGACGTGTCGAAAATAATGAGAACATTGAGAATGAAAGGCTTTGAGACTTAGTTGATACGTGTTAAGGAGTGCACAAATAACATTGTGGAGAACCCAACCAGACAGAAAAATCGCATATTAATAATTAGAAGTATCAAGAGTACAATAGATTAGCGACTGAGAAATTGTACCCTTCATGTGATGGTCCTGAGACTACTCTATCTACAATTGTGGAATTGTATAATTTGAAGAATCATTTTGGTTGGTCAGGAAATAGCGTTACAGCTCTTTTATCAATTGTAAAAAGGTGGCTTTAGAAAGAAAATATTTTACCAAAAAAGTATACACAAATGAACAGAATGATGACAGACTTAGGGATGAAAGCAAACTACATTCATGCCTATGAGAATAATTGTATTTTGTACTGGAAAGAGAATGAAAACTTAACAGAATGCCCTTAGTGTGGGACACCAAGATATGTAGTGATAATGAGTAAAGGAAAAGGGGTTGCAAAGAACCGATGAAAGTATTGAGACATTTCCCTTTGATTCCAAGGTTAAGGAGATTATATATTATACCTTGGATAGCGCATGAAATGATGTGGTGCCATCGAGCAACAACTTAATGGGATAATCAATGACATCCATATGATTTAGCTCAGTGGAGAATGCTAAAAAATAGATGACTTAATTTTTCTAAAGAAGGGTGCAATATTTGGCTTGCAATATCTACAGATGGGTTCAATCCCCATGGTATACAATCAAGTAGTTATAGTTGTTGGCCAGTTATGGTTGCACCTTATAATGTGGGCCTATATTTGTGCTTGAAGCGTGAGTTTCAAATATTGTCTTTGTTGATTCCTGGGCCCAAGGCACCGGGTTAGATGAGTTGAAGCAATTATGGGAGGGAGTTCCAGCTTTTAACATGCACAAAATGGAACGATTTACTTTGAGAGATATGTTAATGTGGGGGATTCATGATTTCCCCGCATATAGAAATTTATCTGGATGTATAACACATGGCTACAAAGCATGCCCTATTTGTGGTGATGAAACACCATCACCCCGGTTGGTTAATAGCAGGAAAATAGTTTACACAAACTATTGTATGTTTCTTGATAGAGATCACCCATTTAGCAGTGGTAAAGGTTTGTGACTTAAATCACAAGAACTTAGATCTCCCGGTTCGAATTAATGGAGATGCAATTATGGAAAAGTTAAGCAAAATCAAGTATATACCTGATAAAGCCTCAAAAGTCCCTTTTAAGAAGCGTAAGTCTGATAATGCAAATGAAAGTGACAGTTATGTGGATAAAAGCGATACTGTTGAAGTTAAAGAATCATGGCATACAAAATCCATTTTTTTACTTGGAATACTAGCGACATCATTAAGTTCGACATGTCCTTGATGTGATGCACACAGAGAAGAACTTTGTAGAGCATTTAATAAACACAATTCATGGTGATAATAAAATAAAGGATACTGAAAAGGGCCGATTGGATATGAAGGACATGGTCATACGAAGCGGTCAGTGGCTTAAAGTTGATGTGCGCACGGGGAAAAATATAAAACCAATGGCACCATTTATCTTGGATAAAGAGGAAAATATACAATTTTGCCAAATTTTGAAAGACTTAAAGCTTCCTACCAGTTTTTCGTCTAACGTGAGCAATATTATAAGTTTTAATCCCCCGTCTCTGCACTCATTGAAGTCCCACGACTATCATGTCATAATGGAACACTTGTTACCCGTGTTGCTCTAACATGCCTTCCCGAAACATCGAGATTTGAGAAGAGTAGTCCAATAATTAAGTTTGTTTTTTAACATGTTGTTCTCCAAGATCCTCATTCGACAAGATATCCAAAGAGCCAAACACATGGTTGTTGAAGCATTCTGCGCGTTGGAGAAATATTTTCCAACAGCATTTTTCGATATTAGCATTCACCTCACTATGCATCTAGCAGATGAAGCCTTGGTTTGTGGACAAATAAACACTCATTGAATGTATCCGTTCGAAAGGTGATTTTTAGTATTTTAATAAAATAAATTATGCACAATTTAGGTTATCATTGGTTGTTATTAATTTTTAGTGATTTATACAAAAAGGACGATGAAAGATTTCAAGGGTATGACCAGTAATAAGCGATATGTTAAAGGTTCCATTGCAGAGTCCTATGTCGGCCAGTAATAAGCGGTATGTTAAAGGTTCCATTGCAGAGTCATATGTCGTAGACGGATCTGTTAGATATTTTATGGAGTACATGCCAAATTCGTTAGATGGAAATCTTAAATGCTCACGTGAAACCTTTTTAGAGGAGGATGAAGAGTTCTTTGATGAAGGGACTTTGCTTGGTGATAAGTCTATAACATTGGGACCAATATAATTCCAACAAATACGTCGATGGGTGTTATTTGGACTTAATGTCGATGGACTTGAGGATTACTATAGGTTAGAGTTCTTTCTTATATTATCAATTGAAATTTAATGAATATCTTGATTAATATTCACTTATATCAAAGGACATATTGTAGTGAGTATAAAGCATCATTAAAATTTGTGTCTCGTGCGAAAGGGATGGGGATTGAAATGACAGAAGTGGAGAAACAAAATTATTTTATTCCTTGGTTATCAGAAAAGGTGATTATATATATTCTAATATCTTAATGCCTTTTTTTCATTACCTCCTGAGGTAAAAATATATATTGACGTAATTATGATTTTTTTTTCATGGGACACAGTTGGTGAAAACAGGAGAGACAAAGACAAAAGAAACATTATGGCGATGAGTTCACGGGCCTCAATTCAAGGCTAAAACATACGAAAAGTATCATGTAAATGGTTTCATATTCTCTCCTAAGTATCATGACGATACAGTTGTTACACAGGATAGTGATGTTTGTTTGAAGGCATGGACGCAATTTCGAACTAGAAAAAGTGATAAGAACCTCACAAATACTTGGACTATGTGGTATGGAGTCATCAAACAAATAATTGAGCTAGACTATACCGCATTTAAGTAGGTGATCTTTTATTATGATTGGTGAGGCTGGAGGAAAAGACTAATGGTTGTAAACTTTGTCCTGACTCCAATTTAGTGATGGTAAATTTTGACAAGTTTAATAGCATTGACAATGAGTTTGATGACCCTGTTATTCTCGCATCCGAGGCTAATCAAGTATTTTATTCTAAATATCTTAAAAATTTTAATTGGTGTGTGGTTATACATTCACCGAAAAGATTGACAAGTAAAGTGGACGATTTAGAGATTCCAACATGCTTCCAGTTTATTCTTGAAGACCAACCACATTTAGAAAGTTGGCTGAAGAGCTACGATTCTATTTAGTTTATTTAGTATTTTCTTTTGAAAACTGTTTGTTTTGTCCTGTTGATAATATAATATTTTGTTGGTTATATGAAGCAGCTCCAGTAGTTTTTTCAGATTCATTTCGAAAACTGTTTGTTTTGAATTTTAGTTTACATGCATGTTATGATCTTTTGATATCTTGAATTTTTGTTTACATGCATGGTATGATCTTTTGATATCTTGAATTTTAGTTTCTATGTTTACGAGTATGATAATGATGTAAAAATGTGATAATCCAATACATATGAATTGTTGGCTTATGTAGTTATTCATGATAGAGATTGGCTCAAATACGGGTGTAAGTTACGGATGTAACTTACAGATGAAATAAATGACCCAAAACACATGTGCGTCTAACAAATACGATGATGCGTATCTCAACCAACTGTTCAGATTAAGCAGCAAGAATTGATTTAACACCTTGTTTTGATATATGTTTACTTTAACATACATGGTTGTATGAATCTTGGTTATGAATTTGGTTTCAAGAGTCAATTTTGACAGTTGGTTGTATGAATCTTGATATGAATTTAGTTTTAGCAATTGGTTATATGAATCTTGGTATGAATCTAGTTCTAATAGTTGGTTTAATGTATGTTAGTTACGAAATTACTTTTAACAGTTGTTAAACCAACTGTTCATATCATTTTGGTTTTAACATGTTTAACCATTTTATCAAATGCACACTGAACATTTATAAAATGTCTAAACAGTTGGTTTTTAATGACTTTGACATATAAGTTGGTTTTTAAAATGTCTGAACAGTTGGTATGAACAATTGGTTTTTAATGATTTTGAACAGTTGGTTTTTAAAATGTCTGAACATTTACAAAATAAGTTTCCTAGTCCAGAAATGTGCTAGTAAAACTATGACCTATGTTGAGCTCTCCAATAACATGTTCTTTGGGTAGCTTCCTGAATGTTTGATGCATTTCAATGACCTCACTATTTTGAACTTGGAAAATAATAATTTACCCGGTAACATGTTATGTGTAATTGTGGATGTATTATAGGAATTATTGTAGTTCTAAAAGTATGGGCTTTGGGAATGTAATAGTCTTTTCTTTATACTATGTAATTGACTTATATTTCTGTAATGACTTATCTCATATGATTCATTTGAAACTCATTTGTTGCTTTTATATTACTTGATTTCATTTGGTGTGATTGAAATGTAGTGACTGTAATGAATTCACTTATTAAGAAGGACCTCGAACTAACTTGATTTACACAAGACTCTTTCAAACAATAACATAAATCCAACCAACATTCTTTAAAAAAAAAAGTAGAATTTCAAACATTTTGACAGTTGGTTTATTTCAGACATTTTATAAATGTTCGGTGTACATTTTGAACCAAAATGCCAAAAGGTTTTGTCAATTGGAATATGCAAGGCCTTTAGAGAAACAAGACTAGTATTACTCTTGTCTGCGTCTCAAAAGTTCTATTAGAGAAACAAGACTGGTATTACTCTTATTCTTCTCCCACAAATAAGTAGTGCAATATGTTAAGATCCTTCATAGGCGTTTCAATACAAATGGGACGTGGCGTGTCACGATTGGTTAGTGTTGCTGGCATGGACTCACATCCATAAGGCAATAACCAATAACGACACAACACGTCACTAGTCATGAGTCGACTTATTGACTACTATAATGTTTGTTATTGGTCATTGTCCTTTATTTTGGCAGCATTGTTTTGTACATTATGGCTTTTAGTACTGAAGGAGGTTTGAAGTAACCATCATCAGAAAATGAGATGAAACAAACATTTATTCCTCTACAAGAAGAATTAGTCGATGGAGATTCGAACCAACCAACTTCGAGTATGAGTAAAAAGAAGCAAGCATAAAATGAAAAAAAGGCTAAACAATTGGAATGTATGACCCCGAATGGTAACATGATGATCACCGTTCTAGTTGATGTAAGTGTAGTTGGTCCGTGGAGTGGAAGGTGGAGTACTCATGTCGATTATTTTGTTAGATCTTATATACTAATTAATTATGAAGATTTGAGAGTTGTGCTAAAAAACTATAAAGATGACATTAGGAATGCTTTAATGGTTATATTTTCATATTAAAGATAAAAATGACTTAACCGTTGGTTATATGATATTCATTGTTTTATTATTTATTAATGTTAATTACAGGGGAAATTTTAGCTCGATCTCGAATCGGAGGTGGCTTTGATGGAGAAGAGGTTCCCATAAAAATTTAGAACGCACAAAAATAATATTATATGTTTTTTATCTACGGTTGGAATTATACCGGAAGGTGTTGACCATGATATATGCAGATCATTTTGTGAAAATGAAAGTAAAGCAACAAAAAAGACACAAAACATTAAAAATACAAAGAGTTGAACCAAATTAGAACATGCCCATACACTTGGGTGACGCACCTATGCTGCGATGGAATATGAAATGGTATGTATCATAAGAACTATAAATTCTTATCATCACTATTCACTACACCAAAATGGGTAAATCGGCTCCCTTTCAGCGGCTAGCCTTGTCACGGTCAACGACCATGACAAAAAAACACGTATTTTTTGTCACGGTCAATGACAGTGACAAAGACTTATCACGGTCATTGACCGTGACAAGTACAGTTGTCACGGGCTTGTCATGGTCAAGGATCGTGACACATCCGTGACAAATGTTATAGCAAAAAACCCTTTCCCCTCCTTTTTTTTCCCCACCGACTTCTTCCCTCCTTTTTTTCACTCTCTCTCTACGCTACTCTCCCCATCTCTCTCTCTCTCTCTCTCTCTCTCTCTCTCTCTCTCTCCTTACTTTCAGGTTAGTTTCTCTCTCTCTCTTCCATTTATATATGTGTGTGTGTGTGTATATATATGCGCGCGTGCGTGTGCGTGGTGAGGGGTGGGGGTGGGGCAGGGTGGGGGGAGGGGGCAGGGATGAGGGGTTGTTTTTGTGTGTGTGTGTGTGTGTGTGTGTGTGCGCGTGTGTGTGTGTAGTGGTGTGTGTGTGTGGGGTGGGGGAAGGGGGTGGGGAAGGGTGGGGGGGGGGGGGAGGGTAGGGGGTGGGGGGCTGCGTGTGTGTGTATGAATGTGCGCACGTGTGTGTGTGTGTGTGTATGTGCGCGTGTGTGTATATGTGTGTGTAATGTGCGTGTATGTGCGTGTTTGTGCGTAATGTCAATTGTAAACGAATTGATTGGTTATTAATTTTTTTAGTAAATTAATATACGATTGCCCCTCATTGTAAATTAGTAAATTAATATATGATTAATTATGAAAGTAGGATTGACCCTCATTGTAAATTAGTAAATTAATAATTGTAAAGTTTAATTGTTAGTTTAATTGATGAAAATAATTAATTGAGTAGATGAATTAGAAGGAGTACGGGATACACATTTGTTGTTGACATTGTTGTTAGATTATAGTGGATCGATGTTGGGTTGGTTAATTTTAAAAGTGGCATGACCACTGGATTATTGTCCATATGGGGGTGGAATTTTTTAACTTTTTTTGTAAAATTACTTTGTATATCGAACAATATATACATAGTATGATAATTAAATGAAACATACTTGAAATTACATATAGTGAGCATGGATACTAGCCTTCTAGTTCTTATGCGTACGCATTCAATAGCCCTTAGATCTGTTCGAGAGTCATTACCCCTATAACGAGATCTCTCGAATTGTCCCGTTTGGACAGTTTGGGACTATATAATTTCTGTATAATATTCTTAGTGGCTTAAAGTTGTTACTTTTGGAGAAAGTTCTGCAGTCGTATCCTAATGTTCTCTGGGTACATACTAGATTGACAAGTGTGACTGTTATTTCAATTGATCAATTGAAATAACACTCACACTTGCCAATCTATGTCGTGTACTTGGAGAACTATGGGGATATGCTGCCGAATTTTTTTCAAATCATAACAATGTGCATGAGCTGTTAAGTATATTACAGAAAAATGCGGTCTTGAATGGGATAGGACCACTCACCCTTTAGAGGAGATGGAGAAAATATAAATTTCTATTATAAATTGAATTTGAATATAAATAAGACATAATTAAATGAAGCATACTATAAATCTAAGTTTTGTTTATACTAATCCATGAATATACGCTTCGTACCTTTAATAGGTGATTAGTTGTGGTAGATGTGATGGGATATCCAAAATACAAAGAGTGGACGGGTGAGACAAATAGAATGGGGGATGTGTTTTTCAGAGGTGCTAACGAATTTGTGAAATATGCAAAGAGATGTCATAATGATGAAGAGTTTTCGTGTCCGTGTGCTAGGTGTAAGAATGGTAAGGTGTTTGAGTGGAAAACAGTTGAACTACATTTGTTAAGATCGGGTATGCAAGATAATTATCGATTTTGGAGTTTTCACGGTGAATTGAAAGTTCCTTTTGTCCCCGACCAACCTTCACAACAACCTTCAACAAGTAGGATAGATGTAGAAGGGTACGACGTAGATAATAATATGTTAGAGGATTGAGTTGATGATGCGTACGGAGTTTATGAAGCAGAAGAGAATGAAGTTACTAATGATGTAGAAGGTTTAAGTGCTCGTGAAGATATCACGATAAAACTTGACGATGACTACCAAAGTTTAAAATTTAAGGCGACCCAACCGTTATACTCTGGCTGCGAGAAAGATCAAACAACTTTACATGCCATGGTTGGTTTGCACATTTTGAAGACGCAATACGGTTTGTCTGACAATAGCGTGACAAGAATTCTGAAATGGGTGAAGGGCTTATTACCCAAGGAGAATACACTTCCAAATAGCTATCCTGTTATGAAGAACAGTTTGAAAGGTTTGGTAATGAAGTATAAATCGATTCATGCTTGTGTGTATGACTGCATACTATACCGAAAGGAGTATGAAAATATCGATTGTTGTCCGGTATGCGATGAACCTAAATATGTCCAATCTACTAGTAAGGAAGACACAAGCTCAAAAGTGCCTCAAAAAGTATTGAAATATTTTCCCGTTGGGCCTAGATTAAAGCGATTTTTCATAGTACCATAGATAGCGGAGGCAACGACTTGGAATGCTAGGGCAGAAGTAGGGGGTAATATCATGCGTCGTCCTATTGATTCTACTGCCTGAAGGAGGATGAATTATGAGTATCCCGATTTTGCTCGAGAACAACACAACATTAGCTTAGCTATATCAACATATGGTTTCAATCCATTTGGAAATCTAAGCACCAATCAGAGTGTATGGCCAGTGATCCTAGCCCCACTCAACCTCCCTCCTTCACATTGTATGAGTCCTAAATTTTCGATGATGGCTTTGTTGATACCTGGGCCAAAGGCACCAAGTGATGACATCGACGTTTACCTGAATCCTTCAGTAGAAGAATTAAATGAGTTGTGGGAAGAGGGTGTGCAATCATTTGACTCTTTTAGAAAAGAAGAGTTTACGCTGAAAGTTATGTTGATGTGGGAATTTCATGATTTTCCAGCTTATGGGACATTATCCGGTTGTGTAGTACATGGTTATTTGGGGTGTCCTATTTGTGGAGAGGAGACTGAATCTCTTCGTCTATCCTTTAGTTCAAAAAATATATACCATTGCCACAAGAGGTTTTTACCCCGGGCTCATAGTTTCAGATTTGAGAAAGGTTCCAATAACTTCGTCTATCATACACGACTCTTACTTTCTTTTGAGCGAGCACAAAAGATGAAAACCTCGTTGAAGCTGAAATGACTTACTATGGTGTAATTCAAATTATATTTGAATTGGATTATATAAGCTTCAAAGAGGTTGTATTTTACTGTGACCGGGTAAGAGTTGAGGGTAAAATGCTTGTAAAGTTGATCACGTCACCAATTTAATCATGGTTGACTTGTCCAAGTTGAATAGCAACAACCACATGAGCGATGAGCCGTTTGTTTGTGCATTTCAAAAGGTTAACCAAGTGTTTTACTCAGAGTATATCAACAACGAGTTGTGGTCAATTTTCCAACACACGTCAAAACGTCTAAATAGTAGTGTGTATGACTTGGCTGCTCCTACCAAATATCAATCCATTTTTGAAGATAACCCGAATTTTAAATAATTTTTCAATTTGTAATAAATATTCCAATTTGTACCGAAACATCCATTTTTAATGCTTTTAATTTATTTTCACTTTATCATTTTCACTCTTGTGTAGTGTGCGTGTGTGTGGGCAGTAGGGGTGGGGATGTTTGAGATTTTTAGTAATTGTACATATTATGTGCTAGATGCTGTTGTTTTGGAATTCAAAATTGAGGTGTTTGACAGTAACAATTCATTTTTATTTGTAGTAATTATGCATATTTGCATGTCTTTTTTAATTCATTTTGATATGTACTAATAACATTTTTTTACAGCAAATATCTCCTTCAGGTATTAAGGTGAGGATGATGATACTTGTTATAATGATGTCGTCTGGGCTCGATGGTAGCAGAGGCGACGAGGGCTCATAGGCCCCTAGGCTCCCCAAATATGAAAAATTGGGGATGGCCATCGAGAACAAGTCGGGGCTATTAGCGAGATCCCTCGAGTTGGTAAAGACGATCATTGGCCCGGGGTACATTAGTTGGAAGGAGGTGCCATATGAGCTCAAGTTACCTATTTGGGTGGCACTACAGGTAATGTATTTATATTTATATTTATATTTATATTCATGTGAATATTTTAATTTTGATTTCAATTTCATTTTAAATTTATATTTATATTTATTTGCAACTAACATTGTATTTGTTGGACAGGAACAATTCAGCCTGGATCCAAAGCTACGCGATTCCGTCTTGGAGCTGTTGAGGGAGCAACACAAGACCTGGAAGAAAAAGATGCGAACCCGGTACTTTGGGAAGACACGAGAGTCCATTATACAAAGGCGTGAATCCGTCCCGCCGAAGGAGCCGATCTCATTGGCATAATGGCAAAAGTTCGTTGACAATGAGATCGGTGAGCGACAATTGGCATCTCGTCAATCGGGGAGGGAAAACAGGGCAAAAAAGACGGACGTGCACTACTCCGGTCGGACGTTTTACGCCGAGGTGGAGCATATGATGATGGTAAGATTTAATTTTTCTATAACTACAGCAATATATTATTCTGCATTATTTTACTTTGCAGGCCGATACTAATTTTACTTTATTTTATTTCAGGGGACATGAAGTGGCCCTGGGGGTAGGCCACATAGGCTCGATACTTATATGACTCTTTGGACGAAGAAGGGGAAGGACAAGGAGGTGTCCCCGAGCATCGCGATCACGATTGTAAGTAATTCGACGTTTACTTTTTATTAATTATATTATAAATTTTTAATTTACTTATTTTACTAATCATGTGTTTTTTGTCGTTTCAGGCAAAGCTTAAGAAAGTGCATGAGTCGCAGTCTGATGCCGACAAGGCATCTTTGTCCACATACGCACTCAACCAAGTGCTTGGCTCTGATCGCAAGGGGATGACAAGGGGGGTGAGCTCGCGGGTGGCCAAATCTAGGATCATCGGATTGGAGACGAACGACACTGGGTTGGCTCGAATGGTGGACTCGCATGACGCGAAGCTGTCCCATTTGAAGGCAACGGTACAAGATATGTTCTCATTCATGAAGCGTTCGTTGGGTAGCGAAAAACGCAAGGGGAAAGGGAAGGAGAAGGCGGTGGGGAAGGAGGTGCGTGAGGACGAGGTGAAGGATGACGAGGATGTGGACCTCGTTGCTTCATCGTCAATACGTGCGGACTTTGATGATCCACTTCCCTATTTGTCTCCCTTCGACCGACCAATGTCGACACTTGGTTGGCAAAGCGTGTTTATACTGGACATATTTGATGGCCAACAGATAGGACGGGGGTTGAGGGACCCGAATATCATCGAGGGTGGACTAGTTCATGGACGTGAGCTTCAAGACATCGAGTCCAAGGTGCTCGTCACACATGTGATACCCGGGAAGGAGAACTCCCTGTTGTGGTTGCGCGAACAATGCGACACGATGTATATCAGTGGGTGTGTCAATTCGTATATCGTGTGGCCTACTCACCTCCTCGGATTTAATCTTACCCAAGACATGCAGTGACATTATTTGAATTGAATTATTTTTAAGTTGGTACATTTGAATTATATTTGGATGCATATTGTCTCTATTTTGAATGTATATTTGCATTACCTCTATTTTATTTGGATATATGATGCTTGAACAGGTACAACGTTGCTATAACAGGTACAAATACATTGCTGGGCAGTGGCAGTGGCAGTGGCCAAACTGTCCATCAGATTTTTTTCAATGCTTCCCAGAATTGTCACGGTCATTGACCGTGACAAGTCCTTGACGGAAAAACTTGCCACGGACTTGTCACGGTCAATGACCGTGATCATTTTTTTAGCATTGTCACGGGCTTGTCACGGTCAAGGACCGTGACAAAACTTATCCCGGTTAATGCCCGTGACATGACCATGACAATTCTAACGAACTTATCAAGGTCAATGAGCATGACAAAAAAAGTTGTCTCACCTAGATGTAACAACCCGTCCTTTTGGAGACCATTAAATTCCATAAATAGATATAAACTGACAACTTGGAGAATTTCTCGAAATAGTGATTTTTGGGATTTTCGAGGATTTTATATTTTTCGATGGGTGTTGTAATTATTTTTGAGACTAAATAGGTCGAAGTATTTTAATTATATGTCGCCGTGGAGTATAGCGACAAAAGAGGTAAGATTTTGATTAGAAAACTCGCATTTACTTTTATGGGTTAGAATAGTAATTTGCGGTCAAGTATCTCGGATGGGAATTTCGACTGCGCCGTGAGTCTCGGAATGGCCGAGATAGTCGAAAAAGAGTGTCCGATTGTCGAAATTGAGTTTCGGAGAATTTTAGAGTTAAAAAGGGCTCGTAATTGAGTAAACGAGTCGTTTTTGGGTTTTAAGGGGTTAAACCCTTTTTCCTTTCTATATAAAGAGGGAGTGTGGGAGAAAAAGAGAAAGAAAGAAAGAAAAGAGAGAGAAGAGAGAAAGGAGGAGAGAAAATGGGAGGTTCCAGCCAAACTCCGCAGAGTTCGGCTCGAGGTTGTCGGATTTTATCCACGAGGCAAGTGTTTACTTGCTTTATTTAGTTTTGAGCATAAATCTCAAATCGTAGTTTGGTATAAACAAACCCTAAATGTTTTGGGTTGGGTTTTCTTGGATAAAACGGGTTTCTGGGAGTTAAAACAATTAAACCCCAATAATGTTTCGATTTGTGGAACTTAGGTTTTAACCTAAAATTAATTGGTGATTTCGGGTTCTAGGATGTTTAGAACCCTTAATATATGTGTATTTATAGTTGGTTGAGGTTGTAGGAAGTTGGGTGAGGCGATAAAAAGCTTAGAGGTGTATTAATGGAGGTTTGGGATCGTTGGAGATGATGATGAATAGTGAGCAGCGGTCTTTCCGAATCGATTCGGCCTTGATGCAAATCGATTCGGCTCCTGGTCAAAAAATAAAAAATGTAGATATTTTTTATGCGGTCGCGTGGGCTCCGACCGCGTATTTTTCTGATTTTTTTGGATTTATAATGATTTTTCTACGGAAAGCTGTCCAAGATCAAAATCGTTAGATATAACTTATTGGAGATAAATATTAGGGGTTCTCAAAGGATTGTTAGGACCTCTAAAGAATTTGAGGAGATACTAAAACTTTGGGTTTGTAAGAATAAATCCAAGTTAGGATTTAAATGGAGAATGGATTGAGTTTGGCTATTTTATAATGTGAAAAATCACCCAAACTGTGACCCTCAAACAGGCCGAATCGATTCGAGTCTAGGCAGAATCGATTCGCCTAAGGGGATTTGGGTTTCTGCAGTGGACCGAATCGATTCGCCATTAAGGATCTGTTTGCAGAACCATTTCCGAATCGATTCGGATTGGGGGCCGAATCGATTCGTCCACCCGAATCGATTCGCAATTTGGGCGAATCGATTCGCTTTGGTCAGAATGGCCAGTTTTCTTCCCTTAAGAGTTTGGGGAGTTAAATTTTGATTTGGGAATATAGGTATATATTCGCTTAGGGAGAAATGGTATAATTGGAGATATCCAATAAATCCGTAGATGGGATTTAGGTATATATTTATTATCAAAGTAAGGAAATACTTTGGGTTTAGTATCATGCGAATATGAATGCATGATTATGATTCTTTGAGAGAATCTTTGGGATTTTTGGTCATCGATAGATGGTTTGGCAAATATGGCCATTTATATATATTCGAGGAGGAGTATATGGTATAGATATATATATATATTATGTGATTAAAGTATATATGATATGATGTAAATGATTTTGAAAATAAAATATGAATGTTTTCAAAATGAAAAAAGAAATGATTTCATAATTACTGATTTATAGTCAACACCCTCTCTAAATGACATCATAATGGAAGTTCGCGCGCTGAGGTGAAGTCCCCTTGCTAGCGAATGCAGGGTGGATATAGTCCTCTAGGCCATATGAGCGTTTATGTTATGTTATGTTTTCTGCGATGGCTAGGTAACTTGGGGTGTGGTTATGACTAGCCCGCAGGCATATGGCTGCTTCCCGACCTATTTCGTATAGGTGCCCAGGTGTCGTAATTGATAGGCACTGGAAGATGATGGTCATTTAGGGGCGCGCCGTACAGGTGGTCTTAGAACGCGTTATATGTTAAAGCAATTTATGATAATAAATTGGCTTTATATACATTTCCTGGATGGAAGAAGGGAAATGGGATAAAGGTTTTGGGTTCAGTAACACTTCCCGGATGGAAGAAGGGAAGTGGAAGCACATGATATGGTAAAAGCATTTTTATGATAATGAAAATGGCTTTTAATACATTTCCTGAATATAAAAAGGGAAATGGGATATTTTGAAACGGAAAAGCATTTTTATGATAATAAACTGGCTTTCAAAAGTTATATGATTTGTTAAAGCAATTCATGATAATGAATTGGCTTTTAAGTACATTTTCTGGATATGAGAAGGGAAATGGAAAGTTTTGAGATAAAATGATAAGTATTGATAAATACTTTGTATATAAAGTAATTCTCATTCTGGGAGATATATTCGGAAGTTTAACATGGTATTGATATAAAATATGCTATATAGATAAATTGGGTACCGAGGGTTCAATGGATCTCGATGATCGACCTTACCGCGTAGTAGTATATCGGGGGGGTTCCTTATTTGGATTTCGCTTTGCGAGACACCCCACGCACAAATATGGCATTGTGTTGAGACTGGGGAGAAGTTTAATCCTTAGTGCTCTAATATTAATATTTCTTATGGTATGTATATATTTACATATATTCTGTACTGAGGGACTAGCGGATCTCAACGATCGACCTTGCCGCGTAGTAGTGTATCGGGGGGGTTCCTTGTTTGGATTTCTCTTTGCGAGACACCCCACGCACGAACATGGCTTAGTGTTGAGACTGGGGAGAAATTTAGCCTTTAGTACATTACTTGGACTATATAGGGTTGATAGTGGTTGGGTGATAGACTAGTTTAGCAGGGTAGCTTGACTAGGATGTTTAGAGGGATGCGTTAGGAGTGCACTGTTAGTGTAGAGGTGAGGGGTATCTCATGGGAGTGTGATACCAAATTTAAATATGAGGTAAAACCTTTTTCTAAAAAAATAAGGCATTTATGCACTTGCTAAATATTTTCAAACTCGGGCTCTGACCCGTTTATCTACTTTTCCTCTCTTTCTATATATATATTATATAGGTGTCCAGACACAGGGACGCCTGCATGACACCTCTTTCGAGTCAGACGTCAGCTGTAGCAGCTATGGATGCGTGCAGGTTTTTGATAGCCGCTTCCATTCTTGTACTCTAGATATGAGATACTGTATAAATATTTGGACCAATGGTCCAATTTCATTTATTTATTCTTTTAGAGCATCATTCGATATGGTTGTATATTTTGACCGGGTGTTTGGTTATTTTATTTCATTTCAGTTTCATTTACGCAAAACTGAGTGGATGTTTTAATTATCTTCGCTTAAAAAGAGTAGTTAAGTAAAATTTTGACACCGGCCTAATAGGTTATTAGTAATTAATTGGACTTTCGAAAGTGATGCTAAGAATGATCCATATGAGGCTCCTATCATAATTTGATATAGGAGTGATCGCCCGGTATTTTATTAGGCGGGGTGTCACAGATGGTATCAGAGCATCAGGTTCTAGTGTCCTTAGGCATCTGTGCGGACGTACTACGCTTTCAGCGTTGCTCTCGATTTGATATAGAGCCTCTGGATTAGGATTGTTGATTTCTCTTGTGAGGTTTCGTTCTCCTGCCATGACATAAGATTATAGTAATCTTTTGCGCGCTCGTTTGATGATTCGTGTGCGAGGCTTGGATGGCAGCAGGAGGTGGGGCTTAGCGGGAGCAACTGGTAGAAGTTGGGGACATGGACTATAGTAGAGGTCACTTCCTCTACAGTGTTTGCTAAGGATGGTCTTAACCCCTACTAAAGTATAGTAGTTATGAGTACCGTAGTACCGCCGTAGTAGAAAGTGGTGCTAAAGTTGAATTTCCCAGTAAAGTAAGGATTAGAAAGGGATATTACGGATAGTTTTAACTGTGAGTCCCCGTGATTCAGCAAGAATGAAAAGAATGATGTTTTGGGAATTATTCACCTGAGGATCGGCCAGAGGTCGACAGTGAATAAAGAGTATTATGGAAGAGGTATATTGGGTTTGACTAGATAAAGTCGCGGTGTTTCGTTGGCCCTAGACTCGTGTGTGTATTTTGAGTTATGGCGGTATCAATAACATTATATAATGTCTGTCTATGTGTTTTCCGCGATAGCGGAGTTTTATTTTCCTTCATTCGCCATAGAGGTGGGTGTTGATATATATATATATATATGGTTTGGGATGCTCATTTTATATGTCTATACGAGTATGGTGATATGGTGAGCATATAATGTTATTGGTTGTTCGGAGCGGTAGCAGGCTAATGATGGAAAGAATATCGTGTTCGCAGTTCCAGGGTGGAATGGGGTGTGGTTGTGATATCTCGCCTAGATATAGGTTGAGTTCGCCTTTGTTATGTGCATATATGATGTGAGTACATGGCGACCTTATAGATATGATTTGAGGTGTGCCGGGTCAATTGCTGAGGTGTGAGTCTAAGCTCATTATTGATTGCGCAGAGACTGAGTGTAGTGCGATGCGCTTAGTGGTGTGGCTCCTAGATAGAGTCGGGAGTTCAGACCACATTTTGTTGAAGAGGGGATAGGGTTATCCCGGTTACATATTCGAAAATAACGAACCTCCATGACCGACAAAGTTAAGTAAGAGTGTGTGGAGGGGTTCCTTGTTTGGATTTCGCTTTGCGAGACGCTCCACACACGAATCTTAACGGCGTCGGGAGTGGAGAGATGTTATAGGATGCAAGGATGTAAGTTTTGTGAATAAGTCTTATAGTGTGGATGAACCACTATAGACTATGAGCCATGTGATGATGGTATGATTATGGAAATATTGTGTTATGAAAAGGCACTAAAGTGGTCCTCTCGCTACAAGTGGGTGGGTGGAGTAGGACTTAGAGAAATTGATTTGAGGTTTATGGTTAGGCCTTAATAAAAAGGCAAATTTTGAGAAGATATGTGTTCGGTGTGATGTACGTAGTGCTCTTACAGAGATTGGGCACTTCGATTAGTTAGATTTCCTTCCGTATGGGCGGAAGGATAGAATAGTAGAAATGCGTTCATAGGCTAGTGAGGTAGGATTTAGGGCGTCCCGCTGGTGTGCCTTAGGTCGCTATATCTCTATGACCGACAACGCGAGGGAGTAGTGTAATGGGAGGGTTCCTTGTTTGGATTTCGCTTTGGCGAGACATCCCACACACGAAACCAAGCAAATGTCAGGAGTTGAGAGAGACCTTGGGCACTAGGGATATACTTAGGATTATATTCGTTCCGCGTAGGTAGGACATCGCATAGACCTTAGTATTATTAGGATGTAGGTTTAGTAGTGTTAGTGGCACCGAGGTTAGGAGAATGGAATTTTGCGGGTTGGGAGGACCCATATGAGAGTATTACACCGAGGAAAGGAAATCCTTACTGGAAGAGAGTGTTACGTGTCAGACATTCACTAGAGTTGTGCAGATGTGCACAGGTTTAGAAGGTGTATGGGCACCTTAGTAAGTTGGTTTTATATACTGCCTGAAGTAGAAGGGGCTTAGTATATAAAGTTGAAGTTTATGCCGTGAGGCACTAGAAATGATGAGTGCAATGTGACGCTATTGGAGTCACTTTACGACCGTGGTAGACGTATTGAATATGGTTGGGAACCATTGGGTTAGTGTCGTTCCCCTTTAGGCATTAAGATTGGGAGCGATTCTAGGATTTGCGATGTAGGTTGTATCTGAATTTCGAGGACGAAATTCTGTTGTAAGGGGGGGAGTATGTAACAACCCGTCCTTTTGGAGACCATTAAATTCCATAAACAGATATAAACTTACAACTTGGAGAATTTCTCGAAATAGTGATTTTTGGGATTTTCGAGGATTTAATATTTTTCGGTGGGTGTTGTAATTATTTTTGGGACTAAATAGGTCGAAGTATTTTAATTATATGTCACCGTGGAGTATAGCGACAAAAGAGGTAAGATTTTGATTAGAAAACCTGCATTTACTTTTATGGGTTAGAATAGTGATTTGCGGTCAAGTATCTCGGATGGGAATTTTGACTGCGTCGTGAGTCTCGGAATGGACGAGATAGTCGAAAAAGAGTGTCCGATTGTCGAAATTGAGTTTCGAAGAATTTTATAGTTAAAAAGCGCTCGTAATTGAGTAAACGAGTCATTTTTGGGTTTTAAGGGGTTAAACCCTTTTTCCTTTCTATATAAAGAGGGAGAGTGGGAGAAAAAGAGAAAGAAAGAAAGAAAAGAGAGAGAAGAGAGAAAGGAGGTGAGAAAAGGGGAGGTTCCGGCCAAACTCCGCGGGATTCGGCTCGAGGTCGTCGGATTTTATCCACGAGGCAAGTGTTTACTTGCTTTATTTACTTTTGAGCATAAATATCATATCTTAGTTTGGTATAAACAAACCCTAAATGTTTTGGGTTGGGTTTTCGTGGATAAAACGGATTTTTGGGAGTTAAAACAATTAAACCCCAATAATGTTTCGATTTGTGGAACTTAGGTTTTAACCTAAAATTAATTGGTGATTTCGGGTTCTAGGATGTTTAGAACCCTTAATATATGTGTATTTATAGTTGGTTGAGGTTGTAGGAAGTTGGGTGAGGCGATAAAAAGCTTAGAGGTGTATTAATGGAGGTTTGGATCGTTGGAGATGATGATGAATAGTGAGCAGCGGTCTTTCCGAATCGATTCGGCCTTGATGCGAATCAATTCTGCTCCTGGTCAAAAAATAAAAAATGTAGATCTTTTCGATGCGGTCGCGTGAGCTTTGACTGCGTATTTTTCTGATTTTTTTTGGATTTATAGTGATTTTTCTACGGAAAGTTGTCCGAGATCGAAATCATTAGATATAACTTATTAAAGATAAATATTAGGGGTTCTCAAAAGGATTGTTAGGACCTCTAAAGAATTTGAGGAGATACTAAAACTTTGGGTTTGTAGGAATAAATCCAAGTTAGGATTTAAGTGGAGAATGGATTGAGTTTGGCTATTTTATAATGTGAAAAATCGCCCAAACTGTGACCCTCAAACAGGCCGAATCGATTCGAGTCTAGGCAGAATCGATTCGCCTAAGGGGATTAGGGTTTCTGCAGTGGACCGAATCGATTCTCCATTAAGGACCTATTTGCAAAACCATTTCCGAATCGATTCGGATTGGGGGCCGAATCGATTCGTCCACCCGAATCGATTCGCAATTTGGGCGAATCGATTCGCTTTGGTCAGAATGGCCAGTTTTCTTCCCTTAAGAGTTTGGGGAGTTAAATTTTGATTTGGGAATATAGGTATATATTCTCTTAGGGAGAAATGGTATAATTGGAGTTATCCAATAAATCCGTAGATGGGATTTAGGTATATATTGATTATCAAAGTAAGGAAATACTTTGGGTTTAATATCATGCGAATATGAATGCATGATTATGATTCTTTGAGAGAATCTTTGGGATTTTTGGTCATCGATAGATGGTTTGGAAAATATGGCCATTTATATATATTCGAGGAGGAGTATATGGTATAGATATATATATATATATACTACGTGATTAAAGTATATCTAATATGATGTAAATGATTTTGAAAATAAAATACGAATGTTTTCAAAATGGAAAAAGAAATGATTTCATAATTACTGATTTATAGTCAACACCCTCTCTAAATGACATCATAATGGAAGTTCGCGCGCTGAGGTGAAGCCCCCTGGCTAGCGAATGTAGGGTGGATATAGTCTTCTAGGCCATATGAGCGTTTATGTTATGTTATGTTTTCTGCGATGGTTAGGTAACTTGGGGTGTGGTTATGACTAGTCCGCAGGCATATGGCTGCTTCCCGACGTATTTCGTATAGGTGCCCATGTGTCGTAATTAATAGGCACTGGAAGATGATGGTCATTTAGGGGCGTGCCGTACGGGCGGTCTTAGAACGCGTTATATGTTAAAGCAATTTATGATAATAAATTGGCTTTATATACATTTCCTGGATGGAAGAAGGGAAATGGGATAAAGGTTTTGGGTTCGGTAACACTTCCTGGATGGAAGAAGGGAAGTGGAAGCACATGATATGGTAAAAGCGTTTTTATGATAATGAAAATGGCTTTTAATACATTTCCTGAATATAAAAAGGGAAATGGGATATTTTGAAACGGAAAAGCATTTTTATGATAATAAACTGGCTTTCAAAAGTTATATGATTTGTTAAAGCAATTCATGATAATGAATTGGCTTTTAAGTACATTTTCTGGATAGGAGAAGGGAAATGGAAAGTTTTGAGATAAAATGATAAGTATTGTTAAATACTTTGTATATAAAGTAATTCTCATTCCGGGAGATATATCCGGAAGTTTAACATGGTATTGATATAAAATATGCTATATATATAAATTGGGTACCGAGGGTTCAATGGATCTCGACGATCGACCTTGCCGCTTAGTAGTATATCGGGGGGGTTCCTTATTTGGATTTCTCTTTGCGAGACACCCCACGCACGAATATGGCATTGTGTTGAGACCGGGGAGAAATTTAATCCTTAGTGCTCTAATATTAGTATTTCTTATGGTATGTATATATTTACATATATTCTGTACTGAGGGACTAGCGGATCTCAACGATCGACCTTGCCGCGTAGTAGTGTATCGGGGGGGAGGGGGTTCCTTGTTTGGATTTCGCTTTGCGAGACACCCCACGCACGAACATGGCTTAGTGTTGAGACTGGGGAGAAGTTTAGCCTTTAGTAAATTACTTGGACTATCTAGGGTTGATAGTGGTTGGGTGATAGACTAGTTTAGCAGGGTAGCTTGACTAGGATGTTTAGAGGGATGCGCTAGGAGTGCACTGTTAGTGGATAGGTGAGGGGTATCTCATGGGAGTGCGATACCAAATTTAAATATGAGGTAAAACCTTTTTCTAAAAAAGTAAGGCATTTATGCACTTGCTAAATATTTTCAAACTCGGGCTCTGACCCGTTTATCTACTTTTCCTCTCTTGCTATATATATATATATATATATATATATATATATATATATTATATAGGTGTCCAGACACAAGGACGCCTGGATGACACCTCTTTCGAGTCAGACGTCAGCTGCTGCAGCTGTGGATGCATGCAGGTTTTTGATAGCCGCTTCCATTCTTGTACTCTAGATAGGAGGTACTCTATAAATCAAGGTTCTAAAAAACGCGGGGCGTGATCGAGGCGTGGGGGCCAAGCCTTAAGCCTTAGAAGCCTTGGCGGGCCTTAGGCGTAAAAAGGCGTTTAGGTCTTTTTGATATATTTTAATATTTTTAACCACAACAAGGGTATTAAAATACTAAAATTGTACATATCATAAAAATATGTCTGAATATTTTAAAATTAAAATACTATTTGATTATTTTAGATGAGATAATGGTCCGGTTTGTAAAAAAATAATTAAAAGGCGGTATCGTTTCACTGAAGCATTGTTGTTTTTAGAGAAAAACTGCGCCTTAAGGGTTTTACCAAGCATAAGGCGTCAAAAGCTTAAGGCGGGGGGTTTCTCCCAAGCCTCAAGCCTAGGCGTTTTTTTTAGAACAGTGGTATAAATATTCGGGCCAATGGTCCAATTGCATTTATTTATTCTTTTAGAGCATTATTCGATATGGTTGTATATTTTGATCGACTATTCGGTTATTTTATTTCATTTCAGTTTCATTTACGCAAAACTGTGTGGATGTTTTAATTATCTTCGCTTAAAAAGAGTAGTTAAGTAAAATTTTAACACCGGCCTAATAGGTTATTAGTAATTAATTGGACTTTCGACAGTGATGCTTAGAATGATCCATATGAGACTCCTGTCATAATTTGATATAGGAGTGATCGCCTGGTATTTTATTAGGCGGGGTGTCACACTAGAATTGTCACGGTCATTGACCTTGACAAGTTGAACTTGTCAAGGTCAATGACCGTGACAATTCGGCAGATTTGGTGTAGTGTATTGTTTGTAACATCTGGCATTTAAATTTCTAACATGTGCCAATTAAATTATAGGTTGAAGCAAACCCAGAACAAGAAGTAAAGCGAGTAGATGTATGGTTTGCGGGACACGAGGACAAAAATGGGAATGTCTTAGAAAGTGCTAAGATTCACCATGTGAGTATTTACATGAGAAGTAAAAGTTTTTTTAATGTATATTTCGTTGTTTTTATCAATGAGTTTTTCTTGTTTAGATCTATAACTATGATGTGATAGGATAAACTCAAGGACGTGGTAGAAAAAAGGAAGAGTGAGAGTGGAGAGGTTAGTAGCAAGAGCCAATGGTTAGAAAATAATGAGGTGAGAGAAATTTTTGGAGAGGAGAAAAAGGGTAAAGTTCGTGCAGTTTGCCCCCTAGTTTCGAAGAGGTAGTTGATGCTTTTAGGGGTGGAAAAGGCGAAACTCAAGCAAAGAAAGAAGTTAAATGATAATGCGGATGCATTAAAGAAAGAGATCATTGATTATATGGATACAAAATTAACTGAAAATAACATAGACATTCAATCTATGAAGGTATATTTGTATGTTACATAATTTTATTAATTCGATATATCTATCTATTTATAAAAGTCTTATTGTTGTTTGATCTTGTTTGTCAAGGATGCTATACAAAGTTTGGTTCATGCCTTTAATGCTCAAAAGGAAAATGGTTCACAACGAACACCAATAAGTGAGCATGCATCTAATAAAAGTCATCCGCGGATAAATCTTTCTAAAAATCTAGATAATGTTTTTAGATCAGCTCCTCGTCCCTCCCCCTCCATCAACCCATCCGTTATCTTTCTTAATAGGTATAATGAAGAATTGGAAAAAGGGTATGTCGTGACGGATGCGACAAAAGATATATATCACGGGAGGCGAGTTGGAGTCGGAGAAAGGAAGATATATGTGGAGGAAGTTATGAAGCCCGATACTAGATTGGATGCTCCTCAAGGTGGCAATGAAACTTTTATTGATTTAGTCTTGGGAGGATATTTGATTTGGATGGATTGTTGGCTTAAATATGTTTAGTTTATAATTTAAGACCATGATATTATTTTTGTATCGGATTTAATTTGCCATGCTTTTGATTTGGACTTTATTTGTATTATGACTTTGTTATGGTATTTGTTTAAGTTAACTAGATTTGGATTCAATTTGTACTATGATTTTGTTATGGATCTATACTTGTATTGTATATTGTAAAACCTTTTTTAACTCCGCCAATGCCAATATTTTATATGAGCATTGTCGGTCCCAAGCCCGGATAAAGGAGGAAGGGAAATGTAATTTTCTAGAATCAGAGAATTGGTTTAAATAATATTCTTTGTCACATGAATAACCATATTATCCACTGAATAACATGAATACTAGTAACAATTCGGTGAAAAATATGGTTTAAAATTCAAAGTTTATAATTAGGTTTATTCAAGTTATGATTATAGGTTATTGAAGTAATGATTATAGTTTATAACTTTCTGATGACGGGTATAGATACCTGGGCTTGAATTATACAGGATCCAAAAGATATGACTGATGTTGCGGGTAGGCGTATAGTCCTTCTTATCAATCCTAGGCTCAAGGTTTTATCCCCCATATTTGAATTTTAGCATCTTGACCAATATAAGTATCTTTTTTGGCATCAATAATGATACAAATTCTATTGCGGGTCTCTTCATTATTAGGATTTTTCTGCTTCCTGTGGTATCATGCAAGTAAGTTTCACCGATAATTACTTAAACTATGTTTTATTGACCATTAAGGCAGATCTGATTATTGAACTTTGGGTAAATTATATGTTGGCTCTGCACTTCAGTAAATTACATATTAGCCAAAAAATTTATACTCCTAGTTTTCTTCCTAATCAAAGGTCCTCTCGAAAGATCTGAATTGTCTTGTTAGAAAATATGTCCCAAAGAGGCTCAATTACGCTGCTCACTCTTCTCCTCTCCAGGTTGATACAACTCTCTAGATCCTTTTCTTTCGATCAACTTCAACTTGAAGGTAATTACTAGATCGTATTGCCATTACTCAACAAATATATACATAATGCATTCACAATTTTAATATTAACCTCAAACGGCTCACACTTTGCCTTTTTAGCCTCCAAGTTTTTGTATTTTCATAATCATTTTATTGACCAATTGATAATGTTCTAAATATAGTATATTGTGATAACCTCTTCATAATCATTTTATTTCATGGAGCAGGATACAATGTCGGTTCCTCCATTACCATGAAGGCATATCTGATTATTGACCAATTGATACTCCTAGTTTTGTTCTTAAGGTAATTCCTTTTCTACCGCAAGCCTTCATTTAAAAAAAATTGCAATTAGGATTCATTTCTCTCCGATTAATAAAAAATATAACATTAAACCACCATCATAAGACCACAATCGATTAAATCACAACATATAAAATTACACATACGAAAACATTATACTGTGGCCACTTGAAATTAAAATACATGAGAAGAAGTTGTTGTTTTTAATGATTGGGATGACCAAACGAGCTTGAGTTTTAGAATGACTAGATCTCGAAGTAAAAATCACTACTTTGAATTAACACTTTGAATATTGCAAATTGAGCAAAATGTACAATATTTTTTTAAGTTTATGATTACAATTAACTCCCGTCGTCATCTACAATTGCTCCGGTCATTAAATACAACATTGTTGTAAGTAACTTATGTCATCAAAATACACTCCCATCCATCATATTTATGAAGAAAAAAAAACTCCCATCATGACCCGAGGCTCCGCGGGGATTTGTTAGTATATGTTTGGCAGCAGCTTCATCACCTTGTAAATATAAGGATTTTGTATTTGTTTGGTAGATGCCTTCATCCCAAATTACTATTTGTACTTACCTTTTTGGGATGTCCTAAATTAATAGTGCGCTTTCCTTTTTGGGTGTAATCATTGAAGCGAATTCCACGATAGTGAACAAATCTTGGTCTTGGCCATTGATCGAGTGTACTATTAAAAAATAAAATTTTCAAACAACGACCATTGGGGATATTTAATGCAAGCCTAAAATTATCACCGAAACTGAAATAGATATGACACTAATCGTGTCTTCACCCCGGTTGGTTTCAGCTTTAGCTATCACGTTGTTGGTTATGATTATGCCAGTATATGGCCAGATCAGCACACCATGTACTGCTTTAATGCTCAGCAGCTTCACCCCGTGCATGAGTTTCATTACGAATAGCACCGACAATGGAACTTCACCCACTGCTGACAATTTCAATTCACTTAGGTCTGTTGCCAGTAATGGAACGAATTATTTGTGTCAAATTTGTAATATCCCGTATTTTTATGGCTTTTAAATTCAAGAATTTATTAAATTTAATTGAGATAAATTAATTTAATATTAATCCAAAAATTTATTTTAAATATTTACTAGCGTGACGAGAGTTAGTAATTATTGGAAAGTTGTCGAATATTTCTAAATGAGCAAAGTAATATATAAGATTGATTTTATGAAAATCATCACGAGTGAATAAAATGACGATTATGAAAATTTAAGTCGGGACGCGCCCGTGTCATGTCAGGACTCAATTATTATTAGTAAAAGTGAATAAATTATAAGTCTCCCGTATGATCTTTTCGAGTGAGCCAATATGTCCGTAAGGGTCGAGATAGTCAAAATAATGTACCCGGGAGTTTAGTTCAGGTCTCGGAGGGTTTTTAAGCCTAATTGGCATCTCGGGAGGGTATTATAGACATTTTACATTTTTGGGCAATTAAACCCTCGAATTTCGTAAGGATAAATCAGCCTCTAAGAGTTGTCTTCCAGGGTTAACCAACACAAAACCAAAGAACAGCCATTAGAGAAGAAGTTGGAGAGCTTTCCAAGTAACCCAAGGCCAAAGACTCATCCGTTTGCACCACCACCGCCACCAAATCGTAGATCGCGCGATGAGAAACGCAACGATACCTTTTCATCCACAAAATCAGAACCTTGAATTCCAGGCAAGTACCTATCTTGCTTTGTTTTTAGCAGTGTTCTAAAAAAAGCGCCTAGACGCGAGGCTTTTTTGATACGCCCTATTTAGGGCCTAGGCGTGGTCAACTTTGGTCAACATTTTTTTGAAAAAGGCGTTACAAAAATGCATTTTTTTAACAATAAAATGCGCCTTAGGCGGCGTTTTTTATTTATTATTTCCGGTGTCAACCAAAACGACATCGTTTTGGAAGCTTTTAACCCCACCCCCCCAAAAAAACACGGTGAATGAAAAGTCCGTCTAAACCTAGTTTGTGTTTTGATTTCCCTTTTGTTCTAAAAAAAAAATCCACGCTCAAGCTCAACCCTTTTCGCCGTTTTTCCCATTTATTCTCCCGATCGGTGTTCCGTTTTCTTCTTAGGGAACTCCTTCGTCGGAACTCCTTATCAGGTAAGCATTCCCATTCGTTAACTCCTCAAAGTAAGCATTCGTCTATAACTTTCGTTAACGCCGAAATCAGTAACTTTAGTTAACGATTGCTAAAGTTTGAATTGGTAGAGTGCTAAATAATAATAAAGAACACCATTTTGAACTTTTGTTACTGCTGACACCAACATCCCTATTTCTAACTATTGCTAAATAATAATAAAGAATAAAAATAGGGGAAATAGGGGAATCACTAACTTTTGTTCTACAATTTCTTTTCTTGAACTTTAGTATGCAACTAGGGAATCAATAACTTTAGTTATATAGTATGTAACTTTTGTTCAACCCTAAAATTCATAGTCTGTAACTTTTTTTTCTTTCTTTTTTTTATTTATTACGAAATTGATGGTTGGATTTTGTACATTAGTGATAATTTGTTTTTGCAATCTGTTTTTGTTAAAATAGTGTAGAATTTATTGTAATAGATGAAGTCTTAGACCCTATTAACTGTACAAACTTTGCAATCTGTTTTTACAATTTGATTTTTATTTTTTTTAATTTAATTTGTATTTGTTAACTGTTAATCTGCAAACTGTTTTCGTACATTAATTGTTAATATTTTTCTGTTTTTATAATCTTTTTATGTTTTCAATATAGGTTAATTGATCCAAATGAATCTTCGTCGATGGCATCCAATGAGGCGTCATCAAAGAAAGATCTTAGTGATGTTGGATGGGAAGCCGCGGTTCGTGCGAATCCAAAAGACAATAATGATATTAAGTGCACATTGTGTGGAAAAATTACTAAAACAAGAATCTATAGATATAAAATTCATGTATCTGGAATCAAGGGGTTGGGTGTTGCACCATATAGTAAGGCTAATGAAGATCAAAAGGCCAAATGTATTGAGGCGCTTGAAGAAGCGAAACACAAGAAAGCCCAAAAATTGGTGAGTGATAAAAGTAGGAGGAGTGAGGTAAGTTTAACGAATGAGGAGGAGGATGAAGAAGAAATTGAAAGTCTTAAAGGTGGGAGTCGTAAAAGGGCTTTTCGTGGTCCCATGGATCAATTTACGAGGGGAATTAGGTTGGATGACTCATATTTATCTGCTCGCATGGAGAAGAAGCAACAAAATATTAACGATGCTGTTGACAAGAAAAGGGCGTTATCGGTTCATCAATATTTGGCGGAGTGGATATATGAAGCATTGGTACCTTTTAATACAATTGACAATGATAGCTTCAAGAATTTTATTGATGCGGTTGGGTTATATGGCCCGAGTTACCAACCCCCTTCACAGTACCAACTGAGGGAGCCGCTTTTAAAGGGGGAGATGGAGTCCACCAAAAAAGAACTTAAAAAACAAGAGGAGGTGTGGAAAGCGAATGGATGTTCAATCATGACCGATGCTTGGAGTGATAGAAAAAGGAGAAGTATAATGAATTTGTGCCTGAATTGTAAGTTAGGTACCACCTTTATTTCTTCAAAGGAAGCATCGGGTGATGCTCACACCGGGACTTACATATTTGAGTATGTGAATGGGTGTATTAAAGATGTTGGGCCAGAAAATGTGATTGAGGTGGTGACTGATAATGCAACTAACAATATGGCAGCGACGAATTTATTGGCTTTAGAAAGGCCAAACATCTTTTGGACCTCATGTGCTACCCACGCTATTAACCTCATGCTTGAGGAGATTTCTAAGCGTCCCATCTTTAAAAATGTGATCCAAAAGGCAAAGTCATTCACTATTTTCATCTATGCACATGACAAGACTTTGTCATTGATGAGAAAATTTACGAAGAAGGAGATAGTTAGACCGGGAGTCACAAGGTTTGCTACTTCTTTCTTGACTTTACAAAGTTTTCTTGACAAAAAATAGGAGTTGAGAAATATGATGACTATCAATGAGTGGGATGAGACTAAATGGTCTAAGAGTAAAAAGGGGAAAGAGGCTTTTGCTATTGTTGTTCCAAATGAGTTTGGGAATTTGATTGAGTTGTGCTTGAGAGTGTTCACTCCATTAGTAAAGGTGCTTAGACTTGTTGATGGTGATGTTAAGCCTGCAATGGGGTTTGTGTTTGGAGAGGTAGTAAAGGCTATGGAGGAAATCAGAAATGCGTTGAAGAAAGAGCGTGATTATAAACCGATCTTGGACATTATTGATACCAAAGGCAAGGGTCGCATTGATAGTCCACTTCACACAATGGGTTATTTATTGAATCCGTTTTATTATCAAAGATGATCCAATGATTACAGATAATTTGATTACTTGTGTTGAGAAGTTCTTTCCTGATGATGATCCTATCCAAAATCATGTGCTAAATATTGAGTTGCATAAGTATTTCTAGAAGGAGGGTGCATTCGACAAAAAGCAAGCGATTAGTGGATGTGAGAACAATGATGATAATTATAACCCTGGTATGTTACTATTCATTTTTTTCATTTTTGTACATTTACATTAGTCACACTCTTTACATTGTCCTCACCCACTTATTCTATTTATTTCACATTGACTAGTTGGTTGGTGGGACTTTTATGGAAGTGGAACTCCAAATTTGAAGAGAATGGCTAAAAGGATACTTGGTTTGACTTCTAGTTCATCGGGGTGTGAACGAAATTGGAGTGTCTTTGAAGGGGTAAGTTACATAAATATCCTGTTTAGTTGCTTTTTGCTATTAGTTTTGTAATTTCAAGTATACTAATATCCTGATATTTTGTTTTCTTAATGTAGATACACACCAAGAAGAGGAATAGATTAGATACCACGAGAATGAATAATCTAGTATTTGTGCAATTCAATACAAGGTTGAAGAACAAGAATGATAAGAAAAAGAAGAAGGATAAATTGCTAGCAAGTGATGCTACTAATGCACAATCATGGATTGCTGATGGTTGTGATGATGATGATGTTGAGAGTGTGGATGGGGTGGAGGCGGGTTCCGGACTTATTATGGGACACGGCTGTAGAAGCATCAAATGAGATTTTATAACCTAGAAGAAGCAGTAGAAATGCCCGTGATGAAAGTGAAATAAGGGAACCCGATAAAGAGGATTTTGTATCGGATGGCACAAAAGATGGAATGGATGAAGAAGATGATTTTGAATTGGAGTCCTACAAGGAATTGGATGATTAAACATGTTTGTTTAAGTTTAAAAGATTGTAAGATTTATGACCTTGTTTGAGAGATATGTTGTTTGGTTGAAATTGAAACTTGGGTTGTACTAACTAATTGATCGTTTTAGTATTTTAATTTGAATTATTGTAGACAGTAGTGTAAGTTTATTAGGGTGATGTGGACTTATGGAGCATGTACATGGAAAAGGGCTCCCAATGCATATATTGGTATTCAATTTCAAGGTATGTATCATTTTCTATTTTATAGGAGGCTATTTTGATTTTATTCATATTGATTAATATTATTTATTTAAATTATTTTATTGACTACTTTGAATTTTGATTGCATGAAATTGGGTGATAATATGATGATGGCTTATGGAGCATGCATATGGAAAAGGCGTCCTAATTGCAAATATACGAACATATTTTTCAGGTATGTACCATTTCAATATTATTTTTATTAGCCATGTTATAATTAAAAAATATTAAAATATATTAACAAAGACTTAAACCCCTTCTCATGCCTTTTTATGCCAAGGCCCGCCTAGACTTCTAAGGCTTAAGGCTTGGCCTCTACGCCTCGCGTTTTTTAGAACCTTGGTTTTTAGTTAATGTCTCACCCATGTTAGTTTAGGATTATCAAGAACATGTTTTATGAAAGAAATTGATAATTTAGAGACTTTAAATCGCATGTTTAGAGAAATTTAATATATTCTGGACATACCCATCACATGTAGAGGATTATCCACGAATTAGTATGAATTTAGAAACAAAAAATCTGGGAAATAATTAGAAAAATGTATGTTTTCTTCAAAATTAGGGTTCTTGAGTATTATGTCAATTTTACCCCATTAATACGACATCGTTGATGAATTTGAATATGTTTCACGTAGAAAATCATGTAGTTAGGTATATAGTCCATTTAGTAATGTTGTTTGGGAGTTTGGAAAAAATTGATAGTGGTTTTGAGGACTTTTGGTGATGAAACCCGTAGGATAGTATATGCAGAATCTGGGGAATATCTGGGCGATCGACCTTGAATGTCGATCGATCGACCCCCTACCTTCGATCGATCGACCTCTTCTGAATTTTGAAGCTTGTTCTTATTATTAATGATTAAACCTCTGTCACTTTGTGTGAACCCTTATACATATTTTACTTACCATAATGGGACTTGGGAAAGACTAGTAGGGTTATAGGCAATGTTCGGGTGGTACGATTCATATGTGATTTAACCGTGGGGTTTCGGGAATATAAATTTAGTGGGAAATCGTGGGTACGTTATGGTATATTTTGTGAGGATTAAGGAAGACTTAGACCAGTAGAGTAGTGAGGGTTCACCTACTGATTTTATATTATTTCGAGAGGATACACTTCGAGAGTCGAGAAGTACATAAAGATTTGTTATACTTAATAGAATAAAAAGAGTGATTTACTTATACGTAAAACTCGAGCGTGATATGTTACGCATGGCTAGAATAATATTATGGGTCGTGGGCGTACATAATTTAGAAAAGTGAATATTTATATATATATGACTGTGTGATTGTGCATATTATATATCTGTGTAAAAATCATACCCGGGCTACTTGCTATCACCGGGGTTTCTGCGTCGGGACAGTCTTATCTCGATTAGACCTTTATGGGGGATATTGACTCGTACCCTAGAAGATAGTATCCTCGATACAGGCTATCTGAAAATGATATTCAGATGTTCTAAGAGACGTGAGGGTATGTGCTGACCTCTTAGGACCTAGAACAATGCTTCGCCTCTATTTGTTTGTGTATTATGTTAATACAGCTCGAGAGTGATTCCGGACTAGTATTTCCCTTAGTTTGTGTGATACGGGGACTTGATAGCAGAGTATGCCAGCACCATAGGTTTTATGTGGGGTGAAGTTAGTATATATATTATAAGTGTGACTAATATATATACGTATATCTATATGAGAACTTTCTACTGTGCGTATAAGTAGATACGTAATGAATAAATGCTTCAATTTTATTATAAGTGTTCGGGAACTTTATAAGGGAAATGAGTTGTTCTAAATAACGTAAGAAATCTCGAAGAGAATGATTTCCTAAAGTAAATATCATAACCTCGCTTTTCACCTGATAAAACCTTATGGAGAATAAGTTAGAGAAACTTATGAGATTTATTATTACGGTAGGCGTGCACACTAGATGAGAGGTGATAATTCTCAAGAGAGTGTCGCATACTAACATGGTTGTTACATTAGTCGGTAAACATTTTAAATACTTGCTAAACTTTTTTTTAAAACTATTTTACACTCGGGCTCTGACCCATTTCCTCTCTTTTTCTCTCATATATATATATATATTACAGGTGCCAAGCCACAGGGGCGTCATGCTTAGATTACTTGAAATGACGCGTTGCAACTTATGTGGGAGTTGCAGGCCATTGCTTAGACGACCTCGTTGTTGACTCTACTATTAATTTAGTTCTGATTAGTCAGGGCATGTGTCGCTCGTTTCCCTATTCAGTTGGATTTGTCAGAGATTTATGTTCATTTATTTTCAGTATTTGGTTTCTTTGGAATGTAATTCGTGTCAGGATGATTTCATTTGTAGTTTTTAAACTTGGTATTGGTTTATCTGAATGGTTGAATTCTTGGGTATTTATTACCATTCTTCACATTTATGTGATTCTTAAATTGTTAAATATTAAAAAGGTTTTTATATCTGGATTTAAATAAAATGGAAATAAAGTTTTAAATTATTTTGACACTTAGCTTAATTATTTAGGGTGTTTAAATTGGAAATATATTTTGCGAGAGTGATGCTAAGAATGAACCAACCGTTCACCTTGATTTTAATTTAATAAATGACTGATCACTCGGTATTTAATTAGGCGGGGTGTTATAGGTGGTATCAAAGCATCAGGTTCTAGTGTCCTTTAGGATCTGTACGGCTTATTTCGTTTCCAGCTTAGCGTCTTTGATTTAGAGCCCTAATATTAGGAATGTTGTATTCATCTTTATGCGTTGGGAATTCGTGCTTTTGCGATTTGTTTATGTGAATGATGAACTCATCCAGTTTATTTAAATTTTCTGATGGAACGTCCAGAAGAACAAACTAATGCCGTTAGGGGAGTTAATGAGCAAGGTCAGCTCACACCTTAGGTGTCTCCACAGAGAGTATCAACCGCCGAATTAGCAGGTATTGTAGCACAGGCAGTTACCACTGCGGTCTTACAGTATCAAGATTGCAACACACAGCTTATAGGGGAAAAATATCTAGAGAGTATAGTCAATCTGTCATAACTAGAAATAACAAGTGTGCGAAGACACTAAAATCGCAACAACAAGCTCCTCAAGACCGTAAAATCCACGAAGGTAACAAATTGTGCAGAGAAACCCAAAAGCGTCAGGGCCAACGAAGTCGGGGTCAGAGTGAAGTCACAAAGAGGTGTTTCAAATGTGGAATGGATGGTCATGAACGTCGAACTTGTTCGGATCAGACTGGAGAGGAACTCCAACCTAACCAGCGAGAACTTTCAGGACTCTGCTATAAGCGTGTACAAACGGGTCACAAGTGGAGGGACTGTCCTCAACCAGATGTCATTTTTCATCAAGATGCTCAACAAGGCCAAGGAAAATATGGAACTGTACAACCGGACCAAAACCAACAGAGTCGTAAAATGAAACAGTTTAGAGGTAGATGCTTCAATTGCGGCAGGATGGGTCACCGGAGGCAGGATTGCCCAGATAAGAGTAAGATACCCCAACAACAGGGGCATAAACAGCACGAATGTGTGTACGCTGTCTAGTATACTGAAATTCAGCAGCCATCATCGGCCATTGATGGTACGTTCCTTCCTTCTAGTACTATGGGACACATTTTATGCAATACTAGGGCGTCATACTGTTTCATAGATACTTAATTTGCACGGACCTTAGGATTTTTAGACACTACTGAGAGTACGGTGTCATATGTAGACTCATAATTGGAAAAGGGTCTTTAATTTTCTTTATACGTCGGGGTGTAGGTATATAGTTTGGTAGTTTGATTTTACCTACAGTCATACTGGTTTTAGTCACACGTGAGCATGATGTCATTATTGGCATGGATTGGCTCGCTGCGTACAGAGCCATGATAAATTGTTTCGATAGGAGTATTATCTTTGCCATTGCGGGGCAGGAGATGTTTTGGTGGTGATGCCTCGCCCAGAGGAAGGATCTTCCACTCATTTGTATTACATAAAGGAGGATACCTATAAGGAGATTGTGATTCTCTTGGATTCGATTCCATTCGTTCGTGAGTTTTCGAATGTATTTCAGGAGATAAGTGGGTTATGTGTTGAAGTATTTTGTGGAGAGTAAATCCACATGAGTTAAAAAAATTCGAAGCGAGAATAAGGGCAAGGGTATGGTGCTTTGATTATAAGGTAAATGGTTAATATAATTCCCGATTTGGTTTAGACAGATGCGTTATGTCCAGAAGATCATTAAGTAGCGAAGGCGATTGGCAAAGTAGAAGTATGAGTTTTATCCTCGGAGGATGAAGAGTGTTTTATGTGACACGAGTGAGTCATTGTATTTTTGTTTATTGCTAGATTCTCAAGCGAGAAGAATTTAGTGCGTATATCTATAGCGTTATTATTATGTGTATGTTTTCCCTGGTAAAGTGGGATTGTCTTTAGTGTTCTCCGCGGAGGACAAATGGGTGCACTGTTAGTGATTTATATTCTTTATTGAGAATTCTCATATTAGTGATGTGATATGCGAGTACGATATTATACTAATTACGATTTTATAAAAAAAATGGTTAAAGCAATAGTGGGCAATGAATTCAAGGCTATCGGAGTGGTTTCATTAGTGCAGTATGTTGTGTTCTGGCGAGGCCTCACTTGCGAGAGGGCCAGACTCGTACTTATATTATCTATTTTAGAGATTTCGGAGGGGATAATGGTCCTGAGATATTCGATTCCGGTGTGTGTAGGGACTTTGTTGTTATGATTCCGTATGTATCGGGTCTACGGTTGAGCGAAAAGATTTAACTCATTATTATGTTTAGCGCTCAGGACTTGGTGTTAGGGAGAGCGCATTGATATAACTATCCTTTAGAGATGTGAGAGTTAAGATTTGTACCCATATGCTTGGGGATAGGATTTCGAGAACCCCGATTGTATGTATTCGAGGTTTATGGAATGTGAATACCACCAATACTGAACGATTGTACAATTGGCGAAATGTTCTTTGTTAAGCGTAATTACAAGAGGAGATGTAACTTTTTCTGTCAAGAGACGGAATAAAGGGGTACATATTATGGACGGAGGGCCTAACGGATTTCGATAATCAACAATGCTAGGGAGTAGTGTATCGGAGGGGTTCCTTATTTAAATTTCGTTTTACGAGACATCCCACGCATGAAACTTAGCGTAAGGTTGGAATTAGGAAGACGTTTGGTCATTAGTCTATGAGTTTGGTACCTCGGTCGTAGTAGGAGCAGGTAATTATATCTGTAAATCGAAAGTTGAATTATGAATTAAGGCCAGTGGAGCCGGTTTTGTGGAAAGAAAGCATTGAAAATTTCGTCTTATCACCATGAGTTGAGGGGTGGAACGATGATAAGGAGGATTTAAAATTTCAATTTCTAAGGTGATTGAGAGTACCCAAGTGTTGTAATCACGTTGTGAGCACAAGGAAAATACAGAATCGGGTGTTATGTGTGAAGCGTAGGCGATGCTTACACTAGTATGCACGGTTTATAAGGTGTGAGCATCCTGGTTAGCTGATGTTAAAATCGTCCGAGTTGAAGGGACGTGGGAATAGACTTGTGGAATAAATGTTTGTGGGATTAACATAACGAATTGGAAGTGGTAGAGTGGATTGGGCACAGTGTGAAAGATGATAAATCCATATATTTGTGTTCAGAGTAGCACACCGAATCTGGTTGGAAGGCTGTGGGAAGCCATTTAAAAAGGGCTATTCCTTGAGAAGGGTAGAATTCAATTATTATGGATAACACTCGGAACGGAGTTGTAATTAGTCAAATATTGAGAGCGACTGACGTGTACAAAGAGTGAGGATGTTAGTATGGTATAAAAGGTCCGTAAGTGCACATCGTGGAGAAAAGTGCATGGGTCAAAACTTTTAGTATACGCAAAGGAAAGAATGGGAGTATTAATGACACTTAATGTGACACATTACAAGTAGAAGTCGATGTCGAGCGGGACATAGTGAGTAGTCTCTGCATTCACCACTCATAGATAGAAAACGGTTGGAATAAGAGGATCAACCAGAGAATTTTGTGGCTATCGACAATTCCTGTAATGGAAGAGGCCGGTAAAGTCGATAAAGTTTCTTGGATGGGTTTCCACCCTCAAGGCAAGATCAAGGGTTCATCCGAACATGTGTAACAAGTCACCCAAGAAGGAAGTGATTGATATTCCTTTGGGGTGATTTATAATATTAACTTGTGTGCCCAGTCTTCCTTTGAAAGGAAGGATCGTGCCGGTACGTGGCCCTACACAGTATTATTTTCTGAATCGGGATGCGATTTTTGAATCCCACCTTCAATATGGGATTTCAGGAAGCAGCGAGGATAACGTTTCGTTTTGGGTAGGATGTATCACCCATAGCCGGGGAGTAGGCGTACGGTGATTAACGATTAGTAGAGACGCGTGAAGGTAATTTTGGAATCTTAGTGATCATTTGATTTCGACAACGGATATAGCTAGCAAGTGAAGTATAGTAAGGTAGAGTTCCGTGGAAGCACTCGTACTTGTTTATCGCGAACGAGGTGTTTATTGAGGTTTTGGTGGGGAAAAAACTTAATATTCTCCCTCTGTATGTTTAGAGGTGAACGGATAATTAGAATTTTGGATCGGTTGAGAATAATCCGATGATTAAGGTGGAATTACCACGAACCGTTTTATGCACCTTAGAATTTTGTAACCGAAAATCAAGATTTAAAGAACTGACAAAAGCGGCCAGATGTTCATATAGTTTCTGTCAGCATTGGAGTTTTGTATTTAGAAAAATACGAGTAATTGACACGTAGTGAAGTGCGGCCTCCTAAAAATATTAATCATGGAAGTCAATGATGTATGGGATCATCTTATGCGAATGTCGTTGGTTAGGAGTACAATGCGACGTGTCGTTAATGAGAGCATTTAACAAGCTTGCTGTGAGACGGGGGCTATAGTGATTGAGCGCCTTACTATGTAGATAGTTTGCGTACTAATAAAGTATCCAGAATGGTTTTACTAGGTAGGCCTTATTTTTCGAATTTCAGGACGAAATTCCGTTATTAGGGGGAAAGTATGTAATACCCCGTATTTTTATGGCTTTTAAATTCAGGGATTAATTAAATTTAATTGAGATAAATGAATTTAATATTAATCTGAAAATGTATTTTAAATATTTACTAGTGTGATGAGAGTTAGTAATTATTGGGAAGTTATCGAATATTACTAAATGAGTAAAGTAATATATAAGATTGATTTTATAAAAATTGTCACGAGTGAATAAAATGACGATTATGGAAATTTAAGTCGGGACGCATCTGTGTCGTGTCAGGACTCAATTATTATTAGTAAAAGTGAATAAATTATAAGTCGTCCGTATGGCCTTTTCGAGTGAGCCAATATGTCTGGAAGGGTCGAGATAGTCAAAATAATGTACTCGAGGGTTTAGTTCGGGTCTCGGGGAGTTTTTAAGCCTAATTGGCATCCCGGGAGGGTATTATAGACATTTTACATTTTTGGGCAATTAAACCCACGAATTTCCTAAGGATAAATCAGTCTCTAAGAGTTGTCTTCCAGGGTTAACCAACACAAAACCAAAGAACGTCCATTAGAGAAGAAGTTGGAGAGCTTTCCAAGCAACCCAAGGCCAAAGACTCATCCGTTTGCACCGCCACCGCCACCAAATCGTAGATCGCGCGACGGGGAACCCAACCATACCTTTTCATCCACGAAATCAGAACCTTGAATTCCAGGCAAGTATCTATCTTTCTTTGCTTTTAGTTAATGTCCCACCCATATTAGTTTAGGATTATCAAGAACATGTTTTATGAAAGAAATTGATAGTTTAGAGACTTTAAATCGCATGTTTAGAGAAATTTAATATATTCTGGACATACCCATCACATGTAGAGGATTAACCACGAATTAGTATGAATTTAGAAACAAGAAATCTGGAAAATAATTAGAAGAATGTATGTTTCCTCCAAAATTAGGGTTCTTGAGGATGATGTCAATTTTACCCCCTTAATTCGATATCGTTGATGAATTTGAACATGTTTCACGTACGAAATCATGTAGTTAGGTATATAGTACCATTAGTAATGTTTTTTGGGAGTTTTGGCAAAATTGATAGAGGTTTTGAGGACTTTTGGTGATGAAACCCGTAGGATAGTATATGCAGAATCTTGGGAATATCTCAGCGATCGATCGATCGACCCCCTACCTTCGATCGATCAACCTCTTCTAAATTTTGAAGTTTGTTCTTTATTCTTAATGATTAACCCTCTGTCACTTTGTGGAAACCCTTATACATATTTTATTTACCATAATGGGACTTGGGAAAGACCAGTAGGGTTGTAGGCAAGGTTCGGGTGATACGATTCATATGTGATTTAACTGTGGGATTTCGGGAATATAAATTTAGTTGGAAATCATGCAGACGTTATGGTATATCCTATGAGGATTAAGGAAGACTTAGACCAGTAGAGTAGTGAGGGTGCACCTACTGATTTTATATTATTTCGAGAGGATACACTTCGAGAGTCGAGAAGTACATAAGGATTTGTTATACTTAATAGAATAAAAAGAGTGATTTACTTATACGTAAAACTCGAGCATGATATGTTACGCATGGCTAGAATAATATTATGGGGTGTGGGCGCACCTAATTTAGAAATGTATATATATATATATATATATATATATATGACTGTGTGATTGTGCATATTATATATCTGTGTAAAAATCATACCCGGACTACTTGCTATCACGGGGGTTTCTGCGTCGGGACGGTCTTATCTCGATTAGACCTTTATGGGGGATATTGACTCGTACCCTAGAAGATAGTATCCTCGATACAGGCTATCTGAAAATGATATTCAGATGTTCTAAGAGACATGAGGGTATGTGCTGACCTCTTAGGACCTAGAACTATGCTTCGCCTCTATTTGTTTGTGTATTATGTTAATACAGTTCGAGAGTGATTCCGGACTAGTATTTCCCTTAGTTTGTGTGATACGGGGACTTGATAGCAGAGTATGCCAGCACCATAGGTTTTATGTGGGGTGAAGTTAGTATATATATTATAAGTGTGACTAATATATATATACGTATATCTATATGGGAACTTTCTACTGTGCGTATAAGTAGATACGTAATGAATAAATGCTTCAATTTTATTATAAGTGTTCGGGAACTTTATAAGGAAAATGAGTTGTTCTAAATAACGTAAGAAATCTCGAAGAGAATGATTTCCTAAAGTAAATATCATAACCTCGCTTTTCACCTGATAAAACCTTATGGAGAATAAGTTAGAGAAACTTATGAGATTTATTAGTACGATAGGCGTGCACACTAGATGAGAGGTGATAATTCTCAAGAGAGTGTCGCATACTAAGATGGTTGTTGGTTAGCCGATAAGCATTTTAAATACTTGCTAAACTGTTTTTCTAAAAACTATTTTACACTCGGGCTCTGACCCATTTCCTGTTTTTCTCTCTCTCTTGTATATATATATATATATATATATATATTACAGGTGCCCAGCCACAGGGGCGTCATGCTTAGATTCCTTGGAACGGATGCGCTGCAACTTATGTGGGAGTTGCAGGCCATTGCTTAGATGACCTCGTTGTTGACTCTACTCTTAATTTAGTTCTGATTAGTCAGGGCATGTGTTGCTCGTTTCCCTATTCAGTTGGATTTGTCAGAGATTTATATTCATTTATTTTCAGTATTTGGTACTCTTTGGAATGTAATTCGTGTCAGGATGATTTCATTTGTAGTTTTTAAACTTGGTATTGGTTTATCTGAATGGTTGAATTCTTGGGTGTTTATTACCTTTCTTCATATTTATGTGATTCTTAATCTGTTAATTATTAAAAAGGGTTTTATATCTGGATTTAAATAAAATGGAAATAAGTTTTTAAATTGTTTTGACACTTAGCTTAATTATTTAGGGTGTTTAAATTAGAAATATATTTTGCGAGAGTGATGCTAAGAATGAACCAACCGTTCACCTTGATTTTAATTTAATAAAGGACTGATCACCCGGTATTTAATTTGGCGGGGTGCCACATAATTGTAAAAGGAAGTGTCCCCTTTCAAGTACCCATCAAGTGGACCCTCGCCATATTGCTTCCACGGGCTTGTAACATGCCTGGCGTCCCATTACAATGCAAAGGTCAAATTATTGTTTACCTATCAAGTTGAGTTTCTCTTAATGTCTGATTAATTTATAAATGTTCCTACTAATGTTTTTATTATTGGTTTTTATTTGTGGGATGATGCTATGTCAGAAATAGGGATATTCACCTTATCCACTTATAGTAAATTTGTGTCACTTCTCTCATTTGCTTGTGCCCTATTTTAGTTGTTCATTGTTTTGTTTGCCACATGTTAACACTTACATTTACTAATTTTAAGTTGCCTTTTCATCCCCAAATTGCAGCTTATGTAGCACTCACCCTATCTCCAGGTATCATACCACTTTCAAAATTAATTGGTCTTTAATTGCTTGTGAATTTCTGAAAAGTACATTTCTGAGTCATATACGTAAAGAAATTGAACTTTTATGGAATATAATCGACAACAATTAAGTTACTTGTTAATTATCCATATCTAATTTGAATGAAACAGGTTCGGTTGCACCAGGGGCAACACTATCTCCCAAAACATCTCTTCCTCCTTGTTCTACAAATACTCTTCATTTCAAATATATTATTTACAACTTCTCGTTTGAAATTGATCAGATTATTAATCCTAAAAATTGATCCCCCACCTCTTTTATTAGCAACTTCTGATGTTCCTCAATCAGTGTCACCAACTACAACTACAACAACTCTCTGAAGTTGTAACATGAGTTGTTGTAGTTCCTTATAAAATACATATTATATAAAGATTACAGATTGTCTTGTCTCTTTCAAATTATTAGAATCATTAATTTGAATAACCCACTAGCTTACTCAATTCAAAAGCCCGCACGACGCACTACTCCCTAAGTTCTTCCCTACCAGGCATGGCAGAGCAGCGCCTGGGTTAAAGCATACTGACGCCTAGACATCAGAAAGGCCTCTTTGTTCATAAGCATTGTTGCCAAAACCAACTCCGGTATGTGATTTTGGTCAGGCCTTTCGACACTTATATATATATGATTTTAAATAGAATTCGTTGTGTTTGGTGTGTGAAACCCCGTGTAGGTTCAAATGGAGGGTATTGCAGTGGGTCGTGCACTGGACTTGACTGCGCTAAAGGGGCATGCCGAGCATATAAGTGAACTGGAGGACATGTTTGAAATTAATGGAGAGCTTCATCCTCGAAATAAATGGAAAATTGCCTTACAGATGACGAAGGGGATATAATTCTTATGGGGGATGATCCATGGGCGTAAGTAGTATACATTTCCACAGTTTTTATGATTGTCACTGACCTGTAAACTTCTCTACGTAACTTCTCATTGAGGTTACCATTTTGACATTGTTTTATAGGGAGTTTTATGACACGGTGAAAAGGATCTTTATTTACTCAAGCCAAGGCGTGAAGAAAATGAGTGTAGGAAGCATGGCGCTTTGCGATTGTCCAAGGAAATAAGCAAGAGGTGGAAATCTAACTCATCATTATTTTCCTTTAAGTTTTGGATATATTCTACCATCTTTGATAATTATATATATATGTTTTACCCAGTTCTTGGTCTTATATCCAGATGTTTTACTCAGCTCTTGGTCCTATACCTCTAAGCAGCGAACGAAGACCACAGTACAAGGCATCGACTTGAGTGGATGTGGTATTAGTTCAAGATAATTTTTCAAATTAACTACAACCCACATGTGTACTTGATTCTAACTTATCTTCGTGATGATAATTCTTAGATTTCCCAAATTGGCTTATGTATTGAGAGGAACAATTCTTAGATTTCCCAAATTGTCTCATGTATTGAGATGAATTTCATATTAATGAAATTTGGGCAAATAATTTTTATTGAGGTTATTGTCTGGATGTGTATTAGTGTTATTGTTGCAGACTATTGGTATTGTTGCACTATTTTTTATACCTTAAAGAAGTGGATAGTACTATAAATAAAGGAAATCTTATTTTTTTTAAAATTTAACTTAATTGTATTGAAATTAAATCGGATCGACAGCTATTTTATTGTCATTGTGTTAGCATTTTTGAATATTGTATACCCTAATGTGTGTGTGTGTGTGTTAATATGAGTAATGGACCTATACCGTTACTAAGTGTGTTACAAAATTGTGTTAGAAATGCGTTACGAAATGTTGTAACGGTAAAAAAGTGTTAGTAACACAAAATTTAATAACAGTGAAATAGTGTTAGTAACACAAAATTTAGTAACTATAAAAAAATGTTAGTAATTTGATTCCACACACCTTTTTTCTAACATTTTTTTAGTGTCAGTAATTATTTTAGTAACACTACAGTAGTGTTACTAATTGACTGTTTTGGTGTAGTGGAAGGTGAGTATTTATATTAATGGGGTGGTGCAGTGTGCACCCCAAGCATGTAATAGGCATGTACAATATGGAGTATCCAATGTATTGTAACCACCTGTCACCAATGCATGAAAATCATGATTGAGATATTCTTCACACGTGAGGGAGACGCTATTGCAACAGTTTTATCCACTCGGGGTTCGCAACCCACACGCACTTTCCCACGCGTGCTCCATTCCACGCGCTCTATCGGGTGTCAAATATGTCCTACTGTGGGGGTGTCGGCCTGGATGAGTATGACGCCTCTGTAAGAGGGTAGTTTAGATTAGATGGAGGCGTAACTCCTTTTGAGTATAGTAATGATAAGTTAACTAATCACGCCATCACTTAACTACAAGATACGCAAACACAACTTAGTGAAGATAGACTCAGTTTGAACTCACAAATCTCTCGTGTATAACTCAGAAGGTAATAATAAACTTAGAAGCAACTTTGCTTAGAGGGAGAGAGAAAATGAGCACCCTTGATACACCTTGGCAGGCAGCCAAACACCCTAACCACCCTCAATGATCTCTGTCAAGTATTAAAGCTTCGTAATAAATGACAATGGTGGGTGAGTAAACTCTCTGGTTCGTAATAAATCTCTCTCTGATGTATATTCTCTCTAGTAATGACTTCTGAATTCTCAAGAAGAACATACCTTCCTCAGAGAAGGTTGGGGCTCTTAAATAGCCCTCTCACCACTCCCGAGGTAACTCAGTCATTAATACATGTGAAAAACATCCCTCATACTTTATGTCACAAACATTAAATGCCCGATTCACTAGTTAGCTCCACGTCATAAACATTAAATGCCACGACATGCCTTTTGCCTAACCACTGTGTGTCAGGTGGCTCACCAACTGTCCGATAGCCCCAAATACCACGGTGGTTTACTCAAGTGCAGATTTGACATTGTCTAGCTGGCTAATGACATCACCTACAGTAGATATGACATTAAGTAGAGGGTTGTTTGGTCCACAACTTAACGCCCGATGAAACTCAAGGCTGCTCTGCCCAGGGTTCCACGGTCAGGGTCTTTTGGTGTTTTACCAAGTGTATCTAAGATGGTCAGGACAAGCTCCAACGGTGCCTCACTTATCAATCCTCCAAACCAAGTCCCTCTAAAGTTCCCACGATGAGGTCGTTCGATAGAGCATGAAAGCTCTCCCAGGCCCTTCCAATCATGGTCTCTCGCGAGTACCGTTTGACCTCGCACTAAAAATCATTATACTCGTTATATCATTACAATCTTTATAGCCCACAATCAACATAAACAAAGATATAATGCGACTAAGTAACACACCAAGCTAAAGTATGAGCTTCCACGTTAAGCTGCCTCGTTGAGCTGCCACGTTGAGCTGCCTTAATCCCAAACACTGAGTTGCCACGCTGAGCTGCCTCGTTGAGTTGCCACCCTGAGCTACCTCACTGAGTTGCCACGCTGAGCTGCCTCACTGAGTTTCCTGGTTGCCTTAATCCCGAACACTATTGTTAACGGGGGGATTATCTCTAATCTCAGGATTACCTTCAGGCCCCCTCTACATTTGCCCCTTCGTGAAGAGATTTGTTGTGAAAATAAGAAATGTATGCACGAAAACTTCTTAATTCGATGAACCTTCTTTGTGAAAAATTATGGCGTCTCTTCCTTCATTGCAACCAACTCCGATTAAGGCCTCCAGAAAAAATTAAAATTCTTCCCGATGTACCAGAGTCGAAGCGATGTGGCTTGGGTTGATTGTGACACCCCGCCTAATTAATCCCGGGTGATCAGTCCTAAATCAAGTTAGAACAGGTTTCTCATTTGGTCCATTCTTAGCATCACTGTCGTTTTATTAAATTACTAACCACCTAAGTGAGAAAAATACACTGGTGTCAATTTTTATCTTTCATTAATTAAACTAAAACCCATGCGGAAAATAAAGCAATATAACCATCACAGATAATTGAACTAATCATTCCAGAAGTAAAAATAATTAACCGAATAAACCATCGGTCCAAATAATAAATCCCATAAAGACAAGAATAAAATCCCAACAATCTAAGAAACAAATAAATGGAAAGTGAGCGACATGCTCGAATAAATAATAATGAGTCTCTACATTATGAATGAAAGGAAGAGGCGTCTATCAAAGGTCCCGCAACATCCACATATGCTGCAGCAACGGAGTTCCTGGAATTAAGTCAAGTCTGGCGTCCCTGTGGCTGGACACCTAAAAGGTTTTTAAAAAGTTTTTATAGCAAGGGTTAGTACCCAAAACATTTGAAAACATTTAGCAAATGATTAACTTGCAGTAATAATAAATATGCATGCTCTTCATATTTTAGTTAGTGTCGCACTCTCTTGAGAACTTCCTTGCCCCCTCCTCTAATGTGCACCACTAACGCTTTAATTATCACCTAGTTATCTATCTCATGACTAGATAATTATTAAAGTCTCCTTATACTCCTCCCCTACTCTAACCTGAGTAAAAATGTGATTATGATTTTTAAGTCATTAGTAACATCAACTTAATTAAATCATTTCCCTTTTTAATTCATATAACTACTCCACTCGTTATACATATACAACAACACATGCTTGTATTTATTTAGTCCGTATATAATAATCACCCTATTATATACTTAGAATATTGCAGCATTCACACACACACTGGAATACATAAAACACTAATATCCACCCGAGTAAAAGTACTCCCCGGATATAATTTCACTAAAGTGCTAGTACACTAGGTATATTCACATATCCTAGTTATCCAAGTTAGAATCGCTCACTAACTTGGTTTAGTATACGATTGGAGGCGGTCATATTCCTTCCCGGAAAGTGAGATGCCCCTCACCCCCTGCAACGGACGCTATGACCTGGGAATCTACTCGCCCTACTCCTCAAGCTAGGGGATTCATCCACTGCGCGTAACCTCCCCTTATAGCACTAGAGTATAATAATATCTAACCACTGATATTAAGGTATACACTATATATATATACTATCACACACCGTATATATATATATATATACATACATAAAAATGTTCCAGCTACACCGTGTACTAACCCGTGACACAAGCCTATTCCATTTTTATTATGAGGTTATTACCCAACTCGAATTATTAATAATAGCACATTAATAAATTCAGTTACTTTTAATTTTGCCCTCACCATTTAATTGGACTAAATCTCATAGCCCGAATTAACCTCACCCGAGTCTAAATCCCGACTCTAAACTACTTAGTCCATTACTAAATGAAATAATATACTCCGATGTCGCTCAACCAATTGTGACGTGACACCCAATTTCTACTCCCATCTTCTAATTAATTTCCTCACAGTTAATCAGGTTTAAATCATGTATTAATATTTTTCTCAATAATATAACACATACAACTTTTATATAAATCCCTCCTTATATAAACAAACTGGGCGAACTGTCAGTTTCTGCCGACCGTCGATCGATCGACTTCATGGCGTCGATCGATCGATCGAACAGATACTCGTCTTCTTCGCGAAGACGGACAGCCATGGGCGAAAATCTGCAAACCCTAATTCCTTCTACACTGAAACTCAGTCCTTTTTTGTATTTGTACATATTAGGAAACTCATTAAGGATCTCCAGAGTATTCAACAACATCAATAATTCGTCCATTAACTCAAATTTCTAAATTTGGGGAAAGTTTCATCATTAACCCTAGGTCCATTTATACCCCAAATTCCATCATCAAATTCATTTCCAAATATGCAGATAACATTCTTATCAGATATGCAATAACTCACCATTATCAGATTTTACAAGAATCATCACCCCAAATTTCGTAAATCAGAATTGTTGTTTTCAAAATCCCATGTTCATTCCATTAACACCCAAAAACGGATTTCTACATAATCACTACACATGAATATGAATCGAAAACAGATTTAATGTTATTGCAAGTTATCCACTTGCCTTAAGGTTCGTAGAGTCTAAATTGGAGCTAAATCCCAAGGTTGAAGATGACCTTTGATGGCTCTCTTTGATCCCCAATTTGGCTTTGGCTGCTGTTAGGGTTTCCTAACCCCTAATTTGCTTTCTCTAATTAAGTTCAGCCACCCCCTTATTTCTTTTTATTAGATTAATTAACTTAATCCCGTTTTTTGACTAATGGGCCAAGCCCAAGTGACCCAAATGTCCCCGAGTGGGCCCGGCTATGTCTAAAAACGTCCCGTGACCCGTTCACTACCCCCGGGTACACTTTTCCGACTATCTCGGCCCATCCGGACTCAATTGTACCCTCAGAATTTGCATCCGAATTAATTTATAAAAATACTTATCCCCCACCCCATATAGTCTTATACCGACTTTCGGATGCGATAAGTACATACCTCGTCATTAATACTCTAGACGACATAATTACATTATTACTATTCACTTAGTAAATAAGTTTTCCCTAAATATTAACCATTCAATCCCAGATTAATATTTATATACATATTTATGTTCTAATTAATTCATTAAATTACAACACACTAAGTAATTTAAAATCTCCGAATTAATTAGATTAAATGTACCAAAAATACGGGGTGTTACATACTCCCCCCCTTATAAAGGAATTTCGTCCCCGAAATTAGATCGTACCTGCGTTGAAAAGTTCTGGATATTGTTCCCGCATATCCTCCTCTCGCTCCCAGGTAGACTCGTCAACATTGTGATGACCCCACTGTACTCTAACCAATGGAACAACATTGGATCGTAATTTCCGCTCACTATGATCCAGAATTGCTACCGGCCTCTCCTCATACGAGATGTCTGGCTGTAAGTCGATCTCCTCGAGTGGAATATGCCAAAAGGCTCTCTCGCTCCTTCGATATTTCTTCAGCGATGTCACATGGAATACATCGTGTATCCGCTGAAGATGATCTGGTAATCCAAGCTTATACGCCACCGGTCCCACGCTCTCAATAATAGGGAAAGGTCCTACGTATCGCGGTGCTAACTTACCCTTCTTTCCGAACCTCATCACCCCTTTCATAGGGGATACCCGGACTAAAACCTGGTCCCCAACTTCTAGCTCCACATGTCTTCGAGAAGCATCAGCATAACTCTTCTGCCTGTCCTGAGCTATTAGAATCCTTCCTCGAATCAACTCTATCTTGGCAGATGTCTCCTGGACAATCTCCGGTCCCAAGAGTTTGTTGTCCCCCACCTCTAACCAACAAGCGGGTGAACGACAAGGTCTCCCGTATAGTGCCTCAAACGGTGCCATTCCAATCGTGAATTGGTAAGAGTTGTTATACGCAAACTCTACCAAAGGAAGATATTTCTCCCAACCTCCCCCGAAGTCCAAAATGCACATTCTGAGCATGTCCTCCAGCATCTGATTAACTCTCTCAGTCTGTCCGTCAGTCTGTGGGTGATACGCTGTACTCAAGCGCAACTCCGTGCCCATTGCCTCCTGAAAGCTCTGCCAAGAGTGGGCAACAAAGATTTTGTCTCTGTCGGATACGATATTTATCGGCACTCCATGCAGCTTAACAATCTCTGCTATGAATAGCTGTGCATAACGCATCGTCTCAAAGTCTGTGCGAACCGGCAAAAAGTGGGCTACCTTGGTCAACCGATCTACAATAACCCATATGGAGTCGTGACCCTTCTGCGATACCGGTAACCCTGTGATGAAGTCCATGGATATGCTCTCCCACTTCCACACGGGAATTTCTAACGGCTGTAGCATCCCTGATGGCCTCTGGTGGTCAACTTTCACAAGCTGACACGTGGCACACTTCGAAACAAACTCCGCTATGTCCCGTTTCATCCCTGCCCACCAATACTGCCTCCTCATATCTTGGTACATTTTATCCCCACCGGGATGTACTGCAAATTTCGAACCATGGGATTCTGTCATAACTGCGTGCTTCAAGTCCTCATCCTCTGGTACCATTAACCTCCCATTAAAACGTAGGCCTCCTTCTGAGCTAATCGAGTAACCCTCTGCTCCCTCAGCTAACAACTGGCCCACCCTATCCCGGCAAATCCGATCCTCTGCCTGAGCCTTCACAACCCGCATAATGATCTCGGGTGTGATGGACAAAGCCGACATGCAAGCCTTTGCTACGTCGTCCTCATATTGAAGCTCTCTCCACTTCGCTTTCCATACCTCCGATATTTCCCCAGTCGGTCTTCTGCTCAATGCGTCTGCTACTACATTGGCTTTACCAGGATGATACTGGATATCAAACTGGTAGTCCTTCACGAATTCTAGCCACCGCCTTTGTCTCATATTCAGATCCTTCTGTGTGAAGAGATACTGAAGTGACTTGTGATCCGTGAATAGAGTAAAGTGCTCTCCTAGAAGATAATGTCTCCATATCCTCAAAGCAAAAACGACCGCTGCCAACTCTAGGTCGTGAGTTGGGTAATTCCTCTCGTGGGGCTTTAGCTTCCTGGAAGCATAAGCTATAGCCCTTTCCTCCTGCTGGAGCACACCCCCAAGACCCCGTAAGGATGCGTCTGTGTAAACCCGATACTCTAGCCCTCCCTTTGGCAATGCCAGCACTGGTGCAGATGTCAACTTGTCCTTTAGCTCGTCGAACGCTAATTGACAACTATCATCCCACTTGAAAGGCACCCCTTTCCGAGTCAGATTCGTCAAAGGTCCTGCAATCTTAGAGAATCCTTTAATGAATCGTCGGTAGTAACCGGCCAATCCCAGAAAACTGCGCACCTCGGTCGGTGTCGTGGGCTGTCCCCACTCCCTCACCGCCGACACCTTATCCGGATCCACTGCAATACCCTGATCTGACACGACGTGACCAAGGAACTGTACCTCCCGTAGCCAGAATCCACACTTCCCGAATTTGGCATAGAGCTGATGATCCCTCAGTGTCTGCAAAACCAGGCGCAGATGCTCTGCGTGCTCCTCCTCGGTACGCGAGTAGATTAGGATGTCATCAATGAACACGATGACAAACTGATCTAGGTACTCCCTGAAAACCCTATTCATGAGGTCCATGAACACTGCTGGTGCATTGGTGAGCCCGAAGGGCATCACCCTGAACTCATACGATCCATACCGCGACAAGAAAGCGGTCTTAGGAACATCCTCTTCTCGGATACGCAGTTGATGATACCCTGACCTCAAGTCGACTTTGGAGAAGTAAGACGCCCCTCTCAGTTGGTCAAATAAATCATCAATCCGAGGCAACGGATACTTATTCCGTATCGTCACCTTGTTCAGCTCCCTATAATCCACGCACAATCGGAGTGACCCATCTCGTTTCTTCACAAACAACACCGGCGCACCCCACGGCGATGTACTCCGCCGAATAAAACCCTGACCCAGTAATTGCTGAATCTGCTCCCTCAATTCCCGCATTTCTGAAGGGGCCATTCGGTAAGGTGCCCGAGCAATAGGCCTCGTCCCCGGTGCCAAGTCTATAACAAATTCGATTTCTCTGCTGGGTGGTAATCCTGGTATCTCCTGGAATACATCCTCAAAGTCCCTCACTACAGGGATAGAGTCTAAAGGAACTGCCACTTCCTGCGAGGTTTCTTCCTCAATGTAGTATAGATAAGTGGTCGAGCCTCCCTCTGGGCGAGGCATCGTCACAACAAACATCTCCTATCCCGGAATGACGAAGATAAGGCTCCCACCGAAGCAATCAATCATGGCTCTATAGTCAGCGAGCCAATCCATACCGATGATCACGTCATGAACATGCATATCTAATACCAACATGTCCGCAGGTAAAACTAAACCGCCAATCTCCACTCCTACTCTCCGACATATAAAGAATATAAGCGACCCATTTCCCAACGGTGAGTCGACACACGTAACAGTGCTCTCTGCGGTGGCTAACAACCCTAAAGCCTTCGCGAAATGTGTAGCTATAAAGCAATGAGTGGCCCCCGTGTCAAACAATACCCGACCCATAGTGCCATGGATAGAGAACGTACCCTCGATCGCGGGCAGCGCCTGCTGTGCTGGAGGATTGGGAACATCCCGAACATTATACACACGCCCGTAGTGCATCTGCCCCTGCTGCTGTGGGGCGGGTGGTGCTGGTGCTGCTGGTGGCATCTGACCCTGTTGCCCTTGCTGGGCACCCTGCTGCTGGCCTCTGCCCCTCTGCGGGCACTCCCTCTTGAAGTGTCCTGGCTGGCCACGAGAGAAACAGCGTTTCTGGTCGTCACCCTGCCGTTGGCCCTGCTGGCCCTGACGTTGCTGGCCCGGTTGGCCTCCCCCGTTGTTTCCTTGGCCCTGACGGCCCTGAGGAACCTGCTGTTGCTGATTAGGGCCTGGTTGCCCCTGTCTGAACCCCTGTCCTCCCGGTCGGAACCCACCAGGCTTAAACTTCTTAGCCTGATTCCCTTGCTGAATGATAACCTGCTGCTGTGTGCCACTCGTCTCACTACTAGTGACTGCTTTGCCCTGCTGGCTCGGCTCACCTGCCTTCTTGTTCCCCTTAGCGTGGAAACGATGATCCTGACAATGTATAAGTGCGGCGTTAACGACATCTGTATAGGTCACCAATGCCGGGTTTCCAATCAAGTGCTGCCTGATTCTCCAAGCCAGACCATCCATGAACTTGGACTTCTTCCGCTCCTCATCGCTCACCTCGTTTGGCACAAAGTTTGCCAAACGGGTGAACTCCTCCTCATATTCTGCCACTGACCTGTCACCCTGTACCAACTCGCTGAATTTCTTTCTCATCTCAGACTCTACTGCTGGAGGGAAGTACTTGCGGTCAAACCGCACCCAGAATTCAGAAATCGGTATCAAATCCCGCTCCTCAGCGGTGGTTACGGACTCCCACCACTGTAAGGCTGCCCCTGACAGACGAAAGGTAGCCAGCATCTGTTTCTGCACCTCTGTACCCTCTAACATGCGCAGATGGCGCTGAATGTTCTTCTTCCAGTCACAAGCCTCAACCACATTGGTGCTACCTCGAAACTCAGGTGGGTGACCCTTCTGAAAGGTCTCCCTCACTCGCTGCCAAGATGGTGGCCCCACTGGAGCCTGAACTGCTGGAGCCAATGGAGGCGGTGCCTGGGGCTGTGGAAAATGAGCTGCCATAGCTCGCATCGCTGTCTCGACCGCTTGGGCCACTATCACTGCCACCTGAGTGGTAGAAATCAACTCGGCCGGTGGTGGTGGTGGCGGTACCTGTGGCTCCTGTCGAGCCTCCCTTACCTCATCTCTAGCCTCAGCCCTCTCCGCTCTCTGTCTCTTTGGCGGCATCTGAAATAGATTGAATTGTATAAGTACACAATTTATACAAAACTAATAGCAGAAATACGATATCTCACAAGCGGAAAATATAATCAACAGTCCTAATAATAGGGCTCTATAACAACCGAACGCTACGCTGAAACGTAGAAAGCCGTACAGATCCTAAGGACAACTAGAACCTGATGCTCTGATACCATCTGTGACACCCCGCCTAATTAATCCCGGGTGATCAGTCCTAAATCAAGTTAGAACAGGTTTCTCATTTGGTCCATTCTTAGCATCACTGTCGTTTTATTAAATTACTAACCACCTAAGTGAGAAAAATAGACTGGTGTCAATTTTTATCTTTCATTAATTAAACTAAAACCCATGCGGAAAATAAAGCAATATAACCATCACAGATAATTGAACTAATCATTCCACAAGTAAAAATAATTAACCGAATAAACCATCGGTCCAAATAATAAATCCCATAAAGACAAGAATAAAATCCCAACAATCTAAGAAACAAATAAATGGAAAGTGAGCGACATGCTCGAATAAATAATAATGAGTCTCTACATTATGAATGAAAGGAAGAGGCGTCTATCAAAGGTCCCGCAACATCCACAAATGCCGCAGCAACGGAGTTCCTGGAATTAAGTCAAGTCTGGCGTCCCTGTGGCTGGACACCTAAAAGGTTTTTAAAAAGTTTTTATAGCAAGGGTTAGTACCCAAAACATTTGAAAACATTTAGCAAATGATTAACTTGCAGTAATAATAAATATGCATGCTCTTCATATTTTAGTTAGTGTCGCACTCTCTTGAGAACTTCCTTGCCCCCTCCTCTAATGTGCACCACTAACGCTTTAATTATCACCTAGTTATCTATCTCATGACTAGATAATTATTAAAGTCTCCTTATACTCCTCCCCTACTCTAACCTGAGTAAAAATGTGATTATGATTTTTAAGTCATTAGTAACATCAACTTAATTAAATCATTTCCCTTTTTAATTCATATAACTACTCCACTCGTTATACATATACAACAACACATGCTTGTATTTATTTAGTCCGTATATAATAATCACCCTATTATATACTTAGAATATTGCAGCATTCACACACACACTGGAATACATAAAACACTAATATCCACCCGAGTAAAAGTACTCCCCGGATATAATTTCACTAAAGTGCTAGTACACTAGGTATATTCACATATCCTAGTTATCCAAGTTAGAATCGCTCACTAACTTGGTTTAGTATACGATTGGAGGCGGTCATATTCCTTCCCGGAAAGTGAGATGCCCCTCACCCCCTGCAACAGACGCTATGACCTGGGAATCTACTCGCCCTACTCCTCAAGCTAGGGGATTCATCCACTGCGCGTAACCTCCCCCTATAGCACTAGAGTATAATAATATCTAACCACTGATATTAAGGTATACACTATATATATATACTATCACACACCGTATATATATATATATATACATACATAAAAATGTTCCAGCTACACCGTGTACTAACCCGTGACACAAGCCTATTCCATTTTTATTATGAGGTTATTACCCAACTCGAATTATTAATAATAGCACATTAATAAATTCAGTTACTTTTAATTTTGCCCTCACCATTTAATTGGACTAAATCTCATAGCCCGAATTAACCTCACCCGAGTCTAAATCCCGACTCTAAACTACTTAGTCCATTACTAAATGAAATAATATACTCCGATGTCGCTTAACCAATTGTGACGTGACACCCAATTTCTACTCCCATCTTCTAATTAATTTCCTCACAGTTAATCAGGTTTAAATCATGTATTAATATTTTTCTCAATAATATAACACATACAACTTTTATATAAATCCCTCCTTATATAAACAAACTGGGCGAACTGTCAGTTTCTGCCGACCGTCGATCGATCGACTTCATGGCGTCGATCGATCGATCGAACAGATACTCGTCTTCTTCGCGAAGACGGACAGCCATGGGCGAAAATCTGCAAACCCTAATTCCTTCTACACTGAAACTCAGTCCTTTTTTGTATTTGTACATATTAGGAAACTCATTAAGGATCTCCAGAGTATTCAACAACATCAATAATTCGTCCATTAACTCAAATTTCTAAATTTGGGGAAAGTTTCATCATTAACCCTAGGTCCATTTATACCCCAAATTCCATCATCAAATTCGTTTCCAAATATGCAGATAACATTCTTATCAGATATGCAATAACTCACCATTATCAGATTTTACAAGAATCATCACCCCAAATTTCGTAAATCAGAATTGTTGTTTTCAAAATCCCATGTTCATTCCATTAACACCCAAAAACGGATTTCTACATAATCACTACACATGAATATGAATCGAAAACAGATTTAATGCTATTGCAAGTTATCCACTTGCCTTAAGGTTCGTAGAGTCTGAATTGGAGCTAAATCCCAAGGTTGAAGATGACCTTTGATGGCTCTCTTTGATCCCCAATTTGGCTTTGGCTGCTGTTAGGGTTTCCTAACCCTTAATTTGCTTTCTCTAATTAAGTTCAGCCACCCCCTTATTTCTTTTTATTAGATTAATTAACTTAATCCCGTTTTTTGACTAATGGGCCAAGCCCAAGTGACCCAAATGTCCCCGAGTGGGCCCGGCTATGTCTAAAAACGTCCCGTGACCCGTTCACTACCCCCGGGTACACTTTTCCGACTATCTCGGCCCATCCGGACTCAACTGTACCCTCAGAATTTGCATCCGAATTAATTTATAAAAATACTTATCCCCCACCCCATATAGTCTTATACCGACTTTCGGATGCGATAAGTACATACCTCGTCATTAATACTCTAGACGACATAATTACATTATTACTATTCACTTAGTAAATAAGTTTTCCCTAAATATTAACCATTCAATCCCAGATTAATATTTATATACATATTTATGTTCTAATTAATTCATTAAATTACAACACACTAAGTAATTTAAAATCTCCGAATTAATTAGATTAAATGTACCAAAAATACGGGGTGTTACATTGATCTGCTATGTTGTCTGGTTCTTCGACGACATCTTCTATGAACTCCTCCATACATTGCCCCCGTTGATCCACCAAAAAATACTCATATATTGGGTCAACCTCATTATCAGCTTCTTTGGCCGCCCGTTCACACCATTATAACCGATAAACCACCTTTTCTTCTTCGGTAATCACCTTTTTGCGCTATCTGCTGGTAGTCGCCACTGCCTTCCTCTTCTTCTGTCTAGAAGCCTCAGCAACTCTTCCTCCTAAAAATCGACTCAACACACTTTGTCGTTGGACCTCATACTCCATTGGATCCACTCTAGGTCTCATCTTGTCTTTGAGCTGCTTCGAGATATTTTGGGGCTGGGGGACCACCTGGTGGGCTTCTTCTATCATCACTCACTTGCTACTTGCAACTTCGTTATTCTGCTCATTCAAGGGCCCCATCCTTTCTCTGAACGAGGGAACCCAGACTCCCTCCATTCTTCTCGTTAGGACTATTACGTCCTCCTCCAATTCTATGTAAAAGGCTGCATCTACCATGTGAGCTTCTTCGACAGCGAAAGGCATCTTCGTAGCTCTAATGGTCACCTCCATCCCCTTTATAACTGCCTTGGAGCATTGGTGATACGTTGAAGGAACTAGCCCTTGGTTGTGCATCCACACCCTTCCTATCAGCAGATGCTAGGAAGTTGAACTCTCTATTATGTGGAATTTGATGTGGGAACTCAGATTTCCCATCACAATCCTAACGTTCACATACCCAATGGACTTAAAAAACTGGTTGTCATAGCCTGAAATCACCAAAGGCATGAGGACCAATCTCTCCTCCGGAATATTAGCTGCGTGGAAAGAGTTAATTGGCATGATATTGATGGAAGCTCCCACATCCACAAGAGCCCTTGCAAAGCTTGCTCCGTTGATGCTGGCAGTCACATACAAAAGCCTATTATAAGGGAATCTCATAGCCCTATCTGCGTCGCTGAAAGTTATCTCTGACAGAAACCTCTTTACTAACCTGGCTATGGGTCTCTCCCATCTCAGTGGAGGGACTGCATTCTTCCTCCCAATATCAAGGATTGCCCAGGTTATCTCCAATCTACTCTCCCTTGGTATCCCTACCTGGTCGAAGAACCAGGCAAACTTTGGGGATTTTAAAACTGCACAGTATTCTATGGCTTGGTCTGCTTCCTCACCTTCAATGCTATATACATCCTCCATATCTTTAGCACTTGCTTCATCATAAACTAATACTACGTTAGCCATTAACCTAGTACAATCTTCTAAAGCTTCTTCAACCTTTTTTTGCTTCGTCGTTAGCTCCCTTTCTTATCTCTCTGCCTCCTCATCGTAAACCACCACTAGATTGGCCCCATGCGCTGGGAGTGGGTTGTTGTTAAATTTATGCGAAGGGATTTGCAACGTTACTGCCTTTACATATTTGTCAATGATTCTTCTTAGTGTGAAACAGCTCTCCGTCGAATGTTGGATCTTTCGATGAATCTGACAATATTTGGGATCCTCCCTAGTTGTAGCGTCTGGTTCCCCCAACGGGGATGCCCTTTGGTTCATATACCATTCCTCCTTGAACCATTGCGTTGTAACCACTGATAACCTCTACTACTGTAAAAGGCAATGGTGGTGGGTCTTCCCTGTCTCTTTCAAACTTCCTCTTATTTTCCCTCTTCGCTATCTTACCCCCATCTGTTCCTTCGGCATATCCTACCCGTGAGGGCTGAGACCTCCCTCCCACGGGTTGCATCGACTGTCTGAACATCATGGTCACCACCACTGGATTTGATCGTACAACCAACGAGATATTCCATGCTGCTTTTAAGAACGTCGCAATAGTCCTCGCGCGCATCTCGTTAATAAAATGACAGATATACTCAGGAAGCAGTCCCTCCGCACATATCTGTAGTAACTTGGATTCTTTGGCCTCATCCCTTACATCGAGGGACCTTTCCCTGAACCTTCGAACGTAAGCCACTACATATTCTCAGGGTCGTTGTTTCTCTCTCCCCAGTTGGTTCAAGGTGAACTCGTCTTCTGACAGAAAGAACTTCTGGGCGAACAACGTGCATCTACTCCCATGTGGAAACACTCTTGGGGGCTAGGTGAGAATACTAGGTATATGCTTTATCGGTTAAGGATTTAGAAAATTCCCTCAACTTGAGTTTCTTGTTATTGCAATGCGCCCCCAAGTGTTCAACGAAGAATTTAATGTGCTCTTTCGGGTTCCCACCCTTTCCTGTATCTTTTTTTAAAGATAGGAGGAATATAATATTTTGGGTAGGGCTCATCGTTGCATTCCTGGGGGTAAGGCGTTCGAAAATCGTCATAAATGGAAGCTACCTCGTCGGCGGATTGGGAGGGAGCTTGCATGAATTCAGCATCTCTTTCTGCACCTCTTTCCTCATCTCCTCCATAGCTGATGCCGTTGAAGGAACGACCAGAGGGACCATAGACGGAGTGCCCGTTGCAGCTGGAGAAATCATCGCAGTTGGAGCCGTTGATACTCCTGGAGTTCCCACTACTGGATTTACAACAGAGGGTATACTTACTGGGACCATTCATGTTAGAACTTCACTTGGTGAGGCCATTAGGGCTGCCCCTCGCGTCACGAAAGAGTTGGCCTCAAATCCCCCAATACCGTTGAAGCTACGGGAGTTTGTAAAAACTCATAAAATTTATTCATGAGGAGCGCCACTTGGGCTGGTCCCAACCCAGCGCTCATAGAAGCTTGTGTCACCCCTGGAACACCTGTCGCCATGTGAAGTGGAGGTACCTCTAGTCGAGGGGCTCCGTCCCTTGAAGCCTCCAGCTATCTCGTCGCCTATTCTTCATTGTGTTAAATGTCATCAAAGTTAAGTCTTCGATTAACGTTATCCCGCGCTATACTCCTTGCTCAGAAGATTGCCTTCCCAACAGAGTCGCCAAATGTAATAGGGTAGTTTAGATTAGATGAAGGCGTAACTCCTTTTGAGTATAGTAATGATAAGTTAACTAATCACGCCATCACTTAACTACAAGACAAGCAAGCACAACTTACTGAAGATAGACTCAGCTTGAACTCACAAATCCCTCATATATAACTTAGAAGGTAATAATGAACTTAAAAGCAACTTTGCTTAGAGGGAGAGAGAAAATGAGCACCCTCGATACACCTTGGCAGGCAGCCAAACACCCTAACCACCCTCAATGATCTCTGTCAAGTATTAAAGCTTCATAATAAATGACAATGGTGGGTAAGTAAACTCTCTGGTTCGTAATAAATCTCCCTCTGATGTATATTCTCTCTAGTAATGACTTCTGAATTCTCAAGAAGAACATACCTTCCTCAGAGGTGGTTGGGGCTCTTAAATAGCCCTCTCACCACTCCCGAGGTAACTCAGTCATTAATACATGTGAAAAACATCCCTCATACTTTATGTCACAAACATTAAATGCTTGATGCACTAGTTATCTCCACGTCATAAACATTAAATGCCAAGACATGCCTTTTGCCTAACGAATATGTATCAGGTGGCTGTCGTCACAGAGGTGGCTCACCAACTGTCTGACAACCCTAAATACCATAGTGGTTTACTCAAGTGCAGATTTGACATTGTCTAGCTGGCTAATGACATCACCTACAGTAGATGTGACATTAAGTAGAGGGTTTTTTGGTCCACAACTCAACGCCCGATGGAGCTCAAGGCTGCTCCGTTCGGGGTTCCACGGTCAGGGTCTTTTGGTGTTTTACCAGGTGTATCTAAGATGGTCAGGACAAGCCCCAACGGTGCTCACTTAACAATCCTCCAAACCAAGTCCCTTTAAAGTTCCCACGATGAGGTCGTTCGATAGAGCATGAAAGCTCTCCCAGGCCCTGCCAAGCATGATCTCTCGCGAGTACCGTTCGATCTAACACTAAAAATCATTATACTCATTGTTGATGTAAAAAATTAGATTATCTCTAATTATTTTAATCACAGATAAAAAATTAATAAGTAAACGAGACAAAGGTTTTTAAAGTGGTTCAGCCTTATAAGAATGGCCTACATCCACTGTTTTTGTTATTGCTGACTGTTTGGAATTCTCGATAATAGGTTTTACCAAGAAATTCCGAGTTCCCTTACAATGAGGATGATACGATGTATTTATAGCCTTGAGGCTGTACATGTGAAAGAATAATACATAGATGTCCAGTAGGAATGTACATCTGTACGATAATAACTGTGCATTTAATGCGTAGTCATTCTCTTGATTATCCGAATATGAATGCTTTGAACGAGGTGCAACTTGGACCGCCTAAGCTGCTCGGACTACCTAAGTAGCTCGGCATACATGAATTGCTCGGTACAATAAAGTTCCTCGGAGAACACTTGTTGCTCGGAGCGCCTGAGTTGGTCGGGAAGGTTGAGTTCCTCGGAGTCAAGGTGTTGTTCAAAAATGTTTGCGGGTGCCATGTAGATTGACATGTGTCTCCACATAATTGGTCCACATCAGCAAACTAAATTTGGTATCAACAGAAGCCCCCAATGTTTCGTAGTTTGATGTTGAAGAAAAGTATGGAACATTATGTTGCCTAGACTTTATGGATTTTAGACAATCTTTCGTTGTTTATAACTCCTTTTTTGAGTGCATAGTATCAGGCTTTTAAAGTATTTTGAATTTCTATAACCGCTTCATTTTTTGTGCCTTTTTCTTCTTTTTAGCCGCCGGATACGCAATTGTCCATCCTGGTAATCATTGTTTTTCTCTATTCCCGAGGTAAAGTATTTAAACGCTTCAGAAAATTTGATTCTCTTTTACTTTTTCAAATCTGCATCTTAGAACTTCTTTACTTCTTCTCTATCTTGTGCGTTCATTTCTTCCATTATTCGTTGTCGACTGATCCACCCTCTCCTGTAAGATCTTCTTCCTTCTATTTTATTTTCTTTGTTCATCATGGTTTACCTTGTTGAGTAGCTTGATAAATTTCGCTCTGATTTTTCTATTCCTTCATGGGTCATGTTGGAAGAACTTTCTGAACCTTCAGACTATTTTTCTTTGGCTGAGGGACATTGGTTCCCATGTCTCTTTGTGGCCGAATGTGGCTTTTCTTTTCCTCTAAATCCCCTGTGTTTGGAATTTTGTCAATATTTTGACGTTGTACATGCAAAAATAGCTCCCAATACCTGGAGAATAGTTAATGGGGTCCATAGGTTAAATCAGATTCATGGAACCCGTTTAGGAATTCCAGAAATTATGTTTTGCTATAGATGGGTTGTCAGCGATAGTACTTTTTACTTAAAAACTAGGTTTTTAAATAGAGCTTTAGTTGTCAATCTCCCAGATGCCAACAGGGATTACTTCGAGCATGGGGTTGTTATGAAAAATTGGCAACATGCTCCATTAAATGGAGATGATGTATATCAGGGTCCTAAGTGTCCCCCTTATGGCAATGGGATAGGTTGTTTTATTTTACTTTTGAAATTATGTTTTCTTTGTGTTTGATAAAATGCGTTATTGACATTTTAATTTTTTTGTTTATTTGCAGTTGACAGCAAAAGAAAATCCCCCAAAGAAACTGATGTTAATTTGAGACACTTGAAACTTATCTGGAGTTTGCACCAAACTGTTGCTGACGAACACATTAGATCAACTTCTTATTTATTGCAGTACAAAAGCTATACTTCATCCTCTACTGCTCGTCCAGTGGTGGGTGACATCGACCCATTACCAGTTTCTGAGAGTTCTTCCCCCGAATCACATATTCCCCTCAGTACTAGAATGAAGAGAAGACGAGCTCCTGCCTTCTTTGACAAATCGGACTCTGCCAATATAGAGGCCAAGAAAAACAAGCAGGATGTCCCAGAGGAAGGGACAAGAAAATTTGATGCACCCCCTCCAATTGCTGCTAAGAAGGTTGCTGAGAAGCCCCCAGTGGCTCTGATCAAGGTTGTTGCTGTTTCTCCTCCAAGCGAGGTTATCGTTATATCACCGATCAAGACGACATCCTTGGTTGAGAATGTTCCTGCTCCTACGAGGAAGTTGAAGAAAAGCTCTGTGGAGAGACCAGTAGAAGCAATCTCTCAATCTTTAAATGTTGAAGGTGGTATTCCCACCTTTGTTCCTCCGAGCTCTGCTATGAGCTCGGTGAAATCTTGGATTATCCCAGAGATCCAATGTGTTGAAGACAATCTTTCTCAGGATAGGGTTACCACCTTGGCAGCTCAACATATTGCCTCAGTAAGTATTATTAATCTAAACTTTCATTTTTCAATGTTATGTCCCTGCACTAACTTACGATTATTTTCTTTCCTCAGCTGGTAACCTGTTTTAACAGTATTCTGAAAAAGGATGAGGCTATTTAAGCTTCGAGCTCCTCAGGAGGTGTGGAGGAAGCTTTTGTGGGTCTGACACAGTCCTTAAAGGATTCTCGTCAGAAATATGATGAAGACAAAGTTGCTTGGGAGAAGCAACTAAAGTCCATCGAGAAAGAGAGAGAGAAAGCTGTCGAGGCCTCTCAGGAGTTGGAGAGGAAAATGATAGAATTTGAGAAGAAGAATAGTGAGCTTGGGGAAAAGCTCAAAAATGCTGGAGAGCTTGAGACCAAGCACAAAACTTCTTAAGAGGAACTTGGTAGACTTCGTGAAGATGGTCGTTAGAAGGAAGAGATAAAAGGGAAATTGAGGGCTTTCGAGGAACTTCTTACTGAGAGGATTTCCTCGGAGAAGGTAAAGAGGAAACTTGCTGTTAAAAAGTCCTTTAGCGCTGGTTGGGACGAGGGATGGAACAAAGGCCTAGCTGCTATGTCTTCCCAGATAGAATTCACTAGTGTTAAATACTTGAGAGATGGATGGGCAGCTCTGCAGGAGCTAAAGGTCTCTGAGAGTTCTGAATTATTTTAGCGTCATGTTCATGGTCCTCCTCCCTCTCCTAGAGAAGAAGAAGAGGACGAAACTGCCTCAGAAGAGTCTTCAATGATAATTGGGGATCAGGCCCCTACTGTTGAACTTCGCTACGAGCAGTCCCAACCAATCATTACTCCTACCAAGCAGCTACTCGTGTCCACCGAGCACCCAGCCTCTTCCTCGAAGTCTCCCGAGGAAGTTATAGGGAATAAAGAGAAGGTGTAAAGTAGTTTGGGTGTTTATTTTGTCACTTTATTTGATGTAAACTCAACTTTGTATTTCCTTTTATGATGAAATAAAAAATCAAGCTTTTGGTTGTTTATATTGAATTTTTCTTCTACTTGCTCTGTTTGCATCCTTATTGATTCTTTCTGTCTCTTCTCTTTCCTTTACTAGTTCATGGCTAGAATGGAGCTCTTATCAGCCCTCGATACTGAACTGATGAAAAAATGCAATGACTACTTCAAGACTGGCCATGCTGACCTGAATGAAGCTCAAATCATCGACATCCTCGGTCCAGACACTTCTGAACGAGCAGTTGAAGCCTATCAATATTTGAAGTGCTTGCTCGACCGTGCAGTTGCCAACAATGTGGCATATTATGAGACGATTGAAGATCTCCAGGGTACCATCGAGGAACTTCAACAACAATACAAGGAATCCTCTACCCTTTTGCATCAGGGGTACGAGAAAAAATATCAGCAATTAAATGCTGACAAAGGATATGATAAATTCATTGCTGCATACGAGAAGAAAGAGAAAATTCTAAAGGTTGAGGTCGAGGAGCACAGGCAAATTGCTAAACTGTTGGAGGAGGAAAACAATGTTTTGCGAGAAGATATATCCCAACTAAAGTCTGCAGCATCTTCCTCGGGAGCCTTGGTCCCTGTCAATGACGAAGGTTTCTCGTTCTTGGAGGTCGAAAATGCCAATTTGAGAGATGAATTGGAACCCTTAAAGAGGATTGGGCCCTCTACTTCTGCTCGCGAATGAGCAAGAGCTTCTCAGGGACGAGCAAGGGCTTCTCGGGTTACCGTTGAAGAAGCTAGAATGCAGGAGGCCTTGGAGAATCAGGCCTTTCAGTTGATGGCAAAGAATCAAGAATTAGCAGAGATGTCCAAGAAGATTCTGACCCTCGAAGAGAAACTTTCTACACAAAGCTCTGCCTTGGAGAATAAAGAACTTTTAGTGAAGAACCTCCACGAGCAACTGGAGAGGTTAACCTACCAGTTTCACAAACAGCCCAGAGAGTTTTGGATGGCTGGTTACAATGAAGCCCTCTACCATCTCGATGATCGGATCCAGAATTGAAATAACGAGGGTTATAAGCAAGGATGACTGAATGCACTGGGGGTGTTACAGTTGGAGCAGGGCCATTATCTCTGGGATTACTATGACCCTGGGTTGCTCAAGTTGCCTGTGCCACCTTTTAAACTTGATATGAGCTGGATTCCTGCTCGGGCAATTCCTCAGTGCTTAATATCTAAGTATCTCAGCGACTACAGTCTTCATTCTAATTTTGAGATATCTCTCCCGGAGCACTTACTTGATCGGCCATCAGTAATGAATGTCAGGATGATTAGAGATCTGAACTTCATAAATTCTCCTTATGCCTTAGATGATCCTCCTGCTAGAGTAGAACCTGTTTCAAAGGCAGAAGGGAAAAAGTCAGTAGAGTAGGATTTTTGGTATAATATGTAATTTTTTCTCTATGTAATATGTTCTGATTTTAATGAAGGAACTTTTAGTTTTCTCTGCAATCTTGATTGTCATTACTTTATAACATATCTATTTTATTCTCTGATGAATGTGTATGTATATCTTGTAAGAAAAATGTCCTGTGTTATTTTAAATTGCCGACTAACTGGAGTTGGTGAAAATTTATTGTTGACCATTATGAGTTTGTGATAATTATTTGACGACTAACTGGAGTTGATGATATTTTGTTTCCCGACCAACTTAGAGTTGGTGGTAATTTGATATGCCATAAGTAAAGAAATTCTGTTTTATTTTTTTATTACAGTGACTTATCACTTTTTTAATTCTAAGTCATGAAACGACTTTCATCCCATGATCCTGCTTTGTTTAACCAACTGTTCCCGACCAACCGAAGTTGGTGGATTTTTATTCCCAACCAACCGTAGTTGGAGGATTTTTATTTCCTACCAACCGTAGTTGGTGGAAATTTATTCCCGACCAACCGTAGTTGGTGGATTTTTTGATGCGTAGTGTGTAGCACTAGTATTCCGAAAAAAATTTCAACAAAAGGAGAGAATTGGATAAAACCTCCAAAACTTTATTCATATTGAAGAAAACTGCATTACATAGGGATTGAACTACTGATAATATTTGCGCAGATGCTCTGCGTTCCATGCATTCTTAAACTCCTCTCCTTCTAAGGTTTCAATCCTATATGTCCTTGGTCGAACAACTTCCGTTACTCTGTAGGGTCCATTCCAGTTAGCTTATAGTTTGTTGTGTTTTTGAATTACTTTCTTTAGGACATAGTCCCCTTCTTTCAAATCACATTTCTTTACTCTCTTGTTGTAGAACAGAGCTGTTCGTTGTTGGTATGCAGTATTCCTGATTGCTGCTTCTTCTTTAACTTCCTCGAGCATATCCAAGTCTAATCTTCTCATCAAGTCACTGATAGGAGAATTGAAATTCAGCACTCTGTGTGTGTGGAGGCCCAGCTCGGCAGGTATAACAGCTTCACTTCCAAATGCCAGCATGTATGGAGATTCTCCTGTTGCTACTCGTGGTGTAGTACGATAAACCCACAACACAGAATGTAGCTCGTTGATCCAATTTGCCTTTGCATCATCCAGCCTTTTCTTCAAACCATTCAGCAGCGTTCTGTTTGTCACCTCAGTTTTTCCATTAGTCTGGGGATGGCCTGGTGCATAGTGGGTTTTCAATATGTTTGATTGATGACAATATGCACCGAACTCCTCGTTATCAAATTGAGTTCCATGGTCTGTGATGAATGCATGAGGGAGACCATATCTACAAATGATGTTCTTCCATATAAATTGATACACCTTGTCATATGTCATATCAATAAGGGGATCAGCTTCCACCCACTTAGTAAAGTAATCCACCGCGACCACGAGATATTTAAATCTTCCCCTGGTCGTTGGAAGTGGCCCGACTAAGTCAATTCCCCACATGGCAAATGGCCAAGGGGAAGTAATGGTTGTTAACAATGCTTGGGGAGTTCTTCGGATAGAGGAGAAGCGTTGATATTTGTCACATTTTTTGGCATAGGCTATACAATCAGCCCTCATCGTTGGCCAATAGTATCCTTGCATCATTATTCTTTGCAAAAGCGTCCGACCTGCTACATGGGCTCCACAGGACCCTTCATGGATCTCTTCAATCAAGTCTTTCACCTCGGAGGGATGCACACATCTTTGCAAACCTGCTATAATTCCTCGTCTATATAGAATACCATTATTCAATACATAACGAGCAGCTTTAAACTTCAGTTTCTTGACTGTGAGTTTATCAGTTGGCAAAACCCCTTCTTCAATATATGCCCTGATGGGATCCATCCAAGATGGTCCTAAATCAAGGGTAATAAAGTTCATCATCAGATCTTCGTCGATGCTCCTGCTAGCCAAAATTTCTATTGGGATTATTCTTCGTAGCTCGGTGCGTGTGGCTGAGGCTAACTGAGCTAAATCATCTGCTCTTGCATTATCCAATCTTGGTGTTCTAATTAACTGTACTGCGTTAAAGCTCGATACAATCTCCATTGCTTTCGTATAATACTTGATCATCAATTCTTCCTTTGTTGCGTACACTCCCAGCATTTGATTTACGATCAACTGTGAGTCACTGAATACAATTACCTGCTCTGCCCTCATGGTTTTTGCTAAACTAAGACCTGCAATCATAGCTTCATATTCAGCCTCATTATTAGAAGCCTTGAATTGAAAGCGCAGAGCATACTCCACATCGATTTCATTCGGGATGTTTAAAATAATCCCTACCCCACAGCCTGTACTGCAAGATGAGCCATCCACATACAGATTCCATATAGGTACTTCGTCCTTAAATTTTTTATCGGAAAAAGTTCCTCGGTGGAATATTTGTTGGTTCTTTATATCCTCCCCTAGCACTTCTTGCTGCTCGTCGACCATCTCCTCTTGATCGTCAACCGACTTAAATTGGTCGGAGTTTAAATTTGATGATCCTGTAACATCCACAGATTGGTCGGTATTCAGCTTTTGCTCCTCGGAGGTGTCAGGATAAGTGAATTCTGCGATGAAATCTGCTACTGCTTGCCCTTTAAACGACGATCTAGGCTCATAAACTATGTCATATTCACCAAGTTCTACTGCCCAGTACATCAATCTCCCCGATTTCTCTGGTTTATGAAGAGCTTGCCTCAGTGGCATATCGGTATACACAACTATGGTATGAGCTTGGAAGTATGGCCTCATTCTTCTACTCGCTTCGATCAACGCTAGTGCTAACTTTTCCAGTCTTGGATATCTGATCTCTGCTCCTCGAAAGGCCTTGCTAGTGTAATAAATTGGTTTTTGCACTCCATCCTCCATTTTTATCAATGCCGATCTAACTGCATTCTCCGAAACTGCCAGATACAAGTACAATCTCTCTCCCATCACTGGCCTGGACAACAGTGAAGGTGCTCCCAGGTATTTCTTCAACTCTTGAAAGTCCTTCTCGCATTCATCATTCTATTCAAACATTTTTCAGAGTGTTTTGAAGAATGGGAGGCATCTATCACTTGCTCGTGATACAAATCTATTAAGTGCTGCAACTCGCCCTGTGAGACTTTGCACTTCCTTCCTCGTCGTTGGAGATCGTAGTCCCAATAGTGCCTTGATCTTTTCACGATTTGCTTCAATACCTCGTTGGTTGACAATATACCCGAGGAACATGCCTTCTCGTACTCCGAATATGCATTTGGTAGGATTCAATTTCATTTGATATTTATCTAGTTGATCAAAGGTCTGGCCCAAGTCAATTAGATGATCAGCAACTCTCTTGCTCTTCGTCAGCATATCGTCAACATAAACTTCCATATTGTAAGTGATTTGCTCTGCAAACACCTTGTTCATCAGTCGCTGATATGTTGCACCTGCATTTTTCAAACCAAAAGGCATAACATTATAACAATACGTTCCCATAGGGGTAATAAAAGAGGTACTCTCCCTGTCTTCAGGTTTCATTTTAATCTGTTTGTAACCAGAATAAGAATCCATGAAGCTCAACAACTCGTGTCCCGAGGTAGCATCCACTAATTGATCAATTCGGGGCAAAGGAAAATGATCCTTTGGGCATGCTTTGTTGAGGTCGGTGAAATCTACACACATCCTCCATTTATTGTTGTTCTTCTTCACCATCACCACATTTGCTAACCAGTCTGGATATTTGACATCTTCAATAAAGCAAGCTTTCTGGAGCTTTTCGACCTCCTCCTGTATAGCTTGGTTCTTTTCGGGGCTGAACACTCTTCTTCTCTGCTTCACTGGCTTGATTTCCTTATTCACATTGAGCTCGTGACATAAGAAATTTGGGTCTATTCCTGGCATGTCCTCATGGCTCCATGAAAAATTTTGTTTTCTGCTTTTTAGGAAAACTATCAATTCCTGTTTTAGAGAGGCATCCAACGACGAACCTATTTGAGTTGTTCGTTTCGGGTGCTCGTCGTCCAGAATGACATTTTCAGTGGCTTCCACCACCTCGCCTTTTACGAGCTGCGACTCGTCTCTGGGATCTAATGTTTCAATTTTTGCACCTTCATCCACTTGATAGGTAGTAGTCTTTTTCTTAGATTCCTCCAGTTCTTCCTGCTTGACAGATGATTAGTAGCATTCCCGAGCTACTTTTTGGTCACCCTTTACGATTCCTACTCCAAAGTTGGTTGGAAATTTTAGGCATTGATGTACAATAGATGGTATTGCTTCGAACTTCTTCAAACCTACCCTTCCCATGATGATTGTAAGCTGATTGGATATTCTTATCCATCACGAAAAATTGCACTCTTTCTGTTCGATAAGTAGGCCATGTACCGATGAACATATCCAACTTGATCGTCCCAAGTGGAAAAACTTTCTCGCCAGTAAAATCGAGAAGGGGCCTGTGATAAGGCTCTAACTGAGAAAACTTCAAATTTAAGCTGTCAAAACATGAGTAGAACATGATGTCCGCCGAACTGCCATTATCCACCAGTACTCTTGAGATCATTACTTCCTTCATCCTCATTTTGATCACCAATGGGTCATCATGAGGATATATCACTCATGCAAGGTCATTCTTAGAGAAATCGATGACCAATTTATCACCTTCCTCGGACGATCATCTTCAGCTAGATTTATTCGTTGAATGTATGAACAAGCTTGAGCCTCATTGAGGTAAGCTTTCCTCTTTGCAGTAAGGTCTCCACCTCCTGCATCTCCTCTTGTAATAACATTACAATCAAATGATCGAAAACGAATTGAAAATACCTTACGTTCTGGCTGTCTTGGTCTTTTGGGGAGATCGGGGTCGTCTTCTGGATCATCTTCATGATCTCTTTTCTTTTCTTCCTTTGCTCGACGAGGAAATCTAGACCTCTGTCTTGCTCCGTCGTTGCTCTTCCCGTCATTTCTTTGATCAACATACTTGGTCAACTTTCCTCGTCTGATGAGTGCTTCAATTTCATTCTGAAGAGCTATGCAATTTTTGGTCGTATACCATGGTCTTTATGGAACTCGCAATATTTGGTCTTATTCCTCTTGTCAGGACCTGTCTTCATTTTCTCTGGCCAGTTTACCTCCTCGTTGTTCTTGATTTCTTCCAGAACGTGGTTTATGTCTACTTTCAAAGGAGTATAATTCCCAAATTTCTTCAACATTTCCCATGATGGCTTGGCTTTTGATTGCTTGTTACCACCATTGTTCTTCTGCTCCTTCTTCTCAACCTTCTCGGCTTCAAATTTGGTCTCCTTAATGTCCATGTTCTTCTTCACATCCATAGCTTCCTCGGCATTCATGATTTTAGCTGCTTTTGCCATTAGTTCTGACATGGTTCTAGGCAGATCTTTGGCCAAAGTGTTGTACAATTTATTTGGCAACAGTCCACTCATCAAAGCAGTAATTGCTGTCTTTTTCTCGTAATTAATAACTTCGAGCTTCTCATTATTGAAACGAGTTATGTAATCCCTGGTGCTCTCACCTACTTTTTGTCTAACACTTAACAAGTGTGCTACTCGTTTAACTGGTTTTGCTCCAAAACAGAAATTTCCAATAAAGAGCTCGACCAGTTGAAAGAAAGTCGCAATCTTCCCCCGAGGAAGATTGTTGTACCATATTTGAGCAGATCCGGTAAGAGTTCCCGAAAATGCCCCGCATCTCATCTCATCTGGCATGACATAGATATCGATAGTAGCTTGGTATTGTTCTATATGAAGGACAGGGTCAGTTTTTCCATCATATTTAGGAGTCACAACAGGTGATTTGAACTTTGATGGTGTAGGAAAATCCACAATTGCCTGGATAAAAGGTGTCCCTTGGACAAAAGTTCTTTGTAGAGGATTCTTGGCCTTAGCCATTTCCCCTAATCTATCCTCTAACCTTTGAATAGAGCCTTTCCATGCATCATTTCCCTCCTCGGGCTAGTTGATTCGAGCAACTGATCGTGTGGAATTTGCTTCATGGGATCTTTCTTGACGAGCAGCTGGTCGTGATTGGGCAGAGCCTTCCTTTAAATCATATGGTAGTTAAGAGTTTCTCGGCACAATCCTAGGGGGACTTTTATTCCTCCTAGGACCCAAACGATCAAAAGGAGAAACTCTACTCAACCTTTCAAGAGCACTTGTTCTTTCTGGGGATAGAGTGATGTTTTGTTGAGTGTCTGTAGCTCCTACTGATGAAGTTCGACCAGGTTGATAAGAAAAATCATTAGATCTCTCAGTGCGATATGAATCGGTATGCCTAGATCTAGATTCCTCTGGGAATAACGTTCGCCTAGAAGGTAAGCGGGTATTTCTTTGAACGCTTCGTTGTACTGAATGGATAGATACTCCACCCTGGACAGTTTGTATGAGTTGTCGCATAGTTTCTTGCATGACTGTTTGGCATTGGGCTAGATTAGCCATTATTCCGGCCAGATCTTGGACATTTGGAGGAGTGGATGGATTTGGGGGAATCCCAGCGTTTCGATTACTAGATTCTGGATGATCAGCCATTGATGATAAATGATTTTGGTGAAAAACGTAAATTACAGTCGTTTCCCACAGACGACGCCAATCTATTGATGTAAAAAATTAGATTATCTCTAATTATTTTAATCACAAATAAAAAATGAATAAGTAAATGAGACAAAGGTTTTTAAAGTGGTTTAGCCTTATAAGAATGGCCTACATCCATTGTTTTTGTTATTGCTGACTGTTTGGAATTTTCGATAATAGGTTTTACCAAGAAATTCCGAGTCCCCTTACAAAGAGGATGATACGATGTATTTATAGCCTTGAGGCTGTACATGTGAAAGAATAATACATAGCTGTCCAATAGGAATGTACATTTGTACGATAATAATTGTGCATTTAATGCGCAGTCATCCTCTTGATTATCCGGATATGAATGTTTTGAACGAGGTGCAGCTCGGACCGCCAAAGCTGCTCGGACCGCCTAAGTAGCTCGGCATACATGAGTTGCTCGGTAAAATAAAGCTCCTCGGAGAACACTTGTTGCTCGGAGCACCTGATTTGGTCGGGGAGGTTGAGTTCCTCGGAGTCAAGGTGTTGTTCAAAAATGTTTGCGGGTGCCATGTATATTGACACGTGTCTCTACATAATTGGTCCACGTAAGCAAACTAAATTTGGTATCAACACTCGTTACATCATTACAATCGTTATATCCCACCGTCAACATAAACAAAGATACAATGCGACTAAGTAACATAACAAGCTAAAGTATGAGCTGCCACACTAAGCTGCCTCGCTGGGCTACCACGCTGACCTGCCTCGCTGCCTTAATCCCAAACACTGAGCTGCCACGCCGAGCTGCCTCGCTGAGCTGCCACGCTGAGCTTCCTCGCTGAGTTGCCTGGCTGCCTTAATCCCGAACACTGCTGTTAATGGGGGGATTATCTCTAATCTTAGGATTACCTTCAGGCCCCCTCTACAAGCTCCAATGAGGCAGTTGTATGAACGAGGATGGAATAAGGGTCTCAGTTGATGATCGTATTTGCCTGAGACGAATCTAATGTATGCCTTACCTTAATAAGTTTCGGCCTACAGGAGTATGGGACGAGATAAATCACATGTGACATGGGTCGCAGATTGGTTTCGACGTACAGATGAGATAAGATCAATGCCGCAAAAGTCAGATCCTTTGTAAGAAGCATGCTCTGTAATGTCGGCTTGAGCCTCAGGGAGAGACGAGGATACACTTGGGCATATCTAAACCTGTCCAAACCACTCCAAAAAAGACATTTAAATCACCTACTGTCAGTACGAGGAAATCTCCTAGGCTGAATAAATAAGCATTTGATTCTGCAGTTACCTTTGGCCCTAAGAACCCTAAACCATAAAAAAATATTCAAAGGAAAACTTTAGGAGTGAGGAGATCATTTAGAATCTTAAATTCCTATGGGTTCAAATTTGCTAACACCTCAACAGATCCATTGGAGTTGAGTGATGAAAGTGATAAATATGATGAAAACGGGGACTGGGATTAAAGGAACGATTAGACTTTGAAGGTTTAGATGTAAATTTTACTGGCCCAATTGAAAGCCAGGGGGATTAGGGTTGGACAGAGAATTAAATGATGACGAGGAAGAGTTTTTAAAGAGTGTAAAGGATCAAAGCAGTGCTCAAGTTGGTGTAAATTAACAAGTTGGGAACTCTGTGTTCGACGATGATTGGGATTTAACATCGTGCAATAACTTATATGCTGAAGACAAATATTTAAGTGAGGGTGATGAGATACAAGGTGAACAACCGCAAAGTGATGATCCACAAGTTGATGAAGCACAAGTTATAGAAGTTTTGACTTACTTTGATGACAATAATAATAATGTGTTTGAGGTGGAAGATGATTAATGACAAGAAAATAGCAATAAAGATGGTGGAGTTAAGGAACTACATGAACATATGGAATGTCTAACAATGGGAGATTACAAAGTATATATGAGGAAGTATGTTGTGTTCAAAAAGTTTTGATATATGCAGATGCTAAATAATAATTTGAAGATTGATCTTATTTGTAAAGATCAACTATATAAGTGGAGAGTGTATGTGAGGAAAATGCTACATGAACCAACTGCAAAGCTTAGGTCTCCTGTTATTGACCATACTTACAAATGTAATGAACAAGGGAAGAATTCAATGGCTACAGCAGGCTGGGTTGCTATTCAGATTGAGTAAAAAATCACAAAGGGTTCAAACTAAATATATAGTTACTGTAGTATGGTCTATATATTGGGTGAAGATATCATATCATATTGTTTATTTTACTAAGATTCAATATTTGAAAAGGATAGTTAGTAGTTTCAGTAAGATCTATAAGATGGTATCTGAGATCATAAGGCAAATCTTGCTAAAAAAACAAGCAGTGTTGTAACATAATTAAGAGATCTAAGTGATCAATCATTTATATCATTCGGTGTTTCCTACAAAGCATCACTTTATGGTTATGGCAATGGGTGCATGCCTATATTGGGATTAGATGGTTCATTTTTGAAAGCGGAGTTTGGGGGTGTAATTTTGTTTGTTGTGTCTTTGGATGGGAATAATGGTTTTTCTCAGTTACAATCCATGTTTGTAGGGGATAAACATATGGAACTTGAGTAAGTTTTTGAGTTTGTTAGCACCTCACCTTATGAAGCATAAATTACCACTAACATTCATTAGTGATAGACATAAAGGACAAATTGAGGAAGTTGCACAAGTGTTTGGAGATGCACACAACCACAAGTATTGCTTTAGACATATGAATAAAAACTTCAAAAATAGTGACTTTAAAGGTCAATTTTTGGAAAGTATGAGTTGGGAGACTATCAAGGCATACAAAATTGAGGAACTTGATAGGTTGATGAAATAATTAGATGAATTATATCCAAAATCAAAGGTTTGGTAGAGGATTAAAAACTATTGGGATAAATCATACTTTGATATAATTTGTAAATGTGAACACATCACACATAACTTTTCAAAATCCTTTACCAAGATGATTTTAGGTCTTAAAGATATTCCAGTGGTGAAACTTGTTGAGGAGTACCAAATGTTGGCCATGTCATTGTTATATACTAGGTGGTTAAAGGCGGAGTATATGGATCCATATGAACTTCTTGAAGGGTTGAGGCAATAATCACAAGGCTGATGAAGAAATAAAACAACCACATCACATGTTGGGCTTCTGATTTCTTGCATTTGGTAACCAATAGGAATGGTATAAGTCGGACAGTGAACCTAAATGAACATTCTTATAATGGTGGGGAGTGGAAAATGAGTGGCATCCCATGTGAGCATGTCATTATTGTCATCATGTCAAGGAGAGAACTACGGGACATGTAAGAATTGAATTCCTTTTTTACTTATATTATTTAAGTCAAAATTATCTTGATTAATTCCAATGTTTGAAATTTTATAAGTACCACAATCCATTTTTTACACTACACCATATTAGGCAAATGGTCACGGCGAAAGACCCAGATCAGGACTGTGGGCAGCGACTAAGGGTCGTGACCATTTTGGGAGTGACCATTTTCGTGGGTCATGGACTAAATCCCTAACCGACGGGTCACGGACCTCTGTGGTCACGACATATGGTTGCGGACTAGGGCCGTGACCTATACATACATATTTTCACAGCCATCAACTAATATATGAGAATGGTCACGGATAATGTCCGTGACCCATCATTCGTTATATGGAAATGGTCACCACAATGGTCACGACTCAAGGTCGTGAACCATGTTTTGTCCTTACCAATATAGTCACGGCCCTTAGTCGTGACCCTGTTTATGCGTGATAATAAATAGAGATGGTCACGGCTTAGATCCGTCACCAGTTTTAACTCAACTTATCTCAACAAAGTCTTTTCAAAATTATTTGGGGTCGGCTTAGATCCGTGACTAGTTTTAAATATATTAAAAAAAACTAGGCAAAGTTTCCTCCGTTTTTCGAACATTCTAAAACCTGCGTAATGTAAACCCCGCACGGCCATAATGCTAAATAATAGGGGTGTTCAAAAAACCGATTGAACCGGCGGACCGAACCGGACCGCCTTAATTTTTTCGGTCTTTTTTTTAATCGGTCTGGTCCAAGTTTTTTTTTTGGCAAACCGGTCTAACCAGTCCGGTCCTTGGTCCGTCACAAAAAATAACCGATATGGATCGGTCCGGACCGGTTACATATAAATACATATATATTTTATTATATTTGAACCTAGAAAAAAATAAGGATAAGTTGGTCATTTTGAAAAATAAAGAAATTAATAAACCCTAACACACTCACTCGTACGTCTATCTCAGTCGCTCTCTCTCACAAGTTCACAACTCATTTCTCAACCCCCCCCCTCTCTCTCACTCATCTCTCACCCCGCCCCTCGCCGCTCCTTGTCGCCTCTCTGCCCTCACAGCTCGCTCTTTCGGCATGTATATAAATAATACACTGCTGTTTCTTTTGGTTTCATCTTTCCGATTTGGATTCTGATTTGCTGTTGAGAGCATGAGGTCCCATGGACGTGGAGGAAAAAGTTATGGTAGAAGAGAAGAGTAGTGGGTTGTTGAATGTGAAAGCTATTTGTTGGGTGCTCAGCTAAAGCAGCGATGTTGATCCAAGTAAGAGGCTCTCTTCATTCTGTTTCCCCTTTTTTTCTCGTTTTTAATTGTGGCTTGGCTTATGACAATAGACAATTAATGGTGGGATATCCCCTAATATATATATATATATATATATATATAACAATAGTTTACAGTGTATATATAACTACTGTTTTTTCCTATTTGCTGTTAAATATTGTTTACAATATATATATAGCAGTTTCTATAATAAAATTTGAACAATTTTGATGGTAAAATTTGAACAATTTTAAAGGGTATTTTTTATTTTTAAAAATATTATTTCAATAAGATTAGGACCGACAAGTTAGACCGGACCGACCATACAAAAAACCGGGCCGACAAAGCCCGATAAATCGGTTTAATCGGTCCGGTCTTGGTCCTTTTTTTTAAGGACCGGTTTAATCGGTCCGGTCCTTAAAATTACTAAAAATCGGATCAAACCGGACCGCGAACACCCCTACTAAATAATAAATATAAAAGCCCGCGTGGTCATGGGCCCCTGATATTCTCAAATTATCATCGTGCTCTCGAATCGGGGGTCTCGTAACCATGCGGTCGGTTCTTACGAGATACTGGTCCGGTGCGAGATGTTGGCATCACTCACGGGGACATTTGGGGGGTGTTTCGGATTTCGCCCTTTAATGGCATGTTTGCACGCCTAAGTGTAGATATTTGGAAAAATTATCACCGTGCTCTCGGATCGGGGGACCAGTGATCACGCGATAGGTTCATATGAGTTACATTTGTCCCGTGCGAGGTGTTGGCGCCGCTCACGGGATCGTTTCGGAGTTTCGCCCTCTAACAGCATGTTTTCAATCCTAAGTGTAGATATTCTTCAAATTATCGTCGTGCTCTCGAATCGGGGGTCCCGTGACCATGCGATCGGTTCTTACGAGTTACATTGGTCCAGTGCGAGGTGTTGATATCGCTCAAGGAGCCGTTTAGGGGGTGTTTCGGGATTTCGCCCTCTAACGACATATTTTCAAGCCTAAGTGTAGATATTCTGAAAATTAGTCTGTGCTCTCGGACTTGGGGTCCCATGACCATGCGATTGGGTCCTATGAGTTACATTGGTCCCGTGTGAGGTATTGGCACCGCTCATGGGGCCGTTTGGGGGGTGTAACGGGGTTTCGCCCTCTAACAGCAATTTTTCGAGCCTAAGTGTAGATATTCTAAAATTGGTCCGTTCTCTCTGATCGGGGGTCCTGTAGCCACGCGATCGGTTCCTACGACTTATATTGGTCTCGTTCGAGGTGTTGGCACCACTCACGGGGCCGTTTGGGGGGTGTTTCGGGGTTTCGTCCTCTAACGACATGTTTTCAAGCCTAAGTGTAGATATTCTAAAAATTGGTCCGTGCTCTCGAACCGGGGGTCCCATGACCACACGATCGGTTCTTAAGAGTTACATTGGTCTCTTGCGAGGTGTTGGCGCCGCTCACGGGGGCGTTTGAAGGTGTTTTGGGGTTTCATCCTCTAATGGCATGTTTTAAAGCATAAATGTTGATATTCTGAAAACTATCGTCGTGTTCTCGGGCCGGGGGTCCCATGACCTAGTGGTCGATTCCTACGAGTTATATTGGTCCCGTGCGAGGTATTGGCGTCGCTCACAGAGATGTTTAGGGGGTGTTACATGGTTTCGCCCTCTGATGACAAATTTTCAAGCCTAAGAGTAAATGTTTTGAAAATTGGTCCGTAATCTCGGACCGGGGGTCCCGTGACCACACAGTCGGTTTCTAAGTGCTAGATTGGTCTCGTGTGAGGTTTTGACGCCGCTCAGGGGGCAGTTTGGTGGGTGTTTCGGGGTTTCGCCCTCTAACGACATGTTTTCCAGCCTAAGTGTAGATATTCTGGAAATTATCACCATGCTCTTGGATAGGGGGTCCGGTGACAATCCAGTCGGTTCCTACGAGTAATATTGGTGGTGTGCGAGGTTTTGGTGCCTCTCACGGGGCGTTTTGGGTTGTGTTTCGGGGTTTTTCCCTCTAATGACGTGTTTTCAAGTCTAAGTGTAGATATTCTGAAAATTGGTCTGTGCTCTCAGACTGGGGGTCCCGTGAGCACGCGATCGGTTCTTAAGAGTTACATTGGTCCCGTGCGAGGTGTTTGCGCTACTCACGGGGCCGTTTGGGAGGTATTTCGGGGTTTTGCCCACTAACGACATGTTTTCAAACCTAATTGTAGATATTCTAAAAATTATCATCATGCTCTCGGACCGAGGGTCCCGTGAGCACGCGATCAGTTCCTATGAGTTACATTAGTCCCGTGTGAGGTGTTGGCGCTACTCACGGGACCGTTTGGGGCAAGTTTTGGGGTTTCTTCCTCTTACAACGTGTTTTTAAGCCTAAGTGTAGATATTTTGAAAATTGGTCTGTGCACTCGCACCGGGGGTCCCTTGACCCCGCAGTCGGTTCCTACAAGTAACATTTTTCCCGTGCGAGGTGTTGGCGCAGCTCGCGGGGTCGTTTGGGGTGTGTTTCGGAGTTTCACCCTCTAACGACATGTTTTCATGCCTAAGTGTAGATATTCTGAAAATTGGTCCGTGCTCTCGGAATGGGGGTACTGTGACCATATGGTTGGTTATTACGAGTTATATTGGTCCCGTTCGAGGTATTGGTGCGGCTCACAGGGCCGTTGGGGGGGTGTTTCGGGGTTTCTCCCATTAATGACATATTTTCAAGTCTAAGTGTAGATATTCTAAAAATTGGTCCATACTCTCGGACTGAGGGTCCCGTGACCATGCAGTCAGTTCCTACAAGTTACATTGGTACCATGAGAGGTGTTGGCACCGCTCAAGTGGTCGTTTGGGGGGTGTTTGGGGTTTCACCCTATAACGACATGTTTTCAAGCCTAAGTGTAGATATTCTGAAAATTGGTTCGTGTTCTCAGACCGGGGGTCCTGTGACCACGCGATCGGTTCCTACGAGTTACAATGGTCCTGTGTGAGGTGTTGACACCGCTCACGGGGCCGTTCGGGTGGTATTTTGGGATTTCGCCCTCTAATGGCATGTTTTCAAGCCTAAGTGTAGATATTTTGAAAATTGGTCTGTGCTCTCGGACCAAGGGGAGCGTGATCACGCGGTCGGTTCCTACGAGTTACATTGCTCCCGTGCGAGTTGTTGGCGCCAGTCACAGGGTCGCTTAGGGTGTGTTTTGGGGTTTCGCCCTCTAACGACGTATTTTCAAGCCTACGTGTAGATATTCTAAAAATTTGTCCGTGCTCTTGGACCGGAGGTCCCGTGACTACGCAGTCAGTTCCTACGAGTTACATTGGCCTCGTGTGAGGTGTTGGCCCTGCTCACGCGGCCGTTTTGGGGGGTGTTTCGAGGTTTTGTCCTTTAACGACATGTTTTCAAGCATATGTGTAGATATTTTGAAAATTGACCCTTGCTCTCGAACCGGGGGTCCCCTGAGCACGAAGTTGGTTCCTACGAGTTACATTGGTCTCGTGCGAGGTGTTGGCACCGCTCGCGGGATCGTTTGGGGTGTGTTTCGAGGTTTCTCCCTCTAACGACATGTTTTCAAGCCTAAGTGTAGATATTCTAAAAATTGGTCCGTGCTCTCGGAGTGGGTGTACCGTGACCATATGGTCGGTTCCTACGAGTTATATTGGTCCCGTTCGAGGTATTGGTGCGGCTCACGGGGCCGTTTGGGGGGTGTTTCGAGGTTTCACCCACTGACGGCATGTTTTCAAGCCTAAGTGTAGATATTCTGAAAATTGGTCCATACTCTCGAACCGAGGGTCCCGTGACCATGGAATCGGTTCCTACAAGTTACATTGGTACCGTGCGAGGTGTTGGCACTGCTCAAGTGGTTGTTTGGGGGATGTTTGGGGTTTCGCCCTCTAATGAAATATTTTCAAACCTAAGTGTAGATATTCTGAAAATTGGTTCGTGTTCTCGGACCGGGGGTCCTGTGACAACGCGATCGGTTCCTACGAGTTACATTGGTCCGGTGTGAGGTGTTGGCACCGTTCACGGGGCCGTTCGGGGTGGTATTTTGGGATTTCGCCCTCTAACAGTATGTTTTCAAGCCTAAGTGTAGATATTCTGAAAATTAGTATGTGCTTTCGGACCTAGGGTCGTGTGATCACGCGGTCAGTTACGAGTTACATTGCTCTCGTGCGAGTTGTTGGTGCCAGTTACGGGGTCGATCAGGGGGTGTTTCGGAGTTTTGCCCTCTAATGGCGTGTTTTCAAGCCTAAGTGTAGATATTCTAAAAATTTGTCCGTGCTCCTGGACCGGAGGTCTCATGACTATGCGGTCAATCCTACGAGGTGTTGACCCCATTCACACGACCGTTTTGGGGTTTCACCCTCTAACAACATGTTTTCAAGCATAAGTGTAGATATTCTGAAAATTGGCCCGTGCTCTCGGATCTAGGGTCACATGACCACACGATCGGTTATTAAGAGTTACATTAGTCCCGTGCGAGGTGTTGGCATCGATCACGGGACCGTTTGGGGGGTGTTCCGGGGTTTCACCCTCTAACGACTTGTTTTCAAGCCTAAGTGTGGATATTCTGAAAATTATCATCGTGCTCTCCGACCGGGGGTCCCATGATCATACAATCAGTTCCTACGAGTTACATTGGTCCCGTGCGAGGTATTGGCGCCACTCACAGTATCGTTTGGGGGGTGTTTCGGTGTTTCGCCCTCTAACGTCATATTTTCAAGCCTAGCAGTAAATATTCTTAAATTGGTCCGTTCTCTCGGATCGGGGATCCCGTGACCACGTGGTTGGTTTCTACGACTGACATTGGTTCCGTGCGAGGTGTTGGCGCCGCTCATAGGGCCGCTTGGGGGGTGTTTCGGGGTTTTGCCCTCTAAAGGCATGTTTTCAAGTCTAAGTGTAGCTATTCTGAAAATTGGTCCGTGCTATCGAACCGAGGGTTCCGTGACCACGCGGTAGGTTCATACGAGTTACATTGGTCTCGTGCGAGGTGTTGGCGCCACTCACGGGGCCATTTGGAAGGTGTTTCGTGGATTCGCCCTCTAACGCCATAATTTTAAGCTTAAGCGTAGATATTCTGAAAATTGGTTCGTGCTCTCGGACCGGGGGTCTCGTTATCATGCGATCGATTCCTACGAGTTATATTGGTCCCATGTGAGGTGTTTACGCCACTCATGGGGCAGTTTGGAGGGTGTTTCGAGATTTCTCCCTCTAACGGCATGTTTTCAAGCCTAAGTGTAGATATTCTGAAAATTAGGCCATGCTCTCGGACCGAGGGTCCCGTGACCATGCGGTCGGTTCCTACAAGTTGACATTATTTGGACCAGTGCCCTGGATTTTTACAACTATATCAAGTGTTCCCATTACTGATTTTCGATGGTGAAGTTTGATTTTGTTGCGGAGAATGAGGGGAAGTAAGGCTTGTTATGCAACTGTAGTTTGATTCCACGCTCTCCTTCTCAAATACCATATTGTTGGTGTGAATTTCCATTGTAAAGAGAAGACTTATTATGAGCGAGAAAGTGAGTGTTGTGGGAAGGAAATCAAAGGTTAAGTCACAAAGATTTTTGCAACCTGGGCTATATCATTCTCTGCTTCAATTACGAACTATGTCAGTTGCGAAATTATATTATTGTGGAATTACAAGCTTTTTAATTTGCGGAATTATATTTTTGTGTGGTCACAGGACCCCCCAAATAGCCCCGTGAGAGGCCCAACACCTCGCACGGTGCCAACAGCCAAAAACTAACAACAAGCCAACAACCAATAATTATCCCATACTCCTTCCAGCATACTATCCAATAACAAGCCAACAACCAATAATTATTCAAAATCTAAACTAAACAAAACCAATTAGTATCTCGTACTCCTTATAACATACTATCCAATAACAAGGTCAATATCTAACATACTATCAAACATTCGTAAAAGTAACTAAACATTCATATGCACACGTACACAGAAATACACACATTTACAGAAATACACACATACACACACATATACATTTGGGTTTAAATCATAAATATAAAAAATAGGGTTTACCTTTGAGATTAAGAGAGACATTTGGGCCGAAAGTACATTCGTAAAAGCAACATAACATTCATACATTAAAGTAAAGTGCTAATACAATGTCAATATCATAATAAGATATACAAATAATATTGACAAGGATAACATATTATTTTGATACTCAATCTTCCTGTAAATCAACTAAAAGATCTTATAGTTGACTGTAACTCTTTTGGAGCCTTTAATGCATCCACTTCAGTAGTCATACCCTTTGGTGCATGCACAATAATAAACCAATTGCCACCGTTTATGCACTTAGAGTAGAATACCTTCTTTACGTTCTGAAAGGCACATATAAAAGGCTCGTCGATTATGCGATCTTTACTCTTCAGGTTTGATAAATCTACCATAATAAGTTTGGAGTGAGGATCAACTTTGCAAATATTCGTCGTATCCTCCACCTTTACCCATTCACAATAGAATATGATTTTCTGTGAAATCTAAGTAATAGTGTTATAAGATTTGTTGGATTATCCAATAATAGGTTAGCACCGTATTCTTTGGATTTTTATCGCTTTTGCTAGTGATATAGGTGGTCAAGGCAGAAATTGATATTCCACTATTTTGCGTCAAAAGCTTTTCCTCATATGGATATGAAATGAAATCAAAACCGTTGGTGCGGAATTTCCTAAACTCTTTCGCACAAAAATTAGGGTCTTTTGCTAGAGCGTGCAAGCTTGGAAGAGACGTCACTTTTTTTTAGAAGCGGCATTTATTAATTAATTTGTATTCGGACATGTTTTTATCACACACAAATAAATAAACACACACATAAGATGTGAAATTTACCTCTTTTTATACCCATGCTCTAACATCAGTTGTCGTGAAATTTTTCCTTTGATTTTGGAAAAATTCATTCTCGTACTTCCTACCGAGAAATTGTAGAGTTTAGATCATAAAATATAAAAAACATATAATTAAAAAAGAAGAATTCAGTAGATACTTACTCTCTCAAGTCTTCGACTTCATCTTGTGATTCGAAGACATAATAAGTTGCTTGCTCGTATTGTAGATTTGTGAGTTTCACATATTTAGGGTTCCCAAATGACAATTCGTCCTCAAACTCGTCAGGTTCCTCGATCACTCATTCTCCACGAGGATTGAACCTCCTCTCCTCTTGTTCTGGCATTTGTTTCCTAGCGTATAGCGATGATTCCACTGTTACGTATTCTTCAGCAATTGACCCTCCAATATACCCTGTATTCTTTACGTAATCTTTAAAGGTTTTCATCAAGCGCTCAAAAGGATACATCCAACGATACCTAATGGGGCCACATAACAAAGCTTCATCGCATAAATGCACTAACAGGTGGATGCTGATAACGAAGAACGATGAATGAAGATATTTTTCTAATGCACAATATTGAACCTTCTCTTCGTGATCGTTGCGGTACAATATGCAATCATACTTGCATGCATGAATAGATTTGTATTTCAAACTCAAACCCTTCAAGCTCTTCTTCTTGGTAGGATAATTATCTGGTAACATGTTCTCTTTTGGGAGAATATCTTTAACCCACTTAAGAATTTCGGTTACGCTGTTCCCAGACAAACCAAATTGACTCTTCAAATTATGCAAACCAATCATTGCATATAATACCGAGTGATCGTCATCACAAGCTTTATACAACGATCTATCCGCATCGGCTTTCAACCGTATGTATTCTCGATCTCCTGGAAGTTCAAAATCAAAATTTTCATTTAGTTGGCCATAATGCGTATGATCTGTATCCATAAGTTGGTGGTTTTGACGGTTATGGAGTTCGTAAGCATCATAAATTAAGTCGGTCAATGGATGATGTGTTGGTGAATCATGTGCCACTTCCACTCGTTGGGGTTCCGTTACGCGGTCGGGTATCGATAATTCTTCCGAAACATAAGGTATATTTTTTCACCATGGTATGTCCATATTTTACAGTCTTAACAGATTCCCCACTTTATTAAATGCAACACAATGTATTCCAATGAATTATATTTTTCTTTCATATAACGGGTGCACGGACACGGAATCTTGTCACTTTTAAGATTTTTAAAAACGTATGTAACAAATTCTTAAACGCCATTTACATGATTATTTAAAATTCGGTTAGTCTCTCCCATCCACTCTTTGTATATTGGGAAATCCATGTAATCATCTTCAAATTTCAATCTTGTGGTAATAAGTAAAAAAATATAATTACAACTGAAAATAAAAATAATATTCTTACAACTGAAGCAATAAAAATGTATTATTAAAACTAAAACAAAATCAATATTCTTACAACTGAAACAAAACCAATATTCTTACAATTGGAACAAAAAAATGTTATTACAACTGAAACAAAAGAAAATATTATTTGATATTTTCCAACAGATAACTTGACCAAGCAAGAAAAGAGTCTGCATAATTCCTCAATTCCAGCCCATCCCCGCCTTCAGCGAGCACAGGTACATCTCCGCAGCCGCTGTATATTTTATCGACCAATATTTGAGCCTCACCAGTATCCAATGGTCGGTTGTGTACTCGAGTTCCGGAAACCATGGAGATGAGTGTGCACACCCCCAACAACCCTCTTATTTCCCAGGTCTTTGAAATAGTACTTTTCGCTATAGTCACTGTGAGTTGTTGATGGTGATATAAGTCCCGTGACAGGAGGAGGCATGGGGAATGAGAATGTTGGATGTGGAGGCATTTGGGAGGGGAATGTTGGAGGCGACATTTGGGAAGGGAAACTTGAAGGGGGAGGATAGGGAAAACCTTGACGAGGCGGCATTGGGATCCCATAATTTTGAAAAGGGACACAAGTTGCCCAATTTGATTCGTCAACATTCCGAGGTTATTTTTTATATCCTGGACATCCCCATCGGTCTTGAACTGTCGTTCCTCATTGAGCGAGAAACGATCCTTGATCGAAGAAAACTCATCCACGAGAGGTGCGGTCTATTGAAATTTTATTTTTGGGATATGTGAGCCAACACCTCTCGTCCTCCCTCTTTTGTCATTTCCAAAGGTTTGGGTCAGGGCATCATTTTCAAGGTCAAAGTCATCATTAGGGCTCGAATCTGACTGACTGTTGATGACCTCTATTGATTATAGCGTCTCAGCCAAGTGCGACGGGAATTTATTATCTTTACCCCGTCGAGCATGAACGAATAAGTTGAACCGATTTAGTTTTTTACCCTTATTTGGTCCATCCTTTGTCCTACTCTCCCATTCATTATTCAAATCCTAGGATTTGGATCCCAACATGTGGATATCATTTTTTGTCCCCTATTTTTTTATTTTGCTCCTTTTGAAACAACTTTTTCTCTGTCACCTCATTCTCTAAAAACTTATTCCACTACTCTACCAAAATTTCAACATTGGGAGGTACTCTCTATTCCAAGGACAAAATATCGGAGCTCGCTGCCTCATTCGGGTAATGTTTCTCTTGTATGTTCTCTATGATTCAGCAACCCGAGATAAAACCTTATTCTTAGAATGATCAGGAATTGAGAAATACTTGCAGAGTTGATCGTATATGTCATGTTTGACGGCTTGATCACCAGGTTCCAGTTGTCTGGTCCACCAACTCTCATGTTCATTTTTCCCAATGCCAAACACAGGGGTTTAAAGTTCAGCACGTTATTTCTATCACCCGTCGGGTTATTCCCTAGAAGGGAGAACCCAATGGGCTTCTTTTGGATTGAGCAGGAGGCGTCAACAGTGTTGGATGGGGGCGGAGGAGCAACGGGACTGCTGGATGAGGGCATTGAAGCAGCTGCAGTTGGACTTGGTGAGGAGGGAACCATTGGCGGAGTTGTACATTGCTCACTAATTGGTGTTGAGAATTTGGGTTGTTCACGAGATGGTGAAACTCGTTGCGATGTCCCCTTGACACTTTGTTCTAATGAGTTGTTTCCTCCTGACATTATCTACAAAAATGAAAGACCATAAGTGACTAAAAAATTATAATAAGAAATTATAATTAATTAATCAAGCTTATGACTATATATATATATACCTTTTCAAAGTAAGACTTTAGAATATGTTCAATGTGTCTGATCTCCATCCATTCAGTATTAGGTTTTAAAAACCTGTGAATTTTTGCACGTGGCCAACTAAGAGGAAGGGTATTTATAATTGATGTGTAGATATCCGTGGCACGAACTCGAAATCCCATACTTTTCAACTTGTTGGCAAGATTCAATTTAGCGTGCATATGGCCCGAGACTTCATAGTCTATGTTAATGTTCTCTGTACACAGTTGTATCCATAATGGGAGGACTCTTTTTTGCGCCTTCTCCAACAACATAACCAAGGTCACGGCTACGTGAGGATTATGTGTGTGAAATATATTTTGTATAACGTCATCCCAGTTTTCTGGTAGGGAAAATAGAATACGATCGAACAGGCAATCTTGTTGGAGATTAACTCCACGATTTACAAGGTAGTTAAATTGTTCAATCTTTTTGTTTCCATACCTATAAATAAGAGTGTTGATGTAAAAAACTAGATTGCTCTAATTATTTAATCACAGATAAATAAATAAGACAAAGATTTTTAAAGTGGTTCGGCTAGGAATAAAGCCTACGTCCACTGTTATGTTATTGCTGAGTGTTTGCAGAATTCTTGATTACAAATTCTCTCAAGAAATTCCGGTCCCTTTGAATGGGATTGATACAAGGTATTTATAGCTTCGAGGCTGTACATGAAAGGGTCGATACATTAAATGATATACACATGAAAGGGCAATACATTTAATGCAGCGTGTGTGTCAAGAATATAAACATTCAATGAATAGTTGAGCTGTTGATTATCTGGCAATTAATGATATGACCGAGGTGCAATTCGGACCGCCATAGTTGCTTGCTGATCAGGAGTTCCTCGGAGCACTAGAGTACCTCGGAGCACTAGAGTACCTCGGAGTGCTAGAGTTCCTCGGTGCGCAAGAGTTCCTCGGTGTATCCTCGTTGCTCGGAAAGAATCATGGTTGGTCGGGAAATGAACTTCCTCTCTGCTATTGTGCCACGTAGATTGACACGTGTCTTTGTATTATTCGTCCACATCAGCATATTAATTTTGGTATCAACAGAAGCCCCCAATGTTTCATATTTCGAATTTTGAGGAGTATGGAACATTTTTTCTCGGTATATAGCAATATTAAATGACCTTCCCGGGTTTCAGGAACATTGTATTCAAATTTCCTTCTCATTTCGCAGTTTCCGCCTTTTTTATAAGCGCTTCGATCTTCGTGCAATTTTTGTCCTTTTAGCCGCCGGAAGTTCAGTAGTTTCTTTTTGGTAATCATTTCTTTCGCCGCTTTCCAATGCAAAGTATTTAAACTTCTTTGGTAACCATACCGTCGTCCACGTTTTTCCAATTTTCTGCATTCAAACTTTCTATTCTCTTCTTCTCTCTTGTGCGTTCATCCTTGTTTCTGTTCGTTGTCAACATTCCTCCTTTCTTCCTGTAAGATCTTCTTCCTTTCTTCTGTATCTCTTTTATTCAATATGGTTTATATTGTGGAGTCTGTTGAGAAATTTCGTTATGATTTTTCCATTCCTTCCTGGGTAACTTTAGAGGTTCTTTCTGAGCCTTTAGATTATTTTCGATTGGCTGAGGGACATTGGTTCCCCAGTCTTTTCATTGCTGAATGTGGTTTTTCCTTTCCACCAAACTCATTATGTCTTGAGTTTTGTCAATATTTTGATCTTGTCCCTGCAAAAATAGCCCCCAATTCATGGAGAATAATTAATAGGGTACACAAATTAAATCTAACTCATGGGACTCGTATTGGGATCCCTGAGATTATGTATTGCTATAAGTGGGCCACTCTAGATAATATTTATTACTTAAAAACTAGGTTTCTGAATAGGGCTCTTGTAGTTAACCTCCCTGACTCAAATAGAGATTATTTTGAACATGGGTTGGTTATAAAAAATTGGCAATATGCCCCTTTAACTGGAGATGAAGTGTACAACGGTCCCAGATGCCCCCCATATGGCAATGGGATAGGTTTATTTTTCATTTTAATTTACTTATAAAATTATGCTTTCATCATGTTTGACAAAATGTATGACTGATATCTCATTACGTATTTATTTGCAGTTGATAGCAAAAGAAGAACTCCAAAAGAATCAGAGGTTAATATCAAGCATCTGAAACTTATCTGGGGTTTGCACAAGAACATTGCAGACGAACACATCAGGTCTGCCTCATATCTTCTACAGTATAAGAGTTACACAACCTCTTATACTGCTCGTCCTGTTGAACCAGCTTCAACTCCAGAAGGTTCATCTTCAGATTCTCATCTTCCTTTAAGTCAAAGGATGGGTAAGAAAAGAGCTCCTCCTGCTCTCTTTGATGATGTTACTTCTGTTGCTGGAACCAAGAAAAGCAAAACTGATGCCCCAGAGGGGACTAAAAAAGCGGATGCTGGGTCTTCTAAAGCTACCGAGAAGCCCCCAATGGTTCCGAGCAAGAAAAATGCTCCTGTAGATGTAATTACAATCTCTCCAACCAAGACCTCTTTGGTTGAAGGTTCTGGCCGCCCGTTGAAGAGATTGAGGAAATCATCCTTAGTTACTCCGGCTGAAACTGCCTCCTCCCTATCTGCTGGTGGTACTGATGTTCCAAACATCATTCTTCCAAGTTCTGCAATGAGCTCGGTCGTACCCGAGGTCCATGGTATTGATGAAAGAATTCCTAGGGATACGCTGACATCCCTAGCTGCTCGTCACCTTGCTTCAGTAAGTTTCTCATACTTCTAGTTTTTCTTTCTTTCTCTGAAAGCTTGCATTTTGTATTGACTTTGCTATTTTTCTCATCTTTCAGTTGGTGAACTGTTTTAATAATATTGTGAAGAAGGATGAAGCTATTAAAGCTTCAAGCTCCTCGTCAGGTGTAGAGGATGCTCTGTTGGGTTTGACCCAGTCTTTAAAGGAATCTCGCCAACAGTATGTTGACGAAAAAGCTGTTTGGGAGAAGAAATTAGCTGTGGCTGAAGCTGAGAAGGTGAAAATGGCCGAAACCTCCAAGATTTTGGAGGAGAAAGTAAAAGGTTTAGAGGTTAAACATCAGGAATATGATGGCCAGCTGAAAAAGGCAGAGGAAGAGTTATCTACCCTGCGAGATATTAAGGTCAAAAAAGAGGAATTGGATGTGAAGCTCTCCTCGGAGAAGTTGAGGAGAAAGGTCGCAATCAAGAAGCATTTCAGTGCTGGTTGGGAGAAAGGATGGGATAAAGGGATTGCTGCCATGACATCCCAAGTCCAATATGGGAAGTTGAAATACTTCCATGATGGTTGGGTAGCTGCTCTGCAAGAGTTGAAGGTCAAAAACGATTCTGATCTATTCCAACGACATCTCCCTGGTCCTCCTCCAGCAATTGTGGAAGAAGAAGAAGATGAGCCTGTCTCAGATGAGTCTTCTATGGCTATGGGTGACCCAGTCTCTGCTTCTCAACCCTCTGTCGTCGAGGACGTTTCTTCTATGCCTCCTCCTGCCGAGAAGATTCCTGCTGATCAAACTGTTGTTACCACCGAGCAACCGAGCTCCTCGTCCCAGCCTCCCGAGAAAGTCTTGGGGGACAAGGAAAAGGTGTGAAGTTGTTCGGTATCATTTCTATATTTCATTACTTATAATCGAACACTGTAATCCTTTTGTGATCTAATAAAATACATCTTTGCTCATCTCTGTTGTTGATGATTTGTTTTTGTTGATTGTTGTCTTTTTCTCGTCCTTAGTTTGTTGCTAGAATGGAATTGATTTCTTCAAATGATACCGGGTTGATGCAGCAATGTCACCAATACTATAAGGCTGGTCATACAGTCCTTAGTACATCAGAAATTGCTGATATCCTTGGCCATGGTGCCTCAGAACAGGCAATTGAGGCTTATCAGTACTTGAAAAATTTACTCGACCGAGCAGTGGCCAATAATGTCGCTTACTATGACTTGATTGAAGAGCTTCATGGTTCCATAGAGGATCTTCAAAATCAACACAATGAATCAATGGCTTCGTTGCATAAGGATTATGAAAATAGATATCAGTAGCTCTCTTCTGAAACAGGCCATAAGAAAATCATTGCTGGATATGATATTAGGGAAAGGACCCTAAAAGGTGAAGTTGAAGCTTGCAGGCAGATTGCCGAGATCTTGGAACAAGAAAATAATAATCTGCAGAAAAAGTTGGCTCAATATGAATCTGCTGCCTCATCTTCCACTGCATTAGTTCCAGTTACTGATAAAGGTTTCTCGTTCTTAGAAGTCGAAAACGCCAAATTAAGGCAAGAATTGGATGACTTAAGAAGATCTGCCATTTCTGGAACTGCTCGGGGACGAGGAAGAGGTTCTCGGGGACGAGGAAGAATTGTCGAGGAGCAAAGTTCTCCAGTTGCTTCTCGGAGCCGATCAAGAGTTCTTAGCCGCAATGTTGAAGAAACTTGTACCCAATCTACTCTGGAAACTCAAGCGTTCCAACTGAAGGCTAAGGATCGTGCTCTGTCTGAATTGTCCGAGAAAAACTTATTTTTAGAAGATCAACTGGCTGCGACAAAGTCTGCTCTTCATACTAAGGATCTTTTTGCCAAGAACCTTCTCGAGAAATTGGATAGATTAACCTTCCAATTTCATAAACAACCCAGGGAATTCTGGATGGCAGGATATAATGAAGCTCTTGTTCCTCTGGATGCTCGTATTGAACATGCCAACAATGAAGGTTACAAGCAGGGATGGTTGAACGCACTGGGTGTGTTAAAATTGGAGCAAGGGCATTTCTTATGGGATTATCATGCTCCTGGGCTACTTGACTTGCCTGTGCCACCTTTCAAATTGGACATGGCCTGGATCCCATCTCGTTCCATTCCTCGCAGCTTAATTTCAAAATACCTCGGTGATTATAGCCTTCATTCCCAAGTTGAATTATCTCGTCCTGAGCATCTTTTGGATACACCTTCTGTGATGAACGTCAGAATGCTCAGAGATGTTAATTTCATTAATTCTCTTCTTTGCCTAGAGGATCCTCCTGCTGGCGAGTAGCCTGTTTTAAAGAATAAAGGAAAGAAAACAATAGAATAGGTTTTCAATGTAACAGTTAGTACATTCATGTAGCTTGTAATTTATTCTGGATTTTTAATGAAAAGATTTTCATTTTCTGTTTGCCAATTTTGCTATTGTCTTGTGTTTATCAAACACCTTTATATTTGTGCATATGTATCTATGTATCTGTTAAAAAGATAACGATATTGTGTTGTCCATCAACTTAATAATAAAAATTTACAAGTATCAAGGTTGTTCAATCACTTAATAATAAAGTAATGAGTATAAATTGTTCAAACTGTTTCCAACCAACCAAGGTGGATAAATAATGTTTGTCGACCAACTACAGTTGATGGATTTTCATCTCCGACCAGCCATACTTGGTTCAATTTCAAATATAAAAATGTGTCCGACCAAATAAGGTCAATAATTTGTCCTCGTCGACCAACTACAGTTAGTGGGTCTTTATCCCCGACCAACTATACTTGGTGTATTTTGGAATATTTTGTTTTTCCTAACCAAAGGAGTAGTTTTTGGCTCCTTAGAGCTTTTGGCTCCTTAGAGCATTTTTTCGCTCCTTAGAGCTTTTGGCTCCTTAGAGCACTTTTTGGCTCCTTAGAGCACTTTTGGCTCCTTAGAGCACTTTTGGCGTGCATAGTGTATTACACTAGTATTCCACGAAAAACTTTCAACGAGAAAGAAAATGGCGAAACATCCTCGCTTTATTCATAATGAAGGGAATGCTTTACATTTTACATTACTGATAATACTTGCGTAGGTGTTCAGCATTCCACGCATTCTTAAATTCTTCTCCTTCTAGAGTTGCTATTCTGTAAGTTCCTGGACGAACAACCTCTGTAACTCGGTAAGGTCCATGCCAGTTTGCTTCCAACTTATTTTGCTTCTGAATGACTCTCTTTAGCACATAATCCCCTTCTTTTAAGTCACATTTCTTCACCCTTTTATTGTAAAACAGAGCTGTACGTTGTTGGTAAGCAGCATTCCTAATGGCTGCCTCTTCTCTAACCTCCTCGAGCATATCCAAATCCAATCTTCTCATCAAATCGCTGACCGAGGAATTAAAATTCAGTACTCTATGCGTTGGGAGACCCAACTCGGCAGGTATCACAGCCTCACTTCCAAATGCTAGCATATATGGTGATTCTCCAGTTGCTACTCGGGGAGTTGTTCGGTAAGCCCATAGTACGGATTGGAGCTCATTAATCCAATTTGCTTTAGCTTCACTTAACCTCTTCTTCAAACCATTTAGTAATGTTCTGTTCGTCACTTCAGTCTGTCCATTGCTCTGGGATGGCCTGGTGCTGAATGATACTTCAAAATGTTTGACTGATGACAATAAGCAACAAATTCTTCATTATCGAATTGTGTTCCATGGTCTGTAATGAAAGCATGGGGGAGACCATATCGACAAATGATGTTTTTCCAAATGAACTGATATACTTTCTCATACGTCATATCAATTAGTGGTTCAGCTTCCACACACTTAGTAAAATAATCTACTGCCACGACGAGATACTTGAATCTTCCTCGGGTCGTCGGCAGTGGTCCAACCAGATCAACCCCCCACATGGCAAATGGCCAAGGTGAAGTTATGGGTGTCAACAATGCTTGTGGAGTTCTTCGGATGGAGGAGAAACGTTGGCACTTGTCACACTTCTTAGCATAGGCTATACAATCAGCCCTCATCGTCGGCCAGTAATATCCCTGTGTCATTACCCTTTGCAAAAGTGTCCGACCTGCTACATGAGCTCCACAAGATCCTTCATGGATTTCTTCAATCAATTCTTTGACTTCTGATGGATGCACACATCTCTGCAAACCAGTCATAATTCCTCGTCTATACAAAACACCATTAGTTAACACATACCGAGCAACTTTATATTTCAATTTCTTGGCAACTAGTTTGTCCTCCGGTAATTCTCCTTCTTCAATGTATGCCCTGATAGGATCCATCCAAGATGGTCCTAAATCAAGGGTAATAATCTTCACCGTCAGATCTTATTCTATGCTCCGACTTTCTAATACTTCAATTGGTATTGTTCTTCGCAGCTCGGTGCGCGTAGCTGACGCTAATCGGGCCAATGCGTCTGCTCTAGCATTCTCCATTCTTGGTATCCTCACCAATTGAATAGCATCAAATTCTGTCAATAACTCCATCACCTTTGCATGGTACTTCACCATTAACTCTCCCTTCACTGCATATATTCCCATCATTTGATTCACAATTAATTGAGAATCACTGAAAACAATTACTTGCCGGGCCTCCATGACTTTTGCCAAATGAAAACCTGCTATCATAGCCTCATATTCAGCCTCATTATTGGAAGCTTTGAATTGGAATCTCAAGGCATACTCCATGTCAATATCATCTGGGGTATTTAAAACAATCCCTGCTCCACAACCAGCTGTGCAAGATGATCCATCTACATATAATCTCCATGTAGGTACTTCATCTTCAAATTTCTTATCTGTCAGAGTTCCTCGGTAAAATATCTGTTGTTTTCTTCCATCATCACCTGGTGTCTTTCGCTCCTCGTCGATCATCTGTTCGCACCCTTTTACCAACCTTAGTGGGTCTGGGTTTGAATATGATGATTTTTCTACATCCATAAGTCCTTTTACCAACCTTGGTTGGTCTGGACCTGTTTTTATTGATCCTGTATCGTCCACAGGTAGGTCAGCAAGTACCTTTTGTTCCTCGGGGGTATCAGGGTATGTGAACTCTGCTATAAAATCTGCCACAGCTTGCCCCTTCAATGATGATCTGGGTTCATACACAATGTCATATTCACCGAGTTCTATTGCCCAATACATCAATCTTCCTGACTTTTCTGGCTTGTGAAGGGCTTGTCTTAATGGCATGTCGGTATACACAATGATTGTATGGGCCTGGAAGTATGGCCTCATTCTTCTACTTGCTTCAATTAATGCCAATGCCAATTTTTCTAGCTTTGGGTATCTGATTTCTGCACCTCGGAAAGCTTTACTTGTGTAATAAATAGGTTTCTGGACTCCATTCTCCAATCTGATCAATGCTGAACTAACTGCATTCTCTGATACTGCCAAATACAAGTACAGCTTCTCTCTAGTTATTGGCCTAGACAACAATGGTGGGGCTCCCAAATACTTCTTCAAATCTTGAAAGGCCTTCTCACATTCATCAGTCCACTCAAAACTTTTTCTCAGTGTTTTGAAGAATGGGAGGCATTTATCAGTTGCTCGGGATACAAATCTGTTGAGCGTTGCAACTCGTCCGGTAAGACTCTGTACTTCTTTCCTCGTCGTTGGGGATCGCAACCCTAAAAGAGCTTTGATCTTTTCTGGATTTGCCTCAATACCTCGTTGATTGACGATGTATCCGAGGAACATTCCTTCTCGTACTCCAAAGGTACACTTCGTCGGGTTGAGCTTCATTTGGTATTTGTCCAGTTGATCAAAGGTCTGGCCTAAGTCAACTAGATGATTAGTAGCTCTCTTGCTTTTGGTGAGCATGTCGTCGACATAGACTTCCATATTGCAACTGATTTGTTCGGCAAAAACCTTGTTCATCAGCCGCTGATATGTTGCACCTGCATTTTTTAAACCAAAAGGCATAACATTATAACAATAAGTTCCCCTTGGGGTGATAAAAGAAGTACTTTCCCTGTCTTCCGGCTTCATTTTGATCTGATTATAGCCAGAATAAGCATCCATAAAACTGAGTAGCTCATGTCCCGAGGTAGCATCCACTAGTTGATCAATTCTGGGCAATGGAAAATGATCTTTTGGGCATGCCTTGTTGAGATCAGTGAAATCAACACACATTCTCCATTTGCTGTTCTTCTTCTTTACCATCACCACATTTGCCAACCAATCTGGATATTTCACATCTTCAATGAATTGGGCTTTCTGAAGTTTCTCGACCTCCTCTTGTATGGACTGGTTCTTCTCGGGACTAAACACTCTTCTTCTTTGCTTCACAGGCTTGATTTCCTTATTCACATTGAGTTCGTGACATAAGAAGTTTGGATCTATACCTGGCATGTCTTCATGACTCCAAGCAAAAGTATTCTTCCTGTTTCTCAAAAAAGTTATCAACTCCTGTTTTATTGAAACATCCAGCGACGATCCTATCTGGGTTACTCGTTCAGGATGCTCGTCGTCCAGAATAACAGTTTCTGTAGACTCCACCACCTGTCCTTTTACAAGTTGAGATTCATCCCTAGGGTCAAGAGTTTCAATTTCTGTACCCTCCTCCACTTGATAAGTAGTAGTCTTTTTCCTTGATTCTTCAAGTTCTTCTTGCTCGGCAGACGAATAATAGCATTCCCGAGCTACTTTTTGATCACCTTTCATAATTCCGACTCCAAAATTCGTTGGGAATTTCAAACACTGATGTACTGTAGATGGAACTGCTTCGAACTTCTTCAATCCAACTCTTCCCATGATGATGTTGTAGGCTGACTGCACATTCTTATCCATCACAAAGAAGCGTATTCTTTCTGTTCGACAAGCAGGCCAAGTTCCAATAAGTATATCCAACTTGATCGTCCCAAGTGGAAAAACTTTCTCGCCAGCAAAACCCAGAAGGGGTCTGTAATAAGGTTCCAATTGAGATAATTTCAAATTCAAGCTATCAAAGCATGAATAATACATGATGTCTGCCGAACTACCATTGTCTACTAACACCCTTGAAATGACCACATCCTTCATCCTCATTTTGATCACCAAAGGATCATCATGGGGGTAAAGAACACCTGCCAGGTCGTTTTTTGAAAAACCAATCACTAGCTTCTCTTTGTTTACCTTCCTCGGACGATCATCTTCGGCCAGGTTTATTCGCTGAATATATGAACAAGCTTGAGCCTCTCCGAGGTAAGCTTTTCTTTCTGCAGTAAGGTCTCCTCCTCCTGCATCTCCTTCTGTAATAACATTACAATTAAATGACCCAAAACGTATGGAAAATACCTCTCGTTCTGGCTGCCTTGGCTTTTTGGGAAGATCAGGGTCATCATCTGGATCATCTTCATATTCCCTCTTCTTTTTCTCCTTTGCACGACGAGGAGATCTAGATCTCTCTCTAGTTCTGTCATCATTCTTCCTTTCATCTCTACGATCTACATACTTTGACAACTTTCCTCTTCGGATGAGTGTTTCAATCTCGTTCTGAAGGGCTATGCAATTTTTGGTCATATGGCCATGATCTTTGTGAAACTCGCAATATTTGGCCTTATTCCTCAGATCGGGATTTGTCTTCAGTTTCTCTGGCCACTTGATTTCCTCGCTATTCTTGATTTCTTCCAAAACATGATTAATACCCATCTTCAATGGGGTATAATTATCGTACTTCTTTAGGACTTCCAACGTTGTCCTATTATTCCTGTAATGCTTGTCACCACCATTTCCTTTCTGATCTCTCTTCTTAGACTTGTCGACCTCCACTTTTACTTCTTTATCCATATTCTTCTTCGCAGCCATAGCCTCCTCGGCATTCATAATTTTGGCTGCTTTTGCCATCAACTCGGACATAGTTTTAGGTGGATCTTTGGCCAAGGTGTAGTACAGCTTATTAGGCAGCAAACCACTCATCAAAGCAGTGATTGCTGTCTTTTCTTCGTAATCTACGACTTCCAACTTTTCGTTATTAAAACGAGTTATGTAATCTTTAGTACTTTCACCTGATTTTTGTCTAACGCTTAACAAATGTGCTACTCGCTTTACCGGCTTCGCCCCAAAACAAAAATTGCCAATGAACAACTCGGCTAATTGAATAAAAGTTGAAATTTTACCCCGAGGAAGATTGTTATACCATATCTGTGCAGATCCGGTAAGAGTTCCCGAGAATGCTCTACACCTCATCTCGTCGGGGACGACATATATGTCGGCAGCAGCTTGGTATTGTTCTATATGAAGTACAGGATCTGTCTTTCCATCGTACTTAGGGGTCACTACAGGTGCTTTGAATTTCGATGGTGTAGGGAAATCCACAATAGCTTGCACAAAAGGTGTCCCTTGAACAAAAGTTCTCTGTAAGGGGTTCCTCGCCTTAGCCATTTCTCCCAATCTATCCTCCAACCGTTGAATGGAACCTTTCCATGCTTCATTCCCTTCCTCAGGCCGCCTAGTCCGAACAATTGATTGTTCTGACATAGCTTCCTGAGATTTATCTCGACGAGTAGCTGGTCGTGATTGTGCTGATCCTTCTCTTAAACCTGATGGTGGCCGTAAACTTCTCGATGGAGCTCTAGGTGGACTCATATTCCTCCTTGGTCCTAATCGACTGAAAGGAGACCCCCTGCTTAATCTTTCTAAAGCGCTAGTCCTCTCTGGAGAGAGAGTGATACGTTGATCTGTATCCGTAGCCTGTATTGATGAAGTTCGCCCAGGTTGATAAGAAGAATCATTAGACTCCCCATTGCGATATGACGCAGTACGTCTGGATCGTGATTGCCCACGATCACTCCGTTGTCCTGAATAGGTAGGTGCACCGCCTTGAAGAGTTTGAATGAGTTGCCTCATAGATTCTTGCATGGCGGTTTGTCCTTGAGCCAGATTTGTCATAATTCCAGCCAGATCTGGAGTTGCAGATGGATTTGGAGGATTTCCAGCATTTCCAGCATTTCGATTACTGGATTCTGGATTATCTGCCATTGATAACAAATGATTTTTGCGAAAAACGATAGTAACAGTCGTTTCCCACAGACGGCGCCAATCTGTTGATGTAAAAAACTAGATTGCTCTAATTATTTAATCACAGATAAATAAATAAGACAAAGATTTTTAAAGTGGTTCGGCTAGGAATAAAGCCTACGTCCACTGTTATGTTATTGCTGAGTGTTTGCAGAATTCTTGATTACAAATTCTCTCAAGAAATTCCGGTCCCTTTGAATGGGATTGATACAAGGTATTTATAGCTTCGAGGCTGTATATGAAAGGGTCGATACATTAAATGATATACACATGAAAGGGCAATACATTTAATGCAGCGTGTGTGTCAAGAATATAAACATTCAATGAATAGTTGAGTTGTTGATTATCTGGCAATTAATGATATGACCGAGGTGCAGCTCGGACCGCCATAGTTGCTTGCTGATCAGGAGTTCCTCGGAGCACTAGAGTACCTCGGAGTGCTAGAGTTCCTCGGTGCGCAAGAGTTCCTCGGTGTATCCTCGTTGCTCGGAAAGAATCATGGTTGGTCGGGAAATGAACTTCCTCTCTGCTATTGTGCCACGTAGATTGACACGTGTCTTTGTATTATTCGTCCACATCAGCATATTAATTTTGGTATCAACAAAGAGTACCCTCTATATGACGCTCACTAATATAAGAGTTACGTGTGCTGTCTAATTTCCATCTCTCCCACTTTTGTTGCCAGTGATTATCACCGAGCCCCATTTTTCCTGAAAAAAATATACGAGGGCGTGAATATGAGTCCTACGGTTAAGGTATAAGGGTATATTAGTTTGATTAAGGTTTTGAGAATGGAAAGGATTTTGAGTATATTAGTTTGATTAGGGCGCGAAACCTAAAATACTCAATCAATTTCAAACTCTAAATAAATACCAAGCCCTAAATGACAATACCCTTAAATAATGCAATTTATTTTAATCGTTAAGTAACCAAATTCAGTCAATACTAATAATACTCAATTAATTTCAAACTCTAAATAAATTTCAAGTCCTAAATGACAATACCCTTAAATTTCGTAATTTATTTTAATCCTTAAGTAACCACATTCAGTCAATACTAATAACGACAATACCCTTAAATAATGCAATCAATTTTGAATTCTAAATAACAATTCTCAATCAATGTTAACAATACCCAATAAATAATGCAATAAATTTCAACCCCTAAGTATAACATCTATTTTCTTGAAAAAATAGTATACACACAGACACACACATACACATAAATATACACACACATACACACACGTATAAAAATGTACACACACATACACAGATATACACACACATTCACACAAATATATACACACACATACACACGTACCCACACATATACACATATATACATTAGGGTTTAACACAAATAAAAAATTAGGGTTTACCTTTGAGATTAAGAGAGCTGAAATTAGGGTTTAAGAATACAAATCGCATAGAGAGAGAGAGGGAGATAGAGAGAGAGATTGACGCGGGAAGAAATGAAATGAAGGCGGGCCTTTTTTATTATAAGGACCCTTATCACGGCCTAGAGTCGTGACCCTTAATTCTTTTCCACATTAGCGTGTAGGCAACCATGTGGTCATGACCCCAGCCATGACTCACGTGCGTGAACAAATTGAGATGGCCGCTACCCAAATCCATGACTTATTAGGTGTACATTGCGGTCTTGGTCACGGCCCTTATCCGTGACCCTACTGTGAACAGACTTGGAGGGAACTTTGGTGCAAATTTGGTGCCACAATAGTCACAACCTGACCACATACGAAGATCATGGCCCATACTGGTCAGGCCAAATTTCATATGGTCAGGGCTTTGGGCCGTGACCCGTGGGGGTGATCATTCGTAAGATTTGGTGTAGTGTTAACTGGGGTACTTACATGGCATCATATTCTTCATATGTACACCCAATGGAAGACCCTTCCTTTTAACTTAAGATATTTGTCATCTTTTAGTTCAATTACATTTCTCCATACAAAAATTTATCTCTTCTAGTTGATTTACAATCTTACTGTAACCCCAACACAAAGTCACTCCCCCAGTTCTCAAAAGATGACCAGGTAGACCTAGAGTGAAGAGGATGAGGGATCCATATGAAGTAGTTGCACTAAAAAGACAAAATAAAAATGCAGCAACTGTGGTCAACTTGGACACAAAAAAGCAACATGTATTGGTCCAACAACTAAAGACTTTAATAGTGCATATGTTAATTCCTTCCAACCTCACCCTTATTTTTCATCTATTTCATTACCTATTTTATACTTACACCCTTGTTTTTTACTCACAATCAAGCCTAGCATAGCTGCAAAGGGCTAGATATGCAACCTATAGTTGGACATAGACCAACACTAGTTATTCTATATATGCATGTGCCAAAAACCAAGTAAGGAAGCAAAAAAGGGAGAAATGTAGTATATATGAACCAACAAATGAGGGATGGACAAGGTGGTTTGGGCAAGAATCTTCACAACCAAGTACACCACTTGTGACTGATTGTTCACATCAACTCGGCCAAGGGAAAACACACTAAGTTAGTTTTTAGGTTTCTTTTTTTGTTTGGAGGGGGTGATTGGTTAAGATTGCATGCATCTTTTTTTTGTCAAGTCGTTGGTTTTTTATGGTGCAATTGTTAGGTTTTATTATGAAACACATTTTTTTAGGTGTGGAGACAATACCAATTAGAAACATTTCTCATGTGTTATTCTTTAGGTCAGCTTTCTTTCACAACTGGCAACATGTAACACCCCGCCTAATTAAATACCGGGTGGCCAGTCCCATACCAAATTAAAACAGAATATACAGTTGACTCATTCTTAGCATCACTGTCGAAAACATTTACAACTCACCCAATACCCAATTAAGCTGGTGTTAAAAAACTTTCCAAATTTTAATTTAACAAAATCCATTTCCAGTTTAAGAATAACACAACACATTTTATTCTACAACACTGATAACCAAGTAGATAACACAAAAGAATTTGAATGCAATTGGAATAAACATTCCCAAATAATATTAATCCATTACAGTAATCTTAACAATATTAAATGCATTAAAAAGACCCGAATACAATAATATTTGACCCCGATAGAAGAAGATAACTGAATTCTTTGGGCGACATGCCCTACTAAGAGAACACTGTGAATCAAATGATGATAAGCGTCTAAGCAATACTCCATAGATCGTCGTAATCCGCTAAGGTTGGCGTCCCTGTTGCTGGACACCTGATATAGAAGATACAATAGAAAAGAAAATATGCAAGGAAACGGGTCAGAGCCCGATTGTGTAAATGATTTTTAAAACAACAAGTATTTAACAAGTGCAATAAAGCATTTATTATGTACATGTTCGATCCAACTCTCACTTGCTATTCTCACCTCTCAACTAGAGTGTACACTTACCGTTTCCTATTAACCTCCTAGTTAATGGTTCCTCTTTTCTAGTCTCCATATTATAATTCCATCTCAATATCATAATCCCCGTATGTCCCATACCATACGTCACATTATTATTCATTTACATTAATTCCTTTACGAATTAAGCTTTTCAATTCTTTAAGAGTAAACATTCGTTAACTTAATTTCACTCTATTTCTCTATTCACCGTTATCTACAATTATCACCGTAGATAGATTTAACCATAATAAATATCCATTCATTCATTTAATCCATTATATATATATTCATATATAATACGGCACCCCGAGTCACAGCTGCGGTGCAATGCATTACTCTGCTATCATGTCCCAATATCGCTGGTCGCCGAATATGAGACAAAAGGTTCGGTAAGGATTCCTTGAACCACAAACATCAACAAACAAATTGGAGGCGAACATAGTTCTCGTATCCATGGGTCACGCACATACCTACGTACCCATAGTCAGCGGACTTATCAACTCCCCGATAAGTCTTTCATAGACCTATGTTCTCGAGCGACAAATCAAAGATCCCATGGATTCATCAGGATATGACTGCCCTCGCGCGCAAACCTCCCACCGATAGCAAGTAAGCTAGGTATGTCATACACATAAATCATCAATCAATCAAATAGGTATTATCATACCTATAATATAATATCAATAAGGTAATATCACTACCCTAAGATACTTTCCATACATAGCATTATATCTCTTATAAATTCCACGTATTAAAATATCATATCTTTACTTCATAATTTAATTATCCTCGCATCCTATAACATCTCTCCACTCCCAACGTCGTTAAGGTTCATGCGCGGAGCGTCTCGCAAAGCGAAATCCAAACAAGGAACCCCTCCAATACACTACTACTTAACTTTGTCGATCGAGGAGGTCCGACAACTTCAACTATGCGATCGGGATAACCTCATACCTTCTTTCAACCAAATGTGTTCTAAACTCCCATCTCTATCCAGGAGACATACCACTACGCTCTTGTATTACACTCCGCCTTGCGAAATCAATAATGAGCTTAAACTCAGTCCTTGATGTTCAAATTGTATCCCTAAGGCTACCCTCACTCAATACACAAGATTTAAATAGGTTTTTCCTCAACATATATTAAGTAAGAAGTCACTAATATCCTATTGGTCCATAACATTATTTCTCCCGAACTACTACGAGTTTACTTCTCCTTTTAATTAAGGTTAAAACCGATAGTTTCAAATCTATTATAAACACATATTCTTTCACTTAGGATTAAACCCTCTTGTAAACTTAAGGATACCCAGGTGTTATATTAAATCATCCTTACTGGTCCTATCTTTAATCCTCATACATACCCATTTGGAATTTAACAAATGAATCTAGCAACCGAAATTCCATTCAATATAATTTTCATCATTTTAATCACTTGAATCCAAATCAAATTAATTCAAATCTTATCAAGGGTTTACTGATATTTTCTATGTCCCATAATATCCAAATAATAATCACCAAAGATCCACAAAAGATTTGGGATAAAAATCATCATTTAAAAAGAAACAACTTTACATATTCTGGGGAGGTCGATCGATCGAAGGCAGGGGTCGATCGATCGATCCCTCAGGTCACAACCTGGTTTTCTGCATTTTCTGCAACTACGGGTTTCACCATTTTTATTTATTCTAACCTTCATATTAACATCCAAAATGACTTACAATCTTTAATACATGATATATCAACATATATGAACGATTTCCAATACTCTAAACATCCTAGAATCATCAAGGGATTTGATTAAAAAGCATATTTATCTCCTCATTTTCCAGAAAATCATCAACATATTAACTTCAAGAACACTTCAATGGTTTTCAGATTTTTCTTCCATAGATATATGATTATTTCGTGATTATTTTCATCCTACAACATGAGTTTTCTTCCTATATCGTTTCAGTTTCTAGAAATCTATATAACAACTCCATTATGTCTTCCAAATATGAAAAAATCATCTCTTTTCATAATTATTCTAACATGGACAATATACGAACTTAAGTTGCAATTATCAAACACTGGCCTTTACTGAAGGTCTGATCCTTTGGTGTAGTATATCTCAGGTGGTTCTCCCTTTTTCGGTCAGCCTCCGGTGGTGGTTAGTGGTGGTGATTCTTGGTTCTTAGTTCTTCTCCTTCCCAAGTAAGTTTTTCCCTTCCAAAGCAACCTTTCACTCTCTCTAGGAAGATGACTTCTCTACTTTGTGAAGAGGAGATGTATAACCCACGTACACTTAATCTACCAATACTTATAAGAGGACAAAACCCGAAATCACTATTCATCCCCCTAGAAAAATGACCAAAATGCCCTTTTGGGTTGTCTATTCATTTCCAAATGACCCGAGACTCAAAATTAACATCCAAATAGACTTTTCTGACTATTTCGAACCTTCCGGACGCAACGGCGCAGTCGAAATGACTATAAGGTCGATAGAAAATATAGTCCCGACACGTCCCATACCGCGTTTGACTAAAAATTCAAATTACCGATTTTATATAACACCGTCATATCAATGACATCACATTCATCTATTACCTAAATATCTTTAAATAATATTCAGAATCATCCATTTTAATATCCTCAATTCGGATAAAACCCAAATGAATTAATTAATAATAAAATCAAATTAATCCATTAATTTAAAATATAATTCATTTTAAAAGTCATTAAAATCACGGGGTATTACACAACAATGGTATCATGATGGATTAGCTTGTCCCACCAATTGATTGGGGCAGCACCCTAATGGAACATGTATATACTGGTTTGGATGTGTGTGCCGATAAAGCTGGTTACGTGGAGTTCCACACCACTCATCATAGGTCAAGGGATTCACTTGGATCCGATAGATAGATTATATTAGATTCATAATTTAATTTCCCTTGCACTAGTTTAAATTCAATCACCCCTTTTTAATTTCATTAAATATTGAACATTTGCAATTTTGGTGGTTCGAGTACCTACGTTTGATTCACTCATTGAGGAATCATACACGTGCGAACAAAATGTTGATGCATACCCCCACTATCTAGCCCCCGGGAGGGGGGGAGGATCAACTCTCAGTGGGGAGGTTCATAGCAATATCTGTGGTTAGTTGGAGATTAGGATAGTCGCATCACCGGTGTGGCAATCATGGGTGATGAGCCAACAATTAGATAGGGCCAAGGTGGTGCAGTTCGAGATCATTACTGGGAAGAGGGTTATTTCATATGTGATAGTATTAATGTTTGGTTCTGAAGAATCAGTGTCAGCATCACCACATTGGGTTTTCAGTAGTCCCATACCCCCATCAATTGGCATGGCATGCAAACATGTGTAAGCAGAGCGGATCAGACAACCCCGCGAACCTAACTGAAGGTCCAATGTCATCTATTATGTATAAATATGTTATGGGCAGGGATCAGGGATCATTTGTACCTGATGGCTATAAGGCTTACTATTGATATCACGCACGCTCATGCCATGCGCCCAAAACTACAGATCCCACATTCTTGACAACTTTATTTTTCCCAAAGGGCATCATGCACGAGCACCCCACCCGCATGTTGCAATCGAGGTTGACTAAAGGGCGCATGTAGTCAGTGCACATGGGTTGGAGGATTGCATACCCATGGTAATGTTTGCTAAGGAAGTTGCTTTCGGTGTTATGTCAAAAATTTACTGAACATCACAGGGAATATTTTATATATATTTGGTTGAGGACCATTTACTTCGAGTTTACTGCTACGAGATTTATCAATTTATATCCTCAACGTATAAGGAATCTCAGAGTCGCTTAAGTCGTCGTCTCCGAGTCAACCACTGTCTAAGAGAGACGTTGTACGAGCAAACACGAGATCGACACTAGCTTTTTCACAGTTTCACAATACCTTGCAACGACTATAGAGGACTTTTGAGTTATGCTTGTTGATCGTGATACGATTCAGATGGAGTGTAATGCCTTCTCTCACACGTATGACCCGGGTGATGAAGCTCGTAGTGAGTCAAAGTCATCAACCCAACAGAGAGAGCACAAGTCAAGCCCAAATAGTCAAATCAATGCATCTTAATTTTTCTTTTCTTTTTATTTCAATGATATGTGTCAAACATATAGTGTTTATTATTATGGTTTCACTTATATATTGTTCAAGTATTATGATTTTTAATAGTAGTAAATTAGTGCCAAATATTACGATTTTTAAATTGAAGAAAACTTCAAAATCTATAATTGCAATTGACTTTGAGATAGTAATTTTTTTTTTTAAAAAGGTCATGACGTGTCATCTCTACTTTTCCACGACAATCTCTTTGTCGCTCGTGGCTCATTGTTGCTCCACCAAAACTTGCAAATTTGATTGCATTTTGCCCTCAAATTTGCAAAATTTGATAGGAAATGCTATTTTGGTTCCTGCCCGGGAGAGCCAAAACTACCAAAAGCCTGAGCACGTGTTATTTTGCTTGATGTCTTGGAGATGGTCATCTAGGAAGCATTTGGCCTCCCGTCATTTCCATTACCTACAAAAGCTGTAAATACAAGTATCACAATACGATTTGGTCACTAAGATGTAACATTATTTTTCCAGTTTCACAATCATTCTGTAATAAATATGAACTCTCTTCTCTGGTGCTTTTATGCTTGGGACAAATATACAAAAATTCTTGTTTCAGCTAACCACATTCTTGAAAAGAATAAAGATTCAACTACAAAAACTCCGGACAAAATCGACGAGGAACAGTGCGTCTTTGTTGCTGCGATTTTGTTACTATCTAACAAATGGCCGCGTGTCATCGTTACCTCCCCTCCCATAAGGAGGGTTGTCATTAAATCCATTTCGACTTCCTTCTAATTTACGTGTATTCTTCCTGAACTTGGATGCACTACTGTCTTATGTTTAGACTTATCTCAGGAGGACCAGAAAAGCAGAATGAAGCAGCCACAGCCTGTCGAGGTCCAACAAAAATCATTTAGTGGCATCTTTCATAAAATAGAAAGGGACATTTGGCTCTTGACCCCCAATGTTTACACTAAAACTGACTTTAGTCCCCAAAGTTTTCATCGATTGAACTTCGGCTCTCATTTTTTCCCGGTCTTGTTGGTTGAGCCTTACAGATCAACAAGTGACCAAAATATCTCTTACTAAAGTCTAATTACACACAAATAATGGTGGCTAAAATCTAATTATATTTGTAATAATGAGGCTAAACAAAAAATGTGTCATTTGCTATTATCTGTAATGGTCAACTAACGGAACCATTAAAATGGTAGCCTAAATAACTGAAAATTCAGGGGTTACAAGTCAACTATGACTTAAACTTCGGAGGCAAAAAGCCAATGACCCAAACGGCTATACAACTCGTTTTTTTTTCACAGAACTAAGTTTAAAGTTGGCAAGATTCTCTACCAACTGCTATGTAACTCATTTTTCAGATAACACAAAGCACTGCTATCCATTGTTATACGAGACAAATTTATCTTAGAACTTCTGCCACGAAATAGTGTTAACAAACTTCTTCCATAATTTACCATGTAATATAATACTGAATAATTCAGTGCCCAACTATCAATAATATAATATGACAATTCTAAAGCAGTAAAATATTACTCCTTTTTGAACAAGTACAAACTGTAATGAACATAAGTTTGCCTTCAGAGGTCAGATGGAGGTTTTTAATTTGTACCTGAAGATTGAGACGGTGAACATTAAAGATGTCCTTCATAGAATGAGAATTATATGCTAATATGTAGGATCTATATGCATCTTTGGCAGACTTGTTCAAATAATAGTTGTTAGCTACCAATTTTTCCTGCATTATTCCAAAGTGTCCAATTTAAGCCTCCAGCAATAGGTATTACAAAAATTATAATAATAGCAATTTAAAAAGTAAAAGAATTATGAAATCATGCAAGAGCGGAAAGAGTACCAGGTGAGACTGCACATTGGCCAGCTTCTTCTGATCAAATTCATACTCTTTAACAGGCACTTTTGCAGCCTGACATTCAACAATCAAACATATTTTTTTGTATGAGAATATTAGTCATACTTATTTACTGAACAAGCTAAATAGAAGGGCCTTTTTCCCAACTATTGTTCATTTATTTATCTGTACTGATATTTCATACATGCTCAGACCTTAAGATAGCGAAGAAATTGCAACTCTTCTGGAATCAGGAAAAGCAGAGCATTCCCTTTAGCACCTTCACCGCGAGCTGTTCGACCATCTCTATGAATATATTCCTGAAATTAATTCCCCAATGCCCATGATTTAACTACGTTATTTGAGAATAGGGAGATTGATATTATTAATAATAATAAACAAGTACATCAAGTAATAACGCCACAAGCACCTTTGGCTCATCTGGGGGATCATATTGCACAATCCAATCCTGCAAGAAAAGTCAGGCAGAAAAACTATATCAAGATCATTTATTATTATTATTATTATTATTATTATTATTATTATTATTATTATTATTATTATTATTATTATTATTATTATTATTATTATTATTATTATTATCCCTTCATCGCATAAAGGCACTACGGTATTGACCGCCTTAAAATTCATTTTGTGGTTTGGGGGGTTACGCCACTGTGAAGAAGTGGTAATGGTGGGCTGTGTGTGTTTGCGTGTGGTGGTGGTCTGGGTTTGGGGGCAGCGAGGTAGGGGATGGTTTGTGAGCAACTATGATGCCTATATTGTTAGAATAAAATATGTGATTCATTTCAGACCCACATCAATACAATTGAGTAGGTGGGTCAGATCCCATATTGTATAGAACTTAAATGAACCTCCTGCCATTAAAGGATTCACATGAATATATATATATATATATATATATATATATATATATATAATTCACGTAATTTGGTAGCCTAAGCCTGAAACTACAGAAGTCAAATTTTATTCCTTTCCCCTTAAGGCGGCTCTAGTCTTAAAATATACTTTTTTTTTGTCCCTTAAATGTTCCACTCGTCAAGGGAATGAAGCCAAGTCTTATTTGGATTCAAATGAATTGTGTACTTCGGCCATTGAGATAATTGGTTCCTTTTCTCTTATCAACATGATTTCCAACTAGAAGGGAAGTGAAGAGATGGTGTCACATTCAGTGGCGGATCCAGGATTTTAGTCCAACCGGGGCTAAATCGGTTCAAAATTACATGTGCAAAAGTTTCGAGTGTTGAAGGGGGTTCGGGGGCGGTAGCCCCCGAGGCGATTTTTTTTGGGGTTATTTCTAATTTTAAATAAATTATAGTTGTACAATGCCCAAACAATTACTCTCAATCATTATTAACAATTTGAAACTACACAAACATACATACAAATTACACAAATTTGAGACTACATATTTAAAAAATTTCTCCATATGGGAAATTACATAAATTTCTATATACACAACACAAATTTCAGCTTCGGATACGGCTTTTGTGTTGTCTCCTCTTTTTCATTCAAAAAATTTCTCCATAACTTCCTATTTAAAAAAATACCACATATTTTAGACTACATTTATCACCACATATTTAAAAAAATAATAAGGGCATATATTTTTGGGACACAAATTACAGAAATTTGACATTTTTCCCCAAATTACAGAAATTATAGAGATTTTTTGAAGAAATTACAGAAATTTAACATTTTTTTGAGAAATTGTATGAAAAATATATACCCTTATTTCTGTAAAATTTCTCAAAAAATCATAAATTCAACCAATCAAACATTTAATCAAAACCCTATATTTTACACAATCAAAATCTTACACAAGAATCATACATTCAATCAAAATCATACATTCAATCAAAATTATACATACAATAAAATTTTTTACACAAAAATCAGATTTAATGGATAAAAAATACCTGTCAAAAAAAGGCTTGGGCTGGGCAACGGTGGGGCGTGGTGGGGCGGCTGCTACCCTGCTTGCTGGTGGTGATTCGGTTGCTGGCAGCTGCTGTTTTTGGAAGGAGTAGAATTTAGAAATGAGTAGGTTGGAAGCCTTGGAAGGAGTAGTAGAAATGAAGAATGAAATGAGTAGGTTGAAAGGAGTAGAAATTAGGGCCGGCTATCTTTGATTTACCAAGTTTTGTTTTTTAACTAATTATAAACTTATACCCTAAAGTTTGAAAATAATTATAAATATACCTTAAAGTAAGAAATCTTACCAAAAAACCTTAAAAAAAAATTTTTTTTTTTTTTTTTTTGAAAAGCTGAACCGGGGCCATAGCCCCCCTTGGTCCAAAGCTGCATCCGCCCCTGGTCACATTACTTGCACTGGTTGGTGCTCGTAAGGGTGGTGATGATATCCTGATTTGAATGTTTAATTATTATTATAATATATGTCTAGGTTATTCTCCAAGACTGGGAGACGTTCAAAACTTTTCTGTAATATTGGAAAAAGAATGAATGAAAAGGAATCATGGATATGATGGAGACAAAATCAATTGTGTTCAGGATGATTAAACTATTGGTTCAAAAAAGAACAGTGTGCAGATGTTACAAAAGGAAAAGGAAAATTTGGAAAAATTAAAAATGTAATTGTAAGGAAGTGGGAGTCATTTATTCAATAATAGTTGTAAGCTCTTCTATGGTGACTGACATGCAAAGGAAATTTGCATCACTTTACAAGGATCTTTTGTGACACAAAGTGAGATTTTGTGATACTTCAGTCTTACTCAGATATTTTTTTATATTTTTGGGGATTATGCAAAACCAAGGCTGAAAGTGGGGGTTGAAGTCAAAATAACCCTGTTTCCTGTTAGTCCGCAAAATTGTCAACCATATTAAAAAAGAAAGAAAAAAATCGGGATTCAGAAAAATAGGTTATATATTCACGATAAGAGTCCCGTTATGAAGACGGACATGCCTACCATTAGTAATATAAAACTAAACAGAACAAAGAAGCATACCACAGAAGGAATATCTAGCCCACGAGCAGCAACATCAGTACATAACAAGATGCCCTTCTCTGCTTTGCAGAAGTCAAAGAATGAGGAGAAGAAAACCATAACTTTCTTCGATTGATTCCTCTTCAGGAATGACTACAGAAGAATAAATCTCTTGGCACTTGGCACAATACAGTAACCTTGCTGCAGTCCTTCATTAGTGACCTACAACAACGCCCACCATCTTATCAAACGGGGATTGAAAAACATCATAATTTATATCAATATACATTTTCACTATTTGTTTACCCTTGATCTCCCATCATCTACATCAATGTAGACAGGAGTCATCTGAAAGGATAATCATGCAAGATCCTCAACCTGAGAAGAAACAAGAATGTATAGTTTCTTTTAACTGTTTCCAAGAAAAAGAAGGGAAAAAAAAGTTTCAGTGTCTTTTTACTAGTCAAAAAGAATATTGGGGCACCAAATATGTCATGTCTTATAAAAAAATCGATATTCAAGACCTTGACATAAAAGAATAGCAATTAGGAGACTATAAACATATATACCTTCTTAGTCTGGGTAGCAGAGAAAAGAGCTGTTTGCCTCATCTGCGCATCAAGTAGCATCTCAATTAGTTGACCTGTTTTATAACAGCTTTCTCTGTAGTCAATAATATAAATGGCACAAGTACCTTTGGTAAAATTTTAATTATTTTCTTCATTTCTTCTTCATAGTTTGCTTCCAATATCCTGTCAGCTTCATCAATTATAAGGCACTGAAAATCCAAGATATTCACGAAAAGTAAGAATAATGTGTACAACTAGATTGCTCTAAACAGCTAATTTTTATATCACAAAAACAGCTCTGTTAAATATACTCTTATATTACACACTGTAACTGAACATGGTAAATTTAACTAACATTTAGTTTCTTATATCTGTAGGACATGAATCAGGACTTAGCCAATTGTATTAGATATTCCCACCAAAGAAGTTGTCTTGAAGCTCAACTATTTTCCTACTAATATCATCTCATGATTTGTATCTTGCAGACCATCCTTTTAGATTAGGCTGGATCGTACTTCACATTTGAATCCTCATCCAGCCACCGAGTTATTCAACTTTGTAACAGCATATGTATGCCCGAGGGCAGGCTTTGTATTGTCTTATTCCCTACCCACTTTGAGTCTTAGTCCAAGAGGTAGTTCCGACATAGCTTCAAGACAAGACTTATTCACCAGACTTCATCATCTTCATCCCGGCATCATTCACTTCCATATTCATAAGTATGTCACTTTAGGATTGAAGGTAAAAGGACAAAGAGGATTTAGTTTTACCCAAAGTTATATAATTTTCATAAAAAAGGAAAATACTTTTGAAACTTAACTTTGTGAATGTTTTTATGGAATGTCAAATACATGATGCAATATATTGTTCTCATACAAATCTATTTCTTACAAAAAGCATCTTTAGTATATTTTAAAACATGAGCTACTTGATTGAGTTAAGCAAATTTTAGAATTTGGCTTAAAATACTTTTCCAAACTTAGAGAAGCAAATTGGACATTTTTTCCTTTTGGGGCTTTGGCGCTACCTATTCGCTTCAGGTTTGATACAGTGAAGCCAAGTTTGGTACAGATGCAATTAGCCTCATACTGCGACCTGCTTCGCCTTAGGCTCGCTGCAGCGAACGTATTGGTACTTTTTCACAGATTGCACTTTATAAGAGATCTTTATCATTGAAAAGCGTGTCAAGGACAAATCCTTGGTTTATGAGACCTACACTTGACCCTTAATTTTGTGTATTTGACACGAGCTATAATTAAGCCTAGTGTTCCCCACTTAGCAAGATAACTCCTGCTTCACTCTTCCCACTTGAGACAAGAGAAGAGAAATAATGAGAGAAAAAATTTTCAACTTTTAAGAGCAAAAATCTTATTCCTTCCTCCTTGTGTTCTTCAAGTCTTTTGATTCATTCTTGAATCTAGAAAGTAAGACTTTCATACTCAAAATAATTTTAAACAAAACTATTTTCCAATATTGTTCTCGAGTATGGTCTTCTTTCAAGCTTTAAAAACGTTTTGTGAGATTTGTTTTAGTTAAACCCAAACATTTTCTACACCTCAACCGATAGGATATCCTCACATATTCTAGATGTTAATCATTGGTTTCTCTTAGTTCCGAACTTCCGATTTACTTGTAGCAAAGTTCATCATCAACTTTAAAAGAAAATTTGTTAAAATGTTCAAACGTGACATTATCAATGAAGGTTGACATCCGCGATGTGGCGAGTGGTCGTAGAGCGATCCATGCTTTCTCTTGCTACTACACGGTGGAAAAAATTGGTTATGGAGATTGTGTATTATTGGGTGCAAGTGAGGTTGAAGTTTGTATGTCATTTCTCCCTTCTTGTAATAATTTACCTATACTAGTGCAAGGTGTCGGTTTGGCTCGAAATTTTTTCCTGTTGGGGTTTTTTCCACTTATTTGTGTGATTTATTATTCCGCGTGATGATTTTAATATATGCTTAGTGAGTATGTGTTAAAGAAATAATCAATTTTGTAAATGGCATTTTTCTCAAAACATTAGGATTAACTTTTCCCCAAATTTGGATTAAAAGAAAATATTTCTTTTTAATTAAAATTAATATTAATTAGGTAGCTATCGTCTAAAGCCGCACACTCTCAAACTTATTCCGCCTCGCCTCACCCCACCCCAACGTTTAAAAAGGCACGAGATGGAGGCAAAGCGTTTTGCCCGGGTGAGGCAAGGCATGAGCCTCGAGGAATAAGCCTCAACTTTAAAAACAAATCAACAAAATACTATTAAAAAAATCCAATAAATCGCATAAATAATATAACATAACAATAATCACAAAAAGATCCATAATTAATATCATTAACACTAAAATGTTCTATAATACCAACAAAAAATAAAGCGTATAATTATCAAGTAATTAATTATTTAGCATATGTTGATTAATAATTTTGTAACAAAAAAATATTATAGATATAATTAATCGATTAGTATGTATATAGAATCAAATTACATATATAATATTAGAATTTATTGGCAAGAATTTTAATTAACGTATTTCATTATTTAGTATAAATGATGCAAGAGCATAGGGGGGGACCTATTTGTCATTTTTACATTTCTTATTAATTTCTTGTTATTTTACCCTTTTTGTACCTTTAGTATAAATAGCTAGAAGGTCCTCATTTCTATTACTTTTGCCTAACTGAGAATGAGAGATTAGATACAGAAATAAGAAACCCTTGATCTTTTTTTTTTTCCTTTTTTTTTTGTGTGTAGATAACTTCTTTTTCTACGCTTCTGCACTCTGAATTACATCAAATTGGTATCAGAGCCATGTTTGTTCTTGGCGCGAGGATGATTATCAAATATGAGTTGGATTCGGACCACTCCGACTTCATTCTACGTACAACGACTTTCCACCGATCAGCCCCTGTCATCACCACCCCTTACCGCCACCCAAACCCCTCTCCCTCCCGCCTCAACCCAAAATTACCTCCCAAACCCTAACTCCACACAAGAATCCGAATTCATCCAATTCACACATAGACAATCATCAATCAATTCGAGAAATCTCCAGCACCGATGAAGCCATCACCCGACCCATCAACAGGGTTGATTTTTGCCAGAAGCTGCCGAAAGTTCCAAGCAGTAGGACTGTTGACCCGACCCATGTGGGTTAACCTCCCGATGACACCCCAATCTCTCCTTTCGGACGTCGAACAACACCAGCTATCCACAACTCCTCGGAAAGGCAGTTCGAACACTCTAAGGCCATCAGAGCAGATAAAACCCTGCCGATACCACTGGTCCGACATGCCGCCAGCCCATATATACCGGACCGATCTATTACAGCTGCGCCGAAACCCTCCTCAGGTGTATCGCATGGTATGGACGATTAATAACCACTCGGATAATCAAGATTGTACTACCCATGACCAAGAACCAAATATTTTCGCTCCCAATCCATCCAAGAATCATCCCCTCACAAACCACAACCAATTTCTACAAAAAAAAGTAAATCGCAAACCCTACCTTCCCTATCCTCAAGAAACCCTAAAACCCACTCCATCTAAAAACCCCAACCCTAATAGACATTCATATTCAACCCCGACAATCTCCCACCACATCACAAACCCTAATCAAACTTTTCCACCACCAGGACCTCTTCAACACACTAATCCCCAACTAATTTCTAAAAATTACAATTTAGCCCCTGAATTTTCTAAAAATTACAAATCTGCCCCAAATCTATCAAGGCCCTACGATTTCATCCCTCCCCCACCCGAAGAATACCTTTCTTCCCAATTATTGTGGGATAGTACCAAATACGGGCTCGATATGAATGCATGTGCCGATTTCGACAAGGTAAGTTGTGCCATCATCAAGAAACTCCAACGTCTTCTAGATTCTTGGACTGCGACGGATTCATATCTATCTCAAAAGCTTCACACATTTCCGTATAGTGCTTACTCCATCGGGGAGTATGAGCTGTACCGGCAACACAAATAGGTGTCGAGCCGAGTATCTTGAGATGGAAATGGCACGTGAACAATGGGTACTTGTACGAGCGAGACATTTGGTCCAATATTTCGAGTACTTGTCCACCAGTGCACCTCCTATTGCATCCGATGTCATTCTCGCGCACACCGATGATACTATCTCTTTGATTATGCTTTTCTCCGAGGTTGTTGAATCCCCAACGATGCTTGATAGTGATTACGTGTTCCTTCCTTATGACTTTATTCCCATATTCAAGGAGGATGAATGGATCACCTGTACTCGACATAGGGACTTGGAGGCATTTGAGATTGTCGACTTCATTTCTATCTTTGGGATAAATAATGATGGGTACTTTCTATGTGATTTTTTCAATTTATTTGTTAAAGAAGGTTGGGAGACTCGCAATCACTATCGCGAGGTGGAAATATTAGATTTGACAGATTTCTTTCCCATTTTTTGTCACGATGATGAGTTTTGTGATGATGGTTCGGTGATTGTTTCCTTTGAGGACATTATGTTGCGTGGGGTGATCACGATTAGTGTGGGATTTGTGAACCCTTTTAGGGTTACTTATGAGGAGTGCTCCACATTTACATGATTTGATGCTATAGAGTCTCATCACGAGGAATTTGGATGAAATTTGGCATCAATGGCCCTCTCCGCGTCGATATTGCATTAGCTCTTCATTTGGACAGATAAGAGGCCACATTCCTATTCATCGGCCATGGCCTAAATTTGTGGTTTCTCTTTGAGGATATTTTGCGAGTCGTTATGCAGGACGCTTTAAAAGACGACTTCCCTCTCAAGTAGGGGATCCCGCGGATGATGCCCTAGCACATACTTTCTTCACTCGGAACGAGCTCTCTCAAGTAGGGTCTCTCAAGTAGGGGAGAACGATGAAAGAGCGTAGGGACCTATTTGTCATTTTTGCATTTCTTATTAATTTCTTGTTATTTTACCCTTTTTATACCTTTAGTATAAATGGCTAGAAGGTCATCATTTGTATCACTTTTGCCTAATTGAGAATGAGAGACTAGAGAGAGAAATAAGAAACCCTTGATCTTTTTTTTTTTTTTTTTTTGTTGTTGTGTAGATAACTTCTTTTTTTACACTTCCGCACCCTAGTTATATCAATAAATAATTGTGTGTCAAAAAAACTACATGAAATAAATTTATCAATTACATAATCAAATAGCTACATTCATAACTATATCAATTACATAATGAAATTGGTACATATATCTATATTTATTCAAAGTACAAAGTGAATAAAAGTAAAAATAACAGAGTTCCCTGTTCATGATAGCCCGATAGTGGGGCCTTATGGGGAATTGCCCAACTAGATTGTAAAGCATTTCCACTACATAAGAAATAACTTGAATGAAGACCTTATTGACCGATTGAAACTGAAAGAAGAGGAATCGAACAAAAAATATCATAGTTAGTAAAAATATTCAAAGTTTACTTTAAATTGGTATACGTATTAAAAGATCAAAGATTAAAAGTTAAGTGAAATATTAGAAGAAAAAAAATAAAGAAAAGGAGATGAAAAGAATAAGAGGTAGTAAAAATATATTTTTTAAAAAGAAAAAAGAAAGAGAGCAAAAGGACTAAGAGTTACTAAAAAATATTAACTATGAAGCACCGACATTCTCCCGGAAACCAAGAGTCGGCTTTTGACACGAGTCCGACACGCGACACGCTCCGACACGTTGGGATATATTTGGACACACTGGGACACGTTCCCGACACGCTGGGACACGTAAAAAGAACACTTTTATTTATTTATTTATATATATATTTTTTCCTTATGCGACCTTATTTATGATTTTTAATGTTAAAGTGTGTTTGAATTTTGTTTTATATGATCCATTTTCTTAATTTCATGTTAAAAATGATCTAATAATGTATTTTATGGAAAAAATATATTTTATTTCATTAATATATATATTTAAATATATATTATATATTTTAACATATATTATATATTATACGTATCCTAGCGTGTCGTATCCTAGTTTTTGAAAAAATCACGTGTCGCGTGTCGTGTCGAAACACGTATTTCGTGTCGAGTCCGTGCTTCATAGAATATTAAAACAAAGAAAAGGGAAAGAACAAATGAACAAAGTCAGGGTTTTTAGAGATACAAAATAAACGAAATAAGAGACTCAAAAGATGAAATTGAAGGAGTTGCACGACACAAACGAAGGTCATCAGAGATAAAATTGGCAATCAAAGATGAATGAAACACAATCGTAGGCAGGCCACATATTAAATCTAAGCCATCAGAGAATAAATTGAAGGGTTTCTTTGTTTCCATCCTTTTCTTAATTTTTCTCATTTTGCAATTAATAAAGAAAACATCACCTCGCCTCAAAGGGCCTTGAGGCGCACCACCTCAGCTTACGGCGTAAGCCTCTTCTATAACACATGAGACGTAAGCCTTGGTGCACTTTTTCTCCGCTTCTCCTCGAGGCACGCGTCGAGGTGCACACCTTGAGTACTTTTTAAAAATTAACCCCCCCACCTCACATAAAAATAAGATAAAATAAAGGGACATATATCAAATAGTCCCTCGGACATTTTTTAATACCCATTTAGTCCAAACTTTTTTATTTTGCCTCAAAAAGTCCTTTGCCACATATTTTGGAGAGGGAGTGCCGCTGGCGCGGACCTCTAAAAATAAGAGGATATTGAGTGCTTGAGGGACTAAATGGGTTAAACTAAAAATATGTGTCCTTTTTAAAAAATATATATTTATAGTAGGGACTATTTAATAATTGACCCTAAAATAAAAACATGGATTGAACAAATGCATTTTGTAAGTTATATTAAAAATGTTAAGTCTTATGCATATAATATATATATATATATATATATATATATATATATATATATTGTGGGTACCCTAAATTTAGAACTATGGGCCTGGACGAGTAGCCCAGTCCTGGAGGCCCAAAGTCCAGGCTCCTCATCTTTTATAATTGATCCGATCTCCCCCCACAATCCCATGAAGGGAAGTTATAGGGGAAATGGAAAACATGGAGGAACCCATCACCTCCACTCATCTACATGTACATGTATATATTAAAGCCTAGGTCCGGGGCAAAAAGACAAGTTGTATTCTCTGTAATCACTCTCCGGAGTATATAGAAATAATATCGACTGCACCACAGTGGACGTAAGCACATCTTGGCTGAACCACGTACATCCTTTGTTGTGTGATTGGCATCTTGTATTCCTTGTTCTTTTCTTGATAATCTTTCTCTCATATTTATTTGTGTTGCATAACAATTGCATCTACACACACACACACACACACACATATATATATATATATATATATATATCAATGGTCGGAATAATTTTAATATAACATTCAACACAAAAATAATATTACTAAGAGGTAAGAGGGTTCTAATATAATAAAAGAACTAATATTTAGCTTGAGATGATGCTTGTTCCTCAAAAATTAATAGGTTGAGATAATCAATTTTTATAATTGTAAATTATCGGAGAGACAATTATACTGGATTTAGGATAAGAAAATTGTTTTTTCCCTCATCAACTATTGTAAACATGAAGATGACCGTCTGGGGAGAAAAGACACACTAATCAATTAATAACGAAATTAGGAAGCTGATTTGTGTAAAATCTGGCTAATGAAGTTAGATTCAGCATATTCCAAAAGGGAATTTAATCTACGGCCAATTGTAGAAGAACTTTTACTTCATTTTTTTTTAACTCGGGGTATATAGCCCCTCCAATTAGTGCTTTTAATTTTCATTGATCAAGGTTTAATTGGGTAAGAGCAACACTAAATGCATTGAAGTATGCTCCCAACCGAGGAGGTTCACTAATTTACTTTGAAAGAATTCATTCAAAATAAGAGTCAATGCCATTTTGAAACATAGCAGGTAAATTATAATAAATTGCAAAAAAATTATAAAAAAATATGTTTGCTGGACCTTGAGATTTTTAAATATGAAGCCCTTGGTGTTCTGAAGATGGTCAAGAAGACGACCAGGGGTTGCAACTAATAGATTTACGCCTTTAACAATACGTTCTGCCTCTCCCCTTCTGGCGGAACGACCAATAACAAGCCCAAGAGTGTGTGAGTGATACTTGAGAAGGTCCATTGCTCTGTATCATTCCACGAGATTATCCAGGACAGTTAAAGCATCGTACCTAAATAATGCAGTTTCATACATACTTTAAAAAATGGTCATTTTGATTTAACTCTCAAATTTTAATACTAATTTGATTTAGTCCTTTGTTTTCACAATCCTTTGATTTTATCCCCAACATAGAGGGTTAAGTTTAATTTAATATTATACATATTTTAACAAATAAATTCTTAAGACTTAACCCTCTATTTTTAAGCAATATTTTGAGAGAACCCTCTTGTTCAGGGGTTATATCAAAGACATTAGCAAACTCGGGGTTCAGTCTAACGTCACATTAAAAAGTGGATGTTGTGTAAAAAAAAGCCATTAAAAATATCATTTTTAAAAAAGTTCAGTCATACTTCAATGAAGCCCAATTTGATGTAAAAACGAGTGCACGTTAAGTACGTAACTAGTACTATGTACTTTCTACAAATACTATTTTTTTTTTTTTTTTGGGTTTATACCAAGGGTATCCACTAGCGACTTAGTGACTAATCCCTTCGCTGATTGTAGGCACCTCTATGGGTGGGACAGCTGGCCCAGAGATTTAAGGCTGCTCCATACCCAAGGCGGGAATCGAACCCCCGACACTTGGTTAAGGGAGGAAGAACCCCTACCGCTCTACCACACCCCCTGGGTTACAAATACTATTTATTATTTGACCATTAGTTGCAATAGTATATATTAACTATTCCTTTAAAGACTTAAAAGAACAGAATCCCCCATTTAAATTCAAGCACTCAACATATTTCCAAAAATTCGAGTTGAAGTAATGAAAACATCTACAAAGATTTCCAGGTCAAAGAAATTAATGAACATACATTGACAGACTTAATATAGAGTGGTAGTGATGGTATGGACTCCATAGGTAGAGAGAACCACGATCAATGTCAGCATCGAATGACTGAGGATCTTTAATTGGACTTGCAGAAATAAAAATAAATTCAATATTCAACGAGAATATATACTTGTGCGGTATAGAAATAGGAGGATAAATATACCTGTATGGCAAGCTCCCTTGTTGGGCAGATGACAACAGCACCAATCCCATTGAGAGGAGTGAAACGAGTTTCGTATAACAACTCCACAGGTACCAGAAAAGCAAGTGTCTTCCCAGAACCTGTCCCTGCTCCTCCAAAGAACATCTTTGCCTTCCAGAAGAGGTCTAGATTGGATCTGCAAGTGTGATGAAAGTTCATTAACATGACAATATTTTTTTATCAGAGATGGATATCATGTGTCAGGTGACATTATAAAAAATATTATGCACGTAAAAATTTAGGGGTGTAAGCGGTACGGTTTGGTCGGTAAATAGTAGATACCAATACCAAAACCAAACTCTAGATGGTAAAACTAAACCGTACCAGTTTACCACCCGGTACACCAAAATCAATACCAAAACTAAACCGGCTGGTATTTCGGTTTTTTCGGTAATTTCAGTTTTTTTCTGGTTTCGGTAAATTCTGGTTTCTTCTGGTTTCTTCTGGTTTCGGTAAATTCTGGTTTTTTTTCTGGTTTCTGGTTTCAGTTTTTTATGTTTCGGTAAACAACACTAAAAGTCCCTAAAAACCAAAAACAAAACCAACAAACTTTTTTAAATATTAAAACCAAAACCAAAACCAACTTTTTTCAAGTTTTGGTAAATTCAGTACGGTAATTTTGGTAAATTCGGTACGGCACGGTAATTTTGGTACGGTTTTTTCTGGTTTCGGTAAATTCGGTACGGTATGGTAATTTCGGTACAGTTTTTCTGGTTTCATAAAATTCGGTACGGTAATTTCGGTAAATCGATTTTTTAAATATTAAAACCAAAACCAACCAACTTTTTTACGGTAATTTCGATTTCGGTAAGACTGGTTTCTGGTATTTTAATATATGAAACCAAAACCATTTTTTTTCGGACCAAAACGGTATGGTACGGTAAAAACCCGTACCGCTTCCACCCCTATAAAAATTATTTAGAAGAGTGCTTGATATATAAGAAGTGAAGATCAAATCTTCTCCCACATGGACACAACACAAAAAAAGAAAGAATCATAGAAATATAAAAGTGTAAAACCAACACGAAAATCTATAGGCACATATGCAAGAAGCATGTTATGCATAACCAGGTGCTGAAAAAATCCATGTTCAACTCTCATTAAGATTCCAAGATTTCTTCTGATGGTTAGATTCCAAAAAAATATTCGACGGGTATCCAACGAAGTTAATGTAGCAGTGGACGCGATGTGGCTTGAGGACATTCTTGTCATTTTTAGACTTTAATGACCTTTTTGTTATTTTCTTTATTTCATTGTATTTTTCTTTTAGTGATTGTTTGCTTGGTATTATAGGAGGAAGTAGCAAAGATTAATAAGAGTATAATTGTAATTAGAATCATTGCTTGGAGCCTTAGCTACTTCCACCTATAAATACCCCAATTGTAGCCTCATTTGAGGCATCCTAACATTTTGAGATTTAATAGAGAGAGTTGAGACGAGAGTTTTCTTCATTTTATTTCTCATTTGGCGCTCATTTACGTCAATTGGCATCAGAACCTCGTTAGCTCCACCCGTTGTTGTAGTAAAAAAAAATCAAAAAATCGTAGACTACGACAAATGGGTACTAAGAGAAGATATGCTCCCGTAAAACCTCGCACCGATCGATTTGAGGAAGTCTTGAACCGCATCGTGGTCCGGATGGATGCTCTGTCTTGACGCCCGTCTCCCACCACCGGACTCCTCCACGAGACGCCCTCACACCGCTCCCACTCTCGCTCAAAACCCTAATCCCCACACCTAGAATTCTACTCATTCCACCCCTCTTCCATAAAAAAAAGTTGTTCCATACCATTCTAACCGTATTCCCACCAATTCCACGATGACCGGAGTCGAAATTATCGGTGAAGTGCTGACCCGAAAACAACCGGCAGTCCTGGATGATGGTCGGACCCCTCTCGAGTAAGTCGGGACAACCCAAGACTCCTCTGTCCCTGGATGAGCCCACCCATTATTGATCCGACCCAGCCCGGTTTCATATGGGCCAACCGAAAACATCATCAACCCTCTATTCTGGGTCGTAAAAGCCCCGATCACAACCAGATTCACCGGCGGCCCTTCACAAGGCCCCGATCATTGCCAAAAAGAACCAAGACCCACTGGGCCACTCGTTAAACAACATGGATCTAGCCGGAACCACCAATCAGTGGACGACACCCTCTCGATTACCCCAGATCCACTATACGCCCTCCGATCATCATCACGGCTGGCCACAACCACCAAGTAGTGGTCGGAACTCCTCTAGTCCCAAGCGAAACCCATACGCACCACCAAGAACAAGCTGGACACCCCATAAAAGTAGTCGACAAACCATCCAAACGTCTCCCTTGGGTCGTGAGGTTTTCTCGCCCTCCCAAGAGGTGTGAATCCTTCTTTTTCTTCTCCGGTCATATCCCCCCAAATCTTGAACCCTAATTCCACCCAAAATCCAAATCCTTCTCACAAAACCCTCATCCAAGATCCAAGACAAACCACTTCAAGGGATTCCCCTCTCAATTTTATATCCCATTCACAAATTATAAACCCTAGACTCCAACCATACAAAACCCCTCCTCTACCGTCTGATCCCAATTTATGTGATCATCAACCACCGTCTCCCCACCTACCTACCACCACCCCAATTCCTCCTCCCCATCATTTTACATCATCAAACCCTAAATCCCACCCCTATTGCCTCCCACTACGACTCACACCTTTTCCTTATCTCCACATGCCCACGACACCATCCCCAGAGACATCATGAACCTTACCACCCCCATTCGTTTCCATCCATTCCCCCGGCCTAACTACTTTCACCACGCTTCCTCCCTCACCTTTACTTCATACCTCCCTACCTCCTACTCGACATCGAGGAAGCTTCCCGCAACCTTATTCATTTTGGGATGCCCGTTCAGCGCACTCCACTCCCGTTGATACATTTGAGCGAGTGCATAATTGGCTAGGGCACCCTCACCATGATGGACACCCGTCCCCTCAACTCCATTCACTCCTTGATTTTGCGTCCCCTCCCCCAACAGACTGGCGCACTGACATATTTTTTTTACTCTTTGAGTCCAAAGGTTACCCCATTTGTACCTATTTCTGAGCGACACTACTTCTTATGCTATCAGAGAGGACATTTGATAGATCAGTGCCCACTGAGACAACTCGTGATTACAGGGCCACCGCCCGCCCCTTCCATGATAGCAATTCCCCCATATATCCCACCTACAGCTCCAGTTGAGACCCCACCTCTTGCACCAGCCCCTACTCGTCCACCGGCTCGGAGGCAGCACCATAGAGCCCTAGTTGAGGATCCTCCGCTAGGCGATGACGAGATTGATGAGGATGATATATATTTTCAGAGAGTTAATCCCATTGCCTCCATGGACTTACGGATGCTTTCTAGAAGCATGCAGGGAGATATTTGCGGGGATTTGCCGATGTTTGATGGTTATCTTCAGCTGGAAGCGATAATTGATTGGCTCGGACCTATGGAGCACATTTTCGAGTATAAGAGGTTGAGCGGTCGACGTTGTGTCCTTCTGGCGGTGACCAAATTTTAGAGTTATGCGAGTATATGGTGGCACAATCTAGAGCAGTGCAGAGTCATTGAGGGATAACATCATATTCAGCCATGGGAAGACTTGCATGCAGAGATGATGGCTATCATTGTTCCTGCCACCTACAAGCAAGACCTCTTCCTTCGTGTCCAGGCTCTCAAACAGGAGTCATTTATTTTGGACTATACGGAGCGGTTCCAGATTTTGTGCACTCTTGCTCGGCTTGGAGAGATAGAGGAGCAAAGGATTAGCCGTTACATCTACGGCCTACAGGGATATATTCAGCAGGACCTTTCTTTGCATGTCATTACCACCTTTGCGAAGGCGGTAGAGTATGCCATAATGGTAGAGGCACTTCATCAGACAACTCCCACTGCTCGTGCGAGCACCACCCCTACTTTTCCCTCCAATTCCCCTATTTTTGCTTCCACGACAGCGACGCCAACCACTACTGCCCCTCCTCCCTCATTTTCCCATTCGATGACATTCAATTGTTACAAGTGTGGGGTAGTTGGCCACAGGGCCTCAGAGTGTTCATTGTCACATCGTCGTGCGCTACTGGCATCCGGAGGACCTGAGTACTTAGACGAGATAAATGAGTCCGCACCCCAGCATTCTCTTAACACTATGTTGGAGGGTGATACCGAGGGTCTTCCCCTTTGAGTTCGAGCACGAACTCTTTTTCATGGAAGGGAGAATGATGTGTCATTTTTAGACTTTTATGGCATTTTAGCTATTTTCTTTCTTTGGTTGTATTTTTCTTTTAGTAATTGTTTGCTTGGTTTTATAGGAGGAAGTAGCAAAGGCTAATAAAGGAATAATTGTAATTAGAATCATTGCTTGGAGCCTTAGCTACTTCCACCTATAAACACCCCAATTACAGCCTTATTTAAGGCATCCTAACATTTTGAGATTAAATAGAGAGAGTAGAGACAAGAGTTTTCTTCATTTTATTTCCCATTTGACGCTTATATACGTCAATTGGCATTAGAACCTTGTTGGCTCCACCCGTTGTAGTAAAAAAAAATTCATAGACTATGACAAATGGGTCTTAAGAGAAGATATGCTCCCATAGAACCTCTCACCGATCGATTCGAGGAAGTCTTGAACGGCATGGTGATCTGGATGGATGCTCTTGACGCCCGTCTCCCGCCACCGGACTCCTCCACGAGACGCCCTCACACTGCTCCCACTCTCGCTCAAAACTCTACTCCCCACACCTCCAATTATACTCATTCCACCCCTCTTCCACAAAAAAAGTTGTTCCATCCCATTATAACCCTATTCCCACCAATTCCACGGTGACCGGAGTCGAATTTGGCAGCGAAGTGCTGACCCAAAAACAACTGGCAGCCCTGGATGATGATCGGACCCCTTTCGAGTCAGTTGGGACAACCCAAGACTCCTCCGTCCTTGGACGAGCCCACCCATTATTGATCCGACCCAGCCCGATTTCATATGGGCCAACCAGAAATACCATCAACACGCCATTCTAGGTCGGAAAAGCCCCGATCACAGCAAGATTCACCGCAGGCCCTTTACAAGGCCTCGATCATGGCCAAAAAGAACCAGGACCCACTGGACCACTCGTTAAACAGCATGGTCTGGCCGAAACCACCAATCAGTGGCCGACCCCCTCCCGATTCCCCCCAGATTCACTACAATCCCTGGCCATAACCACCAAGCAATGGTCGGAACTCCTCTAGTCCCGAGCGGAACCAATACAAACCACCAAGAACAAGCCGGACACGCCATAAAAGTAGCCGACCAGGGTCGGCCAACCATCCAAACGTCTCCCGTGGGTCGCGATGGTTTTCTCGCCCTCCCGAGAGGTGTGGATTCTTCTTTTTCTTCTCCGGCCATATCCCCCCAAATCTTGTACCCTAATTTCACCCAAAATCCAAATCCTTCTCACGAAACCCTCATCCAAGATCAAATACAACTCACTTTTAGGGATTCCCCTCCCAATTTTCAATACCATCCACAAATTATAAACCATAGCCTTAAACCATACAAAACCCCCTCCTCTACCATCCGATCCAAATTTATGTGAACATCAACCGCCGTCTCCCCCACCTACCACAACCCCGATTCCTCCTCCCCACCATTTTACATCCGCAAACCCTAAATCCCACCCCTATCGCCTCCCACTACGACCCACACTTTTTCCATATGTCCACATACCCACGCCATCATCCCCAGAGGCATCATGAACCTTACCCACCCCATTCTTTTCCATCCATTCCCCCATCCCAACCCATGTATCTTGACCCCCACCCCCACCCCCACCCAAACACTACTTTCACGACGCTTCCACCCCTACCTTTAGTTCATACCTCCTTGCTTCCTCCTTGACATCGGGGAAGCGTCCTGCACATTCATTCAGTTTGGGATGCCCGTTCAGCGCACTCCGCACCCGTTGATACATTTGAGCAAGTGCAATATTGGCTAGGGCACCCTCAACATGATAGACCCCCTTCCCCTCAGCTCCATTCACTCCCTGATTTTGAGCCCCCTCCCCCGACGAACTGGTGCATGTTTTTTTTTACTCTGAGTCCAAAGGTCACCCCATTTGTGCCTATTTCTGAGCGGCACTGCTTCGTATGCTATCAGAGAGGACATTTGATAGATCAGTGCCCACTGAGACAGTCCGTGATTACAGGGCCACCGCCCGCCCCTTCCGTGATAGCAATTCCCCCATATATCCCATCTACAGCTCTAGTTGAGTCCAGGCGATGACAATATTGATGAGGATGATATAGATTTTTAGAAAGTTAACCCCATTGCCCGCATGGCCTTATGGATTCTTTCTAGAAGCATGCAAGGAGATATTTGCAGGGATTTGCCGATGTTTGATGGTCATCTTCAGCCGGATGAGATAATTAATTAGCTCACAACTATGGAGCACATTTTCGAGTATAAGAGGTTAAGCGATTGGCGTTGTGTCCTTCTGGCGGTGACCAAATTTCAGAGTTATGTGAGTATATGGTGGCACGATCTAGAGCAAAGTCATTGAGGGACATCATCCTATTCAGTCATGGGCAGACTTGCGCAGAGATGATCGTTATCTTTGTTCCTGTAACCTACAAGAAAAAGGTTACTTAACCTCTTCCTTCATGTCCAGGCTCTCAAATAGGACTCATTTGTTTTGGACTATAAGGAGCGGTTCCAGATTTTGTGCACTCTCTCTCGGCTTGGAGAGACAGAGGAGCAGAGTATTGGTCGTTACATCCACGGCCTACAAGAATATATGCAACAGACCTTGCTTTGCATGACATTACCACCTTTGCGAAGGCAGTAGAGTATGCCATAAAGGTGGAGCCATTTCATCGGATAACTCCCCTTGCTCGTGCACGCACCACTCCTACTTCTCCCTCCAGTAAGTATTTATGCTCCTACGATAGCGACGCCAGCCACTTCTGCCCCTCCTCCCTCATAATCCCATTCGGTGACATTCAAGTGTTACAATTGTGGGGTAGTTGTCCATAGGGATTCAGAGTGTTCATTGTCACATCGGCGTGCTCTACTTGCTTCCGAAGGACCCAAGTACTTAGACGAGACAGATGAGGCCGCACCCCAACATGCTCTTATCACTATGTTGAAGGGTGATACCGAGTGTCTTCCTCTTTGAGTTCGAGGAAAAACTCTTTTTCATGGAAGGGAGAATGATGTGGCTTGAGGACGTTCTTGTCATTTTTAGACTTTTATGACATTTTTGCTATTTTCTTTATTTAATTATATTTTTCTTTTAGTAATTGTTTGCTTGGTATTATAGGAGGACATTCTTATCCTACGAGGAAGTAGTAAAGGCTAATAAGGGAATAATTGTAATTAGAATCATTGCTTGGAGCCTAACCTAGTTCCACCTACAAATAAAAATCTATTATAGCTTCATTTAAGGCATTCTACCATTTTGAGATTTAATAGAGGAAGTTAAGACAAGAGTTTTCTTCATCTTATTTCCCATTTGACGCTCATTTAAGTCAGGACATGTCATGACAATAAGATAATCTTTTGAGATAATGGAACAAAGATAAGAAAGGAACCTTCCCCAACCACGCATCTTCCCAAACTAAGATTTGATCACCCTCCCCGAACAAATAACAGATGACACTATGAAAATTTGTTAATCCCTTTGGGGAAATGTGTCCGTGGACTCTGGTAAGATCCTAACCTCACAAGAATATACATGTTGGAGTGAACACCGTACTAACTCTTTTTCACGCAGTGGTGGACCCAATATTTTCGGTTTGTGGGTGCAGGATTTTTTTATAAATGTCGGGGGTTCGGGGGCGGGATCCCCAAGATGATTTATTTTTTGGTTAGTTTTACATGTTTTGTAATTTTTAACCCTAAAATCTTGTGATTAATATTCACCAATTTTTTGCCCCAGCGTAATAAACCAATTGCATAGGTAGCGGTTGACTCACACTTTCTTCGCGTATCTTCTTGAAATACTTCAACATAATTGCCTAAATCTGAAACAATATTTCAAATTAAATTTTCAGCTACTAATTACAATTGAAGTTTCATACAAATTAACTAAAAAAAATTCAAATTAAATCTGAAACAATAAAATTTCAGCAATAACAAATTTCATACAAATTTGTTAGTTAAAAAATTTCAACAACAACAAAGTTCAATGAGGGGTTTATGAATCATGTGAGGTAATCAGGGCTTCCATATAAATTTGAGCAACAACAAATTTCATACAAATTTGAGCAACAAATTTCATATAACAAGCTGGAAAACAAAATTACCTGTCAAAATGGAAGAGGGTTGAGCTGCTTATTGCCGAGAGAGGAGCAACCTACGAGGGGGAGGCAGTGGGCAATGGCTGGCCGACGAGGAGCGAGGCAGGGGCGGCCAAGGAGGGCTGGAAATTCTTGACACGATAACTCGTTTTCGATAATAACCCAAAATGACCCGAACATGACACGAGTAGCTTATATAGATTTAAAAGTACCCAAAACTTATACTCAAATCAAAATCAACACGACCCGACAATGACATAAATAACCCGAATTGCACCCCTATGGCCGGGTAGGTGGCAGGAGAGATCCTAAGAGGGAGAGTAAGGGAGGGAGATAGAGAATAAAGAGGGAGGTGGTCGGCTGTGTATTGGAAGAGAGAGGGAGAGTAGGTTTACTTTAGGTTTTGGGTTTAAATCTCTATAGAGTATTTACATATCCCCCTAAGGTTTTAAAACCCTTTTTTGCTTGCCTTATATTTTAAATACTTACACATAGGCCCATAATTTTTTTGTTTTTTTTATTGTATACACAACAAAAATTTCAAAAAAGTGGTGCGGCAGCCTCCATTCGGGATGGGGTGGGTCCGCCCCTGTCCTCACGATATAGTGCCATAGTGAATGTTGTTCCAACAGAAATTGCCACAGCATTTCCCAAAAGGAATCATAATTTTTTCAGTAATTTCCCTGTACCTAAGACCCCTTTCTTTTATTTTTATGGTTTCCTCCCACCTTACAATATGGTTTTCCTGCTAACTTCCCACAACCACAATTTTGGCTAAATGAGGCTTCAACGGCAAACAGCTCCCAAAAAGATCGGTTTAAACTTATGGTAACCAAGTTTGAGAATTTATCCTCATTAGCTGAAACAAAGAAGATGAACTGTAAGTGTGAAGGTCTTATTATGTCTCTCTCAACCTCAATACTCTCTGTCTGGCTTCAAACATTAGCAATCTCTAGTACCGGCAGTTGGGCAGTTTGGGGATGATTTATACCAGGACAAATATGGGTTGGGCATTTTTTGGGCGGATCAATGGTGGTGAATATAATTCAGACCCATTTTTGCAACTATGCTAGGAAGAATGAATCATAAGGCACTTCATTGTAAGAGACACACCGCAATAAAATGGGATGGCTAATCGCATAAATCACTATGAGGGACACACCGCAACAGGTGCGATTTATATTTTCCATCGTTGGATTAGGCAAAGCATATTAGGAAGAGGTTGTTACATATACATGCCATCTCACAGGTTACCTGCAATTGCGAATGAGGGTAAGGCACCCACGGAGGTCTGGTTTGGAAAACTTGATACAAATTTTGACTTTTTATGGGGTTTTGGCTCCTCTATGTATTTTCATATTAAGAAGAACAAATTAGAACCTAAAGCTAAGAAAGCCATATTCTTGAGCTAAAGTGATGGTGTGAAGAGGTACAAACTCCTCGAGATGAAAAATTGAAACAAAATGAAAAATTCGATGAGTCCTTAATATTGAAAGGTTTTTCTAAATAAAACAAGACAAAAGAAGCTTCTCAGCAGATGGAGTTTGAAACTCCAATTGTTCCGGATATAATTGTCAGGGATTCAGAAGACGAGGAAGGCGAGGAGACAAAAGAAGATCAGGTGGAGGCTCCTTCCCAAGAATCTTCCCAGCAACCAGAGTCTATTGCAATTAGTAGGTCAAAGAGATCGATAAAAAACCCGCATGGATTAATGATATGGTAACATACACACTACCCATAGTTAACGAAGACATTCCATCAAGCTATAGAGAAGTCGAAAGGAATTCAGAAATCATAAATTGGATGAAAGCAATGGCCAAAGAGATTCAATCTCTTCGTACGAAACAAGCTTGCGAGTTGGTCCAGCTTCCAAAGGAGAAGAAAGCAATCGGGTGCAAGTAGATATACGCAAAGAAGAAAGGTTGCTCAAATAAAGACAACAAAAGATTCAAATCTTGATTTGTAGCAAAAGGCTACACGCAAAAGGAAGGGATCTATTATAACAAGGTATTTTCTCCGGTTGTGAAACACTCTTCCATTCCTATTTTGCTAGCGTTGGTTGTGCAATTTGATCTTGAGTTAGTAAAACTTGATGTAAATATTGCATTCTTGCATAGTGATCTGGTGGAGGAAATTTATATGGATTAGCCAGATAGATACAAAGCCTATGGTAAAGCAAATTGGGTTTGCAAAACTAGAAAATCGCTATATGGATTGAAACATGACGGCCTCTGAGCCATGTGATAACATAAATGGGGTCTCCCCTGTAGGTGTCCTAACCATCGTTCTATAGGCCAACAGAACAACATAAACCTCTTGAGTCCATCTTCCCTTAGCCTCTTCCAACCTCTTCTTGATCTCGTCGAGGATAGTTCTGTTGGTGACTTCAGTCTGACTGTTTTCCTGAGGTCGGTTAGGAGAAGAGAAAAATTGCCTTATCCCAACTCTTTCGCAATATTTTTCTAGGGAAGAATTTTTAAACTGGGTTCCGTTGTTCGAAATGGGGGTATTTGGGAGGCCATGTCTGCATATGATGTTCTTCCAAATAAATTAAAAGGTCTTCTGCTCTGTAATCGTGATCATCGGCTTTGCCTCCACCCACTTTGAGAAGTAATCAATGACAAATATAAAAAATCGGTAATTATTTGCATCTCTTGGTAGGGGTCCTACTAAGTCAATTACCTATACTATGAATGGCCAATGGGAACTGATTGATGTCATAGGCTGATGAGGTTGATGGGGAATAGTAGAGAATCTCTGACATTTATCGCACATTTTCACGTACGCTGCAACATCCTTGGCCAAGGTTGGCCACCAGTACCCCTGCGTACTTATTCTTTTGGCCAAGGATCTTCCTCCTATGTGACTGGAGTAAGAACCCTCATGTACTTCTTGTAAGATGCAGGGAACTTACGTGGGATGAACGCATCTGAGGAGAGGTAATAGGAATCCCTTCTTATATAGGACGTTTCCCACTATGGAGAATTTCGCAGCTCTGTATCTTAACTTCCTCCTCTCTAGCTTTGATTCGGGAAACTCTCCCTCTCTGATATATCTGATAAGGGGGTCCATCCATGAATCCCCTAGTTTCAGATTGAGGCAAGGGTGACTAACCTCTTCTTCTTCAATGGTTGCTCTGGGCAAGATCTCGACTAGGACTGTTCTTCAGATGTCTGTCTTTATTGTCGAAGCCAACCTTGCTAAGGCATCTGCGTGGCTATTATTTTACCGAGGTACTCTCTTCATCTTTACCTCTTCAAGGCCTTCCAGTATCGTTCTCACCCTTTTCAGGTATTTAGCCATCCTTTCATCTCTGGCCTCATAAAACCCTAAGACTTGATTAATAACTAACCTTGAATCACTATGAAGTAGAAGTCGTCCTATTCCCAGAGTCTTCGCCAATGAGAGACCTGCTATCATGGCTTCATATTCTGACTCATTGTACGATGCCTTGAAGTTAAACCTTAGGGCATATTCGATGTTAGTACCATCCGGGGCTGAGAGTATCAACCCCGCACCGCTCCCACTTTCGCAAGATGACCTGTTAACAAAGAGGTTCCAGATGTCTCTATCTGATGAGAAACCACCTTCTAACATTATTCCCTCCTTGAAGAGGTACCGGTCTTCCTCATTCTCGATTGTCCTATCTCTGGCTCCTGTGGTCATAACCTCTTCTGGGAGTCGGAAGACATTGCTGTTTAACCCTTCTACAGTCTCTGACCTGTTCTCAATCTCGGTCTCTTCCCATGTGAACTCAGCAACGAAGTCTACAAGCTCTTGCCCTTTGATGGCCGTCCTGGGCTGGTAAGTGAGGTCATATTCCCCTAACTCAATGGCCCATGTCATTAACCTACCCGACTTCTCAGGCTTATGAAGGACCTATCTTAGCGGGGAGTCAGTGAGAATGACCATGGAATGGGCTTGATAGTAGGGCTTCATCTTCCTTGAAGCGTGTATCAAGGCATAGGCTAACTTTTCCCTCCAAGGATCATTCTTCTCAGCCCCTTGAAGGGCTTTACTGTTAAAGTATACGGGCCTTTGGATCCCAACATCTTCCCGTACTATGGATGAACTTATAGCTAATTCAGAGACTGCCAGATAAATGTATAATTTCTCTCCTACGATGGGCCTGGATAAGAGCAAAGGAGACTCGAGGTAGGACTTGAGTTGGTTTAAAGCCTTATCACACTATTCGTCCTATTAAAAGGCCTTTCTAAGCACCTTAAAGAATCGGAGAAACTTGTCGGTCGCCCTGAAAACAAATCTATTGAGCGCAGCCACTCTTCCAGTGAGCTTCTGAACGTCCTTGATACTCCTAGGTGTCTTCATGTCGAGAAAAGCCTTGATTTTCTCAGGGTTCACCTCTATTCCTCTTGATTGACAATGAATCCAAGAAACTTCACAGCTCCTACCCCGAAGACACACTTTGCCGAGTTGAGTTTCATTATGTACAGGTCCATGGTATTGAAGGTCTTTTCCAAGTCTGCCACGTGAGTGCAGGCCTTTAAGCTCTTCGTCAACATATCTTCTACATACACCTCCATAGTCTTGCCTATTTGGTCTTCTAATATTTTATTCACAAGACGTTGATATGTTGCCCCTTCATTTTTCAATCCGAAGGGCATCGCCTTGTAGCAATACGTCCCTTTGTCAGTAATAAAGGCTGTCTTTTCTGAGTCTTCAGCATCCATAAAGATCTGATTGTAGCCTGAATACGCGTCCATGAAGCTCATAAGCTCATATCCTGCAGTTTCATCTACTATCTGGTCGATATGGGGTAGGGGATAACTATATTTTGGGCAAAACTTGTTCAGGTCAGTAAAATCTACGCACATTCTCCAATTTCCATTGGCCTTGGGTACAATGATTGCATTTGATAGCCACTCCGGATATATCACTTCCCTGATGAATTCAGCCTCTTACAACTTTCAGACCTCTTCCCGGATAACGTCATACTTCTCCCTGGAGTATACTCTTCGTCTCTATTTGATTGGCTTAGCATCCTTAGTCACATTCAACTTGTGGCACATAACTTTAGGGATGATACCGGGCATATCCACGTGACTCCATGAGAAGACACTCCGCCTCTTCCTCAGAAAGTCTACCAAATCTTCCTTGATTTCTTCTTTTAGGGCTTTGCCGACCTGGACGGTTTTTTTCGGCTCATCCTCATTGAGGAAGATGGATTCTACCTCTTCCGCGGCCTCTCCCTTCTTCAACTTTATTTCATCTCTTAGGTCAAGTGTGTCAATGTTATAAGTGGTGGTTGCCCTCTTATGGGCCTCTCTCTCTTCAATCGAGTTGATGTAGCATTCTCGTGCTATGGTCTGGTCACCTTGCACTTACCCTACCCTATAGGGGTTTGGAGTTTTAGCATCTGATGGACCGTTGACGGCATGGCCTCAAAATCCTTAAGGGCTACTCTTCCTATGATGAGGTTATAGGTCGAGAAGACGCTTTCGTCCATAACAAAAAAAATGATCTTTCGGGTTAACCTCTTAGGCCACTCATCACCCATCCGCACGTCCATTTCATACATGCCCAATGGATGGACCTTTTCACCGCTGAAGCCCATTAATGGATGATGATAGGGTACCAACCTAGCTCTGCTAAGACCTAGGCTCTTGAAGCAAGGCCAAAACATCACATCTACTGAGCTTCCTCCGTCTACAAGAATTCTCTGTACCTCACATCCATGAACTCTTGTTGTGATCACCAAAGGGTCATCATGTGGAGCTAGGATTCCTTTGAAGTCGAGTCGGGAGAACCCAACTACGAGAGTATCCATGTCTACCTTCTTTCTCTTCTGTGTAGTATCGAAAGATGTCAGGTTTACCACTTGAAGTTTGGACACTGATTTGGCCTCTGCCATATGAGCTTTTCTGTCAGCCACTTTAGATCCACCTCCCGCTAGTCCTCCGCATATGGTGTTAACACCAAAGGGGATCAGACCAACTCTCTTCACTGGGGTGTTGTCATCTTTTGGTGGGAGGTTTGGATCATCCTCATCATCGTCATTCGTGCCATTGTCTCTTCTTGATGTGGTGTCCTCACGACATTTATCGTGTCTCTTCTTTTTGGGGTCTTCCCTTCCCCTTTTGGGAGCTTTACCATCAACATATTTCCTCAACTTTCCTGACTTCAACATCTTCTCGATCTCATCCTTCAAGGCGAAGCATTTGTTTGTTATATGGCCGTGGTCTTGGTGGAATTCACACCATAAGTTTTGGTTCCTCTTATGTGGAGGAGCCTTCAACTTTTCTGTCCATCTTAGGGATCGATCATTCTTGATCTCATTGAGGATGTGTCCACAGCTAACCGTAAGAGGGGTATAACGCGCCAACTTATCATCAGCTGACCTCTTCTTTCCATCCTTCTTTCTTTGGAACTTTTCACTGCCACCGCCATTCTCATCCTCATACTTGGCGGCCATGGCCTCTTCAGCGTTCATGACCTTCCCCGCAGTTGCCAATAGCTCCACCATGGACTTTGGAGGGTCTTCCGCAAGTTTTCTTAATAATTTCCCTTTCTGGAGACCTCCTATGAGGGCGGTCATATCTATATTCTCTTCGTAACCCTCAACCTCAAGTTTTTCTTTATTGAACCTAGCGATGTAGTCTCTCAGGCTCTCGTTCTTCCCCTGCTTGACATACAGCAGATGAGTGGTCTTCTTTTGAGCTCTTACCCCAAAGCAGAAGTTGTGAATGAATCGTTCATCCAAGCCCTTGAAGTTCTCAATTGAATTCTTCGGAAGAGAGGTAAACCAGATGTGCATCACTTCTGTCAAAGTTCCGGAAAAGGCACGACACTTCATCTCATCTGGTATCGAATAAATGCCCACCGTCGACTGATACATCTCAATGTGATGTACAGAGTTGGTGCTACCGTCATACTTGGGAGATACCACGGGCGGCTTGAACTTAGCGGGGGTTGGAAAGTTTATTATCCTGGACACAAAGGGGGAGCCTTCCGATAAATCTCTTTGCAATGGGTCTCGGCTTTTGATGAGGTCTCCTATCTTTTCTTCAAGTCGTTGGATGGAGTCATTCCATGGTCTTGCAACGTCGGCCTGGCCGAGGTTGTCCCCAGCCACCTCCAAGGGGTGGACTGAGGGATCCCCATCCACAGCACAACGTCGACTGTTGACCTCTTCCTGGTCTCTACCTCTTCCTTCATGGGGTCGGTCTTGATGAAGCCGACATTTCCCCTCTTCCCTTTGTGAGACAGCTGCACTTCTCGACCTTGACAACCTTTGTCTTAGATCGTTTACTGGGACGAGCCTTTCAAAGGTTGATCCCATGCTCAATTGATCAAAAGATGATCCTCGTTGCTTGGCTTCGTCACCCCTTCGGCATCCACAACCTTGGCTCCAGTTGGCAGGTTGAACTGTGTTGTTCGAAACTTCATATGGTTCCCAACAGTCTTTTGGGGCGTCTTCCGCCTCTAGATCATCATACATGTCCAGAGGGTAAGGGTTTCCTTGCCTCCCCAGGCATAAGAGCCTAGGGTCAGCAACGTCCCTCCTCCGCTGGGGCGTAGTTTGGTCTTTCTGCGATACCTGAGGTGGTCCCCTGGAATCAGGATATGGCTGAGCAGCCGCTGGGGTGATCATCTCCGGTGAGACTTCAGGTGGCCTCATCATATTTTGGCTGAGCTGTGCAAATTGCTCCTGCATTGCTTATTGCGTTGAAGCCAAAGACCTCAAGGCTGCGGCCACCTCCGCCATTTCGAATTGGGGCGGTTCCTGGCTGGAGCTAGGTCCTCCTGCATCAGGCAGCGGAAGAGGTGGTGGTAATTCCGGTGCCATGTGTTAACACAAAAGAGCTGGTGTAGTAGATGAGCTTAATACCTTACAGGACCTCTTTCAATGGTGAAACAGCTCCACGCAAGGGGTGAGGCCTGGTTCACCACCAGAGTCTCCGGTGAGGCTAAGCAACAGATGAGAAAGAGATAGCTTCTCGATTCCCACAGACGGTGCCAAAATGATGATGCTGGAAACAACACCACCCTTAAAGGTGTTTGTAAGCTCGATTCAGTGTTAACAATGGCAGTATAAAGATATATAGTAGAAGGAGGTGAGGAGAAGAGGATTCACACCGGAATATAAGTGGTTCAGCCAATTAGGCCTACATCCACTGTGCAAGTGTATGATACGTATCACTGTAGGAAGGTTATAATTGCCATAGGTACAATCTCTCAAGCTTTCTCTCTCTACTGTGTGTTTAGACAGAGTTTCAGCTAGAGTTGCTAATTTCGGATCCCCCTACAAGAAGGAGAAGACAACTATATATAATACCTGGGGGGTGTAATGCACCCCACATGCATGCAATGAGCATGTGTGTGTTGATCTAGCCAATCTGATGAAGACATCTGCCACTGTCACATGTAGAGAATGATGACGAAATATTTCCTCACGTGAGGGGAATGATTCGGTTATAACTGATTGTGTACACGTGTTCCCAACAGAGCATATGATGATAAGAACTCGGCCATTCGTCAAGGGTCCCAACCTCGGCCTGGAAGAGGTGGAGAGCCGAAGTAAGACATGTTGAACTATGACATCGGCCTGGGCCGAGGTAGAGGTGGCAAAACTGGAACGTCGGCCGATCCCTAGCCGAGATTGATGATGATGATGATGATAGGATGGTAATCTCTTCATCTTTCGAGCCGAGGTTGCGATCCTTGGAGTGGATAACCGTCCCTGGATCATGGTGACCTCACCTGTCGAGGTAGCTAGCAACGTCGGCCACGATCGACCTTGCCAAGGACGAGACTGCTAGTTATGAATCCAAGGTCCCTTTAACATCGGCCATCTCTATAGCCGAGGTTGATGTCTCTGAGCCGAGGGGGTATATTCAGGGCATATCAATATCTCATATCATAGTTGGTAAACTATATAATTTTGGGTTAAAACCCTTAAAATAAATTTGGGAAATTTGAGTATGAGTTTACAAATTGATCTATTATAAACTCTTAACGAATTCTAGTGTTAAAACAATGTTAATGGAGTCTATAAATGGTTAAAATGGAAAAATGATAAAACTAGGGCTTTAATGGTTTTAGGGTTTAAATCTAAGAGTAATGGTTTAATACAACAAATTAATTGATGTGTTACTTATAAATAAGTGATAAGATGATTATAGTGTTGTTGGTTGAGATTAGAAACCACAAAAATGGAGATTGGTATGATATTTGAAATTTTTGGAGATTGAGAAATTGCCCAAACAATGCCCTCTGAGCTGGGCAAATCGATTCGGGTCTAGACCGAATCGATTCGCACAAGGATACCTGTAAGGCTGTCTCAGACGGAATCGATTCGAATTGATACCGAATCAATTTGCCTTTGAGAACTGCTTGCAGAACACTTTTCGAATCGATTCGGATTCGGATTGAGAACGAATCGATTCGCCAGCCCGAATCGATTCGTATTAGGGGCGGATCGATTCGCCTTTGCTGAATTTGTCAGTTTTCTTCCCTCAAGTGTATGGGGGAGTTAAATTATAACTTAGAGATTATTGTGGTGGATTCTATATGTGATATTAGGACTCCTAGATGATGGTATTGAGGGTGAGTAGACCTTGGAATGAAAGAGGGAACCTTGGATGAGTTAAGGGTCCGGGGTATGGACCTAATGAATGGTTAGGACGTGCAACAGTCGAGAGAGGTCTTCAATGTGTGTATAGAGATATTTATGCTGTTAGAATAAATATTGGATGAATGCATTTGAGTAAATCCTACGATGTGATTAGGATGGAATTTAGGATATGGGCTAAAGGGGTTTGAGTGGCTATCCGGTACGTCTGTTGACGACTATTATTATAGGTGATGCGATACCTATGGAACTACAATAAGTAGATAGTATACTTATTTAAATTATTATGAATTGATATATTCTGGATTATATATAAACCTTAAAAGTGATTAAAGTGCGAGTTATATATTAAGTAAGAGAATACTTATAGGTTTAGTATTTTAAGTGTGTAAATACTTATATACTATTACGAATGGGAACATTCGTGGTTTTGGCTACCGCTATAAGAGTTTGGAAATTATAGCCATATATATTGAGAAGTGATATGTATTATATATACGGAGTTGTTACGGTATATATATGATATGGTACGAATATAAATATATCTGTGTATGATTGGTATACTTGTATCTTAGAGGCTGGTTCCACAGGTTTCCCCGGGCATAGGGATGGACGGACAAATTATATATTTCTCTAGTGCTATCCGAGGAGGTTGCGCGATGTGGGTGAATCCCCTAGCTTGAGGAGCAGGGAGATTATAGTCCCTAGGTCATATTGTCCTGTATATGGGTGGATTAGTATGATAATTCCATTTTCAGGAGGGAATATGACCGCCTCCACCGTTTAGTGTTTTCACCATGACCATGAATGAGTCTGGCTTGGTACCGTAGTCACATGAGTAAACCCGTATGTGGATTGGCACTTGAGACTGTATCCTCAAGTTATAGCTCGGTGGGATGGTTATTATACTTATGATTGCAATAGGTATAATTATACTTGTTGCGTATAGTATATTGCTTGTATATAAAGATGTGAAATCATATAATTGAGACTTAAGTAATGTGTAAAATGAATAAGAGTTTATTCTTCTTCCGGTAGACTTATATACGAATTAATACAATGTAAATCGTATATTAAAATGAGAATTATATACGACCCTTGATATGCTAAAGTGAAAATGGTATTTTAACTAGTGAAAGTTATGGAATATGAAGAGTATAGTTATATATATAGAATTAAGAACTATATATATATCACATTGAGGATAATATCAACTAAAAGCTTATGTAATAGCTTATGATATACCATATATTGTATCACGTTAGGTAGGTGATAGTTAGGAGGATTTAGAAGATGGGGGTAAGATATTAGTGAGGCAGGGTAGATTAACTAGGTTGTTCAAAATGTATGCATTAGGTGTGCACTATTAGAAAAGGGGTGAGGTGTATCTCATGAGAGTGCGATACCAGTTTAAATATGAGAGATTTCATATTTTAAAATATGGATTTTAAACACTTGCTAAGTATTTTCGAAACTCGGGCTCTGAACCGTTTCTCTATTTTCCCTCTCTTGCTATATATATATATATATATATATATATATATATATATATATATATATATATATATATTAGGTGTCCAGACACAAGGATGCCTGGATGATGATTCTTTTGATTCAGACGTTGCTGCAGCAGCTGTTGATGCAAGCAGGTTTATCTCAGACGCTTCTATCCTTGTGATCTAGATAGGAAGCATTGTAGTAGCATTCGGGGGGCCGATTGCCCAATTGTATTAATTTATTCTTTTACCGCCTTTTTAGTGCGGCATTCAATTTGGTTGTATTATGTTACCGAGTGTTTGGTTATTATTTCATTTCAGTTTTTGTGTATATAAACTGTGTGAATGTTTTACTTGGTTGCTTTGGTTAAAAAGATTTGTTAAATGAAATTTTGACGCCAACCAAATAAGTTATTAGTAATTAAATTGGTTTTCGACAGTGATGCTGAGAATGAACCATATGAGACTCCTGTTTTAATTTGGTATAGTATTGATCACCCGATATTTTATTAGGCGAGGATTCACACCATCCCTTGCTACCTATCTCAGTAGTTTGTTTATAATACCTAGGGCTTTGTTTTTATAGGTCACTATCCTTGGTACTTCTTGATTCATTTAGGATCAGATCATTTTTTGTGTGAGTGATATCCATTGTCATATTTGGATATTTTACATACTTTTGGTGGAGATTTTCTTGCAATATACATCTAGATGAATTTTCTCATATGTTATAGTCCTTAGTATGTATGTACATATTGCATTATTCTTTTTTTTTTAATTCCAAAAACATTTTGAGCCTATTCTTTTTGTGATGTGTGATTAAGTTTTATATACATTGATTTAGTGTATGAACTTAATTTGAATGATGATTGAAATATGGATTCTTAATTATTTGGTACAAATGATGATTTATTCAATGATATGTTATAATTCACAAGAAAATAATGATAGTTAAACTTCGTTGAATTTTTTTATTATGATTTCACTTTACACATTCACTTACATATCACTTGGATCATATTAGTCTTTGAGGTCTTTGCTCTATATTTTCTTTAAGTTTTTTCTATTCTCAAAATATTAAAGAAAGGGAATTTGACCCACATCTTCACATTTCTATTAATCTAGTCAAATAAAGAATTTATTACTTGGAGGTTGTCCTCTTACTAGTCAGGTGGCTAAAGATAAAAATTGTCTGTTGTGTCTAGGGGGACTTTGCTCAGTATACTTTCTCCTAGGATGGACTTATACCCCAAGTGTAGTGAGCAAAGTTCCTATCTTTTTTGTACCCTCTTCTAACATGGTAGAGAGTGTGTGTATATATATATATATATATATATATGTGTGTGTGTGTGTATATATATATATATGTGTATATATATATATATATATATATATATATATATGTATATATATTCTACTGGGTCTATCTCATATATATGAGTAATCAAGGCAAGCATCAACAATGATCAAAAGTATTGCAATTTCATTTCTTTACTGTTGTGTGTTGTTTACTATATGTTATTGCTCTATGATTTTTTTACAAAAAAGGACGTTTCTAGTATAAGAGAAAACCTCAGATTCTACTACCAAAATGAAAATTTTGTCAACGGTACTGAGCATAATACCACTTCAGCCACTTGCAGTTCATGGACTGGAGGCAATCACTCTCTGGCTCTGAGATATGGAAATAACTTGACCTCCCCACTCCTCTCACCACAAAAGGACATTCCTAATTGGGCTTGAACTTCGATGCTGAAATGCTGCGAAGGTGATGGGTAGATGCTCTGAGGACCAAGTCTCCCACTTGAAATTCTCTGGGCCTGACTAGGTTTTCATAAGCTCTTGATAGCTGCTGGGTGTAAACTTTGAAGTTCTCTCTCTCTTTATCTCTGTGTTCATCTAACGCCTCGACCTTCACGTGTCGTGGGTCATGGATGAGTCCATTCTTAGAGCAACCCTATATGATGGTATTGCCAATTCCACCGGTAGGACAACTTCAGTTCCATATACCAGTGAGAAAGGAGTAAATCCAGTCGGTTTCCTCTTCAAAGTATGGTAGGACCATAACACGAGGGGTAGCTTCTCATCCCATGCCCCCGATATGTCTTCCAATATCTTTTTTAGAATATTGATCAAGGTCTTGTTGGTGGCCTCTACTTGCCATTTCCCTTTGGGTAGGAGATGGTTGAATTGTTATGCAAGATTTTATATTTGTCAGTGAGGAGGGTCATCTCTTTGCATACACACTGCTTTCCATTGTCTGTGACTATCACCTTGGGTATACCGACCCTGTATATGATGTATTCCTTGAAAAATTATGTTACCACCTGGGCAGTCTCCCTTCTCAAGTGAATGGCCTCCGCCCACTTGGTGTATAACTCTGTAGCTACGATGATGAATGCTTTACCATGAGAGGCTGGGCTAATCTTTCCAACTAGGTCAAATGCCAATGTATGGAATGGATAGGGAGCTGCCAAGCTTTGCAAGCTGACATAGGGGGCATGCACCATGTTACCATGCACTTGAAAAGCCCTGCACTTATTTACGTAACCAATGGAATCAGCTTCCATCATTGGCCAATAATACCCCAGCGTCATTAGATGATCATATAACTTGGCACCCCCAATGTGGGAGGGCTCATGCGATTCCTTTAGCACTTTCTCTGTATCTCCCTTAGCTATGTATTTCATTGCCTTCTTATTATAACCTTTCATGTATAACTCTCCTTCCACCAAGTAAAAATGGGCTACCCTCTTCCAGAGATAGATTTCATCTGCTCTTTCTGTGGGTAACTCACCGTCTTTCAGATACGCAATATATGGTTGCCTCCAATCTTCTAAGAATTCTACAAAATTGGCTTTCGCGGGCTGATCGAAGTAAGCTTGGCATTTTAAAAAAACCTTGCTGTAAGCGAGAAGCCTCTGAGCTTATGGTAGGCCAATAGTATCCCTCTCCTTGTAGCCTACGGTAAAGTGGGATGTCAGTATCCCCACAATGTTTTCATGCATTTCTGCCAACCTCTGTTTTTCTTCTTTCTCCCCCACACACCTTGCTAGTAACCCTCTAGGATTCTTAAAGTAAAGTGTTCCTTGCAACAAGTGGTAGTTAGCTAGTTCTTTATGGTCCCTTCTCTTGTCTCCAACTGCTTCACCACTAGGTGTCTCCAGTCTTCTAGCTCATTACTTGGGAACAAAGATTTCCCCCTAGTAGGTACTGTTCCCCGGTGCACCGTGATCGTCGCCTCCGCCTTATATATATATCCAACTTTTGTGCTATCTTAACCAGCGCGTCTGGATGCTTGTTCATTGTTCTTGCATGTCTCCCAATAATCACTTTTAGGAATTATCCCAACAACCTTTGGATGATATACCTGTAGGGTACCAAGTTAGCATGCTTGAGGGCGAACTCCCCATTAACCTGTTTTACTACCAGGTTAGAGTCCCCCCAGATGCATAATACTTTGACACCTCTCCGGAGTACCTCTAGCATACCCAAAATGAGAGCTTCATACTCAGCCTCATTGTTTGAGCATTTGAAGTCTAACTTGAAAGAGAGAGTGATATTTTACTTTCTGTTCAAGAGTATGATGCCCGCACCTCTTGGGCCTTGAGCGCTAGAGCCGTCGAACTCCATTTCCCATTTCTCCATTTCTTCTACCATACATGCCCGTAAGTTCTCCATGAGCAGTTTCTCACTCGAGGGCTCAAAATTTCCACTTGGGAAGTGGGCTAACAGATCTTCCACTGCTTGACTCTTGATTGCCTGGGGCATTACACACTTTAAATTATATTCCAATAATATCAAAAACCATCTCATTGCTCGTCCCATAAGTACTGTTCTTGCTAATAGGTACTTTATAGGGTCGCACTTGGTGACTGTGTGCACTGTGAAGGCTAACAGGTAATGTCTCAATTTCTGATCCACAAAAACTAATGCTAGACAATGCCTCTCCACGCTAGTATACCTAGATTCTGTTCCAGAGATTACTCTCAACAAGTAGTAGACCGACTTTTCTACTCCTTCCTTCTCTTGTGCTTAGAGTGACCCTATGGATCTCTTTGTTGAGGTGAAGTACAGCAGCAATGGTGCTCCGGACTCTAGTGGGATCATTGTGGATGGAGAGGCTAAAATTTCTTTAACCTTCTCAATTGATTTCTTCTGCGCTTCTCCCCAGATCCACTTGGATTTGTCCTTCAACAAGGGAGCGAACGGGTGAGTTACTTCTGCTAGCGCGGGTATGAATCTCCTTAGGTAGGATACCTTTCCCATAAAACTCTTAAGCTACCTCTATCTCTTGGGAGGTGGCATCATCACAATGGCTTTCTTCTTCTCTACATCTACCTGCACCCCTGTCTATTCACGACAAAAACTAAAAACTTTCCTGCGGTAACCCCAAAGGCACACTTGGAGGGATTCATCATGATCTTATACGTGCGACACCTCTCTAATACCTTCCTAAGGTCCTGTATATGTTTTCTCTCCTTCTTGGATTTTACCACCAGGTCATCAACATATAACTTTAGTATATCATGAAATAGATCATGAAAAATTGCCATCATAGTCCGCTGGTATGTGGCCCCAATATTCTTCTGCCCGAAAGGCATGACTGTGTAGTGGAAGTTCCCTAGTGGAGTGAGAAATGAAGTCTTCTTTGCATTTGTCAAATCCATTTTGATCTGGTTGTAGTCGACGTATCCATTCATTAAGTTATACATCTCATGTCCTGGGGTAGTATTGACCAAGCTATCTATATTCGTCAGAGGGAACTCATCTTTGGGACATGATCAATTCAGATCATGGAAGTATACACAAATCCTAATTTGAATTTTGTCTTTCTTTATAACCGACACTATGCTGGAGAGCCATATAGGATGTTGAATGGGCTTGATGAACCCGATTGCCAGTAACTTCTCTAACTCTGCCTTTATCTTCAAATTTAAGTCAGCTTTGTATGAGCGTGTAGCTTGCCTTACTGGGAGGGAGTTGGGTAGAATTTTCAATCTATGGGAGTTCACCTCTGGGTCTATTCTGTGCATCTTCGTGTACTTCCAGGCAAATACATAAGTGAACTCCCTGAGTAAGTCAATGAGATCTTCCTTCTGCTTTGGTTCCAGACTCTTGGAGATTAGGATGGGTTGGCTCTCACCCCCTTCTGGCCCCAAATTGATCTCCTCTAATTCTTGCAGCTGCTCTCTGGGTCCATCTTGCATGCATTCTGGAGCTTCTTATGGTTCCTCGACATGCTTAACGATATGGGATTCATCAATAATAAAACACTCAGGCGTCGGGTCGATTCTCTCATCCCAAAACACTGCCCGTGTAGACCGTTATAAGCGGTAGATGACCTTTCCATCAGGCAAGACCACCTTCTTGGAAGTTTGAGGAGGCTTAACCACCTCCTCTACTTTCTTCTTTCCCTTTGTTATGTGGGGGATCACCCTCCCCCCAAACGATCATAAATAAACTTCTTATGCGGGACACTCCTTCGAGCTATCTGCTTCCCTTCTAACTTTCTTGCAGAGACCTTCCTTTCCTTATTTAATTCAATGTAAAATGTAGCATCTACCAGATGGGCCTCCTCAATGGCGAAGGGTCTCTGCGTGGCCTTAATCACTATCTTTGTACCTCTAATATTGGCCTTTGCATATTGATAGTAGGTGGAGGGCACTATGCCATGGGTGTGCATCCATACCCTTCCAATGAGTAGTTGGTAGCTAGTGTTAACATTGATAACATGGAACTTAATATGGGAGGTGAAATTTCTCAACTTGATTCCCACATTTACATATTCGATAGATTTCATTCCAGTATTGTCAAATCCGGAAATTACAAGTGGTACTGGCATAACCTTCCCCTGTTCGATTCCTGTTTCATCCAATGTACTGATGGACATGATGTTAATAGATTCTCCTCCATCCATTAATGCCCTGGAAAATAAGACTCCATTAATCATGGCTGTAACATATAATGGGAGGTTGTGGAATTAAGGAACCTGCCTATCTGCTTCCAAAAACACCACCACAAAAGTATACTTCTTAATCAACCTTCCAATTGGTTCCTGCCAATTTAGTAAGGGGTCTTCGCGCTCCTGCACAGCTTCTAAGACCTTCCTCGTGATGGCTATTCTTGTGTCATATTTCACCCCTATCTAGTTGAAAATCCACTTGAACTTAGGGCTCTTTGCTATGGCCTCACACTCAGAATCTAGGTCTACCTCATACATCTAGGAATTGCAAACATACTCTACTTTCGAGGTCCCCCTTCATCCAGAACGAGGATGACATCTACTTCGCCCCCTAAGGGGGTCACTTGCGTAATTTATTTATTTCTGTCTTCTTCTTGTTCCGGAATGAAGAACCACTCCTCTCTCTTTCTTTCTAGCTCAACTCTGCTCAGCGATAGATTTTCCAATCCCTCACATAACTAATCACCGCTCTTTCACTCCATCAGCTCTTGGGTAGTTTCTTTATCATAAGAAACTACCATATTGGCAGTATTGAAGTGATGTGCTGGAAGTGGGTTCTCATTAACATCTACAGGAGGTATCTGTAAGGTACCATTGAACACCTGCTCACCATTGATCCTTCGCAAGTAGTAGCAGTCTTTAGTAGAGTGCTGAACCCGCTGGTGTAACTCGCAGTACTTTGGGTTAGCTTTGTTAACAACAGTTAGGGTTTCTCCTTTAAAGTGAGGAGTACCTACCAACCCTTCTCATACTAAGGTACGATAACAATCCATAGCCTCAGCTACGCTGTAGGGTATTGGCTGTGGGGCATCTTCACCAAACTTTCTCTTATTTCCAGGATTACTATTCTTGTCCCCAGAGCCCCCTTCTTTCCTTTGGGATTCCTATCCACATAGTTGACTACCTTGATCCTCAAAACTTGAAACCTTTCGAAAGTCAGTGGCACTTGCATCCTACAACCCGGGGCCCTTGGCTTGATAATGATAGGTATATTGCTGGCAGCCCCGGTGAACTCTCTAAAATTTTTATCTCTAGTTTCATTGATCAAGTGCAACTTATATTCCTCCAATAGTCCTTCAACACATATCTGAAGTAACCTTGCCTCTTCCACGTCCTCATGGAAATCTAAAGATCTCTCACAAAATCGTTTAATGTATTGCATTAACTCTGCCCCAGGTTTCTGAACCTCTTACGCTAGGTGCCTTAATGTGAATTCAAAATCTGTTACGAACTGCCTGTGCATCTCTTCCCAAGTAGGGATGCTATTAGGTGCTAAATTTGAATACCATGTGTAAGCCTTCCCTATGAGGGTCTTAGAGAATTCCCTTAACCTCAGGTTCTTACCACCAGAATGAAATCCCAAGTACTCGACAAACCTCTTCACGTGCTCTTTAGGGTTCTCCCTTTTTCCGTTGAACTTGATAAATTTTGGTGGGATATACCCCTCGAGATATGGCTTCTCATTTACTTCTTGCGGGTAGGGATCTTATAACTCCTCATATAGATAAGTACCCTCCCTCTTAGAGGAGGAGAGTATATTCCTCACCTCCTCCATGGTAATAGCCTTGGAGGGTGACTCCTCGAAACTCATGCTCTTAGCAGCTGGTGAGCCTGACTGTGCCATAGCCTGCTCCAATATCACCTTTCATGGCGAAATCGTCTCTGTCGAAATCGCAACTAAAATGGCTACCCATCCAGAAGGGCAGTAGATGGTGTTACACAACATTGACCCAAACTTTATAGGTTGATGTTATTTTTCTTCAAGAAGTAAAAAACATTGTCATAAGATTTATACCTGCCATCGGTGCCGCTGCCGACGAGCTGGTCTGCCCTTCCTGAGGAGTAGGCGCCTTGGTTCCAATCACCACCACTTCTTTCTAGGTAGTCTGGTCACTGTGAGCTTCATTCCCAGATGGAGTGTCTTAAAAAACTAGCTGTTTAGAAATGTTGAACCCTTCTTTATCTATTAAAACAAGAATACCTCCCCAATGGAGTTGCCAAATGTAGGAGGGTAATGATATCGGGATCTATGAATAACTGGAAAGGGTGAGGCGTGACCCACTCTAATGGACGTTGTCTGCAAGGTTCTCAAGAACTTTTTGAGCAGCTTCTGATGAAACCTTCTCCTTTTGGTAAAAATGGAGCTCAAGTTGGAACTCCATCCTTGTAAGAAGATGAACTTCCACAATAATAATAGTAATTTTCTCAAGAAGAACTCCTAAGAATGATGGCTGTCAGTGAGGAGTGAAAGAACAAGGCACTTAGAACTAGAGAAAGAGCAGGGAGAGAATACTAGGAAGTTTGGTGTGATTTTGACAGAGTAACAGTGCTATTGAGTTTTTCTATCTGTTTTGACCTTGCCCAGGGGTCTTATTTATAATTGGGCACTAGGGATGAGTTGGCATCTTTGGGTGCCAAAACTGATAGGGTAGGAGAGGTATAAGGTCTAAAGTTTACCATTTGTCCATACCTGTGTGTAGCAGTCTGTCCCCTCAGACAGGTGCCACCTGATGCCAACAAAAGTCAAAAAGCAAATATGTCTCCTAATGGAGATAAAATATCTGATTTGGTAAATATCTTTTGAAATGGTAACTTATGGTACAAACTTTCTAAACCTGAGTAAGGAGGCCTTGGGGACCTCTCTCTCTAAAACTGTCAATCTTGAGGGGGAGGGTCTTGAGGACCCTTCTCCTCTAAAATCATTTTTACTTTAGAGGGGACTCGGGGGCCTCTCTTCTAAGAAAGTCATTTTGTAAAAGCTTATTTCTTGTGAGTAGCCCTTCGACTGCTCACTTCACTTGTGACTAAATGTGATATGTGTGTGATTTTGAGTGACTCGTGGGGTCTTTCTACTAGTATTCTCTCAATCCTAAAATGCTAAGTGGTTGAGCTTGCCCAACAAACTTTGTTCCTCAACTGCCAAGCCAAAACTCCCAGGAGATCCCAACTGGTCTATTTGAGACCTGCCTGCTCAACTAGGCTACCTATACTAGAAATCAAAGTGATAATACTATTGTTCTTTAAAAGAATGATTTTTCATGATGAAGGGTTGCTCATGGTAGCCACTCCCTCATCTTGGGGTCTATACCCCGAGTTTTGGTTGAGGGATCGTGGAGGTTCCCTCACTAATATGACTTCTTTGTATTTGAGGGACTCTAAATGCCCTTTCACCAATTATGCATTTTTTACGGTCAGAGGGCCTAGGTTCCCACACCAATATGAATTCTCTGCGGCTGAGGGACCCTGGGTGAATTTTTGCCAATTATGCATTTTCTGCGGCTAGGGGGCCTGGGTTGCCACACCAATATGAATTCTCTGCGGTCGAGGGACCTTGGGTGAACTTTCACCAATTATGCATTTCCTGCGGCTAGGGGGGCCTAGGTTCCCGCACCAATATGAATTCTCTGCGATCAAGGGACATTGGGTGCACTTTCACCAATTATGCGTTTCCTGCGGCCAAGAGGCCTAGGTTCCTGCACTAATATGAATTCTCTGTGGTCGAGGGGCCTTGGGTGTGTTTTCATCAAAAGTCATTTTCTGCGTCCAGGTGGGGCTAAGTCATTTTCTGCAGCCGGGGGGCTAGGTTCCCACGCCAATATGAATTATCTACGGTCGAGGGACCTTGTAAGGGTTCCTTCTCAGTATGAATTTCTGTTGGGACCCTGAGGGGGGGGGGGGGGGTTCCTTCTCAATATGAGTTTCTGCCGGGACCCTGGGGGTTCCTTAACCTCATATTTGTTGTAGGCTAAAAGGGGGTGTGTTTGAGGAACCTCTTTCCAAAATATAATAGCCAAACTTGAGGCACCTTTCTACACCTACGATCTATCTTTATTGCTCATACTGCGATGTCTTTGGACATTCCCTTGCTGGATATTTTCTAAACGTGAACACAAACTTCTTTTTAGTTCACCTGTCTATCATAATTTAAACTATTCTAGGAAAAGCAGAAATAACTATATTCTTCTGAGGCAACCAGATAGGAACTCTAACTATCGTAATAGCAAGAAAAGATCTAATAGTAAAATATCATCAACTAGAGGAAATCCTAGATTCATGCCTAAACCAAATGCTCAGAAATTTGAGAAAAATAAATTTTTGCAAAAATCTTTTAAAGAAAAGGCTAATGCTCGCAAGTTTTACCTTATTCGAGCTAATCAATGCAAACTTTTAAAAACTAGAGAAATTTGGGTTTGGAAGGATGAATTAAGACCCCAGATGAAACGTAATATTGTGATCAGTGCTTTGAAAGATGAGCACAAAGCATCTGGATGGTATTTAGATTCAGGATGTTCCAAACACATGACCGGGGATGAAACAAAACTTCTAAATAAAATGAACTTCTACGGAGGCAAAGTTTTGTTTGGAGATGGGGTATCTGCCCAGATCATTGGGTAAATGGACTCTCTATGAACAAGGGTTATCTATCTTAGAAGATGTTCTTCTAGTAAAAGGTCTTAAAGCAAATTTATTAAGTATATCACAATTTTGTGACTCCAACCATACTGTCGCATTTTCAAATAATAATTGTAAAATTTTAAATGAAAATGGTGACTGCATTATTACAGGCCTTCGTACCCCAAATAACTGTTATACAGTTAATCCAAATAACGAGGTTTGTAACTTTGCCATAATGGATGACAATGAGATTTGGCATAATAGGTTGGGTTACATAAATTTTGATAGCCTTGGTAAATTGTGTTCTCAAGAAATAATTAGAGGTCTTCCTAAGATAAAGTCTATATCAAACATTGTTTGTGGACCTTGCCAAGAAGGAAAAATGGTTAAGACTACCCATAGGAAAGTCACAGACATTTGGACTACTAAACCTCTAGAACTTATCCACATGGACCTAATGGGTCTTGCTAGAACATTTAGTCTATGTGGCAATAGCTTCATCTTGGTGATGGTCGATGATTTTACCCACTTTACTTGGATAACTTTTCTTAAACAAAAGTCCAACATCTTTCAAGAATTTTTAAAAATTCTTCTACATATTGAGAACGAAAAGGATAGTCAAGTAAATCGTATCCATAGTGATCGTGGGGGAGAGTTTAAAGACTTGGGAGTAGCCGAATGTTGTACCTATAATGGTTCTCAACACGAATTTAGCACTCCTACAACTCCCCACTCAGGTAAAAATGAAATAGTTGAAAGAAAGAATAGGACTATTCAAGAAATGGCACGAGTTATGATTAATGCCAAAAGCCTACCTAAGTATTTTTTGGTAGAAGCTATTAGGACTGCCTGTCACATCATAAACCGTGTCTATCTTAGAAAAGATTCCAAACAGACACTTTATGAATTATGGTACGACAAGAAACCCAACCTAAAATATTTTAGAACCTTTGGTAGTGCTCGCTATGTATGTAAGGACTGAGAACATTTGTCCAAATTCGAAACCAGAGGTTATAAATCCATCTTCTTAGGTTACTCTCCAAATAGTAGATCCTATCGTACTTATAGTCTTCGAACCAAAACCCCCATGGAATCCATTAATGTGATTATTAGGGACACTAATGTTGAGAGTAAACCCATAGGGCCAACTATCGTGGAAGAGTCTGAAAATATTTTTAACTGTGACTCTCCAGAGATAGATGATCCTTTACCAACTGAGATGCCCGAAATACCTAATTGGGTTTCTAAAGATCAACCCTTAGACAACGTGGTTGGTAATCTTACTCAGCCTGTTCGTACAAGATCCTAGTTACGTAATTTTGCTTATTATGCATGTTTTGTGTCTCTTGTGGAACTAAAGAATGTAAATGAAGCCCTAAGTGACTCCTTGTGGATAAGTTCTATGCTTAAGGAACTTCTTAAATTTGTCACTCATGACGTATGATATCTTGTACCCAGGCCAGAAAATAAAAAGGTTATTGGTACACATTGGGTTTTCAAAAATAAAATAGATGAGACTGAGATGGTCATTAGAAATAAGGCTAGATTAGTTGCCCAAGGCTACTCTCAGATTGAAGGAATATACTTCGAGGAAATATTTGCCCTAATAAGTCAACTTGAATTTTTTTGTATCCTCTTAGTAATATCTTGTCATTTCCAATTCACTCTCTACCAAATGGATGTGAAATCTGCGTTCCTTAATGATATTCTAACTGAGGAAGTCTATGTAGAATAGCCAAAAGGGTTTATTAACCCTCACCATCCGAATCACGCTTTTTGATTGAAAAAGGCCTTATATGGTCTAAAACAAGTACCCCGTGCTTGGTATGATCGATTGTCTATGTTTTTATTAAACAACGGCTTTAGGAGAGGTGGTAATGATCAACTCTATTTGTTAAACATTTTGAAAAAACTGTTGTTATAGCCCAAGTCTACGTAGATGATATTATTTTGGTTCTACATCCTTAACAGAATTTGAAAATTTCTCCAAAGTTATGCATGGAGAATTTCAAATGTCTCTTATGGGGGAGTTATAATTATTTTTAGGACTTAAATTCAAACATAATTCAAAAGGTTTATTTATTTCGCAATCCAAATATGCTTTAGAGATTGTTAAGAAATTCAGTCTAGAAAATCCAGAATATACTAGGACACCTATGAGTACCTCCATAAAAATGTCTAAGGATGAACATGGGAAATCTATTGATCCCACTCTTTATCGTAGTATGATAGGAAGCTTACTATATCTCACTGCTTCACGCCCTGACATTATGTATGATGTTTGTGTCTGCACTAGATATAAGAATGCACTTAAAGAGAGTCATTTATCCAATGTTAATAGAATTATTAAATATGTTAAAGGAACTCTCAATTTAGGACTTTGGTATACCAATGACACATCCACCACTGTAATTGGTTACACCGATGCTGATTGGGTAGGGTGTTCTGAAGACAGTAAGAGCACGTTAAGAGCCTGTTATTATACACAAAATAATTTAGTAGGATGGTCTAGTAAAAAAACAGAATCGTACCTCGTTATCCACTGCTGAGTCAGAGTACATTACACCTGGAAGCTGTTATTCACAATTACTTTGGATAAAACAGAAGTTAAAAGATTATGTCATAATTGAAGATAAGTTGCTCATCTATTGTGATAATCAAAGTGCAAATTAATATTTCCAAAAATACCATGCAACACTCTCGCACAAAACATATTAAGATTCAATATCACTTTATTCATGAATTAGTAGAATCCAAGGAATTGGAAATTATGTATTTGCCCACAGATCTTCAATTAGCTGATTTATTCATAAAGCCTTTAGATAATATCAGATTTGAGACTTTACGAAAATCTATGGCATGATATTTCTTGAATAAATGTTTGTTATCTCATAAAATATCATTCGGTCATATTCACGCTCATAATTGATCTTTGAGGATATAGGGCACAGATGTTTCAAAAATGATAAAAGACACCTCCAATATCTGTTTTATGTAGTAGATCCTTGATGTGACTCGATTGATGTTTATAAGTTGATGAATATTTATCTTCTTTATATTTTACTTGTTCATGTATATTTGTTCCTACCCTTTGTCCATTTGAGACAAAATGGGGGAGAAACTTTGAGTCCACCTTGGACATTATTTTGATTACTTCAACTAAAACACTTGATCTTAGTTGATTACTTCAACTAAAATACTTGATCTTAGTTTTCTTATTTTCAAGAAATCAATACCTCGTTTTATCAGAATATTGTTAGGGTATTGGTCTGTATTTAGTTGAGTAATGTAATTTTCTTTTCTAGGATTGGGGTAGATAGAATTTTGTATAGGAATAGGATTTTCTTATTTTTTTTAGTATCCCTACGAGTCCTCGATGACTCAAAGGATATTTTGTCTCATATTTCCAAAGGGGGAGATTGAATAACCCTGTATCTTTGACTCACTTGAGTCTACATTATATAGGCTCTTGTCTAGTGTGGAAATAGTGACAAAATTTAAGTCATACCCTAGAGTACCAAATAACCTCAGACTCTACATGATATTTTCTCTATTAGTCTTAAGGTATAATACCAACACTGCACCTAGGATTGCATTTCTATATCTCATTCATATCATATTAGGTGTATGAGTATTAATTCCCATTACAATATTTTTTTAATAATTTTTGGGATTTTTAAATATTTTTTAGGAATTTATAAACATTTTTAAAATAATTAAATTTTGGTTTTGAAATGTTGTGGGCTTATTTGTAATATCAATTAGTTCCTAAAAACTTTGGCTGGGTGAAATACGAAAGTGGCAGAGAATTGTGTGGTACAAAATGGAATTTTTTAAAACTCAAAAACACGCGTTTTTGGTTTGATCCCTGCCTTACACGTGTTAGCTAGTTACCCATTAGATCTGTGTTTGTTTACTCTCACAACCTTAAGATTCCATCCTGTTCATTCGATCATTGTTAATCAATGGCTTGCATGTAATTGGATCAATCCTTGTGTCGATTAAAATAACCAATGAGAGCTCGTTTAAAAGCGGTGTGCCCTCAACCCTTAGATTTGCATTGGTTAAGTGAAAATCAATCTCATCCGTTGGTTTCAGACAACCCTTCAAGATCTTTATCTTGGATGTATAAATAGAGACAAAGTGTTATACGTTTACGATCTTTGGATCAGTTGTGTTTTGAGAGAAAATAACAGAGAGAAAAGAAAAAGAGAGAGAAAATAAACCCGAAATCAAACTCTTGCAATTTTTCCTCCGAAAAAACCCTTGTGAGTTTGAGTGTGTTCGATCATGTGAAGATCCATCCTCTCTGGTCTTTAATCTCTTGTCCAACTAAGTCACGAAGTTTGGATTTCATTTTCTCTTCATAGAAAGTGTAGATATGAACTGTGTGTGATACAAAATACATATACATACTTAGTTTGATTTCTTTCTTCAAGAAATATTCATTTGTTGGTTTTTTACTCTTAAATGTTTATTTTAAAACCAGAACCAACAAATGTTTTTCTGTTTCCAGTTTCTGAGAAAAACCAGACTTATATCTAGTTAAGATCTTGAGTGGGGTTTTACACTTTCATACTTATACTTCACAATTTGGGAAATAATCGTGTAAATGAAATAAAGAAAGTGCTTACGACTTTGTTACCTTTTTATAGAAAGGTTCCCTCGAGATCTGTGGATATAAATAAAGATCAGAAGTCTGATATTTTCAAACAAACTGAGATTCAGAAATCATATATGCATTTTAGAACGAAATCTGTAATTTCATAGGTATATTGTCTGTATAAGTGTGTGTGTGTGTGTTGCATGCATGTGTTTAGGCACTTCACCACTTTCACCATTCACACTACAACACTAAAAAAGTGTTGGTAGAGAGATCATTGACTTTAGAGTCGACTGAAAGCTAAAAAGGAGAAGAGGAACAAAGATGGGAGAACAACTTCAACATCAGAGCCTTCAGAGAAGTCATAATCACCTAATGGAGCTAGTATATTTTCTTGACTTAGAATAGGTATGATTTTGTGTTTAGTTTGTTATATAGCTTGTAGCCTATATTCGTTTTTAGTGGATTTTTATTTTGAGGTGTAGAGACCTCCGTGAATGTTTCTCCAATTAGGTGGGATTTTATCACGTTAAAATATTATGTTCTTGCATGTTTCATCTTCCTCTCATCACCTTCTACTTATGTGCTTGTTTAGAAATTATTTAGTTTTCTTTTTCAAAACTTGGATACTTAATAACTGAAATATCTCGTTCATAAGTTTTATACACATCTTGTGTTAGTTCTTGTTTTGTAAAAAAAAAGAGTTTCTCAAACGAACTGTTCGGAGCCATTTAAACCGTCTTAAACCTTTTAAACAACTTAAGTGGCATTATTTTTTCAGCATCTGATAGACTTTTACTGGAGCCGCGTATCTTTTGGAGGTATTTTCCTTTTTTTCATTTTATTTCCTAATGAATCCTTAATTGCTTTATTCTGATTGATGACTCTTGTCCTTTTTACCGACGTGGTTCTACGAGGTGATTAGGCTTAACGTCCATTTGGTTGGTTTGAAGGATGAGTCGGTGGGGGGATTCTGCCGGATGTACTGGTGGAAAAAGTCCAACCGACAATCGAGGCGGTCCCTTTCCTTGGTGGCAGTGCGTTAGGTCTTAAATGACCTGACGAGTGATCAGGTTATCCCTTATTTTCTCGTTTGAATTTTTTTGGCATTCTATTTTCTGTTTATGCAAGTATTGACTTCATTTTGGTAAAATGTAGGTGATCTTTTACCCGTGGGGGACAGTCATTCAGCCCACGGGGGGTGACTGGGATGTACGCGCAGATACGTTGACTGCTAGCGCACGAGTTTAGATACTCAGGGTATTTGGGAGAGAGAGTAGTCAAGCACATTATGGAGGAAGAGGTGGAGGTCCCACCATCGATGCCCCCGAGATATATGTGGAAGGTGCAGGAGATATCAGAGGATGCCCAGGTAGCGATGATCATCGGTGAGCCCTATTCTCTGTAAACGGATACAGTGGAAGCGTACAACTACCTCGACTTTGTGACAAGTTGGCTGATGGAATCGTGCATTTATGATGTGGTAAATATGCCACTGCATCCTACACCTTCAGGCATGGGTACTAGTCACCCAGTGGGGTCCGCTCATATTGCGGGTAGTACGTCGACTTCAGAATTGATGGTGACTCAGAGGTTCTATTTATGTGGCTTACTCCTCCCTCCTACAACATCAGACGACCTGTGGAAGGATCGGTGAGTATGATACATCACCCCAATGTGATGGAACCGAAGGTGATGCAGTTGACTGAGGATGTCCTTCAGCCAGAGGTATATCCTTGTCCTTTATTCTTTGCTTTATTCTTTTTTTATCTCTCCTTTTGCCTCATACTGACTGATTTTCTTTTTCTTATTTTTCTTACAGCACGTCTGGGTGCCAACTACTTGGCTGAGAGACATTCGAGAGTGGGTGTTTTCTATGACCGCTCATATTCGGGAGTCAATACCGGTTCCTTCCTGTTTGGTGCCATATATTTCGTCTGAGGAGGGGTCTAGATTGGGTAGCGAAGGCTCCTCATCTCGTCGTCGGGGAAAGCGCGTGCGTCGGAGAGAGAAAGAGAGATAAGAAAAAGTTAAGACAGAGTGAGAAAGTGTGGGGGATTGGGCTGAGTCCCATTATTTTTTTCTTCTTTCTATTTTTTACAAAAGAGATGTAATAACAACAATATATAAAGGCAATGAATGGGGTTTTATTTATTTATCTTTACTTTTAATGACTTAATCTGCATGCACTTTTGCTTTGTTTGTTGAGATCGTAAAAAGGATTAGAATTATTTTAGAAAAGAGAACTTATTTTGAAACAGGATGAGTTAAATATAAAGAGAGATGAATTCTGAATTCCCTTGAGTAGAAATTATTTTTATTAAATTTTTTGGTTTTGATAAAAGAGGAAACATGAAATTTTTTAAAAATGGGGGGATGCCAATCGACAGACCCTTTGTCCAGCTTAATGGCAGGTCAGTGTAGTGTAATCACCCCAAGGCTTGATTACACTTTCTTCAACTACTTTGTCCTTGATGGGGTAGGGTTTCATCCATTTTTTGTAGGACCTTTGTCTTTACCCTAGTTTTTCAAGTATAAAAGGGGGGTAAGGTTTAGGATTTTTCTTCACCCATCACATTTTCCTTCTCTTGTTTATTTCTTGCTTCATATCTTGTTTATTCCAATATGGATCTTCCCATAAGCGCTGAATTCGCCTCTTACCTCGAGAATTTAGAGGTTATGAGTTCGTATAGTGTAGACTACGATGCCTACAACCTATGTCTGGTTTCCTTATGGCACAACCGACCCATTTATTGAAACATGCTGATGGTGACGGTAAAATTTTGGTACCCGAGGATCATGTCTTTCTCTTTGGCTTGGAAGAAGTCTACCTTACTTATGAGAAGTTTTCTTCTATATTGGGGGTAAATCATAGTGTGGTGGCGGCCATTCCTAAATTCTCTCGGTTCCCTAGGGCAATGTTGGCAGAATTTATCCATATTTCACTCTCGACGGCTTAGTCATTGGTTACTGGGGGTATGATCCCCCTCCCGGTTGTGCTGTATTCTTTGCGTCTGCGAGATGTCAATGATGCGGGCTACATCGGATCCATCGCTCTAGAATGAACTTCGAAGCTACTTTTGGTGGCTGGGTACCTACTGGTGGACCCTCAAATAGCTGCCATTACCGCATGGATGTCATATCGTCGCAATCCTGCGACGGTGATATTGGCAAACCCTGAATGGTCTAGATGCTTGGCAGGAAGGTTGTTTTGACTTTCTCAGAGGAAGCCTAATTATGATATTCATGTAGCTATCTAAGAGATTCCGTTTGGAGGTCCCCCTGAATATCCCTTAGTATTTATGCCTAATTTCTTCACCCGTTATATTATCAGCTTTGTCTTAACTGTAGAGAATTGGAAAAATTAGTTTGTCGAGCACGGGGCTTGATGTCTGCACTGGTTGGTACCCTGGTGGGGGGCTGATCGAGTGCAAAAATCGAGCGTCCGTGTAATACGCTAGTCATTGTTATCGACTTCCAACCTCAATACAAAAAACCTAAACTTGTAACTACACTTCTTAAGGAGTATAGTGGCGAGTCTGGGTATCGAATCCACAGGGAATTAGGATGTATGAACATGACGACAAAGGTAAGGTAGTTTAATCCTAAAGTTGATGTTAAAATAAAAGAAAAGAAAAAAATGATTGGTTTTTATGGATTTTATCTATGAATTAACTAGATTCAATTAAATTAACCAATGCATGCAAAATTAACTAACTAAGAAGGAATTAATATGAATGAAGAAATGGGTTAAGAATACACTCCCCCGAACCCTAGTGTGTATGCCAATACAAAATTAGTCATAAATTAGATAATTGATCAGACCCAATATTTAGTACTCCAAAGCATTACATATATGAGGTTCAAGCCCACATCATACCTAATCAAAGAATGGGTAAAGCAGTGTCGCAATAGTTCACACACGTTGCAACCTTAAGCACCCCGGTTAACTAGGGCAAACGAGGTCAAAAGTTCTACAATGGTTGTGAAACTATACAACACGATCTAATCACTTATTTAATTTAGAGGAAAAATTTTATATCTATGTATACCACATCGGGTTGGGTTCAAGAATCCCCACCCTTAAAAACTTAGCTTAACATGATCAATATAAAAGAAAACTTAAAAATGAAAGTGCAGGAATTTATAACTAAATCTAGAAAATTAAGAACATGACTTGAATTGGGATTGAAAAACTAGAAAGCAACAATTAATTAAACTAACTAGGAAAGCAGTAAAGACAATAAATTAAAATTACTTGCAAATGATGACTCTTGAATAGAACTTTGGATGCAAGAATCCTCTAAAAATTAACTACTAGCTTCCTACAACTTGATAAAAATAACTCCCCCAACTTCCTAATAGGGTTTTCCCTTTTATAATACCTATATTTGACTCTTACCATGCCTCCCCACGTTTTACAACTAATAAAAATGAATTAAACAAGAAATTTCAAGAGTTTTGACTCTTCAGTTCTGAAAATGACTCTTCATTTCTCAAAATGACTCTTCATTATCTCGCAACTTCAAAACCTCATAACTTCTTCACCGTAGCTCCGATTGAGGTGCCATTTTTTCCAGTGTTCTTGTAATTGGAATATCTTCAACAATTGGACCCACCTCCGGACTAAGGATGTAAAATTATAAAAATGCCCTTGAACTTCACATTTCTTACTTTCTTTCATTGTTTTGAGTTCTCCTTCGCACTAACTTGCATGAAATACCTATAAAGCACATGGGAAATACACAAAACACGGAATACTTGCCAAAAGAGGTTAGTAGCATAAATACGAGACAAATCCAAGCTATTTACACTGCACGGGATCATAAAAATACTGAAATTAAGGGGATAAATGTGAAGAATATGTGCCTAATCACACCCCCTAACTTAGAACTTTGCGTGTCGCGAGCAATGTAAATGAATCTAACCAAAATTCCACTCTTGAAAATTCCTTTATTAAAATAAAATTTCACTTTCGCAGGAAAGCGATTGCCTTGAGCATATACAACAAGCCTTTAAACCCCTAGGTTACCCTAGTAGGACGAGTTTTGTTTCGTGAGGGTTTGCAGTGAATACACCCACAAAATTCTTTATTGACTCAAATAAATATCAAAATACTTAAAAATTGTACAATTTAAAATTTTCGAAAAATAATCACCATAAATTCATATTCAAGTGTCTCAAACCTTAGTGTGTGTGTGTGAAAAGCCAAAAATTCAACCTCAAATTTCCACCGATTGAGCATTACGTTACTTTCCGAAAATTCGTTTTGATTCAAATTCTTACGAATGCACTCACAAACAAATCACTTGGATTGTGAATATTTTCTCTCGGTATGCATGATATAAAGAGTAAATATAATGGACACAAATTCACGCATACAAAATTGAAAAGAAGGAAATATATGGTGAAAAGGTCTCATCATCGGAATACAGTTATTAGGAAACGGGAAACATCATCTCTTAATTACACCATTTTAATCTCTTTTACTATCTTTTCATATCTTATCTCTCCATGCAGTAATTAATTTCGCCATTCGGACTCGGTTAGGACTTTTCGGGTTAAAAAGTGTAAAGGGTAAAAATGGGAATGGACGGATTGTTCGGAATTGGAAAATATCCTGATGACATCCATTTGTGCTTTTCGGCCATTTGTTCATTTTTTTTCTTGATATTTTTCTTTTCTTGCCCCTTTTTATTACACACTTTGAACTTACTTGATGAATTTCTAATTTTTCACAATTCCGAGCCAATTGGGTTATTTTGGGTTATCAAACGAAAAGATAAATTTTATTTGCTCAATTTGGGTTACAAAGGGATAATTTTTCACAACGTTTTTATGGCTAATATTTTTGGGTTAAACAAAAGAGGGCCTACTTCATTGTCCAAATTGCTAATCACATTACTATATGCATCTCGAGATTAATTAAGTTTAGAGATATACTTAGCACGAATTTTGAGACAATATTTCACACATTTTCCATAACCGATCAAAACAAAGGATTGAGATCATCAACGACTTATTAAAATGCTGAAAAGAACTTTGAGTTAATCATAAACTCGGATTTATTTAAAAACTCATAAAAAATTGAAAGGCTCAAAATCTCACCGGGTTTGATCAATCTCCACTTTTATTCGTTAAGTCATCAATTTTCTTTCAATTTCCATCTTCGGTCAATTTTGGCTTAGTGCATTTTGATTGTTAACAATTTAAGACTTAAAATAGAATAAAAGTGATATTTTTGAAAAATTTAAATTCCAATTTTTATTTATTTTGAAGAAAAATATTTTTGATTTTTTAATTTTTTTTAGAGTCAGGCGGGTGACCCGGGTTCGATCCCCGGCAGCGGCGCCATTTTGATCGAGTGGAAAAACCGAGCGTCCGTGTAATACGCTAGTCGTTGTTGTCGACTTCCAACCTCAATACAAAAAACCTAAATTTGTAACTACACTTCTTAAGAAGTATAGTGGCGAGTTTGAGTATCGAATCCACAGGGAATTAGGACGTGTGAACGTGACGACAAAGGTAAGGTAGTTTAATCCTAATGTTGATGTTAAAATAAAAGAAAAGAAAAAGATGATTGATTTTTATGGATTTTATCTATGAATTAACTAGATTCAATTGAATTAACCTATGCATGTGAAATTAACTAACTAAGACGGAATTAATATGAATGAAGAAATGGGTTAAGAATACACTCCCCCGAACCCAAGTGTGTATGCCAATACAAAATTAGTCTTAAATTAGATAATTGATCAGACCCAGTCTTTAGTACTCCAAAGAGTTACATATATGAGGTTCAAGCCTGCATCATACATAATCAAATAATGAGTAAAGCAGTGTCACAATAGTTCACGCACGTTGCATCCTTAAGCACCCCGGTTACCTAGGGCAAACGAGGTCAAAAGTTCTACAATGGTTGTGAAACTATACAACACGATCTAATCACTTATTTAATTTAGAGGACAAATTTTATATCTATGTATACCACATCGGGTTGGGTTCATGCATCTCCACCCTTAAAAACTTAGCTTAACATGATTAAAATAAAAGAAAACTTAAAAATGAAAGTGTAGGAATTCATAACTAAATCTAGAAAATTGAGAACATGACTTGAATTGGGATTGGAAAACTAGAAAGCAACAATTAATTAAACTAACTAGGAAAGAAGTAAAGACAATAAATTAAAATTACTTGCAAATGATGAATCTTGAATAGAACTTTGAATCTTGAATAGTAGCCAAACTTCAAAACTAGGGTTCTCGGATACAAGAATCCTCTAAAAATTAACTACTAGCCTCCTACAACTTGATAAAAACAACTCCCACCACCTCCTAATAGGGTTTACCCTTTTATAATACCTAAATTTGACTCTTCCCTTGCCTACCCACGTTTTAAAACTAATAAAAATGAATTAAACAAGAAATTTCAAGAGTTTTGACTCTTCAGTTCTGAAAATGACTCTTCATTTCTGAAAATGACTTTTCATTATCTCGCAACTTCAAAAAGCCGTAACTTCTTCACCGTAGCTCGGATTGAGGTGCCGTTTTTTCCAGTTTTCTTGTAATTAGAATATCTTAAACTTTCCAATTGGACCCACCTCTGTAATAAGGCTAAAAAATTACGAAATTCCCTTGAACTTCACATTTCTTGCTTTCTTTCATTGTTTTGAGTTCTCCTTCGTACTAACTTGCATGAAATACCTATAAAGCACATGAAAAATACACAAAACACGGAATACTTGCCAAAAGAGGTTAGTAGCCATAAATACGAGACAAATCCAAGCTATTTACACTGAACGGGATCATAAAAATACCAAAATTAAGGGGATAAATGTGAAGAATATGTGCCTAATCAGGGGCGTTATATCCTATTCTTGAATTAAGGGAATACCAGTATATTCAATTGGTTAACCTCCGAAAGGATTATTTTTAGTTTCCCTAGCGGCTCTTGCATCAAGTTGGATGGTAACATATCGTGCCTCCCCGTATTCAGGACTTTTTTCCTACGGAGGATTTGACGGAAGGCATGCGCATGCAGTTGGGCTCTTTGTGGGAGAGTCGTCAGCCATCGACCCATCCTTCCCAGTATGTTGGCAGAGTTTGACATATTTTTGGGGACTACATAAAGTGTATATAGAGGAGGGTAGTGGGTAAGATGTTGGCCAAAGAGATCGGGAAAAGATGGCTTGCTATGTTTGACACCATGGAGGGAGGTGTAGTGGATTTTCTTAGGCTAGTCCGGGCTTATCGTTCCATAAAGAGCCTTCGACATTCCATAAAAGTAGGTGAAGTTGGGGGACCCCAAGATGTAGATGATGATGGGGCTAGTGTTTTTGGTGTTTATGTGAAGCTTTCATTTTGGTTGTGTATTTGGTTGTTGGGGAGAAGGTTTCTTAGGAGTATCTTGGTATGTTAAGGTTGGCGGGGGAAGTTATTTGACTCCCTACTCTTATATTTCATGTAATAGTGCAAGATTTTTTCGATAATGGAAAAAAAAGGATTTTAATCATATTTTTGTGCCTCTTAATGAGTTTTACATTTGAATTATCTATATCAATTGCTAAGGCATACATAACCTTTTTATTCATATAAATGATGAAATGAATTGTCATTCTCCGGGATAAGAAAAGAATATCATGTTATGAAAAGGAGGGGGCCATGTTCATGTGAAGCGTATGAGCTGTCTACGTACCTCTGGGGTTTTTGAAAATTTTCTAAGAAAGATTTTTAGAGGATCAGACCCCGTGTAGTTCTGAGTAGAGGGAAATGAAGAATATTTTTTTAGAATAGAAGGGAGAGGATATGACTCATAGTGCGCCGAGATTTCGAACTAAGGGTAGAATTTCTTGAGATGGTCCAAGTTGACTGGACGATCCATCTCTTCTCCATCAAGGTCAGCGAGCATCGCGGCGCCATCGGATATGATCTTCTTCACAATGTAGGGGCCGCTCCAATTGGGCTTGAATTTCTTTTAGGGGTCTCAAACGGGTTTTACAATTTCTTTAAGGGATAAATCCGCTTCTCAGACACCACAGTACTTGACTCTCTTATTGAATGATCGTGATATTCGGCGATAGTACCCTTCTACATGATATAGATATTTCAGTCTCGTTTTGTCCAATAGTGATAACTCATCAAGACGACTCTGATGCCAATCTTTCTCGATGACTTTACTTTCAATCATGACGCATACTGAAGGTATTTCCAATTCAATTGGTAGGACTACTTCCATGCCGTATACCAGAGAGTAAGGGGTAGCCCCAGTTGATGCTCGAACTGAAGTGCGATAGCCCTAAAGGGCATAAGGGATTCGATCGGTCCAATCTTGATAACTCTCTATCATCTCACTGATGATGGCTTTGAAGTTCTTATCGACGACTTCAACTGCACCATTGGTTTAAGGTTGATACTGAGAAGATTTGTGTCTCTGGATCCTATAATCATCAACCAATTTTGTGACTTCTGCCTCGAAATGTTACCCGTTGTCTAACACTAGTTCGTGCGGGACCCCGTATCAGTAGATGATATTTTTTTGGATGAACTTGGTCACTTTTTTGGCATTCAGCACTGCGTATGACTCAACTTTGACCCATTTGGTGAAGTAATCAATGGCCACCAAGATGAACTCATGCCCGTTTGGGGCCTTGGGTGTTACTTTCCCTATGATATCAATGCCCAATGTGGAAAATGTCCAGGGAGAGGTCACGTTGTATAATTTTCGTGGAGGCAAGTGCTAGAGATTGGAAACCTGTTGGTATTTAAGGCATATCCAAACATAGGCGGTGCAATCCTGAACCATAGTAGTCCAATAGTAACCCTGTCGGATAATTTTTTTGGCAAGCATATGGCCATTCATGTGGGGTCCTCACTCCTCGTTATGGATCTTCTGCATCATCTCTTCAATGTCATCCCCTAAAATGCGGTGTAAGTTGGTTCCATTGAAGTTTCTCTTAAACAGTGCTTTATCACAAATAATGTACTGGGCAACCAGTTTACAATGGGTTGCTCGGTCATTCTTGTTAAAACTTTGGGGATACCTACCGTGCTTGAGGAGGCACCAAATATAGTAACACCAACATTCATCCATATCAAGATCTTCTTCCGTAATGATCTCGATATGGTAGCAGTGGGTTGGTTTAGCTTGCTTTTGGACTATAAAGGGGGCCATAATTGTTCTTCAAGCATGTCAACCATAGAGGCTAAGGTATCAAGGGCATCAGCTAAGATGTTCCGGGCTCGGGGAAAGTAGTGGAAGGTAATATATTAGAATCAGGAGGCCAATTCTTCTAAGTGGTCATGGAAGGGTAAGAGTTTATTATCCTTGACTTTCCATCTTTTGAGGATCTGATCGATGATGAGGGATGAATCATCGTAGACATCTAAGCATCAGATTCTTTTTTCGAGAGCAACCTTGAGGCCTACTATGCATGACTCTCATATGGGAGAACCAATAGGCCAATTCAGTCATACTATTGGTGCAGGAAAAATCTAGCTTGATGGAAATGGGAGTATGAGAGGCATTAGGGGAGATTAGGAGTATCCCAATGCTGTATCATTTCTTGTTGGCAGCACCATCAAAGAAGATTTTCCACCAGAGGTTTTTTTGGTAAGTTCAAAGGATATCTTCATCCGGGAACTTGAAAATCCAAATATTGGTTTCTTGCATAGGGTGGTTAGTAAGGTAGTCAGATATGACTCTTCCTTTCATGGCTTTTTACGTGACATACACAATATCAAATTCGACCAACAACATCAACCATCGGGCCATTAGGCATGATAAGGAAGGTTTCTCGAGCAGGTATTTGAAAGGATCCATTCAGGACATAAGTTCGATGGGATAAGTGAGCATGCAGTGTCATAAATTTTGGGGCCCATACCCAGACAAGGGCAACACACACTTTCTTCAAGGCAGTGTAGGTGACTTCGTATTTGTTTGACTTATGATTGGAATAGTAGATGGGCCTCTCTTTACGGGATTCTTCATGGTGTTGGGCCAATAAATCCCCAACTCCGATGTCTGTTACGGTCAAGTATAGGAGTAGGGGATATTAGGCTGCGATGGCATTAGAACCGGAGGTTGGGTTAGATGTTGCTTGATCCGATCAAAGTCTTCCTGACAAGCTTTGTTCCAAACCTTAGAGGAATCCTTCCGGAGGAGTTTGAATATGGTTTCACAAATAAAACTTAGTTAGCTGATGAATTGACTGATATACTATAATTTTACAAGGAATCCCCAAAATTCCTTCTTCCTTCAGGTGGTGGCCTTTCGAGTATGGCTTTCAGTTTGGCAAGATCTGCTTCAATGCCCTTTTCACTAACCATGAATCCTAGGATCCTTCCTTTGGTAATTCCAAAAACACATTTATATGGGTTAAGTCGCATCTGGTATCAACGTAGTCGCTCGGCGAACTTTTGAAGAGCGGGAACATGACCTTCCAGAGTCTTAGACTTAATGATCATATCGTCTACATAGACCTCAACATCTTTGTATATCAGATCACGCAAGATGGTTGTGTAAGCCCTTTGGTAGGCAACCCCTACATTTTTTAGACCAAATGACATATAATGTAACATAAGGTTCCCCAAGGGGTAATTAATGCAGTTTTCTCTTGATGATCCGGGTGCATCTTGATCTGATTAAATCCGATAAAACCATCGATGAATGATTTGAGAGCGTGAATGGTTTTATTGTCTACAATCATGTCGATATTGGCCAGTGGATAATCATACTTTGGAGAGGACTTGTTCAAATCTCGAGAATCAACGCACATGCGAACCTTTCCTCCCGACTTAGGCATGTGTACGATGTTGGCTAGCCATGTGGGATATTCTATCACCCTAATTAAGCATACGTTCAATTGTTTAACCACTTCCTCTTTAACCTTGAGTGACTATTCGATGCAGATCTTTCACCATTTTTTTACCGGTTTTCCTTGTGGGAGCGTTGGAATCTTATGTTGAGCTATTTCAAGGTCGATTCTGGGCATGTCACCAAAGACGTCCATAAATTCCTTCAGCAGTTCTCTGAGTTGCGCTTGTTCTTACTCATCAAGGGTAGACCCAATCCTAATCTCGTGCAGTTGGCTACTAGAACCGAGATTATTAATAATAATTTCATCTTCATTAATTTAAACGAGGTTATGTTGTTTGTTATTAACCATATTAAGACCAGTTGGGAATTGTTCAATTGCAAAATCATCATCATCGAGAGTTTGATTAGAATCAAGTCAATTAATTTAAGGCATAAAAAGATACTCAAAATATTCATTTATATCATTATTGGGAAATACAGCGTTGAGAACCTCATCGAAGGAGGTCTTGATTACATTGTGATCAGAATAGGGTGGAACAACAAAAGAAGAGGAAATAAGATACACATCTGAGTTGGGTTGCATTTCAGTGGGTGGAACTGGTACAAAATTTCAGTTAAGGAGGGGTGCATCAGTAGTCTTGATCAGGAGGGATGGATCCGATGATGTAGTGTTTAAGTGAATCATGCAGAGTGTCATCTCCAGTGTCAGTAAGTTGAACGAATTATTTAAGTCACTTCCCTTGGAATCTTCAGTAACAACTATAGTCTTCTCAATGAGTGGTTGCACTTGATTCTTGGGGATTTCGGCCCATGAGTAACTATCTTAGAAGAATATCTCCATTCCTAGCTTCATCTTCTTATCCTCATAATCATACCACGATTCGGGCAAGCCACAAAAGGGAAAATATTCACCCTCTTTAATGTATCTCCCATTAAAGGAATCCCCCGAGACAATCTTACCATTTTCTAGCCTTCTCTTCAGTTAAGGTTGGTGGAGTATTCTAAATTTCTCTATTGATAATTGATAACCCAGGCCATAAGGGGGAAAGTCCTTTTTCAACAATATGGGTTCTAGTATTCATTATTGTCGTCGTCCAAACCCCATTCCGGGCATCAATTGCATGTCCTTGAAAATCTGTATTACATTAATGTTACCGTGAGGGTTGCATTCTAGACAAACTCGATCTTTGAAACTATCCCCTATTGGGAGCGAAAGTGGTACAACTCAGAAACCTGATAGAAGCATATCATTTTCCCTATGCTGTATCTCTAGTACCGAATTAATGGTGCTTGCATTATCACTATTATCAGCGTTGCCCAACATGGTGATGGCCTGCCCATTTTAATTCCTAATGGAGGGAGGAAAACACACCCTTGATACTATGGAGCTATGGTCATTCAAGCAATATGTTGAAATAAGCTGAGATGTCGATGACTTGGAATTCAGTAATAGGATTTATATGGCCAACCCCTATTGTAAGCTTTGTGGATCCCATCACTTCTCAATGAGTATTATCATAAGCATACAAAATGGAAGAAGTTGGAGCAAGGTCACTTACTTTGAGTCCCAAGCAGTTGAGGGTTCTTAATGGTCAAATATTGAGTGCTGATCCGTTATCGACAAGGGAAAGTGGGACGGTCTTTCCCATGACTTTAACAGAGATATTGAGAGCATAGTTGCGATTTGGACCAAACTTAGGGATTTCTTCTTAGGAAAAGGAGAGCATTATAGTAAAGGTTAGAGATCCAACCAAATTCATTGCTTCTTCTGGTGTGGTGGAAAGAGGGACTGTGGGCCCGATAAGTAGTTTAATCAAGGCATTTCAGTGCAGCTGGGAGGACATAAAGAGTCCCCACAGAGTGATGTTGGCCTTATTTTTCTTCAAATGATCAAGGACCTTGCTCTCCTCGAGGGTCATTTCTGGTATAGGGAGTTTATCAACACTTTTTCCATTATCGATCATTATTGAATGAGGGTTCGAAACCTGGTAGTGCCTCCCAGATCTAGTCATATGGTTCATAGAAGGGGGGAAAATTGAAACCCTATTTCTTCATCTATCTCGAGATGTTCAAACAATTTATTGATATCTCTTAATAAATCCTCAAATAATATTATTCCATATATACTGACTACTGGGCTAGTCTTTGCTCTTCATCTGAACTATCGAATTCATCTCCCTATCCGGTGATAATGATGTCATCCTTCTACGAGAAGTCAATGCATTCTACAACCTCAATAACCTCCTCTTACAGATCCTCCCACTCAACTAGGAGATGTAAAAGTAAAGGGACCAAGCGCCCTAGTAGATTCAGAGCACCAAGTAGATCGGACATACTGAAAATTTCATCGGTCTGTCAGAATAAGTCTGCCATAATCTAGTTGACATCATCTAAGCTGACTTTATCAGTAGGTACAATACAATTATCTTACTTGCGATCTTACATCAGGGTTTACGTGAATAGTATTGAATTTCTGGCAGTTAATGGTCATTTATGAGGGAAATTTCAACTCGAACTTTAGGAGCTGGTTCAATATCACTTACAACTCCATATCTTTTCCTTCAGAACGAGTATGAATCATAATGAATGCTCTTGTAAGAAGTAACAGGGCCTGATCATCAAAATAGGTAGGATATAGGAGAAAATATGGGCAAACTTTGAGGGGTTTAGGCAAATATACGGGAATGATGGGGGATTTACTGGGTAGATGGGTCAAAATATGGATCTTCTTCTGGGAAGATATCATTTGTATGATTTTAGAGTGGATTATGGGTAGTGTTTAGTTTAATATTGGTTGGTGGGACGATGATGCCCAGGTTAATCAGACCTTGGATTATATTTCGGAGATGGAAGCACTAATCAGTGGTATGGTCGACATTTTGATGGAAATCATAATGGGCATCTGGTTTGGAATTTTTGGGAAGTGGGTTTGGTAATGGACGAGGGTCCGATGGATTGATAAAATTTTGGCTTAAAAGGCCTTGGTAAACTTTAAAAAGGGGAGCGTGAATATCGATGTATTCTCTTCTGACTGGGTTAGGGCGGCTTTCTGGTGCCCACGAAGTGGAAGGCTGAGAGATGTTATTGATGGTTAAAACGGAGGTATTGGCAGGCTTCTCATAATTTTTGGGAGTGAACTGTTCGAATACTTTCTTTGGATCAACTTCTGTCTTGGCAAGACCTTCTTCAATCTCCACTCATGCTTTCTGGAGAGCTAGGAAATGGGGGTAATACTGTCCTACCATCATCGCTCGAACATGGGGTAAGAAGTTCTTCTTCATAATACTGACTTGTTCCTCTTTGAATGGACGGTTGGTCATGGTGGCCAGTTTATCTCTCTATCTTTCTATGAAATTACTGATAGATTCTTCAGTGTTTTGCTTGAGAAGTTACAAATCATGGCGAGTCACTTCAAACTCCTCGTTGTACTTAAACTGTGACATGAATTCATGTGAAACATCCTCCCAACTGCGAATTCTTGACTCTTCGAGAGATAAGAACCAGCGGACAGCGTTGTCCTTCAAAGTTTGTTGGAATATTTGGGTCATTATTTCCTCGGAGGCACCTAGGAGAGTCATAGCTCGGTGGTAACTTCGGAGATGGATAATAAGGGGCCCACTACCCCCGAACTTCTCAATGTTAGGCATTTTGAATTTTTTCGATAGCCTTGCTTTAGGGTAGGGAGACATATGAGTGTAATCCATGTAGTTCCTGAAGATTCGAACTTGGTCAAACTTCTTGGTCAACAGCTTAAGGTACTCCTTGACCTTGTTCAACTCCTCTTCCTTCGGATCAACGGTCACAGGTAGGTTAGCCCCTGGCAGGAGAAAGGGTTTTCTTAGTAAAGAAAGTTATGAAATAAAGAGATTTCCAACTTGAAAAGTACATTATTCCAAAGTGTTAAATAAGTCTTAATGAGTTAAAAACATTTAAGAAGTTACTAGGTGTAACTTAATAATATTTCTGGGAAATAACACTTGTAAAATGGAGGAAAAAACATGTTTGAAAATAAATGGGTAAAATGATAATTTTACATAAAGTGGAATATTTTTATGAAATAAAAATATGGAATGGGTGTTACGTAAAATGTGAAAGCGAGCTGGTAATTATGCTCTAACACCACTTGTAAGAGTGGAAGGCTCTAATACCACTTACGAATGCGAAAATAAACATGCACAACAAGGATTTACAATTTTTATCTTAAACCAATTTTATCTTTTTATCCTAAACATGCATCTATGTGATAAAACAGATAAATAAAACCAAGAATTCAATAAAGGTAAAGTTTCAGGAAAAATCCTCTCAGGGCAAAACCTGTATTCACTTTAAAAATTTTACAAATTGCAACTTACAAATTCTATAAAGGAAACTGCAGTAGACGAATCTCCCGCACGTGACCTTCTTCCACAACTATAATCCTGACAAGAATCACAAGTTCGCAATCCTCCTTCAGCCTCAGCCTTTGTCTTCATTAGTGAATCCCCTCAGGTATCACAAGTCAGCCATGGAGATGCCTTCTCCATAAAGGTGTATGAAAGTATACAAAAATTTCTAGGTTTTAAACTAATTGACAAAACTAAATATTCAGGATGTTTGTTTGTGAATTAAGCGATGTTTTTATAACATAAAAAGTGAAGAACTTTTGTAAAAGATATGCAAAAAAGAATTTGGCAAAAGTCTTAGAAAAACTAAACACGAAACAGGTATTTATAAAACTTTCATAAATTTTGAGGCAGTGGCACCGTTCGAACGATAATGCATCGTCATTCTAACGAGATGACGATCTCGTTCGAACGAAGTTCAGTTCGCTTCAAATGACCCCCAAAAAACTGAGACAATCAGCCCTCGATTGAACCTCATTTGAAAAATACTGACCTTCAGACGACAAAATCTCATGAACAACGGTTCTTACATGTATGAATCCACCGTAGTCACATAAACATGTAGATGAAAAAATTGATGGGAGAACATCTAATAAGGCTCAAATGTACATAGTGAAATTAAACGTTTAAAAAGCTCGTGCATGTGTGTGCGGAGGCATATACAAAGTCGAATCCATAATGAAAATCAAGTTCGAAATAACTCCATTAACATGGTTAAGATCAATCCAAGTGTCTAAAGTCATAATCAAATGTCCTAGATGTGGCCATCCCTTCCCTTCGAGAGAGTAAAGAAGGTCTCGCGCTCTTTTTCTAGGAGCGTTTCGATTGTCGTCGATGTGGGGTGATATAAAGAGATGGAGTCTCCAACCTATTTTTCACAATACATGCAAAAGAATATGCCGTCGCCTCCAGAGAGCGACATCAAACACAAATTGATGGTGACGAAACCAATAGTTTAGAGGTTCAGAGGCTAAGTTAGGAAATGGGAAGGTGTTAGGCACGTATCCCTCCCTTTCGTTTTTTTCATGGGCTTGTGTTACTATTTTCCTTAATTTCTTCCTGAAGTGTGTGCGCGGTATACATAGATGGAGATCGATATCGCCCGACTAATATAATGGAAAAGATAGAGTGAGGTCATCCATAGGAATGTTCTTAAAATAATATTTATTAAATACGATGTATGTGTTTATCGAGATATTGATTGTTATAAAGAAACGATAATATATGTTAGATAAAACGCAAATATGAATCACAAATGTGATATATATTAAATAATGTATAAATTAACAGGATGCAAATTAGAAAATTTTGAAAATTGGACTCGAGTCTCGAGTTTTAGCCCGAGATGCCTATGAAAAGTACCACTTAAGTTGTTTAATACAAGATTAAACTATCTAAATGGCTCCGAACAGTTTGTTGAAAAACTCTTTTCTTAAAACAAATTTTAAATACAAGATGTGTAAAACAGTATGAACAAGCAATTTCAATTATAGGTAAACATCCACTGTGAAACAATATGAATAAGTAATTTCAAGTATAGGTAAAATAGTATGAACAAGTAATTTCAAGTAATTAACGTGATAAGCCCCACCCAATTAGGGAAACATCCACTGTGAAATCTACACCACAAAATTAAAAAGTCCACTAAAAACGAGTAACAGATTACAAGCTATGTAACAATCAAGACACACAATCAAACCTAAACTAAGTTCAGAAATGTACAAACTCCTCTGGCATTTTGACTTCTCCCAAGGTTCTGATGTTGCTTATGTTCTCCCAGCTTCGTAACTTTACCCCTTTTAGCTTTACGTCGACTCTAAAATTCCAAAATCTCAACACCAACACTTTTCAGTGTAGTAATGTGAAGGTGTATGTGGTGTAGTGCTCTAAACTCATGCATGAAACTCACACACACTTAATTACAGACAATATGAGTGTCAAATTACATACAGATCTCTCAAGATGCAAGGGTTTCTGAATAAACTAAGTCAAATAAATCAAACTTTGGATTTTTCAAATAACCGCAGATCAAGAGGGAGTCTTGCTATACAAACAAGCCAAGATCCTATACACTTTCTTTATTTGAAAACATTAACTTATTTCACAAAATGTGAAATAATTTTGAAATTGAAATCCCCAATCAATATCCCAAACAAGAGCTATGTCTGAAAATTTGAGTAAGTTGAAATCAGAAAGGGTTTTATCGGTCTAGGGTTTGAAAACAACATTTATTACCAATAAAAATTAGATTTCTCGAAACAAGAAATCAGATCTAGCAAATAACTAAGTGATCTGTATCACAGAAATCAAATCTCAAATTTCTATGTAAAGAAATAGAGACTTAATCAACATGATTAAGTTAGCAAAGAGATATAAGATAGTAGAGGAAGAAAATTCACAAATCTCGAACTAAAAACACTCAGAAAAAGCTTTTCTGGTTTGGATTTGGTTGAAGTTTGAGTTAGGGTTTGTAAAAAAACTCTTTGAACTCTCTTTCTCTCTCTTTCTCTTTCTTTTCTCCAATTTCTCTCAGAGGTTAAAGTGACAAAAGTTAAAAAATTATAGACGAATTCTCCTTATATACTAAGAGAAGAAGGATCTTGAACATCGAGGGAAAATAAACGATCAAGATTAATTCGAAGTTAATCTAATGGATACCAACCCACCACTTTTAAAATAGTTTTTATTGGTTCAAAATTGAACACGGAGATTAAGAGAAAACACATGCAGTTCATTGATTAGAATAAATCCAATGGTCTACAGTGAGGCTTAAGTATGTGAGAGGGGGAAAACACATATCTGGCCGTTATATAAGCAACATGTGTAAGGCTGAGATGCAGTGAAAAACGTGTGTTTTTGAATTGTTAAAAATACAAATTGTACCCACAATATTCTCAAGCGCTTTCGATTTCTTCCCAACCAGATTTTATGCCTTAAAAACAAATTAGAATTTAGCTCCAAAGGTTTTTTAGGCCATTATTTTTAATTTCTAAAAATCATTTTAAAATCTTAGAAATAATTTAAAAATTCCCAAATAAATAGTAGAAAAATAATTTTAAAGGATTTAGCTCACACACAACCAAATATAGCATGACATAATGTATGTATGAAATCCTAGTATGTGGTGTTGGTGAGCTACCTTTAAGAATATATAGAGGCATCATGTAGAGTATGAGGTTCTTTGGTAACTAGGGATGGGACTCAAATTTTGTCACAATTTCCAAGCTAGATGAGCACCTATATAGTATAGACTTCAGTAAGTCAAAGATATAGGGTGCTTCAATCTCCCCCTTTGGAAATATGAGATAAAATCTCCTTTATGTCAATGAGGACTCGTTGGGATACAAAACGAAATAAGAAAAACTTATTCCTCTACAAAGTTTTCTATCTACCCACTATCACTGAAAAGAAAAGTACACAACTCAACTAATTACAGATCAATACCCTAACAAAATCTGATGTAAAAAAGGTACTGATTCCTGTAGATAAACACTAAGATTAAGCTTTTTAGAGATGTACACAAATAAGGTATTCAAATAAGACTAAAATTTCTCCCCCATTTTGTCTGAAATTGACAAAGGGTAAAGAAAAATAGTCTTAAATTATATAACATCATTCTGTAAAAATCATGACAATTGACTTGCGTAAAGATTCAAAACGAGCATTATCTAATGGTTTAGTGAACAAATCAGCTAGTTGTAATTTCCAACTCCTTGGATTCAACTAACTCGTGTATGAAATGATTCTGATTTTAATATATTTAGTACGAGAGTGCTGAACAGGATTTTTAGAAATATTAATCGCGCTTTGATTGTCACAATATAGATGTAACTTGTCTTTAGTGATACCATAATCTTTTAGCATTTGTTTCAGCCAAAGTAATTGAGAGCAACAGCTTCCTGCTGCAATATATTCGGATTCGGCACTAGACAAGGAAGTGCAGTTTTATTCTTACTACTCCATCCTACCAAGTTGTTACCAATGTAATAAAACGCTCCTGAAGTAATCTTACTATCATCGATACAACCGGCCCAATAAATATCGATGTAACCTACTATAATACTAGAGGTGTCTTTTGTGTACTAATGTCCTAAGGTTAGAGTGTCTTTGATGTATTTGATAATTCTTTCAATGCACAAAAGGTGACTTTCTTTAGGATTATTTTGATATCGAACACACACGTAGACAGTGTACATGATGTCAGGATGGACGACACTAAGATAAAGTAAGCTTCCTATCATACTACGGTACAAGTTGGTATCAATATATTTGCCATTCTCATCTTTAGAAAAATTGACAGTGGTACTCATAGGAGTCCTAGCGTCTTTAGTTGTTTCTAGGCCAAACTTCTTAACAACCTATGAAGCATATTTAGATTGCGATAGAAATAATCCTTCCGAATTCTGTTTAACTTGGATTCCTAAGAAGAATTATAACTCCACCATAAGTGACATTTAAAATTCTTTGTGCATAATGTCAGAGAAGGTCTTAACTTCTAAAGGGGAGGTGGAACTAAAAATGACATCGTCAACATAAACTTGAGCAATAGTAATGTTGTCGTCAAAATGTTTGACAAACAAGGTTTGGTCATTCCCTGCTCTCCTAAATCCATTATCTAAAAGAAAGGTGGATAGACGTTCATACCAAGCCCTATGAGCTTATGTTAACCCATGAAGAGCTTTTTTAAGACGATAAACATAATTTGGGTGATGAGGGTCAATAAACCCTTTGGGTTGTTCTACATAGGTCTCTTCAGATAAAATTCCGTTAAGGAAGGCTGACTTAACATCCATTTGATATAGAGTGAAATGCAAATGACATGCTATGGCAAAAAGTTAAAGAACAGATTCGAGGCGAGTGATAGGAGCAAAGGTTTCCTCGAAATCTATTCCTTCAATATGAGAGTAGCCCTGGGAAACGAATCTATCTTTATTTCGAATAATCATCCCAGATTCATTAGTCTTATTTTTAAAAATCCAACGTGTGCCAATAGCCCTTTTATTTTCAGGCCTGGGTACAGGATACCAAACATCATGAATGATAAATTGAAGAAGTTTCTCCTGCATAGAACTTATCCACAAGGTGTCATTCAAGGCTTCATTTACAGTTTTGGGCTCAATAAGAGAGATAAAACATGTAAAATGAGAAATGTTACGAAGTTGAGATCTATTACGAACAGGCTCAGTAGGATTACCAACTACACTATCTGAAGGATGATCTTTGGAAACCCAGTTAGGTACATCAGGGGTCTCAGTTGGTAAAGATTCAACTATTTCTGGAGAGTCATAATTTAAAATATTTTCGGACTCATTCACAACAATTGATTCTTTGGTCTTACTTTCTACATTAGTGTCACTTACAACCACATTAATGGATTCCATCATGGTTTTGGTACAAAGATTGTAGACACGATAGGCTCTATTATTTGGAGAATATTCTAAAAAGATGGCTTTATCACCTCTGGTTTCGAATTTATACAGATGTTCTCTATCCTTACAGACATAACGGGTACTACCAAAGGTTCTAAAGTATTTTCGGTTAGGTTTCTTTCCATACCAAAGATCATAGTATGCTTGTTTGGTATTCTTCCTTAAGTAGACATGATTGATTATATGACAGTCAGTACGAATGGATTCAACCCAAAAATACTTTGGTAGGTTTTTTGCATGAATCATCACCCGGTCCATTTCTTGAAGAGTGCAATTTTTTCGCTAAACAATCCTAGTTTTTTGGGGTGTATTAGGAGCACTAAATTCATGGTTATAACCATTATATTCACAATATTTTATGATACCTGAATCTACGAATTCTCCTCCTCTATCACTACGACTTCTCTCTACTTGGGTGTCCTTTTCGTTTTCTATACGAATTAAGATTTTCAAAAACTTTTGAAAGGTTATTGATTTATGTTTTAAGAAGGCAACCCAGGTAAATCGAGTGAAATCATCAACCATAATAAGGATGTAACATTTTCCACAAAGACTAACAGTACGAGAACGACCCATTAGGTCCACATGGATGAGTTCTATAGGTTTAGTGGATAAAACTTCTTTAAATTTCTTATGGGGAGCCTTGATATTTTTTCTTTCTAGACATGGACCACAAACAATGTTTGAAATCGGTTTGATCTTGGGAAGACCTCTAACTGTCTCTTGGGAGCATAATTTGCCAAGATTATCATAGTTAATGTGACGTAACTTATTATGCCATATCTTGATGATGCTGAAATCTAGCACCACCAGATAAGTGATGATGAGCTCAAACTGTAAGTACCATGGCAGCCATATATGTATAAGTGGGTAAGTGTGTAGAAGGAGATAACTATAAGAGGAATAAGACAATGATGTATAGTGGTTCAGCCAATTAGGCCTACATCCACTGTGGGTGTGTGATCCACTAAGTATGGACACTAACGGCCTTGGATATAATGCACATAATCTCCCTTTCTCTCTCTACTGTATGTACAAGCAGAGTTTTAGCTAGGGTTATAATTTTTCGATCCCTTTGTAGGGTTGTAGGTGACAAGTATATATAGGTCTTCCACGTATATATAGGTCGATCCCTTTCTCTTTCTACTGTATGTACACCTGTAGATGCCAAATGATGACATAATATTCTCTCACGTGAGGGGGTGATATTGTTATAACGGTCTTCCACGTGCCATATGAGCCTCACGCGCACTGTTCCATATGTCTCCCAAACCACGCGCTGTTATTATGTCACCCTCAGCCTATGATATGAGGCCGAGCGTAAAGTTCCTTTTGGCAGTGAGTCTGGCCTAATTTAGAACTCGTATTGTCGTACCCTCGGAGGGTCGTCTGGACCTGATGAGGTGTCGACCCCTTGGAGGGTCGTCTAGATCTGATGAGGGGTCAGCCCCTTGGAGGGTCGTCTGTACCTGATGAGGGGTCGTCCCCTTGGAGGGTCGTTTGGACCTGATGAGGGGTCGTCCCCTTGGAAGGTCGTCTGGGCCTGATGATGGGTCGGCCCCTTGGAGGGTCGTTTGGGCCTGATGAGGGGTCGGCCCCTTGGAAGGGTCGTCTGAACCATGATGATGGGTTGGCCCCTTGGAGGGTTGTCTGGGCCTGGTGAGGGGTCGTCTGATATTGCCTGAGAGGTCATCCTGGCCCCGTCCAGGTGCGAGGCGCCCTCGGCCTGGATGAGGGTATATATGGGTATATTAATCACCCCCCCAACACTTAGCCATCGATGTTGTTAAGATGACTGAGAGATAGTGTTGCTTTTGAGATGAGTGTATGGATAGTTAGATGAATGACACCTATCGAGTTGATGTGACACTTAGGCAGATATCCACTGTCGTTCCAGTTTCCAAGGGTATATATGTTTATAGTTGGCTTTAAATTCTTCTAAGTGTAGGGTCTTACCCTTAATGCTTAGGAGGCTTTACGATTTATCCGAGGAATTCCCATCCCTGAGAGAGAAGTTCTTCGTAGTGATCAGACGAGTAGAGTAATAGGAGGAGAGAAGACGAGGGGCTGACCCTAATTGGGTACGACCCATTTTTCCCATTCCATTAGCCACTATCGTACCCCCGAGTCCTGTGGGTCGTCCTGTCATCCAGCCGAGAGTCAATCGTACGAAGGATAGATGGATGAGAGAGCATCATCGTCGACAGGTGCTGGCCCTTTCGGGAGGAGACAGGCGTCTGATCTTAGCCCAAGCCGATAGGCCGAGGGGGTGGTCCCTTCCGAGGTTGTTCCTGTGACCACTTTATCCCCTCATGCCTTTCAGATGGCCTTTCCTGGTGGACCTCCGACAGGTGATGAGGCCGAGGGAGAGAGGATTGAGGATAATGGTGAGGATTCGAACGCTGACCCGGTTGACACCTCCCATACCTCAGCTTATGTTTCCACCGTTAGGGATCGCGACCTCTTATTGTGGAGGCATACATTTGGTGTGCCCCCCAACATAAGTATGAGGGTTCCCTCTGAGTTCGTGAAAGTCTTTGAGGGTGACGAGGGAGAGATCGAAGTATATGAACAGATGTTTAAGGTCGGTGTTAGGTTCCCTCTGCCCCCTGCCATAGTCAATATATATTGTCAGCCCTCGGCATTGCCCCCTCTCAACTTCCTCCCAACTCCTGGAGGACTATCCTCGGCTATGTCTCCTTATGGAAGAATACCTTCACTGAAGAGCCTTCAGCCGATGTGTTTTTGGCTTGTTATAATATCACTTCCTCGTCCAAAAAACCTGGGTACTATCATCTGGGGGTGATGAGGTCTGATAAAAAACTTCTCCACGTGGCATAAACCTCTAACCATGACTGGAAGAAGAGATTTTTCTTTATATTTGGGGAGTGGCAATTTACTACCGAGGCTCAACCTTTGAACAATGATTCAAGAGTTCCAAGGAGATGGTATAACCCCTCTATGAAGTCTAGGTCAGACCCCAGACTTAGTTTGGATGAAAAGGACATAGTCGAGTATCTGAGAAAACGAGGGAAAGAGAGTGAACTTGCAAAGTTTGAAGATTTGATGACCCCTCGGTTCCTCAAAGAAGCTGGTCTGAGGGTCAGCCCCTTGACAGAGCTATGTGAGTTATTATTATTTTTTGCTAAATCTTTGATTTTTTTTCAAGTGTTTCATCTTTGCCTCTGTATTTTTCTGACGTGTCGTCTCCTTTTCAGGTCGTCCTGTAGGTATCTCTGACCATCTTTGGGAAATGAATGCCCCGAGCTTGTTGTCTGGTCTGGGAAAGAAGAAAGGCAAGGAGCCTTAGCAGGCTCCGAGGAAGTCAAAGATCATGGGGCTGACACCTATTGAACCGTCTGCCGACAACCAGAGAAGAAAAGGCCCTAAAGTTCCTATTGACCCTCGGTCGGATTTAAGGACGAGGGCGAGGGTGGAGGCATCTGAGGGGACTGACTCCTCCTCTAGTATGGGGGCCTTCTAGTCCCAAAACTTAGCATTTTTTAAGGCTGGGCCGTCTTCCCCGATTTCCAATCTGAGGGTGGCCAAAGCTTCTATGTTCTCTGCCCCCTCGGTCGCCGACTATGATTTCCTGTCGAAGATGCCCCCGGCCAAGGTATATGACTATGGTATGCACACTCTGGCCTATGTATTTGTTTTTATTTCACTTCCTTAGGTTGAATTTTTCACCAACTATTTCCTCGGCCTCTTAACAAGTGTCTTTTTCTATGAAGTCTGTTTGTGCCTTCACGTCTGCTACCAAGTGGATGGCCGAGAACCAACAGAAATTTCATGAAGCTGAGAGGGCTATTCAGCACAAGGCTAACCTGTAGACTGAGATCGAGACTGCAAGGGCCGAGCTGGAGAGTGCGAGGACCAAACATGCAAAGGTCCTGGATAAGCTGAGGAGGCAGCATGATGCAGATATGAGGCCAATGACTTGCTTATTAAAGAGAAGGATGAGGCCTTGATCAACCTGGGGGCTCAATTCAAGACTGAGCTATCCGAGGCAGTGAAGAAGGCAGAGGCCGATGCTGTGGAGGCCTACAAACTCTCAGACGAGTTTCAAGGCTTCGGTCTTGAGTACCTAGAGAGGGGGATTAGGACGGCCTGTCAGTGGGTCATCCTTAAGTTCGCTGTTGCAGTATCGTCTGTCCGTTCTTTCTTGAGGCAGTTCAACTGGATGATCCTCTTATTGCTGAAGCCTTAGCTCAAGTGTAATCTCAAGTGCATGTAGAAGAAACTGGCATGTCTGAGGCTCGACCAGTCTTGGTCGTAGAAGAAACTCCCATAGATGTTGAGGCCTTGCCCTCTGATGTCACTCAATAAGGTGGATGTTTGTAGCCAATACCCTCTTCATGTATCACATTTTTTTACCTTACTTTTGTTGGACAAACATTAACATTTTGTAATATAATGCCTCTTTATGTCTTCTATACTTGTCTCTTGTATGATTTTCCTTGTGATGTTTTTAAATTAACAATATCACTAACCCCTCCCTCATCTTTTTTGAGGGTGAATGAGGGGTCGTCCCCACCATTTTCCCTCATCATAGCCGAGGGTGGCTTCCACCAACTTAATGATGTTTTCAATAAAGTCCCCCCTCGTCTTTCTTGAGGGTGAAGGAGGGGTCGTCCCCACCATTGACTTTCATTATAGCCGAAGGTGGTTTCCCACCAATTTAATGATGTTTTCAATAAAGTCCCCCCTCGTCTTTCTTGAGGGTGAAGGAGGGGTCGTCCCCACTATTGACCCTCATTATAGCCGAGGGTGGTTTCCCACCAATTTAATGATGTTTTCAATTAAGTCTCCCCTCGTCTTTCTTGAGGGTAAAGGAGGGGTCGTCCCCACCATTGACCCTCATTATAGCCGAGGGTGGTTTCCCACCAACTTAATGATATTTTCAATTAAGTCCCCCCTCGTCTTTCTTGAGGGTAAAGGAGGGGTCGTCCCCACTATTGACCGTCATTATAGCTGAGGGTGGTTTCCCACCAATTTAATGATGTTGAGGGGTCGTCCCCACTATTGACCCTCATTATAGCCGAGGGTGGTTTCCCACCAATTTAATGATGTTTTCAATTAAGTCTCCCTCGTCTTTCTTGAGGGTAAAGGAGGGGTCGTCCCCACCATTGACCCTCATTATAGTCGAGGGTGGTTTCCCACCAACTTAACGATATTTTCAATTAAGTCCCCCCTCGTCTTTCTTGAGGGTAAAGGAGGGGTCGTCCCCACCATTGACCCTCATTATAGCCGAGGGTGGTTTCCACCAATTTAATGATGTTTTCAATAAAGTCCCTCCCGTCTTTCTTGAGGGCAAAGGAGGGTTCGTCCCCACCATTCACCCTCATTATAGCCGAGGATGGTTTGCCACCAATTTAATGATGTTTTCAATTAAGTCCCCCCTCATCTTTCTTGAGGGTAAAGGAGAGGTCGTCCCCACCATTGACCCTCATTATAGCTGAGTGTGGTTTCCCACCAATTTAATGATGTTTTCAATAAAGTCCCCCTCGTCTTTCTTGAGGGTAAAGGAGGGTTAGTCCCCACCATTGACCCTCATTATAGCCGAGGGTGGTTTCCCACGAATTTAATGATGTTTTCAATAAAGTCCCCCCTCGTCTTTCTTGAGGGTAAAGGAGAGGTCGTCCCCACCATTGACCCTCATTATAGCCGAGGGTGGTTTCCCACCAATTTAATGATGTTATCAATTATTTAAGTCCCCCCTCGTCTTTCTTAAGGGTAAAGGAGGGGTCGTCCCCACCATTGACCCTCATTATAGCCGAGGGTGGTCCTAACGAGTATCACCCCAATCACACTAGGATTAATCAAACATAAAATGTGGGATCAATGTGACATTCTCATTAACATTCCAAGTGTTCTGTTAGAGCAACACATTCATTACAACTGTGGTCCGATAGGACTTTACAAAATTATTGATAGTATTTCTTCAAATGATCGGCATTCCAGGGGTTGGAAAAGGGTTATCCTTCTAGGTTTTCTAGTCTATAGGTTCCAGGGACCACTTCATAGATGACCCTATATGGGCCATGCCAATTTGGGTGGAGCTTGTTAGGCTTTTGCCAAGTCTTTTTGAGGACTAAGCCCCCTCCTGCGATTGGCCTTTATCTCACCCTCTGGTTGTTGAACCTTGCAGTCCTCTGTTGGTATGCGGCTTGCCTTATCTCGGCATCTTCCCTCCTTTCCTCGATCAGGTCCAAGTCAAGTATCCTCTCTTCCACATTTCTCTGGGGGGTCATACATTTTGACCCTATGAGTAGGAAACACAATCTCGGTGAGGATGACGGTTTTTGAGCCATAAGCCAACATGAACGGGATTTCTCTGGTAGAGGTTTTTACCGTCGTCCTGTAGGCCGATAGTACAACATAGAGCTCCTTGACCCATTGTCCTTTTGCCTCTCCAATTTTCTTCCTGATCCCTTCCAGGATTGTCCTATTTGTAACTTTCGTTTGCCCATTGGATTGAGGTCGGCCTGGGGACGAGAAGAATTATTTGATACTCACCCTTTCATAGTACTTCTCTAGAGATGTATTCTTGAATTGAGTCCCGTTGTCCGAAATGAGGGTGTTGGGGATACCATATCTGCACATAATGTTTTTCCAGATAAACTGGAACGTCTTCTGCTCGGTGATCGTTACCATTGGCTCCGCCTCCACCCATTTTAAAAAATAGTCAATTACTACGATGAGGAACCGACAGTTATTAACGGCCCTAGGCAAGGGTCCTACCAAGTCGATCCCCCACACTGCAATTGGCCATGGGGATGTAATGGAGGTAAGAGGCTGATGGGGCTGGTGAGGGATGGTGGCAAATCTTTGACATTTATCACACTTTTTTACATATGGCATGGCATCCTTCCCCAAGGTCGGCCACCAGTACCCCTGGGTTACTACCCTGTTTACCAAAGACCTGCCCCCAATGTGGCTTGAACATGACCCCTCGTGCACATCTTTCAAGAAGTGTGGGACTTCATATGGGTGCACACACCTAAGTAATGGGAGCAATAACCCCTTTTTGTGCAAGGTGTCTCTGATGGCAGTGAATTTCGCAGATCTGTATCTCAACTTCTTCCTTTCTTGCTTTGCTTCTGGCATCTCCCCCTCTTTAATGTATTTGATTAGAGGGTCCATTCATGAAGTTTCCCTGTTGATATGTAAGCAAGAGCCAAGTGTTCCCTCAGCCTCTTCAATCGTTAGTCAAAGCAAAATTTCCACTGGGACTGTCCTCCTAATATATGTCCTAGTTGCCGAGGCCAACCTAGCAAGTGCATCATCTTGGCCATTATTGAGCCTAGGTATCCTTTTTAATTTCACTTCTCTAAAGATCTTTTGTAATGACATCACTTTCTCAAGGTACTTGGCCATCCGCTCGTCCTTGGCCTCGTAGGCTCCTAGTATCTGGTTCACTACTAGCCTTAAATCACTATGGACCAAAATCTGGCCGACACTAAGAGACTTGGATAAGGAGAGCCCCGCTATTAGGTCCTTATATTCAGACTCGTTGTTGGAGGCTTTGAAGTTGAACCTCAGGGCATACTCAATGTTTGTGCCATCAGGTGCTGATACTATCAGTCCAGCTCCACTTCCGCTGTCGTAGGAGGACTCGTCAATGAAGAGGCTCCATACAGTCTTTTCTTCTAAGAAACTTCCCTCGGTGAGGGATCCCTGTCTAAAGAGATATTTTCCCTCTTCATTTTCGGCCACTTTCCCCCTAGCGGTGCTTGTCTCAGCCTTATCTACGGGTGTATCGGTGAGTCTGCCTTGTAAGGTATCTATCTTCCCTAGGCTCTCATCTTCGGCTTAATCATCTTCCCAAGTAAATTCAACCACGAAATCTGCCAATGCTTGCCCCTTGATGGTCATCCTAGGTTGACACACAGTGTCAAACTCTCCCAACTCTATAGCCCAGGCCATTAGCCTCCCCGATTTTTCTGGTTTGTGCAAGACCTGCCTAAGAGGAGAGTTAGTGAGGATGACCATTATATGGGACTGGAAGTACGGCTTCATCTTTCTTGATGCATGGATCAAGGCATAGGCTAACATATCCATCCTTGGGTATCTTTGCTCTGGCCCTTGGAGTGCCTTATTATTGAAATACATTGGCTTCTGTACCCCGTCCTCTTCTTTCACAATAGCGGCACTGATGGCTGATTCTGAGACGGCTAAGTACACGTGTAGCTGTTCGCCCTGTACTGGTCGTGACAACAGCAAGGGAGACCCTAGGTATGACTTTAACTCCTTGAAACCCTCATCACACTCTTCACTCCATTCGAAGGCCTTTCTGAGAATTTTAAATAACGATAAACACTTGTCTGTGGCTCTGGACACGAACCTATTTAAAGCAGTCACTCGCCCCGTGAGCCTCTGAACGTCTTTAATGGTCTTGGTGGTGTTCATCTCTAGGAGGGCCTTTATTTTCTCAGGATTGGCCTCAATGACTCTTTGATTCATGATGAACCCCAAGAATTTCCCTGCTCCAACCCCGAAGACACACTTGGCCGGGTTGAGCTTCATCCAGTACTTGTCCATCGTATTAAAGTTCCTCTCAAGGTCAGCCACTTGATCCTCTGCCTTCAAACTCTTGGTCAGCATGTTATCTACATAGACCTTCATAGACTTCCCAATTTAGTCTTAAAACATTTTATTTACAAGGCGCTGATACGTTGCCCCTGTGTTCTTCTGGCCAAAGGGCATGACCCTATAACAGTATGTCCCCTTATCGATAATAAAAACAGTTCTCTCCGAGTCCCCAGGGCTCATAAAGATCTGGTTGTAACCTGAGTAGGCATCCATGAAACTCATTAGTTCATGGCCTGCATTAGCGTCTACCATCTGATCAATACGGGGGAGGGGGAAGCTGTCTTTGGGAAAATATTTGTTGAGGTCGGTGAAGTCCACACACATTCTCCACTTCCCGCTGGCCTTTGGGACAATGACTGCATTGGACAACCATTCGGGATAGATAACCTCCCAGATAAACTCTGCATCTTCCAGCTTCTTGACCTCATCCCTAATGAACTCATACTCCTCTCGATAATAAATTCTCATTTTCTGCTTCACTGGCTTTGCACCCTCTACCACATTGAGCTTGTGGCACATAGTTTCGGAGTCGATCCCCAGTATATCTGCATGATTACATGCAAAGATGCTATGTCTTCTCCTCAACAGCTTGATGAGGTCTTCCTTGATGTTTGGCTTCAGAGTTTTGCCAACCTGGATGGTTTTTTCCAGCTCATCTTCATTAAGGATGATGGATTCGGCTTCTCCTTTCCTGAGTTTTTTCTCATCCCTGGGGTCAAGGGTGTCAATATTGTAAGTGGTTGTTGCCTTCTTGTGTGCCTCTTTTTCTTCGGCGGAGTTGAAAAAACATTCCCTCCCTGTCGTCTGGTCTCCCTGAACTTCCCCTACCCCGTAAGGGGTTGGGAATTTAATCATCTGATGGATCGTAGACGGCACAACTTCAAACCCCTTGAGGGCTACCCGCCCCAATATAATATTGTAGGCCGAAAAGAAATGTTCATCCATCATAAAGAAGCTGACCTTCTTGGTAAGACATCTCGACCACTCATCCCCCATCCTGACATCGACCTCATACACTCCAAGGGGATGAACCTTTTCCCCACTGAACCCAACCAAAGGGTGATGGTATGGGACAAGTCTAGCACGACTGAGACCTAAGGCTTTGAAGCATGGACAAAACATCACATCTGTAGAGCTACCCTCATTTACCAAGATCCTCGGCACCTCACATCCGTGCACCCTGGTAGTGATGACGAGTGGGTCATCATGTGTGGCTAAGAGGCCTTTGAAGTCCATTCTTGAGAACCCCACTATCAGAGTATCCATATCGACCTTCTTCCTCTTTTCTGACTTTGCCTCCAAAGAGGTTGAGTGTACAGTTTTCGTTACTGCCTTGGCTTCAGCTACATAGGCCTTCCTGTTTGCGACCTCTGACCCTTCTCCTGCTAGTCCCCCGAAGATCATCCCCACATCGAGATAAATCATATTAAGTCTCTTGACAGGGCAATTGTCGTCTCTCGGAGGGAGGGCAGGGTCGTCCTCATCATCAGAAGGGACGTCCCCTCTTTTTGGAGGACCTTCTCTACATGCATCACCTCTCTTCTTTCTGGGGTCGTCCCCTCGGCCCCTCTTGAAGGCACTCTTATCAACGTACTTCCTTAGCTTCCCTTCTTTTAACATTTTTTCAATCTCATCTTTCAAAGCAAAGCATTTGTCTGTCACGTGGCCATGGTCTTGGTGAATTCACACCACAGGTTTTTGTTCCTCTTGTTGGGGGTTGCCCTCAACTTCTCAGGCCACTTCAGGGACCGGTCACTCTTTATCTCATTGAGAATATGTTTACAGCTGACCATCAGAGGGGTGGAATCAGCGAACTTATCGTCTTTAGACCTCTTTTTCCCCTCTTTGTTCTTCTTATGGTACTTACCCCCACTAGTGCCTCCTTTTTCATCTTCTTTGTTTACAGACATCATCTCTTCGGCGTTCATCACCTTTCTTGCTGTCGACAGCAATTCAACCATCGTCCTAGGAGGGTCTTTAGCAAGATTACATAGCAGCTTTCCCTTCTGGAGTCCTCCAATGAGAACGACCATGACTATGCTCTCTTCATAGTCTTCCACCTCTAGCTTTTCTTTGTTGAATCTGGCTATGTAGTCTCTTAGAATCTCGTTCTTCCCCTGCTTAACATAGAGCAGGTGCGTGGTCTTCTTCTATGGCCTCACCCCAAAGCAAAAGTTATGGATAAACCGATCTTCCAGCTGCTTAAAACTTTCAATGGAGTTTTTCGGAAAAGACATGTACCAGACATTTGTAGCCCCAGTCAGAGTGACAGAAAAGGAATGACACCTCATCTCATCTGAGATAGAGTATATGTCTGCTGCCAATTGATACATCTCAATATAATGGACCGGGTTTGTACTCCCGTCATATCTTGGGGTGACCACAGGTGGCTTAAACTTTGATGGCGTAGGGAAGTTGACTATCTTCACCACAAAGGGTGAGCCTATGGAGTATCCTCTCTGAAGAGGGTCCCGTCTCTTCAGTATATCACCGATCTTATCCTCCAGTCGCTGGATCGAGTCATTCCAGGGCCTCATAGGGTCAGCTTGGCCGATGTTATCCCCTGTCGCATCTTTGAGGTGGATAGAGGGTTCTGTTGCGGTAGGCCTATGTCGACTGTTTACTTCCCCCTGACCGTTGTACCGTCCCAGGGGTCGGCCCCGTGGGGTTGGCCATCTGCTACCTCCCTTCTGGACCTCGCAGCACTCCTTGATTTGGATAATTTTTCCCGTAGGTCATTTACTGGGCCCAGCCTCTCAAAGGATGACCCCCTGCTCAAGCGATCAAAAGCAGAACCTCTCGGGCGATCGTCAGGATTTTACCTTCCACACTTCCCTCTGCTCTCCTAGAGAGGTCACACAGTATTGTTGGAGACCTCATACGGCTCCCAGCACTCTATGGGGCCTCATCTCCCTCCAGATCATCATACCTATCCTCAGGGAAATGGTTTCCTTGCCTCCCAAGGCGTAGACGCCGGGGGTCAGCAACATCCCTCGACCGTTGTAGGGGTGGAAAGTCTTTGCGTGGTGCCTGGGGTGGTCCCCTGGCCTCATGCTGCCCTGGAGCCACTACCGGAGTAATCATCTCAGGTGAGACCCCTAGTGGTCTTAGTATGTTCTGGCTTAGAGCTGTAAACTGCTCCTGCATGATCTGCTGGCTTGCTGCCACAGACTTCAAGGCTATCGGCAGATCAACCATCTCAGACTGAGGTGGTGGATGACTGGAACTAGGTCCTACTCCACTATACGGTGGAGGAAGTGGTGGTGGTGGAATCTCCGGTGCTATGTGTTTGAGCTATGAAGAGCTGAGCTGAACTGAAGAAGACTGGTAAGCTTGAGAACCTTAATGGGTCTCTTTTAATGGTGAAACAACTCCACAGGGGGAGAACTAGTTCACCACCAGAGTACCCGGTGAGGTCAAGCTGCACAAAGGAAGAGATGTATTCTCGTTCCCACAGACGACACCAAACTGATGATGCTGAAATCTAGCACCACCAGATAAGTGATGATGAGCTCAAACTATAAGTACCATGGTAGCCATAGATGTATAAGTGTGTAAGTGTGTAGAAGGATATGAGTATAAGAGAAATAAGATAATGATGTATAGTGGTTCAGCCAATTAGGCCTACATCCACTGTGAGTGTGTGATCCACTAAGTATGGGCACTAATGGCCTTGGATACAATGCACATAAGCTCCATTTCCCTCTCTACTGTGTGTACAAGCAGAGTTTTAGCTGGGGTTACAATTTTTCGATCCCTTTGTAGGGTTGTAGGTGACAAGTATATATAGGTCTTGGGGGGTGTAATGTACCCCCCAAGCATGCATGGTGCATGTGAATGATGATCTAGACAATCTCCTGTTGACACCTATAGATGCCAAATGATGACATAATATTCCCTTACGTAAGGGCGTGATATTGTTATAACGGTCTTCCATGTGCCATATGAGCCTCACGCGCATTGTTCCACGCGTCTTCCAAACCACACGTTGTGATGATGTCATCCTCAGCCTATGATATGAGGCCGAGGGCAAAGTTCCTTCTGGCAGTGAGTCTGGCCTAATTTAGGCCTCGTACTATCATAACCTGGGAGGGTCTTCTGGACCTGATGAGGGGTCGGTCCCTTGGAGGGTCATCTGGATCTGATGAGGGGTCGGCCCCTTGGAGGGTCGTCTGGGCCTGATGATGGGCCGTCCCCTTGGAGGGTCGTCTGGGCCTGATGAGGGGTCAGCCCTTTGGAAGGTTCTTCTGGACCATGATGATGGGTCGTCCCCTTGGAGGATCGTTTGGGCTTGGTGAGGGGTCGTCTGATATTGGCTGAGAGGTCATCCTGGCCCTGTCCAGGCACAGGGCTCCCTCGGCCTGGCCGAGGGTATATATGGGTATATCATATCTCATTGTCATCCATTCTCGAAATGTTACAGACCTCTGTACTTCGGTTGACTTTATAACAATTATTTGGAGTACGGAGTCCTGTAATAATGCAGTCACCTTTTTCATTTAAAATTTTACAATTGTTCTTTGAAAAAGTGACAGTATGGTTAGAGTCACAAAATTGTAATATACTTAGTAAATTGGCTTTAAGTCCTTTCGCCAAAAGAAAATTATCAAGAATGGGTAATCCTTCTTCATGGAGTGTTCCTTGACCAATGATCTGGGCTGATACACCATCTCCAATCAAGACTTTTCCTCCAGAGAAATGGTTTTGTTTGAAAGTTTGGAATCATCCCCGGTCATATGTTTGGAACATCCTGAGTCTAAATACCATCCGATTGTAGTATGTTCAACTCTAAAAGCACTGGTCACTATGTTGCATTTTAACTGGGGTAATAGATCATATTTTCTAACCCAAATTGTTATAGTTTTCAATTTGCGCTTATTAGCTCGTATTTGATAAAACTTGTGAGCTTCTGTCTTTTCTTTAAAAGATTTTTGCTCAATTTTATTGTTGTTATAAACAGTTGGAGCAATTGGTCTAGAATAGAATCTAGGATTCCTTCTTGTAGATTGTCTTTTAGCATTAGTCCTTTTCCTTCTATTACGATAGTTAGAGTTCTTGTCTGGCTATTTAGGAAGGACATAGATGTTTCGGCTTCTCCTAGAATAGTTGAAGTTATGCTAAATGGAAGAAATATAGACTAGATTACATAGACATTTGGAATAGCAACCATCAAGGGAATGTCCATAGACATCACAATAGGAGTAGTAAAGATGGCACGTTGAACTCATAACCTTGGGAAAGTTATTATTCAAAGGTTTGTCTAAGTTTTGAGCTCTAGTATTATTCTTATGTGGCACAGGATGAAATGTTGAATATGCTTGTCGAATAGGAGGGTAGACATATTTGGTCTTTTGTTCAACATTATGCTTAGAATTGCTTGATTCACCAATGTCTAAATTATGTTATTTTTTTATCAAAATCATTTTTTAAACTTTGAAATTCTGGATAATTTTTAATAGGTCTTTTGCCACCACACACAAACTTTAGGGTTTCAAAGTTTTAGTTTGTGTCTTAGAGTTGGGATGAAAAACTATTCCAGTTCTGTCATCAGAATTGGTTTTTCTTTCAGCTACCCAATCTTCAAAACACTTAGAATTATTTTCAAATTTTGCGAATTTTTTGAAGAATGTGGATGTCTTTTATTTTGTTTGGTCCAATTCTAACAACGTTCATTTGTATTTCTTTTCCAGAATTTCATTAGAGTTAGACAACTTTTTTAATTTTTGTTCAAAGTTTTTGGTTTCATTCTCATGAGTTAAACATTGAGTAGTATACTCTTCAGCATTTTGTTTGATCATCAAACTTAAGGTTTCTATCTTCTGGGTAAGATCCTTGATCGTTTTTTCAAGCCTAGTGCTTTTCTTGAGAGTTTTTGTGTACAATGTGTGAATGTGAGGAAGGTCATCATTTCGGAGTCGCTAAGTGTACAGTGTGCAGTGTCCCCTAGTGGTTCATTTTTAGAACTCACACACCCATTGACATAAACAATAGAGCGTTCCCTATCACTCACATAGACGACAATTGAAGCATTATCAATATTCTCAAGCAATAAGGTAGATAAACTAGTAAGCACAGTATCAGTCTTGGTATGATCAGATTCCTCATCATCATTGTAGATTATCTTAGAAAAGAATGACATACAAGGGTCAAATGTGTTAGATAACTCAGGTTCATCATTTTCAGAGTCACTTGAGTCATCCCAAGTCTTGCTTAAATGATCCCTATTATGTTTGTGAATTTTGTCTAAGTTAACTCTACAGTCACTAGCCACGTGTCCTAACTTTCCACATCTATAGCATTCAATATTTTTAAGGTTTTTCTCAGGTCTCTTGTGATTGTCAGACTGGTATTTATCTTGTCTTCTCTCATGAGGCCTGTTGTTAGATTGATTTGGATAAGTAGGTTTGCCTTGTCATTTTGCTATTTTATTTTGAAAGTTCATAATTTTTTTAAACTGTTTAGACATTAAGGCAGTCTGATTATCCAAAGTATCTACATTACGGTCCTCATCAGAGTCTAAGTCAATGTTAGGTATGCTAAATTCAGGTGTGGTCAACTTAGATAAAAAAACAAGATTAGAGGTAGACTGTCACTTTTGGGACTGGGTTAATTGTTTTTTAAATTATAATTCCATTTCCACAGTTTTCAATTTTCTACTGAGGAGTTCAGGTGTAAGATTTTGATCATCCATCTCCTCAATTGCATATCTCTTATTATCAAATTTTTGTGGAAGTGATCTTAGTATTTTTGAGACAATTTCCTTTCTATCATAAAAAATCCCATTAGCATGCAATTTGGTCACAATGTCTGTTAGTCTAATATAGAAGTCCTCAAATGACTCAGTCTCAGTCATGATCAAGGAGTTATACATCTGGATTAACATTTGAGTTTTAACAGCTTTAATTCGGGTATCACCCTCATGAGCAGTCACTAGGGTATCCCATGCTTCTTTATAGGAAGAGCAAAATGATATCCTCTTAAATTCATGTTCATTGATAGATATAAATATGGCATTTTTGCCTTTATTGTTATTAAGTGAAACCTGTTTCTCATCTTTAGTGAATTCACTTAGTAACTTTCTAATCCTCACAGTACTTCCTTCAGCGGCTGGATTAGTAGGAAAGGTGTAATCATTTTCAATAACTTTCCAGACATCATCTCCCAAAGTCCCTTGTATGAATTCCACCATGCTTACCTTCCAGTAAGGAAAGTTGGTTCCATCAAAGATAGGGGGCCTGGACAAGTTACCTAGTCTCTCAAATTTCTCATCCATAACTTCTTTTGAGAAAACAATTTTAGAAATTCAAGATCTAAATAATTTTTGAGAAACCAAATCTCTGATACCAATTGAAAAAGTACCAGTTAAGTTGTTTAATACAAGATTAAACTATCTAAATGGCTTCGAACAGTTTGTTGAAGAAACTCTTTTCTTAAAACAAATTTTAAACACAAGATGTGTAAAACAGTATGAACGAGTAATTTCAGTTATAGTTTTACCAGTTTTGAAAAATAAAACTTTAAACAAGATAAACTAAAACAGCCTTAAGAAAGCGATGAGAGGAAGACGAAGTGTACACAAGCAATTTTAACGTGGTAAAACCCCAACCAATTGGAGAAACATCCATGGTGACCTCTACACCACAAAAGTAAAAAGTCCACTAAAAATGAATAACAGATTACAAGCTATATAACAATCAAGACACACAATCAAACCTAAACTAAGTTTAGAAATGTACCAACTCATCTGGCGTTTTATGACTTCTCCCAAGGATATGATGTTGCTGATGTTCCCCCAACTTTGTAACTTTACTCCTTTTATCTTTACATCGACTCTAAAATTAAAATATCTCAACACCAACACTTTTTAGTGTAGTAGCGTGAAGGTGTATGTGGTGTCATGCTCTAAACTCATGCATGCAACTCACACACTTAATTACAGACAATATGAGTATCAAATTACATACAAATCTCTCAAGATGCAAGGGTTTATAAAATCAACTAAGTCAAATAAATCAGACTTTGGATCTTTCAAATAACCGTAGATCAAGAGGTAATCTTGCTATACAAACTAGCTAAGATCCTATACACTTTCTATATTTGAAAACATTAACTTATTTCAAAAAATGTGAAATAATTTTAAAAGTGAAATCCCTAACCAAGATCCCAAACTAGATCTAAGTGTGAAAGTTTGAGTAAGTTAAAATCAAAAGGGGTTTTGTTGGTTTAGGGTTTGAAAACAACATTTATTTTGAAAACAACCAACAAAAATTAGATTTCTCGAAACAAGAAATCACATCTAGCAAATAACTAAGTGATCTGTATCACAGAAATCAAATCTCAAATTTCTATGCAAAGAAATAGAGACTTAATCAACGTGATTATGTTAGCAAAGAGATATAAGATAGTAGAGGAAGAAACTTCACAAATATCGAACTAAAAACACTAAGAAAAAGATTTTCTGGTTTGGATTTGGTTGAAGTTTGAGTTAGGGTTTGTAAAAAAAATCTTCTAACTCTCTCTTTCTAACTCTTTCTCTCTCTTATCTTTCTTCTCTCCATTTTCTCTCAGAGGTTAAAGTGACAAAAGTTAAAAAATTAAAGACCAAGTCTCCTTATATACTGAGAGAAGAAGGATCTGGAACATCGAGGGAAATTGAACAATTAAGATTAATTAGAAGTTAATCTAATGGCTACCAACCCACAAATTTTAAAATAGTTTTGATTGGTTCAAAATTAAATATGGGGATTAAGAGAAAACACATGCAGTTCGTTGATTATAATAGATCCAATGGTCCACAGTGAGGCTTAAGTATGTGAGAGGGAGAAAACACATATTTGGCCGTTATATAAGCAACACGTGTAAGGCTGAGATGCAGTGAAAAATGCGGGTTTTTGAATTGATAAAAATACAAATTGTACCCACAATATTCTTAAGTGCTTTCGATTTATACCCAACCAGATTTTATGCTTTAAAAAAAATATAATCTAGCCCCAAAGGTTTTTAAGCCATTATTTTCAATTTCTAAAAATCATTTTAAAATCTTAGAAATTATTTAAAAATTCCCAAAAAAATAGTAGAAAATTTATTTTAAAGGATTTAACTCACACATAGCTAAATATAGTATGATATAATGTATGTATGCAATCCTAGTGTGTGGTGTTGGTAAGCTACCTTTAAGAACATATAGAGGCATCATGTAGAGTCTGAGGTTCTTTGGTAACTAGGGATGGGACACAAATTTTGTCACAATTTCCAAACTAGATGAGCACCTATATAGTATATACTTAAGTAAGTCAAAGATATAGGTTGCTTCAGCCTACGTAGCCTATAAAGGCATCAAAGTCCACATAGTTCGCATTCGGAATGAGGGTTATCCAATAGATTCGAACGTGAGTTTATTATATGTGTGTGTGTAGAAAATGTGTTTTTATTTTTGAGAGATTGTGATGGAAAATCCTGCTAGAATTTATAGGGGTTACCCTATTTTTTTTTTATAGAAAATAAAGTATGTGCAATATAACTAATAAAGGATGAGGCGTTAATGTGTATGAACTAATGTAAAAAAACTAGAGTAGAATTTATGTAACTAATGAGAAAATAAATAAAATTAGAGAGAGATGAGAATATTTGGACCTTGTTTTGCGAATTGAGGTTTGATCTTGATGATCTCCCTTGAATGTTGAGGTGAATGTTGGATGAGAGAGAAGGAGATTTTGCTAAATTGGGTATTAAAATTATGGGAATGAAATATGGAAATGAATTGCACACAAGAAAACTTCGCTGATTGCAAGAGAATGTTGTTGAGATCAGTAATATTGATGGATCGGAGGTGTGTATTGAGAGTGATCTCATGCCCTCCTTTTATAGGGTAGTTTGTCTGCCGATCGGCATAGCCCTAGCCCTAGGCCTACCAATCGGCAGGTAACCCTAGACACACTGTCGATTGGCAGGGAAATGGACCTGCCAATCAACAGTCTCGTGCAGATTTTTTTTGAAAAATGATCGTAGAACAAAATTCGTAAATTCAAATTGTGCATGGGACATACCTTATAAAGGTAATTTATAGACGTTCAAGAGTCCTTTAGGACGCTCTTGGGTTTGGTAGTTGACTTTGGGTCAAATGGGGCTCAGAAGCGCTTGTCGATCCTTTGGACGAGAGATTGTCGGACGGTAATGGATCGTTCATCCAAACCGTTAGTTAGAATCATGCATAGGTCGGACCGTTGGAAATTTTATGCGAGGTAATTTGACATTCTAAAGAGATTCTCTCAGTTCGGAGAATTGACTTCGGTCAACCACGACCCGAAAGCGCCTGATGACTTTTAGAGTAAAATGGATCGTTAGTCCCATACCGTAAAGTTACTTTGTGCACAAGGTGGACTGTTGGAAAGGGTATTCAGTTCCCTTTGAAGGTTCATTCAGTCTCATTTGAGCTGAAGAGTTGACCTTGGTCGAACGGAGTCCTAGAGCGCCCAGTGGCCTCCGAATCAATTTTTGGGGGAAAATGAATCGTTTGTTCGAACGGTTATGCCATTTTGTGCACGGGGTAGACCCTTATAAAGGGGGTTTAGTTCCCTTCTAAGATTCACTGAGATTTCGCTCGACGATAGAGTTTGATTGGGTTTAAATTACGGGCCGGGAGCGCCCGATGGTCTCCAGATCGACTTTGGTAGTAAAATGGTCCATTTTTTTGAATCGTTATGCCGATTCGTGCACGGGGAGGATCGTTGGAAGGGGTATTTAGAGCCCTTAGTAGATTCATTAAGCTTTCTCTCTAACGATAGAGTTGATCGGAGTTAAACGGGGACCAAGAGAGCTCGATGGCCTCAAGATCGGTACTCCGAGTATGACCTAAGTTGTATAGTGAAATGAAGAGGTGTTAGGGATCTAAGGAGAGACTTAGGGGGGGGGGGGGGTCCTAGAATGTGGTATCTACACTAGCCACATGGAAATTACGGACTGAATTGGATTCAAACACACCAATATGCCATACTAAATATGTAAAACTAAAATACACAAAAACCAAAAATCTTTTCATATTTTTCAAAAATAATAATCAAAACAAAATCTTTTTGTATTTTTAAATATGACCCAATAAAAGAAAAATATAATACAAAAAGTACACATATCATAACACTAGCAAAACATATAACATGAAGCATAACTAGAGTATGACAAATAAAATCGTGCAATCAATCATCCATTAGATACAACAAGTGAAGAATCATGTGCAAGTATGTGAGAATCAATCAGTCGACCATCTAGTTCCTCCAAAATTGATTTCCTAACCCAAATAGGTGTACACTTAACGCGACTGGATTTGGGAACTAAGGGAACACTAGACTTCTACTTGCTAGGTCCTTTTCCAAGATCATAACAAAACACTCAAAGGTGATATTTTCTACCATAATGTGAACTGCGTAAATGCGAGTAATGTTACCCATGGGTTTACCTTTTCCAATGTCCTTGGATTTGGTTGACTCTCCAAAACAAACTATGGCCTTGGCTTTAAAACTCAAAGCATTAGAAACATGTGAGCGAGTACCATTACTACTACCACTACTCGAGTCTTTTAAATCATCTTTTAACTTCAAAATTTTAGACTTAAGCAAATAATTTGACTCTTTAAATTTTAGGGATGCCTTCTTCATACGTTCAATCATTCCTAGAAGGTTATCTAGCTCCCCCTCAATGTAAGCAAACTTATCCCTAAGAGTCTTCTCACGTGCCTTAAAATCATTAATCAAAGCACTATACTCAATGGCACAAACATTAACCCTAGAATTTTTAAATTTCTCTAATTCTTTCTATAAAATGGAACTTTATCATAATTCTCTTTCTTGGACAATTCCAATTATTTAAAATCACGATCCATGTCCCCAAGCTTTTCACGAAATAAATCTCTTTGATTTTGAATAGTTTGCAAAAGATTCACAACTAATTTAAAACGAGAAGTTTCTTTTTCAAGATTTTCAATTCTTTTAGCAAACTTCCAATTCAAATGATTTAAGTCGTCAAAACAATGGGAATCCATTGAGAGAAAAACTAAATCACCCCAAAAGCACTAAACAAAATCTAACACAATAACTTAGTGCAACCCGCTCTGATACTAACTTATTAAAGCAAGCTGGTAAGTATGCTCTGACACCTCTTGTAAGAGTGGAAGGCTCTTACCACTTACGAATGCAAAAATAAACATGCACGGAAACGATGGTCACAAATAAATATTTATTCTTACAATTGTTATCTTAAACCAATTTTATCTTTTTATCCTAAACATGAATCTATAACACCTTTATTTTTTTAGGATAAATAATTTATTTAATTTGAGGATAAAAAACTTATTTAAATTGGTGAATTAGAATTTAAACTAAATTGATGACTTGGAGAAATTATTTTATTAGAATTTATTTAATTTGGAAGATTCAATTTATTTGGAGAAATAAGAATTGAATTAATTCGGGTTATTTCTTTTAAAATACATGTGTCGTAAATTAAGGGTGAAATTGGAGATTTTAGTTAAGCAACAAGGATAATGATTATGAGTGCACGGTTGGTTCCTAATAGGTCAAAATAGTCAGAATTGAGTACCCGAGGGTTGTATTCGAGTCTCGGGGGCTTTTTAGACTAATTAGAACTTATTTTGGTGACTTTTGGGGTTCCTAATGGTATATGAAAAGTCAAAACGAGATTACACTTATAAAATAAAAAATTTGGGCTTAGAGAAGAGTTATTTTCACAAAACCAAAGGTTAGGAGAGTTACACAAAGAGGTAGAGAGAAATTAAAGAGAATTGAGAAGGAACTTCAAGAGTCTAAGGGATGATTTGAGGAATTTTTGCATGAACATTTTTGGAGGTGTATATCTTCACCAAAATCAGACCCTCTGAAATTATCCAGTGAATTAGTTAAACTCTCTTTCATTTAATTTGCGGTATTGCGATTCATATCATGGTGAGTGTAAACGATAATCTTTTTTTTGGGTTAATTGTTTCACTTAAATGAATTTTGGGAGAATTAACCATTTTGATTAATATGGATTGATGATTAGTACGAAATTAATATTATGTAAAGATATATAACACATTACCTTGCTAGAAATCAAAGTTAGATTCGTTAATTGAGAATTGTAGGATCGGATTGAAGAGAATGATTGAATAAAAGTTGTAAAACCCAATTCGTGAAATGATGAGTGATAATCGAAACCATTGAAGTTTAGAGATTGATATGATGATCAAAAACCTGTTTATTATGTGTAATAAACATTGGTTCTGATTGTTTGAGTCTTGAGAAGAAACTATGAAGGTTTGATGTGTAAAAATGGGGGAAAAACGAGTTGGAGAAGAAGGAGGTTCGCTGTTCAGCAGCTACAAATTGGTCTGATTTTGAGGCTGAACTGGTCCGATTTAACTATTTGTCAAAAATAAAATTTGTATATCTTTTCGTTACGATCGTGTGGGCGTTGATTTCATATTTTTCTGATTTTTTTTAATTAATTATGATTTTTTTACAGAAGGGTGTTTGAAACTCAAATCCTTTGAGAGAAATAAAATCTGGATTATTTAGGGATGTCTTTAGATGAGCGTAGGACTTTGGAAAATTTTAAGGAACATTATTTTTACCTTGAAGTTGGATGGGAATGAATTTGAGGTATGGATATAGTGTATTTAGGATGAACATCCCTCGAAAATATATGAACAGATTCATATGGAAATTTCAGATGAAATTAGGATACAGACTAGATTGAGATGCGCTTAGTATCTTGAAATAAAAATATGAATGTAAGTTAATTCTAATATAATTAGGAGTCGAGGTCGTGACTCGAATATTTTTAGCCTAGTGCGACGGGAGTTAGGCACAGAGTAGCCGGTTTAATGCATTATAGATGTATATAGTAAATTATCGAATATTAAATTTAATAAAGGGTGTTTTACCTAATAGTGGGACTTGGTGTAATATATTCTGAAGGGTGAAGGTACGATTCGAATGAGGGAGTTAGGGTATTATAGTCAGGTGAGACTACTTTAATAAATTAATTAATGTGAAATTGATTAGATTAATCGGTGTAAGTTAAAAGGTAACGAATTTGGTGGATGAGCGAACCTATGACTTAGATCAGTAGGATATGAGTGAATTACCTATTGGAATATTTTAAAGGATAATTAGCACACTTAGAGTAGTGAGGGATACTCGGGAATATACGATAAGAAGTTTATTTGTAATTAAATAGTATGTAGGATATTCGAGAGATATATATGCTACGTATGGGATATATGATATAGGTTGTGTGTATATATATACTGATTTGTATGATTTATTATGTATATGACATACCTACGCTACTTGCTATCACGGGAGGTTTTGTGTCATGGACGGTCTTATCCCGATGAACCCATTGGGGGGATTTTTGACTTGTACCTCAGAATATAGAACCTAGGAAAGGCCTATCTGTGAGAACGATAAGCTGGCGGTCATATGGGTGCGTAGGCTTGGAACTATATTCGACTTCAATATGTGTGATTTTTTATGATGGTTCGAGTGAGATACTGAGCCAATAATCCTTTATATAGTGCGTAATGTACTGAGACTTGATAGCAGAGTATGCATGCACCACATGTATCAGCCTAAGAGTGCTTATTGTATATATATATATATATATATATATATATATATATATATATATATATATATATATATATATATATAGATAGATAGATAGATAGAATAATATATCTACTTGTGGTTTATTTTACTATGTGTGCTTGGTAGATGATGTATCGGGTTAGTACGTATATAACGAGGTGATAAATATATGCTTATGACTTATTCTACGGTGTGTAATTAGTAAATGAGAAAGATAGTGACATATAAAAGAACTCTAGTGGGTGGAGGATTAACCATACAATGAGAAAATCATAATTGGCTAATTGATATAAAGAATCTAGTAACGTATTGTATGAGAAATACGGGTGGGCACAACAAGTTAGTATGTAGAAAGAGACTTAATATGGCTAGTTAGGTGGGGTAGTATACTAAAAAGGTTAGTAAACAAGCGTTAGGTGTGCACATTAGAAGAGGGGTGAGTTATACTACACCAAAAAGGCCTAATTGTCACCTTTCAATCGGCCAGCCTTGTCACAGTCCTTGACCGTGATACATTTTTTATCATGGTCAATGACCATGACAAGCTCGTGACAAAGGATTATCACGGTCGTTGACCATGACAAGTCCGTGACAAGTACAATTATCACGGGCTTATCACGGTCAATGACCGTGATAACCTTATAAAGTTGTCACGGTCAAAGACCATGATAGGCCCGTGACAACTTTGTCAGTAAAAAAATCCTTCCCTCTTCTTTTATCCCGCTGTTTTCACTTACCTCGTTTTTTCTCTCTAAGTGACTGCTATCTCTCTCTAAGCGATTTTCAAGTTAGTTTGTTCCTCTCTTTGTCTTTCCTTTGTATATATGTGTGTGTATGTGTATATGTGGGTGGTGTGTGTGTGTGGTGGGTGGGAGGGTGTAAGGCGGGGTGTGGTGGTGGTGTGTATGTGTATATGCGTGTGTAGGTGTGTGCGTGTGTGTGTGTGCTCGTGTGTGTGTATGCGTGTGTACGTGGTTGGGGGAGGGAGGAGTGGTGGGGCAGGTGGTGGTGGTGGGGGAGGAGGGTTGGGGGGGGGGGGGGTGGAGGTGTGTGTGTGTGTGGGTTGAAATTAATTGTTAATGTTTAGGACTTTAAATTAATTGTTAATTTAGGCCTTGAAATTATTGTATAGTTTAGGACTTGAAATTAATTGTTAATGTTGATTGGGGATGTTAGTTGGGATTGAAATTAATAGGTATTGTTAATATTGATTGAATCTTATTGTTTAGAGAATAAAATTAATTTGACATTATAAATATTGTTTCTATATTTTTATTTAGGTTTGAAATTATTTATGTTGAATTAATTGAGTAGATGAATTAGAAGGAGTACGGGATACACATTTATTAGTTTGTTGTTGCTGTTGGATTATATTGGACGGATGTGGTTGGATATGGAAGTTGGTTGTTAAATTTTTAAAATCCTTAATTTAATTCACACTAATAAATCCTTAAATAATTTTCTTGTGTTACTTTGTTGGGTTGGTTAATTTTGGAAGTGGCACGACTACTGGATTATTGTCAAAATGGGGGGAGGGGAGTTTTAAACTTTTTTCTAAAATTACTCTCTGTCATGACCTGTTCGAGAGTGGAACGACCACGGACTTGTCATAATTAAATGAAACATACTTGAAATTACACATAGTGCACGTTGATACTAGCCTTCTAGTTCTTATGCGTACGCATTCAATAGCCCTTAGACCCGTTCGAGAGTCATTACCCCTGTAATGAGATCTCACAAATTGTCCCGTTTGGATAGTTTGGGACTGCATAGTTTCTGTATAATAATATTCTTAGTGGATTAAACTTGTTACTTTTGGAGGAAGTTCTGCAGTCGTATCTTAATGTTCTCTGGGTACATACTAGATAATGCGATGTTGAGTGTTATTTCAATTATCAATTGAAACTCACACATGCAAATCTACGTCGTGTACTTGGAGAACTATGGGGACATGCTGCCAATTTTTTCTCAAATTGGAACAATGTGCATGAGCTGTTAAGTATATTACAGAAATATGCGGTCTTGAATGGGATAGGACCCCTCACCCTTTAGAGGAGATGGAGGAAATAGGAATTACTATTATAAATTGAATTTGAATTTGAAATTTAAAAATCGAATATAAATAAGACATAATTAAATGAAACATATTATAAATTTTATACAACAAGTAACAGGTGATTGTTTATACTAATGGGAACTTAATGTTCACACTTTTATTTATACTAATCCACGAATATACGCTTCTTACATATAATAGTTGATTGTGTGGAGTAGTTGTGATGGGATATCCTAAATACAAAGAGTGGATGGTTGAGACAAATATATTAGGGGATGTTTTTTGCAAAGGTGCTAATGAATTTATGAAATACACAAAGAGATGTTATAATGATGAAGAGTTTCCGTGTCCGTATGCTAGGTGTGAGAATGGTAAGTTTTTTGAGTGGAAATCAGTTGAATGGTAAGGTGTGAAAATGGGGTATGCAAGATAATTATTGATTTAGGAGTTTTCACAGGGAATCGAAAGTTCCTTTTGTCCCCGAGCTACCTCAACAACAAACTTCAACAAGTAAGATAAATGTACAAGGGGCTGACGTAGATCATAATATGTTAGAAGATTTAGTTAATGATGCGTACGAAGTTCATGAAGTGGAAGAGAATAAGGTCATTGGCGATGTACAAGGTTCAGGTGCTCATAAAGATATCGGGATAAACCTTGACGATGACTACCAAAGTTTAAAATTTAAGGTGACCCAACCGTTATACTTTGGCTGTGAGAAAGATCAAACAACTTTACATGACATGGTTGGTTTGCATAGTTTGAAGACCTAATACGGTTTGTCTGGCAATAGAGTGATAAAAATTCTGAATTGGGTGAAGGGCTTGCTACCCAAGGATAATATGCTTCCAAATAGCTATCATGTTATGAAGAACAGTTTGAAAGGTTTGGGAATAAAGTATAAATCGATTCATGCTTGTGTGTACGACTGCATACTATATCGAAAGGAGTATGAAAATCTCGATCGGTGTATGGTATGCGATGAACCAAAATATGTCTAATCTACTGGCAAGGAAGGAACAAGCTCAAAAGTGCCTCAAAAAGTGTTAAAATATTTTCCCGTTGGGCCTAGATTAAAGCGGTTTTTCATAGCACCATGGATAGGCGAGGCAATGACCGATCATGCTATGGCATAACTAGGGGATAATCTCATGCATCATCCAATTGATTCCACAGCTTAGAGGAGAATGAGTTATGAGTATCTCGATTTTTCTCGAGAATAACATAACATTCGTTTGGCAATATCAACAGAAGGTTTCAATCCATATGGAAATTTAAGCACCAATCAAAGTGTATGGCCAGTGATTCTAGCCCCACTAAAACTCCATCCTTCACAGTGCATGAGACCTGAATTTTTGATGTTGTCTTTGTTGATACCTGGGCCAAAGGAACCAAGTGATGACATCGATGTCTACCTAGTACCTTTGGAAGAAGAATTAAATAAGTTGTGGGAAGAGGGTGTGCGGAATTTCACCCTTTTAGAAAAGAAGAGTTTATTCTGAAAGCTATGTTGATGTGGGCAATTCATGATTTTCCAGCTTATAACATTATTCGATTATGTAGTACATAGTTATTTGGGGTGTCCTATTTGTGGAAAGGAGACTGAATCTCTTCGTCTCCCCGCTAGCTCAAAAAATGTATACCATTGTCATAGGAGGTTTTTACCCCCCAATCATAGTTTCAGATTGGAGAAAGGTTCCAATTTTTTATTGGACAGGGTTGAACACAAGCTACCGCCGAGAAAACTTTCAGGTTTAGAAATTAAAAGTAAATGTTCTGATTGTGGACCTAATATTCCAGGTAAGAATCCTAAATTTAAGAATGTCAAGCATAAGAAGACCCCAAATGGCAATGAAACTGAGACAAGAAAGGCATGGTCTAGGAGGTCAATTTTATTAGACCTCCCTTATTGGAAGAATAACCCAGTGCCCCATATATTGGATGTGATGCACACAGAGAAGAACATTGCTAAACATATTGTAGGCACATGCCTTGGGGGGAGTTATTCGAAGGATGGAGAAAATGAACGAAAAGACCTTAAATCGTTGAAACTTAAGCCACAACTATGGTTGGAAGAAGATAGTAGGGACAATAATTCCTCATATACCCGTATGTACCCTCGGCCAGGCCAAGGGCGCCCTGCAACTAGACGAGGCCCAGACGACCCTCCAGGGAGCCGACCCCTCGTCAGGCCCAGACGACCCTTCAAGGGGCCGACCCTTCATCAGGCCCAGACAACCCTTCGAGGGGCCGACCCCTCATCAGGCCCAAATGACCCTCCAAGGGCTGACCCCTCATCAGGCCCAGATGACCCTCCAGGGGGCCGACCCCTCATCAGGCCCAGACAACCCTTCAAGGGGCCGACCCCTCATCAGGCCCAGACAACCCTTTGAGGGTACGACAGTACGAGGCCAAAATTGGGCCAGACTCATTATCGGAGGGAACTTTTCCCTCGGCCTCCTGTAACAGGCCGAGGGTGACATCATCACAGCGCGTGGCTTGGGAGATGCGTGGAACAGTGCGCATGAGGCTCACATGGCATGTGGAAGACCGTTATAACAAGATCACCCTCATGTGAGGGAATATTATGCCATCATTTGGCATCTACAGGTGTCAACAGGAGATTGGATAAATCATCATTCACATGCACCATGCATACTTGGGGGGTACACTACACCCCCCAAGACTTATATATACTTATCACCTACAACCCCACAAGGGGATTGATAATTGTAACCCTAGCAAAAACTCTCCTTATACACACAGTAGAGAGAGAAAGTGAGCTTATGTGCATTGTATCCAAGGCCATTAGTGCCCATACTTAGTGGATCACACACTCACAGTGGATGTAGGCCTAATTGGCTGAACCACTATACATCATCATCTTATTCCTCTTATAGTCATCTCCTTCTACACACTTACACACATATACATATACCTCTCTATGGTTGCAATGGTTACTACAGTTTGAGCTCATCATCACATATCTGGTGGTGCTAGATTTCAACATCATCAGTTTGGTGCCGTCTGTGGGAATGAGAAGACATCTCTTCCTTTGTACAACTTGACCTCACTAGGCACTCTGGTGGTGAGTTAGGTCTCCCCCTTTGCGGAGCTGTTTCACCATTAAAAGAGACCCATTAAGGTTCTCAAGCTCACCAATTCTTTCTTCAGTTCAGCTCTTCATAGCTCAAACACATGGCACTAAAAATGCCACCACCACCACTTCCTCCACTAGATAGTGGAGTAGGACCCAGTTCCAGTCAACCACCACCTTAGTCTGAGATAGTTGATGTGGCGGCAGCCTTGAAGTCTCTGGCAGCAAGCCAGTGAATCATGCAGGAGCAGTTCACTGCTCTAAGCCAGAACATACTAAGACCACCAGGGGTCTCACTTGAGATGATCACTCTGGCAGCGTCTCTAGGACAGCATGAGGCCAGGGAACCACCCTAGGCACCACGTAAAGACTTTCCACCCCCACATCGGCAGAGGGATGTTGCTGACCCCCGGCGTCTACGCCTAGGGAGGCAAGGAAACCTTTGCCCTAAGGACAGGTATGATGATCTGGAGGGAGAGGAGGCCCCCATAGAATACTGGGAGCCGTATGAGGTCTCCAACAACACTGTGCGACCTCTCCAAGAGTGCAGATGGAAGTGTGGAAGGCAAAATCCTGAAGATTGCCCAAGAGGCTCTAATTTTGATCGCTTGAGCAGGGGGTAGGCCTTTGAGAGGCTGGGCCCAGTAAATGACCTGCGGGAAAAATTATCCAGATCAAGGAGTAATGTAAGGTCCAGGAGGGAGGCAGCAGATGGCCGACCCCACGGGGACCAACCCCAAGGAAGGGACGATGGTCAAGGGGAGTAAACAACCGACATAGGCCTGCTACTGCAGAACCCTCCGTCCACCTCAAAGAGGCGCCAGGGGATAACATCGGCCAGGTCGACCCTACGAGGCCTTGGAATGACTTGATCCAAGGACTAGAGGATAAGATCGATGATATACTGAAGAGCTGGGACCCTCTTCAAAGAGGATACTCCATAGGCTCACCCTTTGTGGCGAAGATAGTCAAATTCCCTACGCCATCAAAGTTCAAGCCACCTACGGTCACCCCAAGATATGACGGGAGTACCAACCTAGTCCACCATATTGAGATGTATCAATCAGCGGTCGACATATACTCAATCTCAGATGAGATGAGGTGTCGTGCCTTCTCTGGTACTCTGACCGGGGCTGCACATGTCTGGTATTTATCTCTTCCAAAAAATTCCATTGAAAACTTTAAGCAGTTAGCAGACCGGTTCATCCACAATTTTTTCTTTGGGGTGAGGCCACAGAAGAAGACCACACACCTACTCTATGTTAAGCAGGGGAAGAATGAGAGTCTAAGAGACTACATAGCCAGATTCAACAAAGAAAAGTTAGAAGTTAAAGACTACGAGGAGAGCATAGCCATGACCGCCCTCATCGGAGGACTCCAGAAAGGGAAGCTACTTTGGAAGCTTGCTGAGGACCCTCCGAGGACGATGCCTGAATTGTTGTCGACAGCAGGGAGGGTGATGAACGCCGAAGAGGCAATGGCCGTAAAATACGAAGATGAAAAAGGAGGCACCAATGGGGGTAAGTACCCTAAGAAGAACAAAGAGGGGAAGAAGAGGTCTACGGATGACAAGTTCGCTGATTACACCCCTCTAACGGTCAGCTGTAACATATTATCAATGAGATAAAGAGTGACCGATCCCTGAAGTGGCCTGAGAAGTTGAGGGCAACCCTCAATAAGAGGAATAAAAACCTGTGGTGCGAATTTCACCAAGACCATGGCCACGTGACAGACAAATGCTTTGCTCTGAAAGATGAGATTGAAAAAATGTTAAAAGAAGGGAAGTTAAGGAAGTACGTTGACAAGAGTGCCTTTAAGAGGGGTCGAGGGGACGAACCCAAGAAAAGCGAGGCGATGCATGCCAAGAAGATCCTCCAAAAATAGGAGACGACCCCTCTGAGGATGAGGACGACCCCGACCTCCCTCCGAGAGATGACCATGGCCCCGTCAAAAGACTTAATATGATCTCTCTCGGTGTGGGCATGATCTCCGGAAGACTGGAAGGAGGAGGGTTAGAGGTCGCAGATAGGAAGGCTCACGTGGATGAAGCCAAGGCAGTGACGAAGACAGTACACTTAACCTCTCTGGAGGCAAAGTCAGAAAAGAGGAAGAAGGTCGATATGGATACTCTGATAGTGGGGTTTTCAATAATGGACTTCAAAGGCCTCTTAGACCCACATGATGACCCTCTCATCATCACTACCAGGGTACATGGATGTAAGGTGCCTAGGATCTTGGTAGGTGGGGGTAGCTCTGCAAACGTGATGTTTTGGCCATGCTTTAAAGCCTTAGGTCTCAGCTGTGCTAGACTCGTCCCGTACCATTACCCATTAATTGGATTCAGTGGGAAAAATGTTCATCCCCTAGGAGTGTACGAGACCGATGTCAGGATGGGGGTCGAGTGGCCAAGATGGCTTACCAAGAAGTTCAACTTCTTTGTGATGGATGAACATGTCTTTTCGGCCTATAATATTATACTGGGGTGGGTAGCCCTCAAGGGGTTCGAAGCTGTGCCATCTATGGTCCATCAGATGATTAAATTTCCAACCCCTTACGAGGTGGGGGAAGTTCAGGGAGACCAGACGACGGCACGGAAATGTTATTACAACTCCACTGAAGAAAGGAGAGGCCACGGAAGAGGTAGAATCCATCATCCTCAATGAGGATGACCCGGAAAAAATCGTCCAAGTCGGTAAGTCTCTGAAGCCAAATATCAAGAAAGACCTCATTAAACTGTTGAGGAGAAGACATAGCATCTTTGCATGGAGTCATGCAGATATGCTGGGGATCGACCCTGAAATCATGTGCCACAAGCTCAACATGGTAGAGGGTGCAAAGCCGGTAAAGGAGAAGACGAGAATTTACTCTAGAGAGAAGTATGAGGTCATAAGGGATGAGGTCAAAAAATTAGAAGATGCGGAGCTTATCAGATAGGTCATCTACCCTGAATGGCTGTCCAATGCAGTCATTATCCCAAAGGCCAATGGGAAGTGGAGAATGTGTGTGGACTTCACCGACCTCAATAATCATTATCCCAAAGACAACTTCCTTTTCCCCCGCATTGACCAGATGCTAGACGCTACCGCAGGCCATGAGCACATGAGCGTTATGGATGCCTATTCAGGGTACAACCAGATCTTCATGGACCCTGAAGACTCGGAGAAAACAGCCTTTATTACCGACAAGGGGACATACTGTTCTAGGGTCATGCCCTTTGGCCTGAAGAATGCAGGGGCAACGTATCAGTTCCTTGTAAATAAAATGTTTGAAGACCAAATTAGGAAGTCTATGGAGGTCTACGTAGATGACATGCTGACTAAGAGCTTGAAGGAAATGGATCATGTGGATGACTTGGAGAGGACCTTTAATACGATGGACAAGTATCGGATGAAGCTAAACCCGGCCAAGTGTGTCTTCGGGGTTGGAGCAGGGAAATTCTTGGGGTTTATCGTGAATCAAAGAGGCATTGAGGCCAACCCTGAGAAAATAAAGGCCCTCCTAGAAATGAAGACCCCCAAGACCATCAAAGACGTTCAGAGGCTCATGGGGAGAGTGGCTGCTTTTAATAGGTTCGTATCCAGAGCCACAAACAAGTGTTTGCCATTCTTCAAAATTCTCAGGAAGGCGTTCGAATGGAGTGAAGAGTGTGATGAGGCGTTCAAGGAGTTAAAGTCATACTTAGGGTCTCCCTTGCTGTTGTCCCGACCAGTGCAAGGCGAACAACTACATGTGTACTTAGCTGTCTCAGAATCATCCATCAGCGCAGCCATTGTAATAGACGAAGACGGGGTATAGAAGCCTGTGTACTTCAACAGTAAGGCACTCCAGGGGGCAGAGCAAAGATACCCAAGGATGGAGAAATTAGCCTATGACTTGATCCATGCATCGAGAAAGATGAAGCCATACTTCCAATCCCATACAATGGTCATCCTCACTGACTCTCCTCTTAGGTAGGTCTTGCACAAGCCAGAAAAATCAGGGAGGCTAATGGCCTGGGCCATAGAGTTGGGGGAGTTTGACATTGTGTATCAACCTAGGAGGGCCATTAAGGGGAAAGCATTGGCATATTTCGTGGCTGAATTCACTTGGGAAGATGATGAAACTAAAGATGAGAGCCTCCGGGAGACAGATACCCTACAAGGCAGACTCACCGACGCACCTGCAAATAGGGCTGAGACCAACACCGCTAGAGGAAAAGTGGTCGAAAATGAAGAGGGAAGATATCTCTTTAGACAGGGGACCCTCACCGAGGGAAGTTTCTCAGAAGAACAGATTGTCTGGAGCCTCTTTGTTGACGGGTTCTCCTGCGATAGCGTAAGTGGGGATGGACTGATAGTATCAACACCCGATGGCTCAGACATTGAGTACGCCCTGAGATTCAACTTCAAAGCCTCCAATAACGAGTCCGAATATGAGGCCCTGATAGCAGGAAACTCCTTGGCCAAGTCTCTTAGTGTCGGCCAGATTTTGGTCCATAGTGATTCAAGGCTAGTAGTGAATCAGATGCTAGGAGCCTACGAGGCCAAGGATGAGAAGATGGCTAAAGTACCTCAAGAAGGTGAGGTCATTGATCAGATAAGTGAAATTGAAGAGGATACCTAGGATCGATAATGGAAGAGCTGATGCCCTTGATAGGTTGGCCTCGGCGACTAGGACAGATATCAGGAGGACAGTCCCAGTGGAAATTTTTCTTCGAACAACTATTGAAGATGTTGAGGGAACACTTAGCAATTGCCTGAATGTTTCTAAGGAAGCTTCATGGATGGACCCTCTGATCAGATACATTAAAGAGGGGGAGATGCCAAAAGCAAGGCAAGAAAGGAAGAAGCTGAGATACATAGCTGCAAAATTCACTGTCATCAGAGACACCTTGTACAAAAACGGGTTTTTGATCCCCTTACTTAGGTGTGTACACCCATTTGAAGTCCCACGCATTTTGCGAGACGTGCATGAGGGGTCATGTTCAAGCCACATTGGGGGTAGGTCTTTAACGAAGAGGGTGATCACCCAAGGGTACTGGTGGCCAACCTTGGGGAAAGATGCCACAACATATGTAAAAAAGTGTGACAAATATCAAAGATTTTCCACCATCCCACACCAGCCCCATCAACCTCTTACCTCCATTACATCCCCATGGCCATTTGCAATGTGGGGGATCGACTTAGTAGGCCCCTTGCCTAGGGCCATCATTAACTATCGGTTCCTCATCGTGGCCATTGACTATTTTTCAAAATGGGTGGAGGCAGAGCCGATGGTCACGATTACCGAGCAGAAGACCTTCCAGTTCATCTGAAAAAATATTATATACTGATATGGCCTCCCCAACACCCTCATCTCGGATAATGGGACTCGATTCAAGAACACATCTCTCGAGAAGTACTGTGAAAGGGTGAGTATCAAACAATTCTTCTCTACCCCAGGCCGACCTCAGGCTAATGGGAAAACGGAAGTCACAAACAGGACGATCCTAGACGAGATCAAGAAGAGAATTGAGGAGGCAAAAAGAAGATGAGTTGAGGATTTGTATGTCGTACTGTGGGCCTACAAGACGAAGGCAAAGACCTCTACCGTAGAAACCCCATTCATGATAGCTTATGGCTCAGAAGCCGTCGTCCCCAATGAGATTGGGTTTCCTACTCATAGGGTCCAAATGTATGACCCCCAGAGAAATATGAAAGAGAGGAGACTTGACTTAGACCTGATTGAGGAAAGGAGGAAGACGCCGAGATAAGGCAAGCCGCCTACCAGCAGAGGACTGCAAAGTTTTACAATCAGAGGGTGAAGTAGAGACCAATTGCAGTGGGGGACTTGGTCCTCAAAAAGACTTGGCAAAAGCCCAACAAGCTCCACTCGAATTGGCATGGCCCATATAGGGTCATCGATGAAGTTGTCTCTAGGACCTATAGACTAGAAAACCTAGAAGGGTAAATGCAGATCATTTGAAGAAATACTATCATTAGTGTTGTAATGTCCTCACGGACCATAATTGTAATGGGTGTTGCTCCAACAGAACACTTGGAATGTTAATGAGAAATATTAGTGTTTCCTCTCATTTTGTGTTTGTCAGTTCTAGTATGTCTGGGATCATCTTTAGTAAAAGCAACCCTCGGCTATAACGAGGGTCAATGGTGGGGACGACCCCACCTTTGCCCTCAAGAAAGACGAGGGAGGACTTAAAAATCATTAATTTGGTAAAAGCAACCCTCGGCTATAATGAGGGTCAATGGTAGGGATGACCCCACCTTTGCCCTCAAGAAAGACGAGGAAGGACTTAAAAACCAATAATTTGGTAAAAGAAACCCTCGGCTATAATGAGGGTCAATGGTGGGGACGACCCCACCTTTGCCCTCAACAAAGATGAGGGAGGACTTAAAAATCATTAATTTGGTAAAAGCAACCCTCGGCTATAATGAGGGTCAATGGTGGGGACGACCCCACCTTTGCCCTCAAGAAAGACGAGGGAGGACTTAAAAATCATTAATTTGGTAAAAGCAAACCTCGGCTATAATGAGGGTCAATGGTGGGGACGACCCCACCTTTGCCCTCAAGAAAGATGAGGGAGGACTTTATTAAAAAACCATTAATTTGGTAAAAGCAACCCTCGGCTATAATGAGGGTCAACGGTGGGGACGACCCCACCTTTTCCCTCAAGAAAGACGAGGGAGGACTTTATCAACCTTATCAATTAAAAATGGTGGAAACCATCCTCGGCTATTATGAGGGTGAATGTTGTGGACGACCCCTTATTCACCCTCAAGAAAGGCGAGAGCGGGATTAGTGATATTGTTAATATAAAAAATTCTTCTAAGTAAATCACATAAGAGACGAGTATGGAAGACAACAAGAGAGATGATATTATAAATGAAATATTACAAAAGGATGTTTGTTCTAGAAAAATAAGGTACATTCATGGGGTACGTAAAGAGGGTATTGGCTATAAACAGCCACCCTATTGAGCAGGATCAGAGGGCAAGGCTCAACGTCGATAAGAGAAGTCTCCTCAACGACCATGACAGGCTGATCCTCAGACGTGCCGATACCCTCAACGTGAACTTGAGACTCCACCTGTGCCAAAGCCTCAGCAATCAGGGGGTTGTCCAGTTGAACTGCTTCGATACATGGGCGGACATAAGATACTGCGTCAGCAAACTTAAGGACGACCCACCGGCAGGCCGTCCTAATCCCCCTCTCTAAGTATTCAAGACCAAAGCCTTGAAACTCATCCGAGAGTTTGTAGGCCTCCACAGCATCGGCCTTGGCTTTCTTCACAGCCACCTCAAGATCGGTCTTAAACTGAACCCCCAAGTTGATCAAGGCCTCGTCCTTCTCTTTTATAAGCGCATCCTTAGCCTGGAAGTCTGCATCGTCCTGCCTCGTCAGCTCATCCAAGACCCTAGCATGTTCGGTCCTGGCACTCTCCAGTTCTGCCCTTGCAGTCTCCAACTCCGTCTGTAGATCAACCTCATACTTAATGGCCCTCTCAGACTCATGAAATTTTTGTTTATTTTCAGCCATTCACTTGGTGGCCGAAGTAAAGGCACAGACAGACTGCACAGAAAAATGATAAACAGTTGTTAAGAGGCCGAGGAAACAGTTGGTGAAAAACTCAATTAAGAAAAAGTATGAACAAGTACCTGAGCCAGAGTGTGCAGACCATAGTCATACACCTTCGCCGAGGGCATCTTGGATAAGAACTCATAGTCGACAGCCGAGGGGTCAGAAAATATAAACGCTTTGGCCGCCCTCAGGTTGGCAATCAGAAAAGACGTCTCGGCCTTCAAGAATACCAAGTTTTGGGACCAGAAGGCCCCCATGCTTGAAGAAGAGGCGGTCCCCTCGGACGCCTCCACCCTTTACCTCGTCCTAGAATCTGGTCGAGGGTCAACGGGGACTTCTGGCTCTTTCCTCTTTTGCCTGTCGGAGGATAGCTCAACATGTGTCGGCCCCACGGTCTTTGTCTTCCTCGGAGCTTTCTGAGGCTCCTTGCCTTTCTTCTTACCCAGACCAGATAGTAAGCCCGGGGCAGTCATTTCCCAAAGATGGTCGGATATACCTGCAGGACGACCTGAAAAGAAGACTACACGTCAGAAAAATGTGAAGGCAAAGATGAAACACTTGAAAAAAAGCAAAGATTGTGCAAAAAATAATATAACTCACATAGCTCTTGAAATAACGTTGCTAAGGCCGTTTATGAAAATAAACTATTTAAGCAACTCCGAAAGTTTGTTGAAGAAACTCTTTACTAAAATCAAACTGATTTTGAACACAAGATGTGTTAACAAAAAAAATATGTACGAGATATGGACAAGATTTGATAACAAGTTTTAGTAAACAGTTTAAAATGTTTTAAACTCAGCACACATCAGAATGGGATGAGAAGATGTAGAAATATTGATACTCAGGATTTTTTACGTGGTAAAACCTCAACCTTGAGGAAACATCCACGACTCCCTCTACGGAGTAAAACAAAAACAATCACTAAAACAAATATGCGAGTTACAACCTATTTAACTAACATGCACACTAAAACAAATCTATACAAGTTCAGGATTGTACCCTCTGGCGTCCTTAACTTTTCTGCAGATCTTGTTTGTTGATGTAGTTGTCTCAGTTTGTCAACTCTTCTTTGTTTCAGCACTTTACATCGACTTATGTTCACCAAATCTTATAGCCAACACTTTCAGTGTTTGTAGTGTGAAGATGTTTGTGAATAGTGTTCTAAAACACATGCATGCATGCACACACACACACTTATTAGTTACAGACGATCCTAACAAATCACATATAAATCCTATATGCAGTGTATTTGTTATTTTTCTTTCTTACAAAACCAAGAACCTTTTTGACCTTTCAAAATAACCCAGATTCCACGGAGATCTTGCTTAAGAAATCGGTCAAGACCTTTCTCAATCACTTTTGAAAATATTATGGAGATTGAGAACCCTCCAAGTGCGAATCCAACTAGGTCAGGTTAAGTCTTGTAAAAACAGAAATAGAAAAACATCTATTGTTGATTCTGAAGTAAGAAAATGTTTTAACAGAAAACAATCAACAACGAAATTCTCAAGATGAGAAATAAATGCAACTAAGTGTATTATGACATGCAAAACTACAGATCTATGATTTCTATTGAACCAGAAACAAGATCCGAGTTTATGTCTAAGTTGGAAATAAGATTTATGAACACAAGGATTTCAGCAACCCAAGATCTCTCAACCAGAACTCTCATAAACCCAAGAAAACACTAAGGATGGTGTTTATTTGGTTATGGTGTTTTTTTCTGGAGAGGTAAGTAGTTTGGGCTTGAGAAGTATTTGGACGAAGTTAGGGTTTCTAACTTGGGTCTGGTTTCTCTCTCTAACTTCTCTCTTCTCTCTTCTCTCTCTCTCTCTATTCTCTGAGATTTTTCAAAATGGCAAAAGCTTTCGAAGGCTGAGATGGGAGGCCTTTAAATAGGAAGAGAGGAAGATTCCAGAGCATCGTTCAAAAACAATGGCTGAGATTGAGTCAAGCTCCTTTGACTGCAATCCAAGGGCTCACAACAGGCGGTGGATTAAACAGGCTGTGATTGGCTTAAGGATTTACACGGGGATTTACTCAAAAGACATGCAGGCCATCGATAAGGGTTGATCCAAGGGCTGATAACAAGCGATGGTATGTCTCGGTAAAGAAACACACATAGGGCCAATCAGAGAACAACAAGTGTTGGCCCGAGGGCGAATGTAAATGCGCGTCCCAAAGTAATTACAAAGCCAACCCTAGAGTCTCTAGCGCTTTCGGTTTCTACCCAGAGTAACTTTAGGCCAATAAACACAACAATACATATTTATATATTAACCCCAAGACTTTTTAAATCAAGTTTTAATTAAATAAAACCTTGTTTAAAATAAATTTAAAATTCCCAAAAAATTATTAAAAATCAAATTGAGGGATTTAAACACACTCACAACATTAATACACATAGAGGTGCAATATGATATGCAAGAATAAAATTCTAAGTGTGTGAGTGATGGCTATAGTCTCAGGATCATCACAAGATGTATGGAAGAAGAAGCAACCCAATCTCTGAAGCTCTTTGGTTTCTAGTATGGACACTATTTTGTCACAATTTCCAAACTAGATGAGCTCTTATACAGTCTAGACTCAAATGAGTCAAAAGTATAAGGGCTTCAGCTCTGTCAGGGGGCCGACCCTCAGACCAGCTTCCTTGAGGAACCGAGGGGTCATCAGATCTTTAAACTTTACAAGTTCGCCCCCTTTCCCTTGTTCCCTCAGATACTCAACTATGTCCTTCTCGTCCAGACTAAGTCCAGGATCTGACCTGGCCTTCATCGAGGGGTTATACCATCTTCTTGGAACCCTCGGACCATCGTCCAAATCTTGAGCCTCGGCGAAAAATTCCCATTCTCCAGAAACGAAGAAAAATCTCTTCTTCCAATCGTGGATGGAGGTTTATGCCACGTGGAGAAGTTTTTTATCAGACCTCCTCGCCCCCAGGTGATAGTACCCAGGCTATTTGGACGAGGAAGTGATATTATAACAGGCCAAAAACACGTCGGAGGAAGGCTCATCAGTGAAGGCATTCTTCCACAAGGAGATGCATCCGAGGATCGTCCTCCAGGAATTGGGAGGAAGATGAGAGGGGGCAACGCCGAGGGCTGACAGTATAGTAACAATGGCAGGGTGTAGAGGGAACCTAACAGCGACCTTAAACATTTGTTCGTACACTGCTATCTCTCCCTCTTCACCCTCAAAGACCCTCTCTGACTCAGAGGGAACCCTCATACTTATGTTGGAGGGCACACCAAATGCATGCCTCCACAGCAAGAGGTCACGATCCCTGACTGAGGAAATATAGGACGAGGCATGAGAGGTGTCAACTGGGTCAGCATCTAAGTCCTCATCATCATCCTCAGTCCCCTCTCCCTTGGCCTCATCACCTGCCAGAGGCCCATGAGGAAAAGCCATCTGGAAATAATGGGGGGATAAAGTTGTCACAGGGATAGCCTCGGAAGGGACCACACCCTCGGCCTATCAGCTTGGGCTTAGATCAAATGTCTCTCTCCTCCCAGAAGGCCCAGTACCAGTTGATGACGACGCTCTCTCATCCATCTCTCCTAAATGACTCTCGGTTGGACGACCGAACGACCCACAAGACTCATATAGTTTTATTGTGGCTAGAGGAATGGGAAAAATGGGTCGTACCCAATTAGGGTCGACCCCTCATCTTCTCTCCTCCTCTTCCTCTATTCGCCTAATCTCTACGAGGAACTTCTCTCTCAGGGATGGAAACTCCTCGGCTAAACTGTAAAGCCTCCTAAGCATTAAGGGGAAGACCCTACACTTAGAAGAATTTGGCTAAGCCAACTACAAACAATCTTAAAGTTGACCAAGTTGGATTTTTCGATCAAAACCAAAGAATTAAAGGGTTTTTATCAAGAACATTCAAGAACAAACCACCGGAGAATACGCCGAAAAAGTTATGAAACAGCCTAGGGAGAATCCAACCCTACGAGCCCAAAACAAGAAAGCAAACAGAAATGAAGATAAAGAGGGAACTAGGGCAGAGGGATTCCCTGAGAAGAAATAGCGGGACTGCCAAACTCGAAACATCAAAATTACAGAAATGGCTAGAAAGCTGGTGAGAAGCTAAAGAGAGAGAGAGAGTTCAGGCGCGAAGAAGAAGAATAAAAGAAGTAATTTCAAAAATTGCTTAAATACCTTGCTAATGAATGGGCCCATTAACCAATGCAAAGCACAACCCACGAGGAGGGCATCATTAGGGAACGAAGTCCCAAGCAGTGTGCAGCCGCCACGCCTAGAAAACAGGAACGACGTGGGATAAAAACTTAACATATGTCATGCATCTAACTGGTCATACACTCATTTCAAGGGAAATACTATCCCTCATCCATCTCAACAACGTCGAAGGTTAAGGGTTGGGGGTGATTGATATACCCGTATCTACCCTCGGCCAGGCCGAGGGCGCCCTGCAACTGTACGAGGCCCAGACGACCCTCCAGGGGAGCGACCCCTCGTCAGGCCCAGATGACCCTTCAAGGGGCCAACCCCTCATCAGGCCCAGACGATCCTCCGAGGGTACGGCAGTACGAGGCCCAAATTGGGCCAGACTCATTATCGGAGGGAACTTTTCCCTCGACCTCATGTCACAGGCCGAGGGTGACATCATCACAACGCGTGGCTTGGGAGACGCGTGGAACAGTGCACGTGAGGCTCACATGGCACGTGGAAGACCGTTATAACAAGATCACCCCCTCACGTGAGGAAATATTATGTCATCATTTGGCATCTACAGGTGTCAATAGGAGATTGGCTAAATCATCATTCACATGCACCATGCATACTTGGGGGTACACTACACCCCCCAAGACTTATATATACTTGTCACCTACAACCCCACAAGGGGATCGATAATTGTAACCCTAGAAAAATCTCTGCTTATACACACAGTAGAGAGAGAAAATGAGCTTATGTGCATTGTATCCAAGGCCATTAGTTCCCATACTTAGTGGATCACACACTCACAGTGGATGTAGGCCTAATTGGTTGAACCACTATACATCATCATCTTGTTCCTCTTATACTCATCTCCTTCTACACACTTACACACGTATACATATACCTCTCTATGGCTGCCATGGTTACTACAGTTTGAGCTCATCATCACTTATCTGGTGGTGCTAGATTTCACCATCATTAATTCCCCCTGGTGCATTTACTTTGACGAGTGAGGAAAGGAAGATGCTTTTAGACACGATATATAAATTGAAGGTTCCATATAATTTTTCGTCCAACTTGCAAAGGATTGTGAATTATGCTACCCATGATTTACATAAGTGTAAGTCCCACGATTGGCATGTGATCATGCAAATGGTTCCTCTATTGTTTAAGCACTGTTTCTCCAAGCACAAGGATTTGCAGAGGGATATTATGCAACTTAGTATCTGCTTCTCACTTTTATGTGAGAAGGTAGTCAATCGAGAACACATAGTGGCGGTAAAATTGGCGATTACCGAACCGATTTGTGTGTTGGAGAAGTACTTTCCCCCATCATTCTTTGACATAAGTGTTCACTTGTTGGTACACTTATGTGACGAGGAACTTTTTTACGGTCCAGTTAGATATCGATGGATGTATCCGTTTGAAAGATTGATGAACATTTTCAAAGATTGCATTAAGAATACACGATAGATTGCAGGATCAATTGCAGATGAATACATAACCGTGGAGTCATCAATCTATACTCGGGAATATATGTCTGACTCGACCAACGTTGATGACATTGATGAGTTCGTCGATGAGGGTGGTCATGTGATGGTCAAACGAGTGAAATTAATGAGTTTGCAACATGAACAAGTAGCTCGTTATCTATTTAACACACATGAAGATGTCGAAGAATGGAAAAAGTAAGTTTAAATTATTTTAAGTTTTACATCATTTTAGATTATTTTATACATGATTAATTTTTTACTACGTTCGACACATTAATTTTATGCAGAAAATGTGAAGCCTGTGAGAACAATAAAAGGCGAAAAACAATGGCACAATCAGATAGCGAATTTAGGCAGTGGTTGTCACACGAGGTAATTATAATGAAAATGGGTGTTATATAATGTTACATTACAATAAAACTTTACAATTAACCTAATTAATTTATCTATATTCTCAGCATTTAAAGACGGGTGATGTGACATCAAGGATTTCTCGTCTAGACACTGGACCCTTGTTCATGGCACAAGAGTACAAAAAGTAGCGATTAAACTGTCACATATTCGGTGCAAGGGTATGAGGAAAGTACAAATGTAAAAACTCGAATATTTTTTTTAATAACCCTGAACCTCCACACAAACGAGCCATTTGGACTTCCTCGTGCAATCAAAACAGGGGGGACACTGCGCATGACCCACCTCACACACGAGCCCCGCTTAAATACTGGCATACCCTGCGAGGAATCGAACCCAGCACCGTACGCCTCACCACACAGTCCTGAGTAAGCCCTTACCGCTGGGACGAACCAGGGTGGGTTAGACATTTTATATTTATATTTATTAGCAACTAACACTTACTTTCTTTTTATTTTTTATTTGTTTGAAAGGAATAATTCGGCCTGCCCCACACCTCCGCGATTCCGTGTTAGAGCATTTGAGGGAACCACATAAGACGTCGAAGAAAAATTTGAGGGGGCCGGTACTTTGGAAGACCTGGGACTCCATTCTCAGACTGCGTGAGACAGTCCCGCCAAAGGAGTCGATCGCATTAGCGAAGTGATAAAAGTTCATCGACAATGAGATCGAGGAGATACAATTAGCATCTCGCTAATCGGGGAGGGAAAATCGGGCAAAAAAGATGGACGTGCACTAGTCCGACCGGACGTCTTACGCCGAGGTGGGGCACATGATGGTAAGTTTTTATTTTTTATAATTATAAAAATATGTTATTCTGAATTATTTTACTTTGCATTACTTACTAATTTTGTATTATTTTATTTTAGGCGACGAGGAGTGTCCCTGGGGGTAGGCCACATAGGCTCGATGCCTATGTGGAAATTTGGACGAAGAAGGGTAAGGATAAGGAGGTGTCCCCGAGCGTCGCGGCCACGATTGTAAGTAATTCGATAGTTTAATTTTTGTTAATTACGTTATAATTTTTCTATTTACTTAATTAACTAATCGTGTGATATTTGTCGTTTCAGGAAAAGCGTGAGGAAGTGCATGAGTCGCAGTCTGATGCTGAAAAGGAATCTTTGTCCACAGACACACTCAGCCAAGTTCTCAGCGCTGATCAAAAGGGGAGTACTAGAGGGGTGAGCTCACGGGTGGACAAATCTAGGATCATCAAAATAGAGATGAGAAACACCGGGTTGGCTCATTAGGTGGACACGCATAACACGAAGCTATTAAGGTTGTAGGCGACGGTCCTAGATATGTACGCATTCATGAAGTGTCAGTTGGGCGGGAAGGGGAAGGGGAAGGAGAAGATGGTGGAGGTGGAGGAGGACGAGGACGTGGACGTTGCTGCTTCATCATCGATACGCGCGGACTCATCGCTTGATGATCCAGTACCCTACTTGGCTCCCGTCCATCGTCCTATGTCAACAATCAATTGACCAAGCATGTTTAGGCGACATATATGATGGCTAGTGGATAGCGAGGGGGTTGAGGTATAACACAACACTAAAACTGTCGGATTGACACGGTCATTGATCGTGACAAGTCCAACTTATCAAGGTCAATGACCATGACAAGTCTGGGGGTGACAACCTTTATTTTTATGGACTTGTCACGGTCATTGACTATGATAATTTCATTAAACTTGTCATGGTCCTATCACGGTCTTTGATCGCGACAAGTTTTATCACGATTAATGACCGTGACAAACCCTAAAAAATTATCACGGTCAATGACCATGACAAATCTTGGCAGAATTTAAAAGAAAAATTATTGGGTAGTTTGGCCACTGCCATTGATACTGCCCAACAGTATATTTGTACCTATTATAGCAAACTTGTACCTGTTCAAATAACATATATCCAAATAAAATAGAAATAATGCACCATATCATTACATATATAATTCCATATCCAAATAAAATAAAAATACAATCCATCTCCAAACCAAAATGTAACAAATCAAAACAATTCAAATATAATCCCAGTGTTCAAATAAAAATAGATACAAATAATATCACGCTGTAGAGTCTATGGTCGCACCATATACGCATTTAGACACCCCTCAATATGCGTCATGCCACATTGTTCGCGCAACCACAATGTGGAGTTCTCCTTCATGGTTATCACATGTGTGACGAGAACCTTTGTCTCGATGTTTAGAAGGATACGTCCATGAACCGGCATACCCGAGATGGTATACACTAACTTAAATATGAAGAGTGTACGTGCATATTTAATTACTGCAATTTAACTGCTTGTTAAATATTTTCAAAATATTTTACTTGGGCTCTGACTCATGTCAAAATCCTTTTCAAAGCCTTTTTTGTGTCCAGCCACAGGGACGCCCAATTTGAATATTCTATCCAGGGATGCAAAGTTGTAACTCATGTGGAAGTTGCAGGACTTGCTATAGACGCTTCGTTCATTATTCCTAGTGTAGGATCTTTACTCCATTATTCATTTGGACATGCCTCCCTAAGATTTAGTATTAAGTTTATTTATGTGACTTGTGTATTCAAGTTATTGTTTCAGTTACTGTTGTATTTTATTGTTGAATCAACAGTTGATTTGGTTATCTTTATTTATGTTATTCTTCTGTGTTGGTTTCACTTATCAATTTATATGGATGGTTTAATGATTATTTGATTTTTCGCATGTTGTTAGGTAATGAAAGATAAAATTTGGCACCAGCCTATTTAAAGTAGACTAACATTTTATTTTGATCACGGGCTGGCCACCCGATATTTTAGTAGGTGGGGTGTCATAAAATCTACGTGATGAAATAGATAAATAAAACCAAGCATTCAATAAAGGCAAAGTTCCTTGAAAAATCCTCTCAGGGCAAAATCTTTTACTCCCGTTATAAAATTTACAAATATTAACTTACAAATTCTATAAAGGAATCTACACTAGATGAATCTCCTGCAGGTGACCTTCCTCCACAACTATGATCCTTGCAAGAATCATAAGACCGCAGTCCTCCTTCAGCTTTAACCTTTGTTTTCAGCAGTGAATCCCTTCAGGTATCACAGGTGAGCTATAGAGATGCCTTCTCCACAAAGGTGTAGGAAAGTATAAAAAACTTTCTAGGGTTTAAACCAATTCAGAAAACTAAATATTCAGGATGTTTGTTTGTAAATTAAACAGTGTTTTTACAACACTAAAAGTGAAGAACTTTTGCAAAAGATATGCAAAAATAAATTTGGCAAAAGCCTTAGAAAAATTAAACACGAAACAGGTATTTATAATACGTTCACAAATTTCGAGGCGGTGGCAGCGTTCGAAAGATAATGCACTATCGTTCTAACAAGATGATGATCTCGTTTGAACGAAGTTTAGTTCTCTTCTAACGACCTCAAAAAAACTAAGATAATAAGCCCTCGATTGAACCTCATTTGAAAAATAATTTGAACATCCTTCGAACGACAAAATCTCACGGGCAACGGATTACATGCACAAATCCTCCATAGTCACATAAACATGTAGATGACAAAATTGATGGGAGAACATCTCACAAGGCTCAAATGTACATAGTGAAGTTAAACATTTAAAAATCTCATGCATGTGTGCGCGGAGGCATATACAAAGTCGAATCCATAATGAAAATCAAGTTTGAAACAACTTCATAAACATGGTTAAGATCAATCTAAGTGTTAAAATTCATAACCAAATGTCCTAGCCACATGGAAATTGCGGAGTGAATTGGATTCAAACACACTAATATGCCATACTAAATATGTAAAACCAAAATAGACAAAAACCAAAAATCTTTTCGTATTTTAAATTTTTTTATCAAAATAAAATCTTTTTGTATTTTTTAATATGACTCAATAAAATAAAAATAGAATACAAAAAGTACACATGTCATAACACTAGCAAAACATATAACATGAAGCATAACTATAGTATGACAAAAAAAATCATGAAAGAAATCATCCATAAGATATAGTTTGTGAAGAATCATGTGCAAGCATGTGAGAATCAACGAGTCTACCATATAGTTCCTCTAAAATTGATTTTCTAACCCAAATAGGTGTACACTTAACGCGACGGGATTCGGGAACCAAAGGAGCACTGGACTTCAACTTTCGAGGTCCTCTTTTAAGATCATAACAAAATGCTATAAGGCGACCTTTCCTACCATAATGTGAACACGTGTAAACGTAAGGAATGTTACCTATGGTTGACCTTTCTAACGTCATTGGATTTGGTTGACCCTCTAAAACAAATGGTCTTGTCTTTTACACTCAAAGCATTAGAAATATGTGAGCCAGTACCATTATTACTAACACTACTCATGTCTTATAAATCATATTTTAGCTTTAAAATTTTAGACTCAGAAAAGAATTTGACTCTTTCAATTTTAGGGACTCCTTCTTCATATGTTCAATTATTCCTAGAAGGTATCTCACTCCCCCTTAATGTGGGCAAACTTATCCCTAGGAGTCATCTCATGTGCCTTAAAATCATTAATCAAAGCACTATACCCAATGACACAAACATTAACCCTAGAATTTTTAAAGTCCTCTAATTCTTTCTATAAAAATGGGACTATATCATCAGTCTCTTTCTTGGACAATTATATTTGTTTAAAATCACGATTCATGTCCACAAGCTTCTCCCAAAAGAAATATCTTTAATTTGAACAGTTTGCAAAAGATTCATAGCGGATTTAAAACGAGAATTTTCTTTTTCAAGAATTTTAATTCTTTCAGCTAACTTCAAATTCAATCGATTTAATTCATCAAAACTATGAGAATCCATCGAGAGAAAAACTAAATCACCCAAAAAGCACTAAAAAAGGATCTAACATAATAACTTAGTGCAACCCGCTCAGATACCAAGTTGTGAAAGAAAGCCAATAAGCATGCTTTGACACCACTTGTAAGAGTGGAAGTCTCTAATACCACTTACGAAAGTGAAAATAAATGCACACGACAAGGATGGTCATAAACAAAGATTAATTATTACAATTTTTATCTTAAACCAATTTTATTTTTTATCTTAAATATGCATCTATGCGATAAAACAGATAAATAAAACCAATTATTCAACAAAAGCAAAGTTTCAGGAAAAATCCCCTCAGAGCAAAACCTTTTATGCACTTTATAAAATTTATGAATCGCAACTTAAAAATTCTATATAGGAATCTACAGTAGATGAATCTCTTACAGGTGACCTTCGTACATAATTATGATCCTCGCAAGAATCAAAAGACTACAGTCTTACTTCAACCTCAGCCTTTGTCTTCAGTAGTGAATCCCCTCGGGAATCATAAATCAACCATGGAGATGACTTCTCCACAAAGGTGTATGAAAGCGTATATAACTTTTAGATTTTGAACCAATTCACAAAACTAAATATTCAGGATCTTTGTTTGTGAATTAAACGGTGTTTTTACAACACAAAAAGTGAAGAACTTTCACAAAGGATATGCAGAAACGAATTTGGCAAAAGTCTTAGAAAAACTAAACACAAAACTGTAGTTCACAAATTTTGAGGCGATGGTGTCATTCGATCGATAATGCACTGTCATTCTAACGAGATGATGATCTCGTTCGAGCAAAGTTCAATTCGCTTCTAACGACCTCAAAAAAATTGAGACAGTAAGCCCTCGATTGAACCTCGTTTGAATAATACTTTGAATGACCTTCAAATGATATGTAGTCTCGTTTGAACGAGATTTAAAAATAAATAAATTTTTCTTGTCGAAATAAAAAACTCCTGTTCGTTTTTTTATGAAGATAAACATCCCCAAAATAAATTTGGTAAATGAATTTAAACTCTAAATTGATTATATCTTTATGGGATGTCGAGAAGTCTTCAAACTTGGAGATGCTTCAGTTTGATTCGTCATGACGGTTCGTGAAGATTTCTAACGGGATACGCAAAACAAGCCTAAAGTTATGCAATGAACAATCCTAGAAAAATTGTTCTTACAAATCACCCCCTTTAACTATTCCGAGGCTAACCAAACAAATATAATCGAATACTAAATTAAAATAAAAAATCCAATGAAAAAAATACTAACACCCTTCCTAATCCTAGAACGGAATGTTATATGTCTCTTTGTCTTCAAACTTCTTCTCCTTCTTCTTCCATTTGGCAAACTTTGTCTTCATCCGCGTGTCTTGAATTACATTTTAAGCTCTTACACACATGAGATAAAAATATATACCTCGTGACCTATCGAGTTTGAAATAAAAAAACTCATAAATAAATTCTCCCCGATAAATCAAACTCATTAAAACTTCTTTTAATTTGTTCTCCCCCTTTGTTTTTATTCGAAATAGACAAAGAAATAGAGACATAGGCATGAAATATGAACCACCACGTAGAAAATAAGTTATCATAAAAAAAAATTTGAATTAATCATGTGTAATGATCATCTCACAAGGCCATCAAAACCAACAATTTTTGAAAATTTCCATTTTTTTCTCAAAAGAAAAAACAAATACAACAAACAATGCCATATATAATATATATAAAATATATCAAAGAAAATATGGCACACATATATAGGTATAAATGACCAAAAAAACATGATGCAAAATAAATAAGATTTACACACTAGCATAGTATCGATGTGTCCAAACATTTAGGATGGAATGAATGGGTGTGAACTAGATACAAATGAATTATAACCCAAACACTCAAATATGTTCAAGAAGATCTAATTGATCGAAAAATTTCATCAAACTAAGCTTTAGCCTCTAGTGACAAATAAAGTGAACTTCAATGAACAAAACAAGCACAATGCACACAAGCCTAGGATATTGATGATTCTACAAATCAATAACATCATGACAAAATAAGCATATTAGGATTCATTGTGCAAATCCGTTGATCTTCAGCTAAACTCCCTCAAAAGATATACATGATCATATTTTCTTATTCTTATCTTATCTTTTTGTTTTGAACTGATTTCTTTTGCAAGATCAAACAAGCTAAACTATCTTGGCACCTTTTTGGCATATATTTTCTCTTTTATTGCCTTAATTTTTTGGCTCTTTTAAATGGTGGTTTGACACAAAGTCAACCAGTCTTTCGCAGCGCTTTTTCATGTTCACTCATATTTTTCCAATACTAAACAAAATCTCATGGAAAACAGTTCTTACATGCACAAATCCACCATACCCACATAAACATGTAGATGACAAAATTGACGGGAGAACATCTCACCAAGCTCAAATGTACATTGTGATGTTAAACGTTCAAAAAAACTCATGTGTGTGTATGCGGAGGCATATACAAAGTCGAATCCATAATGCAAATCAAGTTCAAAACAACTCCATAAACATGGTTAAGATCAATCAAAGTGTCTAAAGTCATAACCAAATGTCCTAGACACATGCAAATTGCGGAGTGAATGGGATGCAAGCACACAAATATGCCATACTAAATATGTAAAACTAAAATACTCAAAAACCAAAAATCTTTTTGTATTTTTCATATAAAATTATCAAAATAAAATCTTTTTGTATTTTTTAATATGAATCAATAAAATAAAAATAGAATACAAAAAGTACACATGTCATTACACTAGCAAAACATATAACATGAAGCATAACTAGAGTATGACAAACAAAATCATGCAAGCAATCATCCATTAGATACAACAAGTGAAAAATCATGTGCAAGTATATGAAAATCAACGAGTCTACCATCTAGTTCCTCTAAAATTTATTTCCTAATCCAAATAGGTGTACACTTAACGCGACAGGATTCAGGAACTAAGGGAACACTAGACTTCAACTTCTTAGGTCCTCTTCTAAGATCATAACAAAACGCTCTAAGGCGACCTTTCCTACCATAATGTGAACAAGTGTAAACACGAGGAAGTTTACCTATGGGTTGACCTTTTCTAACGTCTTTGGATTTGGTTGACCCTCTAATATAAACTATGGTCTTAGCTTTAACATTCAAATCATTTAAAAAATTTGATCTAGTACCATTACTACTAACACTACTCGAGTCTTTTAAATCATCTTTTAACTTCAAAATATTAGACTTAAGCAAAGAATTTGACTCTTTCAATTTTAGGGACTCCTTCTTCATATGTTTAATCATTCCTAGAAGGTTATCTTTCTCCCCCTCAATATAAGAAAACTTATCCCTAAGAGTCTTCTCACGTGCCTTAAAATCATTAATCAAAACACTATTCTCAAGGACACAAACATTAACCCCGAAAATTTTAAAGTTCTCTAATTCTTTCTCTAAAAATTGGACTCTATCATCACTCTCTTTCCTGGACAATATTAATTTTTCAAGATCATAATCCATGTCCATAATCTTCTCGCGAAAGTAATCTCTTTGATTGTGAACAGTTTGCAAAAGATCTACGGTGGATTTTAAACGAGAATTTTCTTTTTCAAGATTTTCAATTCTTTTAGAAAACTTCAGATTCAAACGATTTAAGTTGTCAAAACAATGGGAATCCATCGAGAGAAAAACTAAATCACCCAGAAATCACTAAATAAAGATATAAAATAATAACTTTGTGTACCCGCTCGGATACCAATTTGTGAAAGGAAGCCGGTAAATATGCTCCGACACCACTTGTAAGAGTGGAAGGCTCTAATACCACTTACGAATGCAAAAATAAACGTGCACGACAAGGATGGTAAAAAACAAAAGATATATTCTGGAATTTTTTTTTATCTTAAACCAATTTTATCTTTTTATCCTAATCATGTATTTATGTGACCACTCAGGGCAAAACATTTTATTTATGTTTTAAAATTTACAAATCGCAACTTACAAATTCTATGAAAAAATCTACACTAGACGAATCTCCCGTAGGTGACCTTCATCCACAGTTGTGATCCTCGCAAGAATCACAAGACCACAGTCCTCCTTCAGCTTCAGCCTTTATCTTCAGCAGTGAATCCCCTCAGGTATCACAAGTCAGCCATGGCGATGCCTTCTCCACAAAGATGTCTGAAAGTGTACAAAAATTTCTAGAGTGTAAACCAATTAACAAAACTAAATATTCAGGATGTTTATTTGTGAATTAAACATTGTAATTATAATACAAAAAGTGAAGAATTTACGCAAAAGATATAAAGCAATGAATTTGACCAATGTCTTAGAAAAAATGAACACGAAACAGGTATTTATAGGACTTTCAAAAATTTTGAGGCGGTGGTGTTGTTCGAACGATAATGCACTGTCGTTCTAACGAGATAATGGTCTCATTTGAACGAAGTTCAATTTGCTTCTAACAACCTCAAAAAATTTGAGACAATAAGCCCTCTATTGAACCTCATTTGAAAAATACTTCGAACCACCTTCGAACTACATGGAATATCGTTTAAATGAGATTTAAAACTAAATTTATTTTTCTTATCAAAACAAAAAACTCCTGTTCGTTTTTTATAAATATAAATATCCCAAAAATAAATTCTGCAAATTAATTTTAACTCTAAATTGCTTTATACCTTTACGGGATGTGAGGAAGTCTTCAAACTTGGAGATGCTTGAGTTCTGTTTGTCTTTACAGTGCGTGACGATTTGTAATGAGATGTGCCAAACTAGCTTAATGCTATGCAATGAACTATCCTAAAAAAATTGCTCTTACAAATCTCCACCTTTTGCTATTTAGGTGCAAAACAAACAAACATAACCGAACACCAAATTAAAATAAACAATCTCCTATTAAAAATATACTAACACCCTTCCTAACCCTAGAACGGAATGACATAAGCCTCTTTGTGTTCAAACTTCTTCTTCTTCCCTTTGGAAAACTTTGTCTATGTCCGTGTGTCTTGAATTATGCTTTAAGTTCTTGCACACATGAGACAAAAACATATACCATGTGATGCATCAAGTTTGAAATAAAAAACTCATAAATAAATTCTTACCATATATCAAACTCATTTTAATTTTCTCTCCCCCTTGTTTTTATCCAAAATAGACAAAGAAGTGGCAACACAAGCATGAAATACGAAGCATCATGTAGAAGATAAGATATCATCACATCAAGATATAAATCAAGAATGTGTAATGATTATCTCACAAGGCCATCAAAACCAACTATTATTGAAAATTTTCTATTTTTGTAAAAAAGACAAATTTTACAAATACAACAAATAATACCATATATAATATATGCAAAATATATCAAAGAAAATTTGGCACACATATATAGGTATAAACGGCCATAAAAACATGACACAAAATACATAAGATTTACACACTAGCATATTATTGATGTGTCCAAACATGTGGGGTGGAACGAACGGGTGTGAACTAGATAGATATGAATTATAATCCAAACACTCAAATATGTTCAAGAAGTTCTAATTGACCGCAAACGTTCACCAATTAAGCTTTAGCCTCTAGTGACAAATAAAGTGAACTTCAATGAACAAAACAAGAACAATGCACACAAGCTTAGAATATTGATGATTCTACAAATCAATAGCGTCTTAACAAAATAAGCATACTAGGATTCATTGTGCAAACCCTTTGATCTTCAACTAAACTCCCTCAAAAGATAAACATGATCATATTTTCTTATTCTTATCTTTTCCTTTTCTTTTGAAGTGATTTCTTTTACAATATCAAACAAATTAAACTATGTTGTCCCCCTTTTGGCATATATCTTCTCTTTTATTATCTCAAGTTTTTTGGCTCTTTTAAACAGTGGCTTTCACCCAATGTCAACCTGTCTTTTGCAGCCCTTCCCGTGTTCACTCATATTTTTTAATACTAAACAAAATCTCACGGGCAACAGTTCTTACATGCACAAATCCACTATTGTCACATGAACATGTAGATGATAAAATTGATGAGAGAACATCTAACTAGGCTCAAATGTACATAGTGAAGTTAAATGTTCAAAAATCTCATGCATGTGTGCGGAGGCATATACAAAGTCGAATCCATAACGCAAATCAAGTTCAAAACAACTAAGATGAATCTAAGTGTCTAAATCCATAACCAAATGTCCTAGCCACATGAAAATTGCAGAGTGAATGGGATTCAAACGCACCAATATGCCATACAAAATATGTAAAACTAAAATACACAAAAACCAATTTTTTTTTGTATTTTTCAATATGACTCAATAAAAGAAAAACAGAATACAAAAAGCACACATGTCATAACATTAGCAAAACATATAACATGAAGCATAACTGAAGTATGACAAACAAAATCATTCAAGTAATCATCCATAAGATATAGCAAGTGACATGTAATCTCATTTGAACGGGATTTAAAAATTATTTTATTTTTCTTATCGAAATAAAAAAAAAATCTTGTTCATTTTTTATAAAAATAAACGTCCCAAAAATAAATTTTGTAAATTAATTTAAACTCTAATTTACTTTATATTTTCATGAGATGTCAGTAAGTCTTCAAACTTGGAGATGCTTGAGTTCGGCTCATCTTGACGGTGCATGACGATTTGTAACGGGATACGCCAAACTAGACTAAAGTTATGTTATGAACAATCCTAGAAAAAATGTTCTTACACAAAATGGTCATAAATAAAAGTGATTTTGGGATAAAATCAACGCAAGTGTATGAAGGACAAAAAATTTTAATTTTTAAAGTGTAATACAAGATGGGGTACAATCCTCGGGTTTTGGCTCCGGCCAGTAAAGGGTGAAATAATGTGGGCATTAAGAAAATGTTAAAACACATTAATAGGAACTCGGATGATACCGAAAATAATTAAGAAGGGCACGGAGCCCTAGGGTGAAAAGTTCAAAATCACTGGCTAGAGAATATGGTAGCATAACCGTCGGTGTGGAGCTAATTAAAGTATGCGGGTATTTAGAGGATTCTTAGAAAAGATAATGAAAAGTGAAACATGTAAAGAAATGGGTTATGTTGTGAATATAAGAAAAGACAACCTAAATTGATGAAATTAATACGTGTTCCGGTTGAAAGATAATGTGGACGAGTTAAGTGAGAAATTGACTAAAGTCCATAAAATAAAAGAAATGGTAGAGTGAAGTGATCTATAGGGTAATTAAGTAACCTAAGGAGGTTTAGACCATAAGTAATCCAAGAATGTGTTTATGAAATGTTTCAATAAAAAATAAGTATTTTCTAACACGGTGCGTGCATGTATTGGAAGGTGATTTTCAAAGAAAATACTAATATAAATTTGGTATGAGTAAGGGTAATTTCGGTAAAAGAAACGCTTTCCTAAATCAAAGGGTACTTGTTAAATGTATTTAACCGAGTGTGTTAAATCAAAAAATAAATGTCAAGTCAAGTAAGAAGGGGTTGTTTGCAAGATTAAGGCGAATTAATCAGAATAATTAATGGTTTTGGAATAAAAACGGCTTCATGCATTAAAGTATATATGTGTGTGTATATATATAAAGTAGTTGCATGTGCACGTAGATATAACGTGATAGAGTCTCTTTTTTGCCGTTCGATTCTATATTGTATTGTTGTATTTTTTCACTTGGCATTTGACTCATTCCCTCATCTCTGTTATGGCAGGATGGACGCAGTTTCGTATTTTGCGAGCATTGTACATGTAATTATTCTTTTTATTTTACGTTAGTAGCTCTGTATGCTTCGATTCCGGGGTCCCTCGCATAGATTGATTTAAATGGAAATCGCATGTTAAAAAAGTGAAACGCAAATTAAATAAAACTGAAATGGCAACATTATTTAGATTATCTCTTCGCATCTCACACCTACCGTTCGGGTCGGATCGAATTGACCACGGGTAATCCATAAATATATCCCATGGTGTTATAATATCACCAAAGGTATGAAAAGGATGATGTATCACTTAAATATGTCACCGAATACATAACCAAAATGTCCTTTGGAATCAAGATTAACCAAAATGTCCTCTAGAATCAAGATTACCAAGGGAAGGATTAACAATTAACAAACGAGTCTTCAAAAACCTATAAAGATATTAATCCAAGTAACTTGAGTTTAAATTTATCCCAGATCGATATGATGCATGGAAACAACCTCTTTCCTAAACCTAGAAACATATACATTCTAAATCCTAGGTTTAAGATCATTTTTTAGGTCTACCTCTTATAACAAACATAAGAAATCAAAATTCATCATTAAGAGGACAAAGATCTATCAACAACAACTATTCTTGAGTAACATATAGTCAACCTTCTTTGTGAGATTTCCTATCTTAGCGTTCAGGTCATTTAAAGTATTTCTTTTCACAACAAACTCCTTCATAGCAACAAATCCTGGGCTTTTGGCACACAAGCAACAATAATTTTGCAAAGTTTGACCCTTAAGATTACAATAAGCACAAAAATGAACAAATCTAGTGAATTTTGTTATAGGCTATTTTTTCTCAAAATATGATCTTTTTTCTCTTTTAAAGTCTCTTTCTCTTGCAACAAAATTGAGATATGTCGTTCTTTTTCCATAAAATGAGAAACCAAAACACTTAGAGGAATTTAGTGCTTTTTGGTCTTGAAAAACTTGAGAAAATTTAATCTTAGACTTTGGAAATAGCATAAGTACAACCTTTGAAACTTTGTTTTGCATCTCAATTTCACTTTTCTCCATGTTCAAAGAAGTTATCTCAATATTTAAACTTTTCAACAGTTTAACACTTGCATTGTTTGAAAATCGAATATTTCAAATGTCTTTAAGACACTTTTCCTTCTAAAGGTTTCAATTTTTATTTTTGAAAACAATTTTATGTTTAGCTCCTTTATTTTGGTAGACTTTATAGTTCATAAAAGGCTAGATTATTTTTTTCTCTATTGTTTTCACAAAAAGAGTTTGAACTCGATATATAGGAATTTATGATAGTTATAGACAATGTATCGTCATTCAAATGATCATATTTATGACCCTTAACAAGATCAACAATAATCACATTACCTACTCTATGTGATAAATACTCTTCCTCTCATCACAAGTAGTATCCTTAATTTCATCGAGTTTGGTCATAAATGCAATGGTATCTTAACTCTTATCACTCGATGAATCCAACTAGGATTCACTCTTTGAGTCGCTCAAACCCACCTTATTATCCCTTTCTTATTCTTAAAGGAAAAACCCTTTTCACTCTTCTCCAAGTGTTTGGGGCACACATTAACTTTATTTCCAACTCCACCACATTCATAACACTTGTCCTCATATCTCATCATTTCTCTGCTTGAGTAACTCTTATCGTCGTGACCCTTATTATTGTATTTAGAGGATCCTAAATTTTTAGGTTTAAATTTCATTCCACTTTTCAAAACGTCCTTGTTATTTTTGTATAACTTAATAAAGCTTTCCACAAACAAATCCATGTCATCATCATATTATCATTACTCTCCGATTCTCCTTCACCCACCTCAACATTCTTGCTAGACTCAAATTTGAAATCCAAGTCCTTCTGAAGATTTAAATCTTAAACACTTTGAGCTTTTGTAATATGATCTTGCTCACAAGTTTATAATGATACAATAACATCTTCCAACTTGCAATGAGCCGTATTAAGGATCTTATTCAGAATAGAGACCTTTGTTGCAAACCAATAAGACAATAATCTTAATAGATTCTTCACTACAAGACTTTCCTCACTATTCTCTCCTAGATTGAACGATGAATTAACAACCTCCGTCAACTGAGTGTATTACTCTCCGGAAGTCTCATCTTATCTCATTTTCATTATCTTAAAGATAGTCATAAACCTTTTCAACTTCACTCTTTTATCCATCAAAGTTCCCTAATGAGTGAGTCCTAAAATATCCCAAGCCACTTTGTCCATCTCACAAATAAAATTCGAGTGTACTCATTTGTATTAACTATTGTAAATAAGGCATGTAGAGAAATTAAATTGTAACTGTATGTCGCAATTTCACTTCACTCCATTTAATATGTGTCCTTCTCATACGAATTCCATTAAAATAAGTCATAGACCATGACTAACCATATTCTTTTATAATTGGTAATCTTTCATGATGAGATCTCAAATGTGCTCACATTATCACTTTGTAGTGTCTCTAATTGCATATGTCTAAATAAGAAGGGCGATTGGTAAAATTTCCAACTCTCAAAGCATCCATATCAACAGGCTAACAAACACAAAAATAAGAAAAGATCTGACGCAAAACTATGTAAACCTCAAATGCCAAAAATATCCAAATCCGCATAAGTTTGCTCAAGAGAAACTCACTTTGATACCAATTGAAAGCGTCCACATTTAGGATTTATGAAACGCCTCTAATATCCTAGAGGGGGTGAATAGGATATTCTAAAAATTATTCCCAATTTTTGTCAATTAAAAAACTAGTGATATAGTTTTGTAAGAGTAGATACAAAATCCAACGCATCTTTTAAACACCAATTGAGCAAGTGTGAAATGAATTTTAAATCCTTAAAAACATATTTAAACCACTTGATTCTTAACTCATTGTAAGGAACTAAAACATGATTAGGAATTTTAGTTACATGATTAAGTATAAGTTATGATTGATAAATTTGGTGATAGGCATTAATCAGTTTAAGTATCATGTTTAGAGGATGCATACTCACGTGATGTATATGTTGTTCGCATTAGATCCTAATTGTGCTTATGATCAGTGATAACATGTTAAGAGAATATGATTATTCATGTGGCTAGTTCATGAGGAAATATGTTTTTAATGTATCATTATGTTTATAAAAATAAACTAGGGTGTTGGTGCAAAATTGGGGATATTTTGTTGCCAAATGTGAAAGTTTCGAGATTTTTGGTATATTGCTACTCTCCTGTTTAATCCCAAATTAGGAAAATTAGCTTTATGATTTTGGGAAAACATTAAATATGAAAGTTGTAAATATATAAGTTATCTACGGATGCAAAGGGGGAATAAATCGGTGTCCGTACTAGTGAGTTATGGTGATTTTATAAAAGTAGGACAAATATGTTATTAATGGAATTGTTTGATTAGACCTCTTGTCCAACCAATCACATACAACCACCTTAAAGTGTTCATATGATAACATGGCCACATTTTTATGGGTATTAAGCAGGCCTTCCTCATCTTATTTATTTCATATTTTAGTCTTGGGAAGAAATATGCCTATAGAGAGAGAGAGAGAGAGAGAAATTATAATAACTTAAGGAGTTCTAATAAGGTAATTATTTCATTGTAAAAGTTAGTCACGTGAATAAGTTTTAAACTTTGTATATTTTTTGTTATTTGAATAAAGATTAAAAGGATACCCAATGTTGTATGTAAAAATAATCTTCCCACGTGGGTCAGTGAAAGACAAACACCAGTCATCCTAGGTGGATATGTAGCCCTCTTGATCGGCATCAGAGGAACCTAGTCGGTTGGAAGGCTGACCAACTCCAAAATTTGAATCGTCTGGAATAAAAAACGTTACTAGACTGTAAGGGTGATCAACACTGAAAACCAAGTGTCACATTTATTGTATACAGATGTAAATGCCTGGAAATATAAAGGCATTCCATCTCTAGGGTTTCGGACCCCTATTAGTAAACAGACTCCCTTAGCTCAAGGGGACAATCCACTCATACTCAATCACACCATACTGAGCTATTGTAATCAGCATAAATAAATATAACAGTTGACGTAGGCTTTCTTCATAGTTGAACCACTTTGAAAATCTATGTCTCTTGTGTGTTTGTTTAAGATTGCTCATATTGTTTATCTGTGATTATAAAATTGAATCACTTTATTTTTAGACATCAACAGATTGGTGTCGTCTGTGGGACTAACTGCTTGTCATCATTATCTACTTCATATATTTCTTTGCTTATTATTTGGTTTGAAGAATGACTACTATTCCTAAAAGTAGCTTGGCAGCTGTAGGAAATAATCCAAAATTGTCCGCTACCCTTGGTGAGACAAACCTCCAGAGGATCTTATTCAATCTGGCTAAAGGGAAGGAGGTTATGCAAGAGTCAGTTAGACAATTGGCTCGCACAATGCAAGACAAATCCTCCAATTCCAAAAGAGATATGCCACCTCCACCAGCTAGGAATGAAAGAAGCTTCCATCAGCCTTGCTCATCCTAACAGGAGGTTCATCATAGGTGCTTAGATGATTAATGGAACTAAAAGGTCTTCTCTTAGTAGACCGATCAAGAAGATGCGTGGGATGAACATATTCTAATTCTCCTTTAAGGTTGAAGTACCAAATATATTTTCTAATCAAACTCTGAGGAATGGAATCGGGAGGGATCCAACTAAAGTTAAATGATAAAGGAGGATCAAGATAGTCTAAAATCACTAGAGTATGCTAGTTCCACAATTCATCATTTTTGGGTATCTTCAACAAGGCAATCAGGTTCAACTAATCCCATTTATAACCTTCATTCCTGGATTTCTCGATATGAACATCCAAATAAATTAAAACTTCATTATACCCATCCATCCAAACAATTCTGGGTTACTTATGGAAATGAAAGGTAAGTCACTCCACACTATCTTGAAGCTTTTTGATGGCTTTATCTTTCTCCTTGAGTCGAGCAACTTGGTCTGCCAGAGTTTTCTTGGTTCTCTCCTCATCAATAATTGGTTGAACAACTATACTTTGCCTTAGTGCCTAGCCATGTTTTATTTTCTTCTTCTGTAGATCTTATAGATCCTGCAACAACCTAACATTCTTGGTCTCCAATAATGATACCCCTTCATTCGGACCAGTGGTTGTTGATTTCCTTAAATTGTCAAGTTTATTCCTTAATGCATTATTTTCTCTTTAAAATATGGCAACAATTGATCCGATATTCTTTAGTTCTTGGTTCAAGTCCAATTCCTTCTTATTCAGGGAAGAAGTGATTTCTTTCAACTTCTTATCAAAGCGCCAACCTTCACTTAATGCCTTATACTTGGCTTCATAGTCATAATGGATAAGTGACTTGGAAGGTTCGTGATATTCCTACATCTACTCAATCATCTCATAATACCAGCATTATTAGCTACAACTCTGTCTTAAAGGCAGTGAAGATGGATGTAAGACTCCTTCACCTGGTCAGAAACATCTGGGTCGAGCAACCCTGATAAATCTTCCTCGAATAAAGGAACATGGTCATCCTCAAATAGATTTTTACACTACTAAGTAGGCCGAATTCAGTAAAAATAATAGTTTTTTCCTGGCATCAAACTAGGAAGTTACAAGTATGAGTTTATGGAGTAAATCTAGAGAACTAGACAACATAAAAAATAACAAACCAGCAAGAAGTCAACGTCATTTGAAATTATCAATAATTGAGAAAAAAGATGTTCTTTTATTTATCAAGTTTTGGATACAGAATTGGGTACATCAGAAGAAAGAAAAAAAGACTAAAAGGAAAATATATAAGAGAGAGGATAAAAAAAACTAGCTAAAAAGAAGCTAAACCTTCTCATTATCCTTGGCCTGGTCCTAGTTGGCAGCAGGTAGGTCGGCACTAGTAGCTGGCACCACTAAAGGCTCAATGGGCACCACTGAAGACTCCCCAGACCCTTCTTAATCATAAAACTCCTCATCCAAATTAGAAGGAGTGCTTCGGTCATACCTTTGGAAAATCTTAGAGTTTGCCTCGAAATTGACCACCTTCAATGCCTCCGACCAACCTTCTTTGAAGGACAACTTCTTGGAATATTTAATTTGGGCAGAATCTACAAAAAGTGTTTTCTCCCAACCCTTGTCAAAAGTAGCATCCTTGTCTTTCTTGTCTTTAGTCTTCAAAGAGGCTACTTCAGCAGTCAGGCAAGCCACTTTATCCTCAACAGTCTTAGCCTGGTCTTTTATCTCTATTAGATTATCCTCTACAGCCTTGGCCTATCACAACCTCCTTCACTTTATTTTCGACAGCTTGGGCTTTTTCTTCAATAGCTTTTATTTTACCCTCTGCTGTAGCTGCCCTATTCTTGACTTTTTATAGTTTTTATCCAAGAATTTTTGCTTCAATTCTAAGGCCTTTTGGGAATCATTCAAAGACTACCTCATACCTTCAAATGTTTTTTCCACTTCGTCTAGGGAAGATCTCAGGAGGTCATCCTTATCCATCATTTGGTTAAAACCAACCAAAAACTGTAAAATACCAAACATAAAGTATCAAAAGAAGTTCAGCTATATGAAGAAAAATAAAAGATAATACAATTACCAGTGCTAAATTATGATAATCTCTCTCCGTCAACCTTGTTTTGGACATGGGAACTGAGGCTGCTCTGTCAATTGGAAGAGTTCTAGCTTTGATTTTAACTCCTGGCCAAACCAGGGTTGACAACCACAACAACTGACCCAATGTTACCCAGGTCGGCCTGAATTTTTTTAACCAACTCTTGATGATTAGCTCAATTTTTCTTTACAGCCAACTTTTATTGGTTGTCTTGATCTTTCTGTGCTTGCTTTTGAGCGTCAGGCAATCCTCTCTTCAGCCTTTTATATTGAGACTCAGTGGTTTGAGCCTCTTCAGTACTAAGAACTTGGGGTATTTTTTCACTGGCCTGAGACTTCTTTTCAACTGGCTTCTTGCTATTATCGGCATTCTACATGAGAGGGGGAGAGAATACCCCACTTAGCAAATTAAGCATCTTTATTTTACCTATGTCGACTGGAGGAGAAACAAGCATATCAGATCTATTGAAAGATTCAAAAGAAGAGGAAGTTCATCCTTGGATGAACTCTGCCCCAGATGATTCTGCAGCCAAAGAAGTAGACGTAGGTTCTTTTTTTAAATGGATGGCAGCCTGTGGTAGGGTAAGTGTTAGTTGGGCAACAAAAGAAGTGATAGAGCTCTTGTACTCTAACAACACTAAAGTAGCTCGGGGATGTTCTTCTCCAACTCTTTTATTAAGACCCCACAGGAATTTGAGCTCGTCGAGATTGATTTCACCTTATTTAGGACACCTATTATTACTATCCTCTATAACAAAAAAGTAGCAAAGTTAGTCAGAAAAATTCAAAAACAAATAATAAAAGGAAGAAATGTAAAGAGCAGAATGATAACCTATGCCACACCCTTCTTGGAGACACTAGGGATTAGTGTAGAACACCCCCTCAGAAAGGGGAGAGTTTTTCTAATTCTTAATAACTGCACCATAATCCCAATAGTCTTTATTGGAGCGTGGCAGATTCACTACTAAAGACCTATTGGCTTGCCTAGTCTTTAAATAATACGTGTTATTTTCAATAGTTCCCTAATTATAGAAAAATATCAATTCATAGACCCTAATATGAGTCCCATAAATCTCATTCAACCCTTAAAGTGTTTGGTGCTACCTTAAAAACCCTTAAAGTGTTTGGTGCTACCTTAGTAGGAACTAGTCAAGGTGTTGAGAAAACTGAAGAAAAAAGGGGGTTGGGTGGAAAAGTGATGCCACACTCAATAATAAGTAAAGTGGGAATCCAATGACCCTTAGGAAGAGAATACACATATACAGGACCTTGGTCTACTTCTAAACCTACCCAACCAGGAATTTATCTTTTCTCAAAAATCCTCTAATGAACCCTCATCCACAAAGTAAACCATGGTACAATCAGAGAAAAGGATGAAAAAAAATAGAGAAATGGGTAAAGAAGGCTTATAGGGATCCAATGGTATCAGCAACAACTGAAGAAAATGATGGCGAATGAACGATCGTACAAAGAAATCTTGAGAACGAAAGAAAACTCTAAGTGCAGTAAAGTTGAGGTGAAAAGAAATGGAGGGAAACTTCTACCTATTTATAGGATGCCTCAATAATACGGACGAAATGATTAACTAAACAATTGATTGAATTGTTGTCGACTGCATGCCTCCTAAAATGCAAAAAGACCAGCGTACCCTTTTGTGGTTCAAAAAAGTTTAAAGTATTTGCAAAAGTGCCATTATTCGCAGTGCCTGTAGAAATTTTTACAAGTCCGAAAGGTCGGCTATCGACTAGTTATTCAGTCATATACCGAACAATATTTTGAACAAATACTCCATACTTTCCATCAATCATCAAACATGGAGCATTTTGGGGGCTTTTATTGTATGTAAAATTATCGCCTCACGTGGATCAATGAAAGACAGACACCTATCATCCCAGGTCACCATGTAGCCCTCTTAATCGGCATCGGAGGAACCTAGTCGGCTAGAAGGCCGACCAAATCCAGAATTTGAACCGTCAGGAATATCAAAAGTTACTTGGCTGGAAGCGCCAACACTGAAAATCAAGAGTCACATTTATTGTATACAAATGTAAATCCCTAGAAATATAAAGGCATTCCGTCTATAGGGTTCCAGATCCCTATTAATAAACAATCTCCCTTAGCTCAAGGGGACAATCCACACATACTCAAGCACACCATACTGAGCTATTGTAATCAACATAAATAAAAATAACGATGTATGTAGGCTTTCTTCAAAGAAGAACCACTTTAAAAATATCTGTCTCTTACGTGTTTATTTATTATTGTTCTTATTGTTTATCTGTGATTATAAAATAGAATCACTCCTTTTTTAGACATCAACACCCATATTTCCTAGTTGGATTGAAATAAGGATGGCTTAGTAACATAGATAAACAGTTGTGGTAGGATAGTAATTGTGCACTTTACAACCTTATATTGGAGTCATCTTCTTGTGAAGTTCTTTTCAAATTGTGAAATTCATGTATATGATGTGTGCATATGTTAAAATAAGTTTAGTATATTTTTCTATGGATTAATATGGAAGATAAATAGTGTGGAAACTTAATTGTATCATGTTATGTTCTAAAGTTCTATTTTGGACCTAAGTTGTGTTAAAAGTGACATAAATCATTGGATACTTATTGAAATCAAATGGTTCTAGTTAGAGATGTTAGAGGATATATATGAGTATAACATACGCAAAGATGAGAATAAAATACCTTTTGGTTTGGCTTGGGGGATGTTTTGAAGTTAACGTTTCGTTGCTATTTTCTGCAGAAACAACTTGAAAAATATATTTGTAAAACGGGCATAACTTTCTCTAAAGAATTCGTAATTTTATTCCCTAAATTGTGTTAGAAACCTAATAAATATAGTGTCAAATAAATGTGAAGTAGAATATCTAATTCTTTTTTGGTTATTTAAGATTGACCAACTAATATGATGTGTTACTAGATTTAATGTTATTTGGCGTACTGAAATATTGATGATGTTGAATTGATAGGTGAGAAAACGATTAATACTACTATACTAAGGAAATAGTTTTGGTACTATCTTATTACTTACTTTAAGGTGAGTGACCTACCATGTGAAATGTAGATGCTTATACATTCATATGGAAATGTATAGCTTAAATGCTTGTGTTGGGATACTCGTGTCATTATGTGATGTTTATGATATATAAGTATATGATTAAAAATGTTAAGCGAAGTTATCTAATGTTATGGACTATGATGGGTCCCATCCGTTACTTAATGTTATGGGTTGTTGTGGGTCTTACATGATGTGTTGGTCCCTTTAATCCAACTTCAAGTTTGTGTACTTGGGACAAAATAAAGGGATGTGGTGGTCCATATTAACTGTGGTGGGTCCAGGCTTGCGAGAGTTCACAATTCCTATTTGGGTTATATAATGAAAATAGTTTATTCAAGTTTGTTATCTGTGTGGTGTGCATGTATATGTTCATTCACTAAGATTTTATAGCTTACACTCCTATAATGTTTTGTTTCAGGTATGCCAATCGTTTGGAGTTCACTGCCAAGTTAGGACTATCAAATGGGGGAGTGATGTCAGGACATATTTTATAAGTCATGTTTACATTAATATATGTCGTATACCGATAAAAATCGTCGAAGAAAAAGTTCAAGTTTGAAGATACATGAAGACGGAACGAATATCAAAAGTTCTTCAACATTCAAACCTCTGCGAGATTAATTTTGGTAAGGATGTGTTTAAGTACCTTAACGGTTCATTTAAAGTGTTGGGATATTTTTTCTAAAATATTTTCTAAGTGTGGAGGGGTTGTTTTTCCTCCAAATATTTTTTTAAGTATTGAGGTGAATTTTGAGCATGTCGTTCAAACGACGTGCTGATCTCACACGAAGTTCGTTTGGGCGACATTTTTCCTCGTTTGAGTGATCTGCCGACTCAAATTTTTTATATAAAGCGTGTTAAATGAGTCCTTTTTCGTTAAGAAGACCTAACATTTTACAGTACAAGAAAGCTGCAATCTGCGGAATACTTTTGTCTTCTTATTTTAGGGTTCAAATATTTATTTTTCAATGATGAGTGTTCACGAAAAAGGGCTGCGAGAGTACAAAATTAACTTGTCATGAAAGTCACCATTTAAAAGAGCCCAAGAAAACATTAATGTAATAAAAATAATCATATGCCAAAAATGGGGCCAATAGGATTTATCTAAGGAGAGAAAAATAAATCACCTCAAAGATAAAAGCATTATTATTTATGAGGGTGTTCGGATGGAAAAAGTAAAAACGGGTTTGCACGTCCTGACAAAGTCTTGAAAAAACATTACATAGTTATAGAAGTTATTGGTGTAGAAATCATTTTAGACTTTAATGGGTCGATTAGATTGAGTAGATGTCATATAAATTCACATTTTTTGACACCTAAGAACGATTTTCAGATCATTCGTTAGGAGTATCCTTATTCATCGTGAAAATATGTTATGTTTGACTACATTGATTTTCCTGTCGAATTTTTTCACGTCCATTCATTCCGTTTCCACGATTTAGTTATCTTAGTGTAAATTCATGGTGTGTGATTTTTTGTAAATTTATTTTTATATTTTTTGTGTGAAAAAATTAAAAAATCAAAATTAGTTTATGGAATGCTTTTGAGTATCTCTTAATGATCCTAGTTGTTTGCTATGCTTATTGTGACAACTCCATGTTTATTTTGTTTATTCTTTTCCTTGCCTATTTTGGATAAATAAAAAGGGGGAGAACGAATTATGGGGGACTTTTGGGGGGAGATTTGAGATTCGATATTAGTTTTGATGTTATGTTTATCTCATTTCAAGCTAGATTCGTCATGAAGGTATTTGCTTTGTCTCATGTGTGTAGGTACAAAGATTGATGATCATATTTTGCACACCCTGATGAGAAAAGCTTGAAGATTTAAAGATTTGATGATGAATATTTTTGAAGAAATGTTTTTAACTTGCATTATTAGTACCTTTTCAGTTTTAGGATCATGGGAGGGTATTAGATTTGTATAGGCATTTTGATTTGATAATTCGGATGTTTTTATTTTGTCATGGCATAGACATAAGGGGAGATTTGTAAGGACGTATTTTATAAGTCCTGTTTACATTAGTGTATGTCGTATATTGATACAAACCGTCGAAGAAAAAGTTTAAGCTTAAAGATACATGAAGACAGAACGAATATCAAAAGTTCTTTAACATTCAAGCTTATGAGAGATTAATATTGGTATTGATGTGTTTAAGTACCTTAACGGTTCATTTAAAGTTTTGGGATATTTTTTCTAATATATTGTCTAAGTGTTGAGGCATTGTTTTTCGTCAAAATGTTATTCTAAGTGTTGAGGCGGATTTTTAAAGAAAAAAAAAATTCGCTCTGTCGTTCGAGCGAGTTGAGAATGTCATTCAAACGACATGCTGATCTTGCGCGAAGTGTGACACCCTGCCTAATTAAATACCGGGTGATCAGTCCTTTATTAAATTATAATCAAGGTGAACGGTTGGTTCATTCTCAGCATCACTGTCGAAAAATAAATTTTCCAATTTAAACACCCTAATATTTAAACTAAGTGTCAAAACTATTTAAACCTTATTCTCATTTTATTTAAATTTAATTATAAAACCTTTGATAATTAACAGTTTAAGAGTCACACAATAATAGTAAGAATGTAAATAATCATTTAAGAATTTAACCATCAATAGTAAATCCCAACTTCAAAACACCAAAGAAAAACATTCTGACAGTAATAAATCCGAAAGTAAAGGTACTGAAAGTAAATGAATTACAATTCCTCACAAAACCAACTAAATAATGAAAACGGCGACACATTCCCAACTAGATAAAGTAGAACTAGAAACGGAATCAGTAATGAGGTCGTCTAAGCACAAGTCCTACAACTCCCACAAAAGCTGCAGCGCGTTCCATATCCAGAGAATCCTAAGCCTGACGCCCCTGTGGTTGGGCCCCTGTAATATATATATATATATATATATATATATATATATATATATATACAAGAGAGGGGAGATAACAGTAAACGGGTCAGAGCCCGATTGTAAAACAGTTAAAAATTTTATTTTAGCAAGTATTTAAAATATTTACTGGCTAATGCAACAACATATTAGTAATGACACTCTCTTGAGAAAGTCTCACCTCTCTTCTAGTGTGCACCCTACTGCACTATTAATCCCAAAAGATTAACTTAATTCAAATTCCTCATTAGATTCCATGCCGACAACTTCTAGGACTAAGATAATTAAATTCCAGGAATTGAAGGTTTTCACATAACTCTTATTTGATTAAAAAGTCTTTCAACGGTGTCACAACATTTCAGCCATATATAATAAAACCATAATATTTATCCATTAATTAACTTCTTTTAGTCTCAGTAGGAAGTTACAAATTTCAAGACTATATATATATACAATAATTACCCATATAATATATGTATATACTACTGGCACCCCACATAATATTTATGGTGCTGGCATACTCCGCTATCAAGTCCCCGTATCACTCGTACTAAGGAAATACTAGCTCGGAATCACTCTCGAACTGTATTAATACAAATAAACACAAATTGAGGCGAAGCATAGTTCCAAGTCACTAAGAGGTCAGCACATACCCTCACGTCTCCTAGGACCGTCTGACTATCAATCAGATAGCCTGTACCAAGGATTTCTATGTTCTAGGGTACGAGTCAATATCCCCCATACCCATCAAGATAAGACTGTCCCAGCGCGGAAATCCCAGTGATAGCAAGTAGCGCGGGCATGATTTGTTTACACGTATATAAGATATATGATCAATACCAGAGTCATATAGATATATATAACTATTCACATTCATAAGTTAGGTACGCCCACGGCCCAACATTATATTATTCCAGTCTTAGTACATTTTTATTCGATTATTTCTTATAACGGACTTATTCATTTCATTTTCGAAATTTAGTTTATTCCAACTCACTTCTCATCTCTCGAAGTATTCCCTTTACCTAAGTACAATTTCAGTAGGCCCTCACTTACCTTCTAATTCAACTCCCAGACATTTCGATTATTAAGTCTACGCACGTTCGATTTCTTAGGTATGAATATTTTCCCGTTTACCCTTCATTTTCCCATTTCATTAAAGTTCCACTTAACGGGGTTTACCTTGACCCTACTGGTCCTTTTTATGTTTCATTATGTCCAAGTAACATTAATCAAGGTTTATTACACATTTACTCCGATTAAGTCAACACAAGGAAAAATCTAGTTTTCCCAGAAGGGGTCGATTGATCGATAGAAAGGGGTCGATCGATCGATGCTCTTGGATCGATCGATCGATCAAGTAGGTATGGCAAAAATTACAGAATACCAGTTACGGGAATTATCATCCAAAATCATCCAAATCCAAGTCTTTAACTCCCAAACTCCCAGAAATTTATACCACAAGCATTATAAACCCAAATGAACAATATTCTACGTAAGGCATGCGAGTTTTCATCAAATATCATGAATTAAAAGGGCCAAAATCTATATAAATCTCATGAACCCTAAAAATTTCTTTAACTTAGTTCTTCTCATTCTTTTCCCAGAATTTCTACTCCTAACCCAATGTAAATTCGTGGTTCAACCTCTACACGTGAAGGGAATTTCCAAAATGATGTTTATATCTCTACAACATGCAATTTCTAACCTCCAACATTGGTTTTCTTTCATAAAAACTCATCCTAATCAACCCTAAACTAATATGAATGAAGAATTAACTAAATTAAGCAAGATAAATACTTGATTAGGAATTTTTGTTTCTGATTTATGGATGAAATCAGTGTGATGGTGATCCTCGTTGCGTGATCTAACGTTTGGAGGTGACAGCGGTGCAAACGGAGGAGTTTTTCGCCTAGAACTCCTTGGTAAGCTCTTCCTTTCCTTCTACAATGGTTGTCTTTTGTTTTTGGTTGTGTTAACCCTAGAAGACAACCCTAAGAATCTGATATAACCTAGAAAATTCGTAGGTAACCAAGCCCAAAAATACAAAATGCCTAAAACGCCCTCCCGGGGTGTTAATTAAGCCTAAAAACGCCCCGAGACCCAAACTAAACCCCCGGGTACATTATTTTGACTATCTCAACCCTTTCGGACACTTTGGCGCACTCGAAATGACCATACGGGTGACTTATAATTTATTCATTTTTATTAATCAAAATTTACTCCTGACACGACACGGGCGCGTCCCGACTTAAATTTCCAAAATTATCATTTTATTCACTCGTGACATTTAATAGAACCAATACTATATATTAATTTGCCCATTAGTAATATTCAACAAGTTTTCAATAATTACTAACTCTCGTCACGTTAGTAATTAAAAATAATTAATTTCCGGATTTATATTAAATTAATAACTCACATCAAATTTAATAAATCCCCAAATTTAGAAAGCGTAAAAATACAGGGTATTACACGAAATTCGTTCGAGCGATATTTGTCCTCGTTCGAGTGATCTGCCGACTCAGATCTTCTATATAAAGCGTGTTAAATAAGCCCATTTTTTGTTAAGAAGACCTGACGTTTTACAGTACACAAAAACTGCAATCTGTAGAATACTTTTTCTTTTAGGGTTCAAACCTTTGCTTTTCAATTGACAAAAATCCCAATAGTTTACTGAATTGTTTCGGAACTCGAGATACATCGTTACTAGAGTTTCTCTTGTAGAGAGGGTAACCTACTGCTGATCTAGGTTCCACTTGAGGAAGGAACGCGTGTCATAGGGAGTACTCGTGGGTATTCCTGAGTTGATTGGACTGCGTGTCTTTGTGGATATTCTGAGGTTGATTCATTGTTGATCAGAACTTTATGTTCTTGTGGGTATCTGCGGATATTCATTGCAGATTTCGCTTGTAATCATTGTGAGTATTATTAAGTGAAATAAAATGTTTTCCCTTTTGGGGTTTTTTCCCAAAATCTGTGTGTCAGCAATTTATTTATGTTGGTTTGATTTTACCCACGTAGTTGTATGTTTTAGGGCTGAATTAAATTAGTTTAAAAATTGACTCTGATTAAACAAGTTTACAATTGGAATTTGCGAATTTGATTTAATTGATATCACACGACTTTCTCAAGTGAAGGATATATAATATGGGTTGAATATCAACAAGCTTTTTTTGTAAATGTTAAAATAAAAAACTTGTGTATGTAAAGTTGTTTAGCACTTGTGATTTATATGCAAAGGAAGTTATGTTTTAATCTAAACATGCCCTTGAAAAAAAGGGAAAAAACTCGTGTTAAGCTTGTGCTATTTTTAGAGACAGATATAAAGTAAAGTATTGTTTAAGGCAATTTATCTCTATTTAAAATGACAATTTTAACTTAATTAAGTCAGTACGCAACAACTTGGTATCAGAGCATGGCTATTAGATTCTGGACATGGTGTTTGGGTCTATATTAGCAGTGGATAATAGAAAGTGAGATTGTTATGAGTCAAGACTTTGACCAACAATATTTATGTTAAAGAAGCGATATTGTATTTTGTTTAAATTATTTATATTATAGTAAAGGGTGGATCCACACGAGCTGCATGATAGAGCAGAAAGTGAGGCATCCTATGTTTTTAATAGTTAAGAAGGACAGGAAAATATTGAAGTGGATGAACCAGAGGTGAAACGACAACCTATTGATGATGTGGGAATAATATTACGTGATGTGGAACAACTAGTGGAACAAGCGAGAGGTGGAGCACATGGTGGAGATAGTGATAAATTTCATGAGAGGTTCATGAAGTTAAATCCTCCAGCATTTGTTGGGAATACTGATCCGTTAGTGATAAAAGGGTGGATTAGAAAGATGGAAACAATATTTAAGGTGATGGAAGTTCAAGATGAACAAAAGGTTTTATTAGCAACATTTATATTAAAGGATGATGCAAATTTATGGTGGGATGCTACATAGAGATTACTTACTACAAGTGGGAAGTGGTGCCAGTAAATCATCCACAAATTACTTGGGAGATGTTTGTGAATGTTTTCTTTGAAAATTATTTTCCAAGGCTTTATAGGAAGGAGAAAGAGGAAGAGTTTATCATGCTAAAATAGGGGAACCGAACAGTTGCAGAGTATGAAACTTTATTCATATCTTTATCTAGATTTACACCTAATTTTGTGAGGATATAATAAAGTAAATGTGATCGGTTCCAAACTCGGTTGGCCGTAGATATAAAAAACATAGTTATTAATATGTAAATCATAAATTACGTGGACTTGGTGGATAGTTCCACGGTGTCAGAAAAGTCAATGAAAGAAATGCAAGGTGAACATTAAAAGAAAGCTGGGCACGATGGTACAAAGTCACACGGATGGGAGACGAGAACCTCATTCAAAATGTAGCACGAGAGGTATCTAAAGGTCAAGGATTTAAAAATAGCATAATTGCGAATGGAAGATTTCAAGCTCGAGGTGGAGGGACTAAGATGAGTCGGTCAGAAAGTGCATCTGTGTTGGGATCAAGAACCTTTTTTGTTGCAGATGTGGTGGCCAAGTACATATGTCTCGGGATTACAATAGCTGATATGAGACGTTTATGTTTCCATTGTCATCAACCAGGGCACATGCGAGAGAATTTTTTGGTGATGGGAGCTATAACATCAATTGGGAGTGTAATGGTAGGAGGTAGGAGTTCAACACAAAATGTACTTAGGAGAGGTAAAGGAGGTATATCTCAAGTCCGAGGTTAAGTTAGATTGTTTTCACTGATGCGATAAGATTCACAAGCTAAACCGAATGTATGGATGTGTAAACTTCATATTTGTGAGAAATATGCTTACGTGTTGATAAATCTTGGTTCTAAACATTCATTCGTGTCTTTGCTTTATTTGTTACATCTTAACAAATCACTATCATTATTAGATTTTATTTTAGCTATTGTTATTTAAGTAGGGGGACTAGTTTTTATTGATAGGGTGTGTAAGGAGTGTGTGGTACGAGTAGGTGAAAATGAGTTGTTGGTTGACATATTACCTCTCGATATGCGTGACTTTAATGTGATACTGAGTATGGATAAGTTTGCCTCATATCATATATGTATAAACTGCTTTAGAAATGAGGTAGTGTTTCAATTATCGGATGAACCTAAATTTATATTTATAGGGGACCGAAATGTCACTCCAACATGTTTTATTTTTGTTACAAAACAATATAAACTGCTTGGAAAGGATGTCAGGTTTATCTCGCTCATGTGGTGGACACATGAAAAGAGGCTGGAAAACTATCAGATATACCATGAGTCAATGAATTTTGCAGATGTCTTTCCAAAAGAACTTCGAGGGTTAGCACTACATCATGAGATAGAATTTGTGATTGAATATATACCAGGCACCGCATCGATATCTATTGCACCGTATCGTATGGATTAATAAAGCTAAAAATACAGTTGCAAGATTTATTAGATCGTGGTTTTATAAGGCCTTGTGTATCACCGTGGGGAGCCACAATATTGTTTGTGAAAAATAAATATGGAACCACGAGACTGTGCATCGATTATCGTCAGTTGAATAAGCTGACGATCCGTAATAAATACCCACTATCCCGTATTGATGACTTGTTTGATCAGGTGCAAGGAGACAAAGTGTTTTCCAATATTGATCTAAAATTCAGATATCATTAGATGAAAGTAAGAGACTGTGACATTTCTAAAACTACTTTTCATTCCAGGTATGGATGTTATGAATTTCTTGTAATGCTATTTGGGTTAACAAATGCACCAGACGTATTCGTGGACTTGATGAACCGCATATTTCACCCATACGTGGATTATTTTGTTATCATCTTCATTGATGATAATTTGATATATTCTCATAATTGGGAGGAGCACGAACATTATCTGAGTATTATTTTACAAACGTTGTGAGAGAAGCAGTTATATGCTAAATTTACTAAATGTGAATTTTGGCTAGACATGGTAGTATTTTTAGGGCTTGTTATTTCTTCTGATGGCATTTGTGTTGATCCCAAGAAGATGGAATCTGCAAAATAAATTGGGAAAGACCAACTAGTGTGACAGAAAACGTAGTTTTTTGGTATTGGCTGGATATTATACGAGATTTATACCAGGATTTTGTTCTATTGCATTTCCATTGACTAAGCTTACCAAAAAGGAGAACAAGTTTGAGTGGGATGATGATTGTGAGAAAATATTTGAAAATTTAAAGGGTAAGTTGACATCAACTCTAGTATTGATTATTCCAACAGGTATAGAAGCTTTAGTTATTTATAGTGATGCCTTGTATTAAGGACTGGGTTGTGTATTAATGCAATAGGGAAAGATAATTACTTTTGATTCTCGACAGTTAAAGATACATTAATGCAACTACCCTACACATGATCTTGAGTTGGCCGCAGTTGTTTTTGCACTAAATATTTGGATACGTTACTTATATGGTGTTAGTTATGAAATTTTTACTGACCATAAAAGTTTAAAGTACTTGTTTACACAGAAATACTTGAACTTGAGGCAAAGAAGGTATATGGAACTTATAGAAGATTATGACTGCACTATACATCACCATCCGAGAAAGGCTAATGTTATTGCTGATGCTTTGAGTAAAAAATCTCTATGTAGAGTATCTTGTATTTATTGTATTCGAGTTAACCTGCTCAGAGAGTTAGCTTTAATGGGGGTGGTATTTAGCTTTAAATCAGTCTTACAGAATAGTAGCACATTTAAATGTTAAACACGTTGATAAACTGGACAAGACAAACACAAGCATGAGATATTGAGTTGGAGAAAGTTAGAGATAATATGAAAAAGGGTCAAGCAAATGAATTTTCTATTTGTGATGATGATATAGTTATGTATGATAACCGTTTAAGTGCACCTACTATGCCTGATTTAAAGAATAATTTTAGAGGAAGCCCATTGTTCTTTATATACTAGGCATCCAAGTAGCATAAAACTTTATAAAGATTTGAAACAATGTTATTGGTGGTCGAGAATGAAACATTAGATTGAAGATTTTTTTACTAGATGTCTAGTTTGCAAACAAGTGAAGGTGGAGCATCAGAAGCCTAGTGGTTTACTACAATCCTTATCTATTCCTGAGTGGAAGTGGGAACATGTTACCACCGATTTTATTATAAGTTTACCAAAATCCTCACGAGGATTTGTTTCTATTTTGGTTGTTGTTGATAGATTGACTAAGTCTGCACATTTTCTTCTTGTTAAAACTACTTTCTCCATGGATTATGTGGATGAGATAGTTAGATTGCATGGTGCACATATTTCTATTATTTCTGATCGAGATCCTAAGTGTACTTCTCTCTTTTGGCCTCGTTTATGACAAGCTTTAGGGACTAAATTGAAATTTAATACATCTTTTCATCCTCAGACTAATGGGCAGTCAGAAAGAACGATCTAAACACTCAAAGATATGCTACGAATTTGTGTATTGGAGTTCGAAGGCAGTTGGGATGAACACTTTTCACTAATAGAATTTGCTTATAATAATAGTTATCATTCCAGTATTGAGATGGTTCCTTATGAAGCTTTGTATGGGAGAAAGTGCAGGACTTCAGTGTGTTGGACTGAAGTAGGAGAACAAAAGCTACTTGGGCAAAAAATGATGTAACAAACTACGGAGAAGATAAATCTTATTCATAATCACTTGAAGGTGGCGTAAAGTAGACAGAAAAGTTATGCAGACAACCAAAGGAAATAATTAAGATTTGAGGAAAGTGATCGAGTATTCCTACGTATTTCTCCTTGGAAAGGGGCTATCATATTTGGGAAGAAGGGAAAATTAAGTCCTAGGTACATCTCACCTTATGAGATAGTGAAACGAATTGGAGTCATTGCTTACAAGTTGTCATTACTACCAAAATTCTCTCGGATACACGATGTTTTTCATATATCGATGTTGCGTAAATATGTACCCGATCCTTCACCTGTGTTTATTTCACAATCGATGGAGCTTCAAGATGACTTGACCTACGTGGAATAACTGATTGCTATTTTAGATTAAAAGGAGCAAGTGTTACGTAATAAGACCATTCCATTAGTTAAGGTAATGTGGAGAAGTCAAAATGTGGAGTATGCCACCTAGGAAGGAAAGCATAATATGAAGAAGCAATATCCTCATCTGTTTGGTAAGTTTCTTACGTGTCAAATTCTGAGGATGAATTTTTTTAAGTGGGACAGAATTATAAGGACCTAAAACATGATTAGGAATGTTAGTTACATGATTAAGTATAAGTTATGATTCATAAGTTTGGTGATGCGTATTAAACAGTTTAAGTATCATTTTTAGAGGATGCATACTCACGTGATATATATGTTGTTCTCATTAGATTCAAATTGACCTTATGATCGATGATAACATGTTATGATAATATGATTAGTTATGTGGTTAAATTAATCATGAAATATTTTTTTAATGCATCATTATGTTTATATAAATAAACTAGGGTGTTGGTGTGAAATTGGGGATGTTTGGTTGCCAAATGTCTGATATGGACACCTGTCACTTCATGAATGGCTTGACATGCTTCCCAAGTGATGATACTGGCGTGTGTGACCTTGAAAAATGTTCCATGATGATTACTTTTGGGAAATGACCGCATTTTGAGTTGGTTTAAATACCCAGCTCTTTCATTTCTTATCATTTCTTCTCTATTTTGGCATTTCTCTACAAAAAATGAACCAGAGCTCTCTCTCTCTCTCTCTCTCTCTCTCTCTCTCTCTCTCTCCGTTTCCCTTGTATTTCTTATGAGTTTTTCTCCCCTCTTTCATTTTTTTTGGCGTCTTCCTAGTTCTAGTATCACTTCTTTCTTTCTCCAGCTATTTCATATAATTTTCATTTCTATTTTTCTGTTTCCATTTTTTTCGTTCATATTATCCCTATTTGGCCACCACTTTTGGTGGCTCTAGGCTGAAATTAAGGGGGGTTTAGATGTTGTTTTAGGTTGCTAGTGGCTTAGTGGTTGGAATTTGGGAAAAATCATCATTTTTAGGTCCTGTTTGGGCTGTCCGGTGAGTTTTTTGGTGTAGATCATTGGTGAACTTCCAAGTGTTCTTGACTGGTTTTGGGGGCAGACTGTTCAACACCTTTTTTAGATATTTAAGTTGGTTGTAGTCAACATTCACTTTGTACTAAATATTATATAAGCTAGGATAACAGGTCCCATATCTTAGAGAACACATATTATTAGAAATTCACAAGGCTTAGGCCGAGGCTAAGAAAAAGTCCAAAGCCGAGTCTAGACTTCCATTAACTCCAGTACCCTTGTTTATCCTTCATCCCCCACTACTATTGACATACCTAACTTTGTTCGAGTCCAAACTTATCATTTCTACAAGTGATTCCATGTTTGTTGCATTGTCCTAAGACTCTTTGTCCACCTATTCCCCAGGCTATAGACCTGATCATATTCCAAAACCTTCCACTGATCGGCGGAGATCCAGGGATAAATCTTCTAAAAAATTTATGTGATTACCTCTCGATCATATTGATTTAAGTGGGCAGCTGAATCTAGTAATCGTGGTCATCCCACGATGTCGACTCATTAATACGGCAATCCTCAGCCAGAGGTTCTAGATATCTATAATGACGAGTTAGAAGTTAAGTTGGCATACCATGTGTCACCAATGGATGTTCCCATCTCGGCTGTGATGGAGGTCGAGTTTGCGAGCTGAGATCCCCATGGGCAAGTTCCTATTGTTAAAGAAGTGGACGAGTCCAAAGAAGAGGAGGAATCAAAACTGGACACACGTTACACCTCGTCTATTACACGTGATGTATAAAAGATTGATTTAATCTTATGGAGGCACCTATATGGTGTAATTCTTCCATTAGGATGAAGGTCACCTCTAAGGACGGGAGGGCCTTTAGTAGTAAAGTTGAGGGTGAAGTCACCATATACGAGCATGATTAGGATCGACTTTCGTCTGTCGATACATCCTTTGATTAGGGCCATTCTTGCTTTCATTGGCCTCTATCCTACCCAACTGACCCTTAATGCTTCAAGGACACTTCTTGGAGATGTTCAGATATGGAAGATTGGGTACGAGACCGTTCTTCCAAATGATAATTTTTGTGATCGCTACACCATTTCCACCACTAAAGTAGAGCCACGATATTTTCACTTAGCAGCTTAGCGCTCTGATTAAAAACTTGTGCACATCAATAGGATTTACAACAATGACTGGAAGTCTAGGTATTTCTTTGTGTCCGTCGACTGGGATAAAAATGTCCCCTTAGGTGCTGAAGAGCCGAAAGTTCCTCATAAATGAGGAAAAGTGTCTATGTCGGTCAAACTATAACCCCGCCTCAACATTGATGCCAGGATGAACATTGATCTATTGTGTAACTCCAAAAAGGATGGGGGCCTTGTATTCTTGGAGGATTTAATAGATCCTGAGTTACTTTTAATATTAAGTTGGGGTTTGACCCCTTTCCAAATTGCGTAAGTTTCTTTAATTTTTTTTTTAACTTTACTGTCGTCTCTTTGCTTTTCAGTTAAGTTGACACTAATTTTCTTATTTTATTTGCAAGCCATTCGGATGGTACATCAGATCAGGTGTAGGAAATGTCTTCCCCAATCATAGGAAACATTTTGGCTCGTATATCAAGTAATACCACTGCACCAATATAGCCTCGATAGAAGATAACCGTTGTTGGACCCCCGACTGCTGAGGGGTTCAAGAAAAGGAAAGAGGTTTTGGAGGATGCTTCCACAAACCCTCCCCTACATCAGAAAAAGAAGAAGAAGGAAACCTCTTGGTGGATGACCCATGACCCCATCATCCCAATCAAGGATGATGTAGTGGCAATTTCTCGTCTTTCTCAGCTTAGCATGACCGCCGACTCCTTGCTTGGCAGTCAACTGAGGGCCCAAAAGGGCATTACTACGATTATCCCTAAATGTGATAATTGCTATTTTGATACCCAAGACCCTTCTCGGGTCTTCAATTTTACTCCGCACAAGGCCACCCAGGTAACATTGCTTGTCCTTTCTATTGCATTTATTTCTTTTTCATCAAGTGTTGTGTCGTTCATACTAACTTATCTTCTTATCTGCAGTCAATAATTGCCCTTAAGAATATCCAACTATGGGCAAGTGAGATCGATAAAAAGTTTAAGGCGTTCAAATATGTTGTGCTTAGGAACTCATACTTGAAGGAGCAGCTGTCGAAAATAAAAATTAACTATGATGCATAGGCTACTGAGAAAAGGGAGAGGTATCAAGAATGGATGCAAATGATGAAACTCGACCTCCAAGCCAAGATTAACGATCTGAATGAGCGACTGAACAAATAGGCCGACTACAAGACTATGAAGATCAAGGACGCAGTTGAGAAGTATCTTTCAGACTTCAAGGAGTCTGATGAGTTTTTTGACTAAGCTATCCAATACTTAGAGAAAGACAGACTGCTTATCGTCGAGTATCTAATATGTACTCGAACTTGTCTTCTTCCGACCCCTAGTTGGTCGAGGTCCTCACTTTATTAAACCTAGCCGACCCAGAGAGTGTTGAGGCCTTGAACCAGGATTAGACGAAGGTTAAGGTTCCATCTATTGCGGCCGAGATGATATTTGCGAACCCTAAGGTAGCAGAAGGGGTAGCAGGTGATCAAGAAGGCAACACGACCACCCCCCCGAGGCACTCATTGTGACGAGAGATACTGAGCAGACTATAGCCGAGAATCAAATATTTACTTCTCTATTGGGCAATCGCCTGTGGTCTTTATGTCTTTTTTTATTGTGTAACCTCGTCGTTCAAACAATCTCATCTTTGAATATTAATTGTACGTAATAATACTTAATTTTTAATTGTTCTGAACAACTTTAATGTTGTCTTGGTTGTATGCCACATTTTGAATGCTATGTTATTTTTTATTGTGTAGAACAATTTTAACATCGTCTTAAATGAATAGTATCTTGAATTAAAGGAATGTTTTTTTTTTTGCTGATTGTGTTGAATCAATGGAATGCTGGATTTTTACTGATTATTCTTGGTACCAACTACTGTCTCTGAGCTAACTTTTATCTTTAATTATTGATGTTTAAGAATGTCATTCAAATTGATCCTTAAGGTTATTTACCACCATATAATACAATAATGTTACACTAACCACTTGGAGTGATGTTAAAGGAATTATCCCCACTCTCTGCGTTATTGGAAAGATGTGTTGGAGCCGAGACTCCTAGATCGCTCTCGTATCGCCAAGATAGAGTTATAGATTAACTCACTATAAATAAATAATGTTTCACATAACCATTATATAAATGAATATTACCCTCATCACTTGAAATGATATTAGGGAGTTGTCCCCTCTCTCGGCACTATAGGAAGGATGTGTTGGAGCCGCGACTCCTCATTCATTCTCGTACCGCCGAGAGAGAGTTACATGTTAATATAACATAGTAAATGATGTTGTAATCAACCATACTTAAATTATTTTTACCCTCACCTCTTGAAGTGATGTTTGGCAGTTGTCCCCCCCCCCCCCCCCTCGACGCCATTAAAAGGATGTTTGCAGCGGAGACTCCTCAATCATTCTCGTATTGCTGAGGGCGAGTTACAAATTAATTCACCATAATAAATGATATCGCAATCAACCATACTTAAAATGAATTTTACCCTCACCACCTGAAGTGATGTTAGGGTGTTGTCCCCCTTCTCAGCGTTAGTTGAGACTCCTCAATCATTCTCGTACTGTCGGGAGAGAGTTATAAATTAATTCACCACAATAAATGATGTTTAAATCAACCATACTTATATGATTTTTACCCTCACCACTTGAAGTGATGTTAAGAAGTTATCCCCCCCTCTCAGCGCTATTGGAAGGATGTGTTGGAGCCGAGACTCCTCAATCATTCTCATATTATCGAGAGATAGTTAAAAATTAATTCACCAAAAAAAAGGATGTTTCAATCAACCATACTTAAATATTTTTTACCCTCACCACTTGAAGTGATGTTAGGGAGTTGTCTCCTTTCTTGATGATATTGGAAGGATGTGTTGGATTCGAGACTCCTTAATCATTCTCGCATTTTTTTCTCATTACATTTTCTAATTTGCATACAACTAATTGACGTATGAAAGAGAAAAATTCTCTTTGGATTAAAAGATTAACGACACACAAAAAAAGAAGTGTTAAGCCCAATTTTTTTTAATTGATGCTTCGCTAGATATGAGAATTATGACATTCTCAAAAGTATTTGAGAGTGAATTCTTATATATGTGAGATTTTGAAAAGTTATAAAGTAAAAGATCAATTTTTTTGCACAACGGACTCTCTTCAAAAGTATTAAATAGTTTGGCATTATCGATTTGAGACTCATTTAAATTCATGGCATGTTCCATAAGTCGAGTCAATTTCATTTAGTTCAACATTCTTACACTAAAGGTTGAAATTGAGTTCTTTCTTTAGAATTATCTCATTGACTTCGTGTGCCTATGTTGATTTTTTCGTGGAAAATGTTCACATAATTACATTCTGCTTTTATGATCCGACTAGTTTAGTATTATTCCATGATGTTAAGTAATTTGTAACCATATGTATTTTTTTTAGACATATACTTTTTATACTTGAAAATTTTCAAAAATAGTTATTTTAAAGCCTTTCAAAAATTCATCGGATGTCTTTTATTGATTATTTTTATGATGTTATTTCTTTTGGATTTATGTGATGCTAATGATTCGTGTTTAGTTTCTTACCCTTTGTCTATTACGAACGAAAAGAGGGAGAACAAATTTAGGGGAAGTTTTATTTTATTTTATTTTAACTCGTCCGCATCATGGTATTATTTTGTTTCATGTGGGTAGGTCTCTTCCGCTTTGATGATGATTTCATGGACCACACAGGATGAAGAATCTCAGTTGAAGACAAAGCCTCCTATGTCGTTCCATTTTGAGTTTGGTAGGAGATTAGGAAATATCGTCTTAGGGGTTTTATTGTAATTTGGTTTTCGATTTTTGTTTTGTACCGGAATAGTCTAAGGGGGAGATTTGAAAGAGCAACATTTTATAATTGCTCATAACTTCATTATTTTGTCGTATCCTGTTACAACTCGATGCTACATAGAGAACACTACATCTGCAGTTTCCTTCACAATCATTTGAAGATAAGTTAGTGATCGAACATCGTGTCCGAGATTCAAGTCGTTGGAGTTGTCACAAATATTTTATGGAGGTACACAAACTTGTGGTTTTGATTTTACTCAGTCAAATTAATTTGGGATTTTTGTCTTTTACTCGAGACATTTTTTATAAATATATTTTAATTTTTTTTAATTTTTGTTCGTTGGAACGAGATTCCAATCTCGTTAGAATGAGATCCTTTTCTCATTCGAAGGAGATCAAATCTCGTTAGAATGAAGTGCTTAAATCGTTCGAATGATCATTTAAAAAACATCTACGAGATGGTATCTATTTGGCAGAGTAATTCTCGTTGAAAGGGTGATCGAACGAAATAGGCATCTCATTCGAATGAGACTTCACCTCGTTAGAACGAAACCATAGTTTTCATTATAACGAGATCCTATTTTCATTCGAATGAGAGAGATGCCTTAAAATTCGTGTTTTTATATTAAAAAAACCTTTTGTGAACAGATTTTCTTAAGACTTTTGGTGAAAACTGAATCCCAATACCTATTTCAAAAGTGTTCATCCTTTTGTTTATTTGAAACAATTTTTACTTTCCAAAGCACTCATCCATTAGAATGATTTGTTGAGTTTCAAACCCTAGTTCCCAAATACCACATCAAAGCCTTGTAGAGTTCACTCTAATGCTGATTATGGAGTTACGACTCTACGACTTAAGAAGAAGAAAGGATATTGCATCCTGAGGCTGATTAATGGGTATCGAGGAAAGAGCGACTTCCTGTGGACGATGCTAGATTGTGCCATATCTGTTGTAGATTTAAAGACCTGCGCATTATACTTAGTGGACCCCTAAGCAGTCTGTAAGTCATCAAATCTGCCAAACTCTTTAACGGTGCTAAAATCTAGGTTTTGCCCAGATGGAATTTTTCCTCAATTTCTTCTTTTGCTTAGTTTGGTTTGATTTGGCATATTTATGTGTTGGAAGTTATCTTTCATGCATACATAATTATTAATCAAGATAAAATTTAGTTAGAAAATGAATCTTTATGTGCGTAACCTAATACACAGACTATCCGTACGTCACTATTTTCGAGGAATGCGTGCCTAACACCTCCCACTTCGTAACATAGTCTCTGAACCCACTTCTTATCTGGTTTTGCATGCAGTAGTTATCTTTTATTCTATCTCTTTAGAGGTGGCTATCTCGTTTGCATGTTTTGATTAAAATAGGCTAGCGACTCTAATCTTTACACATTCACATACCTCATATCGTTGTTGATATCCACTTATATCCTTTTCTCCCCTTTATACACGTCAGAGTGCGCACGAGAGGGCCAACACTTCATTGTATTGATTAAATATCATATATGGTACTCATATGAATAAGTAATTAGTCACTAATATTGCATCACATACCCCCTTGTATTTATGCATTTGTAGAATTCTCATTCCCATTCTCCCATATAATTATGCAATGGCATGATCATGAGCAAATATAGGTTCACAAAATCAAACGAATGCACATAATTAAATCATATGAATCACAATTCATGCTTAAGTTTATCAATTCATTAATATCTTCAAAATGGTAGATTTTAACCATGTAATCTCCCTTAAATGATGAATAAGCCCTAAAAATATATACTAAAAGATAACATTACAAGAATTCAAAAAGGCCCATTTTGTTTTTCTCACCCTGAATAATTTATCACTTGGCAACGGATCTTTTCATCATAAAATGGCATTTTCTACACCGTCATTCACACGCACTTTAGCGGACACATATCGATGATAATTAAATTCAAATAAATGTAATCTCACTAATGATAGACATTTCCATTTTAAACATTTCATCAGTCAACTCCATCAAGTAAAAGTGTTTTTCACATAAAAATCTCAGTGTTCCACATAATCATTTTTAATAATTGACCGATATTAGATATCGGTATATAATCATGATTTAAAATCAAGCAATCACACAAGCCATAGAAAAATCTCATATGATCTAAGTGATAAGTAAGTGGATGTGTAAAGTGAAATCATAATAAAAAAATTCAACAAAGTTTAACTCTCACAATTTTCTTGTGAATTATATCATATCATTGAATAAATCATAATTTATACCAAATAGTAAAGAATCCATATTTCAATCATCATTCAAATTAAGTTCATACACTAAATCAAGGTATATAAAACTTAATCACACATCACAAAAAGAATAAGCTCAAATATTTTTGAATTTTTAAGAAAAGAATGATGCGATATGTACATACATAATAAGGACTATAACATATGAGAAAATACATTAAGATGTATCTTGCAAGAAAATCCCCACCAAAAGTATGTAAAATATTCAAATATGGCAATGAATATCACTCGCACAAAAAAATATCTGATCCTAAATGAATCAAGGAGTACCTAGGATAGTTACCTATAAAAACAAAGCCCTAGGTATCCTAAGAAAACTACTTAGATAAGTAGCGAGGGGTGGTACCTCTGCCCGATCTTTAGGAAGAGCAAACACCGCTTCCCTTTTCACAACTTTCCTTTGAGGTAAGTCAATCTCAACTTTTCTTCTTGGGGTATTTCTTTGAAAACCTCTTGCAAATATAGGTGTCCACATATCTTTCCTAAAAATAATTGTGTTTTCTAGGAAATCGATCTCTAGTCATAGGTATATGAATCTCTCTCCTAACATTACTCTTTTAATCACTAAACACATGATCAACCGTTCTCATCAACTTTATAATCTCTCCTCTATACTCAATAATTAGATCTTCCCTCACAACTTTTCTTTTATTTTAAAAGAACCTGTATAGTTCAAATGTTCATTTAAGCAACAATGAGAATAATAAGACACGTCTATCTGAAACTTAGGGTTTAGGTTCATGATCTCTCTTTCCAACTTGGCAAGGTTATTCCTCTTAAATCAAAAGTGGGTAATATGATTGTTTTTCCCACAAAAAAACAACCATAGGTACTAAACCATGATGATGACATGGGTGCAACCCCGTTTTTCTTCATTTTTGGAGTTTGTTACTCAGTCATGTCCTTGATAGAAGAAGACATTTCAACTTTTTATTTTGAATCAATATTCTTCTTTTTGAATGGTTCAATAAATCCAATACCATGCTTGTCATATTTCACTTGACCATGGTTCAACAAGATGTTATCAAGAACACTTAATCTTTCAACAAAGTTTATTTTAAAATATTTAGCATGTTGAAGATCAATATTAAGATTTTTAAATAAATATTAAAATATATTCATAAAGTTAAAATTAATCTTTCTCTTTCCCAAGAATCTAGTGTTTCCTTTTCAAATACTCAATTTCATCAAACAAACAATCAACCTTTTCTTTGAGTTTTGAATTCTCCAATTGAACACTTTCAATCCTTTTATGTTTTTAATTTTGTTCAAATTTAGTGGTTTCATTTTGTTGGAAATTTTGATGCTTGACCTTCTAAGTTTAGGAGACAATTGGTAAAGTTCATCAAAGACAACATATATGCCTTCAACCTCATCATCACTCTTACGAAATGATCTAGTTTATGATGTGTGTGATCCTACACTCTTACAAGATGAGGAATCTAGTGAGGTATTTTATTTTATTTAAGTTATATATTTTAGTTCATGTTGTGATCTATTACCTTGTGTTGTGAGGTATTACCGTTTGGACCTAACTCTAGAGTGATACAAACGCTCGAAGATATATTTTTAATGCTTTGGTTTGGGCCCAGGGGGTAGGTATACCTTTGGGGACTAATCTTTGGACTATTTTGGGTAGTGTTTTGGGCTCATATAGTGGCCAACAATTAGGCCTTTTAAGGATTTATTAGATTAAGTGTATTTACGAGGTGTTAACCCTCATAAATTAATCATTTTATACACAAAATACAACCCCTAAGATCCTAAAAATTTTGGGAGATGAGATCCTTCGAGAGGAACGAGGAGATGAAAGAGAAGAGATAAGACATTCTTAATATACTATCAAGATATATCATGCTTTATCATCACATAATCTATAATTTGAAGGCTATTAAACTAATTCGGTATCAAAAGCATGCTCAGGCTGTAAATCTTCCTTTTAATCGTAGTTAGGTGGGGTTAATACGGATTATTGATGTAGGAAGTTTTTGTGTATTAAATATGAAATTGGGAGTATATATCATTTAGACCCTTGATTATTGTGATAGTATATATCATTGATCTTATAACCCATGTTTGTGATTGATGTGTATATGATGATAACACTTACAATGAAAGATATTAATCCGTGACAGTATCTCTAGTGAACTTGTGTTCCTTTGTCTCAATTTTAATTTCATTTTTGAAAAAATTTCTTGTCATTTTTATAAAATTTTCTGAAACGTTTAACAAATAAACCCACATCCACTTCAACATTCTCCTTAGGCACATCTTCTCCTTTTCTAGTTTATTTCTTCACATTAGACTCAATAACTCTCTTAGGTTTATCCATACTAGAATTTTCCTCTTCATCACAAATTTAAAGTGATCCAACCAGTTCTTCCAAGATTCATGTATTCATATCCTTAATTTGATTAAGGATATAGACTTTAGTTTTGAATTGAGTAGCTAAAGTCCTCAAAATATTCCTCATTGATTTGTTCTCATGGATCTTCTCTTGTAGGTAACGGAGGCATTCACAACCTCTATTATTATAGTGTAATACTCATTAAGTCTCTCTTATTCACTCATTCTCATGGTTTCAAATATAGTCGCAATGCTTTGGCAACTTCTCTCTCTTAACCCTTAAAGTTCCCCCATGAGTAATTCTCAAAATATCCCACGCTTATTTAGTCGTCTCAAAATTTAGTATTCATTTATACTCTTGTGTGGTTAGCGATGCTTATATAGCATTCAGAGCAATTGAGTTGTAATTCAAGCAACAAACTCAGCTTACGATCAACTCACTAGTGGTTTCTTGATTCTAACACCCTTTTCATCAATCATGGGACAACTCCACACATCTTCTACACTCAGACATACATTCTCATGTTACGACTTTAAATGAGCATGCATTTTTAAGTTTTCAATGGCTATAGTTTTAGCCATAAAAATAAGGTGGATGGTTTGTAGAACTTCCATCAAGATATAGATCCATCTCCTAACAAGATCTAATAACAATAACAAGTTATATATAATAGAAAAAAAAACACAACAAAACACACAAAACAATCAAGATCAACTTTAACACCTAAGTCCTTGAAAGAACAACTACTCTTATAGAAATTGCGAGAGTGTGTTTTAGTGTAAGTGTCCTCCCCAAATAAACTTGGGGGGAGGGGTTGAATAGGTTTTAGTGATAAATTATCAATTTCAAAAATTCTTTTGCCAATTTTGGATCATCCCAGAAAACATGCATCTAAATGAGAGATTTAATATATCTAAATAATTAAACACGTGTTTTAATAAATAAAAAATTAACTGAAAGTCGTACAAACTACGTGCAAGGGTTTATATGGAAAGGCAAAACACACACACCACTATTTTTTAATTTTCTTAATTGAATTAAACTTAGCACCAATTAAACCGATTGTTGTGTTATATAGATTAACCAATTTTATCTTACCTTAAACATGCATCGAGGTGATAGTAGGATAAAATAAAATAAGTAAACCACAGTGCCCGATGTACTAGTAAATCCAAATGATAAAAACCTCGGACGACTCAGCCAACTTAAGTTCACTATGTCAGGAATTACATAAGGATACGATAAAAAACTTACACAACTAACCTGACTCCTTCAAGCCTTTATGCATTTTCGCTCCTTAGACCTTCTACACAGTGACATGTAGGAGTTTACCTACGCACTGCCACAACATATGAGTCCACGCACACCTCAGTATCTAATGATCAAGACTTAGAAACCATCAACGGAGAGAACACAGAGTCCATTGCTTAAAACTTCCACACACACGGAGTCCATTGTATGTAAACAAGCAAAAGATGTACAAAGTCCACCATAACAAATAGTTTCTCATTAAAGAGAAAAACTTCTTGGTGCTTAAACAAAAGATCTCACATAATCATATTAATTTAATCTTGAATCTCAAAGTGTTTGGGTGTAAACAAGGGTTTGGAGGCCTTTGGTTATGTATTGGAAATCAATTTTTCCAAAATTCCAAGTCAAAAAGTTTGCAGCATGCCTATTTATATAAAACACGATTTTTGAGGTGGCGAAAACTCGTTCGAATGAAAATAGTAGGTTCATTTGAACGAAGTGTATTATCTCATTCAACTAAAAATAACCTCGTTCGAATGAAGAATCTAAACTCGTTTAAATATACTTAGAATGATCTTCGAATGAGAATCCCATGACAAATAAAAAAAACTTGTTAGAACTTCGTTTGAATGTCGTTTAAATAATTTTACCTAATTATTTCGAACCAATAGAAAATGTCATTAGAACGAACTACATGAATTTAGCGTGTACTCGACGATGATAAATTTTCCACAACCAACCACCACAGGTGGAGTATCGTTCTTTCGTGAACTATCCTTCGTATCTCGATTCTCAAACAGTTCATCATTGTCAATGGATCCTCAATATCTTCTCCTATCGGACAACATGCCGACTATCCTAAAACAATTCATCATTCGTTAACACCACTAACCACCTCGCCTTCGGAGGGTGGTCCCCTAAAATCAGCCCCAATCGCAACCCATATCCACTAAAACCATAATCTACCACCACCAAACAAAACCCATCACCTCACCATTTTTGCCTCAATCCAACTCCTTATATGTAACCTTTGGGCCAAATCCAAGGCCAAAAGTCTATGTCAAAACTGTGAACAACCCCTGGCCTTCAAAACTCCTCATCCGGCACTAAAAAGTCCATCCCACCTTATTCCTTCTCCAAAACAGATTTGGTAGGTTAACAACCTCTTTGGCACCTAGAGAGGCATCCAAGCCAACAGTAACCCCATATAGCCCTAAAGGAAGCGTCCATCAGTCTATGTGCAAATAGGGACTAGAAATCTAGTCGCGATAATTGTTTCGAGGCCTCTTGACTGCCTTCCTAGTATGTAGATATATTCTCCCACTTACGTTTATAGTCGTCGCCCGAAACGAGCTCCTATAAGGCTCCATTGGGTCCACAAAGTGTCAAGGCAGCAGGGTTTAGTAGCAGCTATGGTTTAGTATCAACTAGGATTTGTTTAAAAGAAGGGGCTTGCAATGAGAAAGTGACAGCCAGGGTTTCTCTTAATGATAAGGGAATTTTAAATGCAAGAGTGGGCTTTAAGGCTTTAAAGAAGTTGGGGTTCACAAATGATCTTTATTTGACTTTGGCCTATATTTGAAAGACAAAACACTTGGGTTGGAATTTAATGGTCCGAAAAATAATTTTTTTTGTGTGGCAAATTTGGGCAACCCCAAAAATTTTAAAAGTTGCAAAATATTTTATTTAAGCCCCAAAATTTAAAAATAATTTATTTTTCAACCCCAATAAAATAAAAAGGGTGCAAAATATTCAAAATATTTATTCTTGTGGCACGGGATTCTGTAAATATCCTGTACGTTGCATGGTTCAACTTTTCGAAGAAGGGGAGTTCGCTACTTGTCTGGAACCTTCAATGTTCAAGGCTTTGGAACTCGGAACGAGATTTTCGAAGAAGGGGAGAATGGCGTGAATTAAAAAAAGTATTATTATTATTTTAGTCAAAATATATATTAGATTATTTATTTAGATATTGTTTAGAAAATAATTAGGATTTATCTTTTAATTAGTTACTTATTATAATTAGATTATCTAGTTTTATTTTTAATTAGGAGACTTTCTACCCAAGTTTAGGATTATCTACTAATAAAACCTTGGTCTCCTCTTTTATAATAAGATTATTTGATATGATGGATTAAATTGAGAGTTGATAGTAAAGCCAAAATTATGCATTTTTATCAAATAGCATCAAATATTATAAAATAAACACCAAACATAAAATTCAAGGATCAAAATAATATGTGTTCATATCTTATGATATTCTTGAACGTTGAAGATGAAACGTGGCACGAAACAAGACATAATGATGTAGATGCTCTAACTTGGCCGCTACGATCTTCACTCAAACACATCATAGGATATGAAGGATAAACCAACTAAAAACCAAACCTATGATTCAAACAATTTGTCGAAATGAAATTAAGCCAATACATACAAATTTACTAGATTTGGAAATTTGTCCTTACAAATCTCCCCCTTTGGCTATTCTGGGACAAACCCTAAAATAAAATCCTATGGGCCTTCAAGCTCATCTAAATACTCAATAACCAACCCCAAAAGGAAAAGGGTACAAACTTGACAGACACAACCTTTGAGTAGCTTTGCTCTTGTGTAAACTTTATCGTATTATTGAAGACTTACACACTTAAACACACCTTTCATATAAAACTTGAATATATAACACAATTTAAAACCCCTCCCTTTTGTCTAATCAATCTCCACCTAAGATAGGATGTCCCCCCCCCCCCCCCCCCCCCAGGGTAAAAATCTCACCCTTTTTGTTCAGGAATAGACAAAGAATAAAGCTCACAATATAAACAACTTCTCACCCTAAATGTAACACATGTAAACATAAAGAAAAATAAATAGTATCATGCGATGATGTGAAGTGAAACATGAAATGACAAATAACTCGAAAACACAAGCATAAATAATCCAAACAATGAGCAAAAGATACAAATTTTAAAGCATAAATGAGATACTAATGATAGAAAGCAAAAAAATATACTTATGTGATCATACAACATGCCAATACGAATTAAAGATTAGGCATATGAAAAATATGGATAAAATATAAATGTAAAGACTAAAAAACAAACGTACCATATATATAACCGAACATATACCAAAAGAAAAATATATATTGGTATAAACACCACAAAAGAAAAAAACACATAAGTTTCCAAACTAACATAATATCGATGTGTCAAAATAAAATGTGGTATAAAGAGAAGGGGCGTGAACTAGAAATAATAGAAATATCACCCAATCACTCAAAATATGTCCAAGGAGTTCTATTTGACCGCAAAAACTTATTGACTTTGATTTAGCCTCAAATGACAAATAGATAATCCATAAAGGACAAATATACACAATGCACACTGGCCTAGAAAATATTGATAATTCTCAAATCAATAGCACCAAAATGATTAAGCTCAATTAGAACCCATTGTGCAAAACTGTTAATCATTAATATAACACCCTCAAAATTTAGATATTTAAATTTGTCACTCTTATTTTTTTTAAGATAACACATTTGAAGCATCAATAAAAAATTTAACCTTGGAAAATTTTCTTTTTTTTTGCCACTCTTTTCTTTTAGGCTCTTTCCAATGGCGGCCTTTCATGCAAGGAAGATTTTCTCCCTTCGTAGACCTTTTCAATTGCTTTTTTTTTTTTTTTGAAAGGACAAGGTCCTGAGATTTATTAAAATACAGGTAGAAAAGCCCTACCTGGGTGGCTTGAACAAGCTAGAGAGAAAACTAAGCATAAAGACCTGAAAGATTTCAAGAAGATCTAATGGAAGGAAAACCAAGATAATCCAGCTTAAAAGCTCCTCTAGCAAATTTGGGAAGATCCATAGGCTTAGAGAATGTTTCGTAACCAAAAGAATTGACTCCATAATTGGCTAAGTGATCTGCTACTTGATTTTCTTCTCTCCAGACATGATAAAAAACTAAGACTATAGGAATTGCCTTAATTTCCTCTATTATATCAATAATAGACCAGGGAGGCTTGAGAATCTTGCCTTTCAGGATGTCTATGGCGATCTTGGAGTCTGATTCCACTATAACCTTTGGGAGATGCAGGGATTGACAAACTTTGATGCCTCGAAGAATGGCCAGACATTCAGCTCTTGTATTAGTCATATGAATTTCCTTTGAGGAGAAAGCTTGAATAAATCTCCCATTGTGATCTCTAATGATACCACCTGTGCCTGAGATGCCCGGATTTCCTTTTGAGGCCCCATCAGTGTTGAGCTTAAAAAAAGAAGTTGGAGGATAGGACCATTTAACTATGAAAATAGATGGGAGAGAAGGAACATATCTGAGGCAAAAGGAATCTTGGACATCTGCATGAAACTTGAAGGAAGACTTAAAAGTGGTTTTTGAAGAGCAGACTTTGATTAGATCGATCACATTTTTAATAATTTTAGCGCTGCTCATGTGACCTCCGTCATAGATACTCATGTTTCTACTTAACCAAATTTCCCATAGGATGCAGCAAGGGGTCAACAAATGTAGGAAATCAAGGAAATCTTTGTTAGCTTTGACCAACCACCATGACATAAGAGCTTGGAGCAGAGAGTATAGGTTGACCTTGATGCCAAATAAGTTACTGAAATGAGTCCAGGCTGACTTTGCAATTGGACCCTCCAAAAAGAGATGATTAAAGCTTTCAGAGTGTTGACAGCAGCATCTGCAGAAAGAGGCAATGTGAATGCCTTTGAGTTAAATTGAATCTTCAAGAGGGATTATCTGGTTGATACATTTCCACATGAAGCATGACAATTTGTGAGGTATTTCTTTGGACCAGATGAATTTGCATAAAAGGGAGATGGATTTTGATTGTCTTATGCATTCCCAAGCCGATTTTATAGAGAAGTCTCCATTAGATGTGAGCGACCAGTATTTAACACCATTAACTTCGATGGAGACATTTTCTGATTTGTCTTGAATCATCTGAATTCTTTTGAATGTTTGAGAGGACTTTCCTATTGAAGTATTGAACCTGCACTTAAGGAAAACAGAACACAAACTATTAGAGTTAGAAATATTCCACCATAGTTTCATTGAGAATGCTTTGATGATGTCTGACAGATCTTTGAAATCAAGGCCACCTTGTTCTGCGGGAAAGCAGAGATCTTCCCATTTTTTCCAATGATGCCTTTTACCAAATTCCTTGGAGGATCCCCACAAGAAATTGTTGAACATATTGTTGATGAGGGAGATGGTTTTTTTAGGAGGTTTCAACACAGCAATGCAATGAATAGGGATTGAATAAGATAAACTCACACAATTGTTCTTATATGAACAAATACCCCATAGTCAGAAGGTATGTAAATGACAACATTGATAGGATATCATCTCACTTAACTCATGAAACATAGGCAGTGACATCCAAAAGAGCTTGTGCAAAGTGTATTCAGAGTCATATACAATGTGAATCCATCTAATCAAATCAATTTCGAACTACTCCATGCAAGAATTATTAAGAAAGATCCTAAGCATTAAAAATCGCAATCAAGTCTAATGTTTAAAGCCTCCAAATCTAATTTTCTCACCCTCATAGGAGAAACGTGACGCTCTTGGGTTTGGGGAACCTCGGTGACTCTAATCTTAGACTTCCCAAGATATTTTCTAAGATCAAAGCAAAAATGACCAAGGTGACCTTTCCTACCACAATGTGTGCAAGTGTAGACACGACGAGCAATGTTACCTATGGGTTGACCTTTTCTAATGTACTTGGCAGTGTTTGACCCTCTCAAAATGTTGGTATTGGTTTTATCATCCAAAGCAACAGGATAATCGAAGCAGATTTCAAAATTGTCCTTTTTTATTTAGAAGGTGCCTAACATCTTATCCAAAAATTTTGACCTCGACTCCAAATAAAATTTAACGTGAATCGAGTCTCTCAATTTATCTTCTAACTCCTCTATCCTAGACTCGATCAAATGATGAGACTCATCATAAATCAGGAAATCTTTCTTCAAAATCTCCATTAAACCTTGAAGGTTATCAAGTTCCCACACAAAAAAAGCGAGCTTCTCCCTAAGAGTCATCTCACGTGTCCTAATATCCTTAATCAATTTTAAATCATCATTCCTAACTTCACCTCTAACTTTAATTTTGCCTTTTTTAGCTTCAAAGGCTCGATGTGTAACTCCCGAAAGGCAACTTGAAGATCCCTATCCTCTTCTTCTTTTTATTCTTCTTCATTACCACTCTAATCACCACTTACTTAGGATTCAAACACTTTGGCCTCGGAATCATCATGCATATAATCATCTTCACCGGAAGACTTTTCATTAAGGCTCACATGACTAGTCGTAAACGCAATGTGATTATGCTCAATATGGGAATTAGGTTCCTCTTCTGATTCACTATCGCTAAGGGTAGAATTGTATGCCTTCGGCTTATTGGAATAGTGGGACACGCAAATGACCTATGGCCATAACCCTCACACCTAAAAAATCTATCTGATTCATCCCTCTTAAACTTATCATTACGGATTTTAGGGAGTTTTGTAACCTTGTTAAACTTATTTTTCTCAAACTTATTTTCATAACCTTTCGTATGTTTTTCAAAATAGCAAATTCTCTAATTTTTTCCGTAAATATGGCCATATCATCAGAATCGATGTCAGATTCATCATTCAAACCAAGTGTTTCCTCCTATCGAGCTTTCAGAGCAATGCCCTTATTTTTTTTATTTCGAGAAGGAAACATGTCGAGCACATAGGTTTAAAGGTCACCTACATGCTCCTTGAGATCGTAGAGTCTAAAGAACCTAGAGAGTTCAAAACAAACACTTCAGGGTTAAATCTTTTAGGTAAGGACCTTAAGATTTTCTTCAAAACTATAGTTTTCGGTATTCTCTCTCCCAAGCTAAACGATGAGTTAACAATATCAGACAGTCTTAAATAAACTCATCAATGGTTTCACTCTCTTCCATCTTAATGGTTTCAAATTGAGTGGTGAGGATCTGGAGTTTGGAAGCCTTAATAGCACTAGTACCCTCATGAGTTAGTTGGAGTATGTACCAAGCCTCTTTAAACGTTTCACATGTCATAATATGGCAAAAACTCTCTGGTGTGACCACACAAAACAAAACATTCAGGCCACATGAATTGTATTTATACAGTTTATGCTCATCCTCACTCCAGGTATCAAAAGGTTTAAGGATTTTATATTCATCTACTAAAGATGTGGATGGGGACCATCCATTAACAACAACTAACCATAGCCTGTCATATATTGCCTTAAATGTTTATTTCTTACGTATTTTCTAGTACATCTAGTTAGACCCATCAAACAATGGTGGTCTAGAAAATGATTAACCCTCCATATTAAAACCTCCCATATTCATGCCTAAATAAGGATCTAACACGATAACTTAATGTTAAGTCTCTGATACCAATTAAAAGTTGTACAAACTATGTGCAAGGGTTCATATGAAAAGGAAAAACACACACACAAATATTTTTAATTTTTCAAATTAAATTAAACTTAACACTAATTAAACTGATTGTTGTGTTAAACAGATTAACCAATTTTATCTTACCCTAAATATGCATCTAGGTGATAGAAAGATAAAATAAAATAATCAAATAATAATGCCCGATGTATGAGGAAACCCAAAAAGGAAAAACATCGGACGACCTAGCCAACACAAATTTACTAGGTCAGGAATTACACAAGGATACAACAAAAGACTCACACAACCGAATTGACTCCTTCAATCCTTGACGCATATTCTCTTCTTAGACCTTCTCCACAACGACATGTAGGAGTCCACTAATATAATTTCACAACGTGTGAGTCCACACACGCCTCCGTATTCACCAATCTAGTCCCAATAACAGTCAACAAAAGAACACAGAGTCCAACACTTTACACTGGCACACATACGGAGGACACCGTATATAAACAAGCAAATGACGTACAGAGTCCTCCGTACAAAACATTTTCTCAATGAAGAGAAAAAATTATTGGTGCTTAAACATGGGATCTCAAATAATCATATTGATTGAATCTTTAATCTCAAATTTTTTATATGTAAAAAGGGTTTGAAGGCTTTTGGTTATATACAAGAAATTAATTTTTGCCAAAACTCTTAAGTAAAAAAGTACTCAATATGCCTATTTATAAAAACACGATTTTGAAGCGAGAGAAAATTATTTGAACAAAAACTATAGGTTCATTCGAAATATAACCTCCTTCGAACGAAACAACTAAACTCGTTCTAACAGACTTTGAACGAACATCGAACGAGAATCCCCTAACAAATAAAGAAAACTCATTTCTATATCGTTGAAAATACTTTACATAACTTATTTGAACCAATATAAAATCTCATTCGAACGAACTCCATGAATTCATTCGAATGACTTTTAGACTTTGTTCGAACGAATTTGTTCAAAAACATTTTTTTATAAGAAGTCCTTTTTTGAAAAATAGCCTCAAACATTATAAATAAACACCCAACATAAAATCCAAGGATCAAAATAATATGCATTTATACCTTACGAGATCCTTGAACATCGAAGATGAAATATGGCATGAAACACGACATGATGATGTATATGCTCTAAATTATCCGTAAGGTCTTCAATCAATGTCACGGGCTATGAAGGATGAACCAACTCAATACCTAACCTATGTCTCAAATGCTTTTGTCCAAATAGAATTAAGACAGTATATACAAATTGAATTGATTTGAAAATTTATCCTTATAAAAACAAAGTTAAATTTAAGTTTAATTAATTAATTAAAACTTTAGAAGAAATATAAATCAATTTAGTGACTCAACTACATACAAGGCCTCAGTTCAAATTAATAAGAGATTATATTGGATATTTGAGATCTAGGTGAGTCTGTGAGAACAATTGTTTATATAATCAGCACACAATCACACAACAAGGCACGAGATAAGATCTATAAATAAAACCCTACTTAAGGTTGGAAAAACCTCGATGCATCCAAGTATCTTATTCAATACGAAAAGACATTTTACACAAATGCAAGAACGTACTCCCAATATAAAGTTACCTATGGACGTTGAAACTCTCCCCCTTTTGAATGAGCGATTCGCTCAAAACTCCATCAAGAGAACATGGAAGTCTCATTCCCTATCCTTGGAATGAACCTCGAATAAACTCTAAAATAGCTAATTTGCCTCCTTTTAGATCTGATGTTAAAGCCTTCAAATTCAGATAATAATTGGAAAAATGAATCTTGGATTAGTGTTTTTTCCCAATCAAAACACTATAAAATATCACAATCAATGAATCAAGTATGGAATCAATATTTTCTCTCAATGATTTAAAGATTAAGTGAAATCGAAGTTTAAAAAGTGTTTCTCGGATCGATTGCCTCGAAAATACTCTCTCTGAGTGTTAAAAGTACTCTAGAAAAGGATGTCTAAAAATGGGAGGGGAAAAAATCCTTTTTATAGAATTTTTTTAGATCTCCTAGTGAGGGCACGACTAAAAAAGGCTCTGTGCACATGATTTTGGGCAGAAACCTAAGTCATGCAAAAAGCGTGACATCCGTGTGCACGGGGATATTTTTAATCTTTGCACACAATTTCAGGGAGAAAGAATATAATGACAATAAATGTGACTTCTGTTCGCAAGAGACTATTTTATACCGTTCCCATGGTTTTAGGCATTTTTCATATGTGTGTATACACCACATTCTAGGACCCCTAAGTCTCTTTAGGTCCCTAGCACCTCTCCATTTCACTACAAACCCTAGATCATACTCCGAGTACCGATCTAGATGCCATCGGGCTCTCCCAGGCCCCATTTGACTCTGGTAAACTCTATCGTTAGAGAAAAATCTCAATAAATCTTTGAATGGATATGAATCCCCTTTCCAACGGTCCACCCCGTGCACGAATCGGCATAACAGTTCAGACGAATGAACCATTTTACTACCGAAAACTAATCTGGAGGCCAGTGAGTGCCCTTAGGCCTCGATTTGACATTAATAAACTTCATCGTCAGAGTGAAAGCTAAATGAATATTTGAAGGGCACTAAAAACCCTTTCCAATGGTTTTCCAGTTGTGCGAAATGGCATAACCATTCAGACAAATGATCTATTTTCCCCCAAAAACTAATTCGGAGGCTATCGGGAGCTCTCGGGCTCCATTTGACCAAATTCAACTCTTTATCTTGAATGACACTGAATGAATCTTATAAGTTAACTGAATACCCTTTCCAATGGTCCACCCCGTGTGCAAATCAGCCTTACGGTACGAACGAACAACCCGTTTTACTCCAAAAGGTCATTGGGCGCTTCTGGGCCCTGACTGACCAAAGTCAACTCTCTAAACCGAGCAAAGCTCTTTGGAATATTGAAGTAGCTCATATAACCTTTCCAATGGTCCTCCCCATGCGCGATTTTGACTTACAATTTGGACGAATGATCCATTACCGTCCGAAGATCTTCCGTTCAATGGACCAACGGGCGCTTTCGAGCTCCGTTTGACCCAAAGTCAAATCTTAGAAAGGTATCTAAATTACCTTTCTAACGGTATGCCCTGTGTGTGAATTAGATTTATAAATTGCGTTCTACAATCTTTTTTTGGAAAAATATACACGAGACTACCGATTGGCAGGTCCATTTCCCTGCTAATCGACAGTGTGTCTAGGGCCAGCTATCGATTGGAAGGGCTAGGGGTATGCCGATCGGTAGTCCCCTTACCCTATAAAATGAGGGCATGATCTCAGTCTCAAGTCACACCTCAGATCCATGGGGGTGCAGTGATATCAACAACATTCTCTTACAATCAGCGTAGTCTCCTTGTGTGACATTCCTTTCCATCTTTCATTCCCATTATTTTCATACCCAATGTGGCCAAATCTCCTTCTCACTCATCCAACATTTATCCTAACATTCAAGGGATCTCATCAAGGATCAAGATCAAGACCTAATTGTCCAAAGAAGGTCCAAATATCCCTCTCTCTCTCTTTAAATTTCTTTATTTTCGCATTAATTACATAAATTCTTAATATAGCTTTTACTTTAGTTCATAGACATTAACACCTCATCCTTTATTAATTATATCGCTCATACTTTATTTTCTATAAAAAAAAATAAAGAAAAAGAGGGTTACACCTATAAATTCCAACGGGATTCTTCATCACATTTTCTCAAAACTAAAAATATATTTTTTACACACACACATAATAAAATCCCATTTGAATTTATGGAATAACCCCCACCCTTGTTCCGCATGTGAACTATGTGGACTTTGATGCCTTTATAGGCTACGTAGGCATTTCGGCAAAAATCTCGAGACTCGAGTCCTATTTTCCAATTTTCAAATTTTTCTATTCTCACATTTTCAGCCTGTTTATTTTTTCTACATATTACTCTTTATATCACAGTTGTGATTCATATTTGCATTTTATCTAACAAATATTATCGTTTCATTATGAAGATCAATATCTCGATAAATGCGCACATCATACTTTCTAATTATTATTTTGGGAACATTCATTTAGATGACCTCACTCTATCTTTTTCATGATTTGAGTCGAGCGATTCCGATCTCCATTTATATATACACGCACACACACTTCACGAAGAAATTAAGAAAAATAATAACATAAGCCCATGAGAGACCGAAAGGGCGGGATGGGTGCCTAACACCTTTATATTCCGTAACTTAGCCCCCGAACCTATGAACTATTTGTTTTGTAAGCATCAGTTTGTCTTTGATGCCGCTCTCGAGGCAGTGACATGTTATTTTGCATATTTTATGCAAAATATGATGGCGACTCCATCTCTTTACATCACACCACATTGACGACGGCCGAAGCACTCCTAAAGAAAAGGGCACGAGACCTTCTCTCCCCCTCTGAGTGCGCGCGCGAACGCTGGGAACCCCCTGAGATGAGAGAGGGGGAAAGAGCCCAAAGGAGGGATGGACACAATGGCGACTCCGCTGGAATTTTCTTAAGAGGACTAGACTCTATTTACATGGGTGTTATCATTTTCTACTTGTGTTCGTATGCACCTACCTGTGTGATCCCTCTTTTCTCCTCTATTATTTCTTGTATATATCTACCTCATGATTATATCACTCCTCACTCACACACTTGTAAATAATATCCATGTACACCTAGGATCACTTATATCCACATGTTTCACACACCACTTAGAATATCCATGCTTATATGTCACTAGCACACACACCCACTTATCACACTTGTATATATCCATGCTCACCCACACTTATCACACACCACTTGTAGCATATCAATGCTTAGGTTCACTATCACTCACTGACTTATAGATAATCACACATCACTAACTCTCACATATCCATGCCTAGTGTAATCTTCATGCTCCATGCTAGATTTACTTTTCATGATAGTTGTACACTCTCCCTTATTAGTATAGTGCTAATCATGCTAAATAAAAATACTCTCTCCATAATATACTAATCAAGAATCATGCATTTTGCACACTACATCTCCAAAGAGTATGGATATTGACCAAAATTTTGTCCCGTACTAGGGGGTCACTTTGTGATGGGCATTGGTCTAGCAGGTCGCAGTTAGCCTAAGTAATGACTCTCACCTTCCAATGGCCAACTACCTTTGACGTATATCGAACAGTTCCCCCCTCATCGTACTGCCTGACAGATTCATAACGGGAGGTATATAGTAGAGAACTCATTCACGTACATTGAGTATATCGAATTCGCTATCACACGTACTGTCCCCATAAGGTATATAGGGAGGAAATTCACGTATACTCAGGTATAACAAATGGCTTATCCACACGTATCGATTTCCTTCAAAAGTAATACGTATATCGTGAAAGTCATGCCAAAGGGGGGAACCTTTCCACTAACCCAACAACTGCATACCCTCATATAGGCGTCAAACCTAGGGCACTCATGTTTAGTTTGCCAGTTACTACCTGAAACTCTTCCGAAATGATGGGTCAACACGCCGCCTAACTTTTCACGCGATTTCTTCTTTTTTAAAATGGAACCCTATCCATGAGCCTAACATCAAGTCAAATCGTGTTTTACATATTTTTCAAACCCAATCTTCCCAGGCTCAGGTCCCGTTCGACATTTCTTTTACATTTATAAAAACCTAATACAAGTCAAACATAAACATAAACATAAGCATAAGCATAATAATAATAATAATAATAATAATAATAATAATAATAATAATAATAATAATAATAATAATAATAATAATAATAATAATAATAATAATAATAATAATAATAATAATAATGTTGAGACTCTTCTCTCGTGATTCCTTCTTTCCTTACCAAAGGTGTCAAAAACATTTCCCCCCCCCCCCTCTTTTCAAAATACTAAAAATAATTTTTTCCTCCCTTCATAAAAAAAACATACCAAAAATATTTTGTCCTTCCTTTTCCAAAAAATATCAAAAACAGTTTCCTCTTTCTAAAGGACTCTTCCCTTTCTCTTTAAAAAATAAATTTGAATCATTTTCTTTCTCAGGTCAATCGCATACCCGAACCTTGGCCTGGCTCCTTATTATCTTTGATCTTCAGTCGAACCACCCTGAATCTCCGCCAATACTCTCGCTACTTCCTTCGGGTCCGGAATCCACCTTTACCCGCTTTTCATGGAGAACGCAGACCCAGTACCGAATGTGCATCCTAATTTGATAACGGCCCTAGTCCAACTTACCGCCAAGATTGGAAACGTTAAAATCAAGGTTCATGAGATGTAGCGAAACTAGGTCCCTATTCCCAAAGTTCCTGAGATCTTCTTCCCTCGCACTATGGGTCCGTTCGCACCTGATCCTATTTGGATCCCAGAAGAGTATCATCACGCTCCACCCGCCCCTCTTTCTAATGGGACACCGCCAGCTCAGCTCCTTATGCTGAATCTTGCCCAGCTAGGGGCTAACCTACTAGTACCTACTAATTCGAAGGAAGAATAGTTGAACAAGGTCAAGGAGGACCTCAATCTGTTGACCAAGAAATTCGACCAAGTCCAAATCTCTGAGTACTACATGGATTACACCCATATGTCTCCCGAAAGACTGCCGAAAAAGTTCAAGATTCCCAACATTGAGAAGTTTGGGGGTAGTGGGACCCTAATTGTTCATCTTCGAACTTACCACCAATCCATGACTCTCCTAGGTGCCTCTGAGGAAATAATGGCCCAGATGTTCCAACAAACTTTGAAGGACAATGCTCTTTGTTGGTTCTTATCTCTTGAGGAATCCAAAATATCCAGTTTGGAGAATGTTGCCCATTTATTCTTATCACAATATAAGTACAACGAGAAGTTGAAGGTTACTCGCTATGATTTAGAACTTCTCAAATAGAATTTCGAGAAAACTGTCAGTAATTTCATATCAAGGTGGAGAGAGAAAGGGTCCACCATGACCAACCGACCTTCCGAAGAGGAGAAATCCAGTACCGTGAAGAAAAAATTCTGACCCCATGTCCAATCAATGATGGGAGGACAGTATTACCCCCATTTCCAAGCCCTTCGCGAAGCAGGAGTAGAAATCGAAGAAAGTCTTGCCAAGACAAAAGTTGAGCTAAAGAACGTATCCAGACAGTTCACTACCAGAAAGTATGAGAAGCTTTCCAACATCAAAATTTTGACCATTAATAACATCTCTCAGCCTGCCACTTCATGGGCACTAGAAAACTACCCTAACCCAGTTAAAAAAGAATACGCCAGGCTTCATGATCCCCTATCCAAAGTGTACCAAGCCCTTTTGAGCCGAAATCGTATCAAGCCATTAAACCCTCGTCTATTACCAAACCCACTTCCCAAAAATTTCAAACCCAATGCCCATTGTGATTTCCATCAAAATGCCGGCCACACCACTGATCAGGGTTTCCATCTCTAAAATATAATCCAAGGTCTGATTGATCGAGGTATCATCGCGCCACCAGCCAATCCTAAACTAAACATAACTCACAATCCACTCCTAAATCATGAAAATGCTATCTTTCTAAAAGAGGACCCGAAATTTGACCCGTCTACCCAGATTGTACCCAGTAAATCGCCCATCACCCCTTAAAGTTTCCCATATTTTCTCCTACACCCTACCTATTTTGTCGATCAGCCACTGCCACTTCTTATAAGAGCATGCATTGCCATTTGTACTTATTTCGGGGGAAAAGATATGGAATTTTCAGCGGAACTGAACCAACTCCTAGAGTTTGGACTAAAATTTCCTTAAAAAATGACCATCGAGTGCAAAAAGTTCAACACATTATTTATAGAAGCCCGAAAGTGGGCTCGCGAGTTAGATAATTAGGTGGTACCCACTGATGAAGTCAGCTTGCATGATGTCATCCAGATCATGGCAGACTTATTCCGACAGACCTGTGAAATTTACAGTATATCCGAGTTACTTGATGCTTTGAAACTACAAGGGCTCTTGGTCCCTTATCTTCTACATCTCCCCGTTGGGTGGGAGGATATATACTAAGAGGCTGTTGAGGTTGTAGAATGCATTAACTTCTCATTTAAGGATGATATCGTTGACACCGGGTGAGGGGGAAAATTTAATAGTTCAGATGAAGAGAAAAGCCCAGAAAAGACTAGCCCAACAGTCAATATATGTGGAATGACATCGTTTGAGGATCCTCTAAAAGAGATCGATAAAGTGGATGAACAACTCGAGATAGATGAAGAAATAGGGTTTATATTTTTTCCCTCTTTTGTGAACTATATGACTAGATCTTGGAGGCATTACCATGTTTTGAATCCTCAACCACCAACGACAGATAAGGGAAAAGGTTTTGAAAAACTCCCTATGCCGGAAATGACCCTCGAGGATAGCAAGATCCTCAATCAATTGAAGAAAACTCAGGCTACAATCACTTTGTGGGGACTCTTCATGTCTTCCCTACTGCACCGGAATGCCTTGATTAAATTACTTATCGGGCCGCCCACAGTCCCTCTTTCCACCACGCTAGAAAAATAAGTGAATCTGGTCAGATCTCTAACCTCTACTAGAATGCTCTCCTTCTTCGAGGAAGAAATCCCTAAGTTTGGTATAAATCAGAATTATGATATCAATATCTCTGTCAAAGTGATAAGGGACATTATTCCACTTTCTCTTATCAATAACAAGTAAGCACTTAATGTTTTTCATGTTAAGAACCCTCAACTATTTGGGATTGAGTAACCTTGCTTTGACTTCCTCCGCAGTGCGTGCTTATGACAATACTCGTCGGGAAGTGATGGGATCCATAAAGCTTTCAATAGGGGTTGGCCCTATAAATCCCATTATTGAATTCCAAGTTATGGTCATATTGACTTATTTCAACATGTTGACTAGACGACCATGGCTCCATAGTATCAAGGGGTGTCTTCCTCTCTCCATTAGAAATTGAAGTTCTTCGCTAATGGGTAGGTCATCACAATCTTAGACGACGATGATAACACTGATAATGCAAGCATCATTAATCTGGTACTAGAGGTACAATATGGGAAAAATGATATGCTTCTATAAGGCTTTCGAGTCAAACCACTTTCACTCCTAGTAGGGGATAATTTCAGAGATAGAGTATATCCAGAGCACAACCGTCACGATAATGTCAATGTAATTCAAATTTTCAAGAATAAGCACTTCATGCCCGGACTGGGGCTAGGACGACGACATTAGGGAATACTAGAACCCATAGTATTAAAGAATGCCTTTCCTCCATGTGGCATGGGTAATCAACCACCATCAGAAGAACTTAGAATTCTCTGCCAACTTCGGCTGAAGAAAAGGATAGAAAGTGCTAAGACTCTCTCAGGAGATTCCTTAAATAGGAGATTCGTCAAAGAAGGTGAAGATTTACCCTTTGTGGCTTTCTCGAGTCGTGTCACGATCAAGTGGACAAAAAGATGAAGCCAGAAATGGAGATCTTCTTCCAAGACAGTTACTCATGGGTTGAAAGTTCCCAACATCATATGTAACCTGAGAATGTGGTCTGATATCGATTGTATCTGGATTCGCAAATTTCCAATTTTAAACTTATTTAATTAATTTGTTAATTTTTTATCCAAATTAAATAAAACCTAACACATGCATCTAGGTGGGTAAAATCAAGTCATCACAAAATAAATATTATTGACATACAGATTTTAGGAAAAAACCCCAAAGGGAAAACCATTTTATTTCACTATGCAAAGGTAAATCGCAACTTATATACACAATGAACTCTGCAATGAATATCCCCAGATACTCACACAGAAACATAGCCTAGAGTCAGCAATGTAACAACCGTAGCGAACTCATAAGAACACGCAGTTCTGAATCATCTAGGACCACCCACAAGTATTCCCAATGACACGCAGTCGTCAGCCGTAGATTTACCCTCCCTACAAGAGAAACTTCAACAAGATCGTATCTTGGGTTCCAAAATAATTCACTAAACTATTGGGATTTTGTGAATTGAAAAATAAAGTTTTAAACCCTAAATGAAGAAGACAAAATAATTCTGCAGTCTGCAGTTTTTGTGTATCTGAAAAACTCCGATCTTCTTAAGGAAAAATGACTCATTTAATCAGGTATATATAACAAAATTGAGTCGGATACTTCGATCAAACGAGATCGCCCTGTCGCTCGAACGACTTGTGATGTCACTTGAAGAGACTTTGTGCGAGGTATCAAATGAGGAATTAAAACCAAAATAATGTAATGTCGTTTGATAAAATACTTCAAGCAAGCTTCAAACTAGCCTTCGTTCGACATAGCTTGTCGCTTGAAGCTATCATTTGAACGAATTTATCATGTCGTTAGAATGACATCAGCGAAAAATATTTTTTGTTAAAACTCCACCTCAACACTTAGAAAAAATTCTTTTGATTAAAAATGACGCCTCGGATGTTTAAAAATAGTTTAGAAAAATTATCCCAACACGTTAAATGAACCATTAAGGGACTTAAACATTATCTTACCAAAATCTATCTCGCAGAGGCTTTTTCAATTGAAGAATGTTGATATTCATATCTATTTTGATGCATAATTGGAATTGAACTTTTCTTCGACAGTTGTAGCAGTATACGACCAACTCTAATGTAAACCGGACAATATAAAATATGACCTTCCAAATCTCCCCTATGTCTATGCCGGTATAAACTAAAAACATCTAAATTATTAAATCCAATGTCCTATACAAATCTAATACCCTCCCATGAACCCAAAACTAAAAAGGTTCTAAAAATGTAAGACTTAAACTTTCTTAAAAAATCTTCAACATATTCAAATTGCTAACGTTTCTTTGTCATCATCAGGGTGTGCAAAATATGGACCTTCAAATTTTGTACCTACACACGTGAGGCAAGAAACAAATATCTTTGTAACGTATCGAGTTTGAAATGAGATAAACATAAATCAAAACAAATATCAAGTCTCCCCCATAATTCAAACTCCCCCTTTAAATCATAATTCATTCTCCCCTTTTTTATTTTTCCGAAATAGACAAGAAAAAGAATAAATAAAAATAGGCATGGAGTGTCACGACAAGTAAATCAAATCAACTACGATCATCAAGGATAAACTTGAAATCATTCACCAACTATTTTTATTTTTCAATTTTTTCAACAAAATCAAATTTACAAAAAAAATCTCACAAAAGAACATTACACACCATGAATTTACACTAAGCTAACCAAATCGTGGATACAGAATGAATGGATGTGAACATATTCAATAGGTAAATCAACTCAAATATACATAACCAATGTTCACGATGAATATGGATACTCCTAACAAATGAACTCCACAATCATCCTTAGATGTAAAAATTGTTGAATTCAAATGACATCGACTTAATCAAATAAACAAATCAAAGTTTAAAATGACTTCCACACCAATTACGTCTAAAACTATTTAATACTTATTCAAGACTTTGTCAGAACGTGCAAAACAATTGATTTATTTCCAACCAAACTCCCTCAAATATATATTTCTTTTAAGATTTCTATTTTTTTCTCAACTTTGAGAAATACTATTAGCCCCATTTTGGCATATGATTATTTTTATTGCCTTAATTTTTTTTCGGGCTCTTTCAAACGATGGCTTTCATGCTGAGTTAATTTTGTACTCTTGCAGCCCTTTCCCGTGTTCACTTATCATTTTTTTTATATTAAACAAAATCCTCACAGGCAACGGTTCTTACATGCACTCTTTCATTATCAAGTTTTGTTTCATATGGTTCGTTTTAAAGATAGGATTGAGATGGAAACACTTCGAGAAATATAAAATAGACAAGTACAATAATTAAACAAATCCGTGCAAGTGTGCATTAAAAGAAATCATGAGTCAAACATGTAGAAAGTAATATCAAATCTCATCTTAATGACTCCAAACATTAAAGCACATGGATGAAATGATGTATCGTCTAAAAACATTATCGAATAGTCACATGGATATGGAATGATGTTGTGACTTGGTAATCCTAAATTTACATCCCTAAACGATGTAAACAAAATACAAGTATAAAAATATTTTTGTACTTTTCCAAAAAACACTTCACGTGACATAGCCTATCGCTTGAAGTTATCGTTTGAACGACATCAGCGAAAAATAATTTCTGTTAAAACTCTACCTCAAAACTTAAAAAAAATTCTTTTGAGAAAAAATGACGCTTTAGATTTTTAAAAACAGTTTAGAAAAATTATCCCAACACTTTAAATGAACCGTTAAGGGACTTAAACACAACCTTACAAATATCTATCTCGCAGAGGATTTTCTGTTGAAGAATGTTGATATTCGGATCCATCTTGATGCATGTTTGGAATTGAACTTTTCTTCGATGGTTATAGTGGTATATGACATGCTATAATGTAAACCGAATAATATAACATATGTCCTTACATAACCTCTCGTTGAAAAGACTGCAATTGTTATCGATAATTCCAAGGGAAGTGACTCTGAGGATTCATTTAATTTACAGAGACAATGTTCATGATTCACTCAGATACTACATCATCGGATCCATCCATCCTAATCAACACTACAGATGCACCTCTCCTCAACTGGAATGTTATGCTAGTTCCATCCACTGAAATGCTACCAAACCCAGATGTTTATCCCATTTCCTTTTCTTTTGTTATTCCTCCTTGTTCTGATCATAATGTAATTGATACCTCGTTCAATCAGGTTCTCAACGCTATTTTCCCAAGAATGAAATAAATGAAGATTTTGAGTATCTTGTTGTGCCTTACATTAATTGTCTTGATTCTTATCAAACTCTTGATGATGATGATTTTGTAAATGAACAATTCATAACTGATCTTAATAAGGTCGATAATAAATAACATAACCGCATTCAAATTAATAAAGATGAAACTGTTGTTATTAGTCGCGGTTCTAGTAGCCAATTATGCGAGATTAGGAAAGGCCTTGACGAGCATGAGAGTGCACAACTCGAAGAACTGTTAAAATAATTTATGTACATCTTCGCATGGTCCTATGACGACATGTCTGATATTGATCCCGAGATATCTCAGCACGAGATTCCAATCCTCCCATAATGTAAATCGATCAAACAGATACTACGAAATCTTCTCACCGAATGATCTCTCAGGGTTAAGGAAGATGTGGTTAAACAGTTGAACGTAGGCTTCATCCGGGTGATCGAATATCCCATATGGTTAGCCAATATTATACTCGTACCAAAATCAGGAAGAAAGGTTTGTATGTGTGTTGATTACCGAGATTTGAACAAGGATTTATCAAAAGATGATTACCCACCACCTAATGTTATATGATTGTGGATAATACGACTAGTCACGCTCTCAAGTCATTCTTTGATGGGTTTGACAGATATAATCAGATCAAGATATACCCCGATCATCAAGAAAAAACCACATTCATCAACCCCTGGGGAAGCTTCTGTTACACATCCATGCCATTCGATCTAAAAAATGATGGGGATACCTATCAAAGGGATGCCATAATCATCTTGTATGATCTGATGCACAAAGAGGTCGATGTCTATGTGGACGATATGATCATCAAATTTAAAACTCGAGAAGGTCATATTCCCGCTCTCCGGAAGTTCTTCGAAAGACTTCATCGATACCGGATGTGACTTAACTCACAGAAATGTGACTTTGGTGTCAATAAAGGAAAGATTTTGGGATTTATGGTTAGCGTGAAGGGTATTGAAGCAGATCCTGCCAAACTGAAAGCCATACTTGAAATGCCACCACCCTGAATGTTGAAGAAAGTCTTGGGATTCTTGGGAAAATTACAATAATTAGCCGATTCATCAACCAACTGACTTCTATTTGTGAGTCGATTCTTGGCCGGATACAAAGTCAACTACATTGCCTTGGAGAAAGCATGTGTCTCCCTTATCTGGATCACTCAAAAATTAGAACATTACATGCTCACTTTTTCTATCAGACTTGTATCCCGAATGGTTCTTATTAAATACCTGCTCGATAAACTTACCTTGTCTAATCCGATGGCTCGATGATTAATGTTGTTAGCCGAGTTCGATATTGTGTACGTCACACAGAAAGGCATGAAAGGGAGGGCCATCTCTAACTACCTTGTTGACTACCCTATGAAAGAAGTCGACGTTTGGATCTCTAAATTTCCGAATGAAAACATCCTCTTCACCTATCAAGAAGACCTCTGATGGAAAATGTTCTTTGACGACACTGTAAACAAGAAAGTATGTGACATTGGGATACTCCTAATCGCCCCTGATGACTCTCACACTCCCATTGCCATCGAACTAGATTTTCCCCTCACCATAACATGATCAAATATGAAGTGTGCACACTAGGCCTCAAAGTTGCTCTCAAGAGAAGAATAAAATGCTTAGATGTCTATGGGGATTCATCCCTCATCAACGGTTAGGTCCTTAGAAGATAGAAAGTCAAGGACGAGAAACTCCTACCCTTCCATGCCCACATAAAAGAGTTCGCCTCCCAGTTTTGAGATATCACCTTCCATTATCTGCCCCGAGCAAGGAACAACTTAGACAATGCCCTTGCCACCTTAGCCTCTATGCTCGACATGCGCGAGGGAATAATATTGGCCCCTTTCCTAATCCAGAAACAAGCTAAACCGACCCACTACTACCACATTGAGCTCATCATAGGAGAAGATCATAACATGGTCGAGTGCTGGTATTACGACATTTGGCGCCTCTTCAAACATGGTAGCTAACCCTAAGATTCTAACAAGAAAGATTGAGCAACCCTCCACAAACTGGATGCCCATTACATTATCTGCGATAAAGCATTATTTAAGAGAAACATCAATATAACCCACTTACACTGCATCGCAAGGGATGATATTGAAGAGATGATGCAGAAAATCCATAGCGAGGAGTGCGAACCCGACATGAATGGCCATATACTCATCAAGAAGATTATCCGACAAGGTTACTATTGGACTACCATGGTTTAAAATTGCGTCGCAAATGTTCAAAGATACCTTAAATGCCAACAATTTTCCTATCTCTGGCACTTGACTCCATGGGAATTATACAATATGACTTTTCCCTGGTCGTTTTCCATATGGGGCATCGATATCATAAGGAAAGTTACACCCAAAGCCTCCAATGGGCACGTGTTCATCCTGGTTGTCGTTGATTACTTCACCAAATGGACCGAAGTTGAGTCATAAGCAGTGCTGAATGCCAAAAAGGTAGCCAAGTTCATCCAAAAAACATCATCTATTGATACGGGGTCCCGCACGAGCTAGTATCAGATAACGAGTTACATTTAGAGGCAAAATTCACATAATTAGTCGACAAGTATGGGATTCAGAGACACAAATCTTCTCATTTTTTACCTCAAACCAACGGTGCAATTGAAGTTGCTAAAAAGAATCTCAAGGTAATCATCAATAAAATGATCGAGAGTTATCGAGATTAGGCCGATCGAATCCCCTACGCCCTCTGGGGCTACCTCACTTCAGCTTGAGCATATACTGGGGCTACCCCTTACTCTCTGGTATACGACATGGAAGTAGTCTTACCCATTGAGCTAAAAATACCTTCACTACGCGCCATTCTTGAGAGGAAGGTCAATAAGGAAGACTAGCATCAGAACCGACATGACGAGTTATCACTCTTAGACGAAAAGAGGCTAAAGGATCTATATCATAAATAATGGTACCATCGCTGGATAACGCGATCGTTCTATAAGAGAGTTAAGGATCGTGGTTTCCAAGAAGGGGGCTTAGACCTCAAAGAAATCATAGATACCTTTTGGGACCCTAGAGGGAAGTTCATGACGAATTGGAATGGACCCTACATGTCGTGAAGGAGATCTTATCTGGTGGCGCCACTATGCTCATCTATCTTGACGGAGAAGAGATGACCCATCCAGTCAACTTGGACAGTCTCAATAAATTCTACCCTTAGTCCGAAATCTTGGCGCACTACGACTCCTCTTTAATCCCTTATATTCTAAAAAAAATCTTCATTTCCCTCTATAAAGAACTGCGTGGGGCCTGATCCTCTTTAAAACTTGGAAAATTTTCAAATCCCCCAGAGGTACGTAGGGAGCTCATACGCTTTACATGAACACGACCACCTTCTTTGTCACGAAATGCTATTCTTTTCTCACCTTCAATAATGACAGTTCATTTAATCATTTACAAGAACAAAAGGATTATGTATGCCTTAGCGATTGGTATAGATAATCCAAATGCAAAACTCATCAAGGGGCACAATTATATAATTAAACTCATCAAGAGGCACAATAAAACTCATTGGAATGGGATAATTTAGAGCACTAACGTGACTAACCATGAACGCAACATACGGTTCATGTGGTGATTATCCCCCTCAATCAACCGACTCGATGTCACTAACGGTAAGAGTGGATTTATTCATAACTTTTTTCCCTTTATCTTAATCCTAGTGGGACACTCATGTGCCTTATTCCCTTTACCCTGACATTCATAACACCTTATATCTTCTTCTTTCTCACCCCCGCTCGTGCCCTCATTCTTATAATTGTTTTTCTCAAAAATCTTTTCTTTGGAAAAATTCTCTTTTGAAAATTTTAGAATTTTTTTCACAAAAAGGGCCAAGTCATCAAAATCAACATCATATTCGGACTCACAAACTTTCTCTTTCTTCTTCTTCTTCTTCTTCTTCTTCTTAGTTTGAGTCTTTAAAGCAATCCCTACTTCCTTAGGTTTAATGATTGTAGGAAACATATCAATCTCATATGTTTGAAGATCTCCTACGAGTTTTCTAGCCTAAGAGTGTCTAGGATCCCTAATGAATTAAGCACGGTGACCTTAGGAATAAAGCAGGCAGGGAGTGACCTCAAAATCTTTTTCACAACTCTTGTCTCCTGAATTTTCTCACCCATATTAAAACTAGAATTAACAAGGTCCGATAAATGTGCATAAAACTCATCGAATGACTCAGACTCTATCATAGTGATGGTCTGAAATTTGGTGGTCAAATTTTAAAGCTTTAACGCTTTTATAGCGTTGGTACCCTCATGAGTGAGCTAGAGGGTATCCCATGTTTCCGTAGACGTGGTGCACGTCATGATGCTGTGAAACTCGTCAGGGGTGATGACTCCATAGATGGAACTAAAATTGTGAGAGTTAAAATTACTCCACTTAAACTCGTCCTCTGTCTATGAAGAGACAGGCTTAAGGCCAACGACGTTATCAACGGTGACAGTGGGTGGGGTCCACCCTATTTCACAAACTAACCAAATACGTTCACCAATGGCCTTAGGGGCTGACTTCATCCTAGCTTTCCAATATGCATAAATGGTACCATCAAAGATGGGCATTCGATTATACAAATTATCCATTAAAATCTGGCCTTTTTCAAGATCAATAATTTTTGAAAAAAAATGATATCAAATAAAAAATATTTTGCGAACAAGATTACACAGTATTTTTATGTAACCAGATGTAATTCCAATTTGAAAGAATCGGTATCAGTAAAAACTCTCTGAAAAATCAGATTAGTGTAACCTGCTCTGATAACAGTCTGAAATAATTGGTATCAGTAAAAACTCTTTGAAAAATGAGGAGCACATGATAAATTAATGCAACCTGGTCTGATACAAATTTGAGAGTGCACTTGCAATCTTAATGGAATGATTTATATAATTAAATGCCTTAAACACAAATTCAATGTTATCTTATTATCCTAAGACATGCATCTAGGTGATAAATAGATAAAGAAAATATTCAAATACACGACAACTGAGAAAAAATCCCTTTTGGGCAAAACCTTTTATAATCAACACTTTAGAAACTTTACAAGACAATCGACTTATAATACTACTTGATACCAGCCACAAGTATAATGCTCAGTCTTTGCAAATTCTCTAAAGAATACCACTCGATCCTGAGCAGTCCACAAGCAATGATTCGCTCTAAATAACCATCGATCAGTCTTTAGCCTTGATCTCCTCTAAGGTTCACAAGTTTAGTTGTATAGATTATCTCTCCATAAAGTAGTGTATGCAAGATACAAACACTCTAGGGTTCAAAATGATTCACACAATCTATTTTGGAAATGTAAAGTGTGAATCAAAACAGTTTTTCTATACATAAAGGTTGAAAACTTTTGCAACAGGTATGCAGAAATCGTTTAAGCAAAAGTCTTTAAAAACTTAAACATGAAACATGTATTTATAAGGCGAACACAAACTTCAAGGTGGTGGCTCATTCGAACAAAAATGAGGCTCGTTCAAACGAGAATAGCATCTCGTTAGAACGAAAATCAAGTTCATTCGAACGAAACAGCTATCTCATTTAAACAAGCTTCTAACAAGATTTAAACGAATTCAAACAGTACGCCCTCGTTACACTACACCAAAATGGGTAAATTGACACCCTTCCAGTGGTTATCCTTATCATGGTCATTAACCGTGATAAAAAACACGCATTTTTTGTCACGGTCAATGACCGTGACAAGTCCGTGACAACGACTTGTCATGGTCATTGACCGTAACAATCCTTATAATATTTTCACGGTCAAGGATCGTGACACGTCCGTGACAAATGTCCCAGTAAAAAAACCCTTTCCCCTTCTTTTTTTCCCCGTCGATTCTTCCCTCCTTTTTTCTCTCTCTCTACGCTGCTCTCCCTCTCTCTCTCTCTCTCTTCCATTTATATATATATATATAGCTATAGCCCCACCCCCATCCCCCACACACATGCACACACACACGCGCATATATATATACACACACACACACACACACACACACATATATATATATATATATATATATATATATATATATGTGTGTGTGTGTGTGTGTGTGTATATATATATGCGTGTGTGTGTGTGCATGTGTGTGGGGGTGGGGGTGGGGTTGTGGGTGTGTGTGTGGTGGTGGGGCAGGGGAAGGGGGGCAGGGTGAGGGGAGGGGGCAGGGATGGGGGGGTTATTTGTGTGTGTGTGGTGGTGGTAGGGCAGGGTGTGTGTGCGTGTGTGTGTGGTGGTGGGGCAGGGTGTGTGTAGTGGGGGTGGGGAGGGGGAGGGGTGGGGATGTTTGTGTGTGTGTGTGTGGTGGGGTAAGGGGGTGGGGCAGGGTGGGGGAAGGGGGTGGCGCAGGGTGGTGGGGGAGGGGGCAGGGATGGGTGGGTGGGTGATGGGGTAGGGGTGGGGGGCTGCGTGTGTGTGCGTATGTGCGCGTGTGTGTATATGTGCGTGTTTGTGCGTAGTGTCCCTTGTAAACGAATTGATTGATTATTAATTTTTTTAGTAAATTAATATATGATTTCCCCTCATTATAAATTAGTAAATTAATATATGATTAATTATGAAAATAGGGTTGTCCCTCATTGTAAATTAGTAAATTAATAATTGCATACTTTAATTGTTAGTTTAATTGATGAAAATAATTAATTGAGTAAATTAATTAGAAGGAGTACGGGATACACATTTATTGTTGACATTGCTGTTGGATTATAGTGGATCGATGTTGGGTTGGTTAATTTTAAAAATGGCATGACCATTGGATTATTGTCCATATGGGGGTGGGATTTTTCAACTTTTTTTGAAAATTACTTTGTATATCGAACAATATATATATAGTATGATAATTAAATGAAACATACTTGAAATTACATATAGTGCGCATAGATACTAGCCTTCTAATTCTTATGCGTACGCATTCTGAGAACGCGAGAATTACGTGTGATAATTGATTAACTTCACAACTTTCTAATATAGCACACTTATTTAATTTTAGCCCCTAATCATTCATCTAAGGTGCGTGTGTCAACCGATAAATATATAAAGCATGTGACACAAAAATATGCTGAGACACAAAATTCAGGAAAAAACCCCTTTCGGGTAAAACCTTTATTTCACTATGAATATACAAGCCGCAACTTACAATTACATAGAGAAATCTGCAATGGATCAACGCGCAACCAACCCACAAAGACACGCAGTCTTGAACTCAGCAAGAGAATACACGCAGCACCCTCCAAGGACTCGCAGCCCCAAACAACGAAGAAAGAACCGCAGCTCTCCTTAATGACACGCAGCCATAAAACTTTATAGAGACTCCCTCAGCAATGACACGCAGCCCTCGGTTGCAAAGATCTCCCCACAAAGATGAACAGTAGCAAAGCTTGTGTTCTAGGGTTCCAAAAGATTCACAAAAGTAATTGGGATTTTTATGTGAATCAAAAAGATGTTTTGCACATCAAAAAGGTGAAGACTTAGAGTATTTAGGACTCTGAAAATCGTCTTGAAAAGTATTAAAAAATAACTCCCCGAAGATTCCTTTAAATAGGAAAACTTTGAGCCTAAAAAATCTGCAGCGAATCTGGCCGAATTTATCCCAGTCGGACCGGTCCGGTTCTGAGGCGGATTGGTCCGGTCAAGCGGATCGGTTCTTTTATTTTGGCCTTCATCGGTTCGCTTGCGGTCCGGGGTATACTGGATCTGCAGCAAGAGGATCGGTCCGGTATGGGGTGGATCGGTCCGGTTTTCCCAGAAAAATAAAATCCTTTTAAAAGCCTCATTTTGCTTGAAAAAACTTACTTCTTATTTTTATAAAAAACATTTTATAAAAATTTCCCAATACTAAATATGAACTATAAGGAACGTAAAAACAAAATTTTACCAAGTTCATTCTCGTAGAGGCTATGATGTTGAAGAAACTTTGATATTCGGATCCGTTGATGTAGATGCGATCTTGAGTTTCTTCAACGATGTAACGACGTACGACCTATAAATTGATAATGGACAAAAATGTCCTTACACATTCAATAGCCCTTAGACCCGTTCGAGAGTCGTTATCCCTGTAATGAGATCTCTCGAATTGTCCCGTTTGGACAGTTTGGGACTGCATAATTTCTGTATAATATTCTTAGTGGCTTAAAGTTAATGTTCTCTGGGTACATACTAGATTGACAAGTGTGACTGTTATTTCAATTAAATGAAACATACTATAAATCTAAGTTTTGTTTATACTAATCCATAAATATATGCTTCGTACCTTCAATAGGTGATTAGTTGTGGTAGTTGTGATGGGATATCCGAAATACAAAGAGTGGATGGGTGAGACAAATATAATGGAGGATGTGTTTCGCAGAGGTGCTAACGAATTTGTGAAATATGCAAAGAGATGTCATAATAATGAAGAGTTTCCGTGTCCGTATGCTAGGTGTAATAATGGTAAGGTGTTTGAGTGGAAAACAGTTGAACTACATTTGTTAAGATCGGGTATGCAAGATAGTTATCGATTTTGGAGTTTTCACAGTGAATTGAAAGTTCATTTTATCCCCGACCAACCTTCACAATAACCTTTAACAAGTAGGATAGATGTAGAAGGGGACGACGTAGATCATAATATGTTAGAGGATTTAGTTGATGATGCGTATGGAGTTTATGAAGCAGAGGAGAATGAGGTTACTGATGATGAAGAAGGTTCAAGTTCTCGTGAAGATATCACGATAAAACTTGACGATGACTACCAAAGTTTAAAATTTAAGGTGACCCAACCGTTATACTCTGGTTGTGAGAAAGATCAAACAACTTTGCATGCCATGGTTGGTTTGCATAGTTTGAAGACGCAGTACGGTTTGTCTGGAAATAGTGTGACAGGAATTCTGAAATGGGTGAAGGGCTTATTACCCAAGGAGAATACACTTCCAAATAGCTATCTTGTTATGAAGAACAGTTTGAGAGGTTTGGGAGTGAAGTATAAATCGATTCATGCTTGTGTGTATGACTGCATACTATATCTAAAGGAGTATGAAAATCTCGATCGTTGTCCGGTATGAGATGTTCCAATCTACAAGTAAGGAAGGCACAAGCTTAAAAGTGCCTCAAAAAGTATTGAAATATTTTCCCGTTGGGCCTAGATTAAAGCGATTTTTCACAATACCATGGATAGCGGAGGCAATGACTTTTTCGTCTAATATATAATTTGAAGGGCCCATCTACTTTTTCGTCCAACTTCCAAAGGATTATGAATTATGCTACCCATGATTTACATAAATGTAAGTCCCACGATTGGCATGCGATCATGCAATTGGTTCCTCTATTGTTTAAGCACTGTTTCTCCAAGCACAAGGATTTGCGGAGGGCTATTATGCAAATTAATATTACCTTCTCACTCTTGTGTGAGAAGGTAGTCAATCGAGAACACATAGTGGCAGTAAAATTGACGGTGACCAAAGCGATTTGTGTGTTGGAGAAGTACTTTCCCCTAGCATTCTTTGACATAAGTGTTCACTTATTGGTACACCTATGCGACAAGGCACTTCTTTGTGGTCCAGTAAGATAACGGTGGGTGTATCCGTTTGAAAGATTGATGAAAGTTTTTAAAGATTACGTCAAGAATACGCGATACATTGCAATATCAATTACATAGGAATATATCACCGTGGAGTCATCAATATATACTCGGGAATATATGCCTGAATCGACTAGCGTTGATGACACTGATGAGTTCGTCGATGATGGTGGTCATGTGATGGGAAAACGAGTGAAATTAACGAGTTTGCAACATGAACAAGTAGCTCGTTATCTATTTGACACACATGAAGATGTCGAAGAATGGAAAAAGTAAGTTTCGATTATTATAATGTTTAACATTATTTCAGATTATTTTATACATGATTAATTTTGTACTATGCAGAAAATATGAAGCCTGTGAGAATAATAAAAGACAAAAAACAATGGTACAATCAGACAGCGAATTTAGGTTGTGGTTGACACAAGAGGTAATTATAATAAAAATGATCGTTATATAACGTTACATTACACTCAAATTTTATAACTAATATAATTAATTTATCTATATTCTCATCTCTTAAAGACGGGTGATACGACATCAAGGCTTGCTCGTCTAGCCACTAGACCCTTGTTTGTGACACAAGAGTACAAAAAGTATCGATTGAACGATTACATTTTCCGCGCTAAAGTGTACGAGGAAAGTACAAATGTATAGAACTCGGGCATTTCATAAAGTCTCTTACTTTCTTTCGAGCGAGCGCAAAAGATATAAACCTCGTTGAAGCTGAAATGACTTACTATGGTGTAATCCGAAATATATTTGAATTGGATTATATAAGCTTCAAAGAGGTTGTATTTTACTGTGTTGGGTAAGAGTTGAGGATAAAAATGCTTATAAAGTTGATCCTGTCACCAATCTGATCATGGTTGACTCGTCCAAGTTGAAGAGCAATGACCACGTGAGCAATGAGTCGTTTGTTTGTGCATTTCAAAAGGTTAACCAAGTGTTTTACTCGTAGTATATCAACAACGAGCTGTGGTCAATTGTACAACACGCGCCAAAGCGTCTAAATAGTAGTGTGGATGACTTGGTTGCTCCTACCGAATATCAATCCACTTTTTATGATAACCCGAATTTTAAATAATTTTTCAATTTGTAATAAATATTCCAATTTGTACCGAAACATCCATTTTTAATGCTTTTAATTGATTTGTTCTTTATCATTTTCACTCTTGTGTAGTGTGCGTGTGTGTGGAGAGTAGGTGTAGGGGTGGGGGTGGGGATGTATCGGATTTTTAGTAATTGTACATATTATGAGCTAGATGTTGTTGTTTTGAAATTCAGAATTAAGGTGTTTAACAGTAAAAATTCATTTATATTTGTAGTAATTGTACATATTTGCATGTCTTCTTCTAATTCATTTGATTTGTTCTAATAAATTTTTTTTACAGCAAATGTCTCCTTCAGGTATTAAGGCGAGGATGATGATGCTGATTATGATGATGTCGTCTGAGCTCGGTGGTAGCGGAGGAGACGATGGCTCCTCAGCCCCTAGGCTCCCCAAATATGGCAAATTGGGGATGGCCATCGAGAACAAGTCGGGGCTATTAGCGAGATCCCTCGAGCTGGTAAAGACGATCATCGGCCCGGGGTATATCAGTTAGAAGGAGGTGTCATATGAGCTCAAGTTAGCTGTTTGGGTGGCACTACAAGTAATGTATTTGTATTTATATTTATATTTATATGAAAATTTCGATTTCGATTTCAATTTCATTTTATATTTATGTTTATATTTATTCTCACCTAATATTGTATTTGTTGGACAGGAACAATTCAGCTTGGATCCCAAGTTACGCGATTCCGTCTTGGAGCAGTTGAGGGAGCAACACAAGACGTGGAATAAAAATATGCGGACCCGGTACTTTGGGAAGGCATTAGAGTACGTTATTCGAATGCGTGAATCTGTCCCGCCGAAGGAGCCGATCTCATTGGCAAAATGGCAACAGTTCGTTGGCAATGAGATCGGGGAGCGACAATTGGCATCTCACCAATCGGGAAGGGAAAATCGGGAAATAAAGACGGACGTGCATTACTCCGGTAGGACGTCTTACGCCGAGGTGGAGCATAGGATGATGGTAAGATTTAATTTTTCTATAACTACAGAAATATATTATTCTGCATTATTTTACTTTGTGGGGCCGATACTAATTTTACTTTATTTTATTTCGGGACAGGGAGTGGCCCTAGGGGTAGGCCACATAGGCTCGATACTTATGTGGCTCTTCAGACAAAGAAGAGGAAGGACAAGGAGGTGTCCCCGAGCGTCGCGACCACGATTGTAAGTTATCCGACAGTTTACTTTTTGTTAATTACGTTATAATTTTTTAATTTACTTATTTTACTAATCATGTGCTTTTTGTCATTTCAGGCAAAGCTTAAGGAAGTGCATGAGTCGCAATCTGATGCCGATAAGGCAGCTTTGTCCACAAACGCACTCAGCCAAGTGCTTGGTTCTGATCGCAAGGGGAGGACAAGGGTGGTGAGCTCGCGGGTGGCCAAATCTAGGATCATCGGATTGGAGATGAGCGACACCGGTTTGGCTCGAACGATGGACTCGCATGACGCGAAGCTATCTCGTTTGGAGGCGACGGTCCGAGATATGTTCTCATTCATGAAGCGTTCGTTGGGCGAAAAATGCAAGGGGAAAAGGAAGGAGAAGGTGGAGGAGGATGAGGTGCAGGATGATGAGGATATGGACCTCGCTGCTTCATCGTCGACACGTGCGGACTTTGATGATGCACTTCCCTATTTGGCTCCCTTCGACCGATCGATGTCGACACTTGGTTGGCCGAGCGTGTTTATACTGGACGTATTTGATGGCCAGCAGATAGGGCGGGGGTTGAGGGACACGAATATCGTCCAGGGTGGACTAGTTCATGGACGTGAGCTTCGAAACATCGAGTCCAAGGTGCTCGTCACGCATGTGATACCCGGGAAGGAGAACTCCCCATTGTGGTTGCGCGAATAATGCGGCATGATGTATATCAGTGGGTGTGTCAATTCGTATATCGTGTGGCCTACTCACCTCCTAAGAGTTAACCTTACCCAAGATATGTAGTGATATTATTTGGATTCTAGTGTGTTATTTTTTAAGTTGGTACATTTGAATTGTTTTTAAGTTGGTACATTTGAATTATATTTGGATTATATCGTGATGCATATTGTCTCTATTTTGAATGTGTATATGCACTATCTCTATTTTATTTGGATATATAATGTTTGAACAGGTACAACGTTGCTATAACAGGTACAAATATACTGCTGGGCAGTGGCAATGGCCACACTGCCTAGTAGTTTTTTTTCAATTATGCCCAGAATTGTCACGGTCATTGATCGTGACAAGTCCGTGACAAAGAAAGTTGTCACGGTCAATGACCGTGATAATTTTTTTATTAAATGTCACGGGTTTATCACGGTCCTTAACCGTGACAAAACTTGTCAAGATCAATAACCCTTACAAGTCTAATGAACTTGTCACGGTCAATGACCGTGACAAGTCCGTGATAAAAAAAGTTGTCAACCCCAAAATTGTCACGGTCATTGACCTTGACAAGTCCAACTTGTCAAGGTCAATGACTGTGACGATTCGGCAGATTTGGTGTAGTGTTAGATGCACATTAGATATAGAGATCAAACAATGCTTCGAACAAAAGTGACAACTCGTTCGAACGAAATCCCTTCTCGTTTGAATGAGATCAGCGAATTTTAAAATAAAAAATTGCCTCTATTTTTAAAGGAAAAATCATGTTTCAGTTTTAGATAAAAACATCCCAAAAAATTTAATGAATAAATTTAAACACTTGATAGCTTTATACCTTTGCGGGATGTAGGGAAGTCTTGAACTTGGAGTCGGTTTGTCGTGATGGTACATGACGATTTGTAATGAAATACGCCAAATGTGCCATGGAGCAAATAAAACGAATAACCAGTCTAAGATAAACTATTTGCCCTTACAAATAAGAATATTTTAGGAATTTATAACAAATAAACAATGAATTTTTGGCATTAAAAGTGATATATTGCATAATACATGGGCTAAAACTCAAATGATAAAAAAATTACACAAAACAAAATTGTTTCGATAATGAGACTCTTCTTACTTGTAACTCGAAGTACTTATTTTTTCATTCATTTTCCTGCATTTTTTCTACTCGTTATTGCACGGCGGAGTTGGTACAAGTGTAAAATACCCCATAGGAGGCACCTTTGAACAAAAATATTTCATTCAACCCTCAACAAGATGGTGTTAAAAGTCACTTCAAAATTGATTCATAACAACATAATATATTCTTTAATATTATTTTAAATATGTTGGGCAATATTTTTTTCTTCCAAAATATTATTGAATTTGCGAAAAAATATCATGCACTTAAGACAACACGTGTTCATGTTCAACATTAATAAAAATGCGACATGTCTGCACATACAAAAATATTATATTTATAGTAGGAGATATGTGAAATACATATCACATCCTTATTATATTTTAAGCTTTGATAGGAAGACTCATTTTTATTACTCATTTTTGTTATTTGTAATTTTAAAGTGTTGTATCTTGCTTTGTCTTTTATATTTTGACGAAATTCATACAATTAAAGATAAATCAAAATACAATGTTTTAAAATTAAAAGTAACAAAACGGTTAACAAAAAGAGATTTCCAACATTTTTCTTATATTTTTATTCGTGCTGAGCTTATCATGCTTTAGTCGGAGTGCATAAATTTATAAATTAATTGCCCTACACTTTATGCTCCGCAAACAACTTTTGAAACGGATGATCAAAACAACCTCGATTGCCGTGTCTCCGTCCATGCTGTAGTCCACACCACACCCTCTAAAATGGCCCCAGTATAATTTCTCCTTTTCTTTACTTTGCAGAAAGACAAATATGAAAGCCTTGAAACAAGGGAAAAAAGATGATTACATACACCAAACCAATCTACCGTCTTCTACATTTCATTTTTGTCATGTTTCATGCTATACTAAACAACAATGGGGGGCTACGATTCACACTATAGAAGTGTCCGAAAAAATTCTTGCAATGTGAGAAAATATATCTTATAACATGAGAACATCCAAATGACCACACTTCAACCAAATTTACATTATTTGCAAATTTTCTTGGCTAGTAATTACATCATGTACACAAAATTCATCTTATTTCAATATTTGAACAAAAGTTGCCACGCGTGTAATCAATATAACCATTCTCGTTAAATGTTAATGTTTATATAGAGAATTAAGGTAAAGGTCATGTTCCTTCCTATATTTTGATTTTTAGGATGATACTTTTCAAGTTTATAAATCTACTTCAAGTGGAGTGGTACAATAGCATTTATTTGTGTGGTCCCTTTAGAGTTGGGAGTTCATTTTTTTTTGTCAGCGCCAGGGGGCACCATTTTTCATGGTGTTTTTAGTACAGGGACTAAATTTATAAAATTATTTGGAGTGTCCAATTTTTATACATCTTGACAATCATGAGGACCTTTTTTCAAAATCCCATGTTTATAGGATCAAATACCAAAAAATCATTCAAAAATTTTTTAATACACATTTAGTCCAAGCGTTTTATTTTGTACCAAAAAGTCCCTCGCATTGTAAAGTCTTTTTGGCATGGTGAAGGACTTTTTGGTACAAAATAAAAAGACTTGGATTAAACGTGTATTAAAAAAAGTTCGGGCACTATTTGATATATGTCCCATGTTTATAATCATGTTGATGAAATTTTGACGAAGTTTTATACAAGCTTGTAGTCACTCCCGTGAATTATCTCCCAGAACTAGTAGACTATTACTATTTTGAGAACGTAACAAATGAGGGTTATATTTTCAAATTACTATACTAAATCAGTTAAGACCATCTTCAAGGCATTTTTTTGCTCTACCTAAATGCTCGGATGCACTTTTGCTCTCCCAAAATGTGATTATCTTCGAGTCAATAAGCAAAAGAAATGGAAAAATACTTGCGCCGCATTCCAACTGTCGCACGAAGGGTAAAATATAAATAAATATTGCAAAAAAAGATAAAAAGAGCTAGAAAAGAAAAAAAAATCGCGCGACAATCCAAATATTGTATGAGCAACTTTATTAGGGGGAGCATTTTGCTTCTAATTGTGATGGGGCCAACTTTATTAGTTTAATCAATGCTTTGGGGATCCAAAAATCTTAAAATGGGGAGCAAAAATAGCATTATACTATTTTGCATTGTTCTAAAAAATCCGTTTAGGCACGCTTAGGCTTGACGCTTGGGAAAAACGCACAGTCTTAAGATTTTTACGCTTTATTCTTTGTAAAACCCTTAAGGCACACTTTTTTCTAAAAATAACAATGCTTTAGTGAAACGATATCGCATTTTAAAGAATTTTTTTACAATCGGACCATTATCTCATTCAAAACAATCAAATAGTATTTTAATTTGTATATATTCAAACATATTTTTACGATATGTACAATTTTAGTATTTTAATGTCCTTGTTATGGTTAAAAAATATTAAAATATATTAAGAATGCCTAAACGTATTTTCACGCATTTTTACACCTAAGACCCGCCTAGGCTTAAGACTTGACATCCACGTCTCGATCACGCCTCGCGTTTTTTAGATCCTTGCTATTTTGCAACCTACCTTGGAGTGATTTGAATGAAAAATTTAACTTTATCGATGGATCAAAAGAATACATTATACTATTACAGTACTCGAGTGTGTTTAACATAAAACTATCCCTAACTAGTGCAATTCGTAGTGTATATTCAATCAGGTAAATAAATCATTTGATGCATATAACATCTATATAGTATGTTGGGAATGGTTTACTATTCCCCACTTATAAAAGTAATCCAACGTTTCAAAATTGCCCACCTCTTAAGTCCCCTACTATTCCCACTTACAACATTGCTCCATATGTAAGAACTCACGGCGTGAAATGGCAACATGGAAAGGCAAATCTTGCTGCTGCCTAATTTCCATATGATTTGCTTTTGAGGATTCCCATGATTAGGTTTCGATAAAATATTTTGGGATTCCCATGTTCCTTTTTTATAATCAATCCACGCCAAAATTTTGCACCAAAATCAATGATTGAAACGTCTAATAACTTTGGATCAAATGCCCAAATTTGATATAAGTTATTAACCAAGTAGCCACAAAAAGAAAGTTGGCATCCTCGGAAAAATTAAAAGAAATTAAGGGGAAAAAAAGCATTATACTGCAAAAGAGAATAAAAACATAGAACATAATGAGGATTCATCATGAACTTCTTTTATAACACTCATGAGAGAGTAGCCCCCTTTGATCCAAATATATAGTATTGCCTACAGTATTTTACTTTTTCAAAAGAAAACAAAATACCATTCTTGATCATCCAAGAGTGGAACCGATTGAATTGAAAACGGGTCCGTGTTGTGTTGATTTCAGGTCATGTTTTATCAACTTTGCGTTAGGATTGGACCCATGTAAACCCTATCCATTTATAGAGGTGTATTGTCAATTTCGTGTCATGTCGAATTCCTCTCGTGTATTCATCGCTATAGCATGTTCAAGTCTTGTGTAAATGAATCTGTTAAATTTGCATCATTGTTAAGTGGAATTGCAAACTAACAAGCCGTTAGTGTGCGTGTGTGTGCATCTTTTGATACTAGAATCCGAACTGAACTTTGAATATTAAAGAATTTTCTTTTTTGAATAAATATATGAATGAATGTAGTTTACATGTTTGAATGCCGTAAACATGTTATTTTGACTATTTTATTATTATAAACTTTTTAACGCTAATTCACATTATTGTCATTTAACATAATATTTTATGATTTGAAGTTATTTATACACTCCAAACATGAATAATTGGAACTCTTATAGCATTAGGAGTTGATAATAAACAACTTAAGACGCCTGCAGCAAAGTCCCCTGATCCAACAATGAAACTAGAATGATGGTTGCATTAGCCACCCCTCATAAAAAATAAAACTACAATGAATTAATATAAAGTGAGATTAGAAACTTTCCTTGTATACCTCCTCCAATCATTATTACATATGTTTTCCATTCCACCCCCACATAAAACTTTTAAAGTCACATTCTCCATTTTCTACATGAGAAAAGGAAAACGAAAAAAAGAAAAATGACAGAAGTAGAGCTCCATGTTTGTTGGCTACAGAGCTAAAGCAGTATCCCCAGTTTACCCTTGTACACTCCTTAAAAACATAACAGAAGAAAGCCTAATGGCTGCTTAGACTCTTAGCAAGTAAATACTCAGTTCTGGAGCTCCATTGTTATCCGGGTTCATCATATAGAAAGCCTCAGAATCTCTAGACCCCACAACTCTCTCAAACTTAGCTCTCATATACATGATTTCACCTTGGGACTCGAATCCATCTCCATCTCCATCTCCCGGTAAAACGCCTGCACCCATTGAAATCGGTTCCACAGCTTTCAAAACCTTCCAATCTTTGGGCCCACATTCCCGCCTTGTCGCAAAACCGCACCTCTTCCCGTTACAGTATGTCCTCCAGTGAGGCTCCTCCAGCAATTTCGTTGATTTCTTCTCTTCTTCCTTATCACACTCCAACGCGATCCTGACCAACCCGGATGCCATTTCCCGGACCAACCCAGTGATTGGTGTGGCCAGTTCAATCAAGAAGGCCGGCTGTGAGCTCGGGTCCCTTTGGAACGCAAAATGCACGTGCCCACGACGATTTCCAAAGAGGGTACCTACCACTCTGGACCTCAGGCCCGATGGTAAGTGGCCCCGGTTCTTACGGAACGCGGTAAGGACAGACCGCCACCTAGACACCGTGACGTGTTGTGGTTTCTTCCTTGTTGCCTGTGATGAAGACGGTGGTTCTACCTCTGTCACTTTATCATTATTTTCCTGGGTGATGGTTGAGGAAGAGTTTAAGGTTGGTAACACTTGGTCTTCATTAGTGACCTTATTAGTCCAGTGGAAGTGCCTCTTGGAGGACAAGTCTTGAGAACTCTTTGCCATGATTGTCTTCATCTGAGAAAGAAAAGACCAAAGGCAGCCAACTCCTTAAAGAATGTGTGTGTGGAGAGAGAGAGAGAGATTCTACTTTGTTCTTTTGGTTTTCATATTTGTTTCCCTTTTATCCCCTGTAGTTCAAAGAATCCTGACAAAGTGAACACAAGCTACCCCACCAACTGAATTAATATGGACAGCCGCAGAGAGAATGAGAGAGGGTTTTTTAAATAAAGAAAGGAATCTAAGGAGACAATGAAATGTGTAATTTCACTTTCATGTGGGGTAGGGAGTAAAAGAAGTTGCTTTGACCGACTCTTTTGACTTCAATCCATTTCACTAATAGCTAGCCACCCCAGCCATCGGTATTAGGACTGGGGATCCTTCAAACACAACGTTCAGAATCATGTCTCCCAGTGTTAACGTAAGCCAGGGTATGTTGGCGTGGCTTCATACTTGAAAGACTATATATCATATGTTATATCTTATCTACCACCAACAAAAATGCAGAATGCAGAGCAAGGTGACGTAAGGTTCAAGGGTATCTTACAAGTTACACGACATCCTCCTCAGGCAATTAGTCTACAAATTGACCCCTCATGGATTAGTGTGGCCCACCCAATACCCCTATATTTCCTCTTCTGTTTACCATTGAAAAGAAAAAGGTCAAAAACAAAAAGAAAAAACTTGAACGAAAAAGAAAGAAAGAGAAATACACATCACTAATCACTTGAGATATGATGGTATTAATAATCAATACGCACCCACTTTAAGCATCCTAAGGACCCCTTGGTTGTTCCTACTTCCCTTTGACCACTGTCTCAAGTTGGACAATCTAACAATGTTCAAATGATTGATTAATGACCGGTATGTTTAGAATTCCTACCACTAGTGTCAATTTTTTTAGGGGGAAAAATTACTGGTATGCTGAATACTCTTTATCAAAATAGTAGCAAAGGGCACCCCCACCTAGGGGTGTTCGCAGTCCGATTCGATCCGATTTTGGGGTATTTTTGGGATCGGACCGCATTAATCGGTTCTAAAAATTACGAACCGAGATCGGATCGAAATTATCGGTCTCGGTCCTATTCGGTTTTCAAACGGTCTGTGTTCGGTCTCGGTCCTATTCCGTCCATACCAATAAAATAAAATACATTTTTTATTATTAAAAAAACACTTTTTTTTGTAAAACTATATTTTTTATTAAAAAAACAGCACATGTAAAATTGCATTAAAAAACAGCATATGTTTTTTTATTAAAAACTGCATTAAAACAGTTATTTTCTTTGTAAAAAACAGCTATTTTTCTTTTAAAAAAAACAGCAATTTTCTTTTAAAAAATAGCACTATTTTTAAAAAAAACAGCACACTATTTTAAAAAAAAAACAGCACTATTTTAAAAAAAACAACACATTATTTAAAACAGCACACTATTGTTATATCCACGAAAAATAACAAACAACTAATACCCACATACAAAAATATGTCCACCACTTAATTAATACAATCCATAACAAAGTATCATGTTTAACTAAAGTATTGCAAATTCTTTAAATATCCAACGCATCCATGCCGCCACACCACGCATTAAACTTCTCCACTTGTAGTTCCCAACAACTCTACAAATTATTAAAAACAAGTTTATCAGTAATAGAATTTAAACAATCAAATAAGATGGAATATCACAAAATAACAAATTGTTACCCGAATCAAGTTTCTCTAGTTATTGAATGTCATCCAACGAATCTCGAATATTTATTGGCTTTGTTGAGGAGCGTAGCCAATTTTAACCACAAACAAGTGCTTACACCGTATTTGTTGATAATGAGCTACGAAAAGGGTCAAGAATACGACCTCATATGCTAAATGCGGATTCGGAAGCTACGGTAGACACGGGAATAGCTAATATATCACGAGCAACAAGAGAGAGGATTGGATATCTATTTTGATTATTTTTCCACCAACTAAGAATATCAAAATCTATACTATCCATCTCACATGTTTCCATCAAATATTTTTCAACTTCCGACTTAGCGCCAAAGTTATCTTCCGCTTCCAAATATTTTTTATATTGAGATAACAAAAAGGCACGCCCATCCATATCATCATCATCATCATCATTAACCACGAAAAAAGTTAGTGTTGGAGTTATATTGCTCGAATTTGTACTAGAAGAACTATTTCCATGATACCAATCAAAAAGTCGAAGTAAAGTCTCTCTTACCTTCCTAGTTAAGTCTATTGTCAAAACAAAGCCATGCAACTCTCCAAAAAAGTATTCAGCATACTTCAACTTATATCTAGGATCAAGAACCACCGCAACAAACAAGAGAAAGTTTATTTTTTCGACATTCTAATACTTGTCAAATTTTAATTGCATGCTCGCCGCCATAGTAGACAAAAAATAATCTCCATTATTTCTCAAAGATATCAACTTGCATTGAATCATTATAAGCTCGTGGAAAAAGGCATTTGAGGTGACATATAAAGTTCCGAAAATTTTCAAAGTTGCATGATAAAATATTGAACACAAAACTTCTCACCTTATCCCAATCCTCACTATTTGGCGAACCCAATGTTCGTGCCCCCACCTCTCTCCCTCCAATGTCATCATCATGTTCATCTTCCTCACCAATATATTTTTTGTATTGTTCGTCATACTCATCCATCCTCTCAAAGACTTTCTCAAATTTTAAAGCGGACTCCAACATCATGTAAGTGGAGTTCCATCTAGTTGGTACATCTAGGCATAATAGACTTTTTTATTTTATTTTTACCTTTTCAACATATTTCTTAAAATTATCCAACCTAGATGGAGAATACTTAACATATTTCACGACCCTCCTCACCTTCGCAATTGACTCATCAAATTCCCCCAAACCATCACCTACAATTAGATTTAAGATATGTGCACAACACCTCATATGCAAACGCTCATGCTCTAATACGGTGCCTTTGTAATTTTTTGTTTTTCTTTTTAAATGATGAACACTACCGTTATTAGAGCTAGCATTATCAACTGTGATTGTGAAAATACCTTCAATTCCCCCAATTAATTAAACAATCCTCAACAACCATCCCAAGTTCCTCACCCTTGTGACTTTTAACTTGACAAAAGTTAAGTATATTTTTGTGAAGCTTCCAATTCTTGTCAATAAAGTGGGCCGTAAGACAATACAATACAATACAATACAATATGACTCAATTTACCATTCCATACAATAAAATATGACTCAATTTCATTACATAAAAATTAACACTCTGCTATGGAGAGAAAGACAAGAAAATCACACAAATCATCACAAAACATCCAAATCATACAAATATATTTCTTTGTGCATCCAAACAGAAACATCACTCAAATCAAAAGTCTCCAAATCATCCAAACATCCAAAGTATCCAAATCAAAAGTCTATAATCAAAACTCTAAAAGAAAATCACACAAACCATCACACAAATCAAAACTCTATAATGAATATTAAAGAAAAAGAATGAGGGATTATTGTATTTTGATTATTGCATTTTCTGTGATTTTTTTTTCACCCAATCAAGTGTTTTTGTCTCTGAAAATGTAAGGAGAAATATAAAGATTCTAACATAGAGTTATTTTGCACTTGTAATGCGAGCGAGCGGGGGTTTGCGGCCGGCCACTGGTTACTGCGTAGGCGAGCGAGCGGGGGTTTGCCGTCGGCCACTGCTTACTGCAGAGGAGGCGTCCGACCTCTGGTTACTGCGTAGGGAAGCGAGCGGGCTACTACAGTAACGGGGTGGGGGTTTTCCGCCGGCTTAAGGGTTAGGGTTTCCTTTCTTATATAGATATTAGAGAGAGAGAAAGAAGTATGTATGTTTTATGTTAGCTGCGTGCGTGTGTAGATAGATATTAGAGTGTTGGCAGTGTGCGTGTGTCAAGTGGTGCGTGCGTGTGTGAGGGAATTTAAATATATATATATATATATATATAATGAAAGCGGTCCGGTCCGGTCCAAAACCGTTTTTTATAATCCAGGACAGAGACCGACCCGAATTATGCGGTCCTGTATATTTTTTGACCGAATTAAAAAAAAACGCAAAAGTATGTTCGGTTCGGTTCGATTTTTTCGGTTTATTCGGATTCGTGCACAACCCTACCCCCACCCCCACCCCCAAAAAGGGATTTTAAGAATTGGTACCTCATTGGTGACATTAATCCAACTTAGATTACCTAGGTACCTGCTTTATTTTTATTTCTTTCAGGGTGTGTTTCATTACAAGTTAGAAAATAGTTGAGGAAAAGCGTTGAAAAGATAAAGAGTAGTTTGTTCTTACTTTTGTAGTTTTTCATGAAAATCAATTATCTGGGCGTTGGGTGAGAAACTTTTTCCATGAAAAGTGATAACATCATGGAACACTTTTCATATTTACGAGTAGTGTTTTCATAGAATGCATTTGAAATCAAGCATTCCATTAAAAATAATACCAACGCCAATCAAACAGACCCTTAGACTTGCATATTTTTTCCATTCTAGAAAGGTTAAAACTCAATTGTGACATCGATTGACAACACAACTTTTCTTCCTTACAAGTGACATTAACCGCGGAAAATCAATATTCATCACTTTAATTACATTCAGAGGATAATATTTTTGCATTTCTAGAGATTTTCGTCATTAAATCTTTTGCATTGGTAACTTTGATAATTCTAAGGCGGAAAAGTATTTGTCTTGGAAATAATATCAGATCAAGGTAATTAGTGAGGTAGAGAAGTACCCTACCCCCAATACCACCCCCACTCACCCCACCCCACCCCACCCCAAATAAGTTTTTTCAAAAATTGATTTTTCTAACCCAACTACATTACTAATTTTTGATAGTAGACTTCGATATATTTTAATTTTAAAATTAAACGTCACTCAAAAGGAAACCTATCTCCTAACTAGACCTGGAAAAATAAGGCACGGCACGAACCGACACGAAGTTATAAGTTATTGGGTGGACCCTTAATGGTTTCGGGTCATATCAGTGTCAATTCGATAAAGCACGATAGTTAACGGATCGGGTTAGTGTTGACCCCCTTCACCCGTTAATACCCGATAAGACCCATTAAGATCCTTTTAAATAAAATATATAATTGAGCCTTATTAAAAGTTTATATAGTTAGTGTTAATCTAATCCTAACTAATAAATGAGAGAGTTGATAATGACAATGAATTAATAGGGCTAATTGTATTTAAAAATGAGCTCATATGTCAACGTGTATACGATTCAAAATAATCCAGTATGTTGATGCGTAATAACGGGTGAACACGGAACGACACGTTAAGATAATGCGTCAGATTTGAATATGATTATTTAACATGATAAAAAAAGTTCCCCTTAAGACACAAACATGATAAGACCCAAACACAATAAAAACTGACACGGACATGTGAAAAAACCGCTATAGCGGAATAAATGCGATTTTTCAAATAAAATCAATTTTAATTGTGTATCAACAAAATCAGATTTAATAAAACCAAAGTTTTAATTTAATCCTAGAACATGAATCTAAGTGATACGAAATAAAAAAGCAAGAAGCTTGCAAAGACTAGAAACACCAAGTTAAGGAAAAAATCCCCGCAGGGTAAAAACCTCTTATTTCCACTATAATTTGTAAAATAACGGTTTACAATCGTATTATAATGAAAATACAAATAACATACGAATACCCGCAGGTGTCGGTCGTAGTCGTCAGTAGTGGATCACGCGCAGCTATCCCACAAGAACCGCAATCCTACTCTTCAGCTCAGGAATGCCGCATCACTCCCTAATGTTGACCTCAGTCCGGTGTAGGTTTATCCTCTCTACAAAGAGTTGAACAATAGAAAATATCTGTTCTTGGGTTCCAAAAAAATTCACTAAAGATTGGGATGTTTTGTGAACTGAAATACAAGAGATTGAACTCTCAAAAGGTTGGAGAATAAAGTAAAACACTCAAAATCGTATTCTGTTTAAAACCAGTGTTTCTCCATACAAAATCAGAAGTCTGACACCCTTTAAATACTAAAAATCAAGGCGGTGACGTGTCAGAAAATAACTCTTCTGGTTCGAACGACATATGATGTCGTTTGAACGAGATCCTTATCTCGTTCGAATGAGATCTTATCTCGTTTGAACGATGAATCAAACGAGGCAATGATTGTAGATAATTTCGATACGAACGTGTGGCCGCCAGTTTCGTATTTTTCTAATTTTTTATGAATTAGTTATGATTTTTCTACGGAAAAGTGTCCGAGAACAAAAACTTTAGATAGAATGAATTCAAAAAAAAATTAATAAAAACTTTTAAAGCTCCGCTCCAAACTTAGAAAATATTTTATGAAAAATAATCCTAATACTTTAAGTGCAGTATTAAGGTACTCTAAAACGTAACCTTACCAAAGTTAACCTTGTGGAGACTGTTTGTTGAAGAACCATGATTATTTGGATCCGTCGTGATGTGAATGTGATCTTGATCTTCTTCGACGGTGTAGCGGTATACGACATATATATTGATAATGGACAAAAATTTCCTTAAAAATCTACCCCTATATCTATCCCGGTACAAAATAAAAATATCCAAATTACCAATCAAACTATGATCTATACAAATCTACCCTCCCATGAACCCAAAACTGAAAAGGTAAATAACAAGTCTTTAAACTTTTTCAATATTCAACAAAGTTCAAACCTCAAAGCTTTTCTCATCAGGGTGTGCAATCCACTAATTTTCAACTTTGTACCTACACACATGAGACAAATGAAAAATATGGCGGTGTGTGATAATTGATTAAATTAATTCGCAAATATCTAATTTAAACCTTATTTAATTAGAGTCTATTTTTAAACCAAATTAATTTAGCGCCTAAACATGCAACTACTTGTATTCGTGTGTCAAACCATAAATAAGATATAGCATGCGACATAAAAAGATGCTGACACACAAATACTCAGGAAAAATATCCAAAGGGCAAAACCTTTTATTTCATTATAATAAGTAAATCGCAACTTACATGGATTACAATGAAATACAGTGACACACGAATACCCGCAGGCGTCGGTCGGTTTTGTCAGCAATGAATCCACACGCAGCGAACCCACATGGACGACAATCCAATCAGCAAAAGAAGAACTGCAGTACTCCTCAATGGCATGTAGCCATACAACTTCGTAGAGACTCCCTCAGCAATAACACGCAGCCCTCGGTTGCAGAGATCTCCCCATAAAGATGAACAAAAGATAAGTAGTGTTCTTGGGTTCCAACAGGATTCACAAAAATGTGGGAATGATGTGTGAATCAAAACATGAGTTTTTGGGACTCAAAAAATATGAAGACTTGAGCTAATAGAACTCTCAAAAACGTCTCTCAAAGTCTTGAAAAATAACTCCCTCGAAGTTGACTTTTATAGGAAAACCAAAAGAGTTTTGAGTCGATGGGACTTTTGCTGTGCGTGTACCCAAAATTGGTTCGCCATGTACCCCGAACTGATTCACTATGTGGTTTGCGGTACCTCGCTGGTTTGGGATTAAAAAAAATAGCATTCTTCTATGGAATTTTCTTCATCTTCAAAAGGTCATAACTCCTTCACCGTAGCTCGGATTGAGGTGCCGTTTCTTCCAGTATCTTCGTAGCGTCGAGATCTTCAAATTTTCAATTGACCAGACCTCCGGACTATGGATGTAAAATTACCAAAATGCCCTTGAACTTTCCTATCTTGTCTTTCTTTCATTATTTTGACTTCTCTAGTGTACCACTTGCATAAAATCCATAAAATCGTGGAACGTGAAGTCGTTGAGGCAAATATGGGACACTTGATGGAGATGTTGAATGATTGATTCCTAGAATTTGGATAGAAGTCGTCATGTGATATCGTGAAGTGACGTGCCAAATGTAGCGGCGTACGACATACACAAATGTAACATATCGGACTTGAGAAAAATATCCTTATAAATCTCCCCCTATGTCTATGCCGGTACAAAATCAAAAATCTGAATTATTATCATTCAATTTACCTATATGAATCTACCCTCCCATGAACCCAAAACTGGAAAGATACAAATGAGTAAGTCTTCATCATTTGTTCTTAAAATCTTTAAAATCTCAAATCTTTTCTCATCAGGGTGTGCAACATATGATCATCAATGTAGTACCTACACACAAGAGATAAAGCAAATATCATGTGACATATCGAGTTTGAATTGAGATAAACATAGATAATTCAAACTCCCCCATAATAGGATAATTCGTTCTCCCCCTTTTTATGATGTGCCCAAATAGATAGATAAGAAGAAATAATCAAAACATGGAGTGTCACAAAAAAAGCATAGCAAACATGGATCAAACTACGCGCATGCAAAGGAGTATCTCAAAAATATTCCCAGACTATTTTTATTTTTTAAAGTTTTTAAACAAAAATAAGATACTAAAATCACACCATGGATTTAAACTAAAACAACCAAGTCATGAATATGGAATGTATAGGTGTGAACACATTTGATAGGTAAATAAACTCAATGAATCATATGTGCACGATGCATACGTGTACTCTTAACGAATGAACATCAAAAGTATCCTTAGGTGTAAAAATTGTTGAATTTAGATGACACCGTCTTATGCAAATCAACAAATCAAAGTCAAAGTGATTTCCACACCAATAATGTCCAAAACTATTTTGCGCTTTTTCAAGACTATCAAGGGCGTGCAAACCCGTTATAAAATCTCCAACCAAACTCCCTCATATATATTTTCTTTTAGAGGTGTTAAACTAAATTCTCAAACTTTGGAGAATTGGTGCAAAAATCTAATTGGCCCATAATTGGCATGAATTTCTTTTTATTGCTTTTAAATTTTTTCGGGATCTTTTAAACCTCTTTGGATCTCGGATAATAAAATTTCTCAATTTTTTAGGTCCAATTTAATCGGCGGCTTAATCGCAAAGGATAAATGATAATCTTTCATAGCCCTTCACCGTTTTGAAAAAAGCACACAAACTCACAAACAGCTCTTACATGCACAATTTTCTTATCAAGTTTTATCGCACTTGGTTTGTTTTAAGGACAGGATTGAAGTGAGAATACCCAACCAACATGTGATAAGACAAGCACAATAATCAAACAAATTCGTGCATGTGTGCAATAAAGAAAATCATGAGTCAAACATGTAGGAAGTAAGACTTAATTACATATTAATGACTCCAAACATTATAAAGCACATGGATGAATTGACCTATTGTCTCAAAACACTATCAAATAGTCACATGAAAAAATGGAATGATGGTGTGACTTGGTCATCCTAAGTGTCAATCCATAAACGGTACAAACAAAATACAAAAATCTTTTTGAATTTTCTCACAAATTTTATCAAAAATAAAATCTTTTGTATTTTTCAAAAATTTTCCAAAAAAAATAAAACATACAAAAATGATACATACTAGCAATAGGCAAATAATGTCATCATGAAAAACATCCTATGCTAGTAAGAAAGTCAAACCACAATCGTTAGGTGCGGAGGGGTTTTCCAAAGGTGGTGCCAACTTATGAAAAAACTCCATCAAATTTTGTGAAGTTTTGACTAAAAACTTAACTTGCTCACCTAGATGTGCAAATTCTGTCATGTAGTCTCCAGGAGCATGTAAAGTATCATGTGTGGGTAAATGTGTAGCAGAAACACGTGTAGTAGCAAAACGTTACACATAACCCAACATAAAACAAAATTTCCTAAGGTGTCCTCTCCTTTTGCAATGGAATAAACATATATAGGCCTAGGAACACCTTTCTCATATACTCTAGGGCGCGCTCTCCTAATAGGAATGGGACGCCTAGGTGGGTTAAGGTGAGACTCACGTGAATCTAACACTAAAGTGGGAACCGACTCGAGTGCTAATTGTGAAGTAGAAGTACTGTCATGACTTATTCCTAACTTCTCACCTTTATCCTTAAGAACCACCTTTTCAATCTTCTTAAGTGCGTTCTCAAAATTGACTTTGACCTCCCTGACACGTTCGAGATCACTCTCGAGTTGGGATACACATGTCGTGAGACTAGACAACGTGTTGGTCAAATCACACTTCTCCTTTCATAAAACCTCCTTCTCTCTCTCCAAATCTAAAACCTGACGACCTAAATCTCTATTATACTTCTTTGTTTTCAAGGTCTCGGTGTACAAATATCTAAATGATTTTTGGAGCTCACTTTCATCTCCACTTTCACTCTCGCTTTCTCCCTCACTTGAAGCGCTCAAATCATCACTATCGCATTCGTGTGCACTATTGTGGGACAAAGTGGGTGTGCTCACACGACTCGAAAAAGATACGAACTTCTCACCACTAGTCTCATCACCCTCACCTTCACTACTATCACTAAGTGTGGGGGGTGTTGATGTAAAAAACTAGATTGCTCTAATTATTCAATCACAGATAAATAAATAAGACAAAGATTTTTAAAGTGGTTCGGCTAGGAATAAAGCCTACGTCCACTGTTATGTTATTGCTGAGTGTTTGCAGAATTCTTGATTACAAGTTCTCTCCAGAAATTCCGGTCCCCTTGAATGAGGGTGATACAAGGTATTTATAGCATTTAGGTTGTACATGAATGGGTTGATACATTAAATGATATACATATGAAAGGGTAATACATTTAATGCAGCGTGTGCGTCAAGATGATAAACATTAAATGAATGGTTGAACTGTTGATATTCTGGCAATTAATAATACGATCGAGATGCAGCTCGGACCGCCTTAGTTGCTCGTCGCTCAAGAGTTCCTCGGAGCGCTAGAGTACCTCGGGGCACTGGAGTTCCTCGGTATATCCTTGTCGGGAAAATTAACTTCCTCGTTGCTATTGTGCCACGTAGATTGACACGTGCCTTCGTATTATTGGTCCACATCAGCATATTAATTTTGGTATCAACAGAAGCCCCAATGTTTCATATTTCGAACTTTGAGGAGTATGGAACATTCTTTCTCGGTTTATGGCAATATTGAATGATCTTCCTGGGTTTTAGGAGCATTGTATTTGAATTTTTTTTTTTTTAAATTCAAAGAATCCGCCCTTTTTTTTAACTTTTAAGAACGCTTCGATCTTAGTGCCCTTTTTGTCCTTTTAGCCGCCGGAAGTTCACTAGTTTCTTTTTCGTAATCATTTCCTTCGCCGCTTCCCAAGGCAAAGTATTTAAACTTCTTAGGTAACCATACCATCTTCTTCTTTTTCCAATTTCCTGCATTCAAGCTTTCTATTCTCTCCTTCTCTCTTGTGCCTTCATCCTTGTTTTCGTTCGTTGTCAACATACCTCCTTTCTTCCTGTAAGATCTTCTTCCTTTCTTTTGTATCTCTTTTATTCAGTATGGTTTATATTGTGGAATCTGTTGAGAAATTTCGTTTCGATTTTTCCATTCCGTCCTGGGTAACTCTGGAGGTTCTTTCTGAGCCTTTAGATTATTTTCGATTGGCTGAGGGACATTGGTTCCCGAGTCTATTCATTGCTGAATGTGGATTTTCTTTTCCGCCAAATCCATTGTGTCTTGAGTTTTGTCAGTATTTTGATCTTGTCCCTGCAAAAATAGCCCCCAATTCATGGAGAATAATTAATGGGGTGTACAAATTAAATCTAACTCATGGGACTCGTATAGGGATCCCTGAAATAATGTACTGCTATAGATGGGCCGTAGCAGATAATATTTATTATTTAAAAACTAGGTTTTTGAATAGAGCCCTTGTAGTTAACCTCCCGGATGCAAATAGAGATTATTTTGAACATGGGGTGGTTATTAAAAATTGGCAACATGCCCCTTTAGTTGGAGATGGTGTATACAACGGTCCCAGATGCCCCCCATATGGCAATGGGATAGGTTTATTTTTAATTTTATTTCTTTTCTGAATTTACGAATTCTTTATGTTTGATAAAATGTACAACTGATATTTGATCATGTGTTTGTTTGCAGTTGATAGTAAAAGAAAAACTACAAAGGAATCAGAAGTTAATATCAAGCATCTGAAACTTATCTGGGGTTTGCATAAGAACATTGCAGACGAGCACATCAGGTCTGCATCATATTTGCTACAGTATAAGAGCTATACAACCTCTTATAATGCTCGCCCTGTTGAGCCTGCTTCAACTCCAGAGGATTCTTCTTCAGATTCTCATCTTCCTTTAAGTCAGAGAATGGGCAAGAAAAGAGCTCCTCCTGCTCTATTTGATGACATTTCATCTGCTGCTGAGGCAAAGAAAAGTAAAATTGATGTCCCAGGGGGGACTAAGAAGGTGGATGTTGCGCCTTCAAAAGCTACCGAGAAGCCCCCAGTGGCCCCGAGCAAGAAAGTTGCTCCCGTGGAAGTGATTACTATCTCTCCGACCAAGAGTTCTTCCTTGGTTGAAGCTGCTGAGGTCCCTTTGAGGAGATTGAGGAAATCATCCTCAGTCATTCTGGCTGAAACTGCCTCCTCTTTACCTGCTGGTGGTGTTGGTGTTCCAACCATCATTCCTCCGAGCTCTGCAATGAGCTCGGTAAAAACTTGGATCATACCCGAGGTCCAAGGAATTGATGAAAAAAATTCTAGGGATATGCTGACATCCCTAGCTACTCGTCATCTTGCTTCAGTTAATATCTCATACTCTGGGTTTTCTTTCTCTGAATTCTTGCATTTTTGTATTGATTTTACTGTTTTTCTCATCTTTCAGCTGGTGAATTGTTTCAATAACATAGTGAAGAAAGATGAAGCTATTAAGGCTTCAAGCTCCTCGTCTGGCGTAGAGGATGCTCTGTTGGGTTTGACCCAATCCTTGAAGGAATCTCGCCAGCAGTATAATGAGGACAAGACTGTTTGGGAGAAAAAGTTGTCAGTTGCTGAGGCTGAGAAAGTGAAACTGACTGAGATCTCCAAGAGTTTGGGGAATAAAGTGAAAAGTTTGGAGGTTGAGCATAAAAAATATGACGACAAGCTCAAGAATTTTGGAGAGCTTGAAGATAAGTTGAAGAAGGCAGAGGAAGAGTTGCTCACCCTGCGAGATATCAAAAGCCAAAAGGAAGAATTGGATGCGAAACTTTCTTCGGGGAAATTGAGAAGAAAACTCGCAGTTAAAAAATCCTTCAGCGCTGGCTGGGATAAAGGATGGGACAAGGGGATTGCTGCAATGACATCCCAAGTCCAGTATGGGAAGTTGAAATACTTCCGAGATGGTTGGGTAGCTTCCCTTCAGGAATTGAAAATCAAAGAAGATTCTGATCTATTTCAACTACACCTCCATGGCCCTCCTCCATCAATTGTGGAAGAAGAAGAAGATGAGCCTGTTTCTGATGAATCCTCTGCAGCCATAGGTGATCAAATCCCTGTCTCTCAACCTTCTGCCACCGAGAACATTTCTTCCATGCCTCCTCCTCCTGAGAAGATTCCTGCTGATCAAGCCACTGTGACCACCGAACAACCAAGCTCCTCGTCCCAGCCTCCCGAGAAAGTCTTGGGAGACAAGGAAAAGGTGTGAAGTTGTTCGGTATCTCTTCTATTTTTCATTACTTGTAATCGAACAATGTAATCCCTTTGAGATTTAATAAAATACATCTTTGTACATCTCTGTTGTTGATGACTTCTTTTTGTTGACTGTTGTGTCCTCTTTATTAGTTTATGGCCAGAATGGAACTGATATCTGCTCCTGATACAAAGATGATGCAACTATACAATGGGTATTATAAGACTGGTCATACAGACCTGAGTGTATCAGAGATTGCCGACATCCTTGGCCATGATGCTTCAGAGCAAGCAGTTGAAGCTTACCGATACTTGAAGGATTTGCTGGATCGATTTGTGGCCAACAATGCAGCATACTACGACTTGATCGAGGAACTTCATTGTTCCTTAGAAGATGAGTCAACTGATTTGTTGCATAAGGAGTATGAAAGTAGATATCAACAACTGTCTTCTGATACAGGCCATAAAAAGATCATCTCTGGATATGATATTAGGGAAAAGACCCTAAAAGGTGAAGTTGAGGCCTGCAGGCAAATCGCCGAGATCCTGGAACAAGAAAATAATAATTTGCAGAAAAGACTGGCACAGTATGAATCTGCAGCTTCATCTTCTAATGCTTTAGTACCAATTACAGATGAAGGTTTCTCGTTCTTAGAAGTTGAAAACGCCAAATTAAGGCAAGAATTGGATAACTTAAGAAGATCTGTTATTCCTGTGACTGCTCGGGGACGAGGAAGAGATTCTCGGGGACGAGGAAGAACTGCTCGAAATGTTGTCGAGGAGCAAGGTTCTCCAGTCGCTTCTCGGAGCCGATCAAGAGTTCTTAGTCGTAATGTTGAAGAGGCTCGAACTCAATCTACTTTGGAAACTCAAGCGTTCCAATTGAATGCTAAGGATCATGCTCTTTCTGAAATGTCCAAGAAGAACCTATCTTTAGAAGATCAACTTGCTGTAGCAAAATCTGATTTGGATTCCAAAGACCTTTTCATCAAAAACATTCATGAAAAATTGGACAGAATGACATTCCAATTCTATAAACAACCTCGTGAGTTCTGGATGGCAGGCTATAATGAGGCCCTTTGTCATTTGGATGCTCACATTGAAAGTGCCAATAATGAAGGTTATAAACAGGGATGGTTGAACGCCCTTGGAGTGCTGAAGCTTGAACAGGGGCACTACCTATGGGATTATCATAGTCCTGGGTTATTAGACTTGCCCATACCACCCTATAAATTGGATATGGCATGGATTCCAGCTCGCGCCATTCCTCGGAGATTAATTTCGAAATATCTTGGTGATTATAATCTTCATTCTCAAGTTGACATATCTCGCCCCGAGCATCTCTTGGATACCCCTTCAATAATGAATGTCAGGATGCTGAAGGATTTGAATTTTATTAACTCTCCCCTTTGCCTGGAAGATCCTCCTGCCGGCGAGGAACCTATTTCAAAAGCTAAAGGAAAGAAACCAATAGAATAGGTTTTTTCAATGTAATAATTAGCACATATGTAGAGCTTGTAACACATTTTTATCTTAATGAAAGAATCTCATTTTCTGTTTGCAAATTTGTATTGCGATTGTCTTGTGTTTATCAAACATTTGTGTATATGTATTTGTTAAAAAGATAACAATATGTAATCAAAATTACAGGTATCAATGCTGCTTCATCACTTAATAATAAAGTAATGAGTATAAAATGTTTAAACTGTTTCCAACCAACCAAGGTTGTTAAATTGTGCTTGTCGACCAACTACAGTTGATGGGTTTTTATCCCCGACCAGCCATACTTGGTTCTATTTGAAATATTTTCACTTTTCAAAGAACTTTTTGTAATAATCTTACCTCCCGACCAACATAAGTTGGAATGTGAGAGTATATTTTCAAATCCAATCAACCAAAATTGGTATTTTTTAATAATGTTGTTGTCCACTAGTCATCTTACCAACTAGTGTCACCTCCTAACCAAAGGAGTATTTTTTGGTTCTTTCGAACTGTCCACTAGTTATCTTACCAACCGTAGTTGATCACGCTAGTGTCGCCTCCTAACCAAAGGAGTATTTTTTGGTTCTTTCGAACTGTCCACTAGTTATCTTACCAACCGTAGTTGATCATGCTAGTGTCGCCTCCTAACTAAAGGAGTATTTTTTGGTTCTTTCGAACTGTCCACTAGTTATCTTACCAACCGTAGTTGATCACGCTAGTGTCGCCTCCTAACCAAAGGAGTATTTTTTGGTTCTTTCGAACTGTCCACTAGTTATCTTACCAACCGTAGTTGATCACGCTAGTGTCGCCTCCTAACCAAAGGAGTATTTTTTATAAGCGTAGTGTTACACTAGTATTCCCCGGAAAACTTTCAACAGAAAGAAAATGGTGAAACATCCTCGTTTTATTCATAATGAAGGAAATGCTTTACATTTTACATTACTGATAATACTTGCGCAGGTGTTCAGCATTCCACGCATTCTTAAATTCCTCTCCTTCTAGAGTTGCTATTCTGTAAGTTCCTGGTCGAACAACTTCTGTAACTCGGTAAGGTCCATGCCAGTTTGCTTCCTGCTTATTATGCTTCTGAATGACTTTCTTTAGCACATAATCCCCTTCTTTTAAGTCACATTTCTTCACCCTTTTGTTGTAGAACAGAGTAGTACGTTGTTGGTAAGCAGCATTCCTAATGGCTGCCTCTTCTCTAACTTCCTCGAGCATATCCAAATCCAGTCTTCTCATCAAATCGCTGATTGGGGAATTGAAATTCAGCACTCTATGTGTTGGGAGACCCAACTCGGCAGGTATCACAGCCTCACTTCCAAATGCTAACATGTATGGTGATTCTCCAGTTGCTGCTCGGGGAGTTGTTCGGTAAGCCCACAAAACTGACTGTAGCTCATTAATCCAATTAGCTTTAGCTTCGCTTAGCCTTTTCTTCAAACCATTTAGCAGTGTTCTGTTCGTCACCTCAGTCTGCCCATTGCTTTGAGGATGACCTGGTGCTGAATGGGTCTTCAGGATGTTTGATTGTTAACAATAGGCGGCAAACTCCTCGTTGTCAAATTGTGTTCCATGATCTGTGATGAAAGCATGAGAAAGACCATATCGATAAATGATGTTCTTCCAAATGAATTGATATACCTTCTCGTACGTCATTTCAATTAGTGGTTCAGCTTCCACCCACTTAGTAAAATAATCCACTGCCACGACGAGGTACTTGAACCTTCCTCGGGTCGTCGGCAATGGTCCAACCAAATCAATCCCCCACATGGCAAATGTCCAAGGTGAAGTTATGGGTGTTAACAATGCTTGTGGAGTTCTTCGGATGGAGGAAAAGCATTGGCACTTGTCACACTTCTTGGCATAGGCTATACAATCAGCCCTCATCGTCGGCCAGTAGTATCCTTGTGTCATTACCCTTTGCAAAAGTGTCCGACCTGCTACATGAGCTCCACAGGATCCTTCATGGATTTCCTCAACCAATTCCTTGACTTCTGATGGATATACACATCTCTGCAAACCTGCCATAATTCCTCGTCTATACAAAACACCATTAGTTAACACATACCGAGCAACTTTATACTTCAATTTCTTGGCAGCTAGCTTATCCTCTGGTAATTTTCCTTCTTCAATGTATGCCCTGATGGGATCCATCCAGGATGGTCCTAAATCAAGGGTAATAATATTCACTGTCAGGTCTTCTTCTATGCTCCGACTTTCTAATACTTCAATTGGTATTTTTCTTCGTAGCTCGGTACGGGTAGCTGAAGCTAATCGGGCCAATGCGTCTGCTCTCGCATTCTCCATTCTCGGTATTCTTACCAATTGAATAGCATCAAATTCTGTCAATAACTCCATCACCTTTGCATGGTACTTCATCATTAATTCTCCCTCAACTGCATATATTCCCATCATCTGATTCACAATTAATTGAGAATCACTGAACACAATTACTTGTCGTGCTTCCATAACTTTCGCCAAATTAAAACCTGATATCATGGCCTCATACTCAGCTTCATTATTGGAAGCTTTGAATTGGAATCGCAAGGCATACTCCATGTCAATATCATCTGGGGTGTTTAAAACAATCCCTGCTCCACAACCAGCTGTGCAAGATGATCCATCTACATACAATCTCCATGTAGGTAACTCGTCTTCAAATTTCTTATCCGTCAGAGCTCCTCGGTAAAATATCTGCTGTTTTCTTTTATCATCCTCTGGTATCTTTCGCTCCTCGTCGATCATCTGTTCGCGCCCTTTTACCAACCGGAGTTAGTCTGGGTTTGAATATGATGATTTTTCTACATCCACAAATCATCTTACCAACCTTAGTTGGTCTGGACCTGTGTCTGCTGGTCCTGTATCGTCCACAGGTTGGTCAGCAAGCACCTTTTGTTCCTCGGGGGTATCAGGGTACGTGAACTCTGCTATAAAATCTGCTACATCTTGCCCCTTTAATGATGATCTGGGTTCATACACAATATCATATTCACCGAGCTCTACTGCCCAGTACATCAATCTCCCTGACTTTTCTGGCTTATGAAGGGCTTGCCTCAATGGCATGTCGGTATATACGACGATTGTATGAGCCTGGAAATATGGCCTCATTCTTCTACTTGCTTCAATTAATGCTAATGCCAATTTTTCCAGCTTTGGGTACCTAATTTCCGCACCTCGGAAAGCCTTACTGGTGTAATAGATTGGTTTCTGGACTCCATTCTCCAATCTAATCAATGCTGAACTGACTGCATTCTCTGATACTGCCAGATACAAATACAACGTTTCTCCGGTTATTGGACTGGACAACAATGGTGGTGCCCCCAAATACCTCTTTAAGTCTTGAAATGCCTTCTCACATTCATCAGTCCACTCAAAACTTTTTCGTAGCATTTTGAAGAATGGGAGACATTTACCAGTTGCTCGGGATACAAATCTGTTGAGCGCCGCAACTCGTCCTGTAAGACTTTGTACTTCTTTCCTCGTCGTCGGGGATCGCATCCCTAAAAGAGCTTTGATCTTTTCTGGATTCGCCTCAATACCTCGTTGGTTGACGATGTATTCGAGGAACATTCCTTCTCGTACTCCAAAAGTACACTTCGTCGGGTTGAGCTTCATTTGGTATTTATCTAATTGATCAAAGGTTTGACCTAAGTCAACTAGATGATCAGCAGCTCTCTTGCTCTTTGTTAGCATATCGTCGACATAGACTTCCATGTTGCAACTGATTTGTTCGGCAAAAACCTTGTTCATCAGCCGCTGATATGTTGCACCTGCATTTTTCAAACCAAAAGGCATAACATTATAACAATAAGTTCCCCTTGGGGTAATAAAAGAAGTACTTTCCCTGTCTTCAGGTTTCATTTTGATCTGATTGTAGCCAGAATATGCATCCATGAAGCTGAGCAACTCATGTCCCGAGGTAACATCCACTAGCTGGTCGATTCTGGGCAATGGAAAATGATCTTTTGGGCATGCCTTGTTAAGATCAGTGAAATCAACACACATTCTCCATTTATTGTTCTTCTTCTTTACCATCACCACATTTGCCAACCAATCTGGATATTTCACATCTTCAATGAATTGGGCTTTCTGAAGCTTCTCGACCTCCTCTTGTATGGCCTGGTTCTTCTCGGGGCTAAACACTCTTCTTCTCTGCTTCACAGGCTTGATCTCCTTATTCACATTGAGCTCATGACATAAGAAGTTTGGATCTATTCCTGGCATGTCTTCATGACTCCAAGCAAAAGTATTCTTCCTATTTCTCAAGAAAGTTATCAACTCTTGTTTTATTGACACATCCAACGATGAACCTATCTGGGTTATTCGTTCAGGATGTTCGTCGTCCAGAATAACATTTTCTGTAGATTCCACCACTTGTCCTTTTATAAGTTGGGATTCATCCCTAGGATCAAGAGTTTCAATTTATGTACCTTCCTCCACTTGGTAAGTAGTAGTCTTTTTCCTTGACTCTTCAAGTTCTTCTTGCTCGGCAGACGAATAATAGCATTCCCGAGCTACTTTTTGATCACCTTTCACAACTCCGACTCCAAAATTTGTTGGGAATTTCAAACACTGATGTACTGTAGATGGAACTGCTTCGAACTTCTTCAATCCAACTCTTCCCATGATGATGTTGTAGGCTGACTGCACATTCTTATCCATCACAAAGAAGCGTATTCTTTCTGTTCGACAAGCAGGCCAAATTCCAATGAGTATATCCAACTTGATCGTCCCAAGTGGAAAAACTTTCTCACCAGCAAAACCCAGAAGGGGTCTGTGATAAGGTTCCAATTGAGATAATTTCAAATTCAAGCTATCAAAGCATGAATAGTACATGATGTCTGCCGAACTACTGTTGTCTACCAACACCCTTGAAATGACCACATCCTTCATCCTCATTTTGATTACCAAAGGATCGTCATGAGGGTAAAGAACACCTGCCAGGTCGTTTTTTGAAAAACCAATAACTAGCTTCTCTTTGTTTACCTTCCTCGGACAATCATCCTCGGCCAGGTTTATTCGCTGAATATATGAACAAGCTTGAGCCTCTCCGAGGTAAGCTTTTCTTTCTGTAGTAAGGTCTCCTCCTCCTGCATCTCCTCCTGTAATAACATTACAATCAAATGACCCAAAATGTATGGAAAATACCTCTCGTTCAGGCTGCCTTGGCTTCTTGGGAAGATCGGGGTCATCATCTGGATCATCTTCGTGGTCCCTCTTCTTTTTCTCCTCTGCACGACGAGGAGATCTAGATCTCTCTCTAGTTCTATCATCATTCTTCCTCTCACCCCTGTGATCTACATATTTTGACAATTTTCCTCTTCGGATGAGCGTTTCAATCTCGTTCTGAAGGGTTATGCAATTTTTGGTCGTATGGCCATGATCTTTGTGAAACTCGCAATATTTGGCCTTATTCCTCAGATCAGGATTTGTCTTCAGTTATCTGGCCACTTGATATCCTCGTTATTCTTGATTTCTTCCAAGACATGATTAATACCCATTTTCAATGGAGTATAATTGTCGTACTTCTTTAGGACTTCCCATGACGTCCTATTATTCTTGGAGTGCTTGTCGCTACCATTACCTTTTTGCTCTTTCTTCTTAGATTTGTCAACCTCAACCTTGGTTTCTTTATCCATATTCTTCTTCACAGCCATCGCCTCCTCGGCATTCATGATTTTGGCCGCTTTCGCCATCAACTCCGACATAGTTTTAGGTGGATCTTTGGCCAAAGTGTAATATAACTTATTAGGCAGCAAACCACTCATCAAAGCAGTGATCGTTGTCTTTTCTTCGGAATTTATGACTTCCAACTTCTCGTTATTAAAACGAGTTATGTAATCTCTAGTACGTTCACCTGATTTTTGTCTAACACTTAGCAAGTGTGCTACTCGCTTTACCGACTTTGCTCCAAAACAAAAATTGCCAATGAACAACTCGGCCAATTGAATAAAAGTCGAAATCTTACCCCGAGGAAGATTGTTGTACCATATCTGTGCAGATCCGGTAAGAGTTCCCGAGAATGCTCTACATCTCATCTCGTCAGGGACGGCATATATGTCGGAAACAGCTTGGTATTGTTCTATATGAAGAACAGGATTTGTCTTTCCATCATACTTAGGGGTCACTACGGGTGCTTTGAATTTAGATGGTGTAGGAAAATTCACAATGGCCTGCACAAAAGGTGTCCCTTGAACAAAAGTTCTCTGTAAGGTATTCCTTTCTTTAGCCATTTCTCCAAGTCTATCCTCCAATCGTTGAATGGAACCCTTCCATGCTTCATTTCCTTCTTCGGGATGCTTAGCCCGAGCAATTGATTGTTCTGACGTAGCTTCCTGAGATCTATCTCGACGAGTAGCTGGTCTTGATTGTGCTGATCCTTCTCTCAAACCTGATGGTGGTCGAAAGTTTCTCGATGGGGCTCTAGGTAGACTCATATTTCTCCTTGGTCCTAACCGACTGAAAGGAGATGCCCTGTTTAATCTTTCCAAGGCGCTAGTTCTCTCCGGAGAGAGGGTGATACGCTGATCTGTATCCGTAGCCCGAATCGATGAAGTTTGCCCAGGTTGATAAGAAAAATCATTAGATTCTTCATTACGATATGACCCAGTACGCCTAGATCGCGATTGCCCACGATCACTCCTTTGCCTTGAATGGGTAGGTGCACCGCCGTGAAGAGTTTGAATGAGTTGCCTCATTGTTTCTTGCATGGCGGTTTGTCCTTCAGCCAGATTCGTCATAATTCCAGCCAGATCTGGAGGTGCAGATGGATTTGGAGGATTTCCAATATTTCCAGCATTTCGATTACTGGATTCTGGATTATCTGCCATTGATGATAAATGATTTTTGGTGAAAAACGATAGCAATAGTTGCTTCCCACAGACGGCGCCAATCTGTTGATGTAAAAAACTAGATTGCTCTAATTATTCAATCACAGATAAATAAATAAGACAAAGATTTTTAAAGTGGTTCGGCTAGGAATAAAGCCTACGTCCACTGTTATGTTATTGCTGAGTGTTTGCAGAATTCTTGATTACAAGTTCTCTCCAGAAATTCCGGTCCCCTTGAATGAGGGTGATACAAGGTATTTATAGCATTTAGGCTGTACATGAATGGCTTGATACATTAAATGATATACATATGAAAGGGTAATACATTTAATGCAGCGTGTGCGTCAAGATGATAAACATTCAATGAATGGTTGAACTGTTGATATTCTGGCAATTAATAATACGACCGAGATGCAGCTCGGACCACCTTAGTTGCTCGTCCCTCAAGAGTTCCTCGGAGCGCTAGAGTACCTCGGGGCACTGGAGTTCCTCGGTATATCCTTGTCGGGAAAATTAACTTCCTCGTTGCTATTGTGCCACGTAGATTGACACGTGCCTTCGTATTATTGGTCCACATCAGCATATTAATTTTGGTATCAACAGGGGGCATGGCTACTTTCTTTCCTTTCTTTCTAAGCTACGTAGGACACTCAAACGACTTATTCCCCTTACCCTCATATTCAAAACAAGTCATGTTCTCACACTCCTCCTCACACTCCTCATCTGAATCATTCTCTTTTTCCCTCTCACCGCTTTCTTTGGCATTTCCTTTCTTATTATTTTTCTCAAAAAATCTCTTTTTATTGGAAGAATTCTCTTTAGAAATTTTGAGAAAATTTTTGTAATTTTTGGCAAGTAAGGCCAAATCATCAAAGTCTCCCTCAGAATCAGACTCACAAACTTTTTCTTTCTTTTTCTTAAGATGAGTCTTTAAAGCAACGCCTCTATCCTTAGCCTTAATAGTTTGGGAAAACATGTCTATCTCATAGGTTTGAAGGTCTCCTACAAGTTCTTCCAACTTAAGTGATTTCATATTTCCCAAAGAGTTCAAAACAGTGACTTTAGGAATAAAGCGTTCTGGGAGAGATCTCAAAATCTTTTTAACGACACGTGTGTTATCAATCACCTCGCCCAAATTAAAACATGTGTTAACAATATCCGACAAACGTGCATAAAAATCATCAAAGCATTCAGATTCAGACATGGTGATAGTCTCAAATTGGGTGGCCATATTTTGTAATTTTTATTCTTTAACCGTGTTCGTACCCTCATGTGTCAATTTCAAAACATCCCAAACCTCTTTAGACGTGGTACACATCATAATTCGACGAAACTCATCAGGAGTGACAGCTTAAGAAATAGCACTCAGACCACGGGAATTAAAATTAGACATTTTATAATCATCTTCAGTCCAGGCTGACACGGATTTTAAAGAGGTGATATTATCAACGATGACCGTGGGAGGAGTCCACCCATTTTCACAAAGCAACCAAACACGCTCGTCAATGAATTTTAAAAGAGATTTCATACGAGCTTTCCAGTAGGCATAATTAGACCCGTAAAAAATAGGCATCATACTAAATGAATGTTCCATTGGAAAAATTGCGAATTTTCACAAAACTGATTTTTTCAAAAAAAATCAATATCACACAAATTTTGCGAAAAATAGGAATATGCGATAAATTAGCGTAACCTGCTCTTATACCAATTTGAAAAATATGACGGTATGAGATAATTGATTAAATTAATTCGCAAATATCCAATTTAAACCTTATTTAATTAGAGTCTGTTTTTAAACCAAAATTAATTCAACCCCTAAACATGCAACTACCTGTGTGCATGTGTCAAACCATAAATAAGATATAGCATGCGACACAAAAAGATCCTGACACACAAATACTCAGGAAAAATCGCCGAAAGGCAAAACCTTTTATTTTATTATAATAAGTAGATCGAAACTTACACGGATTATAATGAAATACAGTGACACACGAATACCCGCAGGCGTCGGTCGGTGTCGCCAGCAATGAATTCACACGCAGCCATATGGACAACAATCCAATCAGCAAAGGAAGAACCGCAACACTCCTCAATGGCACGCAACCATAAAACTTCGTAGAGACTCCCTCAGTAATAACACGCAGCCCTCGGTTGCAGAGATCTCCCCACAAAGATGAACAAAAGGAAAGTAGTGTTCTTGGGCTCCAAGAGGATTCACAAAAATAAGGGAATGATGTGTGAATCAAAACATGAGTTTTGGGGACTCAAAATATATGAAGACTTGAGCTAATAGAACTCTCAAAAACGTCTCTCCAAGTCTTGAAAAATAACTCCCCCAATGTTGGCTTTTATAGGAAAATCAAAAGAGTTTTGAGTCGGTGGGACTTTTATTGTGCGTGTACCCAGAACGAGTTCGCCGTGTACCTCGAACCGTTTCACTATGCGGTTTGCGGTACCTCGCTGGTTTGGGGTTGAAAAAAAAATTAGCATTCTTCTATGGAATTTTCTCCATCTTCAAAAGGTCATAACTCCTTCACCGTAGCTCGGATTAAGGTATCGTTTCTTCCAGTATCTTCGTAGCATCGAGCTCTTCAAATTTCCAATTGATCAGACCTCCGAACTATGACTATAAAATTACCAAAATGCCCTTGAACTTTCCTATCTTATCTTTCTTTCATTATTTTGACTTCTCTAGCGTACCACTTGCATAAAATCCATAAAATCGTGGAACGTGAAGTCGTTGAGGCAAATATGGGACACTTGATGGAGATGTTGAATGCTTGATTCCTAGAATTCGAATAGAAGCCGTCATGTGATATCATGAAGTAACGTGCCAAATGTAGCAACGTACGACATACACAAATGTAACATATCAGACTTGAGAAAAATGTCCTTACAACAAAGCAAATACCTTCGTGACATATCGAGTTTGAAATGAGATAAACATAAATTCAAATATATAAAATCTTAAATCAAATCTCCCCCTTAATTCAAAATACTCCCCCTATAAAGTCATAATTCGTTCTCCCCCTTTTATTTGTCCGAAATAGACAAGGAAAGAATAAACACAATAAAGAAAATTGGAGTGTCACGGGAAACAAAGCAAACAAACTATTTTTGAATTTTTCAATATTTTCATACAAAAATGTAAAAATAATTTTACAAAAATCACACACCATGAATTTTTACTAGGATAACCAAATCGGGGATATGAAATGAATGTGTGTGAACAAATTCAATAGGTAATAAAACTCAATCAAGCATATGTGCACGATGCATACGTGTACTCCTATAAAATGAACATCAAAAGCATCCTTAGGTGTAAAGTTGTTGAATTTAGGTGATATAGACTAAATCAATCAAATCTAGAGCAGGCAATTTTTGACCCGATAACCCATTTACGGTAATAACTCAAAATGATCCGAACATGACCCATTTAGCTTGTATAGATTTAAGAGTACCTAAAACTTATACTAAATAAAAATCAACCCAACCCAAAAATGACACGACTAACCCGAATTGCCACCCCTAATCAAATCAAAGCCTAAGTGATTTTCACACTAATAACGTCCAAAACTAATTAGTGCCATTTTGAGAACTTTTCGAAGGATGTGCAAACCCATTGATTACTTTCCAATCAAACTCCTTCATATAAAATAATGCAATTTTTATATCTAACGAGGTACTAAATTCTCAACTTAGAGAAAATCTATTGGCCCAAATTTTGGCATATTTCATCTTTTTATTGCCTTAATTTTTTGTACAGGATCTTTTCAAACGGTGGCCTTCACGACGTGATAGTTATTCACTCACAGCCCTTTCCCGTGTCACTCATCATTTTTTTTTAAATTTAAAGAAATTCCTCACAGGAAATGATTTTTACAGGCACTACTTTTATGACTCTCGTATTATTGCACTTGGTTCATTTTAAGGACATGATTGAGATGAAAACACTCAATCAACATTGTGACAACCCGCTAATTAAAATAAGAGGTGGCCAGTCCGATACTTCAATAATCATAGGAATCATAGATGGACCATTCTTAGCATCACTGTCGTTAAAATATTAATACGAGATAACCACCAATTATTTTAGAAAACGGACTGTCAAATGAATTTTGTAAGTTAAAAGAAAAGCATTTAGACAATCCAATTTGCAAAGAAGGTGGATACCAAAAATCAACGACTAATAGAATAACAACAAAGTATAAATTAGTAATCGAATAAGCTGTCGGTTAAGAGACTAATACAAACAGGTTACACCGAGTATTACAATTAAATATCACATTATAATAAATGAGTACAAAGCATGGGCAACACGCCCGAATAAGTAAATTGAATATAACTAGAGTACAAAAGATAGAAGCGTCTACAACGAATATCCTACAACATCTGTAAAATGATATTAGCTCCAGGACAACAGGAATGGAGAGGTCAATACGGGCGTCCTTGCGGAGGAGCACCTGGACGAACAAGGAATTCATGCAAAACAAAGAGATATAGACGGGTCAGGGCCAGGTTTGATATGATCACCATGTGACTAAAATGCATGACAGTTATGAAGATCTAATCATAATCGTGAACTTAACTTACTCTCGCAATTAATCATAAACTTTCTCACCTCTCAATTCTAAAAGCACAACCTAGCGCAATATCAATGATAATGCTCAATGTTCATGTAAGCATGGGAGAACTCATCTACATTCACTCAATGAGACTTAATTTCAATTATTCACAATTTAAATGCACAGTTCCTTTTCTCTTTAAGAAACATATCTTTTTATTTCACAAAATATTTTACCAATCCGGTTTTACACCACATAACTTCCCATTTCCCTTTTTATCTCCAGGAAATGTATTTAAAGCAAATTTATTATCATAAAATGCTTTAACATCAATAATGTCCCACATTATTATGAATAGTTATATTTCATATCATATAACGATTCTAAGACCGTCCTTCCGAGTTTTCCCACTGGACGCGCCCCTAAATGGCTATCATCTTCTAAGGCCTATCATCTTCCAAGGCCTATCAAACAAGGCAACCTGGGCATCCTACAATACGAGACGTTGGGAAGCGTCCATATACCTGCGACAGTGAGTCATAACCACACCCGAAATTACCTCACTTCGCAAAATAATCACATAATATAATAACCGGTCCTATGGCCGAGGACTATATTCACCCTGCATTCACTAGCCAGGGGACTTCACTTCATGCGCGTAACTTCCCTTATGATAGCGATTTAGTGAGGGGTGTATATGTAAATTATCATTTACAAAAATCATTTTTCCATTTGAAAATATTCACTTGTTATATTCTCAAAATCATTTATATTCAATGATTAAGTACCAATTTTAAAATACGCATTTCTTATTCTTGAAGTCATATTTTATTAATGACCTAGGACCCGAAGTGCAATTATCCTCACACTAGTCTCCAAGAGTCCAAAGTAACACCATAATTCATCAAAAGAAATTTCCCTCAATACTAGTCTCCCAAAAGTCCCAAACATGACCACTCTACTTTCCATTAGTTCTAGGTTAACTTCCCATATCCGACGAAACATTAATCTCTATACACTAACCCTTAATATAGGCCCAATTATCCCCATACCAACCTAGGATATTTGTCTTCCTAAAATAAACCTCTAATACTCTTTATTACTTCCCAAGAGAAGGTTCCTAAGCCTTGAACCTAAAAGAAAAGGGCTAAAAAAAATAAAGCTAGAAAAATCTCACAAAAACAGGGTTTCCGAATCGATTCGCCTAGGACAGAATCGATTCGCCCCTGACTGCGAATCGATTCGCCCAAAAATGAATCGATTCGGTGAGGAAAACCAACCTACTGCCTCAGCCCGAATCGATTCGGTTTTCCAGACCTGTAGTCTCCCTTATAGGCGAATCGATTCGCTTGGAAGGCGAATCGATTCGGCCTGGCAGAAATGCCCAATTTGGGCTACGGGTCATATGAACCCTAAAATCTCTAAAACCCAAATCTTCCATTTTTCTTCAACATCAACAACAAATAATTCTACCCAATCATTCCTCCACAACTACTAACTAATATATTCTCCTCAAACCAAATTTAAAGCAAAGATTAAGGGATTAAACATCAAAAATCCTCAAAACCCATAAATGGCAAAAACTCCAAAAACACAACTATAAATGCAATTTATCCATATTAAATCATACTCTAGCAAGTAAGAAACTTGCCTCAAGTTTGTAGTCTCAGATTCTCTTCCCGTAGCATCGATTTCCAGCTCCAAATCTTCAATTCTCTCTCTTTTCTCCATTTTCTCCCAACTCTCTCTTCTCTCTCTCTATCTCTTTAAGCTTATAACATGAAATAAGGAAACAAAGGGGGTTTGGGAGAGTTAACCGAGTACTAACCATTAATTCCCCTCTTTAAATGTTGATACACCATTAAAATGACTCGTAACTACATAATTGAGTCATAACCTGTCAAAAGTGCCCGGAACTCAAAAATACAACTTGGCATCTATTTTGACTATCTCGACTATTTCAAAACTAACTGCACCCTCTAAATTGGCATCCAGAGTAACTTATAATATTTTATGTTCCAACGTCATTTTAATTCGTTAATAATGCTCAATTTTGAATATAAGTCATAACCGTCGCTTAAAGCACAACGACGCAATAAAACACAATATAATGCTATTTACCTTCTCATAACAGTAAATAGGCAAAACATGATAAATATTATCTCTTAAATCACTTAAAATAATATTTACTTCAACTTTCTCTATTTTATAAAATTAGCCCATCAGGTAATTTAATATAAAATAGTCACTCAAAAGTCTGGGTTGCTACAAACATGTGATAGACAAGTATAATAATCAGACAAATTCGTGCAAGTGTGCAGTAAAGGACATATTGAGTCAAACATGTAGGAAGCACCATCTAATAACATCTCAATGACTCCAAACATTGTAAAGCACATGGATGACACGATATATTGTCTCAAAACACTATCAAATTACCGCATGGATAAATGAAATTAAATTGTGACTCGGTCATCCTAAGTGTCCATTCATATACAGTTTAAAACAAAATACAAAAATCTTTTGTCTTTTTCAAAATTTTTAAAATTGAAAATCTTTTTGGTTTTTCAAAAAAATATATGGAAAAAATGAAAACCATAAATCCAAACATGGTTAATACTAGCAATAGGCATAATATCAGCATATAAATCATCCTATGCTAGCAAGCATAAATCACACAAATGAATCATCAGTCAAAGTAGGTGTGATTAAATGAACAATACAGTATTAGCAATTAAGCATGAAATATAAGAATAACTGCATATAAACTGTTACAGAAGCAACCGGCAGTACCAAAAACCTAAGCAGATGAACACAAGGTACTATAAACAGAGAGAACAAAATTCTCCAGAGGTCGCTCGAACGAGACAGCCTGTCGTTCGAATGACAAGGAATCTCGTGAGAAGTCTCGTTCGAACGAGATATCAAATTTTCACAGTTTACCAAAAAAGTCATGCAGTGATTCCCAGTGAAAAAATTCCAGAAAATAATGCCTAAAAGATGCTGACAGATTAAACATAGTAGATATCATAAGTAAAAGTAATTTAAACTACAACAAAGTGAGTCATAACACTAGTAAAAGTATATCAAGACGCAAAACTAGTGTATGACAAATATCAGCACAATTAACCAAAAGATCTCACATGGGGTGAATCACGTGCAAGAAGATAAGAGTCGTGAGCAATTAGACCATAAGCCTCTAAATTCGATTTTCTAACCCAAATCGATGTGTAAATAGGTGTGGGGGTTTTAGGAATCGATTTCACTCTCTCTTTAAACTTCCTATGTCCATTCAAAAGTTTGTAACAGAAATGCCTAACATGACCTTGCTTACCGCAATGTGTGCAAGTGTAAATCGGGTGGTTAATGTTACCTAACGGTGGCCTTCTCCTCAAATTCCTAGGTGGTGCTCTCCTCATATTCTTAGGTGGCGCTCTCTGAATTTGCCTAGGTGGCTCTCTCCTAATGATTCTAGGAGGCTCTCTCCCGATGTTCCTAGAGGGCTCTTTCCTAACAAACTTAGTTGCCTCTTTCTTAACAATCCTAGGAGGCTCTCTCACACGTGTGGGAATGGGTGCAACATGTTTTTCAAAACCAATACCACCCTTATCTTTTTTTATCTTGACAGTTCCTAAAATCTTATCAAGTTTTTCAGACCTAGACTCCAAATCAAATTTCACCTCACTCGAATCTCTCAAACTTTTCTCAAGTTCACCTATCCTAGATTCAAGTAAGCGCCTAGAGTCCTCAAACACAAGAAGCTCCTTTTTCATATCTTCCATCACCCTTCGAAGATCATCTCTCTCACCCTCGACATATCCAAGCTTCTCTCTCAAAATTTTCTCTCATGCCATAAGATCTTCAACCAAAACATCATTATCATTTTTTAAGGCACACTCTTGCAAATGGGCTTTCAATTTCAAATTTTCTTTTTTTATTTTCAAAGATTCAACATAAAGTTCATTGAAAGCAGTTTGCAAGTCACGCTCATCCTCACTAATGTCCTCCTCACTCACCTCACTTTTATCACAGTCACACGGGTGGAAAACTCTCGCCTAGAAGCAAAAAAAACTTCTTCTTCTGAATCACTGTCACTAAGTGTAGAAACACAAGATGTCGGTTTATTCAATTTTGTTGGAAATGTAGACCCCCAATTTTAAAATCTTTCACTTTAATTTCCTTATTTAATGTGGAATAAAGATGGTTCAACACAACAATTTAATTTTTCAAAATTTATTTGACTTTATTTTCTTAAAAGAATGAAAAATTAACTTAAACACAAATTTTAATTTCTAAAAACAAAATTAAAATTAAACCTAAATTAGTGAATTATGGTGAACACACACACACACACAAAATTCACAGAACCCAGTATTAGGATTTTCTCACAAACAAAACAAACTCATGAAGTTAACTATGAGAAATTTACTTTTAGCCCAAAATTAATTTAACACAAGTCCTAAAATTTGCCTACACAATATTTTTAATTTTACCAAATTAGGCCAAACCAAACTTTAGCAAATATAAATTACTGACTTGAATTAAATCAACTTAAGTTTCACCCAAACTTATTTTAGCACAAAATTAAACTAGAGAAGTGAATTAAACCATATTTCATCTTTTAATCCTAAGCATGCGTTCTAGGTGATTTTTAAGATAAAATAAATTCACAACCACTATGCCGCGATGTAAGAGGAAAAACCCACAACGGGAAAAAAAACTCGGACGGCCCTAGCCTTAAGTCCACTAAGTACGGAATTTTACAAGTACAAGACATATGACTTACTCAACTCGACTCGACTCCGTTCAAGCCCCTAACGCATCTTTTGTACCAACCTATGCTTAGTCGACAATCCCGAAATCCATCGGAACCTTGGAATCCACAAATGATGCTTTTGGACAACCGTCAACCCTCGCACAATGCCTTTCACCGTGTGAGTATGCCGCAGCAAAACAATGAACTTCTTCTTTATGGGATGTAGAAGTAAACCGAAACAAACTCTTCAATTTGGTAGAGTAAAACCCGGTGCCCAACACTCTCCAAGAAAGTATATAACAATAGGAACTTGGATTAAACTTAAACTAATGGGTGTAAATATTTTTGTAGAAATTAATTCATGGATACTCAAAAACACTAAACAATGAACTTTTGAACTAATGAAATTTTTCTCTTTGTAATTGTTCACTCAAAATGTGTTTAGAAAATGTCAAAATTTACCTTTCCAATATTGGTTTCCGCACATATTAATTCTGAAAAAGTTAGTGGGAACAAAAGAGTGGGATAGTGGAGAAAAACTGCCAAAATATTTTTTCGCCGAAAATCTCATTAGAACGAAGTCTCGTTCGAACGAGCTTCTAACAAAGTTCCAGAGGCCAATTGGGAAAAGTCATTGGCAAACTCGTTCGAACGATAATATCGAACGAAATCCCAGAAAGTTTATAATTCAATTGTAAGCCCAAGAACTTTATTAAAAGTTCTAAAATTAACCTTCTGAAAATTAAAAATCATTTAAAAATAAAATGGCACCCATTATAAAATTATTCCTAGTCTCCTACAAATATATAAAAGCATTCATACCTTTGGGAGACTTGAATTATTATGTTGATGACGTGAAACGAGGCACTTGAAACTCAGCAATGATATTCACTTGGAAAGCAGCCGCTACGTCTTCAACTTTATACTTGTCATAGGCTTGAAAGATACTCAATAATACTATCCTATGACTCAAATGTTTTTGTCCGGAATTGAGCCAACACTACATTAAGACTCAATCGAAGACTTGTATCCTTAAAAATTTCATCCACAAATTTTTGGAACACTCATCTATCGTGTGACCTACACCCTCACAATCTGAACACCTCTTAGAATTGTTTTCAACGGAAGATTTAAAACAAGAGTTCGTGTGAATTTTCCAATTAGATTTTTCAAAAAGTTGCCACCGAAGATCATCAAAACCACCAAAAGACATTTTTGAGATAAAAACTGATTTTTCAACACAATTTTTAAAAACAGGATCAAACGCAATGAATGAGCGATACCCGCTCTTATACCAATTTGACAACGTGAGTAGTCAAATTGTATCAGGGAAAAGCTTAAAAACACAGGATCACTCGATAACTTAGAGTAACCCGCTCTGATACCACTTTGAAAGAGCCGCTACAGCGGAATAAATGCGACTTTTTAAATAAAATCAATTTTAATTGTGTATCAACAAAATCAGATTTAATAAAACCAAAGTTTTAATTTAATCCTGGAACATGCATCTAAGTTATACGGAATAATAAAGCAAGAAGCATGCAAAGGTTAGAAACAGCAAATTAAGGAAAAAATCCCTGCAGGGTAAAAACCTCGTATTTCCACTATAATTTGTAAAGTAACGGTTTACAATCGGATTATAATGAAAATACAAATGACATACGAATACCTGCAGGTGTCGGTCGCAGTCGTCAGTAGTGGATCACGCGCAGCTATCCCACAAGAACCGCAATCCTACTCTTCAGCTCAGGAATACTGCAGCACTCCCTAATGTTGACATCAGTCCGATGTAGGTTTATCCTCTCTACAAAGAGTTGAACAATAATAAAGATTTGTTCTTGGATTCCAAAACAATTCACTAAAGATTGAGATGTTTTGTGAATTGAAAAATAAGAAATTGAACTCTCAAAAGGTTGGAGAATAAAGTAAAACACTCAAAATCGTATTCTGTTTAAAACCAGTGTTTCTCCACACGAAATCAGAAATCTGACACCCTTTAAATACTAAAAATCAAGGCGGTGACGTGTCAGAAAATAACTCTTCTCGTTCAAATGACATACGTTGTCATTTGAACGAGATCCTTATCTCAATCGAACGAGATCCTATCTCGTTTGAACGACCTATCAAACAAGGCCATGATTGTAGATAATTTCGATACGAACGTGTGGCTATCAGTTTCGTATTTTTCTGATTTTTTTATAAATTAGTTATGATTTTTCTACGGAAAGGTGCCCGAGAACAAAAACTTTAGATAGAATGAATTCAAAAAAAAAATTAATAAAAACTTTTAAAACTCCGCTCCAACACTTAGAAAATATTTTATGAAAAACAATCTCAATACTCTAAGTGCATTATTAAGGTACTCTAAAACGTAACTTTACCAAAGTTAGCCTTGCGGAGACTGTTTGTTGAAGAACCTTGATTATTCGGATCCGTCTTGATGTGAATGTGATCTTGGTCTTCTTCGACGGTGTAACGGTATACGACATATAAATTGATAATGGACAAAAATGTCCTTACAACATGGCTTGACACAACCTATTGACATGTCTAATCCTGACCACCACCACCACCCAACATCAACAAATCACCACCAACCACACCCACTGAAACTACCAAATCGCACTACCAAACACCAAAAATGAAACTGAAATTAAAATCGAAAAATGAAATCACACAAGAAATAGGTTCAGATGGTTCGGATTTGGATTCACAAGTTTCGATGGATTTTTTTGGGGGGTTTTGAAGGTGGTGGCGATTTGTTTTTCTTGTGCAATTTTTTATTTTTTGTTGTGATGATAAATGTTTATGTTGTGATGATGATATGTGATTGATACTCAACTTTTTGTTGTGATGATAAAGCTTGTATTAAAGAACAAAAAAACATAAATAATAATAATAATACCCACTGCAACTTAAAAAAATGGAGCTTGACAAATAAATCTTGTTGAGATAATAAATTTTCTCATTGGCCCTATCAAAACAAAATTTATCCATAGGTTCTATTCATACGTTTAAATATTCATTTCTTGTTTTCAAATAGAACCTATTGGAGCAAAAATATTATTTCATAACGAAAAGTATGGACCTATTTGACTTCATACTTAATAAAGGGGAGCAATTAAAAATAAGGGTCATTTAGACTTTAATGCATTACTAACTTTCGAATTTTTTACTTTAATACATCTTATTTTGAAAATTAAACTGGCCACGTTCCATCAATGTACTGTTAATATTAGCTGCCACATGTCATTTTGAGAAAAAATTATTTTAAATGAATTTATAATCTAAAAAACCTTTGAAAATATTTTTTTTTAAAAGGGATATACATCAAATAATCCCTCAAACATTTTTTTATACACGTTTAGTCCAAGCCTTTTTATTTGTTCCAAAAACTCCCTCAACATGCCGCCAGCGCAAACCTTAAAAATAAGAGAATATTTGTTCAATGTGTTTGAAGGACTTTTGGGAGCATAATAAAAAAAAACAGCTGATAACCCCACCGCTCGTTAAGGACACCAAAGTGCACCTTCGATTCAAATTTAGATTTGGTTTCGGGTTTCGATTTGGGATCCACATCTGAAATTGGTATTACATGTTGAGTTAGATTTTAATGTTGATTGGGTTTTTACATCTCGGGGGTTAGAGGAGGAGGTTGAGAATTGTTCAGGTAGGAGTGGGGGATTGGTTATGTGCGACACTTGTGGTGGTTGTGTGTGGGGGGGGGGGGGTGGGGGGGGGGGGGGAACTGAGTTTCTATGTGTTTTTCGTGCGTGTGCGTGTGCTTGTGTGTGTGTGTGTGTGTGTGTGTGAGAGAGAGAGAGAGAGAGAGAGAGAGAGAGAGAGAATTTAGGTGTTTCTAAGTATTTTTAATTAAAATGACAAAGTTTTAACACTTTTTCTAACGATTTTGATCAAATTCTAATTTTAAAATTAATATGTATCAAGTCTAAACTAAATTATTAGTAATGAATTAAAGTCAAATTTGGACAAACCCTGACTTAATTACAGCAATATATAGACATGATTCATGGAGTACAAATTAAACCAGAGTCGACATATGCCAGTGCACTAGCCAAGGGCATTTTGTACATAATGAGAGCAGGCTTGCCTAGGGTTCCAACAAAATAAAGATCCTAAAGTTAGAAATTCAAACTAGGTTCAGGATCCGGTTGTTTGGGAATGGTTGCCCCGCCATTCATCCTCGCACGTGCTTCAGCAAACATCCTCTGCTGCTCGGCCAACGCTTCTGCTTCGGTCATTTCAGCCCCACTGCTCCACTTCCCACCTCTCACAGTGTCCTGTTGGGAACCATATCCCCAAAGAGAACAATCAACAACTAATCTTTTAGAGCATCTCCAAAGGTTATGTAATTTTAGTGTGAAGCGAGTTTTTCGCACCAATCTTACATAATTACATATTTTGCACCAATTGTCTTACAATATTCTTGGGTAAAGATAAAAATAAAGTTGTAGACAACTGATATACCAACATGCGTAAAAAAAATAATTTAATAGCAAGCCTCCATAAAAGAAGAGAGAATTAATGAGGTTTTGTTATCATGGTGTAGTTTTAATAATCAAAAGAGGGAATGGGGAGACAAAAATGATGATGTGGTTGTGTATGATGTGTAACATACACTATTTACACATTTCTGATGTGTTGGAACACAATTCTTTAAAATATGTATATTTTGAGAAAAAGTATCATGCACAAGGGACATATCCGTGCTCAACAACAATAAGAACACAACACATAGTGAATAACATGTAAGACACGTATCACACCCGTGTCATATCTTTAATGATGTTTAACACAGACACATGGTGCTCTCAAAGCATGATATATTGTCTCACATATTTCACATAAAGGAGTTGTTTACGCAACCATTGGATACGTCGTTACACTATTTAATGACCAAATCATGATAACCATTGGAGATGTCATTACACTGACAGCAAAGTTGGCATAAAATCTATATCTTAATATATAAACATGTAGAGAAGGCCTCGTACAAAGATCAACGAAAGCATATGTTTTTCTCCCTCCCCACTCTTAAAAATAAAAAGTACCCCACACTTCCTCTGAGCAGCAAACAGGATGCAGTTAAAAATGAGTGACAAAAAGAATCGAAGCATTACCATAGTCTCAAGCTTGTGTTGTTCGTATGCAGCATAAACGTCTTCAATGTAATCCCCAAAACCAAGAACCTGAAGGACAGATCATTGCATATATAAATAATCATATGGATATTTTCACGCTATTAGAACCTTTAATGCCACACAAGCGGATAAGAACAGTCTGGAGAAAAGGAAAACACAGCCGCCAGAGTAAATTGCATAACATAAAAGTACTAATCTTAAAGACATATGTAAAAGGTGTAATAGAACTAATTCCTAAAGCTATGTGTGGAAAAACAGAAAAAAGTTGCTATTTGTTGAACTGTAGGTTACACGCATATCGGTTATTATTGAATTAGTCCTCAAGCACCATTGGCTTCACTGAATGGCTTGTTGACACCTAGACCTCAAAGGAAATAAACATTACTCTCTCCATCCCAAATTGATCGAGTGTATCCTTAAAAGTCGTTGTTTCAAAATAAATTATTAATTTGGAACAGAGGGATTTATAGAAAGTACCAATGTAAGCTTCCAGCTAAATGACCAATATTAGTCAACCTTATACTGTGGGGAGTCTCAGGTAAAATGACGGAATTAAGTTGCCATCCAAGAACAAGGATACAGCATGAAGATGAGGACAAGTTAACATTTAGAAATAGAGGGCATGAAACATCAAACAAATAAAATCAAAATGCATGTTTAATTCCACAAAGAATAGGAAGCAGTTGTGAGGAGCTCAACCAAGAAAAAGGAAAAACAAACTTTGAGGTTACAACGGTTACATCATCGTCAACAATGATTTTTTCATCTTCAAAGTGTCAATACATTTAAAGTATACCCAAGTTTTAATCAGACAAATGATGAATTCATCATGATGCCCAATAAGAAAAATGGACTAAAGAAAGCAGACTCAATTTTAAACATGGAAAAATATATAGAATTAGATCAAAAACCTCAAGTGCCTTGAGTACATGCTCTGGAGCAATTGTTCTCTTCTCTTCTCTACCACAAACTTCATTCGACTCTGATGTAATAAGATTAATAAACTCTGCAAGACCGTACATCAAACAACAAATTTTCTTTACCATTAGCAAAGTAAAAGTGCTTTCACATTAACTTGCCATATGAACTGACAACCAGACTGGGATCGCAGAATGTATTGACACCTAGAGCTACGATACACTTAAAATAATTTACGCAAATGTCAAATATGCAGCTAACAGGAACCACATTGACATCTGTGATATACATATCTGCCACCAACAATATCTAAGCTTAATAATAAAAATAAAATAAAATAATAAAGAAGAAGGAGACTCAACTGCAGTAAGAAATAGATACTATTTTGTTATATCTTGGATATTATGTTATGAATCCTGTGGTCCAACCCAAGAAGTTCTAATTCAAAGTATCAATGAGGTGTCCATGTCCAACACGTGTCTCACAAATACATGTTGCCTTCTTAAAAGCATTTGTGCTTCCTAGAGTTGAATCGCAAATAACAGCTAAAAGGAAAACAACAAAATTGTCAATTTAAAGCTGTATACAAGCACCCCTATTAGCTACTTTCTCTAATCTTAACACTAACGATGGGGAGAAGACAAAAAGGGAAAAAAATTATTCCGCAAATAGTCCAATTCCTTGAATTTACATTTCAACAACACTTCACGTGTCAAATATAAGGGTACGTTTTTCCATTTAGAGCTTCTTCGTGTACTTTTTTCCTTTTTTCCATTTAGAGCTCCTTTCTCACCCCTTTTGTTTTGGGATTTTTACCAAGAGGTTCATTCCCACTTAATAAGTTTATAGTCAAATAGGTCTTACGAATTTTTCTTTGGTCCATTTGGTCCCATTAGAAACATGTAGTAAATATTTACTACCTATGCAACTTGTGCAAAACATATAGTAAATATTTACTACATGCAGTAACTATGTAATGTAATAATATTTACTACCTGTGAAAAACATGTAATAGGACCTATTGGGAATTTTTTATTTTGATGGGACTAATTAGGAAATATCTTATATGAACGGGACTTATTTGTCAAGCTCCCTTTTCTTTTTTACTAAGAAAACCACCATCTCCCACGAATTGCATATTCTAAGATAAACTAGAAAATTTATTAAAATAACACCCACAATGTCCAATTCAGATTCATGGACGGGTACAGTACGTCGATATCATGGACGATATACGGTACGGTGGGGTATAAAGTTAGTTAAACCACTATTATGGGTCGCAATTCATTTTGAGCTTCTATTCAATTCATAGTCAGTACAAGATGTATAGTATAGACAATAAAATACATACAGAGTCTGATACAATAAGCCTAAACATTAAAGAATATTATTTAATATAATAAATAAAAACAGTAAAAGCTAAAATAGCTCACAAATATCAATATAGTACTTTCCAGATTTTATTTAAATTGATTTTACCCTTTATTAATATATCTGACAGTGTATGCCAATGGGGTAAAGTGGTAAATATATTAATGACAAGATTGACGTGTCATGAGTCTCACTCTCTTAAACCCGTACCGTACCAAGTATCTGATAAACTACACTTCTTAATGAAACCGTTACATTACCAAGATTATAGTTTAATAATTACACAAAAGAAATCATGATATTCAAACCATACTAAATATCCGTCACTCCCCCGTTTTAAGGTCCTAACTTGGCAGTGAACTCCAAATTATAAGCATACCTGAAACAAAACATTACAGGAGTGTAAGCTATAAAGGCTTAGTGAATGACCACATACCACACATATAACCAATTTGAATAACCATTTTTATTTTGTTCTAATGCTATAACCCAACAGGAATTGTGAAACTCTCGCAAGCCTGGACCCGCCACAGTCCAATTAACCCACCACGGTTATTAGGGGCCACCACATCCCTTTATTAGGCCCGAGTACACAAACCTTTAAGTTGGATTAACAGGACCACCACATCCCGTAGGACCCACCACAATCCTTAACATTAGATAAAGGACTCACTAGTCCATATCATTATATAACATCTCTTAACATTTTTAATCATATGCATATGTTTCATAAATAAAACATCACTCCCATAAACATTTTAACACATGTGTTTAACTACACATTTCCATATGAAATTATAAGCATTTATATTTCATAAGTTAGGTCACTCACCTTGGATTTAGTGCTAAGATTAATACCAACTACTTCCTTGGTATGGTAGTATTAGCTGCTTCCCCACCTAACAAGTCAATGTCGTTAGTATTTGAATACACCGATTAACATCAAACCCAGTAATACATCGCATCATTTGGTCAATCAGAAATAACTAAGGAGGAATTAAATATGACACTTCACATTTCTATAACACCCAATTAATTAGAGTTCTAACACAATTTACAGAATTTAATTACGAATTTGCTAGACAAAGTTATGCCCATTTTATTATAGCCTTTTCCAAATCATTTCTCAAGAAAAACAACAACATAACTTCAACTTCATGGAATTCTCATAATTTTTGTACAACATAACTTTCCATGATATTCCACCCAATATCAGTAAACACATTGAATAATACAATGTTTCATAATTTTTAGGGCTCATTTTCTATGTCGAGCAAAACGTCAAACACCTGGTATGCATTCTTGCTCCTTTAGGGCAGATTTTAAACCAAGACTTCAAACTATCACCAAGGGTTCATTCCTTGGTATTTTTATATAATTTTCGGATATTTTATACATGTATGAGTATATTTTACTCTCCAACTTGAATCACTCAATTCCAATAAGTATTCCATGATTTATACCATTTTTAGCATAACTAGGTCAAAATACAACATTAAGGCATAACTTAATATTTTTAAGCATACATAACCTTGACCTTGAGTATAATTCATGGAAACATATAATAAACATTTTTTAGCAGAAATATACATCATAATCATGAATTTTCTAAATCAAAATGTTTTACGAAAAGATGATGTAAATTTAGGACTTTAAAGTATGCATTTACGATCCTATCTCCAATTCTAACTTATGTTCTTAACTCATCCTTGTTCCAACAAAATTCAGCAATATGGGTATCATTAAAATATATATCCAAATCAAAAGTAAAAACATGATAAGTATATAACTCATCCATGTGACCAACTTTGATAAAGATGTAATTACCTTACGAGGATTCCTTGATTTATAGAAATTTTTTCAAAGATTTCTTCCTTAACTTTCTTCTCTTTCTCTCTCTTTAGGCAAAATTCTTGTTCATGGCTGCATTTGCTGAACAAAGGGGATGTTTTATGAAGTTTAAGTCGGCCAAACCATCACCCACCCTCTAACCAATCAAAAAATAGCACATGGTGTGCTAATAAGACAATTGTCACTTAAGGAATGGACATATTTGCCCTTGTTTCGTACTTTTGCTATAACTTCTTGTACGAGCCTCCGTTTAACCCACCGTTTGTTGTGTTATAATATTAATTCATATATCTACAACTTTCATAATTTATGTTTTCCCAAAATCATAAACTAATACGCATAATTTGGGCTTCGAACAGGAAAGTAGCAATTTACCGAAAATCTCAAAACTTTCACATTTGGCAACCAAACATTGCCAATTTCGTATCAACACCCTTATTTACTTTTATAAACATAATCATGCATTAAAAACATAATTTATGATGCATTAATCGCATAACTAATCATATGTTCTAAACATGGTATCCCCGATCATAAGCTCAATTAACACCTAATGTAAAAACACATAACATGTTTAACACACATAACCAATCTATAACTTATAACTCCTAAGTTATAATTAATCATGTAATTAACCTTCCTAATCATGTTTTAGGGCCTTAAAATTCTACCCCTCTTATAAAAATTTCGTCCTCGAAATTGAACGCATAAGAAACTTACCAAATAGATGAGGATATTGCTTCTTCATGTTATCCTCCCCTTCCCAAGTGCCACACTCCACATTACTTTAACTAGTGAAATGGTTTTACTACGTAACACTTGCTCCTTTCGATCTACAATAGCAATTGGTTCCTCCACATAGGTTAAGTCATCTTGAAGCTCTATCGGTTGTGAGATAAACACATGTGAAGGATCGGGAACATACTTACGTAACATGGATACATGAAAAACATCGTTTATCTGGGACAATTCTGGTGGTAACGCCAATTTATAAGCTACAGCTCCAACCCGTTTCACTATCTCATAAGGGCCAATGTACCTGGGACTTAACTTTCCTTTCTTCCCGAATCTCATAACCCCTCTCCAAGGAGAAACACGTAGGAATACTCGATCACCTTCCTCAAATTTCAATTCTTTCCTTCGGTTGTCTGCATAACTTTTCTGTCTACTTTGCGCCACCTTTAAGTGATTATGGATAACATTGATCTTTTCAGTAGTGTGTTGTACAATTTTTGGCCCAAGAAGTTTTCGTTCTCCTACTTCAGTCCAACACACTGGAGTTCTGCATTTTCTCCCATACAAAGCTTCATAAGGAGCCATATTAATACTCGAATGATAGCCATTATTATAAGCAAACTCTATTAGTGGCAAGTGTTCATCCCAACTCCCCTTGAACTCCAACACACAAATTCGTAACATGTCTTCAAGTGTTTGGATCGTTCTTTTTGACTGCCCATCAGTTTGAGGATGAAAAGCTGTACTAAATTTCAATTTAGTCCCCAAAGATTGTTGTAAACTAGGCCAAAAGTGAGAAGTAAACTTAGGATCTCGATCAGAAATAATAGAAACAGGTGCACCATGCAATCTGATAATCTCATCCACATATAATTTGGCATATCTATCCATGGAGTAAGTAGTTTTAACAGGAAGAAAATGTGCAGACTTAGTCAACCTATCAACGACAACCCAAATAAAATCAAACCCTCGTGATGATTTTGGTAAGCCTATAACAAAATCTGTAGTAACATGCTCCCATTTCCACTCAGGAATAGGTAAGGGCTGTAGTAAACCACTTGGCTTCTGATGCTCCACCTTCACCTGTTGGCAAACTAGACATCTAGCAACAAAATCTGCAATGCCGTGTTTCATTATCGGCCACCAATAACATTGTTTCAAATCTCTATACAGTTTCGTGCTCCCTGGATGCATAGCATATAAAGAACAGTGGGCTTCCTCTAAAATTGTTCTTCTTAAATCAGGCACATTAGGTACACACAAACGGTTTTCGTACATAACAATGTCATCATCCTGAATAGAAAATTCATTTGCTTTACCCTTCTTCATATTATCTCTAACTTTCTCCAATTCTGTATCTCCTGCTTGTGCTTGTTTTATCCAGTCTATCAACGTGGGTCTAACATTTAAATGTGCCACTATTCCATAAGACTCATTCAAAGTTAATTCCATCCCCATTATTATTTCTGATCGAGATCCTAAGTTTACTTCTCACTTTTGGCCTAGTTTACAACAAGCTTTGGGGACTAAATTGAAATTTAGTACAGCTTTTCATCCTCAAACTGATGGCAGTAAAAAAGAACGATCCAAACACTTGAAGACATGTTACGAATCTGTGTGTTGGAGTTCAAGGGGAGTTGGGATGAACACTTGCCACTAATAGAGTTTGCTTATAATAATAGCTATCATTCGAGTATTAATATGGCTCCTTATGAAGCTTTGTATGGGAAAAAATGCAGAACTCCAGTGTGTTGGACTGAAGTAGGAGAACGAAAACTTCTTGGGCTAGAAATTGTACAACAGACTACTGAAAAGATCAATGTTATCCATAATCACTTAAAGGTGGCGCAAAGTAGATAGAAAAGTTATGCAGACAACCGAAGGAAAGAATTGAAATTTGAGGAAGGTGATCGAGTATTCCTACGTGTTTCTCCTTGGAGAGGGCTTATGAGATTCGGGAAGAAGGGAAAGTTAAGACCCAGGTACATTGGCCCTTATGAGATAGTGAAATGGGTTGCACCTGCAGCTTATAAATTGGCGTTACCACCAGAATTGTCCTGGATACACGATGTTTTTCATATATCCATGTTACGTAAGTATGTTCCCGATCCTTCACATGTGTTTATCTCACAACCGATAGAGCTTCAAGGTGACTTAACCTATGTGGAGAAACCAATTGCTATTGTAGATCGAAAGGAGCAAGTGTTACGTAGTAAAACCATTTCACTAGTTAAAGTGATGTGGAGAAATCGGAATGTGGAGTATGGCACTTGGGAAGGGGAGGATAACATGAAGAAGCAATATCCTCATCTATTTGGTAAGTTTCTTATGCGTTAAATTTCGAGGACGAAATTTTTATAAGAGGGGTAGAATTGTAAGGCCCTAAAACATGATTAGGAAGGTTAATTACATGATTAATTATAACTTAGGAGTTATAAGTTATAGATTGGTTATGTGTGTTAAACATGTTAATTATCATGTTTAGGGGATGCATGCTCATGTGATATATGTGTTGTTTACATTAGGTGTTAATTGAGCTTATCATCGGGGATACCATGTTTAGAACATATGATTAGTTACGCGATCAATGCATCATAAATTATATTTTTAATGCATCATTATGTTTATTAAAGTAAATAAGGGTGTTGATACAAAATTGGCAATGTTTGGTTGCCAAATGTGAAAGTTTTGAGATTTTCGGTAAATTGCTACTTTCCTGTTCGAAGCCCAAATTAGGCATATTAGTTTATGATTTTGGGAAAACATAAATTATGAAAGTTGTAGATATATGAATTAATATTATAACACAACAAACGGTGGGTTAAACGGAGGCTTGTACAAGAATTTATAGCGAAAGTACGAAACAAGGGCAAATATGTCCATTCCTTAAGTGACAATTGTCTTGTTAGCACACCATGTGCTATTTTTTGATTGGTTAGAGGGTGGGTGATGGTTTGGCAGACTTAAACTTCATAAAACATCTCATTTGTTCAGCAAATGCAGCCATGAACAAGAGTTTTGCCTAAAGAGAGAGAAAGTGAAGAAAGTTAAGGAAGAAATCTTTGAAAAATTTTCTATAAATCAAGGAATCCTCATAAGGTAATTACATCTTTATCAAAGTTGGTCACATGGATGAGTTCTATACTTATCATGTTTTTATTTTTGATTTGGATATATATTTTAATGATACCCATATTGCTGAATTGTGTTGGAACAAGGATGGGTTAAGAACATAAGTTAGAACTGGAGCTAGAATCGTAAATGCATACTTTAAAGTCCTAAATTTACACCATCTTTTCGTAAAGCATTTTGATTTAGAAAATTCATGATTATGATGTATATTTCTGCTAAAACATGTTTATTATATGTTTCCATGAATTATACTCAAGGTCAAGGTTATGTATGCTTAAAAATGTTAAGTTATGCCTTAATGTTGTATTTTGACCTGGTTATGCTAAAAATGGTATAAATCATGGATTACTTATTGGAATTAAGTGATTCAAGTTGCAGAATAAAATATACTCATACATGTATAACATATCCGAAAATTATATAAAAATACCAAGGAATGAACCCTTGGTGATAGTTTGAAGTCTTTGTTTAAAATCTGCCCTAAAGGAGCAAGAATGCATACCAGGTGTTTGACGTTTTGCTCGACATAGAAAATGAGACCTAAAAAATATGAAACATAAAATTTGTATTATTCAACGTGTTTACTAATATTGGGTGGAATATCATGGAAAGTTATGTTGTAAAAAAATTTTGAGAATTTCTTGAAGTTGAAGTTGAGTTATTGTTTTTCTTGAGAAATGATTTGGAAAATGCTGTAATAAAATGGGCATAACTTTGTCTAGCAAATTCGTAATTAAATTCTGTAAATTGTGTTAAACCCTAATTAATTGGGTGTTATAGAAATGTGAAGTGTCATATTTAATTCCTCCTTAGTTATTTCTGATTGACCAAATGATGTGATGTATTACTGGGTTTGATGTAATCGGTGTATTCAAATACTAACGACATTGACTTGTTAGGTGGGGAAGCAGCTAATACTACCATACCAAGGAAGTAGTTGGTATTAATCTTAGCACTAAATCCTAGGTGAGTGACCTTCCTTGTGAAATATAAATGCTTGTAATTTCATATGGAAATGTGTAGTTAAACACATGTGTTAAAATGTTTATGGGAGTGATGTTGTATTTATGAAACATATGCATATGATTAAAAATGTTAAGAGATGTTATATAATGATATGGACTAGTGAGTCCTTTATCTAATGTTAAGGACTGTGGTGGATCCTACGAGATGTGGTGGTCCTTTTAATCCAACTTAAAAGTTTGTGTACTCGGGCCTAATAAAGGGATGTGGTGGTCCCTAATAACTGTGGTGGGTTAATTGGACTGTGGCGGGTCCAGGCTTGCGAGAGTTTCACAATTCCTATTGGGTTATAGCATTAGAACAAAATAATCAAGGGTTATTCAAATTGGTTATATGTGTGGTATGTGGTCATTCACTAAGCCTTTATAGCTTACACTCCTGTAATGTTTTGTTTCAGGTATGCTTATAATTTGGAGTTCACTGCCAAGTTAGGCCCTTAAAACGGGGGAGTGACGGATATTTAGTATGGTTTGAATATCAGGATTTATTTTGTGTAATTATTAAACTAAGGATCTTGGTTATGTAAAGTTATGTAGTACTTATTAGTTATAAGTAAAGGCAGTTATGTTTTCATCTACACATACCTTTGGGAAAAAAAATTCTTATGCGATTTTTCCTTAGAGATTTAAATTAAAGCATTGTTTAAGCCAGTTTATCTCTAATTAAAAGGATGAGTTTAACTTGTAGCAAATGTCTTTTGAACCAAAAAGTCAAACATTTCTTCATTCTACCAAAATATAAACAGATCTCTTTCCCTTATTCTAAGAATCTAAGGTTTCAAAATGGAAGACGGTGTAAGAAACAAACCATCACGAACCTCTTAAAGACAACTTAATGAAAGGCTACGTACATACACCCTGCAACGACGAAGATGATGTAAAGGGTCATTGACAGTGATGTAAAGGAATTAGAGTACCTTGATCCAGAACCAAGCCCATAAAGAACTCAAATAGGCTCAGGCTTAGCACCTAAATTTGTTCTCCAATTTTGTTTATTCAACCATATTGTATTTCTTATGAATAAACGATACTGGACAAAATATATCGATCTATCCAACAATCATTCTATATATAAAACACCTAAAGTTATATCAATAGAAATTGATAATTTACAATAAGCAAGGACGAGATGTGTCCATTATCTGTAATACGGCCAATCAAAACGACGCGAAATTGATCCAAAATTGACATGGTATGTCATGTGTCAATTTTTATTACATTAATTTTGTGTCGTATTGGTGTCAAAATTATTATTCGTGTTAGCCGTGTTATCGGCAGTGTTCTAAAAGGAGCAAGGTGCTAGGCCCAAAGCGGGCGGATTTGAACCTTCTAAAGCCTAGGCGGGTTTTTTATTTATTATATATTTTAATATAAAGTTACTAGAAATACGTATTAAAAATGTATAACTACTTTGCAAATAAACATTTCACACAACTCATAAAAGAGAGATTCATGCATGTAAAAGATGGGGAAAATATAACTATCAATAGAAAAAAAATCAGCAAGATTGATGTCATTTCTATTAGAAAAATAAAAAGCCAAACACAAGAATTTAGAAAACAAAATGTGCATTGTTCTAAAAGGCACTAGGCACAAAGTGGGTGAAGAGAGTCCAATTGGCATCTAGGCGGTTTTGGGATCTAGGCAAGACGACAGATCACCACCTAGGCACCCAGGTTCTAGGCGAGGCGGCAAAGCAGGGCCTAGGCAGGGATATTTTTAGAACATTGATTATCAGGCCGTATTAATCGTGTTTTTATTCGGATTGTATTTCTGTTTAATTGAATGTAAATTTTAATAAATTGTGTAGGTCGTGTCGTGTTCTATACCAGTCGTGTCCGTGTCGTATAAAAATAACACGAAGTCTTGTCATTCATGTCCAAAAAAACCTTGTCATGCCGTATTAGCCCGAATCAAAACCCAATAAAAGAATTGCCACCCCTATCTAAAATGTTTCTAATAGAACATAAAACTAATTACAGAATAAAACATATATTTAATTATTATAGCAAGTAATTACAGAGACTAACAGGAACATATTTATACAGTCGCTAAGCTCAAGCTTCGAGATCTTTACCCAACCCAACTTTAGGCTGGGCAAAAAATTGCAACACAAAGCATATCCTTATCCTAAGGACAGTCAAAGTCCTACTAATTTTCATCATGAACTCCCATTGTTTGGTTTCCACAACCCAAGTTGCAATACTATTGCTCATTTCAGACACAAGTTTTGCCCTAATTTGAATGCTGCTTTCGTTTAACTTGTTTCTCACCATTCGTTTGAGAACTGTCACTTTCCGTTTAGTTCAGTTGCGTACCTATATAAAGAGACAGTTTATTAAACGACAATGTATTATGGGAGCTGATTGAGAATACTAAAAGGGTTTGAGGGAAAAATCCCCCAATCAATAAGTTTTGCCAAACCAACTACTGAGCTTCTTGTTGCATCTAGCTCTATTCTCCAAGCACCTTTTAATTTTCATCATGTGACACTGTCTAAAAATATATATATTTAATCTTAGGTCCCCATAAATTAATCAACTTAAAGACCGTTTGATTATTTAGCCTCTATAAACTTCATGCTAAACTCAGAATGCTGAAAATGTATGTTCTTTGTGTGACATAATTGGTTATGAATGCTGAAGACAAGTTAGTTTTTGACGATTTGACTATTATTAATTGTTTATTAAACTGTCTTATATTAATATAATTGCAAAAATAATAAGGATAATTTGGTATTAAATTTTATTAAATTCAGCATATTCAGCATTAAACGGTAGGCTTGTCTCATACCGACTTGTCTCTTAATGCTGAAAGCTGAATTTCAACACTCAATCAGGATTAACTTGCAAAAAACATGCACTATTACCTCTTAATGCTGAATGGGCTACAGTTAAGCATTAAGACGTAAACGATAAAAATATAAATATAAATATAAAACATGTTTTTCAAACTTTAATGTGCAGTGACTATTTTACGATGTTAACATGTGCAGCCTTATCTTTTTATTTGTTATTTGTATATTTCCTATTTTATAGCTTTTGTTGGTCATTCTGTTGTGTCCCATAAAATCATGTTCTTGTTTCATCTCCTTAAGTTGTTGAGTCTATGTGACACCCTGCCTAATTAAATACCGGGCGATCACTCATTTATTAAATTAAAATCAAGGTGAACAGTTGGTTCATTCTTAGCATCACTGTCGTAAAAATAACTTTTCCAGTTTAAACACCCTAATTAATTAAGCTAAGTGTCAAAACCATTTTTAGACATTACTTTCCAAATTTTATTTTATAAACCAAGATTTAAATGTATACAACAATTCAATAATAAAGAATCACACCACAATTATCCTGGAACATATAATCCAAATAATTTAATCATTCAACAACTAAATCCCAACATTTAAAACTTAAAGTAAAACATCCAGACAGTAATAAATCCCAAGATGACAAAACTAGAAATAAATGAGTCATAATGTCCAATAAAACATCTGAATAATGGAAGGGGCGACACATGCCCCACTAAATGAACATGCTAGGAGTGGAATCAAATAAATGAAGTCGTCTAAACAAAAGGCCTGCAACTCCCACCTAAGCTGCAGCGCGTTCCTTCCAAAGAATCCTATGCAAGACGCCCCTGTGGCGGGGCACCTGTATTATATACGTATATACATACAAGAGAGAAAATGAAATAGAAACGGGTCAGAGCCCGATAGTGTAAATGATTTAAAATTCGTTTAGCAAGTATTTAAAATGTTTACACGCCAATGCAACAACATATTAGTGCAACACTCTCTTGAGAAATTATCACCTCTCTTCTAATGTGCACACCTATCGCACTAAACTTCCCAACGGTTTATCTTATCTTATATCGCACTAATCTTTCCAATGATATAACTTATCTTAGGTTACTCGTAAGATTTAAAACTGAACAATATAATTGTTTAAAAGGAAAATTTCATTTAGTAACAAGCTCTCATTTTAACTTTATTTATTCCACTGTTCTAAAAAACCCACCTAGGCTTAAGGCTTGGGAGAATGGCCTCGCCTTACGCTTTTCACGCCTTATTCTTGGTAAAACCTTTAAGGCGCACTTTTTTCTAAAAACAACAATGCTTTAGTGAAACGATGTCGCCTTTTAAAGAATTTGTTTGCAAATCGGACCATTATCTCATCCAAAATAATCAAATAGTATTTTAATTTGCATATATTCATACATATGTTTATGATATGTGCAATTTTTGTATTTTAATAGCCTTGTTATTATGGTTAAAAAATATTAAAATATATTAAGAAGGCCTAAACGCCTTTTTACGCCTAGGTTTCTAAGGCTTAAGGCTTGGCCTCCACGCCTCAATCACGCCCCGCGTTTTTTAGAACCTTGATTTATTCATAAAGTTTCCCAGTGTCATTTTATACTTTTCAAAACAAGTATTTCCAATTTGAGTCATTATACATGTCTTACTTACCATAACACAGTAGGCAGTTCCAAATTTCGGAATTTCATATATATATATATTAAATACTCGTATAATATATATATTCTAACAGCACCCCACATAAAAATTATGGTGCGGGCATACTCTGCTATCCAATCCCCGTATCACTCGTACTAAGGGAAATACAAGTTCGGAATCACTCTCGAACTGTATTAACACATACACAAACAATATTGAGGCGAAGCATAGTTTCCAAGTCCAAGAGGTCAGTACATACCCTCACGTCTCTTAGGACCGTCCGACTATCGATCTGATAGCCCGTACCTAGTTTTCCTATCTTCTAGGGTACGAGTCAATATCCCCTATGAAGGCCCATTCGAGATAAGACTGTCCCAGCGCGGTAACCTCATGGATAGCAAGTAGCGCGGGCATGATTTTCACATGTATATAATATATGCATACACACAGTCATATAATATACTACTTTTATCATATCAATTTAGGTTCATCCCATAACCCATAATCCAACATTTATCCTGATTTTCCCATTATTAGTTATTACGTATAACGGTTCATCTCTAACTTTAATCCGAGGGATTTTTCCAACTTACTACGTATCCTCTCAAGTGTAAAATTCAGTAGGTATTATGTTCCAACGTAACTATCTTACGCGTCTCTCCCTTTAATACATAGTTTCATCATCCCTTATATGTAAGTATCCCAAAAATACAACTCTCGTCTTACATTAAAGGTCCCAAAATTATTCATATGTCCTACTGGTCTTCTTTATCTCCCAAAACATTTTAATAAGGGTGTCCAATAATTATTTCTCATTAAATTGAATTCAACTAATTTAAAAGGGGAAATATGAGTCTGCCAGAAGGGGTCGATCGATCGAGGTCTGGGGCTCGATCGATCGAACCTTCGATCGATCGAAGTTCTTAGCTCGATCGATCGATCAAACAGGTATGGCGAATTCTGCAGTAACTCAGTTACGGTATCTATCACATAACCTCCTCCAAATTCAAACTTTTCATTCCCAATCGCCCAGAAATTTGTACTACTAACATTATAATCTCATTTTATGTATCTTCTACGTAAAGCATGTAAATTTCCGTCACTAATCATGGATTTATAAGCAAAAACTTCATAAAAATTTCAAGAACCCTAGAATTTCTTTAACATGGTTCTAATCAATCTTTTCCAAAATTTTCTTCTTCTAAAACATCATAATTTCGTGGTTTAATCCTCTACATGTGAAGGGGTTTCCAGAATAACATTCGAATCATTACTACATGCGATTTCCTATCTCAAATTTGGGTTTTCTTCCATAAAACTCATCCTAATCATCCCTAGACTAACATGAGTGATGCATTAACGAAAATAAGCAAGATAAACACTTGCCTGGGATTTTCAAAGTTCTGGTTTGATGACGAATTTGGTGTGGTTGCGTTCCCCGTCGCGCGATCTACGCGTTGGTGGTGGTGACGGTGCAAACGGATGGATTTTGGGCCTTGGATTGCTTTAGAAGCTCTTTCCTTCCCTCTCCTATGGCCGTCACTTGTCTTTGGTTGTTTTAACCCTAGAAGACAACCTTAGACATCTGATATATCCCTTGAAATTTCGTGGGTTTAATTACCCAAAAATGTAAAATGTCCAAAATGCCCTCCCGGGGTACTAATTAAGCCTAAAAACGCCCCGAGACCCAAACTAAACCCCCGGGTACACTTTTCTGACTATCTCGACCCTTCCGGACACGTTGGCGCACTCAAAACGACCATACGGATAACTTAAAAATATTTCACTTTTATAAATCAACATTTATTCCCGACGCGACACAGGCTCGTCCCGACTTAAATTTCCAAAATTGTCATTCTATTCACTCGTGACATTTAATAGAACCAATATTATATATTACTTTGCTCATTAGTAATATTCAACAAATTTTCCCATAATTACTAACTCACATCACATTAATAATTAAAAATAATTAATTTCCGGATTTATATTAAATTAATAAATCACATTAAATTTAATAAATCCCCAAATTTATAAAGCATAAAAATACGGGGTATTACAATCTAGTCCTACGTGTTAGCTTAAGTGGTAGGGTCCAGTAGGTGGTTCCTACTTTTTTCTTTTGAACATTAGAATGGTTGTATAAAAAAATGTTTGGCTTTTAATAAAGAAGGCACAGAATTATTTCATCATTGAGAAAATTTCAGAGGCAACGATTTCTCCAGTAACCGTTAAATTCGTTCTCATCTTCAGCTTCACCATAGGTACCAGCAAACCCAAGAGGAATAATCCTCAGTGCATACGATTGTATATCAGAGCAAGGAGGACACGAATCAGTAGGCTCAGTCCGCAGGCCAGATGATCATGAAGGAGACAACTCTACGACTCAACCCCAAAACCATGGAAACCCGTCAAATTGAAACACAACAATCTTACCAAGCTAAGATTGTCAAACTTGACTTCCCTCATTTCAAAGGCGAAGAGGATACAACAAGCTTGATATGTAGGGCGGCACAATTTTTTCAATTCCAACAAACACCCAAAAAACATGTGGCACTTGCGTCATTTCACTTCGAGGGAGACTCTTAATTATGGTATCAACTTCTTAAACGAGAAGGCAACATGGTAACTTCACAAGAGTTTTGTGAAGGCTTGCATGCTCGGTTTGGCACGACTCAGTCTTTGGAGAATAAGCAAAGTTGCAACAAGTTGGATCTTTTTATGATTATCAATCCCAATATGAAAAGTTGTTATGCAAGGCAGGTAGCTTTCCCAAACACGCCAAATTAGTGCCCTGTTAGCATTCGTTCCCGGCATGAAATATCAAGGTGAACTATAAAAAATGGCGGAGATGCTTAAATAGCCAATGTAAGATATCAGTGGCAGGGACCGCACACTAAAGTGCAAAAGACACGGGGTTTCATTGGGACCTCGACCAAGATGCCCTTGAAAAATATTGGTCCACTCATTGCACCAATACTACAAAAAGTGATGGTTGTAAAGCTTAAAAATACATTTTTGGTGTGATTATGTTGTTAATCAATGATGAAGTGGATACATTTATATTTAACTTCAATTGAAAGATACTAATTGAGACGTGTCGCTGCAAGTATAAACAATTCTAAAAACGAAACTATTATAATGTGAACATTGAACTAACACTAAAATTTAGGGGGCTTTAGATATCCCCCTTGGTATAAGATATCTATACATATAGATCCATCTTTATAGTAATTAAACAGGTCGGTCCCTGTTCATATTGTTATACGGTCAACCAATTTATAATAAAGAAACATCCTTATATACCCTTAAAGAGATAACTAAATACATTTCACAACTTGTGGATTTATCTAAATCTCTAACCGGAAAAGCTTATTTCCAAATATTATCATCTAGACTCGCATGCGTCTTCATGGTGATGAAACAATCTGCATCTTCTCAAACAAAAAATCATACATTACATTATATGGCATTTATGGAGAGAGATTGGGTATCTATTGAGAAATGGAGAATATCTAGGGAGAGAGTGTTATTTATATAGTGGGTATCTATCAAAAGAATATATAAAAGAAAAAACAGATAGAACTCTGTATTGAAAACCCAATATGGTGACTTGGGTGTTAAAAAAGAAGCTATCAGTTCAAAATCCACACACAATCCCTTCAAATTTGTTGACCACTCCTTCATTCATGTGATTGAAATTGCCTTATTAGTTTGAAGCCAACTTTTTTTCTGAGAACTGCAGTTTGAAGCCATCTTAGTCCTAACTACTAACGTAAAAGGACAAGAAAGTCTTTTATTATGGAGAAACAACCTCTCCTATTTTCACGGGATCATCCTACTTCACTATTAATGGCCCGACTAAATGGGTGGCCGAAATGTATAATATGCATAAATGTGTGTGGGTTAATATATTTAAAAAGTATTGCGTAGGGGCCCTTCTCGGATTTTCTAAAATTTATCCCTGCAAGTATCCAAGCCTTTAGCACACGTGGCTTCCTCCCGCCCCCATGCATAGAAATACAACACTTTTTTATTACAAAACAGAATATTACTTACATATCATAAGTTGATAGCTAACCAACAAAAAATAATAGACATACAAATCTCAATACAAGAACATTCAACATATCCTCAAAGTAAGGGGTATCTACAATTCATATGCAATAAGAGCTGCCTCAATGATTGCAGGTAGTTACATGATAAATTTAACAAAAGGGGAAAGTGCAAAAAACTCCCCTGAACTACGCATGTTTTGCAAGAAACCATGAACTACTCTTGAATAAAAAATATACCTGAATAATGCATTTTTTTTTTTTGCAGATATCCCCCGTGTGTCACTAAAATTCATGATGTTTAGGCTAAAAAGTCCCCATTATTTGCAACAAAATGCCCAATTTAAGGCTTTTGTCAATAAAATAATTTGGGGGATTTCTTACTAAACACTCATATATTAGGGGTGCTTTTTGCACTTTCCCCTAAACATTATGCTAGAAAGAATTTTAACCGTGCACTCACCTACACAACATTCAATGAAAAGATCTTGAGCATCTCTTGCAACACGAACATCTGGAGGCAACATCTCTTTAATGATCTTAGTCATAGTTGCTGAAATAAACCACACGTTGCATTAATATAGAGCCTATAAACAAATAAATTTAAGGAGTATGGTATGATGTCACTTCCTAGCCACCAAAACACCTCAAAAGCTTCTTTGGATGGAGTTTTGGTGCATTCCAGGATCCCAGATTGCAAAATTCACATATGAAGTCTCATAATTCAGATTAGGAGCATAAATTATATAATGTCCATCATTTTCCTAATGTTCAAATTTACATGTTATATTATCAATTTATGTTTCCAGAAACCATAACAACTCGAACTAAAAGAGCACCAAAAGTAATTGCAACATACAACCCGGCACACCATTTATTCACTTCTTTCTTTTTCTGTTTGTCTTCCTCTTTGGTGACTGCTGGTCTTCTCATTCATTGCAATTTTTCTATTGTTACTAATATATTTTCTAGTTTGTTATAACAACAAAGAGATTTTTACTGATTAGTCCGTTTACTAAGTATGTAGTTGAATAAGTCTTTGATTTTTGCTCCAATTTCTATTTATTTATTTCCTTTTAGTCGACGAGTAAATTCAATGTTTTTGTAATTTTCTGATTAGGATAAATAAAGAGAAATATAAGAATTAGGAAGGAAAACATGGGAAAGGCGAAAGAAAACATTGAATTACCTTTAGGAAGTGAAGCGTCCTCCTTAGTCCTCCCAACAATATCCATAGGTTCCATTTTGGGCTAGGAAGAAAAAAAAGATGAAAATATAGAAAAGAATAATAGATGTAAGAGATAGAAAAGGGAAATAGAGATCGGAACAGGAGTGGAAATTGAGGATCGGAGATGGAGACGATACATGGTCCGATATAGGCAGGGGTTCGCAGGCGACTAGGCCAAATATACTCTAAAGCGCGTTACGTTCAAGTTTCACGCGCTCAAGGGGTGTGATGGCACTAAATTGTAGGGAAGTGATGGGGTGCGTGAGATGGGGTTGAGGGAGTGCGTGTGGTTGTGATTGGGATGGGAAATAGTGGATGTGGGAATATATAGTTTGGGGGGGTGGTGGAATGAAGGTAAAGGGTCCGTCAAAAGAATAGAGGTGGGTGATGAATTGGGAACAAAAATGATAGAGCGACCGGTTTGAGTTTTAAGTGGGTACCCACTTTTTTGCTTTGTCATTTTATTAATTTTTTTTTTTTCTTAAAAATAATTTTTTAAGTTAAAAACAAAAATTTAATCACAAATAAAAAATTGTGTTAAAATATAAAAAGACAAGACACGAAATCGTATTTTTTTACTTATCACAAATCAATTAAAAACTACACGATGCGATTATGAATCTTTTATTTTTTAACCAACACGATCAAGATCCAAAAAAACGTGACGTGACATGGAATCGTATTTTTTTTGGAAAATGCTTTGAGTCCCAAATAATTCCTCCAAATCTCCTCCAAATCCTACGTGGACGCCACGTCATTCTTCCACTTGCCTGTCATCTATTGTCATGTGACGCGGGTCCCGCCAGGGCACAAAGCCCAAGTCATTTTGGGGGAGTTATTTGGGGATGTAGCATTACTCATTTTTTTTACTGCTGATATGGACCATTTTTTACTATTTTAAAAACAATCTTTATACTGCTGGTACGGACTAACATATTAGAAAAAATGGTTCGCGCTAACGGTATGTATAGGTGGTCGAACCACCTATACATACTAGTGGTGCAAACCATTTATTTTTAAGTAGTCAAATATTTTTTTTACTATTAAAACAAATGGTCTACGCCAGCGGTATGCAAAAAAATTATTCTCTTATTTTTTAATTATTTTTAACTCGTTTAGTTCCTCAAATACTCATTTACTCAATATTCTCTTATTTTTAAAGGTCCGCGCCAGCGGCACCCCTAATTTTTAAACTTAATTTTTTTTAATTTTACAACATTTAAAATAAGTTTTGTATTTCTTAAAATTGTTTAAAGGGCCGCATTAAAAAAACTATTCTAATAGTAAATTCCTTTTTTTAATTATTTTTAACTCATTTAATCCCTCAAACACGCATTTTTTCATTATTCTTTTATTTTTAAAGGTCCGCGCCAGCGACACCACTTAACTTTTTTTAATTTTATAACATTTAAAGCAATTTTTTTATTTCTTAAAATTATTTAAAGGTCCCGCTAGCGGCACAATTTTTTAGTTAAGCTTTTATGTGGTAATGGATTTTTTGTAACAAAATAAAAAAACTTGGACTAAACGTCTTTTTTTTGTATGATATTTTTTTTTGATTGAACTGCTTTTTTTTTAACTTGAAAATTATATTTTGAAAAAAAAACATAAATTTGTAAATGACAAGGCAAAAAAAAATTGTGTGATATTAATGATGTGGCAATGCCACATCATTAAGTTTGAAAATTAAGTCCAAATAGCATGTCGCTCTAGTCGTGCTCAATTGGGAATGGGAGTGTCTGCCAATTATGAGGTGCCAGCGAGTGAGTGAGGTTTATTATGGGCCTTAGAGGCCATGGACGTTAAACCACATGTAATAGCGAGTAATGGGCTGACAACCCGTTTCCTCTTTAGGTAGTTTAAAATCTAAATATGTTTTAGAATAACTAGTTGTGCCCACGTGCGTTGCACGTGTGGTCATTTTCAGATATTAATCTTTCACTGTAAATTTGTGAAGGATAAAGTAATAAAAATACTTGCGACATATTATGTAGAATTTGTTTTGTTAGAATATAACATAAAGTACCTAGTACGAAGCATCAATCATTACCCGCTAAAACCAAACTTCCATTCAACTGTAAACTATACAAGATATTCTTGTGAATACTCTAAATCTATCAAAAACGAACTCAGAACTCTCTACTCAAAAGTAGGAAGCAATACACACAAACATGTATGTATATATAATCCGAATAAATATATCACAATGAAATTAGCTTGAAATGATTTATAGAGAAATATCATTAAAAAAAAAGAAGTTAAAAAAAGCGTCAGCAAACAAATTCCAAATCGCAATTATTGAAAGTAACATTTGATAAAAACAGTGTGTAATCCAAAAAACTAAAAATTTAATGCTTAAATATGTTGCTTTTGACGTTTATTAGGATTCAAAGGTTCTTCTTCCTCTTCAACTTTATAAGCGACGAATGTGGATGACATTATACGAAGAACTTTTGTACAACATTCTTGTTCTGTTGCATAATCCAATTTATGGATTTATATTGCGTAGAAGAATTATTGGACAATTATGTTTAAGTTTCAATGCGTGTGGTGGCAATCCATTCGGCATCAAAGAATTTATAAATTCTTCTTGGTAATAGTTGTGCGTGTCATCCACAGCTTCATCAAAGTTATTTAATGTCTTCAATTCTTATATTAATCATCATATCATTGAGTGAGTCTACGTGCTCGTTTGTTGTTGCAAGAATTGCTCGATCTGTCAAGAAGTTTGACAAGTTGGCATTTATATTTAATGGTGGGAAGATAACGTCAATGAGACACTATTCGGGCCATCATCATGTGTTGATGCTTCCGTCCCATTGTCAATCCTTAGAAGGAAATCGCTAAGTGAGGAATTGATACCCAAATATTTAATTACTTAATCATAACAATGAAGTTAAACAGGGCATTAGTTCTTTTTAGTCATTACATTTACATAATATGATGGATGGATTATCAGTCTTAACATATCAATACAACAACTTTCAAAGATAAATTACGTGAGACAGAGAAATTGCATTCATATTCATTGAATAGAAATTACAAAATAACAAAGAAATCTATCTGGTTAATAAGTATGGCCAAACCTAGGTTTCTAAGAAATTAAAACAATTTACTCAACAATAAGATGAATTGAAAACAACAATTGTAAATTAATTTTAAAAAATTAAAAAAAAAATTATGATACTTGAATAAGTGTAATGTATTCCATAAGTATCCATAGATCATGAACTAAATAAGTAACACTCAGTGCTAAATATTAAGAGCAGGGAAGAACAAACTGAAATTCTTTGAACACTATGTATCTAAAGATGCTAAAGATACAGTTTAAAGTGTCTGTTTGAGTTGACAAAGATAATTCAATCAATACATGTAATTGCAGCTTCAGTAAGGTAATTTGGATTCATTTTGCTCACTTATTTGATTGTTCTTGGAAGTTATGTTTTTTTTAGCTGGGAAGTTACAACCTGAACCGATGTACGACTTAATAAGAAGAATATATGTATGTAGAGAGACAAAATGAATACATTGAACCATACAGTGTGAAAAAATTCCAACACAGAGGAAATCGGAATTAAATTAGATTACAAAAACACTAACAATAAAAAGATGTGAGATTTTGAATTCTCAAACCAAAAAATCTAACATCATGATATCTATTTTAAATAAATAGAAAATCAAAATTATTCCTTTTATTCCTATTCATTGAAGATTTTACCTAAACATGTTATGTGTAATCTAAAAGAGAACATTAAACTTAAACAAAGAGTAACAGTAGCTACTTAAGAAATATTATTACTTTATAACACAACTACACACCAAATTACAAATGAATTATGGAGTTGAGTTTATATCAAACAGGAAGCATGTAGGAGTTTGTGTTTGGTACATTTGATCAAACATAGCATACACATATGATATATATAACATAAACCTAAGACATATACAACAAGATAGTAAGAGCGAACTGAACATCATTATCTATCGAATAATCACAACAAAAGGTCAATTGAAATCAGTTTAAAGCATATGATAGGTTAATACCTCCAACAGAAATAACTCACAATCAATCCTCAAAATTTTCTCCTCGACAAACCACAATGAGACATTTAGAATCCCTATAACTGCAACAGAGGTACTGCAAAAACTCTGGTAAAAATACCTCTTTCGAGTGGTTGAGAGGATTTATGTGGCTCATCAAATGGGTAAAAAATGGGGGGGGGGGGGTGCTAATATGGAATATAGAATTTGTTCGTACTTAGATCTGGGAAAGATAATTTTCTCAGGCTTAATAATGACTCTAGAATTAGGGATTTGTTACCCAACAAAAGCCCCTGGAGATTCGAAAATAAATCAATCTCTTATTGAATTGGCCATGTAACCCCACAAAATCAATACAGGTAAATTTTGGCAGTTTGAAATTTCCCTAGGTTATTATCCTCTGAAATCATTTTTCGACGGGTCCAGAGTTTGTAAAGTGCAATTTTCCGTGAGTGACACTATGCTACCTAATCTGTTCTCCGATTCCCAAAACTCTTTCAGCGTCTCAAATTTAAACCCTAAATCTACACTCAATTTGTTAGCGCTCAGATCAATATACTGAATATTAGAGCATACATCAAGAAAATTTCCTATCTCACCACTTAAAATTATTACTCCAAATATTTACAACAACCAAGTTGTCACAAATTCTAGGAAAATGTACTGAATTCTACCATGAATTATATTAACTGAAAGATGCTAAGCTCAATAGTAAACCAACTTAGAAGACAACACAAAATAAAATTAACACGGCATAGCACGACACACCTCAAAATCTTAATTTTACGTAAAATTAATATGACACATATGAAAGTGACATGACACGACACAAAATCCTTTTTTTTACGAAATGCGAACACGACCCACTTATGGTGTTGCATTTTAAGTGGGTTGTGTTAGTGTTTGGTAAAAAAATGAGATTTCATGTTGTGTCATATTACTTTTATAGGTGAAAATAAGATTTTGAGGGGTGTCGTGTCATATTACTTTTATAGGTGAAAATAAGATTTTGAGGCGTGTCATGTCATTTTTATTTTGGTTGGGTTCGTGTTTGGTTAAAAAATAACATATATTGTGGTGTGACACTTTTACTTGGGTCGTGTTCGTGTTTTGTTAAAAAATAATATTTTATGTTGTATCGTGTCACTTTTATTAGGATCGTGTTCATGTTTTATTAAAAAAAAAATTACCGTGTCGTGTTGTATCGAGTTGCTTTTATTTGAGTCGTGTTCGGTTATAAAAAACAATTTTCAATTTAAAAAATATTTTTTTATTTGTTATTTTTTTTCCAATTTTATGTAAAAAATGTTTTTTTGAAAAAAAAACTATTTTTAAATCTATCTTAAAAAAAACTTATATAAAAGTATTATAACAATTTTTGAAATTAATAAGGGTTTTTAAAACTATCATAACAATTTTTATTAAAAAACATTTATTTTTTAATTTTAAAAAATAAAAAACTGTTTAAAATACTGTTTTTATTGAAAAAAAATTAACAAATAAAAAAGTATTTGTTTGATCTTTAGAGAAAATGGCAAGTTTATCTTTTAAAAAGTAATTTGAGTGTTTTAAGAATTTTTAGAATCTTTAAGAAATAAACATGAATACAAACATGCCCAACTGGGAAATACATATGAATGCATAAAAAATAATAATTTAATAAGGTGTAAACTTGGTAATTCCTTAACTTAAAATATATATATAATTTTTATGAAATTAACATTGAATTTAGAATTATTATAAAACATGAATATAACAATAATAAAATTGGAAATACAAAATCTGAGCACAAAAGAGAGATAACATTCATGAATGAGATAGATATAATTACAAAAATTATGTATTTGCTTTCAAATTAACAAATGCATACTTTTGATGGCAAATGAAAAGGGAGTAAAAATTTGAGAGAAAATTATGAGTATTGACCTTATTTTTTGGATAAGAAACAACACCAACGAAGAAACTATATAATATGAATCTGATGGGAAGATGAAGGAACTTGAGAAGCTGACTTTTGATTTCTAAGGTTTCAAGATGAATGTATTTGGAGGTTTTGTTAGATAAATGTATTTGGAGGTTTTGTTAGATGAATGTATTAGGAGAGAGAACGTATCAAGTTAAGATTCATGGAATGATTTTAATTTAATGAATGCGTGAGACTAATATTAAGGGTATGATAGGAAATGTTAATTTAATGAGGGTAGTTTAGAACTTTGAGAATGTATTTGGAGGTTTTGTTAGATGAGTGTATTTAGAGGTTTTGTTATATGAATGTATTAGGAGACAAAACGTATCAAGTTAAGATTCATGGAATGATTTTAATTTAATGAATGTGTGAGACTAATATTAAGGGTATGATAGGAAATGTTAATTTAATGAGGGTAGTTTAGTACTTTGAGATTTGAAGAGGAACTTCCCTCTTTTTAAGTAGTAGTAGATTTATGTAATTGTTTTTAAATTAACAACTGCATAATTTTCAGCAACAATGAAAGACGTAATAAAAAATTATATATGGAATTATGAGTGTTCACCTTCGTTTTTGAAAAAGAAACAAGAGCCACCAATGAAATAGACGATATAATTTCAATGAAATAGACATATATAGTATACAAATAACTTATGTAGCCATATTGGACTGTGGTTTTTTAGCTTTCATTTCAAAGGATGAATGAATTTGGAATTAAATTATTGGGATAGGTGACTATTGATTTTTATTTTGGGAAGATGAATGAATTGTGATTTTTCATATGTATTTGAGAGTAAATGCTTGGGATAATGAATTTTGATTTCCAGGGTTGTAAGATGAATGAATGAATTTGGATGTTTTGTTATGTGTGAATGAATGTGAGTTGTCATATGTATTTAAGAGTAAATATTTGGGATAACTGAATTTTGATTTCTAGGGTTGGAAGACGAATGAATTTGGATAGTTTGGTATGTGTGAATGAATAGAAGAGAGATGGGAGGAATGAATGTGGGCATTTCGTATGCTGTGTTATTAAATATGGGAGAGATATGTAAGACTATTATTAAGGGTATAATAGGTATTTTAAATTTAATGAGGGTACTTTAGTCTTTTGAACATTGAAGAGAAACTCCCATCTTTTAAAGTAGTAGAGATAGAGATAGAGATGATATGTATTTTTTGGTATCTAAAATCATTCTTCAAATGACTTTTAGTATTAAATATTATATTTTTTGATATATTACAATATTTTAATATTATATTTATTCATTTGAAGCATAATTTGAGAATATAGTTGGTACTCATAGCATTACTCTATTTCTTTTACCACCATAATTTTATTATACCCCTAATGATAGCTGATTTTCTATTTACTCACCCCACCTCATGGGGTGGTTTATATGAAATTAAAATATACTTTAAAAATGCATGATCATATTTAAGGACGGCAATGGATAGTGTCGTATCCGTTTCGTATCGGGTCTAATTAGGTTCGTGTCAAAATCATAGATATCCAAACCCGACTCGTAGAGCCTTTCATGTGTACTGTGTCGTGTCTTATTGGGTTCGTGTCGTGTTTGGATCTTGTTCGAGTCGTGTCGTGTATTTACACTAAATGGCTAAACCCAAACTCGATTCCTTAAGCTATCGTATTTAGCGGATCCACCCGTTAAGTACTTGTATTCATTAAGGATTCATTCAAAACCTCTAAAAAGTTGTGTAGGTCATGTCGTACTATCGAGTTTTGCGATAATTTGTCACCCCTAGTCATATTTCAAATGGGCTTTCTTTCTTCTTTTTTTCTCTTTCTTTTTTTATATATTTTCTTCCCTTTTGATACTTTTCACTTCTTCAGTAAATTTTCTTTCTTTATTTTTTTAGTTCCTCTTGGTTTCTTTATTCTCTTTTTTTGTACATATTTTCTTCTTCCTTTTTTTATTTTTATTATTTCTTAGTAAATATTTTTTTTACTATTCCTTTTTTAGTACAATCTTTCCCTCATGGAACACAAGCACGATACACGAAAAAAATTAACTTAAAATAAAAATATGTATAATATTTGATTAAATAATAATGACATAATCATAAAAAATGTAACCATTAAATTCTTCAAAAAAAATTTGTTACCATTCAAAAATCTAATGTTTAGGGACTAGTAAACTATATAAGGAAATTATTAATTAACCTTTGGGTTACTTAATAGTTTTAATTCCTTCCCCGAAATATGGTCATTAGTATTCCGATTTTAATTAGAATATGTTATTTCCTAACATAATGGTTCATATTCCAAAAACGAATTGGATATTAAAATAAGTTAAAATTCCAATTAAATCTCTACCTTTAATGGACGGTTGAGATTAATTGACCTTTGAAATTTAAGCCATCTCTCCACCCATAACTAGATGACTTTCTTCCATCTAAAAGGTATCCACAAAATACACATATGAAGATTTATAGGCAAGGAGAGAGAATCCAAAAATCTCCGTTGAAAGACTGTTAAGGAGGTCGACCAGCGGCAATCAGCGGCGGCAAACAGCGACATCATATCCATGGCGATGAAAGAAAGTATTACATTATCTCTCTTTTCACTTACCTATTAGGTGATTATCATGATGTTCACGATCTTAGGATTCATGTAAATAAATTGTTCTTACAAACTAATCTTTTAAATATACTTGCACCTAACATTTTTCTCTTTATTAATTTTTCTTTTATGTTCAAGATTAAGGGTTCACAACTTATATGAAAGAAAATATATGAGATTCCTTCTTACCATATTCGGAGCAGAGGAGTCTGACATGAGATCCTTTCCAATGGCCTCTCTCAATTAAATAGGAGGCTTATGTGATTTGCTCATATTCCTTATTAAGGTTAGGTGTCATGAATTGCAGCAGTGGCGTTATTATTTATTTTTATTTTTTCGAACACATCAGTAGTGCAAATGGCTAGTTGTTTTTTAGGGGAAATTATAAAATCAGGGTGGTCTAATTAGAGTATAAGAGTCCTATTGTGTTTAAAATATCTTAAATCTGGATTTATCTCACTAAGGTGGTTAGATACAAATATGGGGTCAAAATAAAATCACCCAAAAATGATTATTAAGAAGACTTTTCGCATAAAAGGATATACGGATCAAAAATATTTTAAACTTCCAATCTTATTTGTAGAGTACATTATGGAGAGTGTTATAAAATGTACAAAATAGTGGATGTCTACTTGTATCCCATATTGAATAAGGGTCTTTTGAGATGTCATGATTTGTACTATAAATAAGGGTGAAACCCCTTGAGTATGAACATATTAATGAAATGAAAAACTCTCTCCCTCAAAATTATCTTTGTGTCCCCTTTATTTTACAACCCGTCATTAGCACGATACTCTTAGTTTTAAAAGTGGAGTCTAAATTCCCCTCGTTTTTTTCAATTATGCCAAACTCCCTTTTGAAGCCTCCCATTTATATCGAATTGCGTAGAGATAGGTTTGTAAGGAAATAAGCAGGAGACGTGGAGATCTGGGTAAGCATTTAGTGGAACAAATATATGACTGGGGAGATCTATTCTACTTGATCGCCTAATTGGTGATATCTCTCTTAGATTGAGAAAATTTGTTATCACTTGTCTTTTTTTCTCTTTCCTTAACACCTAGGGTTATACTTTAAAGCATAAACACGTGACCTTTAATCTAGTTTTCTAATACTTTTTGGGAAGGAATTAATTTATAGCTTCAATCATTTACACCGTCATGTATTAATATAATTGACTTTTATTACTAATTTAGATTTTTGATTTTAATCCATAGAACTTCTGCATATTTATAGATTAAACTTATACTTTTGCAATTTTATAATTTGTCTCCGACACATTATTATTATTTTTATTTTGACTGCACATGTTTATTTTAATCCTAGAACTTTGTGTTTTAGAGCACTTAATTATGCTAATATTTATTTAAACTTTTGGTTATTTATATTTTACTCTCAAAATTTTACTTATTTGCAATTTGATTGCTAAATTTTTGGGAATTATTATTTGACCCCTTATGTTAATATATAAATTATAAAAAAATTAAGATTAAGATTCGATGTTCTGGAAATATAATTGGAACCCAGTATTTCCAAATTAATTATTAACATTAGGAACTTAAAGTTTCTTATTTTTTATTAGAACCCAAAGTTCATAATTATCATTCAACAATGGGATTCGGAGTTTCCTTTCTAATTAAATGCAGGTCTTTTAGTACTTAATTACTATCTGTAATTAAATTTACGACGTGAAGTTCACATCCATTTTTAAAATATAGGGTCTGAAGTTCCAGTTCAAATTAAATTTTGGGACTTAAAGTTCCCAATCATTATTTACATTTTGAACATGAGTTCCCCAATATTTTATTATTGGGCCTCAGGTTCCAAAATAGCGATTTTAATTTGGATCCAAAAGTTTCCAAATCATACAATATTAAGACATAATTTTTCTCAATATTCAGTCGAATTTGAAAGACGGAGTTTCTGAATTATTTGAACCTAAAGTGTTAAAGAAAATATATCACAATCGAACCTGAAGGTTTGATTGTCTAGGATATAAATCAAGATTATCTCAATTATCATTAATTTATGATATGAAGATCTATAATCATTATTGTGACCAGAAGTTCACAAAATATTATTTGTAATTGATATATAATTTTTTTCTAATTACTATTGAACAATGAGGCATGAAGATCTCAAATTATTTAAAATAGTTGAACCTGAAGTTTCAACAAAATATATCATAAATCAAAACTTGAAGTTTTGATTAGTTATGGGGTATGAATTTTGAAAGTTCTTAAAATAATTATTTATAATTTTGACCTGAAGCTCTAAATATTTTTTTGGTGATTAATTTCAAATAAATTAAATATTATAGCATGTCTTTTCCACTTCTTGTCTTTTCATTTTATTTATTTTATAAAATACATACTTACCTACTCTTTTAATGGTTAAATGTCTCTTTAACTATCTTATTAATGGTTTCACCATTAAACCTTTATCTTTTGACCTTTTAGTTCATTTGAGTATTAAATTATATTTTTAATGGTATTTAATTGTGTGGGGTGCAAATCACAATGGCCCAGATATCAACGACCCATATAGGCCCATCCCAGAAATACAAAGCATGCTGATCAAATCAGGATTAATATCACATGGGATAAATGTGGAAAGCGCAATATTGTAGACTATAATCTCGAAGGAGGTCAACATGGATCGTGATACGACGTAAATATTGTGTATTTCACCCGTTAACCTACGCGTTATTAGCCCCCTCGAATATCTTAATCCCTATATATATGCTCGTTAACTAGACAACCTCGATTTTGTATCGATATATGTTTTGCAGGGGAAAAGTGAGCTTTTATAGGTATTTGGATGCTAAGTATGAAGTTTGGACGCATTCTGGTGAAGTTTTGTACAAATCCACACGTTCAAGGGCAATTTAGTCATTTTACAGTTTGGGCATTTGGTCCAACATCTTCACGAAAGTTGTAGCTCTGTGAGCAAGTTTCGTGTAGCCGTGAACGGTGCGCAAATCCGATCCTTTACGAAGAAGTTACGGAGATTCGAGCGGGAGAGAATTATAAAAAAATCAAAACAGGGGAGAATGCAGCTTGGCTGAGACCTGATGGATCGATCGATCGACAAAAGGGGTCGATCGATCGACTCCTCAAATTTTGCCTTACTTCGAAGACAGTGAGCTTTTTCCTGAACCATCGATCGATCGACTGTCAGGGTCGATCGATCGATCCCCTGTATTTTTTACAGCTTTCTTCCTTTTCTTTTCCTTCTTCTTTATTTCTTTTCCAACTTACTATATATAGGATTTTTGTTGTAATAAAATATATACTTAGTTTTAATATATATTTTGGGTTAGGGTTTGGATTTTGAGAGCTCATCTTCATTTCTCTTTGGGGTGATATCTATTTGGGTTTGTAAGTTGTACTATTCATCATCCTCTCCATTAATATAGTTATTTTTCCTTCATTTCTTGCTTTGTAGTTTAATTTCATGCCTTGTTAATAAGTTGTAGATATTTATTTATTGCTTTAATTAGTGTAATTTAGTTTATTTCCATGTCACGCCCCTAGATAAATAGGGTCGGGGTTGTGTTCCGCCATTAACGGGCTTCGAGCTCCGAAAACTAGATTTCGTGTAAAATTGCATTTAATTGAAACCGCGTGTATTTAAGTTGGATTGTTATGCATTTAAATTTATTTGTCACACAACTTTAGTGTTTATAGCGACAATCCGGATTTAATCCGCATGTGACCATTTTTTTATTAAATGTTTATTCAATCAACTTTGGGTTAAATCCCTTCATGCGTGATGTTTATGCTTAGTTGAATATGCTCGGTTAAATAGTTTTCGAGCCGGAATTTTGATTAGTCGTTGTTTCGACCTGTGTGGGGAGATGCAATCCTGACCCCCACTTTACTTTTGCATAGCGTAACTTATTCTTTTCTTTTGTCACCATTCCCAACTATCAACTTTTCTTTTATTTATTTTACACTTTTTATGATTGAAGTAGCAAAACAATTAAAATCTAAAATTCAATTGTTGTGCTTGCCTCGCAAGTGTAGTAGTCGCTTAGGTTTTTGCATGTAGAGCGTGTGCCAAAATCAACTACAGTGTCCCTATACGGACACTCGGTTTCCCTCGCATCAAAATAACGCCGTTGCCGGGGAGTGTGTTTTAGATTATAATTGTTTCATTATTTCGTAGTATTTTTTCTTTTGTATTTGTATTCTTTATTTTAACCTTTTTTGCAAGATAACATACTTGAGCGCTAAGTAACTTTGATTCGCGGTTGATCACTTTTTTACTCGGATTCTCCATTTACAAACAACGAGGTAATCATGTCCTACTACTATAGTTATTACGGTCATTCTAATGATTCTTACTTTGGAAATAGTTTTCAAGTTTTCCATTTTCAAGATTTTCTTGAGAATGAAAGACTTGAAACATTTATCGGAATGAAAATCGTTATTAGGAGCTTGAGTTGGATTCATTATTTTAATCCAATGACGATTCTTATTCCGATACTTTCGAAGATGACTTTCAACCAAATGAGGATTACGAGGTTCTAGATCCAAGGAAGCCTACTTTGGAAGAAATTTTCTTCTTTACTCCCAAGGTTTGGAAAGCCTTAATGGTGCTGGATTGAGAGTTGAAGCACTTTGCGATGAGATGGATTCTTTGTCGCTAAACAATGAGGAGGTGGAATTGTCACGCCCCAAACTCGTATCCGTACAAATCATTTATTTCATGATAATTAAATCGTAATCTTGAACAAATCAAAATATAATTCATTTCGAGATTTTCTTGTATGATGTATATAATGAATGTAATTTTTTTTTTGTATCATAACATAATTAATCTCAGAGTCATAATTAAGCAAACCTACCCTACTACGATTAACTAGTACCGTTATCAAATTAAACCATTATATCTCAGTATATCCAATGTATGAGTGTAGTAAAATTAGTAGTGTGACAATAACAAAATTCCCATATTTAAACCCCAGCTCTCTCTAACGGTGCAGCTCTCCAAATTACCGATCATAGGGTGTCCTATCTTGCAGTATACAAACCTGATAATGTAAACATATAAAACCATGAGTTAAAAAAACTCGGTGAATGTACTACATATCTATATAGTAAAAGTACTATATTAGTATCTCAATTATATTAACATCTCCTGGCTGTTGATAAGCCATAACATCTCTTGGTTATTGATAAGCCATAACATCTCTTGGCTATAAATAAGCCATAACATCTCTTAGATGTTGATAAGCCATAATATCTCTTGGTTGTTGATAAGCCATAACATCTGATTAGGCATAAATTCTTCCTAATTTATCCCTTAATTTCGGTACTTTAATCACCTCGAACAACGTAATTGGATTGACTTTATCTCATAATCTTGCTATTGAACTATCCTAACAAGTACACCGAGTTTCTGGTATTTCGTTATGATTTTACAGGTATCTAATGTCAAGAAATGGAAAAAGGAAACCGGAAGAATAGAGAAAGTCAACAAGAAAAGTCAAAAGGGCAAAAGAGTCATTTCTACCCAGAATCCGGATGAGGTACCTAAAGAGAAGTTGAAGGTATCATCCTCACAAGCACCTAGGAAGAAACGGCACCTCAATCGGATACCCGGAGCAACAGATATGGGCAGTCAAAGTTTGAAGGAAAAGTCAAATAGGCAGACCGGTCCGCCCTCAACCCGGACCGGTCCGCTGTGCAAACTCCAGAGGACTGTGAACCGAAGGCGAACCGAAGAAGACAAAAATTAAAAGAACCGATCCGCACCCGGACCGGTCCGCCTGGAAAATAAAAGAACCGATCCGCTTTAGAAGCGGACCGATCCGCCTAAGGGTCGGATCGGTCCGCCCATCGAGATTTTGTTTTCTGATTCTCCTCTAAAGACTCCGACTTATACTCAACTTCTTGGAATTTCATGTAGGGTATAAAAACCCGAATTATTTTCATTGTAAATAAGGGGAGAACGGAGGGGATTAGTTTAATCTCTCTTATTCTTCCATAAACCCTAGTTGTAGATACAATTTCCAGTTTTATTCAAGGATTGAAGGTTTATTCAAAGTTTGTGTGATCACCAATTTTATTTATTGCTGCGATTGTTCCTTGGGTAATTTTAGTAAGTTGTTTCTTCTTTGTGATTCTATTCTACAGTATTCCATCAATTGTCCTTAGATTAATCATGAACACTTGCATGTTAAACACTGTTTTCATCACTTTCGGTATGTCCGGCTAGATTTCCAAGGTCGGGTTACATGAACCCAACCTGATGTGGTAATTGCACGTATAAAATTAATCCTCTGAATTTAGTGATTAATTGTGACCGTATTGCGTAGGGACACAACAATTGTAGGTCTAAATATCTCGTTTGCCCCTGGGTAACCGGGATGATTGAGAATACAATTCGAGTGTCACTATCGTGATACTGATTTACTCATCCTTTGATTAAGTATGACGCGGGCTTGAACCTCGTATACGTAATGCTTGGGAGTACTAAAGACTGGGTCAAATTAATTAGATAAATTTACGATTAATATTATAACTGCATTACACTAGGGTTGGGGGATTGTATTCCCGTCCTATTTTCTTCATCATCTCATTTAAAAGTTCAAATCAAACTTTCATTCACATTTTTAGGTAATTTAGTGTAATTGCACATTTTCATAATTCCATAATTGCATTTAGATTAATCATTCCAAAAACCAAAATCAAATCTTTTTCTTCTTTTTAGAGTCATCGTTAGGATTCCTCCGTCTTATCTCGTCGTCACAACTCCGTTGTCCTTTTTCCCTGAGGATCGATACCCGACTTGTCGGATTATTACTTGAACGACAGGCTTGCACTTGAGCCTAGAGAGTACACACTTTAGAGACACATTCTGAGTCGTGTCAAGTTTTTGGCGCCGTTGCCGGGGAAATAGGTAGACTTAGGATTAGATCGAGTTAATCCAAAGCTTTGACCAAAAATTCAAAAATCCAAAAACATAAAAAAATTATAAAAAGCACAAAAAGATTCACCACCATCTCTCACAAACTTAATGCAAAATTCTGAAACCACTCCCACACCCCATAATACTCCAACCAGTATTCACGAAAATCCTCTTGTTGAGTATAATCCCGATAGTCCCCACACTCCGAACGCCCCACAGTTCTGGATCCCACCTCCCACACCGTCACACTCAATCTCTAGAAACACTCCCTTCTCCTTCGTAGGACACACGTCGTGCACACCCAGTGAGAGCGCCGAATCGTCAAGTGAGAGAGAGATGTCGCAACATAGTAATGCATCTACCGGTGAGGAAGAGCCTCCGTATCGCCCGTTGAGAGAATTCTTATATCCCGAGCGCACTGTCACTCCGGGATGCATTATACTCCCGTATAATGCCGGGCAGTTCTGATTCAAAAATGGGATGATCCAGATGCTACCACACTATCACGATATGGATTCTGAAAAGGCATACTTGCATATAAGGGAATTTGAGGACGTGTGCGATACTCTCAACGATCAAACTTGCACACAAGAGGTGATTCGCCTCAAACTCTTCCCATTCTCATTAAAAGATAAAGCTAAGACCTGGCTATGGTCTTTACCTCCGAGCTCGATTCCATCTTGGAACGAGTTACAATCCAGATTTCTCAAGAAGTTCTTTCCACCACATCGAATAATCTCCATAAAGGCTCAGATTCAATCGTTCAGGCAATTGGATAATGAGCCGTTCCATCGATGTTATGAGCGTTTCAATGAGTTAACTGATTCGTGCCCCCATCATGGATTTGATACAGCTCAAATCATTTCCTTCCTCTATAATGGGTTGAACCTCAACTCCAAGCAACTCATTGAAACCATGGGTAGTGGTCCGTTTATCGAGCTAGATTGCCACGATGCTGAGTTTCACCTGAGGTACGTCGCCGAGACTACCCAATCATGGGATATTTCTGATCCTAATGCTCAGAATCGAAATCGTCAAGCGACCGCCACTCCATCGGCGTCCGGTCTATACCATGTAGATAAAACCTCTATGTCGGACTGTCGGATGGACACCCTTGAGAAAGGATTTCGAGATTTATGCGAGGTAGTTGGATCTATCAAGAATCCCGTCGAAAAGGTGTGTGCAATTTGTGAGGCGGGACATTCAACTGAGGAATGCCCGACGATACCCGCCTGCAAAGTAATGTTGCAGGAGCAAGTTAGTGGTATAGGAGACTTTAAGGGTAATTTCGGTGCCCCGCACGGGAATTCATACAATCCTTCGTGGAAAAATCATCCCGGATTTAGCTACGGGCAACAACATGCCGCAATGAACCCTCCTTCGCATGTTGCCCCTCCTCCTCCACAACAATTTCAATAAGCTCCACACATGCAAGGACATGTGCAAGCACCACCACCTCACGGAAATTATATCCCGCCACAGCGGAGAACTCTCGAGGATACGATGAATCAATTCATCACTAGCCAGACCGCAAACAATGCCAAATATGATCGTCTAATTGGCAACATAAATGCGAACCTGTCCAAAATTCAATCCTCGTTGAGCGTTCAAGAGAAGGGCAAGTTTCCTGCCCAGGGCCAAAGACCTCCCCAAGGTCAAACTAGTGTTAGCTCCACTTCTACTGATCATCAGGAGCAATGTCAAGCTGTGACCACTCTTCGTAGTGGGAGAGTCGTTGATTTATCACCTCCCCCACACGACACAACCAAAGACAAGGTGATTTCGCCCGGCACAAAAGAGGCCGAAGATGTCCCCTCAATTGAAAGTGATAAAGATGACACTAGTGAGCCCGAGGTAGTAGTGAAACCACCCTCCGCGGCACCGTTTCCTCAAAGGTTGATTCCTTCCCAGAAAGGAAACCCACGTGATGACGTGCTAGAAACACTAAAGCAGGTAAAGCTGAATTTACCATTCCTCGATGCCATCAAACAAATTCCAGCTTATGCAAAAGTCATCAAAGATTTGTTGACGGTAAAAAGGAAGATGAAAGTAAAGAAGAATGTCTTCCTAGCACAGAACGTGAGCTCCATCTTACTCAATGAGCTCCCTCCTAAATTCAAAGATCCCGGTGCACCCACCATTTCCTGCATCATTGGAGAGAACAAAATTAAAAAAGCCTTACTTGACTTGGGAGAAAGTGCCAATATCCTCCCTTACTCCATTTATCGGCAACTTGATTTGGGCGACCTCAAGCCCACAAGAATCACTCTCCAATTAGCGGATCGAACTATGAAGGTCCCACGAGGTGTAGTACAGGACGTGATCGTTCAAGTTGACACTTTCTACTTCCCGGTAGACTTTATCATTTGGGACACGGAGCCTTCCTTAATCTCGACCAATCATGTTCCCATCATTCTCGGGTGCCCATTTTTAGCGACAGCTAACGCTGTTATTAACACAAGGAATGGGCGAATGCAGCTCACTTTTGGGAATATGACATTAGAGACCAACATCTTCAACATAGCTCAACATACGGGAGAGGAAGATGATATTCACGCGGTGAGTCTCATAGATGAGATAGTAGAGGAGTACATTGAGGAGAATTGTTGTGGCGATGCCTTAGGATCCTGTCTGGTTTCGAGCAATGAGAGTGAGGGGACGTATACTGAGTACGAGAGGGAGATTGGGGAGTTAAGAGAGTTACTCGATGAGAGAGCGTCGGACGAGGACGCAAGAGATGTGAATTGGGTTTCTAAATTCGAGGAGTTACCACCACGGGATACACGCGTTGTTCCCTCCGACGAAAAGTTTCTAACTCTTGAATTAAAGAAACTCCCCTCCCATATCAAATATGCATACTTAGGAGAGGATGAGACATTTCCTATTGTTATCTCCTCTAGCCTAGATGACGAGCAGGAGGGTAAGTTGTTAAAAATTTTGAGGAAGCACCTAAGTGCTTTTGGTTGGTGTATAGCTGATTTGAAGGGGATAAGTCCTCTGATTTGCACCCACAAGATTCACCTCGAAGAGGATGTCAAGCCCTCTAGAGAAATGCAAAGAAGACTGAACCCCAACATGAAAGAAATTGTGAGAACCAAGATCATTAAACTATTGGATGCCGGGATTATCTACCCAATCTCGGATAGCAAATGGGTGAGCCCTATTCAAGTCGCCCCGAAGAAGTCGGGTATGACTGTGATTGAGAATGCTAAGGGAGAGCTTGTTCCCCAACGCACCACCACCGGTTGGCGTGTTTGCATTGATTACCGGAAACTCAATGCGGGAACAAGAAAATATCATTTCCCCTTGTCATTCATTGATCAAATGCTTGAGAGAGTTGCGGGCCACCCTTATTATTGCTTCCTTGATGGTTATTCCGGATATAACCAGATTGAGGTAGATGTACTTGACCAAGAGAAGACGACTTTCACTTGTCCTTTTGGTACGTTTGCCTACAAACGTATGCCATTCGGCTTGTGTAATGCACCCGCGACTTTTCAAAGGTGCATGTTGAGCTTATTTAGTTACATGGTCGAAAGAGGACTTGAGGTGTTCATGGACGATTTCAGCGTTTTTGGCACCTCTTTCGATCTTTGTCTAGAAAAATTGGAACAAGTACTTGCTCGGTGTGTGGAGAAGAACTTAGTGCTGAATTGGGAGAAATGCCATTTCATGGTCACTGAAGGAATAGTTCTCGGCCACATAGTATCATCTAAAGGCATAGAGGTTGATAGGGCTAAGATAGATGTCATAGCTGACCTTCCCCCACCGAGATCGCTTAAAGACGTGCGCTCATTCTTGGGTTACGCCGGGTTTTATCGAAGGTTCATTAAGGATTTTAGTGCTATCGCTAGACCCTTAAGCAACCTTCTCATGAAGGACAACCCGTTTGAGTGGACCGAGGCATGCCAAAGCTCCTTTGACAAATTAAAGAACATGCTCGTGTCCGCTCCCATCATGCAAGTTCCGGATTGGTCCCTACCATTCGAACTTATGTGTGATGCAAGCGATTACGCGATTGGGGCTGTTTTGGGCCAACGTCAAGATAAACAAGCTCATGTCATCTACTACGCTAGCCGGACCCTTACCGGACCTCAACTCAACTACTCTACCACGGAGAAGGAGTTGCTAGCAGTAGTCTTTGCCCTTGACAAGTTCAGATCGTATCTCATTGGTTCTCCTATAATTGTCTTCACCGACCACGCGGCTTTAAAGTATCTACTTGCGAAGAAAGACGCCAAGCCGCGCCTCATAAGGTGGATCCTACTCCTACAAGAGTTCAATCTCTCTATAAAGGATAAGAAAGGAGTAGAAAACGTCGTTGCCGACCATTTGTCTCGGCTTTCGTCCGACGTACCTAGTGATCCCATTCCCATAGACGAATACTTTCTGGATGAGCAACTTTTTGCTACCTCTTCTTTACCTTGGTTTGCGGATATAGTAAACTACCTTGTCACGGGAGCCGTCCCTCCCGACTAGACACCGCAAGATAAGAAGAGGTTTCTTACTTGGTCGCGCATGTTCTTCTACGATGATCCATTCTTGTTTAAATATTGCGCTGACCAACTCATCCGACGATGCGTACCAGATGACGAGATCCCGAAAGTCATCCAATTTTGTCATTCGAAAGCGTGTGGAGGCCACTTTTCCACGAAAAAGACGACCGCTAAAATTCTGCAATGCGGTCTATATTGGCCCACATTATTCCGGGATGTGAACAATGATTGCAAATCTTGCAATAGGTGCCAACGGATGGGAGCCATTACTCGACGAGACATGATGCCTCTTACCCCCATACTCATCATTGAGATCTTCAACTGTTGGGGTATTGACTTCATGGGTCCCTTTCCCCCTTCCTTTGGTTTCCTATACATCCTTGTTGCGGTAGATTATGTTTCTAAATGGGTAGAAGCGATAGCTACCAAAACAAATGACAACAAGGTGGTGATAAAGTTCCTACAGGAACACATACTTTCCCGCTTCGGTGCTCCGAAAGCGATAATTAGTGATAATGGCAAGCAATTTTGCAATTGGCCATTCGGGAAGCTTATGAGAAAGTATGGCGTCGTTCACAAGGTTGGAATGACGTATCACCCACAAACAAATGGGCAGGCCGAACTAGCGAATCGTGAGATCAAGAACATTCTCGAGAAGACCGTCAATCCTAACCGGAAAGATTGGTCAATTAGACTGAATGATTCGCTATGGGCCTATTGCACCGCATACAAAAATCAGCTTGGCATGTCCCCTTGCCGCTTCGTGTATGGCAAACCTTGCCATCTCCCCGTGGAGTTAGAACACAAAGCGTATTGGGCAATTAAGGAGCTCAATTATGCCATGGATAAAGCCGGTGAAGCTCGCAAGCTTCAAATAAATGAGTTAGAGGAGATACGCAATGATGCGTATGAGAATGCCAAAATTGCCAAAGAAAGGATGAAACTCGCTCACGATAGCATCATTCGACGCAAAGAGTTTCTTCCCGGGCAAAAAGTTCTTCTCTACAACTCTCGGCTTCATCTCTTTCCGGGCAAGTTGCGGTCGCGATGGTCTGGCCCGTTTGTTGTCAAGAATGTTTTCCCCCACGGAGCTGTCAAATTAGAAGATTTAAAAGGGGGAAATACATTCAAAGTGAATGGACAATGCCTAAAGCCATATCTTGAGGCGTGCGGTGAGGAAGTCGACACCGTTTGGTTGTCGGACCCCGTTTACGGGGTAGAGTGAACTGTTTCAGTTAGGTCGTCGCACCCCCGACGCGTATGGGGTGAGAGTCGTGTGTGTCGTGTGCGTTAGTGAGTGTCGTTAGGATTTTGGTACATTCGGGTTTAGCATGTGCACGTTCGGGATTTTGGTCAATTCGGGTGACCGGTGATGTTGAGAGGTCCTTAGTCTATATTTGGAGAGGAGCGCGTTTTAAAAGTGCAATATTTCGAGGAAGAGAGGTTGAAATCCAGTTTCGGAGAAATTCCAGCCTAAAATCCCCAAGCCGGACCGGTTCCTTTAATTTAAGGCCGGACCGGTCCGCCATCGGACCGGTTCCTTTAATTTTAAGCCGGACCGGTCCGCCTGTCGAATTTTTTGGAAATCCGCCTTCTGCAGATTCGTTGAATCCCTTCCTCCCATTCACCCCCCCTTCCCCCCAATTACCATCCTTCCCTCCCATTCGGTTTCCCACATCCCCATACACCCTTTCCCTCCAACCACCTTTTCCCTCCAAATCCTTTCCCTCCACTATAAATTCAACCCTACCCCTCCTCTTCTCTTCACACCTCAACCAAAATTTCTCTCCTCTCCCTCTCCAGATTTTTGTGAGTTCTATCCTCTCTGTCTCCATGGCCCCCCGTGCTGCTCCCACCAAATACGCATCCACCGACATCCTACACTCCGAGAGCAACGAGTTTCGCTCCCGCCAAGAGGAGCGATGGTGCACCAACTTCTTCGGGACAAGCCGAAAACTCCATATGGAGCGCGCGGTTCAATGGAACGCGCTGCCCAATTCTGTCACGGCCCTATTCATGGCCCGGGGGTGGTGTCGTTTCCTCAACGAACCCCATGACGCCGTGTGGGATTCCGAGGTCCGGTTATTCTATGGCACACTCGTAAGGACGGACCAATATGAGGCCCAAGCGTACGTCGATGGGATGGTCGTTCCTTTTTTCCATAGCCATCCTCACGGCCAAATTGGCCACCTTTGGTGTTTCGGACCCCCAAGACTTAACATATCCACGGAACGTTCCTCCGGTCGCTAAGGACGTCATCATGGAGCGCATTGCTCCAAACGTGGCTTGGGCGGGCCAAACCGTCGCTGTTGGACAACTCAATGAAAAGGCTCGCCTCACTTTCCAAATCGTATGCGCCAACATTCTTCAAACGTCCAACGATTCCGCCATGAGGCCTCGGCAAGCCACATTGACCTACCATCTCTTCGATCCCCAAACCTCCATCCATTTGGCCCGCACATTGTATGCCGACATCATCGCCGATTATTTGGATGAGAAGGGTACCGCCCCTTTGCCCTATGCCCGTTTGATCACGTCTATCCTCCAAGACGCCGGCATTGAGGCCCCTGCCGACCGCACCCGGATTCCCGGTCCCTTTGGACAGGGCACTCGCACTAAGAGTGCCAAACAGCTCGCCATAATTCGGGCACGACGGGGGCATGATAGCGAGGAAGAGGCTGCCTCGGAAGAGAGCGCGGGGGAGGAGGCCGCCGAAGCGGACGTTGAGATGGGTGACGTCGGTGCCGACGACGAGTCGGCGGACGAGGAGGACGACCCGGACTTTGAGTGGGCGGGTACCGATATCTCGACCCGGTTGTCCACCCTTGAGAACCGATTCGAGACCTTTGAGAACCGATTCGAGAACTTTGTGATCGACTACCAACGAGATCAGAATCGGGCGGCTCGAAGGCAAGCGGATATCTACCACCGCCTAGGGGACCCTAATGAGCCACTACCATCACATTTTCATGACCCCTATGGCCCCGACGCGCCCAGCTCATCCCATTTCCCTCCCCCGTGATGTTTTGTTGATTATGGACTGTTTTGATGTATTCCTTCTCCTATCCTACATATGCTGTATTCCTGCTTGTACCACAGTCTTATGATATAAAAAGTTGCATTTTTCTATATTTGTTTGTTTTAATTATTGCACTTATTATTTTGCCTTATTTAGATTTTAGTCCTTTTTGCTTGAGGACAATGCAAAAGTCTAAGTTAGGGGGGGTCACAAGTGCATATTTCTAAAACTTCACAAATTTTCAAAAATACCCAAAAATTCAAATTTTCAAAAATGCCCAAAAAATTTCCAAAAAAATCATAAAATTTTGAAAAATCCAAAAATATTTTTGTTCAAAATAAATAAAAATTGGAATTCAAATTTTTCAAAAATATCATTAAAAGTCAAATTGAAGTCTCAAAGTGTAAAAAGTCAACATACACAAGGCCGAAATTGACCAAAGATGGAAATTGTGCAAAAAAATTGGCGACTTAACGAATAAATGTGGAGATTAACAAACCCGGTGAGATTCGAGCCTATCACGTTTTGCGAGATTTTAAATCAATCCGAGTTAATTGTTAACTCAAAGTTCTTTTTAGCGCTTAATAAGTTGTCTAGGATCTCAACTCTTTCATTTTGATCGGTTTTGAAAAATGTGTGCAATATTGCCTTGAAAAACGTGCCAAATTAGTCTCTAGCCTAAATCCACCTCGAAACGCATATGGTAACGCAATTAGCATTTTGGACAATGAAGTAGGCCCTCGTTTGTCATCCCAAAAATATTGGCCAGAAAAAGTAGCGAAAAATTATCCCTTTTGTAACCCAAATTGAGCCGAATAAATTTTTCCTTTCGTTTGACAACCCGAAAAACCCAAAATAGCCGGAATTGTGAAAAATGAAAAAAATTCAGAATTTAAATCCGAAAAGTGCAACCAAAAAGGGGTAAGAAAAAATTGATATGCTCAACAAAAATAATAGAAAAAGAAAAAAAAAAGATGAGCAATAGCCCGGAAAATGCACAAATGGACATCACGGATAACTTTTCCAATTCCAACTTTCCTTACCTCCTTCATTTTACCCAATGCAACCTTAAACCCGAAAAAGTCCTAACCGAGTCCAAATTGCGAAATTGATTACCGCGTAGAGAGCCAATACACCAAAAGATAATAAAGGAGATTAAATGCGCGAAAAAGAGGCAATGTTCCCATTTTTAAAACCGTAATCCGTTGAAGAGATCCTTTCGCCATAAAATTTCCGTCTTTCTAATTGTAAGCGGGATTTTGCGTCCATTATATTTACTCTTTATATCACGCATACCGAGAGAAAAGCCATATTCCGAGTGGTTCGTTTGAGAGAGCTTCCCGTGAGAATTTGAAATCAAAACGAATTTTCGGATAAGTAACGTAATGATTAATCGGTGGAAATCGGCGGTTATATTTCTGGCTTCGCACACACGCACTACAGTTTGAGACTTGTAAACATGACTTAATGATGATTATTTTCTGGAAAAGTTTGAATTATACAATTTTTGGTTATTCTGAAGTTCTTTGAGTCGAATTTTGTGGGTATATTCTCTGCAAACCCTCACGAGACACAACTCGTCCCACTAGGGTAACCTAGGGGTTTAAAGGCTTGTTGCATACGCTAAATGCAATCGCGTGCCCGCGAAAGAGGTATTTTATCCCAAGAAAATGTTTTTCAAGAGTTGAGCCTTGCTAGAATTCTTTTACATTGCTCGGGACGCGCAAAGTTCTAAGTTAGGGGGGTTTGATTAGGCATAAATTCTTCCTAATTTATCCCTTAATTTCGGTACTTTAATCACCTCGAACAACGTAATTGGATTGACTTTATCTCATAATCTTGCTATTGAACTATCCTAACAAGTACACCGAGTTTCTGGTATTTCGTTATGATTTTACAGGTATCTAATGTCAAGAAATGGAAGAAGGAAACCGGAAGAATAGAGAAAGTCAATAAGAAAAGTCAAAAGGGCAAAAGAGTCATTTCTACCCAGAATCCGGATGAGGTACCTAAAGAGAAGTTGAAGGTATCATCCTCACAAGCACCTAGGAAGAAACGGCACCTCAATCGGATACCCGGAGCAAAATATATGGGCAGTCAAAGTTTGAAGGAAAAGTCAAATAGGCAGACCGGTCCGCCCTCAACCCGGACCGGTCCGCTGTGCAAACTCCAGAGGACTGCGAACCGAAGGCGAACCGAAGAAGACAAAAATTAAAAGAACCGATCCGCACCCGGACCGGTCCGCCTGGAAAATAAAAGAACCGATCCGCTTTAGAAGCGGACCGATCCGCCTAAGGGTCGGATCGGTCCGCCCATCGAGATTTTGTTTTCTGATTCTCCTCTAAAGACTCCAACTTATACTCAACTTCTTGGAATTTCATGTAGGGTATAAAAACTCGAATTATTTTCATTGTAAAGAAGGGGAGAACGGAGGGGATTAGTTTAATCTCTCTTATTCTTCCATAAACCCTAGTTGTAGATACAATTTCCAGTTTTATTCAAGGATTGAAGGTTTATTCAAAGTTTGTGTGATCACCAATTTTATTTATTGCTGCGATTGTTCCTTGGGGTAATTTTAGTAAGCTGTTTCTTCTTTGTGATTCTATTCTACAGTATTCCATCAATTGTCCTTAGATTAATCATGAACACTTACATGTTAAACACTGTTTTCATCACTTTCGGTATGTCCGGCTAGATTTCCAAGGTCGGGTTATATGAACCCAACCTGATGTGGTAATTGCACGTATAAAATTAATCCTCTGAATTTAGTGATTAATTGTGACCGTATTGCGTAGGGACACAACAATTGTAGGTCTAAATATCTCGTTTGCCCCTGGGTAACCGGGATGATTGAGAATACAATTCGAGTGTCACTATCGTGATACTGATTTACTCATCCTTTGATTAAGTATGACGCGGGCTTGAACCTCGTATACGTAATGCTTGTGAGTACTAAAGACTGGGTCAAATTAATTAGATAAATTTACGATTAATATTATAACTGCATTACACTAGGGTTGGGGGATTGTATTCCCGTCCTATTTTCTTCATCATCTCATTTAAAAGTTCAAATCAAACTTTCATTCACATTTTTAGGTAATTTAGTGTAATTGCACATTTTCATAATTCCATAATTGCATTTAGATTAATCATTCCAAAAACCAAAATCAAATATTTTTCTTCTTTTTAGAGTCATCGTTAGGATTCCTCCGTCTTATCTCGTCGTCACAACTCCGTTGTCCTTTTTCCCTGAGGATCGATACCCGACTTGTCGGATTATTACTTGAACGACAGGCTTGCACTTGAGCCTAGAGAGTACACACTTTAGAGACACATTCTGAGTCGTGTCAACATCTCTTGGCTATAAATAAGCCATAATATCTCTTGGCTATAAACAAGCCATAACATCTCTTGGATGTTGATAAGCCATAACATCTCTTGGCTATAAATAAGCCATAACATCACTACAAAATACATACATATTATATCTAAAATGAACTCAGTAACTATATTCATATCCAACTCAGTAACCACACATATTATGTCCATATTCAACTCGGCAACCACACATAATATATCTATATTCAACTCAATAACCACCCATATCATATCCATATTCAACTCAGTAGGTACAACATATCGTATCTATAATCAACTCAATATCTATATCCATATCCAACTCAGTAACCACACATATCATGTCCATATTCAACTCGCTAACCACACATATTATATCTATATTCAACTCAATAACCACCCATATCATATCTAGATTCAACTCAGTAGGTACAACATATCGTATCTATAATCAAATCAATAACTATATCCATATCCAACTTAGTAACAACACATATCATGTCCATATTCAACTCGCTAACCACACATATTATATTTATATTCAACTCAATAACCGTCCATATCATATCAAAATTCAATTCAGTAGGTACAACATATCGTATCTATAATCAACTCAATAACTATATCCATATCCAACTCAGTAACCACACATATCATGTCCATATTCAACTCGCTAACCACACACATTATATCTATATTCAACTCAATAATCACTCATGTCATATCCATATTCAACTCAGTAAGTATATCATATCTATACCCTATCCATATTCAACTCAGTAAGTACCACATATCATATCTATAATTAGCTCGATAACCACATCCATATTCATCTCAATAACTACACATATCATATCCATATTCAACTCAAGTACCACATATCATATCTATAATCATATATAAATACATCTTACCAGTGAGTACACTCACCTTGGCAACTTAATGGGCTTTTTCCTTTGCCTTTGTCTGGCACTTGTTCAACCAGTTCTTCTTCCCTTACTATCGTTCTTACAATATTAGTATCATCATAATAATATCAACAATCCAAAGAATATCTCAAATGTAACTCAATTCATAAGCATCATATGATTCTATTCAAATCGTTTATCATAAATGAAGTTCCATCCAAATTCATGTTAATATATTTAACATATCCAATTCATAATCCAAACATACTTTAATTTATTCTTGGTAATATAATTCTTATCATATTAGGTTTCCAATACAACAAACAAAACGTCATTTCAGGTTCCTAGAGCAATTTATGCCCATTTCTTCAATACATAGCAAATCTGCCCCATAGGCTCATCAATCGTTCAGTCAACTTCCAAGAATTTTTATAATTTCTCTACATCATAACTTTCTATTATATTCCATCCAATATCAATAAACATGTTAAATAATACGAAATTAAAGTTTCATAATTTTTAGACTTCATTTGCTATGTCAGACCAAACATCGAACATATGGTATGCGTACTTACACTTTTAGGGCAGATTTTATACCCAAAATTCCAACTATCACCCAAGATTCATTTCTTTGTATTTTGACATAATTTTTGGATATGATATACCTATATGAGTATTTTTTCATTTCCAATTGGAATTTATAAATTCCAATAAGTACACAAAACTTATGAAGGTTTGAACACAAAAGGGTTCAAACCAAGGTAATATAAAGGATTTACACCTTTATCTTTCTTCGAACTTGTATATATCCATACATATACATCAAGGCATGAAAGTTTAATAAAAAATTGATCATTTATCTCATTTAAATCAGTAATATAAAAAAAAGAAATAATATTGATGGATAGAATTACCTAAGGGACGTTTACGTAATTTCCTATGAATTTTTCTCCAACTTCTCCTCGTCCTTCTCTACCTAAGCCTTACGGTTCTCTCTCTTTAGGCCAAACTCTCTAATGGATGCATTTGGCTGAAGGAATAGGTGATATGGAGAGATTTAAGTCGGCATAAGTGCACCTCCTCTTGGTCCAATCAAAATATAACAAATGGCGCCATATGAGACAAAATATCATTTAAACCGATGGACAAATTTGCCCCTGTTTCGTAATTTCAACATAACTCTTTACTCAGACCTCTGTTTTACACACCGTTTATTGTGTTAAAAACTCAACTCATATATCTACAACTATGTAGTTTTCACCTCAAGTCAATTATTATATTATAAGGGTCAAAACTAGTCTCCAACATGAGCATTCCTACCGAAAACTTCAAAATTTTTTGTTTGTAACTAATTTGATATTTCATGATTTATGAAGGTAGGATTAGATTAAACATAATAACCTAGTATTATATATTAATACACATTATCTATGTCCCCAATTACATCTGGGTTGTCACAACTCTCCCCCCGTTAGAAAATTTGGTCCCTGAAATTGACATACCTTGGTCGTTCAAATCAAACAATTACGGATAACATATTGTCATTCTATCCTCACTTTACCATGTAGATTCTTTCATGGAATGCCTTCTCCATAGGGTTTCGGTGCTCCACTTTCATTTGTTGACATGTCACCACACTTAGAGTAACCTGAGCCTCTTACATCAAAAAGAGTCATCCACCTAGCTTGGAACCACTGTCTTGTCCCATGCCCGAGGTTCCACCTTTCATAACAGAGTTATAACAACCAACACAAATAATTTATAATATTAAATCATTGGTTAGTATATAAACAATTTAAAAATGTCAAATCAAACCAATGACTGCCATTTAACCTTCACACATGTCCAGAATATATAACCTAGTTGCTCTCATACCACTAATTTTCGCTAAACAATGAGGAGGTGGAATTGTCACACCCCAAACCCGTATCCGTACAAATCATTTATTTCATGATAATTAAATCGTAATCTTGAACAAATCAAAATATAAATCATTTCAAGATTTTCTTGTATTATGTATACAATGAATGTAATTTTTTTTTGTATAATAACATAATTAATCTCATAGTCACAATTAAGAAAGCCTACCCTACTACGATTAACGAGTACCGTTATCAACTTAAACCACTCTATCTCAATATATCCAATGTATGAGTGTAGTAAAATCGTCAGTGTGACAATAACAAAATCCCCATATTTAAATCCCACCTCTCTCTAACGGTGCAACTCTCCAAATTACTGATCATAGGGTGTCCTAGCTGGCAGTATTCAAACTTGAAAATGTAAACATATAAAACCATGAGTTAAAAAAACTCAGTGAATGTACTACATATCTATATAGTAAAAGTACTATATTTACATCTTAATTATATTAACATCTCCTGGATGTTAATAAGCCGTAACATCTCTTGGCTGTTGATAAGCCATAACATCTATTGGTTATAAATAAGCAATAAAATCTCTTGGCTATTAATAAGCCATAACATCTCTTGGTTATAAATAAGTCATAACGACTATTGGCTGTTGATAAGCCATAACATCTTTTGGCTATAAATAAGCCGTGACATCTCTTGGTTATTGATAAAGCATAACATCTCTTGGCAATAAACAAGCCATAACATCACTACAAAATACATACATATCATATATAAAATGAACTCAGTAACTATATTCATATCCAACTCAGTAACCACACATATCATATCCATATTCAACTCGGTAACCACACATATTATATTTATATTCAACTCATTAACCACCCATATCATATCCATATTCAACTTAGTAGGTACAACATATCGTATCTATAATCAACTCAATAACTATATCCATATCTAACTCAGTAACCACATATACCATGTCTATATTCAACTCGGTAACCACACATATTATATCTATATTCAACTCAATAACCACCCATATCATATCCAGATTCAACTCAGTAGGTACAACATATCGTATCTATAATCAACTCAATAACTATATCCATATCCAACTCAGTAACCACACATATCATGTCCATATTCAACTCGCTAACCACACATATTATATCTATATTCAACTCAATAACCACCCATATCATATCCAGATTTCAGTAGGTACAACATATCGTATCTATAATCAACTCAATGACTATATCCATATCCAACTCAGTAACTACACATATCATGTCTGATATGCCCAAAGTATACCTGAGAGACCAGAGACCTCAACCTCGGCCTGGATTGGAGCCAAGGTAATAGAAGCCCAAGGATAACTATCAGCAACGTCTACATACATAGGCCGGCCACAACCGACGTCCTAACATCATCTCGTCTTGAAAGTAGCCGATGTCATCTTGAATTTGATAACTCATCATCCGCGGGGTCAGCCATAGCCAATGTTATAGCTAACTTATACATCTACCTCGGCCCTTCATCAGCCGAGGTCAGCAAAAGCCTCGCAGGCTCAATTAACAAACATCATGTCATCATCGGCCCTGGCCGACATTGCACCTCATATCCAACCTCGGCCGACCATCCTGGCCGAGGTCTTCATGGAACATTGATCTCAGACAAAGTAAGGGTCGTACTTTACCAACCTCGTACTCATCCAGGCCGAGGTTGGCACCAATTGAAGATAGCCGAGCATTTACACTTATATGGATGCCCTATAACACGTGGATAAGTCTGTTATAACCGAATCCTTCCCTCCACGCGAGGGTATATTGAGGTCATCATTACTTGGTTGAGATCAGTCAGGTGTCACCCTTGTACTGGCTAGATCAACACACACACATGCTCATCGCATGCATAGGGGGTGCATTACACCCTCCACATACTATATATACCTGCCTTCTCCTACTTAGATAAGGGATCTAAAATTATAACCCTAGATGAAACTCTGTCAAAGTATACAGTAGAGAGAGAAAGCTTGAGAGATTGTATTCATGGCCATCAGTGCCTTCATTCAGTGATATTACTTACACACACTCATAGTGGACATAGGCTAGATTGGCTGAACCACTTATATATAGATGTTCATCCTCTTCTCCTCATCTCAATCTCTTATGTTTAGCATACACTTGAGCTGCCATTGTTATCACTGATTTGAGCTTACAAACACCTTGAAGGGTGGTGCTAATTACAGCATCATCATTTTGGCGCCGTCTGTGGGAACGAGAAGCTATCTCTTCCTCTTTTTCTACTTAACCTCATCGGAGACTGTGGTGGTGAACCAGGCCTCACCCCTTGCGTGGAGATATTTCACCATTAAAGAGGTCCTTTAAGGTATTAAGCTCATCTACTACTCAAGCTCTTTAGTGTTAACATATGGCACCAGAATTGCCACCACCTCTTCCACCGCGTGGAACGGGAGGACCTAGTTCCAGCCAAGCATCGCCTCAGTCCGAAATGGCGGAGGTGGCAGCAGCCATGAGGTCTTTGGCTACAACGCAACAAGCGATGAAGGAGCAATTTGCACAACTCAGTCAAAACATTATGAGACCACCTGGGGTCTTACCAGAGGTGATTACTCCGGCGGCGATTCAGCCCCATCCTGAAGCCAGAGGACCACCCCAGGCACCACGAAAAGACCAACCTACACCCCAGCGAAGGAGGGACGTTGCTGACCCTAGGCATTTACGCCTGGGGAGGCAAGGACACCCTTGACCTGAGCATAGGTATGACAATTTGGATGCGGAATATGTTCTAGAATATTGTTGGGAGCCGTATGAGGTTTCAAATAACACATTGCGTCCTATCCAGCAGAGTCGAGGTTGTGGAGGCCGAAGAGGTGAAGAAGCCCAACAAAGAGGGTCAACTTTTGATAGATTGAGAAGAGGATCGGCCTTTGAAAGGCTAGGCCCAGGAAATGACTTGAGACAAAGGTTGTTAAGGTCGAGAAGTACAACCGGATCACAAAGGGAAGAGGGGCAACGTCGGCATCATCAAGGACGACCCCACATAGGATGAGGTAGAGACCAGGAAGAGTTCAACAGCCGATGTTGTGCTGCGGTTGGGGAACCTTCAGTCCACCCCTTGGAGGTAGCTGGGGACAACCTCGGCCAAGCTGACATTGCAAGACCATGGAATGACTCCATCCAACGTCTTTAAGAAAAGATAGGATACCTCATAAAAAGCCGAGATCCATTGCAAAGAGGTTTCTCGAAAGGCTCCCCATTCGTGGCCAGGATAGTAAGTTTTCCAACCCCTGCTAAGTTCAAACCTCCCACGGTGTCCCCCAAGTATGATAGTAGCACCAACCCTATACATCATATTGAGATGTACCAGTCAGCGATGGACATTTATTCAATACCGGATGAGATGAAGTGCCGGGCCTTCTCAGGGACTTTGACGGGAGCGACACACATCTGGTTTACTTCTCTTCCGAAGAATTCAATTGAGAACTTCAAGGGCTTGGCTGAACGATTCATTCACAATTTCTTTTTTGGGGTAAGACCTCAAAAGAAGACCGCCCATCTGTTGTATGTCAAATAAGGCAAGAGCGAGAGCCTAAGAGACTACATTGTCAGATTCAACAAAGAAAAACTTGAGGTTGAAGACTACGAAGAGAATATCGCCATGACCGCCCTCATAGGAGGTCTGCAGAAAGGGAAGTTGTTGTGCCCTCCCAAGTCTATGGCAGAGCTATTGGTAACTGTGGGGAAGGTCATAAACGCTGAAGAGGCCATGGCCGCAAAGTATGAGGATGAGAACAACGGTAGTAGCGGGAAGTTCCAAAGAAAGAAGGACGAAAAGAAGAGGTGAGCTGATGACAAGTTCGCACACTATACCCCTTTGACTGTGAGCTACGAACACATCCTCAATGAGATCAAGAATGACTGATCACTGAGATGGCCAGAGAAACTGAAGGATCCTCCGCATAAGAGGAATAAGAACTCGTGGTGCGAGTTCCACCAAGACCATGGCCATATTACAGACAAGTGCTTCGCCTTAAAGGATGAGATTGAGAAAATGTTGAAATTCGGTAAGTTGAGGAAGTACGTTAATGGCAAGGCTCCTAAGAGGGGAAGAGATGGCCCAAAAAAGAAGAGAAACGGCATATGTGACGACGATACCCCAGCAAAAAGAGACGATGACTCGAATGGCGATGATGAAGATGATCCGGACCTTCCACCAAAAGATGATAACACCCCCGTGAAAAGGGTTGGTATGATCTCCTTTGGTGTTAACACCATACGCGGAGGACTTTCAGGGGGTGGTTCTAAAGTGGCTGATTGAAAAGCTCATGTGGTAGAGGCCAAGTCAGTGGCCAAACTTGAAGTGGTAAATTTGACGTCTTCCGAGATAACGCAGAAGAGAAAGAAGGTATACATGGACACTCTCATAGTTGGGTTCTCCCAACTCGACTTCAAAGGCATCCTAGCTCCACATGATGACCCTTTGGTAATTACAACAAGAGTACATGGATGTGAGGTACAGAGAATTCTTGTAGATGGAGGAAGTTTAATAGATATGATGTTTTGGCCCTGCTTCAAAAGCCTAGGCCTACACCGAGCTAGGATGGTACCCTATCATCATCCGTTAATGGGCTTCAGCGGTGAAAAGGTCCATCCATTGGGCATGTATGAGATGGACGTACGAATGGGCGATGAGTGGCCTAAGAGGTTAACTCGGAAGATAAAATTTTTCATCATGGACGAAAACTTCTTCTCGGCCTATAACCTCATCATAAGAAGAGTAGACCTTAAATAGTTTGAGGTCGTGACGTCGAAGGTCCACTAGATGCTAAAATTCCCGACCCCCTATGGGGTAGGGGAAGTGCAGGGTGACCAGACCATAGCATGAGAATGCTACTTCAACTCGGCTGAAGAGAGAGAGGCCCATAAGAGAGCAACTACCACGTATAACATTAATACGCTTGACCCTAGAGATGAAACGAAATTGAAGAAAGGAGAGGTCGCGAAAGAGGTAGAATCCATCGTCCTCAATGAGGACGAACCGAAAAAAACCATCCAGGTTGGCAAATCCTTAAAGGAAAAAATCAAGGAAGAGCTGATAAACTTCCTGAGGAAGAGGCAGAGTCTCTTCGCTTGGAATCACGCGGACATGCCTGGCATCAGCCCTGAGGTTATGTGCCACAAGCTGAATGTGACTAAGGATGCTAGGCCAATCAAACAAAGATGAAGAATCTACTCTAGGTAGAAGTACGACATCATCTAGGAAGAAGTCAGAAAGTTGGAAGAGGCTGAATTCATCAGGGAAGTCATATATTCGGAGTGGTTATCAAATGCAATCATTATGCCTAAAGCCAATGGAAAATAGAGGATGTGTGTAGATTTTACCGACCTGAACAAGTCTTGCCCAAAAGACAGCTATCCCTTACCTCGGATCGACCAGATGGTAGATGCCACTATAGGATATGAGCTCATGAGCTTGATGGACGCGTATTCGGGTTACAACCAGATCTTCATGGACGCCGAATACTCAGAGAAGACAGCCTTCATCAGTGATAAAGGGACATATTGCTACAAGGTTATGCCCTTCGGCTTGAAAAATGCGGGGGCAACGTATCAACGTCTTGTGAATAAGATGTTTGAAAACCAAATAGGCAAGACAATGGAGGTGTATATAGACGATATATTGACAAAGAGCTTAAAGGCCTGCACTCACGTGGCAGACCTAGAAAAGACCTTCGATACCATGGACTTGTACATAATGGAACTCAATCCTGCGAAGTGTGTCTTCGGGGTAGGAGCTGGGAAATTCCTTAGATTTATTATCAATCAGAGAGGAATAGAGGAAAACCCTGAGAAAATCAAGGTTTTGCTTGATATGAAGACGCCAAGAAGTATCAAGGATGTTCAGAGACTCACTGGAAGAGTAGCTGCACTCAACAGATTTATTTCCAGAGCGAAAAAAAGTGTCTTCCGTTATTTAAGGTGATTAGAAAGGCCTTCGAGTGGGACAAAGAGTGTGATGAGGCTTTTAACCAATTCAAGTCCTACCTCGGATCTCCCTTGCTCTTATCTCGGCCCATAGTGAGAGATAAGTTGTATGTTTGTCTAGCAGTTTCTGAATTAGCTATAAGTGCAGCCATAGTACAAGAAGACGTTGGGGTCCAAAGGCCTGTGTACTTCAATAATAAGGCCCTTCAAGGGTCTGAACAAAATTATCCTCGGATGGAAAAGTTAGCCTACGCCCTGATACATGATTCTAGGAAGATGAAGCCTTACTTTTAAGCCCATTCCATGGTCATCCTCACCGATACCCCACTAAGACAGGTCCTCTATAAACCTGAGAAGTCGGGTAGATTGATCACATAGTCCATTGAGTTGGGAGAGTATGACCTTACGTATCAGCCTAGGATGGCCATCAAAGGGCAGGCACTTGCAAATTTTATTGTTGAGTTCACATGGGAAGAGGCTGAGGTTAAGAATAACCTAGAGACTACAGAAGGGTCAAACAGCAACGTCTTCTGAGACCCGGAAGAGGTTGTATCCAAGGGAGCCAGAGATGGAATAGCCGAGAACGAGGAAGATCGGTACCTCTTTAAGCATGGAGTCATGTCAGAAGGGAGCTTCTCATCAGATAAAGACATCTGGAACCTCTTTGTTGATGGGTCTTCTTGCAAAAGCGGAAGCGGTGCAGGGCTACTACTTTCAGCTTCGGATGGTACTAACGTTGAATATGCCCTAAGGTTTGACTTCAAGGCATCAAACAATGAGTCAGAAAATGTGTAACACCCCGCCTAATTAAATATCAGGTGGCCAGCCCCATACCAAATTAAAACAGAATATACAGTTGGCTCATTCTTAGCATCACTATCGAAAACATTTACAAATCACCCAATACCCAATTAAGCTGGTGTTAAAAACTTTCCAAATTTTAATTTCAACAAAATTCATTTTTTTTAGTTTACGAATAATACTACACATATTATTCTACAACACTAATAACTGAATAGATAACACAAAAGAATTTAAATGCAATTGGAATAAGCATTCCCAAATAATAATCCAATACAGTAATCCCAACAATAATAATGTATTAAAATGACACGAGTACAAGAGTATTTGACTCAGATAGAAAAGAGATAACTAAAATCCTTTGGGCGACATGCCCTAAATAGAAGGACACTACATAATGTGAATCAAATAAAGATAGGCATCTAAGCAATACTCCATAGCTCGTCATAATCCTCTAAGGTTGGCGTCCCTGATGCTAGAAACCTGATATAGAAGGTACAATATAAAAAGAATATGCGAGACTTAATCCATACTTGGGGTGTTATTAACTCATCAAATTTCCACTACTCTTCCAATGTGGGATATGAGTTAAAACACACCCAATTCATTAACTTTCATTGCTTTGTGAGTCACTTTGGGGATATATTTATCATTCATAACTTATTAAAATTGGACATATGAATATACTACGTTAATCTCCTTGCGAAGGTGAACACGTTCGTATATGGTCCCACGATTTTCGTAGTGTGGGTCCCACCTAAATTTGAGCTCAAAGTTGCTCAAAATTCTGTCCAGAAAATTCTGGACAGCTTTCTAAAACCCAATTCAAGTCCAATTTTCCAACAATCCTCCACATGAATGATATATCGCTATAAATAAAACCAAACAGATGCTAATGCAGATGCAGACACAAGTTGAGTAAAACTGAAGTGCATCGCGAGAAGTAACCTAGTGGCCTTGAACTTTCCTTAGTGATATACTATCGGATTTACTTGGTTAATCAGTAGAATTCACGTCCTTGAACCGTCAACCGTTTTTTATAAACCTAGACAACAGTATTCACACAACAATTCTTCAACACAGTTGGTTCTCACGTTTGTGTTCATTTTGGCCGTGAACACCACTTGGTTCCGCAAGTATTTTAGAGAATATGCCTTTCATTATTCTCATAGAAGTGGCCCCCTTCTTACTCACGTAGGTGACTTCCATAAAGAGTATTCTGCAATACCCCACTTAGACGTACTAAGATAATGATGTCATTAAAAGCATAACTTATCCTAATTTCGCGACAGATATGCACTGTCTCATCTTTGGAATGGATAGGATTAAATATCCTATAGTGCTTACTGAATACAACGTAGTTCGGTTTGCCCATTGAACCTAGATCTTGGGATCTCCAGTCAGCTAGGTTGTGTTGCCACTATATTGATTCTTATTTATTTATAGGCTTTAGACCCATTCCTCTCGATGATCTTTCTACTTGCTCTTGGTTTAAACCTTTCGTTAGTGGATCCGATATATTATCTTTTGACTTTACATAGTCAATTGAGATAATTCCGTTTGAGAGAAGTTGTCTAACGGTATTGTGTCGACGACGAATATGTCATGACTTTCCGTTATACATGTGATTTTGTGCTCTTCCAATCGCTGATTGGCTATCGCAATGTATACATATTGCGGGCACAGGTTTAGACCAATTTGGAACATCCTCTTAGAAATTTCGAAGCCATTCAGCTTCTTCTCCAGCTTTGTCTAGTGCAATGAATTCAGATTCCATTGTCGATCTAGAAATGCACGTTTGTTTTGAGGATTTCCAAGATACGGCTGCACCTCCGAGGGTAAACATATACCCACTCGTAGACTTAGAGTCTTTTGTATCGGATATCCAATTTGCATCGCAATGTCCTTCAAGAACAACTGGATATTTTGAGTAGTGCAGTCCATAGTTTTGAGTATATTTTAAATAACCCAAAACTCTCAATATAGCTTTCCAGTGATCTCTTCCTGGATTACTCGTAAATCGACTTAGCTTACTTATTGAGTATGCTATGTACGGTCGCGTACAGTTTATGATATACATTAAACTGTCGATAATACGAGAATATTCTAGTTGAGATATGCTTTCACCATTATTTCTTGCAAGATGTAAATTTACATCTACAGGTGTCTTAGTAGGACTAATATCATACTTCTTGAATTTTTCAAGTACTTTCTCTATGTAATGAGATTGAGATAATATAAGTCCATCCGATGTTCTAGAAATTTTAATTCCTAATATAACATTGGCGATTCCCATATCTTTCATGTCAAATCTACTACTCAACATTTGTTTTGTAGTTTTGACAATTTCCAAGTTACTACCCATGATAAGCATATCATCAACATAGAGGCATACAATGACATATCCATTATGAATGTATTTAAAGTAAACACATTTATCGCATTCATTAATTTTGAAACCATTTGATAACATTGCATTATCAAATTTTTCATGCAATTGCTTAGGTGCTTGTTTTAATCCATATAGTGATTTAACAAGCTTACATACTTTTCTTTCTTGTCCGGGAGCTGTGAACCCTTCAGGTTGCTCCATATAAATTTCCTCGTCTAGTTCACCGTTTAAGAATGCAGTTTTTTCATCCATTTGATGTATTTCAAGTCCATTAATAGCAGTTATTGCTATTGACATCCGAATGGACGTTATTCTTGTTACCGGTGAATATGTGTCGAAGTAATCCAACCCTTCCATTTGAGGAATTTTGTTCTGAAAATGGGATTATTCATCAAACAAGTCTAGCTTTATATTTATCAATTGATCCATCGGCCTTCAATTTCTTTTTGAAGATCCATTTATAACCTAACGGTTTTGAACCTGGTGGAAGATCCACTAGTTCCCATGTATGATTTTGTAATATGGATTCAATTTCACTATTAATTGCTTCTTTCCAATTGGAAGCATCGGGTAAGGATATAGCTTCTTTATACGATTGAGGTTCATTTTCTAACAAACATGTTAGAAAATCCGGACCGAAAGAAGTCGTGGTTTTTGCTCTTTTACTACGTCTTGGTTCATCCTCTATTGATTCAATAGGTTGATGAGTACCACTTGTAGTAGCTTGATTTGTCCTTTTAGAAGGACCAGATTCTCGGGTAATATTATACGGGAATTCATTTTCAAAAAATGAAGCATCCCTCGATTCAATAACCGTATTTACATGAATATCAGAAATCTCAGATTTACAAACTAGAAATCGATATGCACTGCTATTAGTAGCATAACCGATGAATACACAATCCACAGTTTTTGGCCCTATTCTTGCCTTTTTAGGTTTAGGAACCATCACTTTGGCTAAGCACCCCCACACTCGTAAATATTTATAGGAAGGTCTTCGACCTTTCAATAATTCATAAGGTGTCTTGTGAGTCTTTTTGTGAGGTACTTTATTGAGAAAGTAATTAGCAGAAAGTAAGGCTTCCCCCCACAAATTTTGTGGAGCTCCTGAACTTAATAACATTGAGTTCATCATTTCTTTCAAAGTACGGTTTTTGCATTCATCAACACCATTCGATTGAGGAAAATAAGGAACGATTGTTTGATGAATAATCCCATTTTCAGAACAAAATTCCTCAAATGGATATTCATATTCACCTCCTCTATCACTTCTAATAACCTTTATCGTTTTGCTTAATTGATTCTCAACTTCATTCTTATATTGTTTAAATGCATTAATAGCCTCATCTTTACTATGTAACAAATATACATAGCAATATTTTGTGCAATCGTTAATAAAAGTAATAAAATACTTTTTCCCACCTCTAGTTTGAACAAATTTTAAATCACAAATATCGGTGTGAATTAAATCTAAAGGTTCAATTATCCTTTCAATAGAATGGAAAGGTAATCTTGCTAATTTAGATTCCACACAAATTTCACATTTATGATTTTTATCAATATTAAATTTTGGCAAAAATTCCAAGTTAATTAATCTACGCAATGTATCAAAATTAACATGTCCTAATCTAGCATGCCAAATATTAGATGACTCAATCAAGTAAGAAGAACTAGCAATTTCATTCATTGAAACAAATGTTTTTGGGGTTACAGTAAGAACATTAAGTTTAAAGAGCCCCTCATTTAGGTAGCCCTTTCCTACATACATGTCATTTTTAGACAACACAAAGCCATAAGACACAAACACAAGCTTGAAACCATTTTTAGTAAGGAGAGATCCAGAAATCAGATTCTTTCGGATATCAGGCACGTGAAGAACATTGTTGAGAGTAAGTTCCTTTCCAGAAGTCATTTTTAAAACAATCTTTCCTTGTCCCACCACCTTAGAAGTGGAAGAATTTCCCATAAAGAGGTTCTCCTCATTTTCCACAAGCTTATAGGTGGTGAACATCCATTTGTTTACACAAATGTGTCGTGTGGCTCCAGTGTCCACCCACCATTCCTTGGTATTTCCAACCAAGTTACATTCAGAGACCACGGCAGAAAGATTCATATCCGCCAAATCATTGACGATATTCACACCCTCAGTTACATTTGATTGAGGATTATTTTGCTTCTTCGGCTTACGACACTCGCTTGAGCGGTGTCCAGGTTTACCACAATTGTAGCATTTGCCTTTGAACTTTTTCTTGTTATGTTTGGAAGTGCCTTCCCCATCATACTTTCGTTTGTTCTTCTTAGGACCTTCAACGACATGGACCTTTGTTTCCATCGGATTCTTCCCACTTTTCTTTTGAGACTCACGGTTGTCTTCTTCGATTCTTAGCCTGACCACCAACTCCTCCACATTCATCTCCTTACGCTTGTGCTTGAGATAGTTTTTAAACAAAGTCCAAGATGGAGGCAACTTTTCAACAATTGCAGCAACTTGGAAAGTTTCACTAATTGACATTCCTTCAGCATGAATGTCGTGGAGGATCACTTCGAATTCTTGCACTTGCGAGATTACTGATTTAGAATCAACCATTTTGAAGTCTAGAAAACGCCAACGATAAATTTCTTCATCCCAGCATCTTCAGTTTTGTACTTCTTTTCCAAAGAATTCCACAATTCTTTGGATGTCTTGATAGTGCAGTAGACATGATACAGAGTCTTGTCCAAGTAGGCCAAAATATAATTTCGGCATTGGTAGTCCGAATGCTTCCAAGCATCGACAACAGCAACCTTTTTAGCGTCATCTTCCTCTTGAATAGATGGGCAATCTTCATATAAAAACCTGCCCAGTTGGCAGGTAGTGAGATAGAAGTACATTTGTCCTTGCCAACGTTTGAAGTCAGCCCCAATGAACTTTTCCGATTTCTCCCCGTGTGGCATAGATACGTGTGCAATCACATTTGTGTTGGTGACAATCAGTTTAGTAGGAGTAGTGTTCGTACTTTGCGATTCCATTTCTGTTACAAAAACAGAATTTTTATCAATGATAAAATTCATATATAATGAATTAATCAAAACAGAATACAAAATTATGTGCAACAATTTCCTCCAAATATAATTCACAATAAATGAATTCCAAAAGAATTCCAAATAAAATTCAGAATTAAACTATAATATAAATAGAATTCCGTACAAAACAGAATTAAATATAAAATCTGTGTCACACTAATTTTTAATAATAAAAAGAATTTCGTACAAAACAGAATTATAATTTAAAGATAAATTTTTTTTCATAAACAGATTTTAACAAGAATACACAAATAAAATTTTATTTTGTAAAACAGAATATAAAAACAGTATAGAAATTAATTTCTGTACCAAAACTGTTTTTACTAATTTCTACAATAAAGCAATAACTTAATTCATTTTATTATGTCAAAACATATTTATTTTCAATAAATAAATTTCTGTAATAAAAAAATTCTGTAAACTAAAAAAACAGTAGAACTTTGTAAATTGTCTTAAGATTGTTATGTCTACTATTTATAAATAACAATTGTACATAATTATGAATTATTAATATAATTACAGAATTAAAACAGAATTACAGAAATGAAACACTTACTTGAATTTGCACAAATAATAAAAGAATTAAAGATAAATCTGAGCCCTGTTATGAACAGTCTCCTTAAGACAATTTATTCCCTCCAATGTGCTCCGAGGTTGATGAATATTGTCTCCCAAGATAGAACGGATTTTCCAATTAATTATGTAGCACGATAATAATTAATTACAACGAACTCAAATTCTGTGGCTTTTACTCAACAACAATGCAAGATATGTTATGCACGAAAAAGAATTTTTGGAACAGATATGACAGAAATTTTCTGGGATAAAAATGACAGCAATTCTGGAGGAGGAAAATTTTTCATTATTAAATAAGGAGTGAGGCATCTGTATTTATAGCAAAGTAACAATAACTGTAAAAAATAGTTAATCAGTTAAACGAAATTAACTGTTGACTATTGGCAATAACTGCCAATAGTTTATTAATTAATTAATTAATTTCGTAATTAATTAATATTTAAAGCCCAGAAAGTTAAATAAATTCGGCCCAAAAATGTAGGAGATTTTTATAAGCCCGAGCCCGAACCGAGCGGAGCCGGCCGGACGGACGCGCGCGCGCGCGCGCGTGTGGACTTTTGACCGAAAATCAACCCGTGCATAGCTTAAGTCATATCCCCTTCAAAGAGTTGGGATACACCAAGGCATCCAAGCCTTAGTCCATACTTGGGGTGTTATTAACTCATCAAATTTCCACTACTCTTCCAATGTGGGACAAGAGTTAAAACACACCCAATTCATTAACTTTCATTGCTTTGTGAGTCACTTTGGGGACATATTTATCATTCATAACTTATTAAAATTGGACGTATGAATATACTACGTTAATCTCCTTGCGGAGGTGAACGCGTTCGTATATGGTCCCACGATTTTCGTAGTGTGGGTCCCACCTAAATTTGAGCTCAAAGTTGCTCAAAATTCTGGACAGCTTTCTAAAACCCAATTTAAGTCCAATTTTCCAACATATATAATACGACACCTCGAGTCACAGTTGTGGTGCATGCATTACTCTCCTATCACGTCCCAGTATCGCAGGTCGTCGAATAGGGGACTAAAGGTTCGGTAAGGATTCCTCGAACCACAAATATCAACACAACAATTGGAGGCGAACATAGTTCTCACACCCACGGGTCACGCACATACCTACGTTCCCATAGTCAGTGGACTTATCAACTTCCCGATAAGTCTTTCATAGATCTATGTTCTCGAGCGACAAATCAAAGATCCCATGGATTCATCACGATATGACTGCCCTCACGCGCAAACCTCCCGTCGATAGAAAGTAAGCTAGGTATGTCATACACATAATTTATCAATCAATCAAATAGGCATTTTCATCTACCTATATAAATATAATATCAACAAGGTACTCACACTACCCTAAGATAGTTCCCATACGTAGCATTATATCTTTTATATCCTACGTATTTAAAATATTATGACTTTACTTCTTAATTTAATTATTCCAGAGCCTCACTCATTACTCAAGGGTTAAATAGGTTTTCCTCAATATTTTTATTCAGTAAGAAATCATTAATATCCTACTGGTCCATATCATGTTATCTCCCGAATTACTATGAATTAAACTTTCCTTTAATAAGGGTTGTAACTGATTGTTTCTAATCTCTTATAACACATCTTCTTTCACCTAGGATTGAACCTTCTTGTAATCCTAAGGCTGCCCAGGTAATATTACATTTTTCCCTACTGGACCTATCCTTAATCCTCATGCATACAAATTAGAATTCAACACATGAATCTAGCAACCAAAATTTCTTTCAATTTAATTATCATAATTCTAATCAATTAAATCCCAATTAAATTAATTCGATTCTTATCTAGGGCTTACTGATCTTCCCTAAGTCCCATTATATCCAATTAATAATCACCAAAGTTTTACAAAAGGTTTGGGATGAGAACAAGCATTAAAAATAAACAACTTCATGAATTTTGGGGAGGTCGATCGATCGAAGGTAGGGGGTCGATCGATCGATTGCCCAGATATCAACCCAGTTTTCTGCATTTCTTCTACTACGGGTTTCATAAGTTTTGATCATTCAAACCTTCATATTAACAACCCAAATTCCTTATAAACCTTACTAAATGATATAACAACATATATAAATGATTTCTAATGCTCTAAACATGCTAGAATCATTAAGAGTTTGAATTAAAAGCATATATTTATCATGTTTTTCTAGAAAATTATAATAATGATATCTTCAAGAACAAACCATTGATTCTCAGGATTTCTTCGACAACTTCATTATTATTTCTTGGATTACTATCTACCTACAACATGTGTTTGAACCCTTTATATTTCCATTTTTCAGAAATCAATCAACAACTCCATCTTTATCTTCCAAACATGCAAAATCTCATCTTTTTATAACTATCCTAACATGGACAATATACAAACTTAGATTGCAATCATCAAATAACTTGCCTATAATGAAGATATGATCCTTTGGAGTTGTATAACACATGTGGTTTTCCCCTTCTCTGGTCAACTTTCGTTGGTGGTTGGTGGTGGTGACCTTTGGTCTTTGGTTCTCCTCTTTTCCAAGCAAACTTCTCTTCTCCCAAGCACCCTTTCACTCTCTTTAAAAAGATAACCTCTCAATTTTGTGTAGAAGAGATGAATGAACCCACGTAAAACTAATCTACAAATATTTATAATAAGACAAAATCCGAAATCACTATTCATCCCCCTTGTAAAAATGACAAAAATGCCCTTTTGGGTTGTCTTTTCATTTCCAAATGACCCGAGACCCAAAACTAACATCCAAATAGACTTTTCTGACTATTTCAACCCTTCCAGATGCAACGACGCACTCGAAATGACTATAAGGTCGATATAAAATTAAGTTTCTCATTTAATCTAACAAATTAGTCCTGACACGTCCCATACCCCGTTCGACTAAAAATTTAAATTACTGAATTAATAACTCACAGCAATATCAATAATCATCACATTCATATATTACCTAAATATCTTTAAGTAATATTCAGAATCATACATTTTAATATCCACAAGTCGGATAAAACCCAAATGAATTTATTTATAATAAAATCCAATTAATCCCTTAATTTAAAATATAACACATTTTAAAAGTCATTAAAAATTACGGGGTATTACATACTTCCCCCCTTATAACAGAATTTTGTCGCGAAATTCGAAGAAGATAAATCATACTGGTAAGGTCAACTCTGAGTGTAAGCCTCACATCGCAAGTAATCTACGTCGTACCGCCCATACAGTACATTATCAAAAATCCTTATTGATGTTACACCAAGTCTCACCACATAGTTTCAACAGAATCGAATTTAAACTTTACCCAATCTTCCTTATATTATCCTCATGACAAACTTCCATTATGACATGGATATGGTTACCCGCATAATACTCTGATTTATCACAAAGGTTATAAACTCATATCCTAAAGACCTAACTTATTTCGACTCCCAACGTTTATTAGTTTCATGCGTGGGGTATCTCGCAAGCGAAATCCAAACAAGGAACCCCCTGATACACTACTACCTAAAGTAGTCGATCGTCGAAACTCCTCAGGTCCTTAGTCAATAGTATATAACCCCTCTATAGGTCTTATCGATTTCAAATAAAAGTCTACTCATCTACTCTCTTATTAAAGACAAGATGCTGGCTATACGTTCTCATATACCTCACGTCAATCCACGCCTCTAGTCACATCATGATCGGACATGCCTAAAGTAAGTAATTCCGTGATAAAAATCAAACCCACGTGATGACATGAAAAGTATAGGTGTCCCACAACCCCTCAGTGAGTCTACGTAAATAATAGTTCCATAGGCTAAGTTTAGCAATCCTTTTGCCCATATAATATTAATCGCTACAAAAACAAATGAGTATGCGCCTCATAACTCCTCAGATAGAAAACATACCCTCATTCGCGGGTGGTGGTTGTTGAATCGCTGCCTGATGGACGTTATATACACGCCCATACTGACCTTGTTTCACGTGAGCTGCTAGAATGGGAGGTAGTGCTAGCACCGGAGCTGGGGCTGGAAGAGCAGCTGGTGGAAACACTGGTATCTGTGGCTCCTGTCGAGCATTTTGTTGCTGAGGGAGTTTGTCTTTATTGGGATAATCTTGTCGTTTATGGCCATACTTGCCGCACACGAAACATTTTCTCGCAAACTTTCCACCATTTTATCCCTGTTGACCCCAACCCTGCTGGCCATTACCTCCTTTCCCTTAGCCCTGATGAGCCTGCCTCTGGCCCTGATGGCCCTGTTGTCCTTGCCCATTACCTCTATCCTCAAATTGAGAATCTCTAGATTGCAAACGCTTAGCATAGTACCCTATTTGGGAACCCTGCTCACCTTGACGTTGATGACTCTGTCCTGTTTGAGTCCCACTAGAACTGCCCCCACTAGTCTTGCCTTGCAGGATTGACCCAAACCCCCACTTGACACCCGAGCATGTAAGTGGTTATCCTGGCAGTGAAGCATAGCAGCATTAAGAACATCTGCATAAGTTAGTAGTGAAAGATTTACCTGTAAATGCTGACGAATCTTGTAGTTCAACCCATCAGTGAACATTAGAATTCTCCTCTCCTCAGTGGGTACCTCTGCTGGTACCAAATTAGTTAGTCGCGTAAATTCTTCCTCGTATTCTGCCACTGTTTTCTCTCCTTGTTTCAAATCAAGTAATTTTTGCCTCATCTCTGTCTGGATGGCGGAAGGAAAGTACTTCCGATCAAACCGTATCCAAAAGTCTTCGATAGTCACTGTCTCTCTCTCTTCGATAGTGGTCGTAGCCTCCCACCACTACAAAGCTTCCCCTACTAGCTTGAATGTGGCTAGTATTTAACGTTGAACCTTAGTACATTCGAACATTCTCAAGTTCCTTTGGATATCTCTCTTCCATTGGCTAGCAGTCACGACTTCTGATCCTCCCTGAAACTAAGGTGGGTGTGCCTTCTGAAAGGCATCCCTCACTCGTTCCCATGCAGTAGGAAACACTTGCCTTTGCGCAGGTGGCACAACTGGTGCCTGTGATGGAGCCTATTGAACAGCAGCTAGAGCTGCATTGACTGCCCGAGCGACAATTGCAGCAACTTCGGCCTCAATCATTGTACCTTGAGCTGGGGCGGGTTAAGGTGCACGTCGAGGAGGCATCTGAAACGAGAGTATACTATCAACACAGAATAGCTGAAGAGCATAGACGTAAATAGAAAAGCAATAATCCTACTCATAGGGCTCTACATCAAAGAAAGCTAAGCTGAAAACATAATAAACCGTACAGACCCTAAAGGACACTAGAACCTGATGCTCTGATACCACCTGTAACACCCCGCCTAATTAAATATCGGGTGGCCAGTCCCATACCAAATTAAAACAGAATATACAGTTGGCTCATTCTTAGCATCACTATCGAAAACATTTACAAATCACCCAATACCCAATTAAGCTGGTGTTAAAAACTTTCCAAATTTTAATTTCAACAAAATTCATTTTTTTTAGTTTACGAATAACACTACACATATTATTCTACAACACTAATAACCGAATAGATAACACAAAAGAATTTAAATGCAATTGGAATAAACATTCCTAAATAATAATCCAATACAGTAATCCCAATAATAATAAATGTATTAAAATGACACGAGTACAAGAGTATTTGACTCAAATAGAAAAGAGATAACTGAAATCCTTTGGGCGACATGCCCTAAATAAAAGGACACTACATAATGTGAATCAAATGAAGATAGGCGTCTAAGCAATACTCCATAGCTCGTCATAATCCTCTAAGGTTGGCGTCCCTAATGCTGGACACCTGATATAGAAGGTACAATAGAAAAAGAATATGCAAGGAAACATGTTAGAGCCCGATGTGAAAATGATTTTTAAAACAACAACTATTTAACTAGTGCAATTAATCATTTATTATGTACATGTTAGTAACCAGACTCTCACTTGATATTGTCACCTCTCAGCTAGAGTGCACACTTAACGTTTCCTATTAACCTCCTAGTTAATGGTTCCTCCTCACTAGCTTCCATAATATGATTCCATCCCATATCATAACCCCGTATATCCCATACCATACGTAGTATAATCATTCATATACGTTTCTCATTAAGCTCTTCAAATCTATAAGAATAAATATTCATTAACTTAATTGAATTCTCTTTCTCAATTCACCGTCATCTACAATTATCACACAGTAGATTGATCTAACCACTATATATACATTCATTTAATTCATTATATATATACATATATAATACGGCACCTCGAGTCACAGTTGTGGTGCATGCATTACTCTGCTATCACGTCCCAGTATCACAGGTTGCCGAATAGGGGACTAAAGGTTTGGTAAGGATTCCACGAACCACAAATATCAACACAACAATTGGAGGCGAACATAGTTCTCATACCCACGGGTCACGCGCATACATACGTTCCCATAGTCAGTGGACTTATCAACTCCCCGACAAGTCTTTCATAGATCTATGTTCTCGAGCGACAAATCAAAGATCCCATGGATTTATCACGATATGACTGCACTCACGCGCAAACCTCCCGTCGATAGCAAGTAAGCTAGGTATGTTATACACATATTTTATCAATCAATCAAATAGGCATTTTCATCTACCTATATAAATATAATATCAACAAGGTACTCACACTACCCTAAGATAGTTCCCATACGTATCATTATATCTTATATATCCTACGTATTTAAAATATTATGACTTTACTTCTTAATTTAATTATTCCAGAGCCTCACTCATTACTCAAGGTTTAAACAGGTTTTCCTAAATATTTTTATTCAGTAAGAAATCACTAATATCCTACTGGTCCATATCATCTTATCTCCTGAATTACTACGAATTAAACTTTCCTTTAATAAGGGTTGTAACCGATTGTTTCTAATCTCTTATAAACACATCTTCTTTCACCTAGGATTGAACCTTCTTGTAAGACTAAGGCTGCCCTGGTAATATTACATTTTCCCCTACTGGACCTATCCTTAATCCTCATGCATACAAATTAGAATCCAACACATGAATCTAGCAACCAAAATTTCTTTCAATTTAATTATCATAATTCTAATCAATTAAATCCCAATTAAATTAATTCGATTCTTATCTAGGGCTTACTGATCTTCCCTAAGTCCCATTATATCCAATTAATAATCACCAAAGTTTTACAAAAGGTTTGGGATGAGAACAAGCATTAAAAATAAACAACTTCATGAATTTTGGGGAGGTCGATCGATCGAAGGTAGGGGGTCGATCGATCGATTGCCCAGATATCAGCCCAGTTTTCTACATTTCTTCTACTACGGGTTTCATAAGTTTTGATAATTCAAACCTTCATATTAACAACCCAAAATCCTTATAAACCTTACTACATGATATAGCAACATATATAAATAATTTCTAATGATCTAAACATCCTAGAATCATCAAGAGTTTGAATTAAAAGCATATATTTATCATGTTTTTCTAGAAAATTATAAACATGATATCTTCAAGAACAAACCATTGATTCTCAGGATTTCTTCGACAACTTCATTATTATTTCTTGGATTACTATCTACCTACAACATGTGTTTGAACCCTTTACATTTCCATTTTTCAGAAATCAATCAACAACTCCATCTTTATCTTCCAAACATGTAAAATCTCATCTTTTTATAACTATCCTAACATGGACAATATACAAACTTAGATTGCAATCATCAAATAACTTGCCTCTAATGAAGATCTGATCCTTTGGAGTTTTATAACATAGGTTGTTCTCCCTTTTTTCGGCCAACTTCCGGTGGTGGTTGGTGGTGGTGACCTTTAGTCTTTGGTTCTCCTCCTTTCCAAGCAAACTTCTCTTCTCCCAAGCACCATTTCACTCTCTCTAAAAAGATGACCTCTCAATTTTGTGTACAAGAGATGAATGAACCACGTACAACTAATCTCCAAATATTTATAATAAGACAAAATCCGAAATCACTATTCATCTCCCTTGTAAAAATAATCAAAATGCCATTTTGGGTTGTCTTTTCCTTTTCAAATGACCCGAGACCCGAAACCAACAGCCAAATAGACTTTTCTGAGTATTTCAACCCTTCCGGATGCAACGACGCACTCAAAATGACTATAAGGTCGATATAAAAATAAGTTTCTCATTTAATCTAACGAATTAGTCCTGACACGTCCCATACCGTGTCAGACTAAAAATTTAAATCACTGAAATAATAACTCACAACAATATCAATAATCATCACATTCATATATTACCTAAATATCTTTAAGTAATATTCAGAATCATACATTTTAATATCCACAAGTCGGATAAAACCCAAATGAATTTATTTATAATAAAATCCAATTAATCCCTTAATTAAATTATAACACATTTTAAAAGTCATTAAAAATTACGGGGTATTACAATATGAGGCTATGATAGCAGGCCTCTCATTGGCAAAGACCCTTAGGGTAAGACGACTCCTGCTTCATTGTGACTCAAGGTTAGTTGTTAATCAAGTGTTGGGGGTTTATGAGGCCAAGGATGAAAGGATGGCCAAATACCTGAAGAGGGTGAGAACGATACTCGAAGGTTTCGAAGAGGTAAATATGAAGAGAATACATTTACAAAACAATAGCCACGCAGATGCATTAGCAAGGTTAGCTTCGTCAACAAGGGCAGACATCAGAAGGACAGCCCCAGTTGAGATCTTGCCCAAGGTGACCATTGAAGAAGAAGAGGTCAGTAACCCTTGCCTCAATTTGAACCTAGGGGACTCATGGATGGACCCCCTTATTAGATATATCAGAGAGGGCGAGCTGCCGAAATCAAAACTAGAGAGAAGGAAACTGATGTACAAAGCTGTAAAGTTCTCAATAGTAGGAGGCGTCCTATATAAGAAGGGATTCCTATTACCTCTCCTCAGATGTGTTCATCCCACAGAATTTCCCCGTGTCCTACAGGAGGTACATGAGGGTTCTTGCTCCAGCCATATAGGAGGAAGACCTTTGGCTAAGAGGATTATTACGTAAGGATACTGGTGGCCGACCTTGGCCAAGGATGCTGCAGCCTACGTGAAGAGGTGCGACAAATGTTAGAGATTCTCCACTATCCCCCATTAACCTCATCAGCCTATGACGTCAATCAGTTCCCCTTGGCCATTCGTAGTATGGAGAATTGACTTAGTGGGTCCCCTGCCAAGGGCTGCAAATAACTACCGATTTTTGATAGTTTCCATTGATTACTTCTCTAAGTGGGTAGAGGACGAGATGATGATCACGATTACGGAGCAGAAGACCTTCCAATTTATTTGGAAGAACATCATATGCAGACATGGCCTCCCAAACACCCTCATTTCGGACAACGAAACGCAGTTCAAGAATTCTTCTTTGGAAAAATATTGCAAAAGAGTGGGGATAAAGCAATTTTTCTCTTCTCCTGGCCGACCTCAGGCAAACGGTCAGACCGAGGTCACAAACAGAACAATCCTCGACGGGATCAAGAAGAGGTTAGAAGAATCTAAGGAAAAATGGATTGAAGAGGTTTATATTGTGTTATGGGCCTACAAAACAACGGTTAGGACACCAACGGGGGAAACCCCATTTATGTTAGCACATGGCTCAGAGGCCGTCATACCCATAGAAATAGGACTTCCTACTCATAGGGTTCAGACCTATGACCCTGAAAAGAATGGGGAGGAGAGAAGACTTGACCTCGATTTGATCGAAGAGAGAAGGGAAGACGCAGAAATCAGGCAGGCAGCTTACCAGCTGAGAATAGCAAAATTCTACAATCAAAGGGTAAAATCAAAACCCATAGATGTGGGAGACCTAGTGCTGAAGAAGACGTTACATAAGGCAAACAATCTTCACCTGAATTGGCATGGTCCTTACAAAGTGGTGGAGGAGGTTGTGCCTGGGACCTACAGGCTAGAAAACCTTGAAGGGGAACCTTTTTCTAATCCTTAGAATGCTGATCATCTAAAAAAGAATTACATATGATGTTGCAAGAGTTTATATGTAAATGTATCATCTTATGAAGAGATTATTAATGAGAAGATCAGTTCTCATGTCAATTCTTGGTTCATTATTCTCTAGTGGTAGAATTTATGGGGATAACATCTTAGTTGATGACCTCAGACCTTATAACATCATAATTTGGTGACAAGGTCTGAGGTGAGACATCATAATTGGATGACCTCAAACTTTAAACATCATTAATTTGGTGAAAAAATATTTGTGAGGATAATATCTTAGTTGATGACCTCAGACCTTATAACATCATAATTTGGTGACAAGGTTTGAGGTGAGACATCATGCTTGGATGACCTCAGACCTTAAACATCATTAATTTGGTGAAAAATTATTTATGAGGATAACATCTTAGTTGATGACCTCAGACCTTATAACATCATAATGTGGTGATAAGGTCTGAAGTGAACCATCATGATTGGATGACCTCAGACCTTAAACATCATAATTTGGTGAAAAATTATTTATGAGGATAACATCTTAGTTGATGACCTCAGACCTTATAACATCATAATTTGGTGACAAGGTCTGAGGTGAGACATCATGATTGGATGACCTCAGACCTTAAACATCATAATTTGGTGAAAAATTATTTATAAGGATAACATCTTAGTTGATGACCTCAGACCTTATAACATCATAATTTGGTGACAACATCTGAGGTGAGACATCATGATTGGATGACCTCAGACTTTATAACAGCATAATTTGGTGAAAAGTTTTGAGGTGAGACATCATGATTGGATGACCTCAGACCTTAAACATCATTAATTTGGTGACAAGGTCTGAGGTGAGACATCATGATTGGATGACCTCAGACCTTAAACATCATTAATTTGGTGAAAAATTATTTATGGGGATAACATCTTAATTGATGACCTCAGACCTTAGACATTATTATAAGGCTTATGAAGACACTATTATGGCGAGGCTTCAGACCTTAACACACACATCGTGTGATATAGAAAATCATTCAAAGAACATTCATCAACTAAAAAAGTAAAGCCCTCCTCAGAGGTTGATACAGACTAAAGCTAAGAATTACAAGCCGCAAGGTAATAGAGTTTGCAATCAGAGGTTACAGTTTGAAATCTAAATTAAAAATTACAAAGAGCTTCACAAAATAGTCAAGTGTCTGTAGCCTCAGGGTTAGTTGCCACACCCCCATCTCCATGGCCCAGGTTGGTCACTTCTACCCCATCATCCTGAGGACCAACGTCTTCAGTCCTGATGTCATCTTGGGGAGTAGTCTCGATAGGTGTGGCACCTCCCTCCTCCTCTACCTCTTGCAAGGCCTGGGCAAATCGAGGATCGGCATAGTCCAGACCAATGAAGTAAGAGGCTGTCAGGCTCCTTACTTCTTTTTCCTTCATCTTAGCCCACCTTCCAGTGGCCTTAACACCTCTCTTGAGGTACTCGAAGCCGAAGCTCACGAACTCATCAGAGACCTTATAGTCCTCCAAGATCTTCTCTAAGGCATCCTTCAAGGCAGCCTGCACAACAACGTTAACCTTGTGTTGGAGAGAGCCAGCCTGCGTCTTTAGAGTAGAGGTATGGTCCTTTTTTAGCTTGCCCATATCCTTCTCTAGCTGCTTGACCTTAGCTTCAGACTTCTCTAAAGAAGCCTCCAGACGCTCCACTTCAGCGTTCAAGGCAGCCTCGATCTTCTGGGCCTCTTTGCCCGTCTCGATCAGAGGAAGTTTTCTCAGAGTTCAATCCACAAAGTGGTGCAAGGTGAGGAGACCCTACAGAACATATGCAGAGATGTCAGTTCAAGACTTTAAAAGTCAAAGACGAGGTTACACTTACTCAAAAAAAGTAAAAGCAAAGAGTCTTACTTGGATGGATCGGTGGAGACCAAAATCGGCCAGTATATTGGTGTCCATTGAACGGCAGAAGCGTTTATCGGAGTCGGCCATAACAAAGTTGATAGCGTCCAGGGACTTCAGACTTTGGCCGATAAGGCTGTCACCAATATTCAGTTGCTCCAGACGAGCAACTAATACATCCTCAGAGGAGATGGGTATGGAACAATCCCCCTTTGAAGTCTTTTTCTTCTGCCTCTGATCTTCAGGGGCAGGGTCAGCAGATCTCCTCTTCTTGGAGGCCTCAGCCTTTGAAGTTGTAGGAGGAGGAGGAGGTGCAGTCAGACATGCTTTCTTCACGAGCTTGGTAAGGCTGGGGGCTGCCATCTCCCAGAGGTCGTCAAAAATTCCTTTGGGGCGCTCTGTAAATAGAAAGGTCTAAGTTAGAAAATCATAGACATGACATAATCAGAGGTACAACTTACGGGAAAATAATCACTTACGGAGCTCAGTCAGAGGACTCCCCCCAAGGCCAGTCTCGGAGAGATAGTATGGGGTCATCAGATGTTTGTATTTGACCAACAAACCATGTTCCCCCTAGAAGGTCTTTTACTTTCTAAAGATTATTTTGGCTTAACCCAGGGTCGGCCCTAGCAGCCATTGACACCTTTCCCCATCTCAGGGGCATCCTCGGCTCTAAGGATGAAAAGGGGGCACATGGGCCAAATTCCTATGACCTTAAAGCGAAGAAGTATTGCAGTTTCCAATTATGATTTGAAGTTTGGGTAACCTACAACATCTTCTTATTTGATTTTCGAGTTAAAAAGTGGTAATAGCTCGAATGATTCCTAGTAGAGGAAGGGACGTAGAACCCAGTGAAGACCTGGACAGGAAGGTCTGAATGGTGGACTGCCCTCCATAGAAGTATTGCTTCAATTATCACCCTCCAGGCGTTGGGGGATAATTGGGAAGGGGCTAAGTTAATATAGGACAATATGTCCCTCATAATTGGGTGGATGGGAAGATAAAATCCTAACTTGAATATCTGCCCATATAAACAGATCTCACCATCTCGACCGCCGAAAGCCCTCTGGTCCTTCAGAGGTCTCCTAAGTTTTATGGAAGGACCTATGGAATATATGTGTCTGAAGGTAAGAAGGTTGAGTTCGCTGACAGTGCTCTCTATCTCGGCTGCGTTCGAGGTGTCAACATCGCTCTCGCTATAATCATCCTCATCTTTTTCAACGTCAGCTGGAGTGGATGAGGGATTACCATCAGGGAACCTCTGAGCAAACTCATCCTCTGTGGCGGTTGATAAGGGAATAACGTCTAGGATTGGTGGAACAACCACAACGGGTCCTATAATTTCAACATCAGAGGAAGAATGCGAGGTGCTAGAACTCTTGTTAGAAGAGGCCCGGCTGGAAACCTCGGCTTGATCAGGGGCATGATCCATCCTAATGGAATAATCCATGGCTTCTTGAAAAGAATCCACAGACATAGGATCTGAGGTTGACGACTCAGACTCAGACATAGGGATGGGTTCTACTGGGACCTCTGCTGGCACAAGGGGCTCAGGGTATATTACTTTCAAAGGAGGTGGAAATATAGGCCTAAGAGGGAATGCCTCTGCCCTACGAGCTTCCTCTTGGGCTCGTTCTATTTGCCTAATCTTATTTAAGGTTTTCTCCCTAAGAGAAGGAAATTCCTCTAAGAGTTGTTAAAGAGGTCTGAGCATATGGGGACGACCTTACACTTGTACACTCAAGATAAAAACAAACAACTTGACTGAAACTGCTTAAGGATCAAACTATTAACTTTGAGCAAAAACAACCAAGAACAACAAGAACTATTGCCACCGAAAAACGCAAGTAGTCATCGAAAAACTCAAAATACTCCCCAAAAAGTGAAAAAAGTAGAATTAAAGGCTGAAAGTGAGTGGGGAAAAGAGGAAGAGGGTACCTGAAAGAAACCTTAGTGAAGGAGAAGACGATTGGTAATGAGAAGACCTTTGAAAAGCCCAACCTAGCTCTGGTAGAGAGAGAGAGTTGCAAACAAAACAAAAAGCGAGAAAATGAAGAAATGAAGAAAAATGAAAGAAAATGAGTCCTTAATCCTTAAATAACTCCACATGCATCCCAAGGCCCATCGTTGCCTTGGGAGCCCAAGGGACAACTGACATCCTTACACTTGCCAGGCACGCGTCCCACTTCAGTCATTGACACTTGTCAAAGGAATATTGGCATAAAGAAGAAAGACCTCGGAGTTGTACAACCCATAGTCACCTGTTCCCACATGTAACTAAGGGCTAGGGGGTGATTGATATGCCAAAAGTACACCTGAGAGACCAGAGACCTCAACCTCAGCCTGGATTGGAGCCGAGGTAATAGAAGCCCAAGGATACCTATCAGCAACGTCTTCCTACATGGGTCGGCCACAACCGACGTCCTAACATCATCTCAGCTTGGAAGTAGCTGAGGTCAACTTGAAGCTGAGAACTCAGCATCCTCGGGGTCAGTCATAGCCAATGTTGCAGCTACCTTGTACATCTACCTCGGCCCTTCATCAGCTGAGGTCAATAAAAGCTGCGCAGGCTCAATCAGCAAGCATCATGTCATCATCGGCCCTGACCGACATTGCACCTCATATCCAACCTCGACCGACCATCCTCGTCGAGGTCTTCATGGAACATTGATCTCAGACAAAGCAAGGGTCGTACTTCACCAACCTCGTACTCATCCAATACTAATTGAAGATAACCAAGCATTTACACTTATATGGATGCCCTGTAACACGTGGATAAGTCTGTTATAATCGAATCCTTCCCTCCACATGAGGGAATATTGAGGTCATCATTACTTGGTTGAGATCAGTCAGGTGTCACCCTTGCAGTGGCTAGATCAACACACACACATGCTCATCGCATGCATAGGGGGTGCATTACACCCTCCACATACTATATATACTTGCCTTCTCCTACTTGGATAAGGGATCCAAAATTATAACCCTAGCTGAAACACTCTCAAAGTATAAAGTAGAGAGAGAAAGCTTGAGAGATTATATCCATGGCCATCAGTGCCTTCATTCAGTGATATTACTCACACACACTCATAGTGGACGTAGGCCAGATTGGATGAACCACTTATATATGGATGTTCATCCTCTTCTCCTCATCTCAATCTCTTATGTTTAGCATACACTTGAGCTGCCATTGTTATCCCTGATTTGAGTTTTAAAACACCTTGAAGGGTGGTGTTAATTCCAGCATCATCAATGTCCACATTCAACTCGCTAACCACACATATTATGTCAATATTCAACATAATAACCACCTATATCATATCCAGATTCAATTCAGTAGGTACAACATATCATATCTATAATCAACTCAGTAACCATATCCATATCCAATTCAATAACCACACATATCATATTCATATTCAACTCAGTAACCACACATATCATATCTATATTCAACTCAATAATCACGCATATCATATCCATATTCAACTCAGTAAGTATATCATATCTATACCCTATCCATATTCAACTCAGTAAGTACCACATATCATATCTATAATCAGCTCGATAACCATATCCATATTCAGCTCATTAACTACACATATCATATCCATATTCAACTCAAGTACCACATATCATATCTATAATCGTGTATAAATACATCTTACCAGTGAGTACACTCACCTTAGCAACTTAATGGGCTTTTTCCTTTGCCTTTGTCTAACACTTGTTCTACAAGTTCTTCTTCCCTTCCTATCATTCTTACAATATTAGTATCATCATAATAATATCAACAATCCAAAGAATATCTCAAACGTAACTCAATTCATAATCATCATATGATTATATTCAAATCATTTATCATAAATGAAGTTCCATCCAAATTCATGTTAATATATTTAGCATATCCAACTCATAGTCCTAACATACTTTAATTTCTTCTTGGTAATCCAATTCTTATCATATTAGGTTTTCAATACAACAGACGAAACGTCATTTCAGGTTCCTAGATAAAGTTATGCCCATTTCTTCAATACATAGCATATCTGCCCCATAGGCTCATCCAACGTTCAGTCAACTTCCTGGAATTTTTATAATTTCTCAACATCATAACTTTATAAGATATTTCACCCAATATCAATAAACATGTTGAATAATACGAAATTAAAGTTTCATAATTTTTAAAGTTCATTTGTTATGTCAGACCAAACATCGAACACATGGTATGCGTACTTACACTTTTGGGGCATGATAAGCACCCAAAAGTGTACATTTTATACCCTAAATAGACGTATTTTAGTTGCTAATTCTCAACAATAATGGTCTTATGCGCGTAAATGTTCAATGTGCAGGCTTGATTGCGTTTGCGGTTCAAAAAGCGTTATTTTGAGGCAAATGTGAATAAAATGGAGCTGATTCCCCATTCCCGTAACCTTACCCGAGCCTAAACCTACCCCGAACCCCGTGTATGTTTAGTTTGTACTCTTTAGATTTTTCTTAGATTTTTAGTTTGAGTCGTTTTATTTTAGATTTATTTAGAATCTTCTAAGATTTATTTTCTATATTTCTATTTTATTTTTAGTATTATAATTGTATTTTATTTTGATTCTTATTATTTTTTAGTTTTTAGCAGGAATAGATTTTTTAGGAATTCATTTATTTTTAGTTTTATTTTACTTTTTAGAATTTCTGTTTTAGTTTAATAGATTTTTATTTCTTTTTAGTCTTATTTTTAATTTGAGTCTATGGTTTATTTTTATTTTTTTAGAATATGATTTTATTTTATTAATTTTATTTTTTAGTTAGTGAGTATTATTTTTAGATGTCCAAATTAAACACACACATAAACTCACTCACACCTTTAAACCATACACACTCACACATCCAACTCCTCACCTCACCCACACCTACCTTCCCATACCCCCCCCCCCCCCACACACAATCTAACCCACTCATCTTCAACCTCCAATAACACACACTTTCTCTCTCCTGAAAACCCACCATTCCTCCATTAACAAAACACACACCACCAATACCCATCTCCTTATCTCTCCATACCCGAGAGCACCATCAAACCCGTACCTTATACCCACATCCGAGATCCCATTCCGGTGGTGCCTCTCCAGCCAACTCCGACCTGAACCCCCTGGGATCACGAATCGAAAATACCCAAGCAATGTCTGCCCAAAACCCGCCAGACCACCAGTCATTACCCCCATGGCAGCCCCGTCAACCCCCATACTCGGACTGTTAAAACCCATGAAACTCGAGACCACCTAGCCTAAACCTGCGCCCAGCCGTGACCTCAACCCAAATCCGGCTTGATCTGAAAGTTTGACCCGGATACCCACCTACCCATGTCGACTTTCAAACCCGTGTTCATCTCTTCTCTTACCCGGTTGTGTACCAGAAAACCGATTTCCCATTTTGTCACCGAGCCACGATTTTCATACACCTGTGACAAGCCAAACAAAACCAAAAGCCAAAGATGTAAACCAAATAAAATAAACCCCATGTGCCTAATAAGCCACCCATTACTCTTTTCCCATTATACCCCAACAACATCTTCTAACCCAATACCCAAAATAACCCTCACCCAAATATGATTTTTATTACCTCACACATCTCAAACCACATATGCATTTCCAATTACCCAAATTAGCCTTTAGCTCCATGCAAATTATTTAAAGAAGAAGAAGGCCCAATTTTAAAGAGGCTAGAAATCCTATCTAGGGTTTTAAAGAGAATTTTAGAGAGAGAAACATTTTGTCAATAGTTTTTTTTTTATTTTTTTTAGATATTTGTGAGGATAAATTTTGTAAGAGATTTAATTGAGTGGGTATTTTATTGAAAAACTACTTGGATGCTCAATTAAGAGGGTTGTATGCTTCTCATTCAAGGATTGAAGTCTATTGAATTCAAGAGATTGGTTTGATTGTTCTTCTATATACTCTTTTATATTAAATGCATATTGAATATTTGTTTATAATGTTTAATATCATGTTAGGCTAAATCCCCTTTCAAGGGATGGGGTGAACCCTTATTTGATGTTATTTTGATTTAATTAGTTTGATTAATTGAAAATTTCCTTTGAATGTTAATTTTAATCTCCCACCCTTAAATTTATGCCTCGAGAGAGGGTAAATGATTTTCGAGAGAAAATCAAAATTCTAGTTATAAACCGATTTTAGATTCAAATAGAGATAGGGGTTTCTTAAGTGTGGTATTATTCCTTAAATTTCAACTTTAATTTCATTTTTTATGATTTATACAAATTTTAATCGATCGATCCTAGCGGATGATTAATTAAAAGGAGTGTAGATATATTTTCTAGAGTTATGGTGGGTTAAACTTAGTTTTCTAAAAGATTACTATTAAAATTACACTTACAATGAGAGTTGATTTGTAATTTTGATATTAGTTTGGGAGAATTCAAATAATTAAATTAATTAATTAGAATAGCTAAAATTTGTGGTATAGTCCCACTCCTTGATTGCTTACAAATTTATTTACCTCACTTTATCTCTTATTTTAGTGTTAGTTTTTGTTCCATCATTCTTAGTCATTTTTTTAGTTAGTTGTTTATTCATTTTCATTTAGTTTAGTGTTATTTCACTTCATCTCACCCCAAATTGTGTTAATATTGGAAAAGCTAAAAAAAAAAAAAAGTAAAAATCCCCAAAAAAGAAAATAAAAGTGAATTACAATTGTTTTCCCCTCGCTTTACCCCCTTGATGTGGATTGATACCCTTAATTACCTCTACACTTTGAGTTTGATATTATATTTTCTAGGTATTTTAAGGTTTTTATTAGAGGACTTTCAAGCAACGACGAAAAATAGACCGAAAAATTCTACTTATCAAACGGCGTCGTTGCCATTCTTGGGAGCGTGAAGCACTTGGAGCGGATTTCATTTTGTAGTTCATTAATTTTTCGCACTTTATTGCTTTTTAGTACCATTTTTCTTTATTCTAGAAGGCTTGTAGTAGGACTTTATTACCTTGCTTGTATTGTGGTGCATAGAGACACCTTATTATTTCGCATTTAAATTTGTAATAATTAATTGTGAAGAAAAGTGTGATAGGAAAACCGGACAAGTTAGAGTGAGGGCATCCAAAGGCGAGGAAAATAATCCTCTCTACCTTGGGTCGGTAGGACTCCCGGGACCGATTGAGATAGGCGTAATCTCCCCCCGGTCGACTCAAATTTTTCGGCACCTCATGGCGTAAAAACCGTGGGAGGTACATCTCTTGAACACTCACGCCTTTCCTGTTAGCGAGTCAATTCTTGAGTGAAATTACGTGTTCTTGTGTGATTTTATTCTCGCATTTTTTTCTAATGGTGTGATGAATTAATTGACTAAGACCTACACCCGGTCACTCACGAGAAGGGATTTCATCACCGACTCACTCGCTTACCATTGCGTGTTACCCTAGCCATCACTAAATTTAAAATCAATTAACTAGGTAGCCCAATAGGAGAAAATTTTGCAAAGGCGATCACTCAGATTATTCCGTGATTTTTTATCGCCCGCGGACTTAATTAAAATGTGACTACCCTTTCACTAAATTTCAAGAAAAAATTTGGCTATGCGTTAGTTAGGTTTTATCACTGACTTGCGTGTGTCCAATTCATTCTTTCAGTAGTCTATTTTTAATTAGTTCGCCCAAATCAAGAGTCCATATTTTTCCCCATTTTTTTCTTCAAAAAAAAAACTCCAAAAATATTTTCTTCTATTATTTTTATAAAAAAATCCAAAAATATTTTCTTTCTTTATTTTTATAAAAAAATTCCAAAAATATTTTCTTTCTTTCATTTTTAGAAAAAATCCAAAAAGATTTTCCTTCTTTTTCAAGAAATTCAAAATCCAAAAAGATTTTTTTTCTTTTTCAAAAAAAAAAAACATTAAAAAACCAAAAATATTATTTGGAGAAATCTTTTTATCCATTATCCACCCCGTCATGGCCGAAGAAAATACTTTATGGAATGACTTTGGTCATTTCCCATATTCGTAGTGCACCTATTGCTTTCATGCTGATCACTTGTCCCAGGAGTGTCCATATCTTCCTTATCCATCCGAACCCACCATGGAACATGTGTATCCATATGACACTATTTCGAAACCCACCTCGGACTATTGTCATGATATATCCAATCCCGAGTGGTGTGAGAAACCACGCTATTCGTGGAAGATTGATCACCCTCCCACGCAATACGAATCCTAACCCCTTGTTGCGGATCCTCACACGTTCCAACAGTCATCACGACAACCTTGTGCACCCCATACCGATCAGCCCTATCACTACACACCACATGACTATCACCCAATTGTCCATCACGAAGGCGTCCCTTTTGTGTATGACGAACTTGATCCCGCTCCCCACACTTCCTATGAGTATTCTCCATTTAGCCATGATACTAGTGTGTTGTGTCCACCTCCACCACCGCCACCACCCATCAATCCACCATAATCCTCTACCTTCGCTCTCGAAAGCCTCTTCCAACAGTTCATCCTTGAGCAAGAGAAAGTGACTCAAATTCAAACTTAAGCTCTCCAAAGGCTTGAACAACGCTTAAATGAATTTGAGTGTGCGAGCGAGTCGAATTTCACCTCAAGTCAACCCATTATTGCACCCACGTGGAGTGATGATGAGTAGTCTTGTGACATGGGTTTTGAGTGTGACCAACCCTATCACCCCAAGAATCTCGTCGTTGAGACCACCTCGTGGTCCAAGCCTCAAGTTGACACTTGTGTTTATTTATCCATCGATAGTGAGCCTGATTCAATCCCACCATGTCTACCTGAACCCCACTTTGAGGTTCCCATTCCCACTCCTGCTGAATCCAAAAATATGCCCGAGTCTACACCTATTGACCCCACCACTTGTGTTCCCGAGGAACCACTTCATTCTAGGTTAGCTACGTCTATGAGTGCTCACCATTTTTCTGAGATAGAATCTGTGATAGTTCCTACCTATCTGGATATGGATGATGTCCCACCATGCATGGCTCCCTTTGAGCCCGATATTTCTAGTGATTCCTCTATCTCTGATCTTGGTGCCTCATCTTACCCACCCACCACATTCACCGATGCTACTCTAATGGAGAATTTGACCACTCCATCTTTAGAAACCACACTCTCTAGTGAGTATTCCTTTACTCCTCCCGACGAGTGTGTGTCTCCTACTCTTGAGTTGGATCATCTTCCCCCATCGTTTATCCCACCCCACCCACCCATTGTCCCTTCCACCCCACCACCTGGTTTGGATCTTGATTTTACACATTTCATATTTCCATCTACCTTTTTAGATCCTCACCTGAAAACATCCTCCACCATTTATGAGAGTATATGTGGTGATACTCTCCACTTCTGTGACACCGAGTTTGTTACACTCCCGCCACTCTCTCGTGGTGTTGATTTTACCCATCGATAGCTCCCTGGTGTGTCACGACACGACCATTATTATCGCCCATTTATAGAACAATCGTGTGATTTTTATAAGGCCCACCCCATTCCGTTCACCAAACCATTTTGCCTACCCATACAACTTGAGCACCATGCTTATAGGGCCCTAGTTGCCCTCACCTTTCAGCTCAACAAGGCCCGTGGCTTATACCTCTTCACCATCACCCTTTCCCTAATACCCACTCGCCCATGGTCCACCGATGCTTTGCATCGTGTGATGCACTTTGCCAAACAGGTGCATTGACCATTTTAGCCTTCATCCAACAAGACTGACGCTTCAGTCTTGTTTGGGGGAGATTATCATCACCCAATTTTTCTGTTGTCCCACACTTTCATATATCTTTCTTTAGGGTGAGAATGGTTTAGTCTGGCTGAAGATGTTAAACTTAGCGCTACCGGGAGGCAACCCGTGTTTCTTGTATGAGTCTCATCCTGTTTGGGGGTGGTGTCTCACATCATCCAATGCTTTATCATGTTTAAAGACTTCTACATATTTTTTTTCTTCTTATCATTTATTCAGGTTCATTTTGCCTACATCTGTCCACTTCATTAGCGGTTGATTCTGGTAATCTCTTTCCTCCCTTTTGCTCTCAATTTTAAAAATTCTTTTACTTACATCGAGGACGATGTTCCTTTTTGTTTGGGGGTGGGGAATTTTATCAAAATAGTACCTCTTTTGATTTTTTATTTATTTTTAAACCTGATTTTTAAAATTTCGTGCAGTTTCTTTCATCTCACTCATTGACGTTAATTTTCTATCATCCATCTTTTAACTCTAGGAATCAAGCTATAGGATTTATCTTTTTATAAATAGCTTATGTAATACACAACAAGGCATGTTTCACAATGAATTTCTAGACTCAACAAAAATTGCGCACTTATCACGTCACTACGGTTTAGAGTTGAGGAGTACTACAATTCCCACGAAAACCTTAAGGATCACTAATAAAGACTTTAGCTTGTGAGATTTGTGCCTTTCATCCTTTCAGAGTGTTTTATGCAATCTCCGAGTCACAAGTTGATTCAACTTCGTTTGGGTCCGCATTAAATTGTTGTATGATCTCATTATTTTTTCAATTTTTTTTTGGCTTGGTCACTGAGAACGATGTCACTTTCGAGTTGTAAGAAATGTGTGTCTTGAAATTTGTCCCGATCACAAGGATTTTCATCCATACACCTACCATTTATCATTCATTTCATCCATTACCTTCCCATATTATTTCATATTCCCACATATTCCTCATATCATCCATATACATACCCCACTCCATTCATATATCATCCACCATTTTTTGTAAAAGAGTGTTGTTCCAAATGTAAAATGTCTTCAGTGTTGAGAGTATAAAGAAAGCGGGAAAAAAAGAAAAAAAATAGAAAAATAGAAAAATAGAAAAAAGAAACAAAAGTAAAGAAAAAAAATCGAAAAAAAGAGAGATAAAAGAAAACAGAAAAATAGAGTTTTCAGTTAGTTCTTTTGTAACAAAGACATTTGTTCTTCATGTATAGAACACTCTTCTCACACATCGCATCCATTTATCATCCATCATCCAAACATCACCCATCCTATCATACCTACCTCATCATATCCTTCTCATTTCGTTTTCCCCTTACCCATAAATATCCATATTTCCCCTAGGAGAGTAAATAAAGGTCAACGTGGTGAATAACTCGACGTTCTCACTATAGTGATTAAAATTCTTTCATGAGATCATTTTTCTTTCTATATTATTCGTTCTTTCTTATGTGTGTGTGAGACGTTTGACCTTACTTACATTTACTCACTTCCTCACACACAAGAGCGATACACTAAACCAAATCTCGAGAATTCGTTTGAGAGAGCTATATCCAGTGAGATTTTAAAGTTGAAGCGTTGATTCCGAAAAGGCAATCTAGGAATTACTCTTATGATACTCGACCCATTTTGACTGATTCACACTACACACATTGAGTTCTAGAAAGGATGTGCCTTGTGTATTCACATAGCTAAATTTTTCTGCACTTCTAGCTTGTATTTCCCAAAATACTTTTTATGTGATGGATTGTGCGATCATTCTATGTCTAATAAGAGATTGACTGCCAATTTTTAAAATAAAGAATTTTGTGGGTATATTTCCTGCAAACCCTCACGAGACACAACTCGTCCTATAGGGCAACCTATAGGTTTAAAGGCTTGTTGCACATACTAAATGCAATCGCAAGTGCCTGCGAAAGTGGTACACTTTTGGTTTCTTATCTTACTCTTTCTCTCTATCTTATTGCTCGAGAACCAGCAACACTCTGTTTGGGGGTGGTGTGATAAGCACCCAAAAGTGTACGTTTTATACCACAAATAGACGTATTTTAGTTGCTAATTCTAAAAAATAATGGTCTTATGTGTGTAAATATTCAATGTGCTGGCCTGATTGCATTTCCAGTTCAAAAAGCATTATTTCGAGGCAAATGTGAATAAAATGGAGCTAATTTCCTATTCCCGTAACTTTACCCGAGCCTAAACCTACCCCGGACCTCGTGTGAGTTTAGTTTGTGCCTTTTAGATTTTTCTTAGATTTTTAGTTTGAGTCGTTTTATTTTAGATTTATTTAGAATTTTCTAAGATTTATTTTCTATTTTATTTTTATTAGTATAATTGTATTTTATTTTGATTCTTATTATATTTTAGTTTTTATTAGGATTAGATTTTTTAGGAATTCGTTTATTTTTAGTTTTATTTTACTTTATAGGATTTTAGTTTTAGTTTAATAGATTTTTATTTCTTTTTAGTCTTATTTTTAATTTGAGTTTGTGTTTTATTTTTGTTTTTTTAGAATAGGATTTTATTTTATTAATTTTATTTTTTAGTTAGTCAGTATTATTTTTAGGTGTCCAAATTAAACACACACATAAACTCACTCACACCTTTAAACCATACACACTCACACATCTAACTCACTCACCTCACCCACACCTACCTTCCCATACACCCCCACACACACAATCTAACACACTCATCTTCAACCTCCAACAACACACACTTTCTCTCTCCTGAAAACCCACCATTCCTCCATTAGCAAAACACAGACCACCAATACCCATCTCCTTATCTCTCCATACCCGAGAGCACCATCAAACCCGTACCTTATACCCACATCCGAGATCCCATTCCGGCGGCGCCTCTCCAGCCGACTCCGGCCTGAACTTGCCGGTATCGCGAATCGAAAATACCCAAGCCATGTCCGCCCAAAACCCTTCGAACCTCCAGTCATTACCCCCATGGCAGCCCTGTCATCCATACTCGGACTGCCAAAATTCATGAAACCTGAGACCACCTAGCCTAAACCTGTGCCCAGCCGTGACCTCAACCCATATCCGGCTTGACCCGAAATTTTGACCCGGATACCCACCTACCCATGTCGACTTTCAAACTCGTGTTCATCTCTTCTCTTACCCGGTTGTGTACCACAAAACCCATTTCCCATTTTGTCACCAAGCCACTATTTTCAGCCACCTGTTATAAGCCAAACAAACCAAAAGCCAAAGACATAAACCAAATAAAATAAACCCCATGTGCCTAATAAGCCACCCATTACTCCTTTCCCATTATACCCCCAACTAACATCTTCTAACCCAATACCCAAAATAATCCTCACCCAAATATGATTTTTATTACCTCACACCTCTCAAACCACATGCGCACTCCCAATTACCCAAATTAGCCCTTAGCTCCATGCCTACTATTTAAAGAATAAGAAGGCCCAATTTTAAGGAGGCTAGAAATCCTATCAAGGGTTTTAGAGAGAATTTTAGAGAGAGAAACATTTTGTAAATAGTTTTATTTTTATTATTTTTAGATATTTGTGAGGATAAATTTTGTAAGAGATTTAATTGAGTGAGTATTTTATTGAAAAACTACTTGGATACTCAATTAAGAGGGTTGTATGCTTCTCATTCAAGGATTGAAGTCTATTGAATTCAAGATATTGGTTAGATTGTTCTTCTCTCTACTCTTTTATATAAACGCCTATTGAATATTTGTTTATAATGTTTAATATCATGTTAGGCTAAATCCCCTTTCAAGGGGTGGGGTGAACCCTTATTTGATGTTATTTTGATTTAATTAGTTTGATTAATTGAAAATTCCCTTTGAATGTTAATTTTAATCCATCACCCTTAAATTTACTCCTCGAGAGAGGGTAAATGATTTTCGAGAGAAAATAGAAATTTTAGTCATAATAACCATTTTAGATTCGAACTAGAGATAGGAGTTTCTTATGTGTGGTATTATTCCTTAAATTTCAACTCTAATTTCATTTTCTATGATTTATACAAATTCTAATTGATCGATCCTAGCGGGTGATTAATTAAAAAGAGTGTAGATCTATTTTCTAGAGTTGTGGTGGGTTAAACTTAGTTTTCTAAAAGATTACTATTAAAATTATACTTGTAATGAGAGTTGATTTGTAATTTTGATATTAATTTGGGAGAATTTAAATAATTAAATTAATTAATTAGAATAGCTAAAATTTGTGGTGTAGTCCCACTCCTTGAGTGCTCTCAAATTTATTTACCTCACTTTATCTCTTATTTTAGTGTTAGTTTTTGTTCCATCATTCTTAGTCATTTTTTTAGTTAGTTGTTTATTCATTTTCATTTAGTTTAGTGTTATTTCACTTCATCTCACCCAAAATTGTGTTAATATTGGAAAAGCTAAAAAAAAAAATAGAAAAAGTAAAAATCCCCAAAAAAGAAAATAAAAGTGAATCACAATTATTTTTCCCTCCTTTACCCCCTTGATGTGGATTGATACCCTTACTTACCTCTACACTTTGAGTTTGATATTATATTTTGTAAGTATTTTAAGGTTTTGATTAGAGGACTTTCAAGCAACGACGAAAAATATACCGAAAAATTATACTCATCAAATGGCGTCGTTGCCATACTTGGGAGCGTGAAGCACTTGGAGCGGATTTCATTTTGTAGTTCATTTATTTTTTGGACTTTGTTGATTTTTAGTACCATTTTTCTTTATTCTAGAAGGCTTGTAGTAGGACTTTATTACCTTGCTTGTATTGCGGTGCATAGAGACACATTATTATTATGCATTTAAATTTGTAATAATTAATTGTGAAAAAAAGCGTGATAGGGAAACCGGACAAGGTAGAGAGTGGGTATCCAAAGGCGAGAAAAAGAAGCCTTTCTACCTTGGGTTGGTAGAACTCCCGGGGCTGACTGAGATAGGCGTAATCTTCCCCCGACCGACTCTAATTTTTCGGCACCCCATGGTGTAAAAACCGTGGGAGGTACATTTCTTGAACACTCGCGCCTCTCCTGTTAGCGATTCAATTCTTGTGTGTGATTACATGCTCTTGTGTGATTTTATTCTCGCATTTATTTTTGAATGGTGTGATGAATCAATTGACTAAGACCTACACCCGATCACTTACGAGAAAGGACTTCATCACCCGACTCACTCAATAATTCCCCGATCCAATACACAACTCAACGATGCATGTTCTTGATTTTAGAAGTTAATAGACTTTAGTCCTCAAATCATTGATATTATGAATAACTTCATGAATTAAACTGTATCCCATAAGTACATGCGCTTTTCTTGTTTTATTGATTTAGTTTAAAATTTTTATAACTCAGTAATCTTTTGTTGCATTTTATATACTTACATCGAGTAAGATTTGTGCCTTTCGCCGTTTATGAGTGTTATACACTATTCTTTGCTCATTGAAAACGTTACTTTTGTTGGTAATCTCTTTATTCTTTCTTTGATCGTTCATTAATTGAGTTTATATCTTGAAATGTGTTACTTGAGCATGATTTTCATATATTATTTTGACTCGAGAATTGCGTAAACTTTATGAAATGATCGTAGGCAATCTTGGTTTTATCACCCATATTACGCTTGACCTCACCTTTTATTTTTCCATTGTCAACCCCTTTGAGCCTAAATATTAGCCTTTCATTTCATAACCCCCAAATCCCATAACCAGCTCCACATTGGAGTTAGAAACCATACATATTACCTTCCATACCTTTATTTGGAATGTTGCTTGGGATTGAATGATGTTTGTGTAGTGTGGTTGCAATTTGAGCATGAAAAGAGTGAGAAAATAAAAAAAGGTTTGAAAAAGAAAAAAAACAAAATCAAAAGAAAACAAAATAAAAAGTGAGAAAAGAAGAAAAGAAAAAGAAAAGAGAAAGTTTATATATGTGTATATAAAGTTCAATAATACTTGTTACTCTCTAATTGTTATATTTAATGCTTGATTATGGAACTTGTTTTCCATTTTCGATATTTCCTGAATTCTTCCCATTATTCCTAGTTTTCATTCTGAACACTTTGAATCCGTACATATGTCCTTCATTTTTTACCCTAGCCTAGCCTACATTACAACCCTATACAAGTCCTATGTGATTTTAGGGTGAATTTAATTTAAAAGTCATAATAGCTTTGATAATCTGTGAAAATGCATTTTGCCTCTTTTAATGAGCAGTATCTTTCATTGAGATTAAAATTTTTAATTTCCTATATAGCGTTCTTCATTTTTGACATGTGTACGGCCTAGTTTCCATTTACCTTTACTCTTTATGCCCGCATTTCCCGTGCGTTACCTCCCTGTTTCGAGTAAATTCATTTGATGAGTGTAATGTCCGTGAGGATTGAATATATGGTTGCTTTAGTGCTTATTCGATTTATTGAAGCTTTTTTCCAAATCATACTATGCATGTTCTCTCCCCCCCTCATACTTTTAAGGTTTCAAATCTATGAGGTGCATTCAATCTGTTAATAACAACATATTTTATCTTGAATTCGTTCAATATGCTAATAACGCGTTTGAAGTCTTTTTCGTTATTATTGAGTTTGTCGCATGTTAGGTTGGGAATATTTTGTGAAACTATTTGATGTTTGTGGGTTTCATCCCTGAAAACCCTCACGAGACACCACTCGTCCACCAGGGTAATGTAGGGGTTTAACTACTTATTGCATATGCTAAATGCAATCGTTTGCCCATAAAAGTGGCCTTTATCTGTTTATCCTATTTTGTACTATCTCTTGTCTTTGTTTTACTTGTAGTTCTTGTTGTTTCCTATTTCATTTCTAGGTATTAGCAATGTGTAAGTTAGGGGGTGTGATATGATGCAAATATTGCGCATTTCACCCGTTAACCTACGCGTTATTAGCCCCCCGGGTATATTAATCCCTATATTTATGCTCGTTAACTAGACAACCTCGATTTTGTATCGATATATGTTTTTGTATTGAGGTTTTATAGGTGTTTGGATTCTAAGTATGAAGTTCGGACGCATTCCGGTGAAGTTTCGTACAAATTCGCACGTTCAAGGGAAATTTAGTCATTTAAAAGTTTGGGCATCTGGTCCAACATCTTCACAAAAGTTGTAGCCCTCCGAGAAAGCTTCGTGTATCCGCGAATGGTGCACGAATCCGATCCATAAGGAAGAAGTTACGGAGATTCAAATGGAAGATAATTACAAATAAATCAAAACAGGGGAGAATGCAGCTTGGCTGAGACCTGATGGATCAATCGATCGACAAAAGGGGTCGGTCACCTGAACCATCTATTGATCGACTGTCAGGGTCGATCGATCGATCCCCTGTATTTTTGATAACTTTCTTCCTTTTATTTTCTTTCTTCTTTATTTCTTTTCCAACTTACTATATATAGGGTTTTTGTTGTAATTAAATATATACTTAGTTTTAAGAGATATTTTGGGTTAGGATTTGGGTTTTGAGAGCTCATCTTCATTTCTTTCTGGGGTGACATCCATTTGGGTTTGTAAGTTGTACTATTCATCATCCTCTCCATTAATATAATTATTTTTCCGTCATTTCTTGCTTTGTAGTTTAATTTCATGCCTTGTTAATCAGTTGTAGATATTTATTTATTGATTTAATTAGTGTAATTTAGTTTATTTCCATGTCGTGCCTCTAGATAAATAGGGTTGGGGTTGTGTTCCGCCATTAATGGGCCTCGAGCTCCGAAAACTATATTTCGAGTAAAATTGCTTTTAATTGAAACCGCGTGTATTTGAGTTGGATTGTTATACGTTTAACTTTATTTGTCATGAAACTTTAGTGTTTATAGCGACAATCCGAATTTAATCCGCATGTGACCATTTTTGATTAAATGTTTATTCAAGCAACTTTGGGTTAAATTCTTTCTTGCGTGAAGTTTATGCTTAATTAAAATGCTCGGTTAAATAGCTTTCGATCCGAAATTCTGATGATTAGTTATTTAGCCCGTGTGGTGGAATGCGATCCCGATCCTCGCTTTACTTTTGTGTAGAGTTAACTTATCTCTTTTCCTTTATCACCTTTTACACTTTTATTTTTGAAGTAGTAAATTAATTACCGATCTAAAATCCAATCACTCCCTGTGGATTTCTTACGATACCCGACTTACCGCTGTGCTTTATTGTCAAGTATAGTTGTAGCTTAGGTTTTTGGATGTAGAGCGGGAGCCAAAATCAATGACCGTCCCTACACGAACACTCGGTTTCCTTCTCATCAATCAGCAAACGAGCTAACTAGCAGTTGGGAGAGTTTGAATATAACTCCAGTCCTATCATTATAAATAAGACCCTTAGCCTTGAGCAAGGGGCCATGCAATTATTTGTTACGAAATGTCTAAAGAATTAATATACACAAAAACACCCCATGGATGTAGGTAGTTACCGATCCACGTAAATCCTTTGGGTTATGATATTATTTTTCTCCTTGATTATTTCCTTGTTGCTTAAAATCATTAATTATAATTATTTGCACTCATAATTTGCACCGTCTATAGCAAGCAATTCTTTTCTCTAAGAAAATAAAAATTAACGAGTTAAGAAATGTCTCATCCTCACAGTGCACCTATAGCAGGCAACCTGCGAGTCGGGCTCTCATTAACAGAGTGAGATTTAAGATCCACTAGGACAAAAATTTGGCCATCAACCATCCACAATTTTTCCCATAAGAGCAGCCTTCTGAGAAGAGCAATGAGCAGCATAGATCAACACAGATCTCGTAGTTGGTCGATGCCTATGAGGAATGACTTCATCAATAAGAGGAAACAACACGTTACCGGGTGGAGGAAAACGCATGCCTCCAACGACGCCTGGAAAAGTTGGTGCCGCGAACAGGATCACTCAGAGCATAAAAGTCGTCCAATAAGGTGAAACCAAGATGAAGGATGTCATAGGCATGATATACGAAGTCTGGATCGGAAAGAAATGAACCAACACCCAGCTAATCGTGAGGCTAGATCTACTAAGGTGCTAGCGAGGAGGGCACTCAACACTCAGATGCAGTCCCCCTTTTCAATAGTGATTGAGGAGGAAGTGCCCCCAAAGAAGTTCGTAACCCCAAGGTTTAAGATCTATAATGGAAAGAACGATCCCATAGATCACATGTGTCAATATAGGCAATTGATGACCCTGTGGAACCATAACGACACCCTTATGTGTTGAATATTCCCATCCAGCCTAGGATATGTTGCCCAAAAGTGGTTTGGAAGGCTGCCTTCGGTCAATAACTATAAGTCACTCGTAAAGGCCTTCACAATTCGCATTATAACAAGCAGTTTACACCCAAAGAGGATGGATTATCTCATCACCATGAAGAAGAAACCCCAAAAGACTTTATGAGAATATTCCATACACTACTAGAAAACCTTCAATGAAGTCGAAGATTACTCGGAGCAGGTTGCCGTAGCATCATTCAAAATAGGTCTGCCCTATAACTCCATGTTGCACCAGTCCCTCACCAAGAAAGAGGAAGACATCATTGATCATCTTATGTCACGTATTAAAAAGTATGCTAAGGTGGAGGATATGGTTGTCCGCAGTCAAGGCCAGAATGGTTGCGCAAAGGCGACCAAGGAAAATAACAAAGAGATCAACCTTAAAAAAAGGGTAGAAAGAAAAATAGAGGATCCAAAAATAGGGGCAATACATACTCATCCAAGGCTTTCCAGGAAATTAACACGGTTTTTAAAGAACCAATCTATAAGATTTTGGGCAAGATCAAGGATCAACAATTCCTTAAATGGTCGAAAAAGATGGGCGGTAATTCAAGAAAGAGGAATAATGCTATCAGGTGTGCCTACCACAAGGAGAACGAATATAAGACAGAGAATTGAAAGGACCTCAAATTCCATCTAGAATAGTTAGATCAGGTGGGGCATTTGAACGAATACGTAAAGAAGAAAGTTGACCAAGTTGTCACTAGTACTGAACCAAAACCAATTATGTTTTAGACGAAAAAATAGGGCACAAATTTGCTATTATCCATGGTGATTCAGATCAAAATAATATCCAAGGCAATGAAGTTCAGATGGAGCTCAAAAAGCTCATGAAAATTATGGAGGCCTTTCCAATTGATCGTGCCAAAAGTCAGGCTGGTAAGCGCAGGCGACCACAAGACGTGGACTACAACAAGCATATAGTATTCACAAAAGACAATTTGATTGGAGTGAGGACCCCCCACTATGATGTGATAGTAATAACCCTTAGGATTGAAAATTAGGATGTGGATAAGTTAATAGTCGATCAAGGGAGTTCCTCTAAAGTCATGTTCTTTGAGCTTTTTCACAAGCTCAAAATGAAGATGGAAGACATGAAGGAAGTAATTATTACCCTAGTGGGCTTCACTGGAAAATGACCATGTCATTGAGGAAAGTGATCTTATTAGTTAGGTTAAAAAATATATCAAAACTGATTGAGTTCTTAGTGGTAGACATTGACTCGCCCTACCATGCCATACTTAGAAGAGGATGGTTGCATGTCATGCAGGTTGTTCCCTCCACCTATCACCAAAAACTCATGTGCATTAAAAAGTGAGGAATAATAGAGATTAGAGGCAATTAGGTCATTGCTTGGAAGTGTTTTATCACTACTATCAGATCCAAATAAAAAAAGAAGAGCGAGAAAAAATTCATTCCTGAAGTGTCTCAAGACGGAGCAGCACCGTCTAAAAAATAACTAACATATGAAAGACTAGTTTTGGAACAGACGAGAATCAACCCCACAAATAAGTTCATGGAGAAATTGGAGGAAATAACTTTATGGAGCACAACCAGATAGAAAATTCCTGATGGCACCACGCTATTCGAGTAGGGGAGGGAGAAACTAATTTCTTTTTTGAAGCAAAATCAAGATGTATTCACATGGTAACTATACTATATACCTGGAATCGATTTCAAAGTTTCATACCACATACTTCACGTTGATCCCACACACCCGTCGACCACGTAAAAGGCTCACTGAATAGCCTGAAAGAAAACGAAGGCAATGGAGATAGATGTAGGGAAACTTTTATAGGCAAGGTCCATCAGAGAGGTTCAATTTTTAAAATGGTTCTCAAACCCGATGGTGGTAAAAAAGGGAAACTACAAGTGGAGGGTGTGCGAGGATTTCACCGATCTCAACAAGGCCTGCCTCAAAGATAGTTTTTCCCTGCTTAAGATTGATTAACTAGTCTATGCCACAATCATTCATGAGTGGATGAGTTTTTTGGATGCTTACTCAGGATATCATCAGATCCCCTTGTTCGGCCCAACCAAAATAAAACCTTATTTAAAACTACTCTGGGCCTGTATTATTACAAGGTCGTGACTTTTAGCCTAAAAAATACAGGAGCCACATACCAAAGACTGATTCCAAGAAATAGTTGGGAGAAAATATAGAAGTTTATATTGATGACATGCTCTTCAATGGCAAGCTCAAAGCCAATCATTTGAAGGATTTAGCGAAAACTTTTGAGATCCCCAGACGTTAAAAAATGAGGCTAAATGCTCCTTTGGAGTGAAATTTGAAAAGTTCCTAGGGTATTTGGTCAACAAAAGGGGTATTGTGGCCAACCCCGATCAGGTAGTCGCAATCAATAACGTCCTCCCTCCAAACACACTACACGAGATTCAAAAGTTGACAGGGATGTTAGCAACCCTTAACCGTTTTCTCTCAAAGTTTTTCGAACGATGCCGTCTATTTTTTAGCTATTGAAGAAGGAAAAAGACCTTAACTAGAACAAAAAATGCTCAAAGGCCCTTAAAAAATCAAGCCTTATCTTAGTAAACTCCATCTCCTAATTATCCCGGATCCAAGAGACCTTATTTATCTCTACTTAACAGTTTCAAGCCATGCGGTTAGTTCAACCTTAGTTTGTGAGAGAGAGGGATGCCAATCCCTTATTTACTGTGTCAGCAAAACACTTTTAGACGTCGAGTAATGCTACCTCCCACTAGAAAAATTAGCATATTCCTTGGTCACCGCGTTGCATAAATTATAACACTATTTTGAAGATCACTCAATCATAGCCCTCACTTCCTATCCCCTCAAAGTCATTTTCTGAAAGGCCAACCTCTCTGAACGGATGTCCATATAATCAATCGACCTTAGGAGATTTGATACACACTATCAACCAGTAATGGCGATTAAAGGTCAAGTGTTGGCTAATTTCATCATAGAATTTGTAGGAGAATATATCCTCAATGACCAACAGATTTCCAATCAATCGAGGAGTTAAAAAATCAACCAGTCTAGAAAGTGGACACTGTGTGTGGATAACCTAGGCGTATGGATTGTGCTCGTCTCATAGGAGAATGATATGCCCGAGCAAGGAATCAGGCTTGGCTTTGAGGCATCCAATAATGAAGCTGAATATGAAACCCTCATCACCGAACTACGCAAAGCTCACTCACTGGGGGGAAAACCATCTTGATATATATTATGATTCAAAGCTGGTATCCAACCAAGTAATGGGAGATTTTAATGCCAAAGATTAATGGATGGTGGCATACTTATAGGTTTCTCATGATTTCATGTTAAAATTTAACGAAGTACACATTCAATAGTTCCCTAAGGGGCATAATATCCATACCAATGCTTTAGCAGCTCTAAACTCGATAGTGGAATATGATCTAAAATGAATTATCGAAGTGAAATTCCTCGCCAAGCCCAGCATCACGAAGCCCATGGTCATCGATCAGGTTCTCGCCGTGCAAAAAATTCATAGCTAGATGGATCCAATAATCGCTTATCTGTAAAGAGACATCCTATTGTCTCATAAAGAACAAGCCCACTAAGTCAAGGTTAAAGTTATATGATTCTATCTGGCATCCAAAGGAAAACTCTACAAAATGTCCTTCACTGGTCCCTACCTCTAATGCGTGCATACAAAAGACGTCGACCAAGTTTTATACTAACTACATGATGGAATGTGTAGAAGCCACGCAGAAGGAAGATCTCTTACCTTTTGAGCAATAAAATAAGGGTACTGGTGGTCGTATATGCAGAAAGATGCAACCTCTTGTGTCTAAGGATGAAGAAATGCCAAAAGTTCTCCCCCATACTCCATCAACAGATCAATAATTTAAAGTCACTGACTAGCCCATGGCCATTCACCCAATAGGGTTAGAAGATTACAGGTCCAATCCTAATAACTCCAAGAAATTGCTAATATTTCTTGGTCGACGCAGATTACTTCACTAAATGGATTGCACCACTAGAAAATATTAGGGATACCAACATGATCAAATTTAATTAGAGAAACAACATAGCGCGTTTTGGCATACCTAGGACGATCATTACAAGTAATGACACGCGGTTTAAAAGTGGACCGTTTTAAGGTTTTTATAATAGCCATGTAACCAAGCATCACGTTAGCTTTGTGGCCTACCCCCAGAGCAATGAATAAGCAGAGGCTTCCAGCAAAACGATGCTCGATGGTATGAAAAAGAGATTCACTACACCAAAAATGCTAATCTGGCACGGTTCTAAACTGTGCAAGAATCTGGTATGGTTTACTTTTAATTTGGCACGGTTTAAAACGGTGCTAAAATCTAGCACGGTTCAAAACCGTGCCTAATTTTGAAAAGTTAAGTAAGAGAAACAAAACACTTGAAATTAATTGATTTTCATTTGGAGCCATCACTTTCATTCCCGCTCACTCTCCCGTTTGCTATCTACCAAGCTTGACTCTCTCTCCCTCCCAAGACTGGATCTCATACAAACCTACCCAATCAATCAAGCCTCCTTCGTCAGGAGCCACCTCTGATCCAGGTTCCTTTGAGCTACACATTATTTAGTGAACAAAGCCTGTAAGTCAAAAAATTGAAAACCAGCGTGAAGAACTATGGATCCTCGTCTCTAGCATTAAGTTGATGTTTTGTTTGGTTACTATTTTATTTCTATATTTTACACGATAACCATACGTATAATTTTAACTATTCTTGAGTTTTTTTGTTGATTTCTTAATAAAGCCCTATTCTGATAACGCAAAAATTAGATCAGGAATGCAATGTATAGTGCCCATGACTTCAACCCCCCAAATCCTTCTTACAAAGAGGTACTCTCATTTTGCCTATATGTACTCTTCTTTTTGCATTTATTTTACCTACATATATCCACTGCTATTAGTATAGTTAACTATGGTATTTTTTGAGGTTTCTGTTAGTTGTAACTGTTCTGTTCTTGTTCATTTATGGTTTTCTAATTTATCTGATCCATTTTTGCTTTTATACCTTGAAAATATGTGTTTCCTAGGGCTAAGATGCCTATCAAACACAACTTCTCACTTATATTTTCGTATGCCCATGCCAACAACACTTAGCTTAGAATGTATCAGTTAGTAGGAAGTTTTTAGTTATTAAAACTTTTTGGCATGTCACGTGTTTGATAGTAAGTTCCAAAAGCTTTAGTTTTTAAGTTCTATAGTTAGTATGAAGTTTTTAGTTATTTCTTCCACTCAAAATAAGCCTTGGTACATTGAGTTGCTATCAAAATAATAAGCCTTGGTACATTGAGTTGCTATTTCTTCCACTGAATTTGGATCTGTAGTGGCTCCATTATGTAAATCAGTAGTTGTAGATGTTACTGCTTGGCTCGGGGATGTCACTGCTACTCTATATTCACTACACCAAAAAAACCAATTTGGCACACCTTGATATTAAAAATTTGACATAGTTTAAAATTGTGTCAAATTTTGGCACCTTGATATTGGAATTGTTGGTGATGCGGCGGTGTTAGGTATTCTTCATTTCCATCTCACTATTGATATCTAATTTTTTTTACATAGTTATCTTGCCTAAGTGGGTGTTTATTAGTTGTTTTATTCACGTAATATACCTGAAAAATATATTGGGAATCCATATCTGAGATATATGCATTGTTCTAATATTTGAGGCCATTTTCTAATCTAAATTGTTTGTGTGGTTGAGATTGACTTTGTACGCTGCCCTGTTTGCTAATTTGTGGTAATTGTGTAATATTCATGTTTTATTCAAATGGTTTAACTTTCAATTTAAACGTCGACTTAAGTTTCTGATTAAACCTATGATTTTAGGGCTTATATATGGATGGAAGCAGTGACCAATGGAAGAATGTTGTACCATGAGGTACTAGAATATAAATTATGTGTCGTTCATTACGCGAACATGGTGTTATAGGTATTAAATGAGTAGTTATATTGATTTATTTTCTTGGTTTTGTGGTAAAGTTCACATACACATAGTAATTGTCTTGGTTTTGTAGTATTTGAGCCCATTTCAATCACTTTGTCTTCAATTGCTACATTAGCGCAACCACTTTTTATCTCTTCCTTATCACCATTTTTCATCTCTTCCATATCGCCCTCTCTTTTTAGGTAAACATAGATTAACATTGACATGAATTGTTTATTTTTTCACCTCTTTGTTTTGGTACACACATAATAAAATGAGTTACAAGCCCATAATTGGACCTAACAACAATATTGAGGTAAGAGTGATCAATGTTTGTCAATATAACATTCCACAATGTTTTATTTGATATAGAACTGTACATATGTGTTTGTGTGTGTGTTTGTATTATATCAATGTTTGTCAATTTAACATTCCAAAATTATATAACATTTGTTAGAAATAAACACTTAAAATATTTCTAACATTGTCGTCTCTCTCTTTCATGGTTCCTATTTCAGCAATGAATGTAGCGGAAAGGATATCTCTAAAGCAAGTCGTTGAGATAGCTGACCAGCAATGCCTTTGAGCCGACAGTGACTAATGAATGTAGTGGCTAAGGATATTAGAGGTAACCGACAACTCCTTAAAGTCGTCGTCCAAGATGGTATTCACATTGGTTTTGTGATATTTGATATTCACGTTGGTTTTGTGATATTTGGTATTCACGTTGGTTTTGTGATATTTGGTATTCACGTTGGTTTTGTGATTTTGATTTATCAAACAGGTCAATGGGGAACTTTCGTGCCTTCACTGCAATAAATTACGTTGAGAAAGAATGAAGTGCGAGTTTTACTCGATGACATCAAAGTGCCCGAGTAGTTAGTTTGGGGTGGAAAACAAGTTCATTGCAAGAACTTGGGAGATGTTGGTAAAAATGGAATTATGTATTGGCTCGATGGCTTCTGTCCTCCCATTGCTGACACCGACGAATAGTTGTATTGGTGCTAATTAGTGGTGTCATCTTCCTACTCAGGTATTAATTAAATTCTGATTTGGTTTTTGATATTCTGATTACATTCTTAGGTTGTAATCTTCATACTCAGGTATTATTTACATTTTTAGGTGGTTACAATTGTTATATACTATTATATATATATATATATATATATATATATATAACAACTGTTATATATATAATAGCCCTGTCAAAGCTCTAAACTTTACCAAACTCTACCAAACTCTAAACTTTAGTCTCATATTACAGAATTCACAATTGAACTACGGACCTAATCTGCTCAAACTTAAAACAACATTAAAGGGTGAAAACTGTAGGAAGATGACGATAACTCGCACCCCGCACGACACCAATATAACTCGTAAGAGGCACTAACACCTCGCATAGGACCAATGTAACAAATAGGAACTGACCACATAGTCATGGGCCTCTCGATTTGAAAATATGATGATAATTTGAAAATATAGGGTGAAAACTCAAACTAGCCCCCAAACGATCCCGTAAGAGGCACTAATACCTCGCATGGGACCAATGTAACTCATAGGAACTGACTGCGTAGTCACGGGTCTCTCGGTTTAAGAATATAATGATAATTTGAAAATATATAGCTTAGTCTTAGAAAGAAGCCATTGAAGGGTGAAAACCCAAACCATCCCCCAAATGACCCCGTAAGAGGCCCTAACGCCTCGCACGGGACCAATGTAACTCGTAGGAACTGACCACATAGTCAGGGGACTCTCGTTTTGAGAATATGATGATAATTCAAAAATATATAGATTAGGCTTAGAAAGAAGTCGTTGAAGGGTGAAAACCCAAACCATCCCCCAAGCGGCCCCGTAAGAGGCACTAACACCTCGCACGGAACCAATGTAACTCGTAAGAGCTTACCGCATAGTTAAGGGCCTCTCGATTTGAGAATATGATGATAATTCAAAAATATATATATTAGGCTTTGAAATAAGCCGTTAAGAAAATCCAAACCAGCCCCCAAGCAGCCCCATAAGAGGCACTAACACCTCGCACGAGACCAATGTAACTCATAGGAACTGACCATGTAGTTAAGGTCCTCTCGGTTTGAGAATATGACAATAATTCGAAAATATATAGATTAGGCTTTAAAAGAAGCCGTTGAAGGGTGAAAACGCAAACTCTCCCAAAATGACCCCATAAGAGGCACTAACACCTCGCACAGGACCAATGTAACTCGTAGGAACTGACCGCGTATTTAAGGGCCTCTATATTTGAGAATATGATGATAATTCAAAAATATATAAATTAGGCTTAGAAACAAGCCGTTGAAGGGTTAAAACTCAAACCAGCCCCCAAACGTTCCCGTAAGAGGCACTAACACCTCATACGAGACCAATGTAACTCGTGGGTACTAACCGCGTAGTTAAGGGCCTCTCAATTTGAGAATATGATGATAATTTGAAAATATCTCGATTAGGCTTACAAATAAGTCGTTGAAGGGTGAGAAGCCAAACCGACCCCTAAATGACCCGTAAGAGGCACCAACACCTCGATCGGGTTCAATGTAACTCGTAGGAACTAACCATGTAGTCACGAGCCTCTTTGTTTGAGAATATATCGATAATTTGAAAATATATATTAGGCTTAGAAATAAGCCGTTGAAGGGTGGAAACCCAAATCAACCCCCAAATAACTCCGTAAGAAGCACTAATACCTCGCACGGGACTAATGTAACTTGTAAGAACTCATCGCATAGTCACGGGTCTCTCGGTTTGAGAATATGATGATAATTTGATAATATATGGATTAGGCTTAAAAATAAGCCGTTAAAGGTGAAAACCCAAACTGGCCCCCAAACGACCCCGTTAGAGGCACTAACACCTCCCACGGGACAAATGTAACGCGTAGGAATTGACCGTGTAGTCACGGGCCTCTTGGTTAGATATTATGATGATAATTTGAAAATATATAACCTCGTCCTAGAATTAATCAGTTGAAGGGTGAAAACCCAAACTAGCCCCCAAACGACCCCGTAAGAGGCACTAACACCTCGCACGAGACCAATATAACTCGTAGGAACTGACCGCGTAGTCATGAGCCTCTCGATTTGAGAATATGATGATAATTTAAAAATATATAGATTAGTCTTTGAAAGAAGATGGTGAAGGGTTAAAACCCAAACCAGCCCCGAACGAACCCGTAAGAGGCACTAATACCTTGTCCGGGATCAATGTAACTCGTAGGAACTGATCGCGAAATCACGGGTCTATTGGTTTGAGAATCTGATGATAATTTGAAAATATAGGGATTAGGCTTACAAACAAGCCGTTGAAGGTTGAAAACCCAAACCGTCCCCCAAGTGGCCCCGTAAGAGGCACTAATACCTCGCACGGGACCAATGTAACTTGTAGGAACTGATCGCGTAGTCACAGGCCTCTCGATTTGAGAATATAACGATAATTATAAAATATATAGCTTAGGATTAGAAACAAGCCGTTGAAGGGTTAAAACTCAAACTAGCCCCCAAACGGCCCTGTAAGAGGTTTTAACGCCTCGCACGGGACTAATATAACTCGTAGGAACTAATCGCGTAGTCACGGGCCTCTCGATTTGAGAATATGATGATAATTTGAAAATATATAGATTAGGCTTAGAAACGAGCCGTCGAAGGGTGAAAATCCAAATCAACCTCCAAACGACCCCGTAAAAGGCACTAACACCTCGCACGGGACCAATGTAACTCGTAGGAACTGATCGCGTAGTCGCGGGACTCTCGGTTTGAGAATATGATGATAATTTGAAAATATATATATTAGTATTAGAAATAAGCCATTGAGGGGTGAAAACTCTAACCAACCCCTAAACGGCCCCGTAAGAGGCCCTAACACCTCGCACCAGACAAATGTAACTCGTAGGAACTGATCGCGTAGTCACGGGCCTCTCGATTTAGGAATATGACGATAATTCAAAAATATATAGATTAGGCTTAGAAAGACATCGTTGAAGGGTGAAAACCCAAACCAACCCCCAAGCGACCTCGCAAGAGGCACTAACAGCTCGAACGGGGCCAATGTAACTCGTAGAAACTGACCACGTAGTTAAGGGCCTCTCGATTTGAGAATATGATGACAATTCGAAAATACATACATTAGGCTTTGAAAGAAGCCGTTAAAGAGTGAAAAACCAAAGCAACCCCAAAACGGCCCCGTAAGAGGCACTAACACTTCGTACGGGACCAATGTAAATTGTAGGAACTAACCACGTAGTTAAGGGCCTCTCGATTTGAGAATATGACGATAATTAAAAAATATATAGATTAGGCTTAGAAATAAGCCGTTGAAGGGTGAAAACTCAAACCAACCCCCAAACGTTCCCGTAAGAGGCACTGACACCTCACACGAGACCAATGTAACTCGTAGGAACTAACTGCGTAGTTAAGGGCCTCTCAGTTTGAGAATATGACGATAATTTAAAAATATATAAATTAGGCTTACAAATAAGTCGTTAAAGGGTGAGAACCCAAACCGGCCCCCAAATGATCCCGTAAGAGGCACCAACACCTCAATCGGGTTCAATGTAACTCGTAGGAACTAACTGTGTAGTCACGAGCCTCTCAGTTTGAGAATATATTGATAATTTGAAAATATATAGATTAGGCTTAGAAACAAGCCATTGAAATGTGGAAACCCAAAGCAGCCCCCAAACGACCCCATAAGAGGCACTAACACCTCGAACGGGATTAATGTAACTCGTTGGAACTCATCGCGTAATCACGGGTCTCTCTATTTGAGAATATGACGATGATTTGATAATATATGGATTAGACTTAGAAATAAGCCGTTGAAGGGTGAAAACCCAAACCGGCCCCCAAGCGACCCCGTAAGAGGCACTAACACCTCCCACGGGACCAATGTAACTCCTAGGAATTGACCGATTAGTCATGGGCCTCTTGGTTTGAGAATCTGATGATAATTTGAAAATATATATCTTCGGCTTATAAATAAGTCGTTGAAGGGTGAAAACCCAAACCAACCCCCAAATGGCCCTGTAAGAGGCACTAACACCTCGCACGGGACCAATATAACTTATAGGAACTGACCGCATAGTCATTGTCCTTTTGATTTGAGAATATGGAGATAATTCAAAAATATATAGATTAAGCTTTGAAAGAAGCCGATGAAGGGTTAAAACCCAAACCAACCCCCAAACGATCCCGAAAAAGGCACTAAAACCTTATCCGGGATCAATGTAACTCGTAGAAACTGACCGTGAAGTCACGGGTCTCTTGGTTTGAGAATATGATGATAATTTGAAAATATATGATTTAGCTAACAAACAAGTCGTTGAAGGGTGAAAACCCAAATCGGCCCTGTAAGAGACACTAACACCTCGTACGGGACCAATGTAACTCGTAGGAACTGACCGCGTAGTCACGAGCCTCTCGATTTGAGAATATGACAATAATTCAAAAATATACCGCTTAGGCTTGAAAATAAGCCGTTGAAGGGTGAAAACCCAAACTAGCCCCCAAACGTCCCCGTAAGAGGTTTTAACACCTCGCACGGGATCAATATAACTCGTAGGAACTGACCGCATAGTCACGGGTCTTTCGATTTGAGAATATGATGATAATTTGAAAATATATAGATTAGGCTTAGAAACAAGCCGTTAAAGGGTGGAAATCCAAATCAGCCCCCAAATGGCCCGGTAAAAGGCAATAACACCTTGCACGGGACCAATGTAACTCGTAGAAACTGATCGCATAGTCACGGGCCTCTCGATTTGAGAATATGATGATAATTAAAAAATATATAGACTAGGCTTAGAAACAAGCCGTTGAAGGGTGAAAAGTTAAACCTACCCCCAAACGTTCCCGTAAGAGGCACTAACACCTCACGCAAGATCAATGTAACTTGTAGGAACTGATCAGGTAGTCATAACTTGCGTAAGATTTTTAATTTGAGAATATAATAATAATTGTAACTCCTATATGTAATTTTTTAATTTGAGTATGATTTTTTTTATAAATTACTTGGTTACTAATATAGTCTCTTTTTTGTATCCTATTTTTTTTGCAGGATAACATTTTATCGTTAGCATTTATTCACGTGGAACACACAAAGAAGTTAATGGCTTACAACAAGGGGTTTATTTATTTAATGTCGTTAATATTCATGATTATATTTTTTTGTGTTATGGCTGTGCGGGCTTTTGTAGTTTTATTGTTAACTTTTATGGTCGTGCGGGCTTTTGTAATTTTAATGTTATATTTTATGGCCGTGTGGGCTTTATATTACGTAGGTTTTATATTGACAGGTTTTAGAACGTACAGAAAATAGAGGAGATTGTGCCTAATTTTTTTTTGGTCTGTGAACTACTAAAGACTTGTAATATTTTGAAGTTTGTATGTACTTTAGTTTATCAACAACGTTCGAGATTTGTAATTTCTGAATTTTCTTGTATTCAAATATTTTTTTTTTCTTTTATCCAAAAATTTGGCACAGTTCAAAATTGTGCCAAAAGTGTATCAAATTTTGGCACAATTTTGAATTGTGCTAAAAGTTTATCAAAATGTACTCAATCTGGCACAGTTCAAAATTGTGCCAAAAGTGTGCCAAAAATATCAAATTCTGACATGGTTTAAAAGTGTGCTAGAAGTGTTCCTGTTTGGTTAAATCTAGCACACTTTTAAACCGTGCAAAAAAAATTTGGCTATTTTGGAACACCAGATTCTTGCACAGTTTTAAACCGTGCCAGATTGTTGTTTTTGATGTAGTGATTAGAAAGAGGAAAAAGAGCTAGGGCAGACGAGCTTCATTACGTCCTATTGGCATATTGTACTATGCCCAGAAGACATACTCGGGAAACGCCTTTCATTGTAATGTATGGGATGGAAGTTGTTATTCCTTTAGGAGTTGGCTTGCGGATCATAAAAACCACCATTAGTGAGCAGGGTTTGAATAAGGAAGCCGTGCGGACTGAACGTGACCTAACAAAATAACGAAGGGAGCAGGTCATGATAAAGTTGGCCTATTATCAATAATAGCTGGCTAAGAAGTACAATAAAAGCGTCAATCCGAGAAAATTTCAGGTCGGTAATTATGTCCTTAGGAAAGTCCTCGGCAGTGCGAAAAAACCTTCAAATGGCAAGTTGGGACCTAATTTGAAGGGACCGTTCAAGGTCATCAGAGACGATTTTTAAGGAGCCTACCATTTGGATACAATAGGGGACTGGGAGATACCAAGGGCATGGAATGCAACCAACCTCAAGAAGTTTTATTTTTAATTCATTCTTACTTAGTTATTTCTAGCTTAGTTAGTTTTCAAAAGTTTTTATTCCAGGACTTATGATGTTTGTAGTCTGTTCTAGATTTTATAATAAAGTACAAGCCCAAGTTATTCAATTTTCTATTTAACATTACCCCAAAGTGGCAGGCTTACACTTTAATCACCACCTTAGTTTGATTTCAACTCAAGGTCCCAAGATCTTCGTCGTGAAAAAACTCGAAAACCTCATGAATTGCCCAGGAAAATAAAAGACCTATGGGGAATCCCTAGGAACTAAGTGAACCTGACCTTGGTTTGATAAAAATCCCGAACAGGTGGATCGCCCTAAAACCAAGTGCATTTTTGCCAGAGTCTGCTTTAGGCCTAAGGTAGTGTGACGACATAACCTAAAAGGTAAGACAAGACAATAAAACACATGCTTGGCATCACCGAATGGAAAAATGAAAAACAAAGTATTACACAAACAACTAGTTGTTATAATACATAAAGAAGTTCATTTACAACATTAAAATGACAAAACTGGAACAATCACTATCCCTGGAGAGTAAGCGCCTCGGTAATGTCCTCTCTTCGACCATAATTAGGATTTGTTCGAAATTCATCATCACTCTCATGCGATGATAGATAATTTTTTGCTAGTTGAAGAGGAACCACATCTAGTGGAACCTAACTCTCTTCACTTCTAAATGGGGGGTAGCAATATGAAAGACAATAAACTTAGTGCCAGCATCAAAGCTCAGAGTCCTTTGGAACTTTTAGAACCCCCAAGGCATTTAACAAATCATAAGTATAAGCTAGCTGCTTTGCCTAGTTTAACTTGATAGGGACATCCATACACACTTTATCATAGCCAGCAGACCACGCCGCTCATATGTTACGGCTAATCTTTGGCCTCAGCAACCTACCTTTTCAGGGAATTCATCTCCTCCTGCACAAGGGTGCCCGCATAGCCTAAGTCCTTCACATCATATTTTAATTTGGCCACTAAGGAATATTGGTCCTTATAGGGTCCATTTACCATCTAGAGAGCCTTCTAAGCAGAAGTGAAAGCACGATGAGCTTGGATACTAGCTTTCTGACCAAGAATAAGATTTAAATTACCAGCGAAAAAAGGAATATCTCCAAGAACATTGCTACACTACACTACACCAAATCAGCTGAATTGTCACGGTCATTGACCTTGACAAGTTCAACTTGTCAAGGTCAATGACCGTGACAATTCGGGGCGAGATAACTTTTTTTGTCACGGACTTGTCATGGTCATTGACCGTGACAAGTTTGTTAGAATTGTCACAGTCGTGTCACGGTCCCTGACCGTGATAAGTTTATTCACATTTAATAACCGTGACAAAGCCTTGACCATTTTTAAAAACATTATCACGGTCAATGACCGTGACAAGTCCGTGACAACCTTATTTTTCAAGGACTTGTCACGATCAATGACTGTGATAATTTTCGGCAGAATTTAAAAAAATGTGCTAGGCAGTATGGCCACTGCCACTGCCACTGCCCAGCAGTATATTTGTACCTGTTATAGCAACGTTGTACCTATTCAAACATCATATATCCAAATAAACTAAAGATAATGCAAATATACATTCAAAATAGAAACAATATATATGACGATATAATCCAAATATAATTCAAATGTACCAACTTAAAAATAATGTCACTACATGTCTGGGGTAAATGTGAGGAGGTGAATAGGCCACGCGATATACGAATTGACACACCCACTAATATACATCATGTCGTATTGTTCGCGCAACCACAAAAGGGATTTCTCCTTACCGGGTATCACATGCGTGACGAGCACCTTAGACTCGATCTCTTGAAGCTCACGTCCATGAACTATTCCACCCTGGACTATATTCGGGTCCCTCAAACCCTGCCCTATCCGCTGGCCATCAAATACGTCCAATATGAACACGCTCGGCCAACCAAGTGTCGACATTGGTCTATTGAAGGGAGCCAAATAGGGAAGTGGATCATAGAAGTACGCACGTGTCGGTGATGAAGCAGCGAGGTCCACATCCTCGTCATCCTGCACCTCGTCCTCCCGCACCTCCTCCTCTACCGCATTCTCCTTCCCTTTCCCCTTACCATCTCCGCCCAACGTATGCTTTATGAATGAGTTCATATCTTGGACCATCGCCTCCAAACGGGACAGCTTCGCGTCATGTGAATCCACCGTTCGAGCCAACCCGGTGTCGCTCGTCTCCAATCCAATGATCCTAGATTTGGCCACCAGCGAGCTCACCCCCTTGTCCTCCCCTTGCGATCAGAGCCAAGCACTTGGCTGAGTGTATCTGTGGACAAAGATGCCTTGTCGGCATCAGACTGCGACTCATGCACTTCCTTAAGCTTTGCCTGAAACGACAAAAAGCACATGATTAGTAAAATAAGTGAACTAAAAAATTATAACGTGATTAACAAAAAGTAAACTGTCGGATTACTTACAATCGTGGACACGATGCTCGGGGACACCTCCTTGTCCTTCTCCTTCTTCGTTCGAAGATCCACATAAGTATCGAGCCTATGTGGCTTACCCTCAGGGCCACTCCATTTCCCTTGAAATAAAATAAAGTAAAATTAGTATCGACCCCGCAAAGTAAAATAATTCAGAATAATATATTTTTGTAGTTATAGACAAATTAAATTTTACCATAATCCTATTCTCCACCTCGGCGTAAGATGTCCGACCGGAGTAGTGCACGTCCGTCTTTTTTGCCCGATTTTCCCTCCCCGATTGGCGAGATGCCAATTGTTGCTCCCTGATCTCATTGTCAATGAACTTTTGCCATTGTGCCAATGAGATCGGCTCCTTCGGCGGGACAGATTCACGCCTTTGGATAATGGACTCTCGTGTTTTTCCAAAGTACCGTGTCCGCATATTTTTCTTCCACGTCTTGTGTTGCTCCCTCAACTGCTCCAAGACGGAATCGCGTAGGTTTGGATCCAAGTTGAATTGTTCCTGCCCAACAAATACAATGTTAGTTGCGAATAAGTATAAATAATAAAATGAAATTAAAATCGAAATTGAAATTAAAATATTCATATAAATATAAATATATTACCTGTAGTGCCGCCCAAACAGCTAACTTGAGCTCATATGGCTCCTCCTTCCAACTCATATACCCCGGACCGATGATCGTCTTTACCAGCTCGAGGGATCTCGCTAATAGCTCCGACTTGTTCTCGATGGTAATCCCAAATTTGCCATATTTGGGGATCCTAGGGGCCGAGGAGCCCTCGTCGCCTCCGCTACCACCGAGCTCAGACGACATCATCATAACCAGCATCATCATCCTGGCCTTAATACCTGAAGGAAACATTTGCTGTAAAAAATGTTATTAGTACAGATAAAAAAAATTAGAAGAAAACATGCAAATATGTACAAAATTCTACAAATAAAAATGAGCACTAATTATTAATTTACTTTCATACACCCCCTCCCCCTCCCCCACCACACACACGCACACGTACATGCACACACACCACCCCCTGCCCCCCACCACACACACAATAATTATTTTCATCAATTAAACTAACAATTAAAGTATACAATTATTAATTTACTAATTTAGAATGAGGAGCAATCCTACTTTCATAATTAATCACATATTAATTTACTAATTTACAATAAAGGGGCAATCATATATTAATTTACTAAAAAAATTAATAATCAATCAATTCTTTTACAAGGGACACTACGCACATACACACACATAGACACACACGTAGCCCCCACCCCCACCCCTACCCCACCCCCCACCCCCATCCCTGCCACCTCCCCCCCACCTTCCTCCACCCCCTTCCCCCACCCTGCCCCCACCCCCTCCCCCACCACACACACGAACACGTACCACCCCCTGCCCCCCACCATGCACACAATAATTATTAATAATATAACCATTTTCAGCCATACCAAAAGATCCCTACTTATCTTTATTAATAATATCTAAAATTAACCACTAAAGAATACCCAACAGATACACCTAAAAACCCACATTGGCCAACCCCCATATGGACAATAATCCAATAATTATTAATAATTATATATTGTTCGATATACAAAGTAATTTTAAAAAAAAGTTAAAAAATTCCACCCCCATATGGATAATAATCTAGTGGTAATGCCACTTTTACTGTTAACCAACCCAACATCGATCCACTATAATCCAACAACAATGTCAACAACAAATGTGTATCCCGTACTCCTTCTAATTCATCTACTCAATTAATTCATTTTATCAATTAAACTAACAATTAAAGTATACAATTATTAATTTACTAATTTACAATGAGGAAAAATCCTACTTTCATATGAAATGGGCACTAATTATTAATTTACTATCATCTAAAACTATACAATTAAAATTACAATTAAAGCTATACAATTTATTAATTAAAGCTATACAATTGTTAAGATTGTCCCCCCCCCCCCCACACACACACCCACCCACCACACCCCCCACCCCCTCCCCCTGCCACACACACACACACACACGCACACACCTGCACACACACACACCCCACCCCACACCCTCTGCCCCCCTCACCCCACCCCACCCCCACCACACCTGCACACACACACACACACACACACACACACACGTACACACACAACCCATCCCACCCCCTGCCCCCCTCCCCCACCACACACCACCACACACATATATACACACACATATACACATACATATACACACATATATACATAAACATATAGAAATGAAAGAGAAAGAGAGGAAAAAACATACCTTAGAGAGAGAGAGAGACCTCAAAATCGCTTAGAGAGAGAAAGAGAGGGAAAAACCAAAATCGGTGGGAAAAAAAGAAAGGGTAGGGCTTTTTTCCTGTGTAAATTATCACGGACGTGTCACGGTCCTTGACTGTGATAATTATTTTAAGTATTGTCATGGTCATTGACCGTGACAATACTTTGTCACGGGCGTGTCATGGTTAATGACCGCGACACAAAACGCGTGTTTGTTATCACGGTCAATGACCGTGACAAGGGTGGCCGGCTGAAAGGTGATAATTTGTCCATTTTGGTGTAGTGCTACACGAAGTAAAAAAAATAATAGGAAAATTCAGTAATTATGGAAGACAAGATTGAGCATTGGTAAAATCTTTCATTATAACAAGATGGACAAAGCCTTTACAAACAAGAATAAAGAGAAAAACAAGGGTTCACAAGCTAATGATTGTAACTAGCTTTGGGATTCCTTTTCCTTCACATGCTCTTCTGTTTCCAAACCTTTGCTCTAGGCAGCCTCTGAAGATTCATGGTCGGCCTGAACATCCTCATCTGCCCATAGTGGGGTAATTGAATGGTGCTCGCCAAAAAGATCAGATTTAGTCGGGATATGGGCTCTCTTCAGAGCAGCATCCCAACCTTTATTGAAGTTGGGCCTTCTAATAACACCCAACTGATGTTTGGCTTCGTCATAGGCCTCATTAAATCCACTGTCATAAGTTGCGTCCTTGGCAGCAACTAGAGCTTCTGTCTGATCCCTTTTCAACTAATCGCGCTCGACCACTATCAGTCTTCAGCTTGTTAAAGTTATCCTGAAGAAGAGTAAGCTCATCCTTTATGATAACCATCTCCAAGCTGGTGGATGACTTCTCAGCCTCATAGGCCTTCTACGCAGTGGCCAAGAGAAATTGAGAGTTCTCCAAGGTGATATTGAGGTCATCTAACTTGGGTTGCTAGGAGCGCTTAAAATTGCGATAAAATCCACTATAAGATGTAAAGAAGATAATAAAGATTATATGAGGATTCTAAAAGGTTAAAAAAATAGACAAACTAGAACAAGATTTCATTAACAATGTGTGTGTGCGTGTGTGTGTGTGTGTGTGGGGGGGGGGGGGGGGGGGGGGGACGGGGGCACATTCAATCGTTACCCGGGGGAATCAAATATACTTTCCTGAACTCACCCACTGTCCTCTCATTAACAAAGTAAACCATTTTTTATGAAAGAAAGGACTACTTAATAAGAATAGAGAAGATGAAATGAAGTTACACAGAATAGTCGCAAGAAAAATAAGCCAGAGCAAAGAGAACTTACAAGAAGATTGTAAAGACGAATGCTCTAAACGATCTTTTTGAATGAAGAAAGGTATACAAATGATAGTGCAGAGTCTCTTTGAGTAAACAAGAGCAAAATCCCAGAAGTCTAATCATATGGAGCAGAGTCTGAAGTCATTAATGTAATTGGTGGTTCATTTTTGGACCAAATACCAGCATACCCCTCGCCACAACTTATTAATTGCAAAACATGCCCTCGTAAAAGCTCAAATGCTGAATTGTCATGAACCAATCATTTTGGCCAAAGAAGAATACAAAATCCTTTAACCAATTTTTTTCGAAAATTTTTAGGGGCAATTATGGGGTTCAAATCGCAATGGCCAAAATATCAACGACCCAGATAGGCTTAACCCAGAAATAGAAAGCATTCTGCTAAAGTCGGGATTAATGTCATGTGGGATAAATGTGGAAAGCTCAATCTTTTTATCTATAATCTTAGAGGGGATCAAGATATATCAGCAAACGAGTCAACCAGCAGTAGGGAGATTTTGAACGTAACTCAACCACTCCTATCATTATAAATAATACCCTTACCCCGGGCAAGGGGACTTGTAATTCTTTGTTACAAAACTTCTAAAGAATTAATATAGACAGAAAAATATCCTGTGGACATAGGCAGTTGCCGAGCCACGTAAATACTTTGTGTCGTGATATTATTTTGCTCATTGATTATTTACTTATTACTTTGAAACATTAATTGTGATTATTTGCACTCACAAATTGTAACTACTCTTCACATTTCAGTCATTTAATGTACATTGGAATCTTGAAAATGTATAGAGCATATGAGAAAAATACCAATTCTTTAAAAAATAAGTTGGATTATTATCAGTCGGAGTTGATATATATATATATATATATATATATATATATATATATATATATATATATATAGATAGATAGAGAGAGAGAGAGAGAGAGAGAGAGAGAGAGAGAGGAGAAAACACTCAAGAGCAATGTTATAGTCCTAATTACAACCCCCAAATTGTCCCCAAATAAATTGACATACCCTTAAAATATTATACCGTGTTATTATTAACGTAAAAAGGCACAACATTTTAATGCTGACTTAAACTCATTTGGGAGATGAATTAGGACATTTTATTGTGACTAAAGTAATATACAAACTAAGAAAAAAAATGACACACACTTATAATAATAAACATAGACACATATATACTACTACTACTATTATTAATAATAATAATGAATATAATATATATATATATATATACAAATACATCCATACATACACACACACATAATAAAATACATATACACAACATAAGGAGGTTAAGTAAGGTTAGAGACATGGCTTGGGAAGGGGTTTAATGGGTAGATGGTTGTCTCGGGTCATGTAAAATCTGACTTTAGCGCTTTTGGCCACATTCTATCGCAATTACTTGAATTATGCATTTTGAAACTACAACTGCATATTGACCTACAAGATAAATAAATACACACAAAAGTCCAATATTAACTAGAACTAACGATTAAAATGAGTCTATTTGGGAGATAAAAATAGAATTTTTGAGTGCTTATCACACCACCCTTATACAAAACTGTAGTAGTCATTGAGTAAAAATAGAGATAAACAAAAATAAGTAACCAAAAGTGTGCCACTTTCGCAGGCACTTTCGATTGCACTTAACATGTGCAACAAGTCATCAAACCTCTAGGCTGCCTTAGAGGATGAGTTTTGTCTCGTAAGGGCTTGCAATGAATATACCCACAAAATTCAAAAGGTTTTTAGTAAAAAATATTTATTGAAAAGCAATGAGTCTCTTATTCAACATAGGAATTATCACACAACTAGGGGTGGACAAAAAAAAGACCGACCCGAATGGACCGATTGGACTGAACCGAAATTAAGGCTATTTTGAAACCGGTCCGAAAATCGGTTCACAAAAACTAAAAACCGATTAAACCGGTCCGGTCCGCGGTCCACTATATTAAAAGACCGAATTGGACCGGACCGAACCGATTCCCATATATATATAATAAAAATAATGTTATTGTGTTTCTTATGTATAGTTTTTGAATTAATGTATATAACTTATGAATTTAATTTGGAACATTTTATATATGTATAGACATTTTTTTAATTTGGGTTAAAAAAACCCATATAAATATCACTTGGAGTTTCGAGTATTATTTTTTTGTATATATATTTGTGAGAAAAATAGATAAAATCATTCATAAAATGTACATATATATAAAATAGGGTCAGGACCGAATTTTACCCCGGACCAAACCGAAAAAAGCCTGGACCGAATGAGTAGGTTAATCGAATTAATCGGCCCGGTCTCGGTCCAAAAAAATTGAGGACCGAATATTCGGTCCGGTCCAAAAAATAGGCAAAACCCGGACCGGACCGGATCGTGCCCACCCCTACACACAACCCATCATTAAAGATTTTAAGGAATATGAATGCTGAAGTTTGTGAAAGTGTAAGCTTACTTAATACCAAAGGCATAATCCTTATTAGAACTCAACACGTGTTGTCTGAATTTATTCAAAATAGTTGGGTGTCTTATAAGAGTAATTCTTTGATTGACTTTAGAATCAATGCTTGAACTTAAAATCTCACTATATATATCTATCTCAAATGAATTCACAAAGATTTGGCTAAGTGTATATCTATTGTTTGTGAGGAGGTAGTAAATGTAAAAAGGCGAAGCGTCTCACACACATATAATATATGAAAGAATGCAAACCACTATTTTAAAAATGTCGAGTTATTCACCATGTTGATTTTTTATTCACCCAAACACCTCATAAAAGGTAAAAACGGGGTCTATGTAAAGGATGAGAGGAAATGAGATGGGCAAGATGGATGATACGATATTTTTTAGGTTTTGAGAAGAGGGAACTACAACTTGAATAATTTATGTCTTCATTTCACAAAATTTTGATCCATTTTATTTTATTTTCTATTTTCTTTTTTCTTTTTTTACACACCCACCCACACCCACCCACCCACCCACACACACACACATATATATAGAGGTAGACTCCTATGCACACTAAGTTCGCACAGTGCTGACGTACATCAATTTTTTAAAGCATTAAAAAAATATTTTTGAGTTGATTTTTTTATGTGATATTTAAACATTTCAACGGACTCATGTAAAAAACAGCTAAAAAACACTTTTTTTTTACTATTTTTAAAAATCGGCCAGACTTTCGCAGCTTTTAAAGTGCTTAAAAGCAACGAAAGTTTGACCGATTTTTTAAAAATAGCAAAAAATGTTTTTTAGCTGATTTTTTTACACGGGTCAGTTGAAATGTTTAAATATCACACAAAAAAAATCAATTCAAAAATATTGTTTTTACTATTTTAAAAAAAATGATGTGCAAACTTAATGTGCACGTGAGCCTGACTCTCTCTCTCTCTCTCTCTATCTCTCTCTATCTATATATATATATATATATATATATATATATATATATATATATATATATATATATATATATATATATATATATATATATATTCTTTTTCTCGCGATGCATTTTTCCTTTGATGAACAAATGAAGAGATTTCTACATTTAGAATTTCAACCACTCTTTTGTTTTCTCAAGAACAAGGATAATTATATGATATGATATATGAATGATGTAGGGAAATATATTGGGGTAGGTGGTAATATGAAAAAATGAATGGTGGAAAATGGTAAGTGTATATATGAAATGGGTGAAGGTTTAGTGCTCGAGACAAACTATAAGGCACCGTTTCTTACAACTCGAAAGTGTTATCATTCTTAGTGGTTATGCCCAAAATGAAAAATAATGAGGCCATGCAACGACTTTAGTGTGGTACCCAAAGAAAGTTGAGTTAACTTGTGACTCAGAGATTATATAAAAATCCTCAAAAAGGTCAAAAGCTCAAAACTCACAAGTTTAAGTCTATGCTGGTGATCCTTAAGGTTTTCTTGAGAATTTATACACTCTTCAACTTTCAACTGGTATGACGTGATAAGTGGATAAAAATGTCGAGTCTATGAATGCATGGTGCAAACTTGCCTCAAGAGGTATTACTTAAGCTTATAATATTGAAGTATGACTTCAAGTTCGAACATAATCATTCCCAAACTTGAAAAGAAATGGATAATGGATATATAACGTCAAAAATGAGATAAAAACTACTTAAAAATTACTTATTTTCGACAAAAATCTTCAAAAAAAGGTGCGATTTTGATAAATTTACCACCCACAAACAAAAGAGAACATCATACTCAATGTTAAAACCATGTTTTAAGATGAAATCACAATGTGGGAAATATATTACCATAGTCAACCGCTAATAAAAGTGTAACGCAAGACGTACCCAAGTAAAACCCTGAATAGGTGCTACGAGATAAAGTGTACACCTCTATCTAATAATTATATATAAGCATAGGAGGGAGGGTTAAATATGTACTCAGAAACATGGATAAAATAGGTTGCCTCTCGGTAGCGCTAAGTTTAACATTTTTAGCTAGATGTAAAGGTACTCATACCTAAAGATATGAAGTATGATAATATGAGGTGGAAGAAGATGCGGGTGATGGGAATCACCCCCAAACAATACTGAAAAGACAGTCTTGTTAGATAAAGGACACAGGGTTAATGCACTTGTATCGCAAAGTTCTTCACATAATACAAAGCATCGATGGACCAAGGGTGGGTAGGGGAAAGGGTATAGGGAAAAAAAGGCAAGGATGGTGGTGAAGAGGCACCAATCACGGGCCTTATTAAGACTAAAAGTGAGGGCAATAAGTACCCTATAAGAATAGTGATCAATTTGGTGAGGAATATGAAAGAGCGTGGCGATTAGGATGGGGTGGGGCTCATAAAAATCGTGCGAACGTTCTATAAATGGGCGATGATAATGGTCACATCGTGACACATCGATGAGTTGATGATAATAATAATCACCATAAGGAATGGGTGCACAAGGATTATTAAGCTCGGTATCACGTATATTGATAGTAGCACCACATATACTGTCGTGGATGGTGAGGTGGATGAAGAACTCACGAGTTTGCACGTGAAGCTCAAGGATGGAGGGTAGGGTCAAGTAAGGACCTAAAGAGATAATTGGCAATGGAAGAGGTACGATAAAAATGTCCGAACATAGTGGTGGGTTGGGAGGGATAATGGGTGGGTCAGGTGGTACAATGGGTGGGGGAAGATGATCCAACTCAATAGTATGGGATACACACTCATCGGGAGGATCAAAGGGAACCTCGAGATCACTTGTGAGAGGGGGAGTGGTATCAAAAGAATAAGTGGACAACTTTTCCACCCATTAATCACCATCTGAGGTGGTTAGAAAATCAAACAAGGCATTAATATATGAGATATAGGGATTCGTAATAAATCAAACTCAAGGTGCCTCAATTAACTTTGGAATGGATCGATATCAATAGAGGTAGGAACTGTCTCTGATTCTATCTCAGTCCAATAGGAGCAAATCGTAGCTGGTGCTAACTTAAATGAAATGGGCGCTTCAGGGACACACTCATTGAGTTAAATAGGTATAAACTTATGTGTATTTTTGGATATTACAGGAAGGTTAACCGAAAAGGCTGGTTTTTTGGATTCGACGGGGTTGTGAACCTCAAATATGGGTTCTTTTGGATTTGGCGGGGAACGGAAAACATAGGCATTAGATTATTTTGTATGTTTAGGGAGAGGATCAGTCTCGCTTACTATGGATACGTCAACAAAATTATACCACGAGTTGGTCTCAACTTCGAGATTCTTAGGTTGATAAGGTTAGTCACACTCAAAATTCATGTCACAAGAATACTCATTATTGTTCCACGTGGGTGCAACAATGGGTTGACTTGGGGAGATATTCGACTCTCTCGTACATTTAAATTCATTAAAGAATTCAACAAGCCATTGAAGAGCTTGATTTTGAGCTTAAGTAGCTTGCTCTCGCTCGATGATGAAATTTTTCAGCAAACTTTTCGAGAGCGGATGTGGATGATGGTGGGAAAGTGATGGGTGGCGGAGCATCGGTGTACGGTTGAGGTGGATAGAACTCATTATTAGCATGACTAAATAGATAATACTGATATGAAGTGTGGGGAATGAGGTCAAGTTTTTCATACACGAGAGGAGGGCCTTTGTGAGAGATAAAATGTTGATAATCATGGGGAATGTAGTAAGGGGACTGGTCAAAATGAGGTGAGCTTAGTTGTCATGACGACTGTCGAAAAACCTGAGGATCCACAACATGGGGTTGGTATTCATAGTGTGTGGGAGGGTGATCAAGATTCCACGAATATCTTGGTTGCTCACACCACTCGGTATTAGATATGTCATGATAATAGGCCGAAGTGGGTTTCGAAACAGTGTTATAGGATTCACTTGGTCCATGATTGGTTCAAATGGATAGCAAAGGTCTGGGCACTCATGGGGATAAGTGATCATCTTGAAAGAAATAGGTGCACGACGAAGTATTGTACGCGTTGACACTCATCATCGAAGGCGGTGGAACATAAGAGGCGTCCATGGAAGACGCAATATTATCAACATTATGCGTGGGAAGGTTAAAGCCACTAAATAGAGAATGAAATGTGGGTTCGAGATCAACCCCAAACATGCTTCATGAGGTTGGAAAATAACTAAAGTAGTCGACGTCTTCGGCCATGGGGGTGTAATATTTTTGGGTTTTAATTTTTTGTGATTTTTAAATATAAGATAAAGGAAAATCTTTTGGGTTTTTTCAAATTTTTGAGAAAGAAGGAAAATATTTTTGAGAGTTTTCAATGTTTGGAAAAGGAAGAAAAATATTTTTTGGAATTTTTGGATATAAGAAAAAGGAAGGATTTTTTTTTTGAATTTTTGAAAAAAGTGGGGGTAAAATTGGACACTTTTGAAACACCAAAGAACCGTGCACGCAAAATTGATTTGAATTAGACACGTACAAACAATGGACAAATCCTAACTAGCATATAGCCAATATTTGTCTTCAATTAATTGATGGGGTCGTCAAAAATTTTAATTAATTTCTAGGTGAGAAAAGTACAGAGTATTATAAGTCGCCTTTATAAAATGTGCTACTACTTGTCTTGATAGTTGCTTGCTTTTAATTAAGTGATAGCTTTGGGTTGCTAAGCAAATGGGATATGTGACTGAGTGGGTGATAGAATCCCGACTCATTTTAATGATTGGGTTTAGGTATTAGGTTCATTAATTCATTAAACCATCCAAATCAAAGTCAATGCTATAATTAGAACCACATAGGAGCAAATAAGTACACAAAGAATGGACTCGCTTGTAGGAGATTCATGAGTGATAAGAAAATATACCTCCCACAGTTTTTACACACGTGGGGTGAAGACTGAATTGAGTCGATTGAAAAAACGTTTCTCCTAACATTAGTTGGCCCCGAAAATATTACGCACCCAAAATAGAGAGGCTTCTAATCCACTTCAATGACTCATTCTCTCTATTTTGTCCCATTTCCTTTTTTTTGAATTAACTATTACAAATAATTGGTGTCTAAATAACCATAAATAAATGCACAATGCCTCAAAAGCCTAAAAAATAATAAATAAATACAAATGTACAAGTCTTCAATCTCTCCTCCACTCGAGAATCTGGTAGCAAAAATTGGTGACAAAGCTATCGCTAAAACTTGAGCAAATTTCCAATGTTTAAAAAGCCGACAACGACATCATTTGATGAAATGAATTTTGTAGTGTCGTTATAGTATAGTTCATTCTCAATCAAAATCCCTTAAACCTATAAAATACACTAAATACATGTATATTGGAAAGTAAGGGTATCAATCCAACTTCTTAGTATGGAAAAAATCAAAGTGATGACTATTATGATTTTTTAAAACAGATTTTTCAGGGGATATTTTTTCTAATTAATGGGCTAGAATTTAAACTATACTTGTGTGTTGGAACAATAGGCCCCCAATTTTAAAAATATTATACTACAAAAAGATAATTTCCTTTTTAAATATGCGGAAGCGTAAGATGATGGTTCAAATTCAAAACAAAATAACAAATTTTAATTTCTTATCAAATTAAAATTAAACAAAGTGAAATTAGATTAAAACTCACATACATTTTAAATTTCACTTAAACTAAGTTAATTAACCCAAGTCCTAGAAATTTGCCTAAGTCATATTTTTCATTTAATCAAATTAGGCCAAACCAAATTTTAACATATTAAATTGATGACTTGAATTAACTTCAAAAATATTACACAATATTTAATTAGCACCAAATTAAATTAAGTAGTGATTAAACCATATTTTATCTTTTTACCTAAGCATGTGTTCTAGGTGATATAACAAGATAAAATAAATAATGAATCACTACGCCGCGATGTACGAGTAAAATCCACAACGGGTAAAAAACCTCGGATGACCCTAGCCTCAAATCCACTAAGTATGGTTTTACAAATACAAGACATAAAGACTTACAACACTCGACTCGATCCCTCTCAAGCCCCGACGCTTCTTCTTGTATCCATCTTCGCCTAGCGAATAACCACAGAGCTCCATCGCGATCTCGGAATCTAACCGATCGGAATTTATATGGTCACCGTCACCCAAACTAGGAGCCTTTCTCCAAGTGGGTAAATCAACGCAAATTTTTTCTTCTTTGTGGTATGTAGAAGCAAACCCAAACGTCTCTTCAAAACGGTAGAGATATAAACCCGTGCCAAAAATCCAAGCAATGTATATATATATAAAGAAGACTTGGAACAAACAATATGGGTGTAAACTTGAAAACTAAAACAATTTAAACATCGAACTTTTTCTACTTTGAATTTCTCTCTCAAATATTCTCTTAGGAGTTAGAATATTATGAAAAGTTAATTAGAAAAAGTTAATTTCCGTACTTAAGAAGTTCTGTCAAAAGATAGTGGGAAAAACAAGTGAGAAAGTGGGAAAAACTGCCAAAAACTTCCAAAAAACTGTTCCCACCAAATCTCGTTCGAACGAGATTTTCGTTCGAACGAAGTCTCGTTTGAACGAGCTTCTAATGAAGTTCCAGTGTGAACTCATTAGAAATCTCGTTGGATATCTCGTTCGAACCATCATTCTCGTTCGAACGATACTTCGAACGACATTCTAGTGGCCAATCTGGGAACTCGCTAGCAAAACTCATTCGAACGACATTGTTGTTCGAACGACAAACTCGTTCGAACGACACTTAGAATGAACTTCCAGGAAGTTGTGAAATTTTGATTTTTGTCCTGAAACTTTATTTACTTTATTTTAAAGTTTTAATAAAAATCTTTCTGAAAATAAATAACAATTTTAAATAAACGTTCACCCAATATAAAATGTTCCAAGATCCTATATATATTTAAAATGTATTTATACCTATGGAGAAATGGAACCATGTTGATGACGTAGAAACTAGGCATTTTAGACTCGGCATTTTGATAAAGCTTTAAACTTGGCCGCTACGTCTTCAACAAACACGTCATAGGCTTGAAGGATGATCAATTAACTCTATCCTATGACTCAAACGTTTTTGTCCAGAATTGAGACAAAACTTACAACGGACTAAATTGGAAATTTTTGTCCGTACAAATCTCCCCCTTTGGCTATTCCGGGACAAAAACAAACAAAAATCCTAAAGGGACGTCAAGCTCTACTAGATTGACAAAAAAGTCCCTTATAAAATTACAATGCTTGACTCAAACAACCCATGGATCACAATCTTTGTCGGTGAAAGTTGCCACTATATATAAGAATTCGTGCACACTTAAGCAAACACATTAAACGCATAGGGAATATCAAAATATTAAATGCAATTAAATAAAGACTCCCCCTTGATTAATTCTCCCCTTTATCAAACAAATGACCTAGAGTTCACACTGGAACTTCGTTAGAAGCTCGTTCGAACGAAAATCTCGTTGGATATCTCGTTCGAACCATCATTCTCGTTCGAACGATACTTCGAACGACATTCTAGTGGCCAATCTGGGAACTCGTTAGTAAACTCGTTCGAGCGACATTGTTGTTCGAACGACAAACTCATTCGAACGACACTTCGAACGAACTTCCAGAAAGTTGTGAAATTTTAATTTTTGCCCAGAAACTTTATTTACTTTATTTTAAAGTTTTAATAAAAATCTTTCTGAAAATAAATAACAGTTTTAAATAAACGTTCACCCAATATAAAATGTTCCAAGCTCCTATATATATATATTTAAAATGCATTCATACCTTAGGAGCAATGGAACCATGTTGATGACGTAGACACTAGGCACTTTAAACTCGACATTTTGATGAAGCTTTAAACTTAGTCGCTATGTCTTCAACAAACACGTCATAGGCTTGAAGGATGATGAATTAACTTTACCCTATGACTCAAACGTTTTTGTCTGGAAATGAGCCAAAACTTACAACGGGCTCAATTGGAAATTTTTTTCCGTACAAATATCCCCCTTTGGCTATTCCGGGACAAAAACAAACAAAAATCCTAAAGGGACGTCAAGCTCTTCTAGACTGACAAAAATGTCCCTCATAAAATTACAATGTTTGACTCAAATAACCCAAGGATTACAATCTTTGCCGGTGAAAGTTGCCACTATATATAAGAATTCCTGCACACTTAAGCAAACACATTAAACGCATAGGGAATATCAAAATATTAAATGCAATTAAATAAATACTCCCCCTTAATTAATTCTCCCCTTTATCAAACAAATGACCTACTTAGAAAGACGTCTCCCCCTAAGATAAATCTCCCCCAAACTAGGATACGATTACAATAGGATTATATACCATTTTCTCCCCCTTTTTGTTCAGGAATAGACAAAGGATAAAACTAATTTAAACATGATGCATAAAGTGATAAGACCATGAAAGCATATGGGCAACAATAACATAACTAATCCATAAAAATCAATACCTAATTTTTTGCGACAAAAAATGATACCAATTTGACAAATAAAATTCTAAGCATGTGATATCAAACAAACTACGCAACAAACAAAGTACCAATTATGAATTGAAGCATAAATGGACTAGAAAGTAAGGCAAATACTAAACACAAATATCATATATATGTATACACAATAGATACAAGCTAAGCATAAGTACACACATATAGATATAAACACCAAAATGACACAAAACAAGATAAGCTTTTCACACTCGTATGGCAAAAATGTGTCATATGGAAACGAAAGTGTTAGGGTGTGAACTAGTAACAATTAAATTTAGAACCAATCACTTAAAACATGTTCACGGAGTGCTCAATTGATTCCAAACTTCATCACATTTGAATATAACCTCATGTGACAATATAGATTGAACTCAATGAACAAACATACACAATGCATACAAGCCTAGACTTTTGATGATTCTACAAACCAATACAGTCATGACATTGAAAGAACAACTAGGATAAACTGACATTATACAAACCGTTGATATACAATCCAATCTCCCTCAATAAGCATATATATTTAAATGAATATATAAAAAAAATAGGCCTTGGCAATTATTTTTCTTTTTAATGCCATAATTCTATTTTTTAGGCCTTTGGACCACGTATTTCTTTTTTAGGTCCAAACATACGGTGGATTACTATTCGCAATGGCTAATAAATTCTTTCGGAGCTGTTCCCCGTGCACATTTATACATATTATTTTTAATTTCTCACAAATCTCACGTGCAACGGATTTTGACATGCACTAGTCCTCCTAGGTCACAATTATGTAGATGACAAGATTGGTAGGAGAACACCTCACAAAGCTCAAATATACATATGAAGTAAAAAATTTAAAAGAGCTCGTGCATGTGTAAATAGAGGCATATAAAAATAGAATCCATTTAATCAACACAAAATCCAACTACTCCATATAAACATGGTAAAGAACATAATAAGGATTGACAACCTAAACCAAAAGTTCTAACCACATGGGAGAGAAAAAGATCGAATTTTAACACAAGTATATGCCACATAAAGTGTGTCAAACTAAAATACACACAATTTTTGTAGAGTTTTTCAAAATTTTAACCAAAAATAAAAATATATGCTCAAAAGACAAAAAAAAATCATTTGAATTTTTCATTAAGCTTAAATTACCAAGAGATAAAACCCAAATGATAAACAAAAAATCTTTTTGTATTTTTCATTTAATGCAAACAAAAATGAAGGAAATATAATACAAAAGATAAACATGTCATGATTTCTAGCATAAAATATGAAATAAAGCAATGACTAGAAAATGACTAAACATGCATACACCTAGCAAGGATATATAATATGAAGCACAAAAAGCTAGAGTATACAAATAAAACTATCACATTCAACCTTTAGATTTTGCAAAGGAGGAAGCATGTGAAAGTAAATGAGAATCAAAAACCCTATCTTGTAAAGCTACTAAGTCGGATCTCCTAACCCAAACTAATGATGAGTGACTATCTCTGGATGTAGGAATCTTGAGAACCTTGGTTTTCTTATGGTGGGATTTTCTAAGACCACGTTTTAGATCAAAACAAAATTTCCTAAGACGACCTTTTCGACCATAATATGCACAAGTAAAAACACGTCAAAAATTGGTACCTAAGGATTAATCTCTAAAGTCTTTCCTAGGTGATTCTCCTAAAACATGGGTTTTGACTTTATGAGTAGATTCATTGCAAGTATCGAAGCCTAAACCACAAGTGTCATTTTTTATTGGGACTGTTCCTAAGATTTTATCTAGTTTTTCGGACCTACACTCCAAATCAAATTTGACTTTTCTTGAGTCTTTTAATTTAATTTTTAATTCTGAAATATTAGACTCTAATAAAAAATTTCTCTCTTCAAACTCGAGAAGCTCCTTTTTCAAGGATTCCATTAAACCTCTAAGGCTATCTCTCACGCCTTCTACATATTCAATCTTCTCTCGAAGAGTTCTCTCTCGTGTGCTAAGGTCTTCCACTAACGCACTCTCATCAATGACCTTGACACGCTCTTTTAAACTCACTTCTAACTTCAAATTATCTCTTTTTAATTTAATTAATTCTTCATAAAGTTCTTGAAAAGCATTTTGAAGTTCACTCACATCAACCTCTTCTTCATTTTCACTATCTCTTTCTTCTTCACTCTCACTACCATAAAAAACCAGGGAATCATAAACTATGACCTTGGAAGTGTCATGTGTGTAAATCTCATCAATAGAGGAATGCTCACTATCACTCACATGACTAGCCATAAAAGCCACAAAGTTGGGATTAGTAGGGGAATCGGGTCCCTCTTCATTGTCACTATCACTAAGGGTTACATTAAAAGAAATTAATTTCTTACCCTCTTTCCTCAGTTTAGTAGGGCACTCAAAATCCCTATGGCCATACCCTTCACAACCAAAACATTTTTCTGACTCGTCCCTATTTACATTTTCATTAGAAGTTTTAGGGATCTTCTCGACTTTGTCATGCCTAGGTTTTTCAAATTTCTTAAAATCTTTTTTAAATTTATTTTTGTTCAATTTAAGAATTTTTTGAAATTTTCTAGCAAACATAGCTATGTCTTTCGAGTCACTATCACTTTCACACTCTACTACTTGTGTTTCCTCTTTTGGGGCTTTTAAAGCAACGCCCTTTTCTATTTTATTTTCAGTTTTAGGGGGAAACATGTCTAGTTCATAGGTTTGTAAATCACCTGCAAGCACTTCTAATTTCGTAGAGGCTAAAGTTGGTAAAGAATTTAAAACGGTCACTTTCGAAATAAATCTATCTGGTAAGGACCTTAAAATTTTCTTTACTACTCGGTTGTAGGGTATTTTCTCTCCCAAGTTAAAAGATGAATTAACAATATCGAAAATTCTAGCATAAAATTCATCAAAAGTTTCTTTTTCATTCATTTGGATGGTTTCAAATTGAGTGGTGAGGTTTTGGAGTTTCGAAGATTTAACGACACTTGTACCTTCATGAGTGAGTTGTAAAATATCCCACGCTTCTTTAGCGGTCTCACACGTCATAATGCGTCGGAATTCATCCGGTGTGACAACGCTAAACAAGGCATTTAAACCACGGGAATTAAAATTTGAAAATTTAAATTCATTCTCACTCCATCTATCGACCGGTTTGGGAACACGTTCATTATCTACTAAATGAGTTGGTGGAGACCACCCGTTAACTACAGATAACCAAACCCTCTCGTCGATAGATTTAAGTGCCGATTTCATTCGCGCTTTCCAGTACGCGTAATTAATCGAAAATAGGAAATTTTGAAAATAGGGAAAATTTCATTTTAGCCAAAAATATTGAAAGGATCTTTAACGAAATAATTTATCGCTTTGGATATAATACAACTTGTTGGAACAATAGGCCCCCAGTTTTAAAAATCTTATACTACAAAAAGATAATTTCCTTTTTAAATATGCGGAAGCGTAAGATGATGGTTCAAATTCAAAACAAAATAAAAAATTTTAATTTCTTATCAAATTAAAATTAAACAAAGTGAAATTAGATTAAAACTCACACACAATTTCAATTTCACTTAAACCAAGTTAATTAACCCAAATCCTAGAAATTTGCCTAAGTCATATTTTTCATTTAATCAAATTAGGCCAAACCAATTTTTAACATATTGAATTGATGACTTGAATTAACTACACAAACATTACCCAATATTTAATTATCACCATATTAAATTAAGTAGTGATTAAACCATATTTTATCTTTTTACCTAAGCATGTGTTCTAGGTGATATAACAAGGTAAAATAGACAATGAATCACTACGCCGCGATGTACGAGTAAAACCCACAACGGGAAAAAACCTCGGATGACCCTAGCCTCAAATCCACTAAGTATGGTTTTAAAAATACAAGACAAAAAGACTTACAACACTCGACTCGATCCCTCTCAAGCCCCGATGCTTCTTCTTATATCCACCTCCGCCTAGCGAATAACCACGGAGCTCCACCGCGGTCTCGAAATCTAACCGATCGGACTTTATATGGTCATCGTCACCCAAACTAGGAACCTTTCTCCAAGTGGGTAAATCAACGCAAACTTCTTCTTCTTTGTGGGATGTAGAAGCAAACCCAAACATCTCTTCAAAACGGTAGAGATATAAACCGGTGCCAAAACTCCAAGCAATGTATATATATATATATATATATATATATATAAAGAAGACTTGGAACAAACAATATGGGTGTAAACAAAGTGTTTTTGGATTTTTCTTGAAAACTAAAACACTTTAAACATTGAACTTTTTCTACTTTGAATTTCTTTCTCAAACACGCTCTTAGGAGTTAGAATATTATGAAAAGTTAATTAGAAAAAGTAGATTTCCGCACTTAAGAAGTTCTGTCAAAAGATAGTGGGAAAAACAAGTGGAAAAGTGGGAAAAACTGTCAAAAACTTCCCAAAAAATTGTTCTCGCCAAATCTCGTTCGAACGAAGTTTCGTTCTAACAAGCTTCTAATGAAGTTCCTGTGTGAACTCGTTAGAAATCTTGTTCGAACCGTCATTCTCGTTCGAACGATACTTCGAACGACATTCCAGTGGCCAATCTGGGAACTCGTTAGCAAACTCGTTCGAACGACATTGTTATTCGAACGATAAACTCGTTCGAACGACACTTCGAACGAACTTCAGAAAGTTGTGAAATTTTGATTTTTGCCCAGAAACTTTATTTACTTTATTTTAAAGTTTTAATAAAAATCTTTCTAAAAATAAATAATAGTTTTAAATAAACGTTCACCCAATATAAAATGTTCCAAGATCCTATATATATATTTAAAATGCATTCATACCTTAGGAGAAATGGAACCATGTTGATGACGTAGAAACTAGGCACTTTAAACTCGGCATTTTGATGAAGCTTTAAACTTGGCCGCTACGTCTTCAACAAACACGTCATAGGCTTAAAGGATGATCAATTAACTCTATCCTAGACTCAAATGTTTTTGTCCGGAATTGAGCCAAAACATACAACGGACTCAAATTGAATTTTTTGTCCGTACATTGTGAGTGAAAGAATTATCTCAATAAGAAATATAGAAAGCAATATCGAGATGAAAATAAATATAAACACATACAACACCAAATATATTTGGTTCGATAACTTTCCAACGTCCACGGAGAGGTTACTGTTTTTAATTAGTGTCTCTCAAATAATCGAAGCTACCTTCCTTTGCCCTGAGTCAGGGTTTAGATTTTATAGTTGTGAATATTAGTGATTAAACTGTGCAAGTAACTCAACCAGCTTGTAGATAGCTCGTAGGTATCCTTGAATATCTCCCTGAGATTGTTGGTAACCGATTTGGGTCTATCTCTATGCATTTTAGCACATGATAAATGCACGGGTTTAAAATAAATATTTGAGTTGGGTCCACTTTACACGCTGGGCTGGTTGGCTGCATTAGTGGGCTTGAATGAATAATACCCCCCCATAATTGCTCCTAAAATCTTTGGACTAAAATATTGGGTCAATAGATTTTAAGTTTGCTCAAGGCCTAAGTCCGAGAACTGTTTTAGAATCGGCATGACATTCTTGTAATACTTGTAAACTTACTAAGGACATGCTTGTCCGAGAAGAATCATCATGGAAAACTTGTTTTATTCTTGAAGAAGTGGAGGTGTGCTGGTCCGAGTAGATATATGAAGCGTTAAAATCTTCGTCGGAAGTTGTGCTTCATTATTCACACGAAGCTTAAACTGGGTTCATCACTCTCAACCGTAATTTTCACGATCATTTTTTCTTCACGAACTCATACTGTATCCTCTATCTTTTCCTTCATATTTCCAGAGATTTCTTCGATCATTTTTACTTGTAAGTTTATCTAATTTGATCATTTTATTCACCATTTTAGTTAGCCTTCTTTGCCTTTTGAAATCTTTTCTTCATGGATCTTCTTAATGGAAAAACTGTCAAGGAGTTTAGAAAATCGTATTATATTCTTGAGTGGGTGGACATCGATTTTGTCCCTATGCCTAGAGATGTTCGGGACATAAAAGATGGGCATTATATTCACACCTTTCTTGTCGTTCGGGGGGTTTAACTTTTTCCCCAAACCCTTTATTTTTTAAATTCGTTAGTTATTTTGAGGTTTTCCCTGCTCAGTGTGCCCAAAACACTTATAAAGTATTGATGGCGTACTTAGAATCAATGAATTATATGGGACTAACTTGGGGTTCCCTGAAATTTTTTACTACTATGTTTGGTCGCGCACCAGTGACAGTGTTCTGTACTTGAAGGCCAGAAAGGTTGAGGGGGTTTGGTCCTATAAAGGGTATTGGGAGCAGGGTTTTATTTCTTGAAATTAGCAACATCCTCCCCTACCTGAGGGCGAGAGGTACAGAGGTCCTTGGTGCCCTCACTAAGGGGAGGATCACATAGGTCGCTTCCTTTTTTTCTTCTGTCTAATTGTTGAATTATTATTTACTATTTGTTTTCATGTCTTCTGATCTGTGTTTCTTCCCCTATTTTGTAGATCATGATAAAAACCAAGAGCCTACTTGTTGCTGACCTCCTTAAGGCCTGGAAGGTTAGAGATATATTTCCCGACGGTGAACACCCTCATGCAATAGCTTACTAAATGGAATATACAAATACCACTTCCAATTTCATTGCTCGACCAGCAGACAAAATCCCTGATTTAGAACTTCCGAAAGAGGAATCCTCCGGCTCATCTAGGCCAATCAGGGGCGTAGCCATGTGGAGGGCTAGGCCGGGCTCAAGCCCGGGTCACTTTAAAAAAAATTAGTGTAAATTTTAAGGTCCAAAATCAGAGCCCACCCAATAGATAAAAAAGTTAGCCCGCCCAAACAATCAAACCTCAATGATCCACTTCAAAAACAAAAAAAACTATATGAACCATTATTTTGGGCATTATTTTGCTCCTATATTTTTTAATTAACATTATTTTTCATTATTTTTAAGAAATACTCAAAAATAGCCTCAAAATAATTCGGCTCGGGGGCTCCCGCACCCGAACCCCCGGAAATCGGTGTTAAGTCAGCCCACCCGAATATAAATTCCTGGTTACGCCCCTGAGGCCAATTGATATAGAGGAAGAAGAAGAGGAAGAGTAAGAAGAAGATATGACCCCCTTAAAGAGGAGATTGTTGATTACAGATGATGAGGACTAAGCCTTGGTGTTCAGACTGGTAAAGCTTTTGAAGAAAGCCAAGGAGGACTCCCATAGAGTTAATGATTCTAGCTCGAGAACTAAGGGGAAGGATAAGGAGGTAGAGAAGAAGAATAAAGAGTAAGATAAGAGAAATTAAGGAGAGGGGAGGAAGGAAGAGGAAAGAAAGAGAGAGCAGGAGAGGAAGAAGAAGTAGATTTTTAAGGCCCTAATTGAGTCCTCCTTCTCTTGCTATTGAGGGGGCTAACGTGGCCAACACCCCATACCTTGACCCTATATTTTCTTAAGGGACAGTGCTCGTAAAAAACCGTGAGTACTCATCTCAGGTGGGGTCAGACTAGCTGGACCTCAAGCCTACATCGACGCTTTCCTTGGTAAGTACTCTCTCTTATGCTCATCATTTCTTTTTGTTTGGGTTCTATGTACTATTTTTTCTTTCTCTTCCCTTGCATTTTTTTTTCAAATTTTACTAAACTCTTGGATGGATATGACAACCAGTCCAAGAAGAACCCGAAGCTGAGCGAAGCCCTGAAGAAGTCCCAAAAATACTTGGATGATTCTCGGGCTAGCTTTGAGTAGGAAAAGGAAAAAGCGGAGAAGACCTTGTTCAATTTAAAGGTGGACAATATCCTGGTAGTGGCTGGGAGGGAGAAATTGGTAGGAGAGAACCTGGATCTAGTCGGGAAGGTCCAGAAGCTGAAGGGTGAGGTCCCAAGCATAAAGGAGAATAACTACTCGCATGGATGGAATGTGGCCTATGATAACGTTGTGCTCCAAATTGCCTATGCCAAGAAGTCGTATTTCAAGAAAGGATAGGACCAAGCCTTGGGAGAATCAAGAGTCCCATAAAAGTCTGATGTATACAAGCTTCATTCCCTAGGGCCTTCTCCTATTGCGGCTAAGGAACTTCTTGATGATCAAATGATTGACCAGGCTGTAGAGGAGAAAAATGAGGTCGAGGCGGCTGCCGACCAGGTGGGGAAAGTTATTGAAAAGGGGAAAGAGCTAGAGACCTTTGGGCAGGTGAAGGAGTGTATTACTATACTCCTAGGACATTTTTCTTTATTTTGTTCTCGTATTGTATTTTTTTTCCTTTTCTCTGATTGTAATGGCTTATGCCTCCCTTTTGAAATATTAATGAAAAACGACCGTCCTTTTTACTGATGTTCCTCCTTCCATTATGCTATTATTCTTTCTACTTATAATTTGTTATACTATTTGTAGTTTATCATTATGTAAGACTATACACATTATTCTTCAAATATTGGGAAGGTTTTAGGGCCAAGTGTGAGTGGGCAAGCTCGTCGTGCCTTTTTGAAGGTCTGCAAAGAGGTAAAGAAAAGAACGACATTGTATAAGAACCATTCCAAGCTGGTGTCCATCCTGAAGGATGATTTCCAAGTTATAGAGGAGATCGAATCCACCGTATAGGAGGAAATAAATGATCTAAGGGCCCAACTTACGGCGAGCAAGGATATGGGCAAAGTGGGTGAGATGATTTAAGCTAAAAATAATGCCCTAAAGAAGGAGGTTGCCGAGCTGAAGGAGGATGTCTAGTGAAAATATAATATTATAACTGGTCTTCAGAGAGATGTCCAGAAGTTGAGGCATCTCTTTAGGATGGGTCTTCAGGAAGGGTGGGTAGTAGGCTATGATGAGGGATGGACTGATGCACCAATGAGGCTGAAGGAAGTCAAATATGTGGCACATAAGCATGGGTGTTTTTGAAAACCCATAGAGAGCTTAAGACCCCCAAGGATTCAGGGCTATGGTATAAGTACCAGGTGGACTACCCAGCTTACCATCAACCCCCATTTGGGAAGGACGAGAATTGGATTCCCATTGATGCCATTCCTTCCCAGCTGATTAACCACTACCTTAAAGATAACGAGGAAGTATTCGCTCCCTACCCAGATGATGGTCGGAGAGTGAGAATAGCAGAATAACTAGCTCGCCATCCATAATTGGTCTGAGTTCTTGCACAATTTTTATAATACTTTTATATCCTTGTATTCTTCAGGATTTGGCCGAAATGAATAAAGTTTGTTTATTAACTGTAGTGTATAGAGTTAATAATTACTTCTACATTCTGGGCATTTATCGACCAGGAAGAGTTGATACCTACTGATCATTTTGGACTTTCACTGACCAAATAATACTGTTAATCATTTTGGGCCTTTCACCGACTAAATGAGTTAATAATAAATGTTAATCATTTTAGGCCTTTGCCAACTAAATGAGTTAATAATAATTGTTAATCATTTTAGGCCTTTGCCAACTAAATGATTTAATAACTAATTCCAATCATTCTTCCAGTTTAATATGCCTTAGTTATATCATTCCATCTACCTTACCTTTTAGGTTGTGTCGTCACACTCCCTTAGGCTTAAGAGATAAGATGGAAAGAATACACCTAGTTAATGGGCCATATACCCAATTAGGATTTTAGTGACCAACATAGTTAGCAACCAACCTCAGTTGTATTTTTGCTTAAGGATCCCTCGTAGGTCTTTTATCGTTGCTGGGGCAACTCGTGAGGCCCTTTGTGTTTGATGTGATAAAGACCTGAGGATTCTAGTAATTAAAATAAACTTAACAGTTTGTTGTAATTAATAAGAACCCTGATCGATGCAAGGATATTTATTGAATGAAATAAATTGAGTAACCTAGTGTAATATAAAGGAGTTCTATTCTGCGCGAGAAAGTTCCTTGTTTGAAGTGTGCTAAGCAGCTTACTGTAACCAAGTGTAGTTGTGCTTAGATTTCAAAAATGGAACTGTTACTTAGAAATAGTGCATAATATCGAGATACATAATATAAAATTAAGACAATCAAGATATGAAAGCAAGATATGAGATCCAATGGGCCTTCATTTATTAAGTAAAAACTTAAGAGCAACATAAGTCTGAAATAAAAATTTGTATAAACTAGATGTGATGAAGGAGACTAAAAATAAAACTTCTTGAGGTTGGCCACATTCCATGCTCTTGGTATCTCTCTGCCCTCCAGCGTTTCCAAGTGATAAGCTCCTTGAAGGTCGTCCTTGATTACCTTGAAAAGTCCCTCCCAGCTTGGTCCCAGTTTGCTATCTGACGATCTTACTACATTGTCAAGGACTTTCCTTAGGACGTAATCTCCTACCTGGAATTTTCTTAGATTGACTCTTATTATACTACCTTGCCAGTTGCTACTGATAGGAAGCCATATTGATTATGGTTTGGTCTCTTCGTTCATTCGCTTAGTCAAGTTCAAGGCGCAAGGCGACATCTAACCCTTGGTCGACCAAGTTAGTTCTCATAGTAGGGAGACCTGCTTCAAGTAGGATGATGGCTTCCATTCCGTATGTGAGCGCTAAGGGAGTTTCCTCGGTAGGTCTTATAGGTGTGGTATGATAGGCCCAAAGTACATGAGGGAGTTCATCCACCCACGCACCCGTTGCTCTTTCCAGCTTCTTATTCAGACCGTTGAGCATCATTTTGTTGGAAGCTTCTGCTTAACTATTATTCTGGGGGTATGCTATCGAGATGAAGTGATGATTAATGTTGTGCTCCTAAAAAATGTTGTGGAAGAAACCACTCTCAAACTGTGTGCCATTATCAGTGATGATAGCTCTTGGTACCCCAAATTGAGTTATGCCGCTTTTACAGATGAACCTTGTCATATCGGTGTCACGGATGTATGCTAGTGGCTCTACCTCTATACACTTGGTGAAGTAATCTGTATTGACCAGTAGATACTTGCGATTCCTATGTACGATAAGTAGTTGTCCTATAATGTCTAACCCTCATTATACAAATGGCCAAGGACTGGTTGAGGATTTCAGGTCCCTAGCTGGTTGATGAATCATAAGGGAGAATTTCTGGAATTTTTCACATCTCCAAACATAGATACTCATATCATTTTTCATGTTTGACCACCACTATCCTTCTTTGAGTGCTCGGAATAATAGTATCTCCCCCCTGCATGACTCCGACAAATACCATCATAAAGTTTGCTAAGAACCTGCTCGTTGTCTTGTGGGTGAACACATTGGAGGTAAGGGCCTATAAAGGATCTTTTGTAGAGCTTACCCCATGAATCAAGATATAATTGGGCTTTATTCACCCTTATTTGGTGAGCTAACTTCCTATCATCAGGCAGTGATTCATTTTGTAAGTAGGCAGTGATTGGGTTCATCCAATTAGGAGCTCTTCCTATAAAAAGAATATGCTTGGTGACCATTGTCTTGTCAATGCTAGGCCGTTTGAGGAATTCTATTTGGATAATTCTTATGAGGTCAGAGTCCACTGCTGAGCTTAGGGCTACTAAGGCATCAAGATGACTGTTGTTTCCCAAGGGAACTGCTGAATGTGGACTTCCTCAAATCCCTCCATAAGCTCTCACACCACGTTAAGGTAGGATGCCATCCTGTCATCCTTTGTGTTGAAATATCCACTCAATTGTTTGGAGACCAGTTTAGAGTCGCCGAACAAATTGAGGCATTTTCCCCCTAATAGTATGGTTTTGAGCTGACCAGCTATAAGTACTTCGTATTTTGCTTCATTATTGGAGGCTTTAAATCCCAACCTAATTCCTTGTTCGATGATAACGTCTTCTGGCATGACGAGGATGATCCCTACTCCTGACCCCTTGGAATTAAAGGCTCCATCAATGTTTAGGGTCCAGTCCTTGGACTGTGCTTCCTTGATTGTTCATTTCCCCATCACCTGTTGGTTAGTTGTCTTATCCCCCATGAATTCAGCGGTGAAATCGACCAAGACTTGTCCTTTAATAGCTATCCTTGGTTGAAAGTAAACATCGAACCTTTCAAGTTTGACTGACAAATTTGAGAGTTATCCAGAGAGGCTGACTTTTCAAAGGATAACTTTGAGGGGAAATGAAGTGATCACCGTTATTGAGTGGGTTTTGAAATAATATTTCAGCTTCCTCGAAGCAACTACCAGGGCATAGACTAAATTTTCTAAAGGCAAGTAGCGTTGTTAAGTATCCATGAGCGGTTTGCTGACATAATAAAAAGGGTATTGTTTACCCTCCTTTTCATATACCAGAGGCGAGCTAAGAGGGCGGTCTGATACTGTGAGGTACTGGTACGCGGGATCTCCATCATCGGATATTTGCATTAGGGGTGTCATTCTGAGGTAGGATTTGATTTCCTCCAAATCTTTTCAACAGTTATCATCCCAGGCGAGGCCTTTATCATTATTTAGAAGATGAGAGAATGGTCGGTAGCATTATTAAGTGCTGCGAGCATTCGAGTAAGCTTTTGAATATCCCATAATGTCCTTGGTGGTTGGACCCTATTGACCGTATCGATCTGATCTGGATTGGACTCAATCCCTCTTTTGCTGACTAGGTAACCCATAAATTTTCCAAAGTGGACACCGAATGAGCACTTGATCACATTGAGTTTCACTCGATATTTTTTAAGGATTTTGAAGGTTCTAGCTAGGTCTTTGAGGTGGTCGTCTTTATCCTTGCTCTTGACTAACATGTCATTGATGTAAACTTCCATTGTGTCTCACATCTGCTGCTTGAACATCTTCGTGGACAGCTTCTTATATGTTGCCCTGCATTCTTTAGGTCGACCAATATGACCTTGTAATAATATAGACCTACTAGAGTTATAAATGATGTTTTGTCTTGGTCGAGGCCGAAGAGCGAGATCTGATGGTAGCCTGAATAGGCATTTAGAAAACTCCTTCTCTCGTGGGATACTGTGGCATCAACTAAATAATCAGTCTTTGGTCGTGGGAAACTGTCCTTGGGGAAGGCTCTATTGAGGTTCATAAAATCGATGCAGACTCTCCGGCTACCGTTACTCTTTCTTACTACCACTGAGTTGGAAAACTATTTGGGAAACTAAACTTCCCTAATAGAGCCTGCATCCAGAATCTTCTGAACTTTATTCTCCACCACTTTATCCTTTATGGGGTTGTTCGACATGACTTTTGGGTGATCGGCTTGAAGGTTGGGTCAATGTGGAGATGGTGGTAGGCTACGTCAGGATCAATTCCAGGCATATCCTAGGCTCCCAGGCAAAAATATCCAAATTTCTTCTCAAGAAGGCAATTAATTTTTTCTTTTCATAATCGACAAGAGTGGTTCCGATAAAAAACTTTCTATCTGACAAGTTGTCATCAACACCAACTTCCTCCAAGCTTTTAATGACCCTATCAGTGGGATGGATCCTAATCTCCTCCACCCTTGGTTGGTCGTGCCGTATTTGCTATTTAAAGTGTGTAGCCCTGTCTTGGGCTTCATCTCGAGTGTCTTTTGGTTCCTTTTCTTCTCCTTTCGGGGGTGAATGATGGTGATGAATCATTTCCTTGTAGTGGTTTGGTCTCCACGAATCTTAACCATGCCCCGATCGGTGACACACTTAAACTTTTGATGGTATGTAGTTGGTACGACTTTCATGGAATGTAACCAGCCTCTACCTAAATAAGTGTGATATGGTGACTCTATATCTACCACAAAAAAATCAATCAACATTAAAATATTTCCTGCTCTAACCGACAAGACTATTTTTCCCAATAACATCATGATTTTCCATGCGAAGCCAACCAATAGAACTGTGGCCTCCTTGAGGTCGGCTAGGTTAAGCTTCAACTTGTGGAATAACTCTAAGTACATAACCTTTGATGAGCTTCCTTGGTCTATCAGTAATTTATCGGCGTCCCCGTTTGTAATTGTTGGATTAATCGTCACGAGCGCATCATGATGCAGAGTCCTGACTCCAATTAGATCTTTTTCTGTGAAGACAATATTTATAGTGTAGTTGACATCTTTTAGTTGCCAGCGTTTGCGAGCTTGGCTTTTTGCAGGGTTAATTTGGAATGCCTCCGTAACAGTTGTGACCTTTTTTAGCTCCATCCAAATAGTGTTCCCTTGGATCTACTTCAGTTCTGATGCTCCATGAATTATCGTGAACTCAAATTCCATCTCATCATCGAGGATATTATCCAATTTCTAATCGCCATGGCTATGACCTTGTCAGTTTTCTTTTGTAAGTATTCATTCAAAAGTCCATCTTGGGCCAACTCTTCCAAGTGCGACCTTAGTGCCTTAGAATTCTCTGTCCTGTGGCTTCCCTCCTTGTGGAATGCACATCTAAATGCGTTATTCCTATTTATCGGGCCACCACCCATCTTTTTAGGCCAATTGATAAATAAGTAATCCTCAAGATATTATAGATTGGTTTTTTGAAGACCATGTTTACGGTCTAGAATGCCTTTAAAGGATTATCTTTACACCTATTCTTAGAGCAGTTCTTATTCCCTTTCTTTGGAGTGTCGTTTTTATCTCCTCCTTTGCTTATTTTTGCTAGATCGTTGTCCTTCAGGGTAGAGTGAACTACGTTCTCAACCTTTGCATATTTTTCGATGGTGCTAGCCTCTTTATTTATCAAGGACTCGTGCAACAGAGGCATGGTCGGCAGACCAATTTTGAAGGATGATATAACAACCTGCTCCGAGCAGTTATCAAATTCATTAAATACCTCCCAATACCTCTTGGAGCAGTCACAAAGGCTCTCTTGTGGCTTCTTTTTTATTGCAAGCAGTGAATCCATCCTTTTGGGGTAGGAACTGCTAGTTAGGAAGCAAGAAGTGAAGGCCTCTTCTAAGGCCTTCAAGATCTTACCCGACTTGTGGGGTATCTTCTTGAACAACTTCTTAGTTACGTCATGTAGTCTGGAAAGGAAGATTTGACACATCACATCATTGTTGTGGCTCCATGGTGTAAAACTCCATCTTAATACCCCGTATAAGTTTCAATAACATGAATACATTGAGATTTGGATGATTATGATTGGGTTTATATCCTCATTTGATTATTTAAAGTTTTTATGGTAATTACTGGAAATTTGTGGGTCAAAATTGAAAATTTAGAGAAATAGAGTAAATGGTAGTTCGAACGAGAATCAATGCTCGTTTGAAGTATGGATCAAATGAGGTTTGAATGAGATCCTACTACATAACAGGTCCAGGTTGTTCGAAGGTCATTTGAAGTAGGGATCGAACGATATTCGAACAAGATGCCTTTATTTTTCGAACGACGGGAGAATCTTGTTCAAATGAGGTCATCCAGATTTTTAATTCGAGTTACCCTTGTGTTCTGTCTCATTCCAGCCCGTTGGATTGATGAGCTGTCAAGCTCTGGTGAATCGAGATTGGGTAATGGGTTTTTATAAGGCTCGCTTGGGTTCATTTTAGTTGTTTGAGGTTAGAAGAAAAGAGAGAGAGAGAGAGAGAGAGAGAGAGAGAGAGAGAGAGAGAGAGAGAGAGAGAAGGTGGGTCTTCCTCCATGTTTATGCATTCTCCACCTCTCTCCACCATAAACCACCATTCCACCACCAAATATCCACCTTAAACCATCATATTCTTCTAGTCTTCACCATACCCAAGCTTTAGATACCCATTTCCACGATTGATGGGCATAACTACGAATTTAGAAGATGTTATTGCGGGTTTTAGAGAAGATGAAAATGGGAGTTTCATAGAGCTTAAAGAGGGTTTTTGATGGAGAGACATGCTTGGTAGAGCTAGGCTACCTCTTTGAGGCCACTTTAGGAGGTGAGAGGTTATCATATTCTTAGACATTTCATGCCTACCATTGTTGGAGCTCCATTTGAGGCAGAGAAAACCCACTCTTAGTTTAACACTCTATTTTTTGTATTAATAGTCTTATTGTTAGAATTTAATTGTAAAATGCATATGATAAAATGAAGGGTTTCTAATAGATTTGTATTAAACATTTTTATGGAATAAAAATATTGGCAATTTGTTGAAAATAAAGGATGAGTAAATATTTTAATTTTTTTTTGAAAAGAAACTAAGTTTGGACCTTTTGTGAAAAAATGAGAAGTCAAGAAGTTTGAGGTTAAACATTTTATGAAATAAAATGTTTTGAAAAATGATGTTGATATTGCTAAAATGTTTTGGTGAAATAATGTCCTAAAGTTTCTTAACAAATGAAAATTTTATGAAAGTGGGACATTTGTTGAGTTTTATGAAATAAAATACCTTTTTTTTATCTTGAAAATATATTTTTGTGAAGTATTAAGAATTTTTAGAATGAAATGTATGTTTAACTCATTTGATAGGATTTTAGGATTAAACTCCATCTTTTCATTCATATAAATTTGTAGTATTTTGATAATGGACATATAAACAAGTTTAAAGAAGGTTTTGTTGGGTTTAAACATGAAATAAGGAAAGTAGAAATTCTAGTCTTCAAAGTGTGTGAAAAAGGGGTTATAGGTGTGGTAAGTGTAAGGTTGTAAGACTACATGTGTTAACAAAAAAAATGGTATTTTTCTTATAAAATAGTCTTATATGCTCAATGATTTTTGGAAATGAAAGTAATGAAATAAAGATGTTTCCAATTGAGAAGAATATTACTCCAAAGGGTTAAAAAGGTATTAAGGTGTAAAAAACATTTAAGATGTGAGTGTGAGTAAGATAATGGTGTTTTCAGAAATTAACACTTGTGAAAATTGAGTAAGAGATGAGTTTGGAAATGAATGGGTAAAATGGTAATTTTATGTACAATGGAACATTTTTATATAATAAAAATATTGGAAAGGGTATTTCACATGATAGTCCCAATGAACATGATTTTTGGAATAAAATCAAAGCTAAAGTGTAAAGGATAATATATGATGATTTTCAAAGTGTAACATAAGTTTGGGTGAAACTCCGAGTTTTGGTTTCAGCCAGAAAAAAAGGAAAAGTGGTATAATGTGGACATTTGTAAAATGTTAAAATACATCAAAAAAGAACTCGGATGATACCAAAAAAATTAATGATGGCCCGGAGTCCTGGGGTGAAAGATCCAAAACACTGGCCAGAGCATATGGTGGTGTCGCCGACTATGTGGATCCTGTTAAAGTATGAAATTATTGGAAGATTTTGAGAAAAAGATAAGGAATAAGGAACCTGTCAAGAAATGAGTTGTGTGGTAAAAATGTGTTAAGATAACCTAACTTGAATGAATTAATAAATGTTCTGATAAAGGATAAAACGGACATGTGTAAATTGATTAATGTCTATAAGGTAAAGAAAAGGTAAAGTAAGTGTGTAAATGGGCGGTTAAGCAACCTAAGAGTTTTAACCCATAATTAACACAAAGGTGTGTTGTGAAAGGTTTTGAAAGTCTAAATAATTATTTTCTAACATGGTGTTCGCGTATGTTGAAAGGGTGATTTTCAATTAAAATACTAATATGGATTGGTTAAATGAAAAGGGTAATTTTGTTAAAGAAATGGATTTCGATCAAATCAAGTATATTTGTTTCAATTATTTAACTGTGTGTGTTAAATAAAGGGATAAATGTTAAAATAAGGAAAATGAATTATTTTACAAGGTTGAAGTTATTTAGTCGGGATAAATAACGTTTTTGAAAGTAAACGGTTTCATGCATTAATTATATATCTATATGATTAGTTACAAAACTTATGTATGTCATAAGAGACATCTTATGATGTCAGAAGATGACTTTTTTTCCACTTTCTATTTTATCCCTCAAACATTTGTGTTCCCCCTCTTTTTTCTCTCCATAATTTGACCTCTCTTTTACTTTAATATAAACATATGGGTATCTTTGTATACACACTTACTGTACACACTCTAACCACAAACCCTCATACACTCACCTAACTCCCCGATCTCTCTCTTCCCTTTCCTTTCCACCCATTCCCCCAAATTTCCTCTCCCCATCTTTCCCTCATGTGCCTCATCCCATGGTAAGCTGTATCTCTCTCTCTCTCTCTCACTTCTATGGTACGATTTTGCAATTTTTTTATGTAGATCTGATTTATTAGGGTTTTCTGTATATAGATTTGAGGTTTTTGTTGTTGTTGTATACATTTTCGTAGATATGCTTTCTTAGGGATTTTGGAATGGAGTTTATGGTTTATGCTTACAGGTTTATGCTTTGTTAGTATTTGAACTAGTGTTTAAACTATATCAGACTTTACATGATTTGTTAGTATTTGAACTATGGATTTTATTTTTATTTTTTCTCTTAGTCAAGTTAACACTCTTCATTTCAAATATTTGCATCAATATAACCCTGACCTATTAAATTAGAAGTCGTTTTGTGCAAACTCTATTGAAGGTCCTTGGGATATTGTATGCATCATCCATTATATACCAACTATAGTTATTAGAGGATCCAATCAAATTTATTTGGGTTAGCCCATTGGCTTTCTTCGAGCCAAGATATGAATCTCATGCTAGAGGATGGTTGTTCCACTTGCATCTAAAATCTTCTACCTATTTGATAGGGATGTTTCATTTTATTGATTGTGTTCTCTTGGTTGTGTTCTATCGGTGTTTTTGATTGAAAAAAAATTGCATTTGTCTTTCCCACTAGCGCTGATAACTGAAAGTGTAGAGGTATGATTGTCAAACTGGATTTTTACATTGTCTTTATAAAAAAATTATGTTTTGTTTTAGTTTATTTTATCTATTATGTTTCATGTTTTGTTTTGTTGTGATATAAAAAGCAGGTCGCTGAAATTAATTGTCTTCGAGGATTTTTGTGTTGCTATATTCGTTTCTAACATCACCGTTCCTTTTAAACCACAAACTCTTTCTCCATTTTCTATTAGAAGGTTATTAAATACAAGACTCTACTCCGTTAACATCTCCTGAGGGGTAAGATCTAATTGATTGCCATATACCTATACATAAATTTGCATAATAATAGTCCTTAGGATTTTGTTGTTTTTTTAGTTAGTTCATTTAAGTAATTATTCTTTTTATCATTAAAATGTAACCATATAGAATAATGGCTTATTCTATGTATTCTCAAGCATCTATATTTTCACTGCCTTCTATTATTTCTGTAATCCACTGTGCTTTTGTTCCAACCAGATAGTAACATGTCTATTGAGTCTGCACAATTGTACAGTGCTTATACTAGACAAATTTCCAACAAATTGTATGCTCATTTAGTTGCATCACTTGAGTGAATTTGGTTATGATTATAATATATTTCAGTTTATTGAAATCAAGTTGGTAATCATTTTCACATTTTTTGATCTTTTGTAATGAATTTTTTATATTTCATTGTCTCGGATTGTTATCTTATATCTTTTTAAGTCAATAATAATTTTTTTAAGGTTTTTTTATTACCTTTTAGCAAGTGATAATCACTATGGAATTCATGGTCCCTCAACCCAATTTGTAGTTACTGTTGTCGTGAGTTTGTGTCACCTATGCTATGTTTTACCATTTAAAAATATTATTCAGTTCATTGAAAACAGTTTCAAAATAAAATTTCTTTTAGTTTGTTAGATGTAGAATATTTGTCATCACCTGATAAATATAAAGAAAAATGAGGTGGTTCTTAATTTTTAAGGTTTTATGTTGGTGGTTTTTTGTGTTTGGGGTTTGATTTATGGTTGTGTTTGGGTTTTGATTTGTAGTCAAGCTTTTTGATAACCTTTCTCATTTTGACGTTTTTATTCAATATTCTATAATTGGTTTGTAATTACAATTAGACAAGTACATTTGACTGGATACTCTTTATCAAAATAAATCCATTTTTTTATCTCTTATAGATTGCATGCTCCGTCACAAGTTACATATGACTGGATATATTGAATGGATGTGGCATATATTTTGCAGGACAAAAGTTGATAATTGTAAGTAACGCTCTAACACACACACACACACACACACTGCACTTTTTGTGTTGGAAAATGCGGTAGTTAATTCATTCATAAGCTCATATGTCCATTCATAAGCTCATAGATTGCATTGTTTTGGTTGTTTAGAACCTCCTTTTCTAAGTATGTTTCCTTTAATTTTTTTGGTGCTAAATTTTTTGAGATATAACGATTGATGTGAGAGATGTTTCCTTTAAACTTTTATTGTTTGCCCACCTTTCCTTTCACCACTTATAATTCTTTGCACGTAGTTTTATACACTGGTCTTCCCTGCACATCACATGTTTGAATGCATGTCTACAAAATAAAGTGTTGATTCAAACGTGTGATGTGAAATTAAACTTTTTATATCACAACAATGGTTGATTCCAATAATTAAACTTTTCTATGTATGCAGCTACAAAGTTTTTTGGAAGATGTAATGTGATTATTTCTTTATTGTATTGTTATTGGTGGTAGTGGATCTCTTTAGTTTGTTCTTACATTTGTATTTATTTGTCTAACACAGGTTTCTCACACTTTATGGTTTGTGTTTGTTGATTTATCTTTTTTTCATTTACTATTGTTGACTCAATCAGGTATCTGTAACACCCCGGGCCCTTGAAAAGAGACACACGGCGTGCTACTATGATTAAACTAAACTAAATCCATCAACAATAAGTGTAGAGCATCTAAATTCCACAATTTAAATATACCAAAAGCATGATTCTTGTATTTCCACAATAAAGATTACAATCAAGTTTCTCTCAAATACAAAATACCCAAGTCTCTAACTAAAATTACACCACTAGTTTATACATCCAAAAAAATAAATCTTCCAAGCTATGCTTTAAAATATTTCTTCAAAATATCCCATAGCGTCCCAATCCACTGTAACCTGCCAACTAAAAGAAAATAAGGGGAAGTACACAATATGACAAGAATAGATACTCAAAAATAATTAGCACAATGAATAAATTGCAACAATACGAATGTGCATATACAAATCAAATGCAATACTCAAGCGTTATATCAATATTAAAGTCTCAACAACACATCAATGAGTCACCAGGCCTCACCTTACCACGCCTACGCATTCTTAAGCATATCCGAATTTTGGACTATTAGTATTGAAATCTCATGACACGATGCTCAAGTCACAACATAATACATCACAATGAATCAAATAATAGATTCCAATAATTTTTCAGATTTTAAATGAATATCATAATTCAACATGAGTGCAATCGACACAGAAAACAAACGGAATACTCTCGAGAGAATTTATGAGCATATTGTGTAAGTTCCATACCTCAAAATCATCACCTGAATCGACATATAAAAACCAGCCTCTAAATTTGATCGCACCATTACGTTCCTCTCGCAAAAATAATCAAATCTCGTTCTAGCCCAAACTCGAGAAAACACCAAATAAGCTTTCTAATCTAAGGTTGAAATCTTGAATAAGTTTGGGACTATGGTTTGTAGATTAAAGGGAGTAATTTTGGAGAGGTCTTCTGGTTGAAAAGTTTGAGAAAAAGTGATTTGAAAATCCAAGCCACGAATTTGTTGATATATAAAACAATAAGAGTTTGATTAAGAAAAGAGTTCTAATCAGATACAAACACTAAAAAATTTATTTCGGACGATCAGACCGTTGAAATTGGATAAAATTTTGGGAATAATTATCTGAAGAAGAGAGAAAGCTACACACAAATTTTTAGCTTAATCGGACCGTTCAATATTTTTAAATATTTTTAGAGAGTTTTATGTTTTGAGGACTCTTCTATATAATAAAAAATCAATTAAAACTCCATTTTAATTCCGATTCCAATTCCGTTTGAAAATTTATTTTTCAAATATAAAATCCAACATTTTAAATTATAAAATCCAAAATTTCATTTTTCTCCGATTTCCAAAATTAATTTCAAAATTCCCATTTAAAAATATTCGAGTTGTTACATTATCCATTCCGCTAAAGATGGCTGTTGATATCGTTTCTTTTAAGCTAATCATTGATATATTTACTGATCACTTTCTCGACACGTAATTTTCCCCCTACAGTGAATACTATAAAGAAGAATCTCCTTTGGACAAGAAGTTTGAAAGACAGGGTTCTCAGCAGAAATTGAGTTCTGATAGCTGTAAAACATATTTGAGAAGTCACATGATACAAAAAAATAGCCAACTACAAACTCAACTTCAAATTCAGCTGCAGATACAATTGTTGGTAGACAAATGACTGAACTTCAAGAAATTCAGGGCAATATTATAAGACGGGATGTACTAAATACATGAGTTGCAGAATCGGTTGTTGGCATATGTACACCTGAATAATAAGAAACTCAGTGCACTCTTTTTTTTCAGATCTATGAGTTGAAAAGTGAAGATAGAGGCTGCAATCAGCCACCTGCATTCGACATGTAATTTCTCCCCTTCTTTTTTCAGATCTATGAGATGGAAATCTCTCCCCTACATTAAATAGGTAAATATTTTTTCCAGATCTAGGTTTCTCGATGGCACACGGCTCAGTAAGGAATCTCATCTCTCTCTACGATTCAATAAGGTTCAAAAAATTGTTTTTTAGATTTACATCTCAGATATACAACTCTACATTTTGCTAATAGCATTCTGAAAAATCTCCCACAAATGATTGAATGTATAGAAACGAATCCAAGAGAGTCTACATTATTCTACCGGCTCAAATACAAGGTTCACATTGTGACTTGTTCATAGCATATGCCATATCATGAGATAATTCCTATAAAAAATTTACACGATGTTTCATAAAAAATGTACACGGTTTTAAAAGCACAACTTCACACTTCTTTGTCTCATATGCTACTTTAAACTCAAACTTTATTTTTAAAACACACACTTTCATATACTTAAACTGTAAACCCTCCCACGACATCTTTCTTCAATCATGAGATCGATAACTCTTATCTCCCAATTCTGTTCCATCTTAAGAGTTTTGAGTACCACTGTTCCATAAAGGTTTTTATCTTACACGATTTTATTTTTTGTCGATCCATTTTGCACCATCTTATGATCTCTCCTTTAGGGGTTTAAGATTCACGTGTGGGTTCGAATTTTATTTAAAAACCTACTTTTTTTAGATCTCATAACTAATTTTGGTTCATTTTGCATCATGTTTAGGTTCAACTTTGTGAGCTAATTTTGTGGGTACTGTTCTAATTAGTTATATTTTATTATTTTGCAGATCTAACTAATATTGGGTTTCAACATCGAGGGACATCTAATTATTTTGCAGATCTAACAATTTTTGTGGTTATATAGTTACGTTATTTGGGATATAACATTATAAATTGCATTTAGATTCATTTATAACACTGATAGTTACTATATGTTCTCTCTTTGTAGGTACACACAAAAATGCACACATCCGATAATAAACTACTCACTCTAGGTTTGTTTTAGTTCCACTTATTTTATATTTATATGTCAATGTTAAAATGAGATGATAAACTACTTACTCTTTGAATGACAGGAACTTCAAGAAGTATTTCTATTAGATCAAGATTGTATCCCCCCACCATCATAGTAAATTCATGCCCTTTTAATCAATGGTAGTCTTCACTCAGCTCTTCACTATGGAGGTATCTTTATACTACTTATGCGTTCAAGTATGCTCCTCTATATACCATAGTGTACTTTAGCAAGCATATTTCATTATTTAAAATTGCAGTAGTCACTTTTAACTTTACCTTTTCAACTTTGTTATGCAAAGCTTTCATATGTTACATATAATTTTTATATTTTGATAAATCTAGGTTCCTTATGTGGTTTCAGCTTTCTCCATATTTTCACTACTCATAACACCATGTATGAGTTTTTAAGTTCATAAATTTAGTTGTATCCTACATGCTAACTACTATGATTGTTGATTAAAATTTTTGACTCATGCACCTAGGAAACATTATATCAAAACAAGTTGGCACCAATGAACAGGTAGTCTTTTTTCTATCAAATAAGGTTGTTATTTTATTAATCGATTTCCCTAAGTTATATGCTAAATATTATCTTTATTTAAGTTTATATATGCTAATTTGGAGTATAAATCTTATGAATATATTCAACACAATATATATGGTATATGTATATTGATGTGTTACTTATACTGCCGTGTTTTTTTGGCTTACTGAAAAATGTCCCTTTTTTGCATTTACTGAAGATGAAATGAAGAAGTTTCAGTGGATTATATTCCTTTTAAATGTTTATACTTATTTGGTTATGATACAAATTATGATCCGTGATGGATTATATTCTTTTTAATTATTTATACGGTTCCTATTGTGATATAATAGTATAGTTGTTGTTTTCCCCCCTTAAATAGGGCGGATTGTTCTATAAATAAAGGAAATTTTGCCCAAATTTTTTAACCTTTTGTATTAATAATAGTATAGTTGATATTTTTGTTGTCAAATACTACAAACCAAGGAAACTTTGCCCACATTTTTAAAATTATCATATTTAGCATTAATAATAGTATTTGGTATTTTTGTTTTTAAACATGGCGGATTGTCTCATAAACAAAGGAAATTTTACCCCTTTTTTTAAACTAATAGGTTTGCACTATAGATTATTTCAAAAATTATTTATCTGTTGCAAACTAAGTACGACGCATGGTCCTATCAACGACGTACACTTTTGAAAATTAACATCGTGCCTTCAGGCTCGGGCATACCCTAGTGTGTGTGTGTGTACAAGGTAGTTGCATGTGTACGTAGGCGTAACATACTAGAGTCTTCTTAATGTCATTCGATTCTATATTGCCTTTGGATATTTTCCACTGAGCATTCAGCTCACTCCCTCATTTTGTCAAGAAAGGTTGGGTCCGATTTCGTATTTTGCGAGAGTTATAAAGGTAAGTACTCTATTTTATTTTACGATAGTCACTCTTTATGTTTTGACTCCGGGGTGCTCCCCACGAGTCCCTCACGTAGCTTGATTTGAAATTAGAATCGCATGCTAACAAGTGAAACGGTAATGAAATAAAACTGGACTAGCAACATTATTTAGGTTATTTTATTACACTTCACACCTAACGCTTGGGTCGGATCGAGTTGACCACGGGTGACCCATAAATTCGGGGCGAGGAGTTATAAATGGTATCAGAGCTCTAAGTTCAAGGTTGCTTTCGAAAGTGACGTGGTGAGGTCAATAATGGATCTGTCGGTGTTGGTTTGGGCCGATCGTGATAGTTTTGATGACAATTTAGTTTGTGTCCTAGCGGTGAAGTCAAAGAGGTAAGCACTACGGGTGAATTCATTATCAAGTGGAAAGTGACCAAGTTAGTTGTCATTAATCGCTTTCGTATTTCTGATTTAGATATGTTAATAAGTTGCGAGTGTTTGTACAAGCTAGTTGTGGCGACACCACAGGTTTTTAGTGTAGGGTGCTTGTGCGTCAATTTGTAGCGATATGAGAAGCCAATTAAGATGTAGAGAATGGTGAATGACGTCTATTGAATTATAAATATGGATTGTGTAAAGTCAACAGTGGAGATTAGGTGTCTAGTGCGTCACACCTAAGCAATATTGATTTATGATAGGGATGCGTTCAGTTCTCTGACTTGGTACTTTCAGCTAATTAGTACCAATGAGGTAATTAGGTGAATTTGATCCTGGGATAGTATCACGTCATAAGGCAATTGAGGATTTAGTGGGCATGATGAACCAAGTTGGTCAAACCTTAGGATGTGTACTCGACCTATGTCGATAAGATAGTATCATTACAAATAAGTGTTTTGGCGATTCTTGATTGAAGGTTGTACCTCGTAGGGTATGATGAGAGTTACGGGCAAATTACGTTAAGTGTATTTTGTATGCAACAATGATGGTTGAGGAGACTTAGGAGTGAACTCTAGGTAGTCTTCTTTGCCGGGGTTTAAAAAATATGATGTGATTTTAAGGAATAGTATCTTTAGTGATGTGGGTGATGCAGACCTAGAGATTTATAGGTTATAGGCGACGTCCTGTATCTTACCAGAATCCTTAGTAGTATTAGTTATGGTTTGGTACGTGGCTTATGGTCATAACCATTTAGATGAGAGATAATATTATTATCTAAGTGTTGAGGCTCATTTTAGACGCTGATGTAATAGCTAGGTGCGAGATAATCCTAGTGTGAGCATGGTTTAAGGGCATCTTAGGGGGTCCATAGGACTAATTGTGTGGCATCATTGGGGATAGAAATCAACTCGTTGTGACGTCCTAAGGTATTCAATGGTTACGGTGTGCCATATATAGATGCTCGTAGACTAGTGTCTTCGTGAGCACATAATAATTAAGACGCGGGTGTTGAAAGGTTTTGTAGAGAGAACCTACAATGATAAAGGTATGGATGATGAATTCTTGTCGAGTTTTGGTGACTTTTACATAGAATGTATATTATGTTCTTTGGAGATTAATTAAGTTCAGTATAAGGAAGTATTATCATCCTAGTGACGATTGTGTTGAGAGTCAGGTGATGATCTCAGGTTTTTGGTCAAGGTTTAGAATAGTCGAACAACGTATGTGCCTCGTGTGATTTTTTGAATCGGCATAAATGGGTGGTGTATCCTCCAAGGAAGAATTAGAAGCTTGTGTCGTTATGGGGAGTGATGCCCAGGTGTCATGGAATGACTATTAGTGGAGGTGTGACACTTGATTTTGAGAAGTATTAGGAAATGTATTCAATACTTAGGTTTATGACACCATGTGGAATAAAAATGGTAACCGAGGTGTGGTTATATAGAAGCATGATTAGATAGTTGGAATGTGTCGATGGTACATGCTAGGATAGCCTTAGCAAGTTAAGGATTAGTTCTTAGCACGTCCTACCAAGCTGGTACGGATTAGAAGATGTAGCCATGTGTGATACTTACTACCCTTAGAATGCCAATGATGATCGGTGTGGCCATCACATGAGATCCGTTTGGGTAGAACTTGGAAGTAAGCTTAGTGACAATCTTGTATAGTCGAAGGATACAATAAGGTGAATATCTCCTCTTGAACGGAATACTGCCTAAGGGGACTTTGGGGTTATGATCACGATATTATAAGTCATACAATAACCCAGGTGTAGTAAGTTGGTAACATCATCACCTGTAAATAGAAAAGGTCGATATAGATAAGGGTGTTATGCATTCACCAAACATAGTGGTTCATATGTGCCAAGGATGTAAGGGGGAGGGCCTTACTCCTAAGGAGGGAAGTCGAGCGCTTGACTTTTTAGAGAATGACAAGTTCGTATGTTGCTTCTGTCTTATAAGGATGAATGGTTGTGATTAGATTTGTCATAATTGGTGACTAAAACCAAGGTATGTGTCTTGGTTAGTGCCCAGTGAGAACGTCTAGGATAAGTGATAAGACTTCGAGTATGTAGCGTAGGTTTGCATTTCGTAAATCATAGTCTGACACGTATGGGAGAGATTTTCTCAAAAAAGTTGCGTGTTCCTTCTGGCTCTTATGTGTCCCTTTTGGTTTCAGTAATCGAGGATCGATATTACCATAAATGTGTATCTAGAATTAATTACATGTCATGGTACGGTGCGATTGGTCCTGGTAGAGCGTGGGTGGAACTGGTATGGTCAATGTAACTTGGTAACTGGGTGCGCCCTATTTGAGGTGTTCTTGTTATTTCACGAAGTTCACCGTATGGGTGGATGGACTTTCAGCCACACGATTTGCTCATAGTACTTGCTCTTAATAGGATTAACGACCTCTTGACTGGCCGACATAGCAATCTGTGGCTCTGGTTGTAAAGAGTGGAATGATGACCTGAGGATATGGTATAGTGTTGAAAATTGAGGAAACTTAGCACATGGTGTTACATTGTCACGGTGAGGGGATTGGTGTGTGGTAAGATGCCTAGAGTAGTACTCGGGTCATTAGAGTGACGTCGTGGAAGGTGTCAGCTGAATACGTTGTGATGATTTGGTCGGTGTATTACTCCTCAGAGTGAGTGGTGAGCATTATAAGGTTAATGTCAGGCTTAGGAAAAAATTGTGTGGTTAGGATGACTTGAAAATTTTAGGGATGCAGGATATGTAGTCCTAAGAATGGAAATGGTTATTGATGATGAATTTGATAATTGGTTGTATTGAGGTTCACTCTTGGGACTAGAAAGGATTGCCCGTGAAGGTGCCGACACACTTGGGATACTAGCAAAGGTAGTCCTAGGACTTAATTGAGCATAATCATCAAGTGAGTGGATACTCGGAGTCAGTTATGTGACGTTGATGGTTAGTGAAATTATGAGCGTTAGAGCATGTCATATGTTGGGCCATTGGCGATAAACCCATGTAAGGGAGTGCGATGTGATCTTAGTTATTGAGGACTTCAATGATGCTGTCTTAGAGAGTTTCTATGACTTAAAATGAGAATTATAACACCCCATGAATTTGAAGAATTGACGGATCGAGAATTTTGAGGATAAAATTCCCGATGTGAGGAAGTTTGTAATACCCTGCCCCAATATTTTATTTAATTTCCTCGCATAAGTTGCAATAACATGAAGACATTGAGATTTGGATGATTATGATTGGGTTTATATCCTTATTTGACTGATTTTGAAGGCTTGATGGTAATTGTTAAAACTTTGTGGGTTAAAATTAGAAATTTGGAGAAATAGAGTAAAAAGTAGTTCGAACGAAGTTCAAGTCATTCGAACGAGAATCAAGGCTCATTTGAAGAAGGGATCGAATGAGGTTCGAACAAGATCCCACTGTATAATAGGTCTAGGTCATTCGAAGGTCATTTGAAGTGGGGATCAAACGAGATTCGAATGAAATGTCTTTCTTGTTCGAATGAGGGGCGAATCTCGTCCGAACGAGATCATTCAAATTTTTAAATCGAGTTGCCCTTATACACTGTCTCATTCTGAGCCGTTGGATTGATGAGTTATTGAGCTCTAGTGAACCCAGATTGGATAAAAACGGGATTTTGGTGTCTAATGGGTATTTATATAGTTTTTTGAGGTTGGAAAAAGTGAGTGAGAGAGAGAGAGAGAGAGAGAGAGAGAGAGAGAGAGAGAGAGAGAGAGAGTGGGTCTTCCTCCATGTTTATACATTATCTGCCTCTTTCCACCACAAATCAAAATTCCACCACTAAATATCCACCTTAAACCATCATGTTCTTCTAGTCTTCATTATATCCAAGCTTTAGATACCCATTTCCACCATTATTGGGGATAGCTACGAATTTTGGATATGTTGTTGAGGTTTTTGGGCATGATGAAGATGGGAGTTTCATGGAGCTTGAATAGGGTTTTTGATGGAGTTTTTATGGAGGCAAGCTTGGTGGATCTAGGAAACCTCCTTGAGGCCACTTGAGGAGGTGGGAGGTTGTCATCTTCTTAGACATTTTATTCCTATCATTGTTGGACCTCCATTTGAGGTGGGAAAACCTACTCTTAGTTTAAGACTCTATTTTTGGGTAATAGTAGTCTTGTTGTTAGAATTTAAGAGTAGAATGCATATGATAAAATGATGGGTTTCTAAAATATTTGTATTAAACACTTTTTTGGAATAAAAATGTTTCCAAAATATTATTTTGTTGAAAATAAAGGATGAGTAAATATTTCGAAGTTTTCTTGAAAAGAAACTAAGTTCGGGCCTTTTGTGAAAAATGACATTTCAAGAAGTTTGAGGTTAAACATTTTATGAAATATAATATTTTGAAAAATGATGTCGATCTTGCTAAAAATGTTTGATGAAATAATGTCCCAAAGTCTCTTGAAAAATAAAATTTTTATGAAAATGGGACATTTGTTGAGTTTTATGAAATAAAATGCCTTTTTGTCTTAAAAGTGTATTTTTGCGAAGTATTAAGAATTTTTAGAATGAAATGTATGTTTGACCCATTTGATAGAATTTTAGAATTAAACTCCATCTTCTCATGCATATAAACTTGTAGTATTTTGATAATGGACATATAAACGAGTTTAAAGAAGGTTTTGTTGGGTTTAAACATGAAATAAAAAAAAATAGAAATTCTAGTCTTCAAAGTGTATGAAAAGGGGATCATATGTGCGATAAGTGTAAGATTGTAAGACTACATGTATTCATAAAATAAAATGTTATTTGTCTTATAAGTAGTCTTATATGTTCAATGATTTTTGAAAATGAAATTATTGAAATGAAGATGTTTCTAATTGAGAAGAATATTACTCCAAAGGTTTAAAAGGGTGTTAAGGTGTTTAAAACACTTAAGACGTTAGTGTGAGTAAGTTAATGGGGTTTTGGAAAATTAACGCTTGTGAAAATGGAGTAAAAGATGAGTTTGGAAACAAATGGGTAAAATGATAATTTTACGTAAAGTGGAACATATTTATGGAATAAAAATGTTGAAAAGGGTGTTATATATGATAGTCCTAAAGAACATGATTTTTGGAATACAAGCAAAGCTAAAGTGTAAAGGACAAGAAAAGATGATTTTCAAAGTGTAACACAAGTTGGGATGAAACCCGGAGTTTTGACTCTGGCTTGGAAAAAGGAAAAGTGGTATAATGTGGACATTTGCAAAATTTTAAAACACATTAAAAAGGAACTCGAATGACACCCAAAAAATTAAGGAGGGCCCGATGCCCTCGGGTGAAAGACCCAAAATATTGGCCAGAGCATATGGTGGAGTCGTTGGCGGTGTGGAGCCCGTTAAAGTACGTTGTTATTGGAATATTTTGAGAAAAATATAAGGAATAAGGAACATGTCAAGAAATGAATTGTGTGGTGAAAGTGTGTCAAGACAACCTAATTTGAATTAATAAAAGTTCCGATAATGGATAAAATGGACAAGTAAATATGTAAATTGATTAATATCTATGAGGTAAAGAAAAGGTAAAGTAAGTGGGTAAATGGTTGGTTAAGCAACCGAAGAGGTTTAACCTATAATTATCTCATATAAGTATTTTCTAACACGGTGTTTACGTGTGTTGAAAGGGTGATTTTTTTAATGAAAATAATAATGTGATTTGGTTAAAATAAAAAGGGTAATTTCGATAAAGAAATGGCTTTCGATCAAACCAAGTGTAGTTGTTTCAAGTATTTAATCGTGCCTATTAAATAAAGGGATAAATGTCAAAATAAGGAGAAGGAAGTCTTTTACCAGGTTGACGTGAATTAACCGGGATAAATAACGTTTTCGAAAGTAAAATGGTTTCATGCAATATATATATATATATATATATATATATATATATATATAGAGAGAGAGAGAGAGAGAGAGAGAGGGGCAGACTCCCGGCGCACACTAAGTTTACACATGTCCTGGCGCATACCAATTTTCTAAAATATTAAAAAAAAATTGAGTTGATTTTTAATGTAATATTTAAACATTTCAACAGACTTATATAAAAAAAATCAACTTAAAAAAACTTTTTTTGCTATTTTTAAAAAATCAATCAAACTTTCGCAACTTTTAAAGTTCTTAAAACAACGAAAGTTTGATCGATTTTTTAAAAATAGCAAAAAATATTTTTTTGAGTTGTTTTTTTTATATCAGTCCCTTGAAATGTTTAAATATCACACAAAAAAGTCAGCTAAAAAATTTTACTATTTTAAAAAAATGATGCGCAAACATACACATGAGCCTGCCTATATATATATCTATGTATATGTATATGTGTTTTTTTTTGTGTGTGTGCGTAACGTTTTTGAGCCTTCTTTCTGCCACTCGATTCTATATTGCATTTGTATATTTTTCACTGAGCATTCGACTCACTCCCTCATTTTGTTATGATAGGTAGGGTGCGGGCTCGTATTTTGAGAGAGTAATACTGGTAAGTACTCTCTTTTATTTTACGCTAGTAGCTCTGTATGCTTGGACTCTGGGGTGCTCCCCCCATGGGTCCCTCACATGGCTTGATTTGAAATTGAAATCGCATGCTAACAAGTGAAATGATAATTAAATAAAACCGGGGTGATCACGGGTGACCCATAAATCCGGATCAGGACGTCACACACACAATCATCACCTGCCTGTACTGCCGAACATGGTCTATAGGATTCGCCTTTCCATCATAGATTTTGAAT